>OV121086.1:4863557-7263557 GCA_921293015.1 Phorcus lineatus | reverse complement strand
GGGATCTTCTTTGAGTGGCATTTTAGAAGTTTGAAATAACAAAGCACAATATTTATGGATGACAACTTCTTTATTCAGAGATTGCGACGTTTCGATACAGATTATTGTATCGTTGTCAAGCGTGAAATGATCTGTATCGGAACGTCACAATCTCAGAATAAGGAAGTTTTCATCCGTAAATATTGTACTTAATTATAGTGATCCATAAAGACTTGTAATATCGTAATGATACATTTACTACTTAGAGAGTAAAGGTCAAAGAATCGAAAACCAAAACAAGACTAAGTTATAGAGTATTGTTTAGAAAATCTTATTTTTTGCAAGAGTCATATATTTAATCATTTCTGTCGACCTCTCGTCACATATAAGAACATGAGATGAAACTGATGGTTTATATATTCCAACGATCACCTCTTAGATTCCGTAAAGCTGAGGATTACTGCCAAGGAATGTTTGCTCGGGAGTTTCCGAGTGTTTGTACAGGACCTTCACTCGGAACTTCTCTCGTTTTAATAGAGAAACAACACAGTTATATCACAGCGTATCCGCCACGATTTATATTGAGACAATAACTTTTTTGACTAACAAGGAATGATCAATTATATCTCCCGAGTTGTATTAGTTTTGTAATTCTCGAGCTTTGCCTTCTTGACTTCGATGTTCAATTTCTTTTTTCGCTAGTTTATTTACTTTGACGAGATTTTAACTGGCTCACCATGCTTTTTTGCGTGCGCGCTTGTATTACAACGCAAAACAAAGCTACTAACCGAGACTAATTTAATTGAAGAATAAGGAAAACAAAACGAGACTGAAGTAGGAAGTGGGTATGTTATCAACCAATATCCAAAATCCATTTCTAAACCTTAAACTTTCCTATAATGATAGTTACACAATATGCACGTGCGTAGTGATGAAATGCGTCCGAGGTCGAATTTCACGAGCTGTGTAGTTTTACCGTAAATCAGTTTATTGTGTTGCTGCCGTCTTCCTCATGTGTATCAAAATAACGTAGAAGTCAAATGTGCGTGGCTATTTGTTATACTTAATCGTTATACGCGCTATCTCTGTTTATGACGTTTGTCTTTGATGTACTCAGAATAACGCATGAACTTAAATATACATGATCATTTTTTTCTCTCGTGCAAAATATTTCCCACACTTCAGGTTCAATCAATCACAATGTTAGAATTTTTTAGTATGCGCAAACTATAGGAGTTCTAATTTCGTAAATTGTTATTGGTTTTCTAAACAATTGACATTAGTACATAAAGGGTATATTCTAAATAAGTTTATTTAGTTTATTTAGTTAGTTTAATTATCATTATTGGATCACAATTTGTAAAAGGTTCGTTGCAGCACTAAAATGCGGGTTCGGTATATGTAGTTCACTCTTAGTTTCAGTTCAGGTTCAATGATGTTTATATTGCTGAGTTCATCCATCTTGGGCTTGCTGGTGAGTAGTGTTTCGTGTATGTACACTTTTGGGCTACAGAAAACATACAGACATTTCATATATATATATATATATATATATATATATATAATTCTTTGTGATCTTATCTAACAGTTTTCACAACATGATTATGTATATATCTTTTCTCTTTTTTTTAAATTTATTTTTAAAAATATGTCATTTTTGTAAAACAAATTTTATGTCCTTTACGTTCTCTGTATTTTGTATTTTAATGTAATGAGTTGAGACTTAAATAAACTATCTGTCTGTCTGTCTGTCTGTCTGTCTTTCAAATCAAAAGAGCCATACAGCTGTTTTAACATGCGATGAGTCTCGAAATGTCAATCTTAACATGTTTTGTGTAAGGGAATGTTTGACATTACAAATTGACCAAATATAAATACTTAGTTACTAAAAGGCAATGTTGACACCATGTCCATTTTGTAGAATTTAATCCGTCCAAGCAAAAATCATGCCAGAAGATCCTATTTGTCTCTTCTGTCGTGATTATAGTTTATCAGATGGGTTTTCGGCACTTATTATAGTTCAATATATTGCAGTTTTCCAATATAAAGCACTCTCATTTCTTCGACCGTGTTCTAAAGTACAATAGTTTCAATTTTATGGCTCTATATTCATACTAATAACTTCTTCTCAAATTTCCAATTCTCATTCGAGATACAATATATATGTATCATCCCAACTTGGGATCGCGTCCCATCTTAAGATGGGACGCGTCCCAACTTGGAATTCCAAGTTGGGACGTCCCATCTTGAGATGGGACGGCGGATACTTTAACATGTTTATAATATTCTTATTCTAATGTTGAATTTAGTAATAACATGATAACATGTATCATTTAGATGAGCGCTTTAAGGCCCTCGAAAGATATTTTGATTTTATGTTGATTTTCATGACTTATTGGCTATATCTATCTCTCATCGCATACGAGTCTTTCATCATAGTACAATACGATTTCAAAAGTAATTCTTATACAAAATTTTATAAATTATTTCATTATATTCTTAAATATTTTTTTAATGTGACAGCATGTTAAGCAAATAAAAAAAAGAAATATACACTCAAAACCCACTCTTAGTGAATACCAAGAATGCTAATGCCTTGTAATCAGTTCAATTTCTTACACTTAAACCGTTCCGTTAAGCAAGATTTCAATGTACTCATTGTGTTTGATAGTCGAATCTAAGACTTTATGTTTCTTAAACATAATTCACAAATACTAACCTATAAGTGGTGTTCCGTCAATGCTTATAAGATGTCCAGTAAATAAATCCAGTTATGCCTCCTCATATTTCCGATCAAACCTGATCTGATCAGTGTCGTGGTGCAAATGGCAAACATACGTGCTTGGTAGTTCAGAGAAGGGTGTGGGGTGGGTGGAGGGGGGAGGGGGGTCCGAAAGAAGAGATTTTGGTAAACATCCGGTTCGGTTATGACACCAATACCTGTGTGTCACCTTCAAATGAGTGACAAGAATGGGTACCAATTGTACATGAGCATGCTTGTAACACTACAAAGGTACACGCCAAGCGTTTGTTGTTTTAGTCAATGATTATCATTCATAGTTATTAAGGCATTTGCCCCTATCGGCAATATCACTGATAGGAAGCAGGCGTGATCAAAACCCTAACCAAAAACAACAACAAATGTTTATGTTTATGTTTATTGTTATTCGATGAAAGTGTTTTGGCCAAACTGAATATATTCAAAATATTTTTTTCATAAACAGAACGATTATGATGTGAAGTAACCAAAATGAAATCTAACATCATCCATTGATTATATATGGGGAAATAGCAGACTTTTTTAATAGAATTTTAAAAAATTTAGAACTTAGTTTCCAAGATTTACAAAAGAAGATCATGGTTTAAACATATTTTGTTCATTTCAAAAAAAGAAAATAGATTTGCAAGCAAGCTGGAAGCTTATATTAATGCCGCGCCAATAAAAATTATATTTTGAAACCATCAAAAATACAACACAAAGTTATGTCAAACCAATACGATGTACAGTTGCAACACAATTCGGTTAAGATATTCATTATTGCAAAGGCAATTTTCTTCATGCTAATTTAGAAATAAAATATTTCAACTCATTTCTTATCAATGCTACAAGAAGATTATAAACGGAGTTTGTTAACTTTGAGTTCATTAATAAACTTTGTTTAACTTCACAAGATTTTTTGACACAAACCAGGGTACAGAGTTGAGAAAAAACAATTTTTCTACTTAACCCGAGGTAACATATGATTTCGATCAGTATGAAAAGGTTGTTTTTATATGTACAAGCGTCTATCTAGGCTTGTTAGAAGCGTTGAATTGAGAAAATGTATGTGCGTTGTTACTGCTAATAAGTTAATCAACTGATCAACTGAGTCAAATAAGCTGAGTAGGTGAGAGGGAAGAATTATATTTCAGTGTAATATTGTTGTTTTACAGCTGAAAGTTTACTTAACTAATCGTTTTGTTATCTTAAATAAGCTACTTAACATGTCCCCCCGAAAAAAGGCATTAGGTTTGTAATTACACATCAAGGTAGTTTTACTGATATACTAACAATTATCGAGTTATTTTGTGCTGACATACATGTACTAATGTGTTATCTTCAGAGGACTAAATGATTCATAGATATATGATTCAATGATATAGAAACTGTCATTTCTTATACAAATTTGATATTGAAACTGTCATTTCTTATACAAATTTGATATTGAAACTGTCATTACTTATTGTAAAATATTATCGTATTTCATTGTATGAGAATATGCAATATGGTTTAAAGATACTTTTATTCAAAAGAATCTGGTTCGGTAAACAAGCAAAATTTTGCTTATGTGAATACCTCACAGTACATGACATGATAAACATAATACACAAGGACCAAACAAACTAAAATAAAATTAACATAATGACGTGTGCATTTACAAAAGAAATTAAGAAAACGTCTGCAGTTGCCTTCATTAAAAGTTTTCACTTACAATAATTTATCCAAACGCTTGGTCTTACAGATGAATTGGTGAAGTGACTCTATGATGTTTCTATTTTCATTTCTGGTTGTTGGATTGATCCCATATAAAACCTTTTGGAGGCTGTATTCATTTATATAGAAATAAGAATTGTTTCTTATATCTGTATAGAGTTCGCAAGTAAATAGATAATGAAGAAGATCTCCGTTGTGATATCCACATGCGCATTCAGCGCTATTTGATATAAATCTATTAACTTTATCAACATGTATGCAATATGTGTAATCATATAATGGTTAGCAAACAGACAGCAAATGCCTATATAAATTCTTTTCCTGAAACAAACATAAAACGATTTAGATATCAAGTACATTGATGGAAATATACATTTGCAATTATTCTTACTAAACTCAAATTTATATTAAGCTTTGTCTACCTTACATTTGGTACAAATTTTAGGAAAGAGCTTTAAAAATCGGTTGGTATCATTTATGAAATGATAAACAGATATTATTAGGAATTCGTTAACACTCTGTTACAAAGATTTGTCGCCGTTAAGATAGATTTTAGTATATTGATATGATTTACTAGGGAATATTCAAGCCCTAAGTTGGCACTAGTGGAAAATATTTAAAATTTTGGGAACCAGACTTTGATAATAGGAACTTTTTTTTTTTTACATTTGATACAATCAACCACGTCGCCAAGTAGATAAACAAGATAATAATTTGTTAAAACAACATGGGCTTGTGGTGTCTCCATATGTTGTTTTAGCCTAACACTACCTACGGTGGGCAAATTGGTGCCCAGTCATCCCCTGTCATGCCAAGCTGTCACATTAACATATTCAGTCTATTCAGTGCTGGATTGTAACGATGGAGAGTACCTTAATTTCTGCTTATAGAAGGTTTTTTCATGGATTATTCATTTCTTTGTATCAGGTACGTTTTTTAAATATATATTTTAAAAAAAAGCAATTTATCACTAGTGTTGTAAAACTTGGATCTGTATTAGAATAACTTCATATCTTTGATTGTTAATAGTTTATGCCACCTTTTTGTAAAGAAACTAAGATACAAATATGTCTCTGTGAAATGTGGAGCCGTTTGGTTTCTCTCTGTTTACAGCTGTTTGATCTACGCATGTATTGGTCGTTTGAAAAATGCTGAAAACTATTATCTAAATATAAATCTATATATTGATCTGATTTTGTTATGTCGCTTAACAAGTGTGATTCAATCAGTAATCAAATGGGACTTTAAATAATTGTTTGAGTAGTGATGAATCGTTCGTACTCGATAATAGATGAAACCGAGGCAGAAAGTGAAGTAAATGAACATCAAATCAAATTTTCTCCGTATATGTGAAAAGAATATAACACAATTATCTAAAAACATGTTTTACTGACACAATTCATTATAAAATATGAATATTATTAACATGTTTTAGTATCCCCCGACCCATCTCAAGATGGGACGTCCCAACTTGGAATCCCAAGTTGGGACGCGTCCCATCTTAAGATCGGGCGGATCCGCAGTTGGGATGATACATATATATATATTGAAACCTGTAGTTTGAAGAACATAATCAATAATATTAGTACCCTGATTAATGTCAATACGAACGGGTTAGTAATTATTAAGAATATTTATTGTTCAATATTGTTTCGAAGCAAAGAAAGAATGTTAAGCATCTCTTCCCGCAGAGTAACTCTAATGATTGTCTGATTATAACAAGTAAAATAGCAATATTTATGACAACGATTAAGAAAACATCAGTAATTATAAGAAGTTTATAAACTTTAAACACTTGTTTCAATGTGGGAATAGTTTCTTCCCGCAGAGGTATTTTACTTCTAAGATTTTCAGATATGTTCTAATACGACAGTATTCTTGAGTGATAATAATCCAGACTGTTCTGCAACCAGCGACAGCTACTTAGTGTTAGTCAAGTTCAGAAAAGTAATTAAACTTAATTCGATTGCAATTATTGATTTAAGTACCATCAAATTAATTTATGACGCACATATTCTGTCTTCCCAGATGATCAGCGGAATGGCAGAAAGTAGCTGCAATAATTCCTCCTGTAGCAACAATGATATCTGTCAGTCGTGTTTTGATGAGTGAGTTGTATATTTGGTTATTATTCATTCATTCTTTGTGTTGAATGTGTTTGAATGCGATATTTTTATATTGCACAAAGCATAAAAGTGGTCATATAACTTGTTAACAAAACGTGTGGAATTTCTATATTACCTGAGATCAAAAGGGTTATACACAAATATTGCACCCAAGTGTAGAAAACGTCATAATTTTTATGACAATATAATTTGCCACCATGGCAGTGTAATAATTTCTATATAATCAAAACTATTTTATTATATTCAGATTACAATAAATCTGTGCTGCCAAATTACGTCACAAACCATTGTTTTTTAATCAAAAAACATTGGAAATAGCAGTGCATATGTGCACAATTAGAAAATGTGTCTCCAGTTATCTTTCAAAAATTGGCAATGCAATGTTACATTAAATCCGCATAAACTATGATATCTCGGATATGCTTAAATTTTACTTACAACCACAAAAGCTTAAACGACGGCCACTTTGTTAATCTAATAACAACACTAAACGTTTAATTTACAAGATTGCTTTCATAAAGTATATGTCATCCTTTGTTCTCAGTTCAGAATTTAGGTAGTTTAAAAGCTGCACACATTAACAGTAAGCCCTTTTCACTGTTCAAAATTCGTGTTGTGCCCATAGATTTTTTTTATATCTCTTAGCTTTCAATGATCATAATTTTTCCGTTTTGTGCACAGCTGACCATACATTTTTATAGTTTTAAGCCGACAGCGGCTCTCTTAACGTTTTCTGCGCTGATTGCAGGTGAGTTCTAAAGAATCATAAGTATTTCATTTCATCGATAGAAAGCTCTAGTGAATGCTTGTGTCCTCATATGCCTTAAATGGCTAATTTAATTTAAACCGAAAAAGCGTGCTTTACGGCTTGTGTGAAGCTAACTCATTGAACTGTTTTCAGTGAAGGACTATGTAACAAGACCCAGGACCCGCTGTTTTGCTCAAACCTTCTGGCCAGTGGAACGCAATGCTTCTTTCAGGGCGAACCGTGTGATTCCAAAACCAACCTGTCCTATGGATGCTATGTAAGTCCTCTGATAATATTTTCTCTCCATAAACTGAGTTAGGTTTAGTATGTATTTCAATATGCATAAGACGTACATGTACTCCGATCCATAGATGACTCCAACAGGAGTCCAAGCGATTATAACCACTCCACATTGATAATTATTAATATTCTGACTGAACTGACGATAGATCATAGGTTGTCATTTTGTAAAATAATCCTTCACTGGACCGTCAAGTCAGTCATGCAATTTTGGATATAAGGATTGTTTTGTTTACTTCATATTTTTAAAAAATGTAATGACACTTTTGAATTGGAAACGCAAAATTATTAGTAACTGTTTATTACAAAATATTTAGATGCCAAAGCACGCGACTATATGAACTAACTTTTGGGATGTAACATTTCATTTGCCTTTGTAATGAATCCAAACTTTCGGAATGAAGCTGTGATTTTTTAAATGTCAACATTCGGGTTGAAGCGGTGCCCAATTGGGTGTTAGTAACAAAACATTCTGAAGGCAGTTGTACGTATGATTATGTGATTATTCACAAAAATTCGTGATGCAGCTGAAACCGTGTCTCAGTAAGTAGCCAATCATTCGGAATGCAGCTCTATGTATTTTCATTTATTATTCACAAACATTAAAGATGGAACTGTAGTGATGTTTATGTAACGCATCCAAACTCTCCTGATGCAGTTGTACTTTTGTCTATGATATTTATCCAAACTTTCGCTACAATGCATGTAGGTGGAATAACGTCTTATATCTATTCCAGAACAAGGCGTGTTACAGCCAGTGTGTAGGGGCCAATTTTGGAGACAACGAGTGGTGCTGGGTAATGCCGCGAGCACGAGGTGTGGTGGCGCCTGTAATCCTGTGCTCACAGAGCAGTGACTGCAGCCCAGAGACTCACACATTCAAGTGTTCCAACTCCTGCAACTAGAGAATGACTGTCTCTTATTTAATGTAACTAATTGAGGCATTTTCGAATTTTGCGTACACGATACTTTCTGTGTCAACTTGTTTATGAAATGTGCTTTCACAATGTTCAAGTAAGCCTCTCAATAAAAACGCTGTAAATCTATAGAATTTGTTCGTTCTTTGCATTTTCTCGAATCATGTTATCATTCCGACCTCTGGAACGAATACTTGGGTATTCAAGTTAGAAATACAGATACCGCTTCAGTCACAGACATTGTCTTAAAATCTCCATGCAGTCATTTTCCCGTCATCGTTAAAAGTTCCTTCAATTGTGGTATGCGTAGATATCCCTCGTTACATTTAACGATGAGTTTCATAATACTGGATTAAAACAAGAACAATAATAAATGGTAATAAGTGACTTAAGTAACCCATAAGGAGAGGGTAAGTTCAAACAACCTTGCATTCACAAGACTTGCTTTTCCTATTCCCGCTTCAAAATAACAATGAACTTTGTAAAAACGTAAAAACTTAAACAACTTGAAATCCCGCTTTCTTTTTAATTTTTATAAATATATTTTTAAAAACTTCTTTTGACATTCGATGAAAAGGGCTTTGTATAACTCATGGCCACACGCGTAACATTTGCATACTTCTCTAATGCTTTCACCATTTTATCTCTGCCTCCATGACCAGTTGATATGTGAGCACGTTTAATGATGTAAAACATCTCATCGAAATGTGTGGTTTTATCATTTTGATTAACTTCTCAATGTCACCACACTGCAAGATCTCATATCTCCAAGAACATAATACTGCATGAAAGTCTTCTTCTCAGCTTCGAGTGCAACCTTGACCTCTTCAATCAAGCTGAAGTACTCATCTTTAAGAGACGAATATATGGATGACAACTTCTTTATTCTTAGAATGCGACGAATTGCTTGACAACGACACAAGAAGCTGTGTCGAAACGTCGCATTCTAAGAATAAAGAAGTTGTCATCCATATATTCGTCTCTTATCTGATATCCAACTTCTAAATGCCACTCAAAGAAGTTACTCATCTTTAGTCAACAAGAGCGATTTTGCATCAGACTGTTTCCTGCTCAGGAGCTGTTCACGAAATGTAGGCTCCATGTCGAAATCAAGACTGAATGCAAAACAAGAAAACATTTGACTTTCATTGAATTATTCAAAGTGAAGCCTGTACTCCATGATAATTTGATTAATGTAATCTATAAAAGTAATCACAAAAAAAGTTTTCAAATAAAGCCTGAACTCTACTGATAATTGGATTACTATAAACTATAAACATAAACGCAATCAAAGAAGTTCTCTGATGAAGCCTGTACTCCAATTATAATTGGCTTAATCTAATCTGTGAAACACAACTTCATAAGAAGAAGAAGCATAGGCAATCACAGAATGAATCCAGTGCTCATCCTTTCTTCTAAATGATCGCTGTTTAACAATCAGTCAACTTCTACAATAATTGGGTTAATTAATCAGGCAATGTACACAATGCCTGGAATGTTTAGGCAATGTACACAATGACTAGGCTCGTTAGGCAATGTACACATTGACTGATTATTTCAGTCGTTGTACATATTGCCTGATTGTAGACTTCGACAGACAGATAGATAGTTTATTCAGTCTCACCTCTTATATACATAAAAATATCGAAACAATTATACATTCTTAAAATACATGACCCACCCAAAAATATAAAATAGGGTTATGAGAAACTAATTGTCGATAAAAGATTCATAAAAAGGAACAACAATTAATAAATACATAAGATAAAGTACAAAAGTACCTATGGATTAACGTACTATAAAATGATAAACGTGCTAGAAAAGTACACATATTAGAAAATAGAAATATGATACATTAAATTACAGTAAAATGGGAACAGATCATCGTTTGACTAAAATTTTCCGTCGATGTTCTAAAATAAGTTTGCAGCTTCTGGTACTAACCCCAAAAACACTTGGGCTTGCTAAAACAAATGAGATACGTTCCTGGTCAGTTGCAGTATTAAGAGCACTCCATTTGTCTTGATATTTCTTAAAAAGGCATTCTCTAATCGATTCGTATAAGGGGCAGTGGAGAATGACATCAGGGCAGTGAAAACATCTTCTATCTTCAAGTGGTGTGTTAGTGTATCTGCCCACTTCAACTTGTATAGGAGCTGTTCCACAACGAAACATGGCTAGAGCTCGTCTGTGGGAAAGAACAAGGTTCTTCCTTATGTAGTCCTCGCAGCCAAATACATCTTTAAAAGTTCTATATAAACGTAATTTATTTCCTCCTCTTCTATTTCCATTTACATTCAACAAATTCGTGTTCCAATCTTTTAAGAAATTCATAAAAACAGCCTCTTTTACATGTGATCCCAGTTGTTTAGTTCGATTTCCATTCTGTAAGTTTATCCAGTCTTCCAGTCCAAATTTCTTCAAACTATCTCTAACTCTGTATATCCAGTTTCTTGTGTTCTTATTTGCTAGGTCACTAGTCCACTTGAAAACTCTGGAGGAAAGCCTTGATGGTGATAGGCAGCTCAGTCGGCAGTAGAACCTGGTTGCGCTGCTCCATTGCTTCACGATTGGTGGGCTCCAGCCCATATCTCCGATTGCAGAGTTGTTGGGTGCAAACTTGTATAGTCCCATAAAAGACCTCATCACTCTGTTTTGAACAGCGTTGATTGCTTGTCGGTTAGATGTACCCCATATCGCCGAACCATAGTCTATAACGGACCAAACCATAGAATCAAATAACTTGGTGTAAGTCTGGTACTGCATTCCACCTAAGGTCTTGAACTTATATATGAGTAATCCGAGCGCTCTGTGGGCTGAATTTGCAACTGCTTTTGCCATACATGAATAGTCGAGATTTTCAGTGAGAAGTAGACCAAGATAATTGTATTTACTCACTGTTTCGGGTACATCGGATCCACAGGTAAAAACTAATGTCGCAGTAGGATTTGTTTTATTTAGGAAATGTATGACTTTTGATTTCTTTGGATTAACCTTCATCTTGTTTTCTAGGCACCATATGTTCAAAGAGTCCAATAACATATTTAGACCATGCTCATTCTCTGCCAGCAACACAAAGTCGTCTGCATATGCCAGAAAACACACCTTTTTAGTACATACGTCCACGCCAACTCCTAACTCTTTTAGGGACGTAATGAGGTCATTGATGTAGATGTTGAATAACATAGGGGATAAAAGACACCCCTGTTTCAGACCAGAGTGTACATCGAACCACTGAGTTAGTTGTCCATTTAACCTTACACAACATTTCACGTCTCGATATAGCGACGTCACAGCATTAAAGAGCCGCCCTTGTATCCCAACTTTCGGCAGTTTTTCCCATAGTAACTCTCTATTAATGCCATCATAAGCCTTGTAAAAATCTATAAAGGCAGTAAAAGTAGCTTTCTTCTTTGATTGTCTTGAGTCTATGATTGAGGTCAAAGTAGATATCTGCTACTGGGTTGATCTGCCTTTCCGGAAGCCACTTTGTTCATCACAGAGGAGATTATTGTTCTCAGCACACTTGTTCAATCTCCTATTAAGAATAGCACAGTACAGTTTGTAAGAGGAATTAGTAAGGCGAAACCGCATTAGTGGTGGTTTGCCGTTTTTCAAGGGAAGTAACTCCAAAGTCGAATCCAGTATGCAGAGCTATCGGTTTGTTTACGTATTCGCGCTCGCGTGGTCGGGAGGTATGTTGTCTCAAAGCTTTGACGCATTTTTTTTGTTTTGAAAATCAATAAATAAACAGGTACGTTCCGATAATTGTTAGTTTGTCAAAGAATATCGGCTTCATATTAAAAGACTGTAGTGTACGTGGACCCACTGACTTCATATGCATATCATTGTACTATAATGATGACAAGCCCCGGGGGCCTCATTTCAAGAAATCAAACAAATGTAATTTTAACATTAAACTGGAAGTCAAAACGTGGTCAACACTAGTATAAGAGAAATACTAATGAACAGGTGCCCTTAAGTTTTATGTTTTAAAATTAGTTTAAACATTTTCTTCCTGTCGTTATAAATATTTTCCCATCAACATTTAAGAAGGAAGATCTGCATCTTTTGGACTAGGCTTGTATGAATTAGATTCTAATATTTATGTTTTAGTGTAATATTTCAAATGTGGGCCCTCTGTTGTCAGTCTCCTATAAGCGACAAACTAAGAGGGCCCACATTTTAAAAACCCATGAAATCATGTACTGATATTAATTAACAGATTTTAATCTTGATGTTTTTGTGTAATATTTCAAATGTCACTCTACTATAAAGAAAAAAAATAGGGGGACCACATTTCAAAAAAGCATCAAATCATGATGTAAATAGAGAAAATATGAATTCTAAAATGTTGAGAACTTTAAATTTTTATTTTTTATTTTGAGGGGAACAAAACTGTTAAATTAATTGAATTTAAGAAAACAAGAAAGGTATTTGAGAACTTATATTAAATGATTAGTTCGATGAAATCTTACCTGCTTGATTTTATTGAGATATTTCCATCAACAATTAAAAAATCCTTCACTGCGTTATCTTATATAATGGGGAACACTGGTATTTATAAACAGCTAGTGCGTTTTGTTTAATATCTTAAATGTGGGCCCTCTTTTATCAGTCACCTACATGCCACAAATTTAGGGGGCCCACATTTTTAAAAACTATAAAATCATGATTTTGATACAGAAAATGTGGATTCTAACATGTTAAGATATAAAAAAAAGTATTTTCATATTGAGGGGAACAAAACAATTAAATCAATTGAATTTTAAGAAAACATGATAGCATGGTTTTGGATTTTATTGAGATGTTTCCATCAACACTTTAAAAAGTCCTGAACTGCATTTTCTTTTACACTGGTAGAAACAGATTCTGATGGTTTTTGTTTCATATTTGAAATGTGGGCGAACTTTTGTCTAGTCTCAATCGTAGATGGAAACCACGCTCCATCGCAACTTTTTCCTGACCTTGTATCAAATGCATCAACCAATGAACGTACACGGATGATCCATGATCCCTGATCTGACCTTCTTTTGACCAATGAGAAAGCCCTGCTCGTTGCTATGGCTGTGTACACGATCGTCCTTCTCTCAGTCGGCCAAAAATAACTTGGATCCACATTACTTCGTAGAATAGTTCCCATAGTGTACTTATTTATTTAAATAATGTCGTACTTGATCCTCAAATACAATGTGGGGGCATTACATAATACGTTTAAAGTTATTAAGCTTCAAAAACTGTCTCGTAAGAAATGTGGCCCCCCTCGTTACGGCCTCTATAAGGAGCAAAAGAAGGGGGACCACATTTGAGATAATCTTATCTTGATGGGAAATAATCATGAAAATTATTTACACCAAAAAGGAATTCCTTAGTAATATTTCATGAAAAGATCGGCAAATTAGAATCATAAATATCGGACTTTACAGCAGGGATTCGAAACCAAATTGGTTAGCTTCTAGATGAACCGCACGAGTTATTTCCCTTGCAAAAGGGCCAACCATCACTAATGCGGTTTCGCCATTAGTAAGCGTAATGCCTCTGTAACTCAGGGGATCAAATCTGTCCCCAGTCAGTAGGGGTGCGTCCATTCATAAAACAACTTTTAAACATTTTCAATAAAAACAGTTTACATTTTCCATTTTTTAACACATCAACTGGAATTTCATCACAACCTGGAGACTTGCCCTTTTTTGCTGAGGTTAGAGCCACTCAACTTCCTCCACCGTTATTTGAGTATTAAAAGCTTGCTCTTGGTTTTCATTTATGTCGAGGTTGGCCACCGGTATTCCATGTGATCCATCTCCATTTAACAAGGTTTCGTACTTCTGTCTCCACGTGTCCATCACAATTGTCTTATCTGTACAAAGGCTTCCGTCGTCAAGCCATACTTCCATAGGAATATTCACCGACCTTCCCGATCTTCCTCCAGAACTCAGAGTCCCCCTCATCACACATTCTGTCCAGCTCGTTATTCGTAACGTTGGTGTGTCGACGCTTCGACTGTAACATATATACGCATGCAATAATGGAGCAATCTGCCTACTATATCGATGCAAAGGAGACATGTCATTGATTTGCGTTGCATCTAATTGTTCCAACACCAGACCTGGAGAAATTCTCCTTCATCAGTTTCCGTCGGATCCCCTTCAATTCGCGAATATGGATATTGAAATAATAACGTCTGAATTTTCATTTAACATGGCATATGCTACATTGTACCATTATATATACAATGACCTTTAATAAGATTTAATATTTCATAAAGACTTTCTTAAAAGTGATATCGTCATATTTTGATTTTGGATAACCTTTTGAAATTCAATTGAAAGTAATAAGCGTCGAAGCGAATGTGAATCAATTTACCAGTTTCTGTTTGTTAAAGGACCATCTCGAATATTCGGTACATCGATGTCCATTGTCTATGTGAAAAGCTTCGTTGTCACTCGACGGATCAGGCTCATACAGTTAGGGTCGCTGAGACCCACCGTGTCCAAATGACAAGATTCCAAACTTGAAGACAGGCATTCAATTGAAACGAAAACTCGCTGCTGAATTACGATTCTGACATGACAAACGAGTTTGGCGTTGAGATATGACTTGAGTTAATTACGGTGGAACTGCTGACAAGATAGATGATAAAACTTTATAATTTCCTTTTTATAAGAAAATTCAATAAACTGATTATCCGGGAAGTTAATCCTGTCTATAGTGTTTGTTTGATGCCTAAACACAAAACAATCCAGCTTTGGTCTATATAATCAGCGTGGGTTCATAGACGGGATGATTTCGTAAACATGGTGGCCTTTTCGGAGATTAAACTATTAATACATATGCTTAAAACAACAAAAGCCTATTTTGCCTGATATTCAAATGTTCCCCGACTTTGCTTCATCATTGTTTGTATAAATGTTGTCAGTGAAAAAACGTGAAAGTGCGAGTCAACAATGTAAACAACAACAGAGCACGTGATTGGTTAGAGCGATATGTCGTGGCAGGCTGTGATTTGCTTATCAAACAGTTAGCCGTGCGTTTTAACGAGTGTTTTTTTTAGTGCAATTTAAGTCATAATTTTCTTGATTAATTTGCGCAAAGTAAAGTATTTGAGTTTGTTCTTATTTGTTTTAAGAACCATTTTTGAGAAACCCAACCTCTTTAGGTTATATGATATTTGAAATAAAGACGTTGAAATCTCATAATTGTCCAGGCTTCATAGTATGTGTTTGCTACAGCAAACTAGATTAAATTTTTGGTTCCATATCTCGAAACATGCCGATGACACTAAATTAGTCGTTTGAATCTTGAATTCTAAATATCAATGTAAACTCATGGCAAACGTAACATCCAATGCTTAGTTAAGACATTTCGAACTGGAATGCCAGACATTTTCTTAAAAGCCCCTCGTGCGTTTGAACAGAAAACGGTATCATAGGCTAAAGCCTGACGAGAGACATTAAGTATAGTTTTTAGTTTAGATACTCCTAATCCATTCATTACGGTCACGGTATTTGAATACAGTATTTTCGTTTACCCCTGTGTTTAGTACCAACTTGGTTTAGATCGTGATCAAACCTAATAATGTTATATTTTAGATTGCCCTATCTCAAATAGTACAAATTCTTGTTTGGGTCGAGTCTGTATTAAAATTTATTTTTCAAAACTGTATTCCACTCCCTCAGAGCGGCATTGAGGCCTGGCTCTGTTGGTACGGTAGTGATGGCAGTGTTCCCGGACTCTGAGGCTGCGGGTTCGAATCTCGCAAGAAACTCGACATGAAACAGTAAACAAATTTTTACTATTGCAGTTCGGTTAATCCACAATGTAACACTGTGCCCGAAAAGGCTCATACAGTTAAAATGTTAATGTGACCTGCTATAGAATAATATGATGATCGTAAAAGTCAAAGGATTTTAGCTTTAGCTCTTCTTTACATTTTTTACAATTTATGTTGAATTAACAATATACGTTAAATACTTCAGCAAAAAGACACGTTCATGGTTTGATCCGTTGCCTGGGCCCCGTAAACAAAATGAATACATTTTTGGCACATAACATTTGAATTATTATAAAATTTCTGTTTCAAAATAACAGCTTGTGATCACATGACAAAGATAAGGGTTTTACTCAACATTATATAATGGACATTGGTTGTTCGATGCAAATGGCTACAGAATTGATTATAGTAAAATTTACTGAATTTAGAGGGTTGCACTTCGCCTTTTTGGTAACATTATAGAAACTTTTTATTCTTCTGTTAACAACCGGCTGAAACTATCAATATGTGGATCTGGGCCTCCTTTCACAAAGCCCTAAGCTGATCGTTAGTCCTTAAGGTAACCTTAGTGCAATGTTAAAGAACGGGAGTTAAGGTTAACGTTAGTCAACGTTGCTTTGTGAAAGGAGGCCCTGATCTCCTGTTTAGTCGGACAACACAACGGATATCATAAATGGAATAGTGTATTATTATTTTTCTAAATATCCTTATTTTCAAGTTGAAGTTGATACACATTTCTTAAAAGCGAATGAAATATGAATCAGAAAACTAAAGTATACTTTTAGAAAAGTACTCTCAAATATGAAAATGCGAATTTGACATTTTAAGAAATTTCAAGACGGGTGATGCAACCTATGAACAGGACGGTGTCCCTCCCAAACATCTGTAAGCCATACCTCAACAGCTTAAAGGGAGTATGTTATTGGAGTAAAATGTGGCAAACTGTATTAATGATGTTAATTTATCGAGAAGCATTGGTTGTCTCTGAAAATCACAATCTTAGAGCTAATCAGTTCAGTCTAGAGAAAACATACAGGTTTAAGTTGTAATTTGTGATAGAAAAACGGACAGTGGCGCGCGCCAATGACTCGAACGTAAATTTGGAAACTTTTCTACGGAAGGGACAAAGACAACTTTTTGTTGGTAGTGTTTAGTGGGTCATTTAAATGCTGCTCATGTAATGTGGACGTAGAATTTAGACTTATCAACATCTATATGACTTTGTCATCAAAAACTGTGTTCCACAGGAGATATCGTTTTGACAGAAGATTTTGAACAATGCCCTATTACAGTCAAGTTCATGACATCACAATTGTTTTTCATCATCAAGTAATGACATCACAATGGTATGACGTCATAAATGTCAAGCCTCGGATATTTGTAAATTTTATCAACTAATGTTGATATATTTGATATCAGAAGCCACTTGGATGAGATTCTCTTTATCTTTTTACTACCATGGTATTTTGGCAGATGGTATTTTGCCGGCTCTTATCGTAGCCACAAAAAAATCATGAAACTAAAAATAATGAATAACATTCCTATTGTCCCTCACCTCAAATGCAACCGATGCACTAGTCCGATCAGTTAGGCGTATTCATGCTTAAGAATGTTTATGCCTATATCATATTCATAGCATACCATGCAATATAGGTTTACATGCATCTTAGGTTCAGAATGTTAAATATTTTTAATGTTAAATCCGCTTTCTTTAAAAGATGACTCCTCAGAATATTTGGTGTACATGTATATGCATTGGTCTCATGCAAATTTAGTTTTAATTACTAGAATTGTTTTTGTGAGAAGTTGTTGCATGTAGAAATTTTGGGAGACAGCTCTCATGATACACATCGAGGCTTGTTGTCAAAACCTTTGCTACAAACTAAAAAGATACATTAAGGTAAGTTCTACTTCGAATTCTGAATCTACAACATCTGTTACTTACACAATTGTTAACATCCCATAAAGATGAGAAGAGATATATTGTTATCGATAAACAATGCAACTGTAAGAATTAGTTACGCACCAGAAAATGTATGTTGTATGTAATCAGATATGTTTCGAAATGCTTATCATACCATCTTTGTAGAGTTGTGAAGAACAATTTGAAAATTCATTAATCAATGATATACTGTCCAAATCGTATCCACCAGTCGGCAAATGACAATGTACATTTATATTCTCATTCTGTATTATCACTGGTCTTTCGCTTGTTGAGACTGTGCAGAAGTTACAACCTTTCAGGTAATAATCCATGCGAAAAATGGTTTAATTTGTAACCTTTTTACGGTCTTTTCAGTATGACTCAAATGGAGGTTGCAAAACGGTTATGTAACTGTTACAGGGTTTTGAGTAGGTACATACAAAGCCCTTTCGATATACAATAAATGATGTATTTTTTGGTTTGTAAAAAGAGTCGAATGCCTGATTTATTAAGTATTGTCTTATTATCATTTTTCATGCTTTCAACTCATATTTAATGTTGTCATTTATTCATTATTCATGATATGTTGTCAAAGCTCTTTTTGTCTAACGCGAGTCCTGGAAAATATTCTGTTGTCTTGTAAATATTCCTGTAAAAATACAAACAACACAACACTGAACAGATGTTCTGGAATAAACAAATGGGCACGCATGGCTTACTGATACACGATGTTAGAGTTCAATCGGCTGTAAACCTTTGACAGATAATGGATTAGAGATTTCAATCTATCCGCCAGCTATAAAATGGTCCAGGGATGTATAGGCCCACAGTATCAAGAAAAGCTCTGAACCATACATCAGGTAAGTCTAAAATATGTTTACATGGGCCCTAAAATATAAAGTGCATGCATGAAAGGCAGAGAAAGGCAGTCTAGAGGCTTGTGGTTACAGTCATGTATATCCTTATTGGTAAGTTTAAAACGGTTGAGGAATCTACAACATTACTGTGGTCTATAAATACTTGTGATAACGGTATGATATTTAGTGAGTTAAAGTCAAAGAAACGAAAAATGGTACAAGATTAAGTTACAAATTATTGTGTAGGACCTCTCTTTTATGCATGAATCATATGTTTAATCATTTTTGTCAACTTCTTGTATAAACCTCTATCTGTCCGAATTCACATTACCAACATATAAATGAATCTTCTCTACAACGGCTAGTCATATCAGAGTTTGTCATGTTGGATGATACTAATTTGTCACTGTCTATATCTTCAATATATCATGTACACACATTGGGAAAGACAGGAAAACACCTCTACTCAATAGGCCGCAAAATAAGTAATAGCCTTCTAAATTAATCATTCAAAAGATATCCCATGAGTAGCACAATCACTTCCCTTCTTTTCCTCATCCAGTCGATCCATATCACCCTGATCTGCCCACTCTTTTTTGGATGAATGTCATCAACGTTTTTAATAACTGCAATATTGTTCAAAACACTCACTAACTACAACAATCACATATCAGAACATAAGACGAAATTGATGGTTTATTCAAACGGTCACCTCTTAGATTCCGAGAAGCTGAGGATTACTGCCAAGAAATGTTAGCTCGGGAGTTTCCCAGTGTTTGTACAGAACCTTCACTCGGAACTTCTCTCGCTGTAAAACAGAAACGACACTGCACAGCATATCCGTGAAGATTAATGTTAAGACAATAACTTTTGACTACCAAAAAATGACCAACTATATTTCCTGAGTTTTTAATTCTCGACTTCGATCTTTTCGCGCTAGTTTATTTACTTTTCCGAGAATTTAACTGGCTCAATAGTGGGCGCTTGCGTGACAACGTAAATCATAGCTACATAACCTATTTTAGATTAAGAATACGTGATACAGACGGTGATTGAAGGAGTCCCTGCAAGGAAGTGAGTCTGTAATCAACCAATCATGTTTTAGCAAAAGGTGTAACTCCTTGTGACTAAAAGGGAAGATATTACCTTTTTTTAATTTTATCTAATGATTGCATTACAACCTTCTTATCTCTCTCCTATTTAAAAGAAAACTTCGTTATAGACATCACAAAAATAGGGTATTCTTAATTGTTACAGATAAGAAGAATTCATAATCTACAAGAAAACCATTGCTATACTGCACATGTCCATAGACTATTGCTTGCACTGGTCACCAACCAAAGAAAACTATTTACAGTCAAATCTTCCAGATATTCAAATGCTCACACCAGGCAATTTCAGGGACCCTTGCTGACAGTTAATCCTTTCGTGAGACTGGCATATTTCAAATTCTCTTTCAAACCACTACTGATACCATAGTCACCCTTAAGGGTTATCGATAGATTGGGGTCTTAGCACTTGGGCAATATCAATGACTCTTACTAGAGACTATCGGTGATACCCACCAGATAGTATTTATGTTAATTCTATACATTAGACTATCCGTCATATGCCAGTCTCTATCCATCAAAAGGCACCCACCAGTGACTATTCGTGACACCAGCCAGAAACTTTTCGTGACTCCTGTCACAGAATATCCATGATAGTGACTCGGCGACTATTTGTAAGACCTACCAGAGACTATTAAATGCAAGACATCAAGAAGGGTTTATCTGTGACATTTGCTAGAAATCCTTTAAGACAAGACACTGACATGAGATCTGTAACATGATATTGTATATTTGTTGGAACTTACTAGAGACTATCCATGACACCTACCAGAGAATATCTGTGACACATGTATACATTAACTTTGATGTGAAACCTGCAAAAGACTACTAGTATTTGTGAGAGTTGTCAGAGATAATTCCTCACACCTTCCATCACGAAAGGACACCTACCAGAGCATGTTTCCGTAAAGGACACTCCGCTTTGGTAGCGTTACTGTTTGATGGGATGTTCTTACACACAGAGTCCGCCATCGTAATGTCCATTCGGAATATCTCCCCGTCAACTACCTGCAATTGACTTTATCTTTTCTTTCTGATATAAAATTCCTTAACAAAAATGGATATATGCATACTATACAGTTAATATCAAACAATATTTCAAAAATATAAGTTCAACATTTTTGCAAAACAAACTACATCTGGAACAATGAGTACATCATTTAATTTGATGCATTGGTTTAAGCACGGGTACTACACAATTAGCCTGAAAATATATCTTAATAATATACTTTACACATATATAAGAATAACAACACATAAATATTACATCTCCAAACTCCATTTATTTTGTCTACAATCCTTTTGAGATTGAGAATAAACATCCCAATACGAATTTATTTCCGTTAAGAGGGATACATTCTTACAGTAATAATGAAATTTAGGCGAGATTTTCATGTAAGTCTATTTTATTTGACACTTAAAACTTTATCAAATGTGATGGTATTACAAGCCTGCGAACTTGTCCTAATCTCTTTCTTAGTGAATAAATTATTAATTCCAAACAAAAGCATGATAAACAAGTACCATTTTCGATCGTACGACTTAACTTGCGCCAGCCAAAATGACAAACTATATGATGGGCCTTGCAGCTTTCCCAAGCTTTTCTCGACATGCCGTCCAGGCTCCTGCGACGGATCTCGATAGTCCAATGCTCTCAAAACACGTATTTGACGGGTTCTTAGCAAGGTTTAAATTAGCCAGTGATGGAGACTGGGACAAGTTAAAGCCATGCGAGGGAGGATGTACAAGTACCTGAACGGTTGCATTGCCTGCTGCAACCAGCGTGAACCAATCCACTGAGTTACTCTCACCATTCAGAAAGTTACAAGCAAAGTTGGCAGCATCGAACACGATCCCCGTGACATTGATTGGCTTCTGTACCCCTCCTTGGGCGCTTACTGTTGCTGTCAGGTGTACACGTGCATGTGCTTACATGTGCTTCATTGACTTAATCATGGAATTAATTGCTTCTAATTTCATAAAACCGAATATCTTGATGTATTGATATAAGAGTATATGTTAGCATTCAAATGGATACTGGATATTAATTCGGAATATGAACAAGAATTTACTTACAAATACCATGAATTTTAAATGTTGAACATACTGCATTTTAACCCACCAATTGTATCAACAACAGAAAACATAACCCCATTCAATGATCGTGTATCAGTTTATAGTTTTTTGAAGTAAGTAATCGAGAACTTGAATTGAAATCATGAACAAGTGTACTTACCAAGAAAACAAGAGATCAGGAAAGATACAAGCATTTCCTGTCTGTTGACACGACTGTATATTAAATCTATTACCTACCTTGACTAACTGCTCCTTATCAACACCTGTCATGATTACAGGTGCAACACTTTCCGAACCAACCAAGAGACAGCTGCAGCTGTGTAAAGAAGAATGTAGGGAATGTATAACCGTTAAACAGTAAAAATATGTGTTATATTTGCAGTTTCTATATTAATTATGTACGAACTTGCCTCACGAGCTCACAAAAAAATATGTGGCTTTGTTGGTCAAACTAATCAGACCCATTAATTTTGTATAACCGTGAAACAGTATATATATATATATATATATATGTGGGATAAAATCTTAAAAAACAATTTGTCAGATCTGCTTGAAAACGTTTGAATATAGATTTCAAAGATTCAAACTAAACACTCTACGGTGTATGTGAATTCCGAATAAACATGAATTTGTAACAGAATTTATACCTAATTCTCAATGGAAATAGATTTTTTTTAAATGGTGTAAAAATGTATTCCTGAATTTTTTGTTTCGTTATGATAAGTTAAAAACTTAGTAATAAGTTACCTTTTTTAACACTTCAAAACCTAGTCTACTTAAAATGATTACTATAAATAATAAACAACGATACAAGAGTTATTGCATCCAAATTAATATTACACGTGATAACTTTATTCCAGTTTTAAATTTCGGCTATAACCTTGTCGTTAACAAAGGACTGAAAACAAAACCCGCAGAACACTAGGTCATTCACTACACAATTATTATCAACATAGTGACAGAGTATATCATAAATTTATCGAACGTTGTGGATGCTGTTACCCTTTCAAGAAAAACGGATCGTTGCTGAAAACCGTCACTCTCAGGCTTATTGGAACAGTATCGAGATAGAACTACGGTTGAAGTCGTATTGTTTTTATCGACAATCAAACAATGTACAGCTCCGGGCTCGCGCCACTGTATCAAAAGTTATTTGGAATTTTTCAAAAGCAGATATAAAACTAAGATGATATGGAAAGTTGGAAAGGGTCATTGAACGTAGAATTTCGGCTTCTGAATATCATATCTGATCTTTGTTTGAGAGAAAACATGATTGATAAGAAAGCTAAGTAGATTTGACATTTTTGCACGTGTCAAAGACAAAATAATTATTTTTAAAACTTACCCGATGCAATTAAATAAAATCGTAATGACTCGTGACAGTAATAGATTCACGCAAATATCATTGTCAGTAGCTGATTAGAATTTCATTTGTTGAGTATATCGAAAAATTAGTGTAGATTTCAAAGTCAATGAGTTATCATCTATCCGTATGTCAAGTTTTTAATCATCATTAATAGCGTCGTCATGCATTTTTGTTTAATATTCATTAACACTTCATCCACAAGTAATTACAATCCCCACTGGTTAATTGACGTAGTCTTTTATTTGATCAAGATGTAAACTGCTAAATTTCAAAACAAACTTTTTGTTATCAACATCTTTTCAAAAGAACTTTATTCAAATAGATTGCAATTAGCAGTAGAAGTGTTTCTAATTATATCAATCAATACATTTGGAATCACAGGCAAGCTTCGCATGTTCCAGTGAGCTCAGTGGGTACATCGTTTGTCTTAAAGAATGGGAACATTTGAAGATATTTGATTCTGTGAAATTTCAGAATATTAAAGCATATCACCATCATTATAATTCCAACTGAATCCAACCATGAATGAGGTCGTTGGCCTCTCGTACATAACATGAAAGGACAAATTATCATCTTGATATTTAGGTTATTAGTTATGTATAACGCGGGCATCCTGATGTTAAATAGTGTTATAAAGTGCTTTTTAGTGATTCAGTGCTTCTAGTAAAGTTATTTTATAATATTGTATTATTACTCGCCCGTGAAAGATACTATTTATAAGGCGATATTAAACTAGTCTAATACCAATGCACGTATGACGTCATAATATTGTGTGGTTCTGACGTCACAATGTTAGCACCACCGTCACAATGGCGGCGGAGTCGCGGAAATGTTTCATTCACTACAATTTGGGCAATCATGTTTGATTACTGAGGTCAAGTAATAAACCGAATACTAAACTCCCTTCCATTTAATACTATTCTTATTAAACTCGTTATTGATTTAGTATCAAACTCGCTTTCGCTCGTTTTATACTTAATCATTAACTCGTTTAATAAAAATAGTATTAAATGGAAGGTTGTTTAGTATCCTCTATGTATGCAAAGATATAAGATGCTCAATGATTCCTTCATGTAAATTAAATATTAAAACAACTCCATTTCATAGCATGTCATTGTAATTTTGCGATTAACGCACATGTTTTACCGTTATATTACAGGTTTTAATTCCATGAATATCAATTGACGAAGAGTAAAGGTTCTACAAGACAAAATATCTCAGAAAAGAACCGTTTAAAACGACCACAATGCACGAAGAAGGAAATATTTAGAGATGAAAGGTATTCAAATCGAAAAAAAAATTCTTTAACACGTACTAGTTTTTAAAGCTTCAATCAATAATTTTCACAACATATGAAATACTTCAGTTGAAAATTTGATTACTCATATGTCCTATATATTTCCTGTTCAAGATAAAATTTTATTCTGTTCTCATCTGTTTGAAAAAGAACATGTTCATAACGTGTAGTCGACAAGAGAACAACACAACACACAAATAAGACAACTCACAAGCTGCGCGTCATATATTAAGACTGTAAATACAAACCATCTTTCACTTAATCAGCCACTTCATTGCATGTGTCATACTAGGCAGCTGGGCCTAGATTTTCGAAGCTATCTTAGTACTAAGATAGTTGTTAGCCAATGTTAATGTACGGTACTTACGACTATCTTAGTGCTAAGATAGCTTCGAAAATCTAGGCAGCTGATCAATAATGCAAAAACATTAAATCTATCGCTGAGATCCATAATTTATTAAACAGGCAGCTAAAGATGTGAAAACCGCGTTGTACCTTTAGTGTAGTTTCATAAGTTTAATTCATGATTCAGTACACCACTTCAAACAAAAATAAACAGTATTTAATTTTGTTCTCTATTTTGAAGTTTCAAATGTTCACAAGAATAATGAAAATGGTAATTCGTAAATCATATAAAAATTAGCATTCATTTTTATGCTAAACGATGAATAGCTTGAAAATAACGAAATCCTTAATTAATGTTATAAAAGTGGAATTAATCCGAAATATAAATTAAATGAATGTCCAATTTCATCTTTTTCAGCTATAGATCATAGGATAAATGACTTCATTTCGGTTTCCATTTTCCGATTCATAATGAAAATGCAGTATTAATTTTACCTGGCCTAATATTTATATGAAAGCGTCGCGAGGATTAACGGTCAGTTTTCAGGACTTAAACAGGAAGACTATCAAGGTTTGCTATTCTTGTGTACATACATTTAAATCAAAATAAGTGTTTCCATTATTTTTACTGGAAAGTATTCATAAGTTAACAAACAGTTTGGATATACTTCACCATAAACTTTATTTCTTTCAGAAACATGGGATTATTAATTAATGCCACGCTCATCGCCTGTGCACTGGTAACTATACACTTTCAAAAATAATATTTTTGCAGATATGTCGTAGAGGTAAAAAAACAATGCCAATACAAACACTGAAACCCTTTTAGGCTTTATAATATTGGGTCTTTGACAACAAATCGTTTACGTATCCAAACAAGGGTCCTTTCATACATGAAGTATAAAGTTTAAATGAAATTTTTTTCATCAAAAGTCATTTCCATTTTAATGACGAATTTTTAAAATAGAGATGATGAAATATATGTCATTTCCTGTTTTCTAGACACCACTGGTTGCGTCTTCCTGTTCAGATGCTCTCAACGATTGTAAGTCATCTGAGATCTGTGCCCGTTGCGCCGACAGGTAATGTAGTTTCTGTCTCGACTACTATCTTCTCGCTATTACCACGATCAACTATTACTATTTGTAGCTGTTTTTTAGATGTTTAGTGAGGGTTAATCCTTATCACATATGTAGTCTTTTTATAAATGTAAAATATGACCTAATCGGTTAGAGTTCGTTTTCAGACAATGCCCTCTGGGAAATTATAGCTTTTTCATAATGACATGACTAATACAAACACTGTCTCGATTGCATTCGTCTTACTATCATCAAAACAGTTTGAAATAAATCTCATTGCTCTATTAAAGACGTTTATAAGAAGATTATTCCTCACAACGTATGTAGTCCCTGTATCGATGTAACATGTTACCTACGAGGGCACTCTTTTAGGGGTGGTTTTTAAAGAATTCCCAAAATAAACTTTGTATAAATGACGAGACAACATTCATCCGACTATCACTTCAATCAACTCAACTACACATTGCTCTGTTTAAGATGTATATTCAAAGGCTTAACTATTCCCGATTCCATAGTGAGTCAATGTAAATGTATATGTATATATGAAATGCAATCATTTCTTACTTACGTAGGCAATATTTTGGAAATTGTTGTATAGGATGTCCACGGGCAAAACGTCGCTTTGCGCAATGACATGAAGACATGGACATGGTAAAACGTCATGTCTCGTCTCGTGTATCAATATTCAAGACCTCATGTAATAAAAAAAGATAAACATTGACACAGAGGATAGTTTGATAATAAAGGAAATTAAAAACAAAAAAACAACATTGACACTAATGTAATAAACAAAGATAAACATTGACACTCATGTGTGTCCTCTAACTGCTTTCAGTAAAGCTATCTGCAGAGTGACGGCGGATCCCCTTTACTGCGCCCACAAGCTGAATGATACGGTCAAGTGTTACTGGGCGAGTGACCCGTGTGATGCTGACACTAACCTATCCTACGGGTGCCATGTAAGTTTCATGCTTTTGTTCAGACGCCATTGATCATTGTTATTCCTCAATAAAGATTAGTACAGAGAAAAGCTATGATTAACAAAATTAAACGCCGTTTTAAAGTGATTAGCGAGAAAGTTTCACCAAATCTTGATTGAAATCTTGAATGAAAGAATGAATGACAATTGATATCTAATCCAGCTACACATGTGTTTTCATGATTGCGAGGTATCTCGTGCCCAAAGAAGAACCTTTCAGTTAAGTCATCTTTGAGCACGGGGAATTATGTTCTACACGGCAACAAGCACTCCATGAGTTCAGTGGGGTTCATGTTTAACAGTGGATTTGATTGGGCCAATATTGATAAGGCCAATCCACAACTATGTATTCACACAAAACGATAGCGTGGGTCACAGGGTCATCATTTGAGCGAACATGCACCCACACTTGGGCAACAGTCGAGGTCTGTGGTTACAATCAACACATCGACTTGTGCTGTTGTTGTCACTGACGTCTGAGATCTTCACACTGACCTTCAGTAGACTTAAGTCTAACGTGTAGGCCTGTGGTTATTATCAAGACATGGGCTCGTCCCATTATTATTCTGGGAGCTTCACTCTGTTGTCTTAGTAAGTATGTGATTATTATATAGACAACGGTTTGTCATATTGTTATCATATGAGTCTGTGACCTCTATTCAGACACTTAGACTGATGTCTGAGCATGATGTGCTTATCAAGACAACCGCTTGTCATATTGTTGTCATATGAGTCTGTGACCTCTATTCAGACACTTAGACTGATGTCTGAGCATGATGTGCTCATCAAGACAAATATCATAATGTTGTCATATGAGTCTGTGACCTCTATTCAGACACTTAGACTGATGTCTAAGCATGATGTCATATTGTTGTCATATGTGTCTGTGACCTGAGCATGATGTGCAGGTCCAGGGCCATTATCAAGACAACGGCTTGTCATTGTGTTGTCTTATACGTCTAAAACCCATCGTGTGAGTCTAGGGCCAATATCAAGACGTTAGCTTGTCATAATGTGTCATAGAAGACTGCAACCTTCACTACGAAACTCTGTAGTCTTAGGCCTGTCGTGTCATATTATTCTTGAAACCTTTTGCATATATTGCAAAATTGTCAAAACGTTTGAATTACGAGTATTATTCGATTGATGAATTAATCTGGTATATATATAATTTTGACTAAATCGGAACCCTCACTAAGAATCTCAGTAGTCGTCGGTCTGCTCTCTTATTCCAGAGCTGGTCGCATACATTGCAAAAACCTTTTTAAATGTTTGAGTAATGATCGTTGTTCGAGCAATACATTTATCCAATACATTTAATTTCTGTGTATTCCATATCACATATCAGTAAACACCTCATGATAAGTCTCTATCTCCTTACTCAGAATGGGCGATGCTACAGCCAGTGTGTTGGACCTGACTTCGGTGACAGAGACTGGTGCTACCTGAGACGAAGGAAACTGGGACCGGTGAAGGAGTTCAATTGTACACAGAACGAGGACTGCGACCCTAACACGCTACCTCTCTATCAGTGTGGTCCCTGCAGCAGATCTTTCTTTATCTAAATTTATATTTAGAATTTGACAAGACAACAACTTCACCAACTGTTATTATAATTACCCTACTAAATGTGCATGACAATAAAGACATCAACGTCATGTACCTTCAGACCTAAATTGTATGTCTGTATAATGAGCACAAATGATTAAAGATTGAAACCTTAGTTTGAGTTTGTTTTAACACTCTTACCATTACTTGTTAGCATTCGACTGCTTACTTGCAATTGACAACGTTTAAATGACCAATATTTTTAATTATTCAATAGTTGAAATTGTAAACACATGTTAAACTCTTAATTAACTTAAAGTTAATGTTGTTAACTCTCTGCATTGTGTTGATTAAAAATTGCTTCAATATCGTAAGAAGTTTACAATAAAATTAAAACAGAGTATTCGATATATCAGAATCACGTGGCACAAAACACATGCTTCATTAATGGTATGGATAAAAGATGAGTTACAGGCATTATGTAAAAGTAAGTATTTTTTTCTCGAAACATTTGTGCAAAGAACGTTAGCCTACAGGCAACTCCCTAAGGAAAACTTGTTTTCTAAAATGCAAATGCATGTTTAAACTAATTCATAAACGGCCAACTAATTATATTAACATTGATTTTACTGAAGGACTCGGATGGAGAACATGTGCAAAAGTTGCCGTAAAATAACCCCAATGAGAACTTGGATATAAGTTTAGCTCTCTCAGCTCAGTCACTGTGGTAAAGTGGTTTGACGGATTTGACCTAAGGGAGTATGCAGTGCACGGATTTCAGACGGGGTATCGTCAAAATATTTGGAGATAAGAACATGAAATTCAAATCTGTTTAAAAGTGAAAGTAAATACTGATTTTAAGGCCGTTTCTATGGGATTTTATGCCAATGTTTTGACCAATCGTTTTATTCAAGAACACAATATTGATTTCTCAATGAACATAACAATAAGGAAAACAATCAAATTTATCCTGTAGTTGCTAAATTCTTAGAAATCGTCAGACAATTCCAATTTGAAAGAAATGCCTGATTAGTGATGTACTTCTTTGAATTATTCTAAGATACAAGTACCAAATCTATGTATGAATTTGACAAAATCTATCTAATAGCAATACAAAAACCTTGAAAAATTTCACTGATTTTCCCACTAGAAAATGAGAAAGACAATGCTTTCTGGATAAAAATTCTATACATTCTAGTATTAATTACTCATTCATGATAAAGGAGTCTCCCTTATGTATATCACTTCTAAATGTCCCTAAAAGATTTTATAAACCAGGAATTGCATTTCATTAACAGAAAAGGCAAGATTGATACATAAAATGAATGAAACATTCTACTTCCTGAACTCAATGGCTTTTTTGTCAACGAACACAAATAATTTGCCCTTAAGCGCAATACGAACTAACGAATGAGTAACGTTTTCGTGAAGAAAAGGAATAATACACTTTTTGACAAATTTAGATTTTTTATTTTTGAACTTAGGCGGTTTTAACCACCGATGAGCACAATCCAGTTTTAATGATGGTTGTGGACGGTTTTTTATACAGGAGAGAAGCTCTTCTGTCATCGTATAATACATGGTCTGGTTCAGGTTGTAGGCTGAAGGGAAGACTGCAGAGAATCACTGTACCCTTTAGGCCTGTGCCCAATCTCCTTTACATTAGGTTTTAAGAGACAATCCGTGAGATGTTTGAGTCACAGATGCAAAACTTAACATATGATGTTATGTCGTCGAGAAGATCGGACTGTTACAAAAAAATCTTTAAATTGTAATTGTAAGTAGAGTGACAGATGTAAAAAGTTGCATGAAATAGGTCAAGCATAATTTTAGGATGTTTTTCTAGAGCAGGTTGAGGATCAAATTAAATTTTAGTTTTTCAAAAACTGGTGTCATTTTGTTTTGAAACACCCTACCTTAAGTTCTTTCAATGCTTCTCGGTTTAGTAGAGTGACAATGTATGGAGTAAATACGCGATTTCGATCGAAATACCTTGGAAATTTGGAAAAATGTTCTAAAGCAGATCGAAGTTCAAATTCAAGTTGAAAATTATAAAAGCTAGTATACATTAAATTGGTACTAAAGGTTTTGGCTTTTCATTGAAAACAATATATTGTTATTCATTTGTCATTCTTTGGTGATTATGTGAGAGGTTTTGAAAACTGTTTTATTTATTTCCATTATCATAGATATACCATGAAAATCACGGGGTCTCTTTTGATATCCTTTTAGTCGTTTACATTAAAGCTTTTGAAATTTTGGCGATATGCTCCAAAAGTGAAGTGGCTGCATGAGTACATTCCAATGAACCTTAACTTAAGTTTACACAGCATAACCGTTGTAGTTTGGCGTTTACACAAAACGCTGCCTTCTGATTGGACAAAAAATGTTATGGGAGCATCAAATGTTACCTATCAATGCATCATTTACATTAACGCATGGCATGTCCTGGGTTTTTAGGCCGGAGGGAAGAGATTCGAAGGGACTTGGTAAGTCTGTCTGCAGTAGAGAACCAACAGTATGATTTGAATTTCAGCGCAGAACCACCCATGGTTCGATAGTTCCAGGCGATTCTCGCAGGGTTCACTACAGTGCATAGCCACTTACGGGTTGCGGGCTTTCTCCCTGCAATAATACTAGAAACCGTGATATGAGTGTAATACTTTTGAAAGCGGCGTTAAACCCCAAATCACCTGATGGTAGGCCCGTAAAATCCTTGCAAATCGCTTTTTCGATGAAATATAGATATGAAAATTGTTGCAAAAGGATTGAACCATTGATGGTCACACGACATGACATGTAGGCCACATTTTTCATTCTCGAAGACAATGATCTAATTCTGCTAAGAGCGTTATATAAACGAGCTTTGTATCTGCAGGTGTTGATTAGATCGAAGTATTTGCGAGATATACATTTTTATATCACAATATCAAACACATAAGTTTTTTTGTTAGTACATCTTTTAAAAAAACTCTGTAGTAATTTTTCTTTTTTCAAATACTTTATTAATATATCATTTTATTGATAATCATTATTTAACACATGTAAGTATTCAAAAGTCAATATTTATTCCCAAATGCAATTCATCAGATTTGAATGCGTTTACAAGTATTTGTCATGAACAAAAAATAAAGATCCTTTCTCTAGTTAAAGCGGAAGACGTTTCTCAATTTAAACCAACATATTCAATTTTAAATTTAGCAACTAACGACAAGTATTTGTTTTTTCACAATGTCTCTTTTAGAAGTTTATGTCATTTTATGGAAATTTTAGATGTTGTTAACATTTATCGGATGTTTCATTCAAAGGAAACAACGACAAAATGTTTTAATACTCTTGAAAGAACTATTATTATGTCTAATGTATGTTGAATCAAAAGTCCTTGTTAATAATAAGCTTTTGCAAACAAGAACTAAAACATATCGTGAATTAGTTAAAATATTGGTTTTATTGAATAAAGTTGAAGGCAGTAGAATACCCTTTGAACATTGCCGTGAATCATCAATCTATAAATATTATTTAATAATACAGATTTAAGCAGCAATGCTATCAAAACTGAATGAAATCTGCATTTCCTGCAGAACTGTTGCATTTTTGGTCAACAAGAAAATTTGCCCATTGGCGAAATCGAAACAAGTGAGTGAAATACGGTTTTCGGCGAAGAAGGAATTAAACCACTTTTTAACAAAATAAGCTTATTTTTTGGGTCGCTTGGTGTTTTTAACCACAAAAACCTGATATTGTGTGTTAATGATGGGATGAAGGGTACTATTTACAAAGCGAGTAGCTCTCCTGTCATCGAGTTTAGCGTCGTGCTGTGCTGGGTTTGTGAGCTTGAGGAAAGTTAATGCTGATTATCACCGTGCCCTTAGGTCGGTGTCAAGTCGCCTTGGCAGGAAACTTAAGTTCTCAAGTCCTAGTGTTGACGCTTGGAATTTGTAATAGTAACATGGTATTACAACATAACATTTTTTATGAACCATAGGTGAACCATTTTCATGATAAATAGAACATAACGCTTATCCATAAGAATATTTTATCCATACGAATAGGTTTAAGAATAATCTTGTGGTTTTGCAGACAATCATATTTGGTTTAAGATCAAATGCAAGAAGAATAATTTTGCATAAACTAATAAATTCATTAAAATTCTAGCAAATGCTTATCGTGACATCGGCATCAATGAGATACTTAACAGTAGAATGTACTTAATATTCACAAAAATGACGTTTGATATAAAGTTACAGGGTCGTTGACGATAATTTGTGATTTTATGAACGCTTCTTTAAAGATTTTACGTCAACTTTGACTTTTAGTCACAGATCTAGATTATTTCCCTTGGACCAATGGATCCACGCAAAAATGCCACGCTACTGATTTGAACGCTGACTGAAGAACTATTGAGCTTTGAAAACGATCGGATCTGACTTTGGCATAACTTTAAGGTATGAATTTAATAATTTTTTTAACAACAATGTCGCCTGATCGTTAAAAAAAAGTTCCTGGGTTTTGTTCGGGGTTTTTTTCAGAAAACGAGTGCAGAATGAAAATAATGTTATACATAAAATTGAGTTATTATTAAATGTTTCTGATATAGTAAAAATTCTTCATCAAATATTGCTATTAATTATCTCTCCTTTAATGCATTAACATTAACATACAAAGAAAAACTGAATGAATGCCTCTGTTACCACAGATCAGTTTTTCCGCTTAAGGATAGAGATAATTTGCCTCTTGGCGAAATCGGAACCAACGAGTGAGTTACTCTTTTTCTGAAGACGAGGAATTATTTCATTTTTTGAGAAATTTAGACATTTTTTGGTAGCTTGGCGTTTTTACGAGCAATGAATCTGATCTTGTGTCTTAATGAAGGATGTTGAATATTTTTTAGCAAGAACACGGCTCTTGTGTCGTATAATGTATCGTCTCTGTTTGGTTTGAAGGCTGGAGGGAAGACTTTGCGGGAAATCGCTTCTTAAAGTATTTGCAAATCGCCTTTACAGGAGATTCAGTCGTAATACATGAACACGGTTGGAATCGGTGCCGGTCGCTTTAGGGCTTCCATGCCAAAGATACCAAACTCTTCATATTCATATAAGTATTCATACTGTTATGAGTGTGTGATTGTTTATTAGTTTAACATTGTATAACATTGTTGTATTGTTAGGTGGGTCACACTTACACTTGTTTTGATAGTCTTAGATGGCATTGTCTTGAATCATCTATTCTAGAATGTTCTATCTATTTCTTGATTGCTAGAGTTGGACTTTTCTGATTGGAGTTTGTCGTGGAACTTATCTAAGGTATTCTTGAAGGTATCTAACCTATAAATATAGGCTGGCATTAGAACTCTTACTCATCTTGCTTCTTACAATCAACTTTGCGATCATCTGCCGTGCCACTGTTTTTGGAAACCGGATTCATCTATCTCCTATCAAGTCCCACTGACTGTTTTCTACATTCATCAACTGTGTGATTCATAAGGACTGGTGAATATATTTAGCTAGCTAATTAGTGTGACTCATTTGATATTGTATTATAGCTTATATTAGCTTGATATTGTAATCTTAAACACTTTGTTTATTATTTGATTGATTAAATTGTAATTATTATACAATTGTCTAGTTATATTTTGCTAGTTTGACTGGGGACATTTTCCTATTCCAAATTCATTCGTAACAATACCAATCTGTAAAACCTATAGAGAAGGTACGAACAAGTCAGCCATCTCGGATCTCTCAACTGCCCGGAAAAAGTTTCTTTCGCTTTATCATGTTCGTAGACGGACCCAAGTTTCCATTTCCGGGCAGGGGAATGATGGCTGAAGTTTTGTCCTTCTTGATATCGTATAGATAGGTATGAATATTTATATGTATATTTAGAATCTGAAGCATATCCTTGCATGTTACCTGCATATATGCTGATATATTATTGTATACCAGTCATGTTAAGGAAAGTAAGTTAAAGTAAATGATGATTGGGAAGAAGGTGGTGATTAAGTACGACCTGCACATTGATGAAAGTATTTAATCAAATCGATTTTAGAATATTAAAAAAGTACAGTATTCTTTTGCATGTAGAAAAGTATTCCGCATATCACTCTTATCAGTAAATATCAAACTGTCAAAATTAAAAAAAAGTAGATTTATAAGAATATCAAACATTGAACAGGAAGTTCTCAGCAAGTATATTGGTTTCTTTACAACGTAATATTTGTTAGACAATTCTTAACTGAATAATCTAACGTCATTAGTAATTTGCAAATGATATTGTTTATATAGAATTGGATGTGTTATTTATAAACATAGTCACCAAAACGCATATAATATTGTACAGGGACACATACATGTACATGTATGTTTCTCTTCTGTGTGATAATTACGGTGTTAGCAGACAAATAAGAGATACAACGAAAATTGTTATAATATATCATTGCAGTTACATTCTAAGTTGAAACATTAAAAGCATTAGAAATACAAATTAAATGAATTATTCATTTACACATTAGAATAGGTATTAAACAAAAATGCGAAAATAAGGAACGTAATTGTACAACTGAAAATTCCCAGTTCATGATACTTTTAATGCTACGGAAATCCTCCCTGATAATAACTTTAATTTGCCATTCTTTTTTCAGAAAACAAGTTTTAAATATTAATTGAGGTTTTCGAATGAGTGCACTCAGCCCGAAGATCTGCCCATATCAAGCGAGTCCCCAATGAGTCCATGGCGAGTTTCTCCTCTGATTGGATGCAGAGAAGGCAAATATTTGTAAGATTTCATCACGAACCTCCCTGGGGATCTCTACAATTAATTCGGCGTGGAGTTCAAGTCAAGATTCGAACCCGGACCGCCACTGAGATGAAATGTGACGTGAAAGGCTGTGACACCAGTCGGAAAATGATTGCTCGTGTCAAGTCAAGTCGCAGAAAATTTGTGAAAAGACTTTCAACGAGAAACATTGTAACATTCTTGTATTGTTGTCAAGTTCTTGGTGAAGACTCAAAGACTCTCTTTAAATTTTTGAACGCTCCGCCTTGTGAGTTTAAGGGTTTCGCAAGGCGCAAAGTTAAATGTCTGACCTTTTGAAAAAATAGCAGCTAATGACTGACAATATTAGTCTGTCATTTGACAAGTTCAGTAAATATAATTGTGGACTATGCAGGTACTACCACACTTCTTACTGTGTAAACTTGATCTGACATCGTAAACTTGGTCTGTTAGAAAATGTAAATATGTAAATTTACTGTTACCAAACAAAGAAATGTTCATTTTGAACAGTGTCAGGGTGGTGCCATTATGACATGTCTATTTGATCATCTTAATTTCAGTACAAACTATCAAAGTAAAATTATAATCCCGTGTTTTCCTCCTTTCATCCGTTATAGGCTTAAAGTTCAATGTAAAAAATTACTTTGAACATAGTTTTATATCTAATGTCCTTTCAATCATATTTCTCGAGTATGACCAAATGCCTAATTTTATTACTCTCTCCTATGTCTTCAATAACCTTAACGTCGAATCATCTATTTTTATTTCTCTTAAAAGCGACTCGAATAATCCTTAATGTTTGATGTTAAACGTGACAAATTACTTGAAATATCGGTTTGATTGAACGTAATAACCACATTACTTTTGAAATATCAGATGAAACGACATAACTTAGAGAATATCACAAATTCTTGGAATCTCTGAATGATTCATGGCAGTATGACTAAGCAATAAACCATTTTACCTTAAAAACCAAACCGTTTAAACCTTTTACTCGTGTCCTTTAAGCTTTTAAATTGAATTTGTGCATCATTTGAGATATTTAATACAATAATGGCGAGTCCATGACTTAGAGGACTTCTTACCATTTTGAACTGAAATTGCCCTACTAGGCAGTTCATTACGCCTAATGACGGGCCCCGTCCATTAGAATCATGCCCTTACCATGCATAGCACCGTCGGATGTTTTACCTGGGAAGTGGTGATTGTCTCTAATGAGGCTGTTCAACAGTTGGTCCCCTGCAGGTAATTTGTTTCCTCTGACTCATACTGCAGGAACTGCAGGGAGATTCCGTAGCCCGGGGGTCATTTCGCATCATCAACTTCTTCCAGCAGAATTGGTCACCAGTATTGAAATGTCGAAATTGTACCTGAAAATTAGAGACCTTCATTACTGTCCAACTTTCAGCCAGATTTATGTCCGATTCAGGCATGCTGAAATTTCGACCTCATTCATACTTTCAGTCAGACTGGTGTCAAATATAGGAATGACGAAATCCGAAGCCTGAAATTACAGACCTCAAAAACATTTTTATGATATTTTTATTTTGTGATCATCCCTTTTTCCAGTTTTATTATTGTAAATTCTTGAATGAGAGTAGTACCTTGAAATAAGAACGCACCAGTACTCTGTAGCTCTCGTCTAGTATTTTTTTTATTTGAAAAATGTTTGAATTATCAAATCTTTACATTAAAGACATCAGTTTCTCTCTTGTTCGATATCTATTGTAGAAAATTACCTGTACTTGGAAATTATTGACGTCCCTTACTTTCCACTTTCATCAGTAACAATAATGGCAAACACATACGAAAATACCTTACATGTTTTAGCTTTCAGTCGGACTGGTGTCATGTAGAAGCATGACGAAATCTGTCCTTTGAAATTACAGACCTTTAATATTAACCTTATGGACGCCCATACAAACTGTGCAAGGACATTTTATTTTTTGGATTCTTGAATGTTTAAACCATCCAGATCTTTCAGTTGATTCATATGGCCTTTCCTGAAGTTTTGATATTATCAATCTTTAAAAAAAGAACCATGGGAAAACTTAGAATAATTTCACTGCGTAATGTTTAATATGCTGTGATTCGGTTACTGTCTTATTATGAGTCTAGGACAATTGCCACCCAGACAATTCCCACCGGACAATTGCCACCCAGACAATTCCCACAATACAAGACGAATAAATGTTATTATATATCATAATTTTATTTGTTTTTGATAAGTTTTGATATCATGACAATAGTGTATTAAGATTTGTTTAGGGTGGCAATTGTCCTAGGTGGGAATCGTCCTGGGTGGGAATTGTCCTAGATGGGAATTGTCCTAGGTGGGAATTGTCTGGGTGGCAATTGTCCGGATGGCAATTGTCCTCCACCCCATATTTTATACCAAGATAAATGTAAGTAATTATCTAATTTTGATATTTATCACTCTACGGTTGTCACACATTAGAGGAACAGTGTACATTTACATAATAATTGAATGAACAGAAAACTTCAATGGATTATTGATGATCAGTACTTAGTAAAATCCATTCTAGTTGAGAAGTTGAAGAGAGATGGAGAGACGAGAAGTGTGTAAAAGATCACGTAGAAAAAAACGTCGTTTATTTTGTTACATAAATCACATGGGAACAGAGAGTTGTTTAAAAAAACACGCGATATCTTCAACCTTGTGATTTATTGTATTAAAAGAAATTATCCTTTAAGAATCTGCTCTATTTTGATTTATTTCATTCCTCGAAAGGGCAATGAAACATGCTGAAAATTAGTTCATTTGAGCTCGTTGATGTCACATCGCTTTTACACACTGCTCAATCATGCATCGTTCTGATATTAGAGATAAACATCATGCATTAATCTCCTATAGGAGAGAATGAACCCGACTAGCGTTACAAATCAACTAATTGATAAAAATGTGATTTAAATCATTTCAGGTGCTGCGAAATTACAACACTTTGTGTTCAATTGTTTGCTAAAAAGATAATCTCCCAAACGACCTCTTTGAAAAATGGTGTTTTGACAACATTCAAACATTTAGAAATGGTTTAATTTGCATTTGTCGTGGAGGACATATTTCATGATCAAATCGTTTTTATTTTCGTCGCATCGTGTTCACTTGCACTTGATTATTGCTATGTCTTCAGCCTTGGAATACAGGCACTATCTGAAATCTTTTGTATTTTGTAAATTATCTCATTCCAAAGAACTACACTTCCTAATTACATTATTTCTCTTCTTTTATTAGAAATTGCTACAATTTTTAGAAACATATTCATCAAATAAAGATGAATATTTTGTGTCTGGGTTCCATGTTCATTTCTCGGACTCATTTTCAATGTTATTTTGATAAAACGTATCAAGGCAAGAAATAAATTGAAATTGGCCTAGCGATGGCCGGTGGGATGTTTTCCAATGCAGTGACAAATTAGGATCAACAAAACATTATTAAGAATACATGATTAAAAAAATGATAGAGTTCAAAGTATTTTGTCATCCAATAATGTTCATTTATCAACAGAACTGAATGAGACTTAACAAAAGAATTAATAATTCAAAGACTGAAAGCTTTGAAAGAACTCTTTTAGTTCACCATTTTGTTATTCAAAGAATAATACATGCAAGAAAACTCCTGAGCTAAACTTTTATTTATAACCAACTGCAGTATGATAAGTATATAAACATATCTATATTTGTGTATCATACAATATTTATAAATCCTTGCATTGAATAAATATATATTATAAATTATGGCTATTATTTTGTCAATATATGAACAATAAGTTTTTAAAAAGGTAATTGTTGTTAAGTTTTTAGCTTACTGATATCAAAGGATATTCACTTCTTACATATTTGGTCTGTCACAATAACATCTTAAAATATATTCTCTTTTTAGTTATGATAATTCTAGTTGATATAGTTTTGGGCAGTATTCTATGAAATACTAACCATTCATCTGGGCCAGATGCATTTTGGGTTAATTAGAAGAGACAAATGATACTAATTTGTATGTGTGGACATTGATGATAGTGACAGTTAATTAGTACTAATTAAGTGATCCCCCGATGGTGAGGGTGGACATATAATTACTGCTAATGGTTGGTGACAAGACTCTATCACAGAAGGACACCACTGGTCTCTCCGGACCCTGGTCAACTGGTCAGGGATTTGTGTGATTGGTGTACATTGTTTGAGGTTTCTCGTACCAGTGCTTGAGACAATGTCGAATTTCATTCTGTCAGGGTCCATTAGCAGGTGCGTGGTTGAAGCAAGGTTGAGTTTTGAAATGCTTTTTGAAATAGTTATTTGTTGAGCCAGGAAAGAAGGTCACAAAGGCAATAAAAACTGTCTGGAAATTATGTTACTAGATTAATTCGTTTGTGGTCCTGGAACCTGTGCAATGAAAACTAGATTTTCCTTAGATTCGATTATAGCTGCTGAGTGGTGTAACATGGTTGATTTATGTATTTTCATATAGAAATGTTGATTGTTTGAGCCTGGATGTTGATTCAAAATTCATTTTTACAACTTTTTATGGCAAGTGCGTATGAATATAATTTCAAACAATGAGTAAAATATATGCTTTTTGTAAACGACTTAAGGTCATAACATTTCTAGAGCAGTTACTCCTGAATACTAATTCTCATGTCATTAACTTTATAATTTCATAGAGTGCCGTCAATAATGATATGATTCCGAGAAATGAACAAAATCCTGATAATGGTTTTATACATTTCTTGTACTACGGCTTTGAGATCTTAAAACTAGATCAGAGATATGATACCTGGCATTCGAGCTTTTGTCAGCACTAACTTTAAACATTTACCATTACATGGTTATAAGGAATCACTGAACTGAATATTTAACTAGCGATGAATTCTACAATAATGTGTTAATAGCAGTGTACCAATTTAAGGCCCATCATTTGAATATTCGTTATCGGTTATCGCATTGGCTAAGAAAAGTTTGGTATTTTCGTTACCTTGACACGAACTATACATTACCACTGCTAACCTCTATACTACATCATAAATGATACACATTATCATCACAACGACCAAAGAACCATGTGGCACCTAATTAGCACTCGTGGAACAAAAATCTTAATCACCACATCATCAATGTTATCTTATGAGAAAGAAAGACATCATCACCAATCTCAACACAATAAAGAATTATTCACACCCGTCTCATCTTGACCATTGTCCAATGACTAAGACCTCTCAATCACCTCTGACCCGTATGTTAGATCAACCCTTGTCTCCCCCGACTTTTACTCGCTACTTTCTAATCTCACTTCCCAGATACAATTAGTACCGATACAGTCACAGACAAAAGCCAAATCTCTAATATAGGGGTTCATTGTTCAAAGAGCAATACTAAATATCCGTCATTTCCGATTTGGATCACGTCAATGTTTCTATAACCTTTTTCTCTTGAGGGAGAAATGTCAGTTAGATATCTTGTTTCAACTTTCACCATAGTCTTTTTAATTCTTCACCCCCTTATAATTGTTCATCCATCTTCTATCATTACATCGCCTAAATCCAAACCTTAGATCAAGCAGATTATTTGATTCAAGATCCTCAAATATCTATTTCAATTTGAGAGGAAAATTCCACAGTTAAAAGAGACTGGTGTGTTGAATTAGAAGTGAAAAACAAGTCATTATTGGCACCGAGTTGAGTGACTCAGCTCTAGTTCGAATCTAGCGCCCTGAAGCAAAAAGTGGTTCTTATTAGCCCGGAGAGACAAACAGCGTTAGCGGAATACTGATACACTCGCCAGTCGGGGTTCGAGTCTGGATGGTTTCCGGGCACATCAACAAGTCAAGAGTGTTAAAAGCTTGCGATAAAGAGCTGTGAACGTTAATGAGGAATAAAACATGGCTCTTCCGTCCCTATCTGCTAGACTCCTGTAGGCTCCAGATCGGCTCCTGGATTTGGATCTGTCTTCGTCGTGGTAATAATGCAGTCAATCCTGTAATGCTGTTTCAATGCAGTATGATACAAGAGAGTTTTTTAATTCTTTATAAGCGACGCCTTCTCTAAAATAATTGTGTACGGATTGTGGTGAAGAGGGGTAAAAAGAAATTACGAACAAGGTGATTTTAAAGGCAATAGGGGTTTTTCATGTCGAATCTTGATTTTCAGAATGGTGCTATAGTTTGTCACAAAAAAACTTAATCGAGTATCTTTGAGTTCACAACATTTCTTTATATACCACATTTGAAGTCGAATTAGTTTATTAATTTGCATTTTATTGTTTTGCAAAATATTTGTTTAGATTAGGAATACATGGGTCAGTTGTAACCATTTTTTAAATTAACCGTACGACACCTTTCATGAAACCTCACTTAAAGGTTTATTCACTTGTAGCATATCGTGGTCAACAACGTTACTTCAGCACTAAGGCGATTGTCTCACTTTCTAAACTTTTAGCAATTTTGATAAATAATTACACTTTAATATTTGTTATCGGTGATTATTGGATTCTAATTTGGGAAAAAACGTAACATATGTAAAAAAAACTCTCCTGACGTTTAAATTTCATCGCTTTGCTCAACGTTGTTGACTCAAATTTCATTTCAGGTGAAATGTTGACTTTTACGGGCAGCAGTAAATTTATATTACCGGAACGTGACTGTCATGATGATACATTACTACAGTTCACGACTGAATAGAAACCGTAAAACCAATAAATCGTCACTTCAACACCATAGAGGTCACGTGATCATGACCTGTAGTCCAGGGGGAGATAACTGGGTTCACGTGACTCAATCATTTCATCAGCAACGCTTGCCCATAAGTGACCAGAGGAAATTGAGTCAATTTAATTCCATCTTATGACGAGAGAGTCGAGACTTTATTTCAATTTCTGCTCTCATTAGCGCCTCGCCGCCATCATTGTAGGAGATAGCGGACTGCAGCGGTCAGCTTGTCCCATTATCTGGCGTCAGAAGAGCGACGGCCGTGTCAACGGTCAAAATAACGCCAACAAATTTTGTCACAAGATGGCTAAAATATCTCTCACTTCCGATCACACATGTTTTGTTTGTGATTAATCACGATGGCCTTTCAGGGGCTACATTTTTAAGACAGTCAGTGATTTGGTTAATAGATTTACGATGTGGCCCGGATTAGAGGAACTACTTCTGTCACCATACTCGTCATTAGTTTGAGAGGAGTCGTGTGGCAGAGCGCTGTGAGGAGCTACGGTCAAGTATTCCTGCGCCATGGGAAGTATGTTTTCTTAAATAACGCCCCACCCTCTCTGGGGGTAACCCTTGTTTTTTCACTAAATATAGCAGCACATCAACTTGTGAAATGTGTATTTCAATTTCATATTTTATGAGGAGAACTATTACAGAGTTCTTTAAATTGTCATTGACAAATTGATATAGCTTTCTGACATTCGTAAACAATTCAATCAGTGACGAATGTGTTTATGAATTGTACATTTTTATTTTCTAAAGTAAAAAGTGATGAATTTGGAAGTTAAATAATCCAATTTTTAGATTGGGTTCTTCATCATTTAATCTTTGTTGTTTTCGTAAAGCGTGTGTGTGTTTTAGGAACTATTTGCCGTGGCGTGCTTGGGAATGCGGTAAGTGTGTGCACTGTCCCCTCTGTGTAATCAAACCCGTCCCTTTATTTTGATAAACAACATGCTCAAATGAAAATGTGTTATCTGAAATTCACTCCAGACAGCTCTGCTCAATTTTAATTGTGCAATGACTTTATTCCCTGGACCGAGGCAAAAAACAAAGCATGAAGCGCCCTCTACCCTCTGTGTCACACACTACCATCTCTAGGGCATGTCAAGCCTTTATTGCAAAGTTTACACTTAATTTATTTTGCACATCGAATTTTCAGATTGGCATTTTTCAACCGGTGACGCGTTAAGAAAATAGCCCATGGAGAAAAGGAACCTGTCAGAGAGATTCCCCCACATTTAATTATGTCCGTCGGGCTCTTTGTGATGAGACACAGGACACTGATACAGAACTATTTCATTGAAATTAGCCCCACCAGTTAACAGCTAAAACTAGCCATTAACCCTACAGAGTCAGTTTGGAGATTCATTTGTTTCAGATTTACGTAGGTCACTTCTCTTCAGAAGGAACTTTAGATATCCAAACAACAAGTTAATTATGCTTACCTTTTATTTCTGACCTGGGTTACTTCGAAAGAAAATGTATTCCAATGACTGATAATTGAGGTCAGTGAGTTACAATAGGAGATCCTCTCAGTTCCGCATCACACAAATATGTTGTTACTTACGTGTGAGAAGGGTCAAAATTATAACAAATTCGATTATCAATTTAAAGAGCAACGTAAAGGGTAAAATTATTGTGAAACATGTGAAATGCATTAAACAGTTTTTGAGGCGCATTTTGTGAGCAAGGGATCCATTTTGTAAATGACATATTTCGTATTTTAGGTTATTGATATCATAAACGAATATACTTAGGTGTTATTCTAGATAATAACGACTTTAAAAAAGTCTCTTTCAATTATCATTCACAAATCCAACAAGGCGCGTTTCCATTGCTTACCGATCCGTCAAATTTCTACTTTCATGGTAGTGAAACCAGGCACTGTGATCTTAGCCATTAATTGGCTTGTATAACATTTGGATGAACCAAAATAAGGCAGAAGTGTCCGGACATTTTCTTGCTTAATGTGATAAGATGCATGGCCTTCCTTTCATAATAATGGTTTCTCCCTTTCATAAGAAATCCCTCTAATAGGGATAAAACAATATGAAAATAGCCGCATACCAAACGTTTGCTCACTTACTTTTTTGTCTCAGTGCAAAAATATTGCCGAAATGTATTTGATTTCATCATGTCGTTTTCAAAAGTAAAATTGCCAGATGTCAGGTTAATTCGTTGTATCGTAAGTGTATTTGAATTTATACCTACGTGGGCAATCATATCGGGCAAATATCACTTTGACTTGGTGGTTTGATATTGAAAACTATTATGACATCGTGTTTCGTCCATGTCGTTGCATCGCAACTGCGGCGACGCCGGTTAGCTGAAAGTAGGTTAGATCTGAAAGTAGAATTTCCTTAATTTTCTCAATTTCTCGTCATAAATTGAACATTTCATTATCGTCCATTACAATATATATGTACAACAGCTGTGCATGAAAATCGGAACGTCTCTCTCGCTGTTGCCCGGGAAATATAATGATATCAGGCAATTCTGTATTAAAAAGATTGTAGGCTAAGTCTTGTTATTTGTCAAAGCTATCATATGTCTTCTAGGCGAAGTGATGGACTCAGGCAGTTTTTATTTCGCCCAAATCCATCTTCAGAGCCTCTTAAGTATTGAGAGGAAAATTCATCCATTTTGAAAGAAATGCATTTAAATATTAAGAAACGCACCCGTTACGTGAGCAACTGCACCCTACAAGAATACAACGTACAACAATATCTATGATGTAGCGGCAGTCACGGACAATCCTGGAAGATGTTGATCAATTGTTGTAAGACGCTGATTTCAGATAGGTCCTCATCCAAGTGATAGAACAGATTAACACCATAGAAGACAATTTCTTAACACGAAATCTTCAGTAAGTGAATGGTAAATAAATGTATACTAAACTTACAATAAGGTCACGCGGACACATCTCGTTTTGCTGTTTGGACCAGGGACAACAGAGCGGGTTCCTTTCTTGCTGGGTTTGAGTTACCATTAATACACTTGCATGCGCGAAAGCTACTTTAAATGATTACTACAACTGATAAATGTATTTTGAAGGCGGTGGCTAAGCTCATAGCAGACTTACGAATTAGCCAAACAAAATGCGATTTCCCTGGAGTTTTCTATAAATAATTACCGCATCCAACATGACAATTGAACGGCATGTTGGAATAACAGTGGCATGTGGGAAAGTCTTGGCGCTGGGCAGGGTTAAAACAGAGGTGTAGCGTGGCAACATTATAACACAAAATTATGCAGGAACTGAAAAGAAATTTATGCACCAATGTTTCCGGGATTTGGCAGTTTTATCCGTTTTATAGCAAAGGTGATACGGTATGGTTGAGGATGCATGATGGTATCCGTGGAGATGATGGAAAAAAAGCAAAATGGTTTCTCATTTTTGTTGACAGCATTTGTCTTCGCACAATACTTACCACTACCAATTTAGCATATATGTTGCCTAACTGGTTTTAAAAACTTCTTATGCCTATTCATATTAGCAATATAATCTATCGAGTCAAATTTAATGTAAGAGAAACACAATGATGTACGCATGAGTATCTTAGTTTTATTATTGCCATTTGAAATATCTTCTCTTATCTCATATCGGTCTTTAAGTGTGAAAAGAGCGATATTCAATGACGATTCTATTTATTTGAATTCTTAAAAAGCACTTTTCATCAATTTGTTTTTTAAAAACATTTAAACTTTAAAAACATTCGTCATTTTTCTAAGTGAACATATCTTTTTTTCCTAAGTGATATAACTCAATTGCCGAAAACAGGAAAACGACACATTTTAAGAGAAATGTGAAAAGAAATTTAATTTCCTCATCGTGCAGATCATCTTCCCCCGCATGTATTTCAGTTGCACCATTCACTGTTCTTGCTTATTTCAACCTTCCCACCAACAAAATTCGCCCTATTGGTGAAAGGTTACAATTTTTATAAGATTTCTCACTGGCCTAATGAGATCCGTTATAGCAATCTTGACGAAATGCACAGCAAAATTCGGGAAATGCGTCAAAGCCTATCTTAGCAAGTCATTGGGGCAAGTATATAGGCGATACCATTTATAGTTCTTAACGATACAGCGCCAATGAAGCAACTCATGACTATAAAGAGTTGAAACCAAGCGACTATGACTTTGAGACCATTGGCAAATTGGATCAGAGAATATAGAATTCCCGTCATGTGTTGGTCAGATGGCCTAACAATACAACCACTGCTAACAGATTGGACCGTGTCAAAATGTATGGACAGATTGCGATGTTTTGGCCCTAGGGAGCCATTTAGTTCCCCACAATTCATTCCCAAGTGCCCAAACTGACCAGATCGTCACACCATTACCGCAAACAAGCTGTAAAATTCAACTGGACAGTTCTTTCAGAAAATTCTATCCCAGTGATTATTTTGTCAGAAAAAGCATCAATTTGGTCATCAAGCTGTGACCTCGACACGCCTCACTGAACACAAACACCAAACAAACGCTTCACCAAGCATAACTCTTCGGATACCAAAATTCTCAAGATGTCATTAGCTTTGAAATAAAGTTTTGTGATAAATTTATGATCTTCTAACCACCCCTTGATAAACCTTTAATTTTCCTTAATGGCGAGCTGATTAAATAAATTCTACATTAATTTGATTTACCGCTATTTTACTCTACACCCTGTAAATGAAGCTTCGCCACGGCCGGGATTTCGCTTTTTCTTTGTTGAGATTAAAATAATTAAGGATATGACTTGATTATAGGATGACTCTATGCCATTACATAATTGCTACCCAGATATGGTCAAATCTTCTATTCATGTGCCGAGATGAAGATTTGATTGATTACACGTAAAATGTCTGAACTGCATGACTTCTTACGGCAAATGTTATTGTGTTCTTCGTAACATTGCTATATCTGGATTCACGTTATCTGCAAAAGTAAACAATTTTGTATTATAATATATCGAGTTCCTTGCAGGATTTTAACAGAAGACCTCAAAATCAGACAACATTTCTGAGCACTAAACATACCAACCTTCTACCAACTCGGCAACAATGGATTAATCCTAATATGTTTCGAACGCATTACATTTATCGCAACTGTATATAGTCAACTTGCTATCCATTTTATAACAAGTTCAGTTAAATTTTCTCGTCTCTATTATTTAATAGACATCACATTCAAAGATCAGTTATTACCTACAGGAGCAAACACATCTGGGGCCATATTTTTCCTACAATGTTCTTGGATAAATTACACATCTTCCTTCCGCATATTAAAGCTATGTAACCTTTTTCTATATATCCTGTAATGTTCACCAAAGTTTAAACTAATTAACCATGTTTAAATTCACAAAGAAACGATAAAATGATGTACAGTATACAACATATGATTATGTATACATGTTATTAGAATTTAGTTATATCGACGAATGTAAGTTTCAGCAGCAAAATTAATTTAAGCGTACTTTAAAGTCTCAGCTCTTTAAGACGGCTCCGTGACACCATACCAAAGCGAGTTCTTTGTGTATTTTCACAAAGGAGATAATTTAGATTAAGTCAGTTCAGTTATTAATTCAAATTAAAAGTTGAACGTTTGATGTTTCTTGAGAAATTAAATTGCGGCATTAAAGAGAGCCAGAATGTCCCTACAGACAAATAGATAAGATTTATTGAGTTATATACTGGCATTAAGAACCTTCAGACCGACGAGCCACGTGTACCCTCTACTTGCCCCAATCTGCTTATCAATTTACGGTTTTTATTCCAACAAAAAATATGTCACAGATTTTTAGTTTTATCGTCTGGGCAAATTCAAAGGCGATCAAAAGAGTATAAAACGTTGAACCATTTTATGATTATCCCCCATCGGAGGGTTGCGTTGGGGCACGGGATAATAGCACGTGATTTAGGATGCATTACATTTCCACGACTCCTGTCAGTCTGAAATAACTTCAAAGAATGAAGGGGGCAATAGCTCACCTTGTCTGACCCCGTGAATAAGGGGAGACAACTCGTTTTCCCGCGGGAGGGGCGGAGATCAGTTTTCTTCTAAGACTTGTCTGATACCCGTGCTAACTTATTGGTCTTTTAAATGATTTTCATTGTACGGATAAAACAATGAACCCATTTCCATACAATAACAATACAGAACATGCTCAACCTTTTTCTTGTCTTTGTTGGGAAACACTGCCATTTCCCTGTTGTTTCATATTTAATCCGTTTGAGTTATGATTACATGTTGCTCCACGTCACGGTTAATTGTGCCGAATAACTTTATCGCCTGTGCCTTTATCCCAAATTCATTAATAGTTTACACCTTGAGAAATTCATGGTATGGTATGGTATTGTCGGCTATAACCCAGAGCTTCGGGTTGTCCTGCTGATAGCGAACATCTTTTAACAGCGTAGCGTGATTATTCTAAAGCATTTAATTTGTAATATTTGGGCTTCCACAGTATTTCTCATCCTACTACATCAGCGTATATGAATCCGTTCTCGCTCCTTCCTCTATCCTAATGCTGAATGCGGGTCGTTTCATTGGCTGGTTAGATAGCTCGCGATACGAGGGTTTTGGTTTGAAGGAGATCAGGGTATTAGGAAGGAGCGAGAGCAAATTCATTTAGGCTGATGTAGCAAGATGAGTATTTCTGAGACAGTCTTTTTTAATCTTCATCTGGTGAGTAAGTGAGTTTGAATCAAACGGTTTTTTTCAACAATATTTCACTTATTAAACACGTGAATGAACAACATCAAAAAGAGAGTAGACAGATCAGGTGAGGTAAGGTGAGTTGTGGTTTAACGCCGCTTTCAAGATTATTTCACTTATATCGCGGCGTCTAGTATTATTGTAGGGAGAAAGCCCGAAACACCATTGTGGCTATGCATTGCGGTGAAACCTGCGAGCATCGGCTGGAACTAGAGAACCATGGATGGTACTGCGCTGGAATTCAGTGTAGCATTGCACTCAAACCAGACTGCGTGTAGAACAGTTCTCTACTGCAGACAAGGTTGCCGAGCCCCTGGCGGGATAGACAGATCAGGGAGAAAGGGATCGAAAGAATGAGAGAGCGGACGGGAAGAAATGCATAGTGAGAGGTAACTATAACTACGAGGTTAAGTCGTTTAAATGCATATACGAAGAAATATGTAATTTGTTAGAAGATAAAATACTTTGATTTCACCATGATAGATATATTCACCTTGAACAGCATAATGCAATAACAACTTTTTCTTTAATCCTGCCCATGTTCTGCAACATTTATTGACAAATAAGGTTATCCCAGACATATCAAAATCTCTTCTGACAAATGCATTACCAAAACGGCATGGAACCAAAGGCCTCAGAGGCAGCTTCCGTGTCTAATGTAGTCAAAGGCTAACTTTCTTGTTTTTGTATTTTCAGAGGTTGAGACGGTCACTGTAGACATCAATACTAATCGCACAATGCTCTAACATTTAAATATGTTCCACTGTTTACAAGGGTTACTTCTATGACCGTTTTTTTATGTTAAATTAAGAAATATTTGACGTGTTTGTTGATTTTCATATCTTTCAACTTTGTTTGAAACAACAAAGACTTTCATATGAGGTGTATCCTTATCAACAAAATATCAGAAATACTTTTTCCAGGTTTATATATCAATATCGTGCTAGACTAAATATCGGTATGTATGAAAATGTTAAATGTTATCGAGGAAATGGATAAAGAAATTGTGTTTTACCGTCTAATCTTGGATGGTAGTTTCTCGCTATGGCGAAACAGAATTCTTGTACAGTCTCGTCATAAAATAATTCAGTGTTTTAAAGATAAAAGTAAGAAACATATATAAACATATTGATGCTATATATGTAAGATTAATTACATATTATCAACTTGATTAAAACCCTAAACAAGTATTTTTGAAGTCACAGTATCATATTGGCACTCCAAACGAGGGTCAGTCGGCTGTACCCAGTAAACAATTTCGCACGCATGTCCACTCACGTAAGGATGAAGAAGATGGTGACATTTGCCCGTCTGATCACCTGCACGTGCAGCAGAAGGGTTTAAACAAGACAAACGTCACGAGAGCGGATCCTACACGTGCACATCTCACCCCTTCTGCATGTCAGTATTGAAGACACGCGCTCTAAGATCACAGAATGGGCCAGCGTTCCTGCCAGACCCCGTCCCCATTACCCCCGTCTTCCTCCGCCATTGTTCTACAGGAGACGAAATAGATCTTGACCCGGTGGCAAGTGTTGAGGTGTAAACTCGATCTGAAAGTCCACCCACTTCACACGTGCATTTCGCTATTATAAGTGCATTAATCCCCCAGCTTAAAGGGTTCTATCAAAACTTGGACTGAGTATTGTTTGAACTGTTGATTGATATTTAAAGGATGGGAAGTTTATCACATGTTTGATAAGATGACACTTAGCCCTCAGAGGTTATATGGCGAGAGATGAAACAAAGTGTCATTAACAGCTCATTACTCGGAGTTGATCTGAATCAAAATGCTTCCTTTCCAGATATCCAAGAACAAAGGTACTATCCTTTTATCATAAGTTTCAATGGTACTTAATTACTATCATTTGTTACACGATATCTAATAGAAGTAGATACATTAAGGATCTTGTTATTGCCATTGTGCTGTGGCTGAAATATCTTCAATATAAATATTCTAAATGCTTTGACCTAACTAGAAACAACTGTATACCGCTCTAAATGCTGAAATTTTAACCAGGTAAAAAATTGGTTAGATTCTTAATATCATCTTGACCCAGGTTGTGTATGGAACGCATGTATCATTTTCAATCAATGCTATTAAATTTAGGCAGTTGTACATGTTCATGCAGTTTATGTATTCTAAATCCATTTATAATTCATCTGCATTTTTATCAAATGTACTTAAAAATACATAATTCATCAATGTATCTATGGCAAAAGAATTGATGTTATGTTTAATAAAAAGTTTTCTTTAAAAACTAATTCGTAATTATTTGGTATGATTCAAACTTATTTAAAATACTTGATAATTCAATAATAATATTAGGCCCGTTTTGTGAAAAGAGGAATGAGCACAAAATGTGACAGTTTAATGGTCAGGTGTTTCTCAAAATTGGTATTTTGCTTTCATGACATGAGGATCATATGATAGAAATGATGGAAATGTAACGATCGTGCTAGCAACTAAATACAAATACATTTAATCAATGTAGCAAGTATTTTTTATATGATGAAATTACACAAAAAGTGAGTATTTTCCGACAATCTTGGGAATTAATAGTAGTAATTGATACACAGACTAATTAATTCATTGTAATAGTGTGAAGAATAAGATGAATATTAACATCATTAACAATCGGAGAGCCATTATGAATCTATACTTGAAACAAAGTCATATTTCATTGAAACCATCAGACACTAAAACGAGATAAGAAACACTGACAGAAGCTGGTCTTTATATTTATACCATCTAGCATGCGAGGTGACATATTTAACATTTCTTTAATCGCTTATTGCCTCGTAATGTGATTATTTGGTGATCAAGTAAGCTGTGAGACGAGCAAGAAGGATCCAGCTGATGAAGTGACGTGGTTAGTAGACTCTCGTCCCTGATTGACACGGCGATGTTGGCTGACGGATTCTCCTCTCGAGAGTTGTATTGGCAAACTGAGTCTTAATACTGACTCATCCCTCTCCATTTGAGCAATAAATTGGCGAGATTATGTCATTTTGGTACAATTTGCTTGCCTTTTAGATAGTGATGTTATTAAGGCGAGTCAAGTGGGACTACCCTATATTCAGCTATTACGACTGATGCTCATAAAGCTCAGTGCATCCTTTCAGCACTTTGTGTCATATTGAATGAACAAGTGGCAGGGGATGTTTGAGTAAAGACAACATTTTCTCGTTTTTTACACATACAGGCGTCAGACGCCACTCTTTCTCCGGAGATTACAAATAGTTCCTCATTTGCCTCCTAAATACTTAATTGTTGCCACGGGAATGACTTCAGGAATGAGCAAATGAAGTTGCGCTGGATTATTAGAAAATAAATTTTGTTGGAATGGTATCAATTGAGATGGCAGAATGTGAATAATGATGACATGTTTGGCGAGTCACATTGAAGAAGCCATTACCACCTCATTGTGCTGTGTTTGTCCGGATTAAACATCATAAACACTGGCCGACCACAACTGCAACCAACAACGTGGTAAGCGGAATTGTTAGTAAAGAATTACATGCCATGGAGACTAAATCTTCATCTTTAAGTCCTTTTTGTTGGTTTAAACACAATGACTTTTAATACCACCCACAAAATTATCATAGTTTTCAATTTAACTACTTGATCAGTTGAATCAGGCAAACAAATATTGGAATGAGGAAAAGACAGAAAATCCCAAGTTTGTTTTAAGAGAAAGAAAATCCAAGTAACCATTAACTGCACTTACACTAAAGCTGCGAAAAAAGTTGAACTCCTGAAACCCTTATTGATTTTTCTGCATCGTGGTTCCAGGCCGTTCAAACCCGGAAAACATTGAACTCCATTGAACCCTGAAATGTTATGTGATGGGGTCGCGCGACTACATCAACCCCTAATCGTTTCTGCATTTTTCTTATTTCTTTTCCAACCCTTGAAGTCATGTTCAACCTATTTAACTAATCGATATTCATTTTACCGTTTTTCTAGAAAATACGTTTTATACCAATAATTACATTAAGGAATTCTTTTAACAGATGTAGACTGTAATGACAAAATTAAAAAACTATTTCTCTAATATATAAACTAGGCTCATTCTGTAAAACTAGTCGTATTATCTTGAAGAGCCAAGCCAAATAATGGATTTGGCTTGTCGAAGGTAAAAATGGCTTTGGATTGAAGAGCTTTTCTGTCTGCATCCAAACAAGCCAAACTATTTTTAATTTGACATTGGTCAAGGCTATAGGGGTGGGGGGAGTAAATGTTTGTTATGTTTTATATTCCTCTTTATGCGCTGATGAAGAATGATGTCACCTAGTCCTCACGTTTGTCTTCTACTTTATTTCGATTTCACTTTCTCGTTTGAACGTCAAATGAAATGGGTTTTTGAAGTTTCAACAAAATAATTTTTCTTTAAATCGTCTCTTGTTGGAAGTGTGTGATAACAGCATTATATCATAATCAACAAGACATAAAATATCTCTGAACATTCCCCATGCAAATATCATATGAGTTACATGTGTACATTAAGTTCCAACGAACACTTAAGACTTGTATGTTTCTTTGAATTACATCTTCTGTGTTTGTCACCATTTCTTTATAATGGAGACCAAGGAAATCACTGCACGAAGTAATGAAACTTAAATACGGTAATGGAGCTTCCCCTTTGATCTTCCGCCATGTGTTATTTAGCGAGTCCTCCTTGCGTTAAATGACCAATGAAAGTGGACACAGGACGAACTCTCAACAGCAACCCCGCAGAGAGTTTATTTGATTAGTAGTGATGTTGATTTTTCCATCAGTTCCTGTCGCAGTCGTATTTACCTTCAATTCAAGGGGAGACAACTTGATGATCTTGTCTTGAAGAATGACATGTAATGATGTCTGACTCACCGCTATTTATTACCGTAGTGCTGGTACCAAATGTTGTAGAAAACTAACGTTGTCCGCATTTATTGTTTAAATTTCATTACATTCGTTTAATGGAAACTATTCCAAACACTATGTGCATATCAAGGCTCATAAACGCGATTATTTCATATTTGAAAAAAATATTACACAATTTTTATAAGGCATCATACTTATTCACAGTACGTTCGTCTAATTATAACCATTCTGTTAAAACTAAATTTTGTCTAAAGTAATTTCGATGGTTGGACGAGATCTATAGAAAGTTCTCTTTTAATTTAAAAATCATTCGGTATTGTTCAAACTTTTGGGTACTGTTCAATCAATAGTCTATAAACAATATGAGACAGAACAGTCAAACACATTTTTGAGTTATTCGTTGTCCATGAACTACATAACCAAGTGGCAATAGTGTCCATTATTAAGCCCGCGCACCCTTTACGGTATCAGTGACACAGTGACTTTGTGACTCAGGGCTGACATTGTTGGATAATACAATTGACTTGTTCAAGCAAAAACGACAAATTGCTTAGTCAAAGCGACGTTTCGTTGACCGTTTCAATATGGCTCCATTACACCCCTTTTAAGAGTCCAGTCAGATTGAGCCAATCCCCGCCATCTTGACTACGCGCCGCCATAGCTTCTGTATACGTCCCTGATGACGACTGACTCTTGTTGATTAAGCTCAATTCCATCACAAACCATGTTAACTAATTTGCTCATTCAGAAGCGGTGGTGAGTCTTGGATTGCATCCCAATGATCTAAGCTCCACCTGAACCAGCTTCGAACACACGTTCCCACACATGGTCCATGCTTCTAGAGATTACACGATAGATTACATGGCTTTGTTGCTCTGATCAAGACCTTTTAACCAATTGAAAAAATCATCGCCCTGGATTGATGATGACAAAAGGGGGGATAATTGGATATCTAAACAGTTGAACTGAACTGTCTGACGTCATTGAGCTGAGAGTTACCTCCCTTTCTATAACCGCAAAAAAAAATTAATATATGATTTGACCCTTAAGACGTTGTTAACAATGTATGGTATAATTCAGTCACTTGACAGTTTATTGTCTATGAAAACGTATTTTGAATTAAGTTAAGCCATACAATTTTGTTGTTTTTAATTGAATGACTTATTCTATCAGTCTTGCAATAGCTTGTGACCAATCTATTGAGCCTGAAGAGTTAAATTAGAATATGTTTTTTTTTCTGGTCAAATATTACGATTTAACTTAGGGAATACTTTCTGATTTTTTGTTTCAAACAATTGTGAGCAGCTGGAACAACAATGTTTCCCAAGACTCCAAAGAACTGAGTTTAATTGTGACGGAACAGCTGCCCACAGAATGTTTTTGGTTATTCTTTGCAGTGTTCTATTTCCATATTTTTTATTTTGACGTTGACATTCGTTGCCTGTGGAATTGCATTTCATTGGCTTTTTAAGTTGTAGTTAAAACATTTTCCTTTTGGAAATCAATATATTGATTGTGTATTGAATATCATCAATAGATATACCAGTGTCATTGTTTTGCAGTTGACATGAAACCGGAATTTTGTAAGCGGAGAAAGAAACATAAGAACTACATTATAAATACTGTGTACATCGATGTTGATGACATAATCAATTGACATTTAGGAAACGGACTGCCGCTTCATGACTCGTGGTATGTGACGTACAGTCACGAACTTGCTTAATTTCCTTAATTGTATTGAAATCATTATGAAATGTATTAGCTTGTCACATTAGAAATCGGCGAAGAAAATACTATTCATTTGTATTCAATAGCTGATCGATTCAGTTTGGAGACTCCTTTTAAGTAACATGTAATCAAATACATTTGCGTCCCGGTCTCTGTATGGCGGACACAGAATAAAAGTAAACAATATCATGTGCAAGCAATGGTTTTAACAAAACCTGCTTAACGATGTAATTATTGAAAAAATAAACTCGACAATGCACTGTCATCAACAGCCGCCAAATGTCGCGTGCTGAGCGCGTGGCACGAGAGGGGGCGTGGCTGCAGGCAAGTATGGTTCTGTTTAAAACAATACTGTCCCGTGCACCAAACTTAACAGAAAGGTTCAATGGGCCTTATAACGGTGTGAACAGAGGACACCGGAAGTTCAAGAGCTAAGACAAAATCTCGTGTCCTCAAGACTTCTGCCTCAGAAACAACGATGCACGGGGTATGTTTATGCTGTATTTCTGAACTTCCGGTTCTCCATTTTGCCGATAATGAGTGATTGTCTGAAAAGGTTCCGGAACCAGGATTCAAACTCAACCTCTTGGTTTGTGCTTCATATATACCCCAGGTTCTGCAGATCTTGTACTGGTTATCAACACTCGTGTGATCTTAAGTGTAACAGGGTATTCAATTGAAGCGTTAGAATTAAATTTATCTCATGGTCAGTAATGGTAAAACAAATCTGCAAATGATTTGATAAATGAAAACTGTTATTTGTCAGTAAAACTTCCCGCCCTGTCCATAGGTTTCTCCTTAAGTTTCTAACTTTCTGTAATATTTGTTTTTACCTTGCTGTTATATTTATTTTCCTAAATTGATTTTTGTTCAGATTCTAAATCGCTGTTTAGTTCTGTTTCTAGATTGCTGATTTAGTTTCGTTTCTACAGTTTTTTCAGTGTTGTTCAGTTTCTTTATTGCTGGTTTAGTTTAGTCTCTACATTGTTGTTTGAGTTCAGTTTCTACATTGTTGTTTTAGTTCAGTTTCTTCTTTGCTGTTAAAGTTCAGTTTCTACAAGGCTATTTTAGTTTATTTTCTACATTGCTGTTTTAGTTCAGTATTTACCTTCCTTTTCAGTTTCTAAGTCGCTATCATATTTCAATTTTTTCTTTGCTTTTTCAGTTCAGTGTCTGTTTTTCTATTATATTTCAGTTTTACCTTCATGTTAGTAGTTTATCTTTTTGTATAGAGATATGTTGATGGTCGCAATCTCTATAATGCCTCGTAAACGTTCGTCGTGATGATGTCATTTTCATTTTGTTGAAGGATTAAACGTTCTGTTTTGAATTTCAATTCTGGAATGAACGAATGAATGAATGAATGGATGGTCATCTTTTCATATACTTTAGTTTCTCTTTATGACTTTCTGCACATATTATTATGAATTCAAACAAGCGTTTTTGTTTCCAAAGCCTGCTAATGGTGATATTTCCCCAAAACAACCAGCGCAAGAAAACCATTTTCCAATACATTTTTGGAAAATATTCTAATTAATAAAATCTGGTTTCGTGTTTTCATACACATGATTAATTGTAAATTAATCACTTGAAATCATTTATAATTTTCCTTTTGTTGACCGTAACTGCTGTAACGGTGCACCAGGGCGCAGAGATGGGAATGACCAAACAATCAATTTGCAAATGATTATCTTAGTACCGAAGCGTCCTAATCAATCACAACTCATATGCAAATAATCTGTGGAGGATCGCGCAACTTGATAACAAAAATGACCCAACGAGGACAAAGGAAAGCCAGGTGGTCACTTGTCACGTGACCCGTCACAAGCACGTGCACGAATTGATTGACATACTAAGACGGTTACATCAATATCGAGACTTGCCTCACAAATCGGACTCAGTGGATCGCGCGTTGGTAGCCTGCACGTGCATTGCGTGAAAGCTAAGCTGATGCTAGTGACTATCACTTGTTTACGATGACAGTACCTATTGTCAATCAGATTCGCTCTGACAGTTAAGATGACCGATTTGTCTGCTTGCTACGGAGGCTTAGGCACTTATGATTTTCCCGGATTTATAAGTGCGTTTTGTATGAGGGTATTTTAATGAGACGATTAACTGACGTCTTAAAAAGTCACACTTGGTCGAAGTAACGGAAGTTGTATGGTGTAACACTAAGTTGACTCACTCTCTCAACTACAAGGGCTCATACATAGTCAGCTACACTTCCCGTCTTCGCTGTGGGGCCTCTCATGATGTATGACTTAAGGAAACAATTAATAACTGATAATTTTTGGGAGAAGACACTGTCACACGTCCTTGATTGATAGTATTGAAGGATTAAAACAAAAGAAGGTTTTACTATTGACCGTCTCCTTGTACTGTGAGTGGCTTCCGTGATCGCTTTTGTCTTCGACTATGAAGATGGTGTAGAAGCGAGGAGTTGGAACCACGTGCACCGTCTCTCAGAACGGTCAATAACAATCGCTCAGTCTAAATTTGTTCAGTTGATCAAGTTTTTTTAAAGAAAAATAACAAAGCTGTAAAGTACTATTCGGCGAGAGGGAGCGGTTCCAATGAAGTTTACCATTGGTTCTCTCTGAAAGGAACCGTTTGACAACTGGAAACCCTGTTTTCGAAATGTAACATCAGTTGATGATCTTTCAACACTTCACAGTGAAGAAGTGTTTGTTATGACTATTTCTAATGTTCACAAAGGTTTTGGTTTTTAAACAAAGCAATGCTTTTAATTTTTCAAGATTTTTCCAAAACAAAATCATATAGAATTTAGCATTTTATAAAACTTTATATAGCATGGGATTGTATGGATTGCAACTTTTTCATTTTGTATTCAAATTTTTATTGACGCTTACTTAAACTGACGATGAAATCGAACAAATTCATTTGAAATTTAACATATTTTTTCTTCTCTTTCAAAACTCTGCTGTTTTTGTAATTATAATAATGAAGGGTTTCTTTCTAGTTAAACAATTAACTGAGTTGATACACTAGCCCGATTTTTCCGTTTTTCCACCTTTGTTTATTTTCTGTCGGTGGTAGCTTCAATTTCTCAAGGTAGCAAAGCTCACTATATCAACCGAACGCAAGATGTGAAGCGGATGTATAATCATATATTCTTACCTACGTTTTACATACTATAGAGTAAAAAGGCACAGAAAACAAGATTATGTGTAATTATGTTTGCATTCAATCACCCATATATTCATTTCCTTTAAAGTGGCTATAAACTTCATTTCCTAATCGGTTTTCCGAAATCCGACGTGTGAAGCAAGCATTTATTAATTTACATGTATATGTATTCTTACCCGAGGGGTCTATTTCGTCTCAAGTACTAAACCAATTAATAGCGTCTGTCAGCTCTTTATCCTTTTATAATCCACCATGCACTCCAAATACACTGACAGCAATAAAACACAATTTACAAATCTCAATAATTCACCGACATGCATCTTGTCCATCACAGCAGAAAATTACTAAATCCAGCGTGAAAACCTATGCACAGAGAACAGGACCTTGGGGACGCCTGCGGTCATCCTGTCACCTTGCCTGCCCTCGTCCCTCCCCAGCGTCTTAGGGGGACCGTCCACTGACTGGTCAGGGGGTGAGTCACGAGGGTCATGAACCGCAACTAGATCCCCAGGTTTTCAATTAATAACTGCAATCAGGTGACAAGGCGGCCCCGGGCGACAGAGTCGGGCCCCATATTGAAACAAAACGATATGGAGAGAGATCCATGTGTAAATCTCTTGATGGGGATGTCCATTAGACAATAGTGGGGTGCAACAAGGCTAGCACTTGTTCATAACACTTTGATCTCCCTTTTAGTGTTGCCCTGTAATCGTCCAGCAAGTTGAGGATTTGTCCATTAGGCGACATTGGACCGGAAGTGGGTAATTGTCGCCCCTGTTTTGGAAGGTATAATCTGAATCTTCGTTTCCAGGGTCAAAGGGAAAGGACTAATCCCTTGAGAATTCATAATAATTAAAACATTATAGAGATTATCCATCAAAGTGATTGCAAAATCCGACTTTAGAACTTCCCTTTCCGTAGTTCGGACAGGCTAATATGGCCCTTTCCCATTGTTACAATGCTCTTTGTGTAGCGTATCTTGTTATACAACAACAGTCCAAACTTACTGCTCATTCCTTACAAAAAAGTAGAAATTCTTAAGAAGGCGAGATGAGATATACATGTTATTGTATTAGAGATATCAAATTCAAATTTCGAAAGTAATGCACATGTACGTATATGACGTTCATGATATCATTGGACTATCCAAATGATGACCACGTATCCTTTCATAATTACGTCTTCCTTATGACATCATTTAATTGTTACATGACGTCAAAGTGGTGTTTGCTAATTACGAGACATTATGCATCATTGAATTTAACAAAAAAAGTTTAATGTAGATAATCCGCTAAATTCTGCTTTTACTTCATGTACATATCAGAATGCAATCTCATGAAAGATTTCAAGGTGTCGTCTCTCAGTCACTGGACTAAGAGTCTTTCCAATGGAAAATGTCAAAACCATCTGGCATTGTTCGCAATGCATGTAAACATTATGGAAATAGAAAAACAATTGAACGCAAGAAACTGATTGTATGAGGATAATATACTGCATCTTATAGACTACGAGATTTACTGAAATTGAGAAAGAGATCTCATCAAACATATTTCGCTTTACAGTGACTAAAATTAACCATCAGATGCCACAACATACCAAATTGTAACTATGTTGCAAGGGTTATAATTGATATATACTTTTCCTTATTTGTTAAACGTAATATTGTTTTTATGGTCATATGCGATAGGCACATGCCTGAAGTTTTGTCATAACGATTGCCATTTTTAGACTCTTACTCTTCAAAAATGATGACATTTTGAAATCCATGCCAGAAAATCATATTATTAAGTGGCATGGTTTTACTAGCCATTAATTTTTTTTAAAATTTTGACTCAGTTTTAAACCACTTTGAGCTGATGCATTGGAATCTCTGTATTTCTGGAAGATCAACTGTCTGTGACAAGAACAATAGCAATGACATCACTGCCCCACTCGCGGATTCAATTATTCCATTAGCATGTTAGTCGAGCACTCTAATTGGTCAAAGGGTGCTTCGTGCAACAAAAATATTTTCAATCAAACGTGTTCAAATGAATTATTTTAGTTTCGAAACGGCCATGTTTGAGAAATATGGGCTGAAATCTTGGCAAATATTGGATTAAAACTGTAAACTGATAGCGATATTAAAATCGCCATTTCCCAGGAAGCATATCAGTGCTAAAGCAAACAGGACAGTGCTCGCTGCAGTAAATTAAGACAATGAGACGGTGGACAAAGAAGAAATGTGCCACAATCTGATCCTGTGGGTCCGTGATTCCAATGTTTGTTTCCCCGCATTCCGATACAAGTAATCATATTATCGCATCCTTAAAGAACACCCTAAGGACAGATCCCAGTTGTCGTGTTCCCGGCGTATAACGTGCAGTCGGCGGCCAATGTACTAATCAAGCACGCCACCCAAAGCCGCGAAAACAACGTTCAATTAGTAACATGAAACACAAAGGCGCAAAAAGTATTACACATGTTCATCTCTTGACAGAAACAACTAACCGTGAACCCGATGCTCTCGACATCATGATTATTTATAACAGTGTCCACTCACAGCGGGTGAAAATTGAACAAATCTAATTTCAATTTGTGGACGTCTCCTACTGACCGACGTGACCAAAGTCCATTATACTCTTAGATGTCCCTTGTCGCACATGCACGTGCATCACTGAGCGCATGCCGATGGACATGAGCGCGTTAATGAAGTTACTCGCCCGGCCACTTGTGTCCATCTCGGTGCCGGACACTTGACCAGGGTGTTGAAGTGTCTTTAAGTAAGGGAACAATTGGTTCAGGAACACCAGAAATAATAATGATCTTTGCAGGAGACTTTCATTATTTTAGATGAGCCGGGTCGATGACGACTATTGTTATATGCAAATATGTTGCCCTTGTCATAATTACCCCTTTCGTGTTTCTGGAATGAGGTTTGGAAAGCCAGATGCTTGCTAGCAGAGGCCATTCAACCACGCAGATAACCCTTTGTTTGCAGAAATTGTTCCTAACTCGACCAAAGCAGTTGGATACTCTTTAAAGGATGATAATATTGATATTTCGATAACTTCTCTCCCTGTTTTCAAGTCCATCTTTGTTTGGCGCTAAACCTCTTTCTGCCCATCGGTCATTATGCTGTAATGTTTCACACACTTTTTAAAGAGCCACTCCGTGAGTTGTTGGAGTCATATATGCCAAACTTAATCAATGATGTCATTTGATTATGAAGTATCGACTGTTACCAAAAAGACACATTTTAAAGCTTGTTGGTTTCTTACAGTGACAATATGAAGGTAGAACGTCGCAACTGTGATCGAAAACCGGACAGTGGCGCGCGTCAAATAGTTAAACGTAATTTTGGAGACTTATCTCAAACAGCCAGGAGGGCAGTTAGAAGTTTGTCAGGTTATATAATTAGTATCCATGTATATTGGACGTGACATCTACACCTCTGTGCATGTATAAGGCTGTTTTTAGATTTTAATGGAAAACGAGTATTTGTCTTTTGGACATGAAAAGTTCAGATGTTTTGATTTTATATCACCACATACGACATTAAGGTTCGTATCAAAGGTAAATAATATGTTATGAAAATCACGGAATGGCTCTTTAAGATTAGTTTTCACTGTGTCGACATTTTGGTATTGAAGAACTGTCAATTCATAACGAATACAACTTTTACTGACCGATAGGTAGCGATGTGATCTTTTCACGGATCCAATTGCATAAAAAATTGAAGCCCCTTACCTAATTACACATGAAATACAAAAATATGAAAAACGATTAGGATACGGTGGTTTTTATTCAACGATAAAACACACCAGGACCTCAAATGATTGTTGAGATTTCAAAGTTCAAAAACTTTTATTACGATAATTGAAAGGCTTTTTACGCTGTGTCTCGGGAGTATTGAAACTATCGGGAATGAATTGTTTTAGTTTATAAAATAGGATTCTAATTAATCAGAAGATGCAGATGATTTCAATTACCGCAATCATTAATCAATTTGAATTTATGTATAGTAATATAAATATAAAGTATACTTTTTAGCTTAATAGGAGTGTTCGTTTGCAGTAATCACCTATGAAGATATCCTCTTATGTGCTCTATGCATTTGACTCATCATATTTTATTCTATTCATCGACCGATGAAGATAACGCCTTTTGATATATCATCAATGTTATGATACCTTGTGTCTTAACATCGCGTACTCCTAGACGTCAAATGACGTCAAAATCGTTTAGTATGACGTCACAATGTTAGTAGCAATGGTAGACTCTGCGATTTGATGCCTTTTATTTGATATAATGCTGCGAATATAAATAAAATATTAAACTCAGTCCCGTTTAATTACATTTTTATGAAACTAGTGAATGGTATCGGTATCTAACTCGCTTTCACTCGGTATATACCAAACCATTTACTCGTTTAATAAATATGTGATTAAAAGGGACGTCGTTTAGTGTTCTTTATAGATCATATGGTTCTGGTAAGGTTTCTCATGAGAAGAAAAGTTTGATAAGACTCTAATTACACCAAGTCACACAGTAACGATTACAGTGACTCACAGTTTTCTGAAAAGGGATGGTGAGTCGTGATCTTAAACAGATCTTCATTAACTACTTTATTAAACTAATTATGTAATTGAGATAAATCGGGCATAAACAATGAGTAATTTATGAGAATATTAAAACGTGATTATCAAAGAGTTCTCTCCATGGTTCATTTACCGCACATCATCTGGTGAAGACATGTTGCTTTAGAAAGGTTTTGTATCTGTTGCACACCTCTCCAGGAATAACCGCACGCTATAGCTGTTTAAGAGAGTGTTGGAATGTATTATCATTTAAAACATCATTTATAATTCTTAATTGCAATCATAACCCTTAGGAATGATGTACCCACTATCTCTTTAAGAGAATGTTGACATGCATTATCTGTTGAAACAACATTTCTTTGTTATAATCACCTATTACTTTAATGCGTAGATTTCTTTAGTATCTGCAGACCTCCAGTCCCTTTAGTACGGTCCGGGGTTCTTGTATTCCCTTGTGGCTATTTCATGGGTACAAGAGTTTCGAATTATTGTAATCCCATTTACCATGGGTTACTAATGATAACAATGTAGACAAAGGTAACTTGAAGAATCATTATATGCGTTAGAGACATTTGTTTAAATGCAGATCGTAACATTTACAGTATTACAATATATATCTTGATAGTTAGTATAAACATCGACCATCGATCACGATCCCAAGAATATTTCATTCTCTACTTTTCCCCATACTTGAATTTAACAAATGTGTTCTGATCACAGCTGTGTTGCAACTGATCACAAAATAAGCAGTCACTGAAGAGACAACTATACAAGATAGCATTATACGTTCTTGGACATGATCAATTAAGTAATCTAACCTTCCTGTAGCGTGAAGGTGAAGTGAGATGAAATGATTTGGGGTTTAACCTCGTTTTCAAGATTATTTTACTAATATCACGACTGCTAGTATTATTGCAGGAGAAAGTATGCTATGTATTGCGGTGAAACCTGCGAGCACCGGCTTCTAGCGAACCATGGGTGGTAATGTAGCGTGAAGATGGCCACAAATTTATGCTGAATTGTGAACTTAGAAGTAAGATTTGACTCATACCAAGTGACATTATATTCAGAATACACAATATGTAAGCGTTAAATGTTTCGTTTGACCTACTGTAACAGTTGACAATAAAGGGGACCAGTGTCCAGCTGGCTGTCCACAACCATATGTGTCCTGATGTCAGAGTCTCGTCTTTGATGTCATTGATATGAAATTATAATGTACACACGTGCGTGTCCACACTATGTGAATCCCAATAACCAAAGGTCGGTGTTCGAATCTGCTTTGCATTCAGCCTGTGTTGTATTTCATTGTGCACGGGAACGTGTGTATTGTGCCAGATCGGTTCACACCTGGTTTTATTTAAATATCGTATTATCGTTACCTGTGTTCATTCCTCGTCACAGACTACTGTGAAATGGTTGTGTGTTGTTACCAGCATAATGAGTTTCCGATCAACACGACATTTGGTCCGATAGGTGACCCTTTCTTGATAAGAATGAATGGCACCTGATATCCTTGTGTTTGGCGTTAGATATGCCATATTTCTTTACAGTAAACACTTCTCATTAGTAAAAAGCATCAAGAAAGTGAGGTGAAGTTCAGTGGATTTAAATTGAAAGCTTACAATATTTAACGTATTAATCGTAAACGTATTTATGCAGTCATAACATAATTTGAAAATATTCCCATATTTGACGCCTAAATTTTTTAATTCAACCCCCAATAACATAAAGATTATCAAATGTCGAATGATTAATTGAATAACGTTAACATAGAAATGATAGAACATTATCAAACAATCATTGCAATTCCGATTCTATACAGAATACATAACTAAGGTTCGAAACAAATCTGTGACCAAATCCATTTAGTTTGATCGTTCTTGTTTGACGACACTACAAGTTAATGAATATCGCACGTCCGACAGGTACAATGGGTTACTTTGCATGGACATATATCCTACATACGTGTACACCTGAAGTCAGATCCAGTTTCTTTGATCTTTGCCGCCAGGTGAGATATTCACTGGCTACTTAAGATTTATGGTCAACCTGAGTAAATATGCCTGGAATAATAGGGTGGGTATCGGTGTCCCTTTATTATAATTTATATCAGGCCTAATACGAAAACATTATTGTATGAATAAAATGATCTGAGAAATTATCTCGAAGGGTACAAGTGTGGACAATACCTGGACCTACCTAACGCCACAGGTGATAGATCAGGTGACACGGTACTGAGGTTATCTGTACAGCTGCATTCCAAAGGTTTGTTCATATGGCTGGTAACAAGTTCAAAGAAAACCCTCTTAAAAATAAAATGCCATCACAACATTTTGGAAAAGATAAATTACCATTGTATTTTAAATACACAACAAAAAGAATATAAAGTTATTCCATTGTGGTAGTAGAGTTATAAATTTAATTTCAGTTCTTCTTTAAATAAATGGACATTTTAAAGGTTCTATAGTTGAAGGAAAACAAAGTTCAACGATCACTCAACTGCTTTTTGCAATTAACGCTCTTTTTTTAACATTATTGAATACAAACAAGTACCTTGATTACTCTGAACGTCAGTATCAGTACTACTACTAATACTTATCATATGTTTATGAGTATCAAGCAATCTATCGATGCATTGTGTGAGTTTCGGGTTATTGGTGTAGGCCAAACAGTACACCATGGGCCTAGTGTGTTCTACACAGTCAAATTATTTAGATTTGTAATGTATGGAATTTCATCACATTTTAATGATTTCAGTAATGATTTGGGGATGAGTTGCTGATCCTGCTCATTTAATTCTTCAGTGAAGAAATTTTCTTTTAACTGTTGACTGCTTACCTGTAGACCAATTAACTATAAAAAGAATGAACGAAGGTATAAGGACGCGATTCCATGTGTACATAGTGCGTAGTACGTAATGCGTATCAAACACTTAGCACTAAAAGTAGTTTCCTTGAACGCGGAATGCGTAAAGCGTGATGCGCAGCGCGTGATACGTGATCCCCGTAAGGCTCACGAGAGTGTCCGAATACGCAATATGCGTGCATACGAGACTAAAAGCGGGGATTTCCCAGGGTATTCCTATCAGTGCATCGTGTTGTTTTTTAAATATAAAATGGAAATTTACCTCACATTATCATTTCGGACTCCGTTTTCATAACAACTGATATAATACGTCATACCTTACGTAAAACGTATCACGTAAGACGTATGGCGCACGATTCTTAATGCTTAATGCTTAACTATGAATGTGAGTTGATATTGAGTTGTAAACTGTATAGATCGTTGGAAACGAACAACATGTATATATACATTAGGTTTTAATTACGATGTATCAGAGACATGCTATATGTACATGGGTTGTCAGTGGGTGAACAAACTCTTGTGATGCAGCATGTAGAAAGGCGGCTGGTAGGGTGGAGTCACTTGGGGTATAAAGGGGGAGAGTTACTTGATAATTCAGATTTATTGTTTCTTTTATGTAGCTTTAAACAGTAGTACCCCATTGTTTGGCTGTTCTGAACTGGCGATTATGCGTGTAGTAGATAATATATGATCTCTTAACCCTTTAATCGGAGGTCAGATATGAAGGAGCCGTGTTGATTTCAATACAATCGTGCATGTATATTAATATCCATAAATTATGACAAAAATAATTGTACGGGATAACGATAGGATTAAAGTTAGAAATTGTCCATGATGATAATAGAATATATGGCTGAATAAACAGGTGTATAAGCTATAGCCGTCCAAATCAAAATGGTAATTTAAATTACAATTAACAAACGGTAGTGAATACCAATACATTTGATATGGAAATACATGTGGTATGGTCAATATATAAAGGTTTGATTAATTTTGTACATAAAGATTGATACAGTTAACAGTAAATAGTGTTTCAAATTAAATTAATTGCTTTATTCTGTTATTGAATTAACATACATGTACATAGCCAAGAACCCATTAAGAATAAATCATCTACAATATCCCCTCCATTTACTATCTACTATTGAATGATACATAAGTCAAAGTTTATAGAAATGATTTGGCATCAGCTTGCACTGTGTGTTTGGTTTTGTTGATTTGTGAAAGTTAATTTAATGGTCTACTAGCTATGAATAAAACTGAACTGATACCGAATCATAAAATATACATACGTGCTTTTTAACATCCTTTGATGAAAAAGGATATTGAAAAGTTTGAAAAAAAATTAGTACCGTCTCACTAATGGAGTATCTATTCACCAATATATGTTATCTCTACAGTGACATAAATGAAAAACGCCAACACCATATGACGGCCCAACTCATGAATCTACTTCAACAGGTTACTTTGGACACTAAAACGGTAAATATATTCGTCACTGAATCACAGAACATCACCAATGACATATGTTCCATCTTAAAGATAGTAACAACAATTAATTTAACCCGGAAATCCGGGATGAACATCATGGAATAGCATCGACCATCATGATATATAATGTTTTGCTAACCATGTCGTATTTGGAAGGAGCTGTTACATGGTAGAGCTTCCACTCAAACAAATTTCACTTATTTTGCTTCTTCTTTTAAAGTAAGAACACCAGCTGCAAAAAACATCATCAACAGAGAAAAACACCTTAGGCAGGGTTTAATCATGTTTATCACTCGCCCGCGTAAGATACTACAGTGCAATATTTATACGGCGATAGTAAACTAGTGTAATACCGTTGTATGTATGACGTCATAATATTGTGTGGTTGTGACGTCCACTATGTTAGCACCGCCGTCACAATGGCCAGCTCGTTAATGATTCGGTATCAAACTCGCTTTCACTCGTTTAATACTTAATCATTAACCCGTTTAATAAAAATTGTATTAAATGGAAGGTCGTTTAGTATCCTCTATCTATTACCCAGTACAGTACAGATTGATATAATAGGAACTTTCCATCTTGCGATATACAATTCAGAATGACCAATAAATGGGGTTTTTGTATACCTACACAACATGTGGAGAGAAGCTATAAAGGTGCAGCTGTGTTCGTATACGTTTGGTGCTACGCGAATTTGTGTGTATATTCATATTCAATAAAACAATTAATTTGGTCATAATCACATCAGGAACTTGTGTTATATTCAGCTTTTCTCTACTTGAGAAAATAAATAATATCAAATATTCATGTTCCATAACCGTTAACACCTTGATTCTTACCTCAATGAATAAAACTAACATTATAATAATGATTATAGCTAACATTATAAGATACGAGTTAGGGTGATCCGTACGGCCTGATATCATTATGTCAGTGCTGTGTGGTGAAGCCTCTATAGATTAACCTCCTTACTGCCGAGGTGTGCGTGTCCGATATATCGCTCCTGTCTATATACTGCAAGTGTTTATTTGACAGTTGTAACCCCCTTGAAGGAGACATCTGGTTAAATGTGTTTACGAACAATGAACTAAGATAATCAATTGGAAGATCAAAGGTGCCGCCCTTCAATATAACGCCAAATCGCTATAGGCAAATGGGCGTAACAACCCGGTCAGTGGAGCTATTGACTATATGTGGTGTTCACTATGCGTTGTAGACATAAAACGTGTAATGAACGTAGAAATAATCATACATAATATTATTAATGAATAAATATACTGGCTTTCATATCTAACATTAATAGTATATACTACAGCACTGCAATTGTAAACTACAATAGATTAGACTAGAATGTTTCAAAGGATACTTCATACGATATCTGTATGATACGCTATGGACATCATAAATATATATACGTATTCAATACGTATACAAATTGAAAGTAGAGTAATCACACGTACCTCACAATCATACACCGATTCAATTGGAAATTGGCCGTATGTAGTAGAAGGTAGATTGTAAAGTTTCAGCAAGAAAGTACTGACATTTGTATGGATTTTGTTAAAGTACAAGAACTTCAACTTCTTTAGTCACGGACTATATAGTTTACGTATAGATACTTACATATGTAAACCTTTTTCTAAAGCCTGCCACTTAAACAGATCACACATTAATGCTTATGAGAGCAATAACTTGATATCCAATTATATACGGATCGAATACAGAGTTCACCATTCGAACGTCATATGATATTGTACTTGTTTACATGATGACGCTGGAACCGCTGCAAGCGTTGCCATATTGGACTGATTTCCAATCTTCTGGCAGAGTAGCTCGTCAATTTCATTATTACCAAAAAATAGAATTTGCATTATGTCATTGCGGGACGATATTGCTTTTGACACTAAAATCCGACTCTCAGCATGTGGAAATTGCATAATTGAGCTAGAGGATTTATTGAAATTGACATAATAATCCCCTGCTAGTGACGATGGCAGCACTAAGATTTTAATATTGCGTGATTATAACCCGAATTAACTGTTTAACATTTTATCATAAACACATTAGAACGAACCCGGCAGGTATAAAATACCGCTCGTCGATTACTGGAAAATCCTGGTGAAAAGGCAATATGCTGAATGATATTTTAGCACGCCATTGCACTTGTCTACTTTTGGAGATTTTTTATTGAATGTTGGAAATCCCTGATAATGAATTATCCCATTTGTTATACCATATACATCTACGTAAAACAGTTAAGATACATTCAGGGTTCGACTTCATTATTCTAATATCTTAAACAAAGTGGAATATCTTTTTTTTTAAATGGATATAATCGTATGCCGAAATATGCCTTTAAAAGGTGGAGGAATTACATGGATCACGAGTTCAAAAATAAAATCTATAATTTGTGAGCAAGTCCATTTTTGTTTATTTTCAATCGAGATTTTTTTATCGACATTCTTATTAGCATTTGTGTTTCATTTCAGATTCTACGCGTTTTACTAGTGTAACTGCAGATCCCAGTGTACTTGCAGGGAGAGTGATGTGATATTGATAGTGTTGATGTGTGGCGTGAGGCAGGGAACATAGCTATGTCCACTACGATTTACCTTTCAACATTTCATCCTCTCCAGCCTGTAAGCCCTGGGTCAACATCACAGTCCCTGTAAGCCATTTCTCACAGCTTATATCGCTATTTGATGAGGGAGTGTTTGTCATATTTCCCATTGTGCTCATTAAATTTCGTTCAAGGCAAATCGCAACACAGATAAAAGATCCATGCTTCCCGGACATAGCCCGTGCATCGGTCGTTTGAGGTCAGTACATGAGACGCTGGAAGTAGCATTGGAATAATGAATACTTGTTAATGGAAATGAGGACTTGTACTTCCATCCTACATGAATACAAAACTACTTATCATTCAGCATTAATGAATTTATTAATATTATTATTTCAGTGCGACATACGTTTTTTAAAAACCTAGAGAGTCGGTTTCTTCCGTCAATATGTTACCGAAACTAACTTTCAAGCTGAAAAACTTTGACATAAATTTTTTGTAAGGTAACTAATGACAGAAATTACGCACGTATGTTGGGTTAACCCTTCTCCCTGTAGATAGTTTACCTTCCTCCTTTGATTTATTTTTGGATTACACGGATCGTGTCATAATCAAATATAAACAACTTCAATGAATGAAAAGTGATTTTCCCTCAATTTTCGTTTTTAAAATTAACTCCACAGAGCTGTTCCGTTAATTATTTTGCTGCACATACGGTTTGGCTCGTGTCTCTGACACCTACGTGATCTGGTATTTATTGATGATGAAAGCTGATTATCTCTGATTATGTCTGGTCCACACATGTTGACATGGCAAGGTCACCTACGCAGTCAATTACCAGGCGCATGTCTACCTGAAAGGGGTCTATTTCTGACCACAATCAGAAAACCTGGAAGGGATGAATTATCGCAGTGGTCAAGCCACTGGACTCGCAGTTAATTTTCCGGCCAGTACATTATGTGGTCACTTTCTGCCGAGAGCGTCTTACCGCTTCTTCTGTAGATGATGTCTCTGTCCTGGCAAACAGACGCGTTGAGAGTTTGTGGCGCTGTACGAACATGCCATCATAAATACGATGTTGTTTTCGTGTATTTAAAGTGGTCATATTTGATTGTGGTTTTGTTTGTGAAAGCATACTGTTCAAAGGTAAAGTGGTCATCAACGTACGACTATGTTGTGCGAAAGCCAGATATGATATCAACCTAATTTCTGAGAATTTCTTATATAGATACTAAACCCAAAAAAAAGAAAACTAGACACTATTTCGAAGAGGTTTTGAAAATCCACTATAATCAGAAAATATTAGTGAAACTATTCGTAACCAACGAATTGTTGATGAAATGATGTCCTTATTATGTTCAAGATTGAAACAGGTATTGTCATATAGAAATATCAATTACAGCTGAGATCAGTGACCTATATATATTCATAACAGATACTCGCGTCATGGACAGGTGATCAGATGTAACAGTTATATCCATTCAGTTGTGCGAAACCAGGTTAGCAGTTCTTATAACTCTACTTAATTGCTTATAGCCTCCATTTATCAACCGTATTAAATTCAATCAAACAGCTCTAGAATCCCCTTGTCTGACCGACCCCCCGCCTCCCTCGCCGCCTTCTCTCTAATTTACTTTGATGTCTACACACGTAGATACATAATTGTAGCCCTTGGATTAGGGCGGCGATCTCTCTTCTTTTGTTGAAACATCGCGCAATGACAAAACCGCTTTTGTCGGCTTAGTGCAGAAATTCGGTCGTTCTCTTTCGACCTCGAATATGTTGGATTTATTATGGAGAATATTAGGTTGACGAAGTGGAAGGGCAGGGAGAGGGGGTGGGGAATGAAAGAGAAGCGTTGGGGGTGTTACGGGGAGGACATTGAGTGGATGATGAGGAGGGTTGGGGTGTAAGAAGGAAGACTTTGGTGGTCTGATATTGAGAGGGTCGCGAGAGCTTAGTACTCTCAAGAAAAGTGTAGAATCAAAAACTGCAGATTTATCAAACACATTGGAAGAACGGCATGTGACACCTACAATTTCGTCTATGTATGTTTAAAGAAAAACTAATGTTGAAAGACAACGTTTAGATTGATGAGACCATTTGCCTTTCAAATGCAGTCTAACCAAAGTAGTGGTTATCAATATGTACCTGTTTCAAATATATACTCAACATCAGAATATCCTCCTCCTCCTCGTCATCATCATCATCATCATCATTATCATCATTTCGTGCGTAGGCCATAGTCCCAAATTATTATACAAAAAGTGTTTTGTACTATATAGATGCTAGGCACGTGGTAAAGCTGCAATATAGATATCATTAATTTGATGGAGATATAAAGGCAAACGAAAGTAGGTAATTGTTGCTAGAATGGATATACTGGGCTTCATGTGACAGAGAAGGGAGCGAATGGTTGTACACAGGGATGGAGAGGTGTCTGACCGACATAGATAGAGTTACCTCCCTTATTGAGATGTAGAGGACTCGAACATGGGTAACAAAATACCCCTGATATTTAGAAGACGAGATTTACGAATAGGATTATTACACATCGAACTAAATGTATAGGTGGAAGATAGTATATAGACCAAACCCTGAAATAAGGTAGGAACCTAAGCAAGTAAATAAAAACAAATGTCAGTCTCCTTTTCATTTAATATTTTTTTAATTTTTCGGTTAACTGAAGCATTTTTCATTGCAGAGTCTAATTGTTAGACTAAAGTGGAAGAGTAAAGGAGGTAATAGTAGAAGTAAGACTGAAATTGATATTGTAGTTGAAACGTTACAAAATATGATAACAGTATACCATCTATATCTTAAGTGATAAAGTCTGGGCTAAACAAGAGAACACACCAAAGAACAATAGTACAGCGGCTACTGGTAGCAGCAGTGAGTGAGTGACTTACTGCTTCGCGCTGCTTGGGCAATTTCAGCCGTTTGCGGCCTCTAGTAGCAGATGCAGCTCCATTAATAGTATCAGTTACACAACAACAACCATAACAATAGTAAAAGTAACATTAGTAGAAGTATTTGTATTGCAGTAGTAAACGAAGAGCAGAAATGACAATTGGTACCACATTGTTCTTGTGTTAAATAGAAATTGTCCAACTTATTTAGCGGGAATTTAGCGATCATCGTGTCTATCGTGCAAAACTTCGAATTTGGGCTTGATGAAATAGACAGAAGGGAACATATTTTCGAAATTCAGATTGCCTTGAATATCGATTATAATATTCCATTTCGACTCTATTAGAAAAAGTCTACACAATCACATCATCTTAATGCAAATGAGCTAATATGACCTGTTTAAAGTTGTTAATCAAGTAAAAGAATTTTGTAGAGAAAACTAAAAATGTATGTTTTCGAAATTTTAACCCCTGGCAACTTCAATTATATGTCATAACTGTCAGGGTTAACTGTTGGGTATGCTCTACATATAACTATAGGGTACAATTGATCTTCACTTTTGTATTCAACTTTGTCGTGTTCTTTTTATAAATGCTACGATGCCTCAAAGATATACTAGTACATGATATTTCTACTAGTATCCGCAGGTACAGCTACATACCGAAAGTTTGTTCACTTACCACTGAATCGTAGTGCAAATATCATGTAATTTGGGTTTCGTTTCAACGTCAATAGAATAATTTCAGCAAGACTGACAATGGATCACCCACTGTCCATGTGTGAAATAGCCATTCTTGAACTCTTTTTGGCATTATCTGGTCACTCGTGCAAAAATTCGAATTTTGGCAAATTGATAGAGACAGAGGGGGTAACATTTGCGAAATTTCGATTTCGTAAAATGTCGAATAAAATGTTCCAATTTGACTCTCTGAGATTAAAACCAACATAATCACATTGACTTTGTGCTAAGAAACAAACGTGACTAATTTTTAAAGAAGTGGATAAATTATAAAGGATTTTATGGTACAAAATAAAAATTAGTGTTTTCGGAATTTTGACCCCTGGTCACTTCAATGACCTGCCAAAACTGTTACGGGTATACGTAATTATGGGGTACGATAAACATTTGCCTTAAAGAAGAATGGATCTGCATATGTGTATTTAAAAATTCAATAGTATACGTTTCTTTTTCGCAAGGCTACGATACCTCAAAGGCATCTCAAATTACATGATATTTGCACTAGTAAATCCAGGTATGTAAACAAACTTTTGGCATGCAGCTGTATGTGAACAAACTTCCAGTATATCGATTCGATTCCAATTAAATCATATTTAGCTGTTTTGTACAGAACCTTCCATTGAATTAACCTAAAGGGATGTAGAGATTTAGGATGTTTTATTCTGTGTTATGAAAGACGAGTGGGATAACTACACCTTTATAGTGAGCATGTATAAGGTTCCGTGGTATATTTTTACCCTTAATATAGTGGATTGTCTGTGTGATGTGTCTGGGATTTGACATTTCATTACGAAACGATTCCCTTGCCTTGGACATTTCTTGTCCTCTCAATATTCATGTGTTGAAGACAGAAGAGGGTTCAGTCCTTCATTGAAAGATTCTATCTGTAGGATGGACGAGGTTATCCAACAGACGGGATGTACGGTGAACGTGACTGAAGGGCTATCAACAGCGGTCATCCATGGTCACGTATTCGAATACATCATGTGTTGCTGTGCTGGTCGCTCTCACACTTTAGGTCATTCCATTGGTCAGTCGTATGCTCTTGCAGAAATATGATTGGCTGGCGCGGTCGCCCCGACCTGGTAATTGATATAGTGTCACTACTGACCACTTTCAGAACTGTCTCAAACAAACTGTTACAGATAGTGACGTCACTCATCAGCGGAACCGGATGTTGGGTCTGTCATATCAGCCATCAAGACAACGCCATCTGTCGGCAGACGGGAATTAAATAAATTCATTCGGCATCACGATCGTGAAATGGTTGTCTGCCCACGAATGGTAGAGTAGTTTAGGGGGAATGATTTAGTGGAACCAAGCATTTGTCAAGATCTAAAAAAGAAATACTTGAGCGCATGCATTTGTTATCTGCGTATGAAGTCGGAGCGTGCCGCGACGACGGTGCATATTGTTTAGCGGGTCCGTGGCCACTTACTGGTGTTGACACTGGTCATGTGTGACACAACACCGCCGGTGCGGACTGAAACATGAGCCCATAGTAAATAGGCTTTGACAATTTATGATTGATTACTTTATAAGCATTTTTATTCTGGCTTTAAATATCTAATTAATTGCCTTTGTCGAACATGACTAATTTCTTCTTTGTTTTCTTTTTCGACAAAATCCGAGACAACATTTCGATATGATTGTTGAAATGTCATTGCTCTGTTGCGGAAGCAAAAATTTTTAGCTTTCAAATGTGTGCACGAACAACGCCAATACATGAAATTGATCGTGTCTCTAAGTAACTGAACATTACCTGTCCATTCTTATCATATCCATGCCAAACATAATTCGTATAGTTTTGTATCCTTCCATATATATTTCCTTGTTTTCTATTCCTTTATCTTTTTAAACTTTTTTTAAGACAAACTTACATCCATGTGTTAAGAAAATATTTCAAAAACCATTTTGTTAATACATATCAACTATATCTATCTCCTGAGTCTTCCAATATATTCAAAGTATTGCCGCACTGTGCTTTACTCAGTTGTACTTTTTACATTTCTTTTCCTTTTGAGAATATATCACCGATGTTTTCTGCCAGTGGATTGTGGTCGATTACTATTCGACTATGACCAACTAAGACATTTTAACCTCTTACTATGTTAAATCCTAGTTCACGGACATCAACCTCCTCGCTAGTCCTGCTGGCATGCCCCATGACTGTGTATAATTTAATATTCTAGCCTTTATAATAGTCTCTCTCATTCAGAAGACCTGAAAGCATATTAGACCAAGGAAAAGATATTATAAAACGTATTGCCTTTTCTAAAAAGAATTCATAAACTAAATCATAGCTTACCTCTCTCCGTCTATAAATCGCTATATCTAATGTAAATTCTTTATCACATCATGCAAATGCTTTCATTTCAACTCAATCCACGCCAACTCTTTTTTTATTACAATTCTCCATCATCAAATATTATCAACGATGTTAGTATCATCACGGCTTTATTTTATCATTATAGTTTCGCGTGTTCTCTCGCACAATACCAGCTACTAAAATGTCTCTAAAAGACGAATCACGTCATGAACATGTTTGTAGCTGATATAATCACTTAAGAGATAAAAAAAAATAGGTTTCAAACTTCTTTCATACAACTTGACGAAACCCATTTTAACATTGGTGTCCCCCAACTACCATATATCTAATCATACACGACACAGGGCATGATGTCACACATACCATGCACGAGTCATTATCATATAAATGTGTTTGGGTTCTGTTAATTGCTGCAAACTATCCAGAAAGAGTGTGTAAAATTGATCATAATTGCAATTACTCACTCTCTGGAAAATTTATCAAAAATAATTGGCTTTTTTGTTCTAACAGAGCAGCGATGTTAAAGTGACAAGAATGGTTAGGAGAAGTCCTGATGGTCGCGGTTCAAATGAGGATTTATTTGAGGATGATCGGAGATTTGAACAGCGATCATCGCCATGTTGACAGATTTATTACCCTCTCCCCGCCTTTCGAGAGGCCCCTGCACATGTAATGCTTAAAAGATTACATATAATTTATTCTTAATTGATTTATGGTTAGAAACTTTACCCAGCGGGAAGGGTTCGAACCCAAAACGTTGGCAAACGCCGGAGGAAATAGCTTGTTATGAGGATCAGTTTTCAACTTGATCTTGACGCCATATCGGGGGACGCCATGTTAAATTGTTCGGCAACAGAATATGACATGAGTGTTTAAATTCGTCAAAACCCCTATTTACATAACGTTTGTCTTTCAATCTGCATATTGATAAGGGCTTTGGAAGGTTACGAACGTCATTTGATGCAAATGTTAGGTCACCTTGGTACAGGACATGTCAGGTCGTATTTGAATTTCGATCTAATGAACAGATTTGGAAGACGAAAAAGTGACAAGTGAATTGTAAAAGTGAAGTGTTTGTAAGCGGGCTGTGTGAGTGAGTGGGTTATTGTTTAGTTGAGGTGAGGTGAGGTGAGTTGGTGTTTAACGACGCTTTCAAGTTTATTTCACTTGCACGGCAGCTAGTATTTTTCCAGGGAGAAACCCGTAACACCAATGTGGCTATGCAATGCGGTGAAACCTGCGAGCATCGGCTGGAACTGGCGAACCATGGGTGGTACTGCGCTAAATATCAGTGTTTCACAGTTCTCTACTGCAGATAGAGTTGCCAAGCTATATATTGGCTCGTGCTTGACCTAGACATTGGCATTCTCTGGTCTGTATTCTAAGCGTGTATGTACATATTCTTTCATGTTGAACACCTTGTAGATCATCAGACAATTCTCCAAGTGATTAATCATCTAGAGGTTTTGAAGTATGGGCCATTTACACATTACAGCGGTGCACCTAGTGCCGCGCATATCTGAGGTAATTACGTCGTGTTCGAAGAACGCCAGGTGGCTAGATGTCCTGCCGAACTCATAGCACGAAAACTTGAGTCAATGGATTGAAAAATGGCGACGACAAGAAATAATGGCCGAGGAAGGCATCCTTCACTTTGCACGTGCATCCTGCAATTTTGCAAATGGGTTGGAGACTCCGCAGCGCGTTTAAGCAATACATCATGATCTACTTGTATCGGCTGAGCAGTTGCTGTGATTATGCCGAGCGGTTTCACTGTCACATGCACGTGCGTCTCGTGTAATACTGAGACGAAACATGGCTTATGAATGTATGTTATTCCACGTTGTGTCAACTGCGAATAAGGAATAACACTTAAGCTTATTTTACATCTGAGCTGCAGTCTACACTATTTGTTTGTTTTGAAATACGACACCGTGCAAAGTGGAAGATAACTCAGTGTTATTAATTACTGGGACGCTGTCGTTTATGACAAGTGAACACACAACAAAGTGTATGTTTCTTTGTTTCTGCTGCCACGCGTTCCAACACGTGATTTGCTATTTCTTCAGACGGTGTCAACTGCAAAAAGAGGCAGTGCGTGCGTGCACGTGTATAAGTATTTCAACAGACTTCGGATCCCATAAAATGGTGAACAGACTAGTCCCACACTGTTTAACATACGAGGGCTGTCCTATAAGTAGCTGGTCTCCAGTTCAAAACGTTACAAAAACAGCTGTCTTAAAGTTTAATTTTACCGTTTGATTCTTTTGCAACTTATTTAGCTCATCAGGTCTGAAAGACCCGATGGGCTTATGGCATGGCATGGCGTCCGGCGTCCGTCCATCCGTCCGTCCATCCGTCCGTAAACTTTTCACTTTTTCGACTTCTTCTCCAGAACCAATGACTCTAGAGAGCTGAAATTTTATGTGCATACTCCTTGGCAAATGGGGATTCTAAATTGTAGATTTTGTGACCCCATGACCCCAGATGAGGTCAGAGGGGTCAAAACCTTAAAAAAATATTTTAATCTTCTTCTCCAGTTCCAAAAGGTCCAGAGAGCTGAAAAGTTGTGTGTAGACTTCTTGGCCAATGGGGATTCTAAATTGTAGATTTTGTGACCCCATGACCCCAAATGAGGTCAGAGGGGTCAAAACATGAAAAGCCTATTTTCATCTTCTTCTCCAGTTCCAAAAGGTCCAGAGAGCTGAATAGTTGTGTGTAGACTCCTTGGGCACTGGAGATTCTAAATTGTAGGTTTGGTGACCCCATGACCCCAAATGGGGTCACAGGGGTCAAAACCTAATTTCATCTTTTTCCCTAGTTCCAAAAGGTCTAGAGAGCTGAAAAGGTGTGTGTAGACTCCTTGGCCAACGGGGATTCTAAATTGTAGGTTTGGTGACCACTTGACCCCAAATGGGGTCACAGGGGTCAAAACCTTAAAATCCTACTTTCATCTTCTTCTCCAGTTCCAAAAGGTCTTGATAGCTTAATAGTTGTGTGTAGACTCCTTGGCCAATGGGGATTCTAAATTGTAGGTTTGGTGACCTCATGACCCCAAATGGGGTCACAGGGGTCAAAACCTGAGAAACCTAATTTCATCTTTTTCCCTAGTTCCAAAAGGTCTAGAGAGCTGAAAAATTGTGTGAAGACTCCTTTGACACTGGGGATTCTAAATTGTAGGTTTGGTGACCCCTTGACCCCAAATGGGCAATGGGCCGTTTTTATTTGATTGTGAATAACTTGGACGTTGGGACAGGCTATCTTTCCTACACTGCCCATGACCCCATGGTCTGAACCAGAACACCTATTTCTATCAAAAGTCTGATGAGCTACAGAGCCCATGGCTCTATTTTTTTAATATTTTAGTACTATGATCTCAGTTCAGTTTGACCTCTTATACTGGTACTATCACTAACGTCCATATCAGCTATAAATGTATAATGATGGTTTTGGAACGAAATATTCAAGATTCAAGATAGAAAGAAGTTTACTGCAATGCATTGAAGACGATGAAACGATTTAAAACTACTGCACATCCGCCTATTCCAGCCTCTATCATCTTTCTATTTACCGAAACAGTTTATTTGCGAGAAACTACCTATCATATTAAGAATACAGTATAAAATGACTTCACTAATTGTTTTGTTTTCACCATCTCAAACATGGTGAGAAAGGTTCACATTTAATAATAGCGGTGTAACGATTAATCGATAGTATCGATGTTTGCATCGTCTAATACGCGACACGAGTGCATCGAAACAAAACTCATTTAGACAGTGTACGAGGTTATCTATATCGTGAGGGTCAATATTACATCGATGTATTGCCAAAAGAGAAAATATATCCAGGTATTATTTATAAAATTTGTTGTAAACAAATTATAAACTGATAAAAAAAATTCTGTTTTAGAAAGATTAAGAGTGATTAATCAGAAATATAGCAAAATATATAAAGCAGATAAGTAAATTAATATTTTGAATTTATAGAATAAAAATACTGCTTATTTCCATCTCGCAGCATACGTTTTGAAAATTTTGGACAAAAGGTCAAATTATCCTAATTTGAGACAGATAACTTAATTGATTTCTAAAATGTGGTAGAATCACTTTTATTCAAACCCATGTTTCCACTATATGAACATTTGATTGGTCTGATATATGATGACTGGACACCTCTTGTATGTATAGACAGCTGCTATGAGTCACATATATGTATTGAATACTGATAACACGTCCCATATGGCCAGCTCGGCCGGAGACCTTAGTCTCCGATACCATCTCATTCGACACAAAGTCGTTACTTGCTCACAAAACGATGCTAATTTCCCCCAACACTACACAAAGGTGTGACGGAAAGAAGCAAATCTGACAGTGACATCCAACCCGGGGGTGGCGAAAATACACCCTTACCTGACCACTGTTGGAAGGGAGGGGTCAGATATCAAAGCTTACCATCGTCTGACCACATGTTTATCTCCCTGTAACATGACGCCAGTGTTTATCGAGTACATGAACAGCTGTAGGATAACTGGCGAGAAGAATACAGGCACGTTGCAGAGACTGCGTCTTCTAAGGAAATAAATATTCTGAGTGACAGCGGATACCTTTATACGCCTCTATAGATCCCAGCGTCAATTTCCAGTGATAACAAGGCATAATTTCTCTAATATGTTTTTAAACCAACACAATGAAATGTACGGTGTTTTCACAGTTGGACGGGCTCGAGTCAGTAGAATGGTTCACTGTTGTTGGTGATGCTTTATCTAAATATCTAACTATGAAGCATCAGTTGACGTATTCTGATGAGATAAAAGAAATGTTGACACAAAAGTAGAGATCTAAAGAACTGGAGTTTGAACGTAAATGAAACTGAGTTAGAATACGACACCTTCATGACTTTGATCACAGGAATGTCACGACCTTGAAGATCACCGAATCACGCCTTTTCATTCTAGCTACAAGAATGTATATTGTAATACATTACCTTACAAAAATTATACGTGACGGCACCTGAATCAAGCATATCAAATAAAACGTTATATTGACGGTTGCATCATCATATGTAAATCATATCTAAAAATGGGATGTTTTGCATTGTATCATCTGGTGTTTAAAAAGGTGCTTAACTTTAAATAATATTTTAGTGAGAAACGTTACGCGTCCTTATTTCAAATTATACGTAAAATGTTAAAATAACCAGTGCCGTGACTGAATTATAAGAGCAAATCTTACATATTTCGTCATAACGATGCGATGCTGCTGATACTATAAAGTGGTCGAAAATGGTTCAACTCGTTACTTATAATCGTATGTTAAACAATTATTACGATGTCACGTAAACTATATGACAATAATTAAACATTGCTTTTACACCCATTTTGTCCTTTTTCACTTAAATAAGTAAGTTATGACTATTGCAAAACCTAAGTAACAAAGGTGGTATTATTTAAGGATCAAGGGATCTCCAATAGATCCAATTCAACTTAGAACGCCAAAACAAAAATGATTTATACATACACAAACTTTGAAGTTTCGCATAAAATTTGCATTCCTTTTGATGGTCATCGAGGTGAATAATGATCTATGACCTATGAAACTTTTTCTGACCACTCATTAAACTTATATTCAGTCTCCGAAAATTAGTTCTCATAACGATATTTCTTTCTTATAACAAATCATTCTAAAAGAAATGTCCTAGCACATCTTCCCATGCTGGTCCTTTCCTTACACCAGCCCCAATGATTTGCTATGATAGGCCGTGCTGCATTTACCGTAATGTTCTGTGCATGTCGCCAAGGCTGCAGCGACGGATCAGGATGGTCAAATTAAAAGTCATGAAAATTGCAACTTTTCGCCGAAGAGGATGCTACACTAAGAAACGAATTTTGACTGGTTTGCAGCAAGGTTTTAATTAGCCAGTGAGCCATGCGGGGGAAGATAATGTTGATTTTTCTAGATCTAACTAAATTCAAATCCAGACTAACTTTTCAGGAGGTTATGTCGGGTTGAAAATAGTATTTACTACAGCCTGGGTGTTAGACTATCAACTCATCGCCACGAGGAGGTACTGCTCCTGATGCCAACGTCGTTCCCAAATTCTCAACGTCTGGAGGTAAGGTGAGGTGATTTCAAGAGTATTTCACTTATATTACGGCTGCTAGTATTATTGCAGTGAGAAAGCCCGCAATGCATCGGCTGGAACTATCGAACCATGGTTGGTACTGCGCTGACAGACAAAGTTGCCAAACTCCTTGCTGGATTCGAACCCTGGACATCTTGATCTGAAGCAGTTTTCACATATCCCTCTACTCATGCCCTTTCAAATCAAGAGTGCAAGGTGACTGATGGGCGGAACGCGTGCACTTCACGAGTATGCTTCAAAGGTTAAAGCAAGCTCCGCGACTCAACTTCTCGAATCCATTATCTTGTCAGCAGAGAGCCATGGATTCGAACACCGATCCGAACTATGGTCCCCGGCTGAGCTACCAATGTAATACTCTCTCATTTTTCAATGATCCCAATTTCTAAATGCCAAGCTAGATTAACAAAGAATAGAATCGGTAACATCGAGGAAAGTCTCTTTGCAAAGGCTAGACAAGCAATAGAAAAATGACACCGAGAGACCATTGAGTATTATTACACCTTCTAATTCAGCGTGAATAATGTCACTATTATCGGGGGGGGGGGGGGGACAAGGCACCTGGGTCTTTGGGTAACGATTTGAGGGGACAGACCACCTCAGGTTTGATTGTAGTTTTGGCTGGATTCTGAGATACCTGGTTAGAACTTGGGGAGGATGATGATTTACGAGTATTTCGTATCATAGCCTGGTAACATTATTATATAAGACATGGGGGTTCCGACTCAAGGGAAAAGTATATTTGGAATTTTTGGATAAGCTTATGGTATCGATTAACTATGATTTTATCATTTTTAGACAGATTATTTAATAAAAGATAGAAGAATTTTAGGTAATTTTGTAAATAAATGTTTAAAAATTGAGATATGTTCACTTTCATTGGTCTGAAGTAGGCACAGATGCCAGACAAAGGAATCAAACCATTAAACTTTTTCAATTATCATTAAATTGTAATATTTCCACCTGTCGATATCAAATTGAAAGCGTTTTGTTTAAAGTTTATGATTATTCCATTCATTCACATTTACAAATGCATCGTTTGAGTCTGAATCACGTGTTCATCACGTGTCCTGTCCACGTGATCAAACACGAGATGCATGCTGGGAGCTGATGCATTTTCCGGTTGAGAAGATTTAAAATGGCCTCACGTGTAAGATCTATTTCGGCAAAGTTCGACTGACAGGGGGGTCAGAAGTCGGGTTGGCAGATGGTATAATTCCTGTCACCTCTAAAACCAAAGATCTGTCAATGTCATCGGACGCCAGATCATGAAATTAAACCATGTGTTCGTAACATCTTCCATAATTGGCTAGGAATTGGGAATTTATAGGCACTACTGCATATTTTGTAAGTGTTAATTCTGGACAAATTAAGGCTTGTAAAGGAATATCTAGATGGATTGTAAGTGTTAATTCTGGACAAATTAAGGCTTGTAAAGGAATATCTAGATGGATTGTTAGATGGGTTTATGAATTTATAATTCGTCACGATTGATTTATAATCGATGTTTAAGGAGCGAGTATTGTTGACTCCCGGCCCTCAATTTCGGGTTTGTTTGTTTTTTGCACGACTGAAAAAAACCCACATGTATAAACAGTGTACGAATACATAATTATCATGCCTTGCCACGCCCACTCTCGGTAGCATACTTAAAATGAATTTCGAAAAATTATGTGTATTAATGACATATGTGTAAAAACAAAAAAGAATGTCCCCGCTAATTTTCTTTCTACAAAAAATTTCCCGACAATACTCATTGAATAGTGGAGATTTCACACACACAAAATTGCAATGTCGGCAGCTTTTAAATACACTTGTAAGACATATTTGGCTATATAGCATGAAGATTTTTTAAGCTATCTAACTAAAACTTCTGTCACGTGGATTTCAACGTATGGGCGTTGTGGGCGTTTTTCATTAATCGATCTCTTTTAGAAAAACAATCTTTGGAACTGGCTTGATAGGTATTGGTTATTTTGAATGTCATGATTGCAGTTTATATATTTTAAGGAAGGGGTGTACTGTCCATAGATACATGCAGATCCAATATCTCTTTCTCGAACTTAGTTTTAGAAGACCTCTAAGTATACGCCGAGTATTAGCAGTAAAATGAATGTCTGTACCTCAAACATCTTCAAGATATCACACGATCGATGTGACCCTTAAAATAAGGGCCCCGTCTCCCAAAACAGTCTGAGCAGTAAGTGTACCCTTGTGATTTAAGGTTGTTGAATGTTTTGGAAGAGCACTGACACATTTCTATTTCCACTGACGGGTAGGTTAGGATATACAATTTGATTACGATTAGGACTTATCAACACTAAATTATGTGAAAGCCATGATTTCATCCAGTTTATCTATGAAAAGGTTTGACCATTGTCAAATGAAACTTCCATCGCTCTCCGATTGTCGCTGAACGGTAATTAACGTTTGAACACAGTTGGTAGTTGAACGAGTCCGAGAACCCCAACCCCTGGTTTAAACAATTCTAGCGTTCTCCTCACAGAGCTTTCTTGTTCCTACGTCACAGACAAATTAATGAGTTTTTGAGTAATTGAACATTTCTTTCTTTTTTTAAAAAGTATTGTTATAAGACCATCAATGAATGTCAGTGTGATGTGACTGCATACTCGTAAATCTAAATGGCACGCGCGTTACCGCAACTAATTAGCGGTTACCTCCCTTGGCCAACCTTGCCACGGGAAGAATAGAAGGTCACCGTTAAGCATGGCGCTTCTAATTGTACGGACAGCATGGGAGCCGATTCATCATCGACATTGTCAAAGTTTTGTGTGTTCATGTTGTTCATGAACTATATGAATAATGATAGCTCTGTCCTCGGGTCGCCGCGTTGATGTATATAATCCACAGACTGAATTATATTGTCAAGTGATGAAGTCGCCTGCAGCCCACCTGCCTCGTACCCAGGGTGAAATGTGCGTTATACCCGGATTAAGAACTCGGATTAGCGGTCACGTGACCCAGAAATTGTTCTTGGTAGTGTTTAAGGGGACAGTTCTCGACTTGGTGTGTTCGGTATAATAACAGGGTCCTAGCTAATAGCCTTTGTTAAGGCCTAATGAGGAAATGATCTGCCCGATGTGACTCCCTCGGGAATACGTATCAGTTAGCGTTTAAAGAACAAAGTGATTTTATACGCCCGTAATCACCAATGAGTAAACGATAAGTGAATAATGATTGGCCCACAACGGAATAGACGCGATATCTTGAAAATGTCATACTTGGATATTGAGCAGTCATGTGTGATTAAGTTCTAATGTTTGTCAGCGCCAATGGATATTAATGGTAGATTATAAGAAATGGATTTCTGATAAATATGTCACATTGGAGTTCGTATTACAATGAATTACAGATTTCTTATGACAAGGTAAATAGCTATAATGATAAAAATTCTGAGGAATATTTCACAACCATTCCTGATTTTTGTTCTTTCAATAAGCTCGTCTTAACCATTATGTTTTTATCGTCGGATTTTAGTATAACACATAATTAAACAGTCACATGCAGATGGTATTAGTTTTATGTAGATTTCAACACAAACACGTGTCTTTCAGTTCAGATTATATTTACCTATTCATAATGAAAACAAACTTTCCTTTTTACAATGTGTATGGATTCCTCTAAGGTTATACATGAAATAAACAACGTTATAATACTTCATGTATTTGTCAATTTATTCCTGATCAACTTATTAATCTGGGATATGATCAAATGATTTGATTTGCATGGTCTTGTCATTATTTTTTAAATTAGTTTCGAATCGTGTTACGGAGGCAATAATTATAGCAAAAAATCATAAAATAGGAACCATCAAAACTTGGATGAAATTCTTCTTTTTAACACTACATCGATATAAAAAGGTCAGTCTATTCACATTTTATCAAAATCTCAATTTATTTGCGTGTATAGATGACAAGGATCAAAGAGATGCTGGTTTTATCTCCCGATTACTGTTCCTGAGGCACCGTGCTACACAATATAGTCCTCATATAGCGCTATTGGAGTTTAGTGCTGCTCCTAATATAAACCAACAAAACGTTGTAGCCTGGGAAATTAAATGTGCACTGCATTAGACAGACGCTGGCCAATGTCCATCCGCACTGATTATTAAGGGTCACATAGAATCACTCATTTGTCCTGTTGCACATCAAATGCATCTGCTGAAGACCATCGTCCACTATTGTCCAACATCAAAGCGATCTTGCATTATGGTGTCGGTCTCTCGCTAGGGAATCGTTCAACGGTCATGTAAATTTCATTTAAGGGGAGAAAAAATCTGTTCATAAAAATTCCGACACATGTAATTATTGATAGAGGCTAGCAACTGATGCCCGCATTCCCAGATGGGCACATGTCTTTATTAGCCAGACCAACAAACGTGATTTTATCGACACAACCTCGCCTAGAGCGACCATGTTTAAAGCCCGGAGTCGCGAGAACATTAGGAGTTTGCTGGAGTCATGGAATCTGTGACAATGATGCCATGAGAGCGATGAAAATTGGATGAAATGCATGCCCGTCTTTGAGACGTGGAATTACAGCAGTCCGGACAATACCGCCATCTTCACGTTAATGACTGCGGGTGGATAGGCTGTCAACAAAGAAGACGATCTTTCCAAAGCTTTGTGAAGTCCGGGGTATTTACATGGGGAAATGAGGGCACTTTCTTCCAAACTAGCGTCCTGGACGGGGTTCTAACGGTCACCAAAGGTTGTCGGTTAAAGCCATAGTCGCGGCGTTGTCACGTTCCTGTGTTGTTACAGCAGATGACGGGAGACAACATGTCGTCTGCTCCTTGAGTCACCGCCGTCTGCTGACAAGTGTTTGGAGATAATATGAGATGGAATGCAGTCTGGTCAATAAGATTAAGAGAGAAGTTTCGTCTTCAATTTGTTAATTGACCACCCGTCTGATAACAGACTTTAAAATCAGATATTGAAATACTGGCCCAAAGATCGATGTTCATCAACTTAACTCGTATCCCGCCGAACATACATAAAAATGATCAAACCTGAACGATTTACTACCACTCTTTGGATTGATATAATGATTATTGAGGTATTGGGTTAAGATTAACTGTGTGGGATAGGAACACGATCATCCAGTTGGAAACTTCTCTAGGTTTACTGAAATGAGGAAAGGTTAGTTGACAAAAGATAGCTTGTGTCTCAAATCCTTGATATTGATTCATGGATTGTTGAAACATTTCTAAAATCAAAAAAATGCATCTTCAAGACGTTGTCATATTTCCAACTAAACATGAAGGCTTTGAAAGAGAAAAATCATGCTTGATGAAGTCATGGAATAGAAGAGGAGATGTTTCATGTTAATTATGTTCAATAGAAACCTGGCTATCCGAGCATTCGTTGAACTAATAGAATGCTGTCCTGGGAAGGGTACCCACTGAAGATCTTATCACTCAACGATGCAAACACCGGTTATATATTTGATGTTAATATATTTTGAAGGAAAACAATTTTCCTTGCAGAATCTAGGAGACGACTGATTACAAATCAAACCTAATACGATAAAAAAAGTTCTCCTCACTGGAACACTCTGAAAGCCTTTAGCAGGAGCAAGCTCATAAAAATAGATTAATTTCAAAGACTTCAGACCTATTTCATTTATTGCTATATTCGTTATGCTCAGACAAGGCATATCTTATTTCCAAAATAATTCTTCTTTGTAACTAACATGCCAGCTATTCCACCCATTATCGAGATTTTTCTAATAAAGACAATAATTAGCCACAGTGTTTGATGTGGTGCTGATGCAAACCTCGGTCCCCGACGGCTGCAGCGACAAGGCAGTGCAGTTCCTGTGTGATCATCTGCTGTTTGATGATATGTAAGTGCAAGATGACAGAGATCAGAAAGTATTTTTTGTACGTTTGTATGACTCATAGAGATAGAAGGTTTTGCGGCTTTGGCATTTCTTCATAGGCATTTCTTGTAATGATCCCCATTGATCTATGCTTAAGGTTCCTGTCAATGCCGTTTCTGTGAGATTTTATCAAAGATATGACTGATAATATTTTTGGTAATAAAAATAGAAACATTTTTAAAAGATTTATTCAAGTCACAGTATACAGACCCTGAATAGAATAGAGACTGCTGCAAGCTATGCGCATGTGCATGTTATGAAAATAGAAGATATGTTTTGAAGACAACATTGTGGTACATTTCGTGCATAACTATGAGATGAGTTCAGTCTAATAGAAATGGCTACCGTAAGTCCAAAAGAGGTATGTTCATCCCGGATTATACATAATCATGTTAGCGGTTTTGCAACCAAGAAACTTTTACACAATATATATACTGTGATTGTGAAAAATCATTTTTTTTAAATATCAGTATCTAGATAGCAAGATTCCTGTTATATGCTTGAAAAAGTGAAACATACCGTTTAAAACAGTTTGTTATTATGTATATGAATACCACTAATAAATCATGTACAATATCATTTGCTCGATAACGGTGTCTGCATATACACCGAAACGTCGCACTTTTGGAATAAAGAAGTTGTAAATCCATAGAACATTTCCTCATTTATATGATGGGGTTGTCTTGCAAATGATGGCTAAGTTCAAGTAGCGTGTATCGGATGCATGAGGGCAGTACAGTGAATTCTATTTATGGATTCAATACTTTCTAAACCGACATGTTCAATTGGTAGACACAACGTCCTTATCATTAACATACTCCATATTTTCGACTCTCGCCTTATATATATTTTATCCCTTTCCAAAGAGATGTCGTATCCTAGTGCATATATCTTTTAATTTTGGTTGTCTATGAGGTATCATAGCATTGCTAAAGGAAACGGAAAATGTCAAAGTTTCAATACAGAGGTGAAGATCTATTGTACTTTAGTGAAATCGTATATCGTAATAGAAAGATGACTTTATTAGTTTTGTCAGGTCATTGAAGTGATCAGGCGTCAAAATCAACAAATCTCCACAAAATTAAAAGTGATCAACAGCTTTAGAAACAGGTCATCTTTGTTCCTTTGCACCGAGTGCTTGTGCTGATTTTTTTTTAGAGAGTTGATAGGGAATATTTTGATCGAAATTTAAGTAAATCGGAAATTCTAAAACATGACCCCTTCTGTCTATTTCATCATACCAAAAATTAAAATTTTGCAAGTCAGAAAAGACAAACCTAAGATAAGTGCACGAATGGATATGTTACACGTGCATGGTAAATGGGTAATCCTTTGTCAGTTTTGCTGAAGTAATTTCAAACTAAATCCAAATTACACAAAGCATCATTTGGAAGTTAACCCTTTTCAATTGTTTTCGATTTTTCTTTTAAGTTCTTGAGGGTTGTTGCCGGATTCGAAGGAAGCGTGTTTGTTTTGACCAATTTAACTTCCTATTTAGTACATGTTTGACATAACTTTCAAACATTCTGCCCTTGACCACATCAGAAAGAACGAATTTGATGACCTATTTAACTAGAACCTCCAAAATATCACCTTAAATGTCGTTACTGGCTTTAAAATAACTTGATGTCTTGGTCAACAGTGTGAGTATTCGTGCATGACCAAAGGACTTCCGGTGATAAGAACAAGTTCAATAGTGAAATGCCAAATCAACAAATTGAGAAGCAGGCACTGTCAGTGACGAATAGATAATAATGCTTCAAGTTTGCACACCTATAGGAAGAAATAGTGTATATCAGTGGATGATAAAAGAATGGTTTTAAGAATTCTGGTATCCACAATCTTTGACTGAGTTCAGGCGATTCTACCGCTCCAGAGATATTCCTATGATATGTTACGCCGTCCTGGTTTAAGAGGCAAACCAATGTGAGGAACCTTCGAATTAGAAAACGTGTATCTTGGGATTAGATATTCTCAAAGAAATCCGTCTAAATCAACTTTGTCACAAATTGAAATATTGCAAAACACGCTCGCTGAAAATTTAATTTTGTTACATTGTATATCATCTTTCGTCTCTCTGAGAATGACATGTTGAAAACAATAGCGCTCCTTTTCGTATATTTTCGTATAAATCAACGTGAAAGTTCTTTGTCCCCTATCCTCAAGCGGCTCTTTCAGGTCCCATCCCATTTATCTAGCGGCAATTGCTAAACAATAAAGAGAAATTTTCTTTTGTTGAAGGAAAATTGGCCAGCACTAGTTTGCGTGCGGCTGTACATAAATCAGAAGATCGTCATGCCGCTAGTGCCACGACCCGTGTAAGGTTGCGTTTTGTCATTGCGGTGATGGCTAAAACCGCGACGGCGAGCCAATTGAAATTATCTTTTTCCATTCTTTTTCATTCCAATTAGTGAATTTTCTCTAATTGATGATTAGGTCACCAAGGAGGATTTTAAATTGTGTTAAAGTCTTACAACTTTGAAATCTGACAAAGAGTGAGGCTAGAGCAGATTTGGCGGTTTTGATCTTAGATGCAATTAAAATGTGTGCAACTGTTTTATGTGTCTGTCTCACGCGTTCATTTGCACTACTCTCTAATTTTAACTTCATTTCTTTACATAAATATAACATTTGACAGAAATTATCGTCTTGCTTAATTAATCCAAATGGGTTATATCTTTGAACACGTAATTCTAAACTGAAACATTTGCCTTGCAGCGAGTTGTCTCGATGCTAAATCAAAGTCAAGTTTTTTACGTCAGTACGGAAGAAAGAAAAAACTAGGAAAGTGTAAACTTCAATTTGTTGAAAAACGCGTAACTTCACTGAGAATACATTATCTTATTTTTTCACGAATGAAGGCACGATAAAATGAACGCATGTTTTACACAAAAGTATCACGATTCAACAGTTAACGTGGTGAATCAAAGGCGAATTCAACTCGCCAAAAAATGTTGATTATTGCATCTTGCAATTCTAAACAAATTCGACAATTTCCCTTCAATGCTGCAACGCAACGGTAATCAGAATGGGTGAAGCCAGTTTAGTTTTTGTCCGTTTGTATGTCTCTTGTTGACAAGCACAACCACCCGTTAAGATTGTCAATAATGGAGAATACATTTCCGTTGATAGTTTTCACTTGAAGAGACGATAATTACCTTTTATGTGTCTTCTTTAATCATTTGTTCTCACCCGACCACATACTGGGAAACAGACTGTCATTTACGTCACGTGACGAGTCAAACATGCGTGCGCATGGTAGCACGTGTACATCACCCACCTTCCGCACGCGCATGCCCAATTAACTTCCTTTAAAGTCGACAAAGTTACAGTTGAAGCACACGACCTTAAATAAAGTAAGCGTGTTCTCCAAACATTATTTGAAGAAAGAAGTCGTTATATAATTGTGGTTAACTCATCCATAACATTATAATTGGGCTGGACGCTGCTACGCCTTTTATCAGTACCGGGACCCTCCCTGCAAACAATTAAACAATTGTTTCTGCAGGAAACGAACCCCACAAACAGTTATTCGGCTCGTTGTAAGTTGAGTAGGTTGGGTCCGCAGTCATAGAAGTGATTACCATGGTAGCTTTTAAACACTTTTGATGTTCCAGATAAAGCCAGTGATGTTAACAGGGATCATTTTACTGCTTTCAATATTTGATATATTCTTTGTTTTTTTTTAAGTCAAGGTTTTTTGATCGCAGTGTCGCTTTTAGATGTAGGCTATCAAAATGCCATGAAAACCACGTAAAATTGTTCAACTCTTGCAACAACTTACGATACACCACTCAGTACTTATCCAGCCACAACCACTATTACTAAATGTGCCATTTCCACCATCACTTGCATCACAACCATTACTACTCTTACTGCTTAAAAGGGACAGTAGCACGTTTTAGATGAATAAAGAGATCTCACGAAAACAAAAATAAATGTCAGTTGTTGTCTGATAATGACTTACAATCAAAAGGAGCCGTACTAATAGCTAATAGCTACCATGTTAAGTTGAACAAAACAAATCCTTTTCACTACCTCAAATGTCCACACAAAAATGGCCGCCAGTTTTTTTTACTTGATTCTTAGGAAGAGAGCAGACTTGACCGAAGAGATGTTTGGGCCTCTGAAGATATTACATTTGGTATAAAATAACGTTTATTTGGGAAAAAAATAGATACAATGTTTAAAAAGCGTGCTACTGCCTCTTTAACTTATTTACAACCACTGATTTAACTTTGATGAATAATACATATGACTACAGTTACTATTCTGCTACTATTATAACTCTTCTGCTATTATACTGATGTCCAGAAGAAAGTTGACAATCCGATCTTCAATACATATATAATTTATATATATCTTGCATGTACACAAGAGCATATAACGTTACTGACAGCAACAAAAAGCACTCAAAAAATGTGCCGAGATTGTGAAGACCAATTGTGGTACAACAAGGAAGTGCCGTCGCCATTCTTGCAACATTTAATTTTAACATTTTTAATTTAATTTAATCAACTGATGCAACGTTTTAGGAAAACAAATGCCACGTCAAACATACAACTTAGCTGTCAATACCTAGTGACCACGCCCATCGAAGACCGTTGTCTCAGTATTGTTCATCTTTGAAACTCCTTCGTCCCTGCACCGTCAACGGAAACGACGTTGCTTGAACCGCAGCGGTAGACAAACAAATGTTAACCGAGTCTGTAGATCCTACCGTGGAATTATTTTGAAGCCGCAATCTCGACGTAACCAACTGAGGTTTGCATAACGAGTTCGTTGGTGAAAGGTACTCACCCAAATTCAGTCTGTTCACCGGATATGAAACCTATCGAACATTTATTGGATCACCTTGGTGATCACCAACTACACAACAGGAATAAAAGAAAATGTCTCATGAAAAAATGGCAAAACATCATGCCTAACGTCAATATTTCAGTAGTAACTTGTTGTGATAATGATTGTTCTTAAAGTATTTTGTATATCATACGGCTGTAAGGTGCACTACACTATAGTAAAGTTGCGCTACTGTTACTACGACCGCTACTATTACTGTTACTTTAACTGCCTCTTCGTCTTCTTCTTTTTCTGCTACATTTATTTTAACATCTTATTAGTAAAACTAAGTGTCACTTCTACAAGTTTATTTTCAATAGCATTTCACTCAAATATTTCATGTAAATAATCAATGACTTACCCATCACAACGCCTTATCTCAGTCTACTATGATCCTGTGAATGGGAAGTAGCGATAACGTCGGATCTAATTATCAGTCGAATTCATCTTAGCTACAAGGTTATTGTGACTTGTGCTATGAGCTTGCCGTCTTTGATTCGTGCATTATTAGATTAAAGGCGGTTCCTTTGATGTCGTGTTTAGAGCCTCCACTAATTTCATTTATTAACTTTATTGCTAGTTTGATCTCTTGTGTAGCTTCCAGATTGAACATTAATGCTTTGATATATGTATATTTTGAAAGGTGTTTTTTTAACATTTCCGAAAATTAAATACTAAAACATCATCTATTTTGCCATCATTATAGAAATAACAAAGTCATGGTTCGGTTATTTTGTTCACAAGCGACATTTCGTTAATCATTATCAATCTCTATTCACTCAAAGACACCGCCAACGGCAGTACAAGGGTTACATGAAACAAACACAACATTCACAGCAACATGGCAAAATGTTTTTAATCATGTGTGACAGCTCCTTGATTTCCTTGATATTTTTCTAACACGTCAGTTCGATGTATTCTATCAATAAATATAGTTTGACATTGAAAATAGTATTCATTAATCAGATTAAATTGATAAAGCACCAAAAGAAAATTGATAAGGAATTTCATCCCTGTTCATCTCGAATTTACTTTTATAGTTCTTTATAACCAGAATGCAACATTTTGCTAAATACATGAAGGTTCAGTTTGTCAAGTGTCCACCCCAAGCTGATAAGATGAAGTTGATTTGATGCTTGATATTCATTTTAATCAACGCATAAGACCAGATGGTTAGCAACATAACAAACGAAATTGGAACTGACTGACTGTTTTTATCTAGGAATCATAATTTCTGCCTCTGAAATCTGAGCCTGGATTGCTACGACACACTTCATAAGCACTGCGGTTTGATTACATGACGGTGTTAGAGCATTATTAAAGACGGCAGATTGGTCCCAGCGCTTATCTGAGGCGATGAAACCCACACGCCGCTAGTTATCTGCATCTACGGAAGCACTTAGCTTCTGCTACAGAAACACGGCAGGGCTTTTAAAACTGCTACAGTCATTCATCATAACTCCCGGGACAATTAAATATTCCAATCTGGTAGTTCAAATGGCACTTATTAATTCCAATAAGACATTTGATACGACATTAAAGCCTTCACATAACGCGCGAGTATTGACAGGGATAGTTCCTGATATTAGAAGGTGTCCTTGGCTGAGTCCGTATGGTAAGTCGTTATCGCTTTGGGAACTACAAACTCTCTCCAATCTTGTTTCTGATTTTCGCTTGTTTTGATGACGCTTTGATAGTCATCTCGTCGCTGTCATCGTCATCAGATGATATGACTTTGATGTCGCCTAACGTTTCGGACGTCTTTTTGTTTGTCCCACAAGTTGAAGTGAAATAGCACCTAACGTCAAATACTGGCTTATTAACCGATCACCCAATACTGCTGGGATATAATCACTGACTTTGACACATTCAGAGGTCAAGGGTCATCTGTCTATAGCAGAGATGTCAGGCGGCAAGTGGCGATGTCAAGGATGTGTTATGACAGCCTCTCTATTGCTGAATTGAAGAGTCTTCAAAATCGGACTGTTCAATATTTGGAGCTTTACATTGTCTCGTTGACATAATTCTTGTCAAAACCATATGTTAACTTCAAATGGGCGAAATACCTATGATTAATATGTGCACAAGTTTTTGTCGACGTTTTGATTTCTTATTTGATACAACTCAAATATTACAAATTAATACAAACTTGATAATTAATGTAATGATGTAAGATGATATATAATGAAAACAAGTTTTACGTCAAAGGATCAGTATCGTCAAAACCTAAATCTACTTTTTCTAATTATATTCCAATTTCACTTGATTAATTAAACATTCATTATATACCAATAATGTTCATTACGTCGATATTTGATATGATCTTGAATAAAATCGTAATGAAACTCATAAACATTAATTAAATAAGAACTGCAAAACATGAAGAATGTATCGAGTTTGCAACGTATGTTGTGTTAGTTGGCATATGTGACTGTCATTACGGGGAAAGAGAAATGAAACATTTGAGACAATAGCCGAGCTAAAGGTTAATTGAGTCTTTAAGTCGTAAAGTCACTGTCGCCGTTGTCTCTCGACTAACGAGTCAAGTTTTAATTGTAAGAATAAGCAATTGAAATATGGTACGTCCAATTACCTAATAGTCCTAATATCGATTGTCATTTTTTTTAAAGGCGAATTATTTTCAATCTGACTCCTAATCATATAGAATAAAGCAAAAATGTAAAAATAGATGTTTGGCGATTTAGTAATAACGGAAATATGGCATCTTTCTGCATCAATTCATATTTCTTATTTTGACAGAAGCTAATATTTTAAGGTGTTACATTCCGAATGGAAAATATTCAAACATTTGTCATTCTCCTTTTTTTTCAAAGACTGTCTGAGTGCCTGTTTGTCTATCACAGAAGATCTGATACATGTTTCAATGTCATTTTTTCAGCCAATGCCATTTATCTTGAGGGCTTATTAAAATAGTTGATTGTCCTGATTTTTCTTGAAAAGTCGAGTTATGGGGTGTCGGAGGCGCAAGGTCTGTAAAAGATGGCGACAGAGTGCCGAACTTTCGAGTTTTCATAGGACAAAGAGAAGGTAGAATATGGTCCGCCTAAGTCGTAACTTGGGATGAGTCAGGGACGTATTTGATTTGCTGTCTCCCTTTCTCTTTGATCTCGCTAATTGGGTTAAAACTTCTAGCAGGGTGTCCCCGCTAATATTTCAGAAGGACCAACACAGACCCATGGTCTCAGTGTCGCTTAGTTTAGACCTTCTGGCGACACGGGTTCCTATTCATCAGTGGTCTTAGATCTATCACAGGAAGACAATGACCATTTGTAACTCGATGTTGCATCTTTAGATGACGAAACCCTAATCTTAAGCTCATCTGATGAAGTCTCCCTTCTCGTCTCGGGCGAGACTTTGCGAGAATTGGCTCAGGCTTTTTGGTGATAAATCATTCGTGTCTAAGTAACATTATGGCGGCTCTCTTGTTCAAATTGAGAGATATGAGTGTTAATTTTGTCATAAAATAATCGTATGTTTGACAGTCATGGTTATGGAGGAGGATATCAGTGTACCGATATGTCACCCCCCTTATCTGCCTGTGTGACTCCATGCATCATAGGAACCCGATCATATGAGATTTCAGTTCTCAGGGGAAAGTCAACCCTCAGTTTGAGAAACCTTAAATGATAAGCGTTACACGTTACTTGGTTGTAAGGCATCACTATAATGTTTATAAAACTATGAATAAATATTAACTGTTTTAGGGTACTTCAACATGGCGTTAAAAGGGCAGTACTGCATTTCCAGGCATTCTTGATTAGTCTTTGACCATTAATCATTTCTAAATGTTTTGATAAACTATCCATATATACAATGAGTTTTTTATGATTTATAAGTTGTCAAAGTACGGCGTCTTTTTTCATGTTATTTCCCTAAAAACAACATGGCGGACCGTAGTCGATAGGTGAGGCTCTTTAATTAATAACTACCGATTGAATATTACTGAGATGTACATTGTATCCGGTTGATCTGGTACCGGCAACTGTAGCTGATAAGATGTGTTCATCATTTAGAAGTTAATTAAAACTTTCTCAATGACAATGGTTAGTTTCCATGACAATCACACAGACTGCGGGACTGAGGCTTGATAACACGTGCAGACCAAACTTCAAAGTCTTTACATAACATTTTGACTGTTTACTCACAAGCCAATGAATACATCGGAAATAAATCATCTGTCTTTTTACGACTTTTCGACTAGCACCCCGGCGCGTATGGCAGACGACTCGTCATCCGGGCACCAACGTGCTGTGTGTACTTCCTTTTCCGGTTAGGTGTTTGACTTGCGAGATGTCGTCTGCCAAATGACATCATGGCGGCACAGCGACGTATGACCAGTCATCCAACCGGAACCACGTGACAAAGCAATATGAAACTCTAAATTACAATATTTAAACTTTGATTAGTTTTATTTAGAATAAACTGGGATACGTGGGAGACTTGTTTAATGTGGCCTTTGCAAATGCTGGATGTAGCAAGTCGCGTGCTTGAATCACGTGTGGCCAATCTTTGAAGGCCTGAGTAAACATATTGTCACCATTTTTGTCGTAAAACACTTGATAATTAATAATCACTGAAAAGTATTGATGTCTTCTGTCAAAGAGCAGGTCAAAGGGTTGAAATTGTGTTTGTAGCTCCCTGCAATGTGATAGGATGTTATCTATTCATAACTATTAAATAGTAATCGTTGAAACATTTAAGAGATGATTACCATTAGGTCGTCATTAAAATATCAATGGGTGTATGGTGAAAATGGATATGGGGTGCTCGGAATGGTTTCAGAAATGGAAACTCGTTTCTAATATCCTTCCACTTATTCAATTATTACTAATACTCTTGTGAATTATCAAAATCATGTATTTAGGAGTAGAGATTTGGAGTCAATAGTCAAAAAGTCGTGGAGGAATATCGGCAATGACAATGACAATGTGAGTAACCTAACCAAAGGTCACGCAATTGTAATCCAATAGCTAATACGAGAAAGCAAATTTTTGCAGATTCTTTCTGTGTTGCCAATCCCGTATGCATTCACGAATACAAATAACGCATATGCATTTTGGTAAATATCCAGTTTGTGAAAACCACGGTGAACAAATGCATGTGTCAAATTACGGGTACTGTAACATCAATTTGTCGTGAGGAAATATTTGGATAAATAATCCAAGTTATCCAGCTGTTGTTATGCCAACTCATTCCACCAAGAAGCAGCATTGGTTGTATTATCCTTTCGGTCATGAACGCTCATGATTTATGATAAAAGGATTCAGTGAACAGCAGTTGTTTGGTATTAAGATTAGAGTGCTAGGTCGCAATAATTCTTTCAAAAATATTCACTTTATTATTGCAATAAATCATGACAAATCAAATTTACTTACCTACAGTGCTAAGTCTTTAATGACTTTATAAGTTTCGAGAAATAGCTTTCTCTAAGTTTATTAACTCAAACCTACCTGATTAACTCTAATACCCACACTTATACCATTGTGTGTCATATGGTTTACTATTTTCAGAAAACAAGAGGACTAACTCTCAGTAAACAAGTTTCCAGAAAGCTAAAACAACACTTCTTCTCATATATCACAATATAACATCAACTATACTCTCTCGTGGTGAATGAAGAATTCCACTATTCTAATATGCCTGTGTGAGCAAGGTTGCATAGCGCTTCAGACTTTTAAATCACAAAGTTATCATTACAAGTACCCATTCTTTTACATCAAACCATGCTTACTTTATTGACTTTAAAACCATATTCCCTTGCGAAAGGACGCCCTGGAGTTACTGGATTACTAAACGAGCGCCTGTATGATACTGTTCAGGTGTTGCTGCACATACAACCATTTTATGGAAAGATCACCTACGCATTGTCATTGAATAAGGCTAAGAAAACTATCAGGTTTTGTACAAGAGGATTGCTTCTAGTTCTTCACTTCCTTGTCCTCGGCTAAAGGTCTAACCCTTCCCTACTTTGTTCATCAATATTTATACTTTCCGATAACTTCCCTTCCACATGCTACCTCATAATCTATTACATTGGTCACTGTTTGTATAAAGTCTGACTGGTCAGTGTGACCTTACCATTGCACTTTTCATTACGTTTGTTATTCAATACACGGGAGAAGATCTACGGAAAATTGCAAATAAAAGCGTTGACGATATGCAAAACCGAAAAATGATTTATGAGGGGTTGCTTTTGGTGTCAGTGTTAAACGAAGTTTGAAATTTTGAGAGAAAGCAGAACTAAGCGGTGATAATAGAGCTCTAATTACTTCTTTTGTGAGGCACCCTTGATAGTCTATGGTCTGGCGATCAGGGGGATCCAAATATGCTAAGTGTGATGAGAAGATACCTCCATGATTTATGGGTTCTTCCTTCTATATCTGAAAGAAAGGACGTGGAAAGTTAATCAAATTCGTTTCGGTATATTTTTAAAAACGAAATGACAATCACATTTCTAAAATCCAAATACCATTGATCAATTAAGAGGAAATTTATCATGAAAAATTGAAATGTCAACGAGGAAAAATAATCATTCGTTCATTTATCATCATTTTAATTATATTCTTCGACTTCAGAAAAAGTAAATCGGATTTGCCATTTTTTGAAAGCTTTTCAGATTCAAGTGATTTTGAACAAACCCAACTCATTTCTCAAATTGAGAAAAATAATTAATATTTTGACAGTAGCTTTGTGTAATCACAGACCCCAACACTGCACGGACTGATTAGTATGCCACTGTGACGTCACAGTCCCTGCTAAGTGCGATTATCGCTGACCCATTGTGCCCCTATCTGTCCAAGAAGCCATATCATAGTTTCCATTCACGAGACAATCGTGGTTTTGATAATTCTAAAGATCTGCATGATCCTCAGCAATAGATCATACCCTTTCTGCTATTCTATCTTCGAGAGTCCAGTCTCTGTCTCAACTGGGTGTAACGTAGTCCTTAAGCTGTTACAATGCTTCAGTTCTATTGTTTCTGACATTGTTAGAAGTACTTATGCTTGAAACATTTCAAGATAGGAAGACTTAGATGGGGATTGTAATGTTCAGGGAGCCTTTATTACAGAAAAGAATTTATCAAAATTAAAATGAAGCTTTTTTTATAAATCATTATGCACAATTTGACAGTTCTGTGACAATGTTTTGTTAAAGTCCCTAGTTTTAACAATAGGCACGTGGACACTTTTGAAAGAGTACTTGAGTGTCAAATATCCAAGAAAAGAATACATGATTATCCGGGACATTTTTCACACTATCCCTACATGTAAACATTTTTATTATTTCCGACGTTATTTTGTCCTTTTCATATGCAGGAGACAAGGCAGTTTTACATAATATATCTTCATGAATCTCTTATCCAATGCAATGAAAAATATAAATCCGCTGAACAAATATCTAATATCATAATCTTTTTGTTATGAAATATACACGTATCTTAAATCATGCACTAATGCAATATTATTATTCAAATGGAAAGCTGTTTATAAACTCAAGGAATAATGGATGTTATTAGAATGACTATATCTATCGTATTATTGATACCCAGGGTATCTCAAACCAAATAACAACAGTAACAGATCCGGACTTCGGAATCAATTTTCCAAAGTAGGTTCAAAATGATTCTTCAATTTGAAATATGTTTTAAAACAATATTTTCCTTGATTTTCATTGTGTATAATCAAACCATTGCATCTTCGCTTTACAGTGGTTTCTGCTTGGCACAAAGATTTGGTGTCCACACTATCAAAACAATTATCTTTTTATTTCCTTCAAAAATTGTTTGATGCATTGATTATTGCAAATTGTGCCAACTTTATACAACCAAAATCACATAATTAAACATTTTCACTTATGTAACTGCCAAAAAAATGTTTTAAATCCTTACTTTTAAGGGTACGTAAACCATCTGTGAAGTTTTCGTTATTGCGTGGTATATCATTATTCTTAAACCCATTACGATTGCCTTTAAATGGCACTCATACGTGCATAAACAAAACCATAAGTTTTTCTTGACATCTGTATCCGAAAAATCAATTTATGATTTTATGATAATTATTAACAAAAAGATTTGTTGACCCTCTCTTCTATTTGAGCATTGGACCAAATTTTTCATTTAGGGCAAGTTAAAACTTTCCAAAGTTTCTTTTTCAAGTTGTGTTCCATTTTCACGTCCAATTTGCGCTGCTAACCAAGAAACACAGTCTGGCTAACGAAAGACGAGTTTTGTCAGATTAATTACTGTGGTGGCATAAATGAGCTCATCATTACGTCATCAGATTTGGATCTAACTGGCATCAACTCTCCCAAATAGCCGAAATCAGTCGTCATTTAGTCTCAGATTATAGTTTGGTTAATTACAAAAAGCCACGGTGATCTATCAACGTCAGACGTTCTCCGACTTCACGGCTTAGCGACGGTCCTACACACCTATAACTTCAATTTCAACCTGTGATTTTAATCGTTACCATTTGTTCTCAACATATCCCCTGCTCTCAATCGACTCATTTGCACCTTATCCGATCCTTTAACGATAAATGACGAGTGCAACTGTCGTCTGCTCTGGTATCAAGAATGGAAGGGGCAGACGAGAGGTCCTGGAAGCGAATTAAGTCCCCCAAACCATCTGTGTTTGGGCGGAGGTGTGATCCTGATCTCGCATGCGCGTATAAGTGTTACTCCTCACAGCCCTCTGGCAAGAAGTAAAGAGTGCAGCGGAAGGTTTCTCCCTGAGCCGTCTCACCTTTAGACTGTCTGATGTAAGAAATTAGTCCGCTGATCCATCTTGGCGAGTCGCCGTCCCGTGGCATTACAATATCAACTCCTAATGTCACGTTTCATCTGTCGCCTTGTTTGTCAATTTCAGTCTCATTATGTTCGGTACATTCTCCGTGATAAATTTCAAATTTTAAAATTCGAATCTTGACCTCGTATTAGCTGAATGTTAACGATGAAACGGTAACTTTTGATATCGGTTACAATTTGTTACAAGATGTTTTGACACATCCAATCATATTTCATTTCAGGGCCATGAATAGTGCTCTCAGGCGTAAAACCTAAATTACTTCTCTCTGTCTGTGTTCATCGAAGCGTGGATTATACATGAATTTAGCAAAAGTCGAGTATCACACTTCTAACTGTAATAATTTATTTATTACCCTTTTTTACATTATCAGTCATGTAAAAATGTTGTCTGTGATGTCATCGTGCAATGTTTTATGGCGAGAAATTCGAATATCTCACTTTCAACTGTAATAATTTATGACGTTCCCTGTTTTTACATTATTAATCACGTAAACGTGATTTTCTTCTATTATGTCACCATGCATTTTTATTATTACAAATCTTGGAGCTCCTGTAACGAAATATTTGCTTGGCAAAGAGACACATGCACGTGTGCAAATTATGATATATATGGCACCGATTATGTGTTACTTATGGAGAGGCCGGTTTTGCAAACGACAAATTGAGAGAACAATAAAGAAAATGTGTGTGGTAGACTTGTAAGTGACAAGAATATCAACTCAAGTTTCAAAAACCAAAATGGAGGAACCCGCAAATAGTCTACGTACAACTTTCAATACCGAATAAACTTAAAGTGGCCAACTGTTTTAATAATTTCAAGTGGTAGAAATTAATTTGTATACCAGTGACAAGAAGCAATTTCACCAAGAGTAAACTGATGGCAGGTACAATATTCAAGAGCAGGTGGTTGTTTTTCTTTCTCTTCACCTCAGAGGTCCATCCATCAGCCCTATGGCCACTGTAGTGGAAAGTTGTAAGCGTGGTACTGTATCAACTAGCGACCACATCCGAGCCGTTAATCATTAAGAAATGGACTTCCGATTGTGACGAGTACTTGAAGCTTTCTTAAAGACCGCTTTATGATCTCCCATTATCATAAAACCCGTCACACGGAACGGAAACAGAGTTGTCTGCCCTTGACCAAGATGTTGAGGCGTGACCTTGACGCGCTGACTGTTTATTACGGCTTTGTATGATGTTTTATTCATGTTAATTCAAATGAGATTAGTTCGAGTTGAAACGCTTCATCCAGTATGTAAACCTCGTTTTCCGGTCAGTTAAGGTCAGGCGAGGTGACATCCACAAACGTAGACGTCATTAGACCAGTGGTACACCGCTACAGGGTTTGTTTTGAATTATAGTCATCTATGCTTATACGAAGATTTATGTATTAAGGATAAATTGCAAATAATTTTTTTCATAGTTGGTAATCTATGAATATGATATTTTATTCAAATTACTTTATGTCCTATTTGGAATTGATATTGAATATTGGTGTCGTCGATTAGTTTAAAATATTATTAAATCAATATTATTTTGATTGACATTCCATCATGAAAAATAACCTAAACCACTTCTTGGACACCAGCAAGCGCATCTTTCTTTCTCCAACATTTCGAACTCGAATGCAATATCGTTAAAGAAACGGCAGACAAACAAGTAAACTTTCTTCATAATGATGAAGAAATAGATATGAAAATCTTACCATGGCCCTTACCATGTTGGTTTGATATGAAAGACGTGATAGGTATTTCTTGATTATAAAATTTGGACAAACACCATGGGTCGACCGACCCTGGGCCTGATCCCGGAGATATCAGAGACGTTAGTTTTCCCTTTAGAGCAAGGATAGTCCATGAAGTGAAGTCTCGTACAACTAACCCTGTTCTGACAATGTGACAAATTGATCTAGAATCTCTTTCCATCTCTGTGAACACTGTACGTCATGAACAGTCTATAGTCAATTGTATATACATGTTCTATGGGACTAAGAGCCAAATACAATTTGGCTGTAATGATTCGGCTTTTTCTGGCAGAATTCTGTGTCGTGATGATTGAGGATACAAGAGTTTCAATTCTTTCATAAACTCTAAAATCATATTTATATCATCTTAACTGTCCCATCACCTTTAAATCATATTTACTTGATTTTCTTTTCAAGTTCTTCTGAAACAATGTGATGCAGATTTCAAGTACTTAAATGATAACTCTCATCCACTACCTCCAACTTATAAATGGTACCTTTGACTCTGTAGCTCAGTAGGCTTCAAACTACAATAGAATCACAGGGTCACCAAATCTATAAGTTATGGTCCCAAATGCCAAATATTCTATTTAAAATATTTAGCTTGTTCGTTCCTTTTCTTCTAGTGAAGAAGATAAAAAAGTAGTTTAGGATGTGACCCCTGTGGCCCAAATTGAGAATCACAGGGACACTAGATCCACGTACAAAATATTTCAGCTTTCAAACGGGCGGACAACGAACGTCATGCCATATCAAAGGCTATCGGGCCATTCAGGTCTTACTGTATAAACGAATCTTAAAGGCACTATTGCACGCCTTTTCAATTCAAATTGGCTATTTTAAGGCCTATTATGATATAGACACTCACATTAGCGTCATCGATGCAATGAAATACTTATTCTTTATAATAGACCTGTAATCAATAACGAAAATTTTAAGACAGCCGAAGTCTAAGGACAGCTATGCACAAAATGAAAAGTATGGACAGTTAAAAACGGCTGGATTAGAAGTGTCTGCAGGTTTGAATTTACCAAAAATCTGAACTGAGAGAAAAGGATGAGTTATTGTTTATCAAAGTAATCTTGTAAATTAACGGATTTTTAAAAGTGTATTATAAGCATTATTATTGGATTGATATAGTGGCAGCCGTTTTCGTTCTTCAGGCTGTAAGCAAAATTATAATATTTCCGATATCGTAGTTAATGCGGATTTAATGCCTAAGTGCGTAAGTAATATCGATACATATGCATTATCTGTGCATTCGTTGTATTTATCAAATAAAGGTGTGCACTAGTGCTTTAAAGTTGTAAACAGATTAAAAAATCAATGGATAAAATTTAGTTATTGTAACATTCTTTTAACTCTTCGATTGCCTTGTAACAGTTCTACAGACAGAAATCTCTGCATTCCGAGAAACCATCACACAGTATCTTCCGGTATTATAAGACAGTCCAGCTGATGAATGGTCCGGTCTCACAAAGTTCCCTTACTTCGGACATGAGGGTAGCGTGTCTGTAGTGAAGTGACAGTTCCATGTCACTCGCTCTACTAAACCGCTGACAGGCCTTTTGTTACCATGACCAGAAGAATGAAAACAGGAAAATAGGATTGGCTGTTGTGTTTTGTTTTGCTACCGTTTAACGCCATTGTGAAATGATTGTATAAAATGGTCTTCATTTTCTTCTTCACAAATCTTAATATTAACCTCATAACATTCATACTGATTAACTTTTATGACATTTATAATCAATTATATCATATACGACGTCTCTACCTTTCTTCATTTTGTTTCAATAATTCATTTGAGTATTGATTTAAAAAATTCGCTTCTAATCATGTTTGTAATTACAAGGCAATTATATTATTCTGATTTCCATTTCTTCTCACCTATTTAAGTATATCAACTGTTCCTTATTTCAACTCATTAACTTTATGATCGAATGAATAATCTATTTATCTATCAATTCATTTCTTATTTTCTATGCACTTTATATCCTTCTCAATATCGAAATGGTTTTCACTAAATAATTCGATGTTATACATTTCGTCCTCGGCGCGCTGAGCCTTTGATGTCTACATTATGTACCCAGATTCATATTTGAAGGTCGTCCGGTCTCCGACATGACATTCGGTATTAAAGAGTTACAAGGAGACTTGGGCCCATCCTCATCTATTACCAGATACATAATTCATATTAATGTTTGTATATCATAATTTACCCAAAGTAAATTATAATTGTCCCATTCATATTTCGAAATGGGCATTGTTCACTTCCCTTTGCCAAGACTATTACGCCGAAGGAGGTTTTTATAATGTAAACAGAATAAGTTCTATTGCATACATGAATATATTTTTTCAAAGGATACGTTATCAACTGCTGTGTTATTGAGTTTCCTCTACAGTAAACATAAACATAAAAAGAAATTGCGATTGTATCTTATTTTATACGCAGTAGAAACAGAACATAAGTGTCTTCAACCCTAAGACACTTAAACATCGTTGACACTGAGTTGGAAATTCTTTTTAAAGCAAGCTACGACGTAAGCAAATAAATATCTACAGATTCCATTTTTAAGCATCATTAACTGGCAGCAACAGAAGAAATCTTTTTTGTCAGATTAACGCAAATATATTGATCACGTGCTGCCTTAAGAAAGTCTAACGTCACAATTTTGACGTCATTTACCAACCATGTTCTGAATAAGACGCGGGACAATCTTATTAAGATCTATTTTATTGTCAAGGAATTTTTTATGGATCATCAACTTCTTTATTGTTCTGATAGCACAATAATCCATTTAAAAAATCCTTGTCTTCCTCCACTAAAAACTTCTAGAGTTCCACTCAAATAGTTTATTTTATTGTCCCTAACGAGATATTAATCGCTGCCACTGACTTGAGAAGATTTTACATGGTCACTAAGCATTCACCTTATCAGGAAGTAAAAAAAATTCTCTAAGGATAAAATTCCGACAAAGATAAAGAGATATCTATAACCATTATTGTTATTCTACACCTCTACACCTGAATCGTCATAGTGCTATGACGTCATCGTAATACTCTGACATTACTGGATGCCTCAGAAAACGGTCATTTTGATCAACTTGGTATGATATATTTGATACCAGAAAACATCTGTGTTATATTCTCTATATATCATCATGATATCATGTATTCATGCCGCGTACATTCCCATTCATTCCCTGCTTTTGTTTCAGACATTTGTATGTATAAGGCCATAAGTGATAGGCGTTGTTCATAACATCCAAACTTATCGTTAAATAGTGTTTATAAGGAACTATACGACGTTTTTTAAATAAAATTCTATGGCTGATATTTTTTGCCATTAAATGTATGATCATACAAAATATGTTTACTTACTTGGTCATAGTAAATCTCATGGTACTTGATCCAAATGTTCGTAGGTGTAGAAGTAATTATCGCATATCAATCGAAAGTTACATGCGGCCATTTCAGTGTAAACACCTTTTAATCATTTGAGTTACGGAAATGGAATCGCGGTGCTTCACCGAACATGGTAAGTTCGTTTAAGAACTCCTTTTATTGATAAGAGAAAGATTGTCTTGCAAGTGACAACATTCGCTTTTTCTATTTAAAACGTGTCACAATGTCTTTAAAGGGACAGTAGCAGGTTTTTCTTACGTTGATATAGTGATCTCACGAAAACGAAAATAAACGTCTCAATTTGCTAGACAGCGTTTCTCAATCATAACAAGCAGTTTAAAACGAAAGTACCGTGATCGGCTAAGCAATGCTATTCCATCATCCTACCTCAAATGATTATAAGGTGTTCACTCAAAAATGGCCGCCAGTGATTTTTGGTTCTAGGTTGTTTCCTCTACGACTACGGACGATCGGGTCGAATTCATGACCTCTGAAGATAATACGTTTGCCATGAACTAATGTTGATGTAACAAATAAATCTTTCAAAACACAAGCCACTGCCCTTTAAGATTTAAACACATGATCCTCATATGTATAAGATAATAGAGTACACATGCTAGACAAATCATGACGTCACGATATCTGATGTCACCAGTGACACTGATTGCCTTCGACATGCTGAAATTAGTGATTCAACAGTCAAATGCCCAATTGCAAGAGAAAAGATGAAAATTGATAATTCCTTAATTCTATCACCTAGGGCGAGCAGACAGGGTTAAGACAATAGGAGACATGATACCCGAACCTTCTTTCATGTTCCTTGAAACAATTATCCTCACCATTGTTCGTCAGAATTATCACTCCATCAGATTTATTACATTTAAAATTAAATATCATATTTCGTCAGAGATCAGTCAGTCATCACGGGAAGATCATAGGGGTGTCGACCCCCACTTTGAAGTTTTAACGCCGGAACCCTGATCACACGAGAAATTAACATTCACGCTGGAGCGAGCGGTTACAAGGAAACGTTCGGGATAATTCTACAAGACATAGATCGCCGTAATATGCTGACCTCGGAGACAAACAAAGGTATTTTAGGCAACGCTCCTCTTAATTCGGTGAGAAATGTCTGTTGTTTGAGCGTGTGGGATGATGAGGGGTTGACGGGGTCAGTCGCTACACCTATACCCGTGTGTTCTACACCAACATCACAGGACCGCGTAGTCGAAGCCTTGTTCGTTTTGGAGAGCTTCCTTGAAGTTTGATGTATCACTCCGCCCCGGGCCGCATCACACATTGGTCCGCCAGGTAAAACGTCATGGGAACACAAGAGTCGTCGTTGTCTTAAAATGAGGAAACATGGATATTGCGTGATTCAAGAAACCGTTGACTCATCTCAGATGTAGAAAATATTACATATGTAGGTAAATCTAAAACAGGATGCGTGGACCTTCATTTATGCTTAGCGTAGATTCTATTTTAACAATGTAATATATAGAGGATACTAAACGACCTTCCATTTAATACTATTTTTATTAAACGAGTTAATGATTAAGTATAAAACGAGCGAAAGCGAGTTTGATACCAAATCATTAACGAGTTTAATAAAAATAGTATAAAATGGAAGGAAGTTTAGTATTCTGTTTATTACTTGACCTCAGTTATCAAGCATTATTACCGAAAGTGTACTGAACGAAGCATTTTCGCGACTAAGCCGCCATTGAGACGTCGGTGCCAAGATTGTGACGTCACAACCACAAAATATTATGACGTCATATGGGTAGCGGTATTACACTAGTTTAATATCGCCGTATAAATATTACACTGCGGTATCTTACACGGGCGAGTAATACTACTGATTATATGGCATGTATTTGTAATTTCATCTGAACACCAACATTGTTCACGTAACTTAATATCAAATAATGAAACGATTTCAACCTGATCGATTTTCTCAGGAACTTGTGCTTAATTGTGATGGTGTAAGAGTAGGTTTTGCTTGAACGCTTCTTGCCACAAACAATACATATTTCTGTTCAAATGCACAGAATATCGGCTTACTCATTTCGTACATTGGGCGAAACATTCTGGGTAGATATTTCATACGTTTTGACACTGGTTTTAAGCGTACATAAATACAGTCGAGTTTGCTAGGCCCGACCATATATGATCATTATCTCAAAATGGTCTTCAGTGGCAGAAGGTATCCTTTATTCCAGTTCATTACCATTTCATTGAAGTTTATCGACCCCCGATTACCTACTGCCTTGAGGAAGGGAGGACTCTCGAGTTTTGGAGACTGTGTTAAAATGCAAATCAGGTAGATTTGAGTTGAATCGGATCTACATCAATCTTTGAATGAAGTCCCCCGGGATTCCTGATTGCACCAGGGTCAAGCGCCCGTGGTTTACACGTGAAACCACCACATAAATAACGGCGACGTCGCTTTAACGGCGTCCGTGAGAACGAGACGACATGCTTCTTCTTCCGGTTGGGTGGGTCCACTGATGTTTAGTCTGCCAGATCGTTTTCCTCCTGTTCCTGCGACAAATAGGCTCATCACGCGAGAGATTTGAACTGCGATTCGGCGCAATATCTGTCTTAAATCTGCTAAATTTCTTTGATGTTTCTTCAGTGTGAAATTTAAGTGCGAATTGAATTGCTGTGGGTGAAAAGGGCCTTTGCGAGTCGGGTAAGGAGATTACGTCAAACAAATGACGTTACAAATGTTACGTGACACTGTAAGCGCGTGCAGTGCACGAGACACGCGCGGGAAGTAGTGTCGTCTGTTTCTCTGTAATCAGACGACACCAAAATAAACACTTTGTTGTCTTCTGGATCCCTCGGGATCTTTAGTCCCTTGACGCCGCCCCTCCAATCCAGAAACCCTGACAGACAGTCGGAGCATCTGGAAGAGGGCAATACAAGAAGAAACTATCGCTGATTGTAATGGCGCAGTCCAATGATCATGTAGCCGTGAAAATAATGCAAAAAGAGGCAGACGACAGACAAATTAGGTGCAAATCTTTCATAACGTAACGAGCAGAAATGGATAGGGTTGTATCGGTGACGTCCAAGCTGTTCCCCCAACACTTGGCACGACTACGCGGCGTTATGAAGGGGGACGCATGATCTAACACAGGGCACGATGAGGCGGAAGGAATATTGGGACTGGATTAATTTCAGCTTGATATCCGCTTAATTTGCAAAGAACTTTAATACAACAGAGAGGGTGTTAAATATTGCGTAATTTGAGTTCGCGTATCGGATTTTCAAATGGTATTGTGACTCGGTGAGTGGCGTGTTCCCACGGTACAGCAAATACCATGATTTATCAGCCTCTGGAACACATCAGGCACTGTTACTCTTTCATGCGTTAATCCTGGCTACAAGCTACTCATTCGGGAAAATATCGTTGTTCTGAAGAGATTGATTGAAAAAAATGACTTCATATATACAATAAACGTTACTCCCCACATAAGTTAAACAACGAAAACCAGTTTTTTTAAAGAACCAAATGCCTTTTTATTGTATAGCATGTTAAGTGTCTCTATAATACTTCTTACGCTTTATGAAGATTGAAGCCAAATTCAACATACAAATAATAAGTTGGAAATGTGGTGAAGAAAATGTTCCTATAATCTTCTCAGCTTCCTGAAAGAACAGGGTCAAATTGTCAGCAGGCCACATCTTTACATGAATTCCTTAGGTAAGAGGCTGGATTGACATTGAGAAAGTTTAAGGTATCTATAAACAAAGTACAGATTATCTCCAACCCGATGTCATTCATCTGGTAAATGTGTGTGATGGTCAAAAAAATTGAGACCAGTATAACACGAAGTTAATAACCAAGTACTGAATAAAGTTATTAACATAAAGTTTGACAACAGAGAGCTGGAACTAATTCCGATATAATGACACTGTTCCGCACATATATGGTTTTGCTTTGGTATTTGTATGTGACAAGTGTTTGAAGATTTATCAAGAACATATTGCAGTGTGGATGATGTCCTTCCAGACAGTTTGCTTTTATGATGACATCATTGTAATTGTATGACCATTGGCTACGGATGATGATTTACAGGAACTGTTGGAAATAAACTGCTTTCTTTTCCATCTATGTTGATTTTCCATAGCGGTAGATTCAATATTTTTACATGGCTAGCTATTTTCAAAACACTTCTACCCATTTCTCAAACAAGTTTTGCTATAATGACTGAAAAAAACTTTCAAATGTCCCGAGAATTTATTCTTAGACTTCTATATGTGAGTCTTTAGTAGTGCTTTGAGGGTCCATAGTTCCAAAAATTAACATGGTGTCTGGTCAAACCATAGATGAACCAAAATCCATTGGACGACAACCAATAGGACAAATCCCAAGCCGGAAATAAACAATACCTATTTTTGGGATGAGTACAAACGTCAAAGGTTGCTATAAAAATATCGCGTAACGTCTATTTCAGACACTTTCTAAAATCAGGAATCGAGCGTTGTTCCCAACCCGATAATAAACAATAACTATTTTTTATGTGGGTACAAACCTCCCAAATTGCTATTGAAATATCGCGTAACGTCTATCCAAGATACTTTCGAAAATCAGGACTCGAGTGTTGTTCCCAACCCGGAAATAAACAATACCTATTTATTGGTATGGGTACAAACGTCACAAGTTGCTACTAAAATATCACGTAACGTCTATTTCAGATACTTTAAAAATCAGGACTGGAGTGTTGTTCCTCACTGAATAAGTGAGCTTATAACCTTCATTTACATTACACAAGCATTCTGATATTTTTCTGAATGAATATTTTCCGATATCAGCGTCTTCGTTGGACAGAAATCCACAGCATTGCGAATATAAAGTTTTATTAACAAGTTAGGAAGTACCAGATGTTAATTATTTTGAAAATTGATTTAGCCATTATGTCTGTTACATATTTTTTTCTATGTGACAAATGATGTATTAAAAGGCCCTCGACCTGTGAACGATCTCTTGATTAAGTGTCAGGATACAAGTCGCATGAAAGAACATCTAAAAGCCGGTGAAGAAAGTTAGATTGCAGCTTTTTTGTCTGCATGCTTTGTAAGGCGAATTAGACAAGTCACATCTCCCAACCCCTTTTGTGTCCTATGTCTTTCGGGCTCTCCATCCCGAATTGAAACACCCCTGTCAATTTCCATTAGATGTGTTAAACCCACTTTGTCTAGACATGGCTCGTGGACGTTGTCCAAGCGTGACCCCCGACTCGACTTCATCACTCATTCTCTAAACAGAAGACTGGTACTAGAAGGCTATCTACGCCCCAGATTGAACGAGAAAGAATCGGTATTGAGTAATATGAATCAAGCAATAACTGATCCTTCGAGTTGAAAGTTTTCAGAGTTTGAAGGTTGATATTCTCTTTAGCCTCGAGTCAAACCATTCACAGTGCATATCTGAAATGTTCTTATTACAACGCCAGATCGTGTAATTCAATAAGGTAATGAAATCGATAGAGATTATTGTATGTTTTCCCTAATAACCATCTTTGACATTTCATAACAGAATTCGATATTTACTGCAGCCATTTATTAACTGCAGCTAGTGTAACGTGATGTGAGGAATATCGCATCTATGTTGCTCGATTGCCGTTTACGAGGAGAGGGTTTAAATGTCAGTCGATGGTGTATCTGAAACAGATATGGTTGATTGTGACGGGCCTGGCTCTTGAAATGAGAATAGCAGTGACTCACAGTGGGTTTCTACTGGTGATATATTCTACTCATTATGAATAGACCTCCAGATCAACAGGATGACATATTTGAACTAAAGTGATGTCACTCATCTCTTACATCATATGAACATCGATATCCTAATAAAGGATGTTCGATATCTCCGAAACAAATTAAACGTCCACACAATTACGCATGTCAAAAGGTTTTAGACTGAGGATCAACACGTACACAAATATTCTGTGATGTGTACGTTTCATTTTGAAGAACAAATAACAGAAAAGCATATTCTAAGTGAGACTTTTTACCAACGTATATTCTAAATTGCTGAACAAATATCTGCAAAGTCGCCTCTTGTGACTGATTAAGCGCTATCGTACATTGAAATTGCAGAGCAAATAGCATAAAAAAGCATCACTTTTCGCCAAGTTTAACGCTATCTAATTGTCGTTGTCGTAAGGTGATTACACAAGCTCAAAGCAGCCTTCTGTGAAATCCACTTTCAAACTTGTCTTTGATGTAGGGGCAGCGCGCGACTCTCATCAAATATACACGTGACGTAACGTCTCGCGCCGCGCTCGTGCCAGGGCCTCGTCTTCATCTATTTAATCAGATATAAGAAGCAGCGCGGGAAGGGAGGGGGACAGAGACGCTTGATTGTCGTCTGTGTTTGCCGGACAGAAATTAACGCCGGTTGTCCCCAGGTGTTCCTTGCCAGCCGCTTTGATGTCGTCTTCAGCGACGTGATTGTCACCTGCTCGCCGTTATGATGCCGCGTCCCTTTGCTAAGTCGCACTTCAAAGTCGCCAGCCCGCTCTTTTCTAACACGTCCACTCCAGATCCGAATACACACACTGAGGGTTTGAGATTATCGGAACCACCGAGGTGTGTTTGGTACTATAAATGGTATTGTTTTTTTCACAAAAAACAGTCATAATATGTTTGTTTTATGTTTCGTCCAACAAAAGTTTAGTCTACCTATATCAATATCCGAGTTACTCATTGGCGGATCCAGAGGGGGAAGCGGGGGAGTCGCTGGGGTGTGCAACCTACTCAAGAGAGTTGCAAATATAGTAAACGTTGATAGTCGTATTTCTGATATATGACAAAGGTATACAAGTATCCTTCATCAGTTGGGATGTCGGAGTGAGGGTTATTTTAATCACATTGATCTAAATGTCCCATCCCAACAGGAAATTGTAAAAGAACCACTTGGATAACGTTTTCTAAATTGGCAAAGACTTATAACCTGTTTCCTGCTTAGTTTTAGTCATTAAAGAACTTTTTGAAGATTCAGACCTGTATTGTGAAACAAATTTGCTATTCAATACGATATGTCAGAAATGAAAATATTAAAAATGTTTTGTATAAGTAAGCAATAAGCTATATTCATAAACATCTGGACTTGAGAGGACCGTTTAACATGACTTAACCTCACAACAGGGACTGGTTAATAGTAGGTACTTGTTCGCATGTTCAATTAAGTGATCGATTTGATCGTGAAAGCTGATGGAGGGTGTATATTTGTTGATGTCTGGGGACATTTGCTTTAGTTGGAACCTCGTCTGGTTTCTCAAGAATGGCTGGTGCCGACTGCCAATATTGAATCCTGCTCTCCTCTCCACGGTCAGGAAATTAAAGGTAGATTTACTGATAACGTGGGCAATTATACACAGATAAATAAGTCTGAGTTTCCAGAGGGGACTTTAGAGTTGATGGTGCAATTGACCAGAAGAATGTATCAATCCTTTTACGGATTTGCATTCTTCTGTGGGTACAAAACACATTGTACACGCTGTGTTGGCTTTGTGCTTCATACGTTGGTGTTATTAGAAAATATAAAGAGCTTCAGTAAAGATTCCCATGTAAAATTGCCGTGAAATATTCTAGAATTATACATCCATGACTAGTCGAATCACTTATTCTGAATTCAAAAATATGAAAGATATTTTTTTCAAATTGAGTGTCCAAAAGAAAAATAAATAGCTTTATTAACGAAATTCTATGGCCATCGAAGTCATCCATCATGAATTCAAAATGAGCCATTGATTTCGAAGGTATAAATATTTTTGGTAGTTTTAAGTATTTTTTAACACTTCAAAAATAATGGTTGACCTTTATTCAATCATATATCAAAAGTTATCATGGCGTTGTCTGGTTGAATTATTGGACAAAATATTAACGTTCTGTCAGCAGTTCCCAAAATAACTTGGGGAGGTATGACATGAATGCAGAACTCTCGTCTTGGTGTCGTGTTCGGGGAAGAAATGAAACCAGTTTATATGATATACCTTTATTGTCATCGTGAACTGGAACATCGACGGATCGTACGGATAAATATTTCCAGACACTGACAGTACTGAGAGTCATTAATATCAATAGGAATGACTGAAATGAATAGATTTGGTTTTGGTTTATAAGAGAATATCGAGGCACCAAATAAATAATAATGTAAATATTTATATGGTGATTTTCCCAGGTGCAACTGAAAACACTGCATACCATTTAGGTCGACACATCCTTGTTTTAGGTACCCATTTAAAGAGTGTGGTTGATTAAGAACAATGTGCCCAAGGACACAATGCATTTTGAGACCAAGGTCACTATTTTCGTTCCACCATCGGGATCCGAACCCGGGCCTTGAGCGTGAGAGGCCAGCATGCTAACTACACTAGTGTGCTCCAAATATTGAAAAAATAAAAATTTATAGTTCTACATGTGAGATATCAGAAGAAATAGTTTGTTTTTTTCAGCTTTCAGTTTCTGAATGTTTCTCATCAAGATATGTGTCAACCAGAAACGACGTAAAACTGCAAGAAACTGTAACAACCTGATATCAAATCACTCTTTTCTTCCCACTGTGTATCATGTTACACGATTTTCTTCATCAATTAACCTCTGGCCTGACTTGAGCATCCCAATTGTCAAGACTATCCTGAGTTAAGTTCCCCTGTTTTTCTTTCACGTCATATGTTCACTTTTACACTTTCGCGATTATTTTAACAAATTATCAAATTTCCATATTTTGATAGAGTGTCACTTTCTGAGCCCCTTTCTGCCCTATTATGTCAAACTCAAATGGGGTTACAAAGCCTTCAATTGTTTGTCTTTTGCTCCCTCCCTAAACGGCAAACTTTTAGGTTTCAAAAAGACACTCTACACTGGAAAAGCGGATTATTTTTAATAATGGATATTAATAATTCAAACGGTCGATTTGCAATTACATTAGTCGCTGATATCATGATATCTGTCTTGAAACAGGCCCAATTTTAATTTAACAAATTGTTAATGATCACTTTCGTTTTATGAAATTGCAAAATTTAAATTTAATTCATTTTAGTGCTACTTTATCGGATTTTGTTAAATTGAACACGACCCTTGTGATGTAAAATGTGGATACTCGACATCATTTCCAATTTCGAGATGTATCATGAACGGTTTATATTTTTAATAGCAAACGGATCCTGCTTGTTTTTTGTTAATTGCAATGTCAAAGTACCTTACAAAATATAAGATTAGAATTCATACTTGGTAATTATAATTGTTGCTAATAAAATAAGATAGATTTGATTAAGAATCCTCTTTACTGTAACCTTATACGAATTAAATATCGTAAGATTCTTCGGTTTGCATCCTAAGTCTCAAGAAGTCTCTCCACGGCAGCAATCAGGCTGTTGATGTCAGCAAAAACATTTCCATATAAATGGTTTTTCAGAGGTAGAACTCCGATGGTGCCAAATCGGGGAAGTAGGAGGGGTTTATAAGAACTTTAAAAGCCAAATTCGGTCGCGTCAGTGACAGCAACGTGTGCTTTGTGGTCGGGAGCAATGTCCTGAATGAGCTTCCCTCGCCACTTGGCCTTGATGCCTGCCCTTGATTGACTCATTTCATTAGCGTAATATGCCCCTTTGATAGTTTGGCTCTTCTCTAAGTAATCTATCACGATGATACTCTAGCTACCCCAACAAAACGACGTCATCAACTTTCCAGCAGATGGAACTTGTTTGAACGTTTTTGTGGGGTGGAAAATTGGCAAGCTTCCACTGTTTGCTATGGTTTTTGGATTCCGGGTCAAAGTGATGTCCCCACCCCCATTCTAATCGTTTCCTGCCTCCCCTGAATCGAGCCAAAAGTTCCTTCTAGATGTACAGGCGTTTGTCTTTCTGGTCACAAGTTAACCACTCACTAATGGCCAGTCAATGTGGATGATCACAAGTTTGTCTGCAAGCATCATGTCGTGAACAGCATCAACTTGAACATCACTGGTGGAGGTTCTTGGCCGACCAGACCTGGCATCATCTTCAACACTCTGCCGGCCACGTTTAAATTCAGCAAATCACTTGGTAACTGTGGAGCATGCAAGGGAGTCATCATCCAATGTATCACCCATGTCTTCATCTCGAAAACTACTCTACGCATGGTTGCACTATTTTGTCATTAGCTTCAGAAAAAATTGCTTTCCAGGTTTATAAATAATTTTGATGTAGTGGATTGTTACAACAGGTTTTTTTCTAAGAACATTTTTTATTTACCCATGTACTCGAAAACAATCTAAGACTCTATCGAAGGGTCATCACCTTAAACCAAAGAAACTAGATAAGAATACTTGTTCTAATTTTACTTTAAACTATTCAAATGTCACTAAAACATGTATGTAGACATTCTGCAGTGTACTTAATCATATATCAAATAGAATTGATCTTATACCAACGAATGATATGATCAAATATTGTGAAGTGAAGGATGATATTTAGAATGTAATATTTCAAATTTTCTTTCATTTCCAAACCACAATCAGAAATTAGGTAAGCCTGTAGATAGGATGACTTAATCTAAACTGAAGAATAACCTGTCTCATTTTCAGGCATTTCAACATATGGACAGCTCATCTTAGCATCTTATCCAGGATAAATAAAGAAAACAATGTGACCATTATCTGATTTCATGTAAACTTGATGTAAATCATTTATAGGACACCAAGCACTGTATATCGTCACTTTCGATGAATCATCGATCAAGATATGAGACAATATCCACCATTTCATTATGTAGAGCCAGAAGCTATGTCTGCTAATTATTTTATTCAATACCTACAAACTGCATATAAAAACAAGATCATTAATGTTTATAAAAAAAATTTTAATTAAAAAAAATCAATTTTGAGTTCATGTCAATAAACACTATCAAAGTTATACTTGCAATGTCGCATATGATTATTATGCACTGGTATATGTACAGCTCTCGTATTCATCATTCAAGATTATAAAATTCTAAAGCCTTTCTTCACACATGTTGTCAACATTCTGCGATGAGTCATAAACACACGTACGCGTTTTAATGTCATATCTCGCCTTTCAATCATTTTTATCGTTGTAAAATATAAATAGAGATTAGTAATACAGAATGAGTAAAAGATTGAACTTATGAAGGTTTCATCAAGTTTTAAAGGTCTAGTAGTCGACTTGATGTATAGCTACAATGATGGTATGGTAGTTTTAATATATATCGATCTTTATATTAACATCATTTTGAACGCGTTAGACGGGTGTTTAGAGGTGATTATAGATATGCCTACCACTATTTAGGTTAATAAATGTTTAAGTAAACTAAAAGTCGTTTATTTTCTAAGATTCTTTAATTTCTGTTTTGTAATCTAGATCTGATGATTGAGGGCCTACCTGCTTTTAATCCTCTTCTATCATACATGACGTCATCAATGGGGTTGTGTTCGTTATCAAATCAGAATGAAATTTTAAATATTAATTAATCATTTATTATTGACCGTATTCCGTACTAATTATCCTCCTCACAAGATTATCCAGTAGTAATGAAGTGACTTGTAGGTCAACTATCAGCGCAAACGTTAAACGAACGAGACACCGCTGCGATCCAGAGACGAGTACGTTTTGGCACGGCGTGACTTGACGTAAGATAACGTCAAATCTCGCCGCCTGGCATGATCTCGCTGCTTACTAGGCACGTTCTGCAAAGTAGCAAACTGGTAGTAGCGGTTAAGCCTCAGTCACCTTCATCGATATTTGACTAATCACTGAGGACTAAAGGAAGAGTTTAAAAACATTTATCGATCAGACGAGAGACACTGTAGGGAGTATACAGGACGACTACGCCATTATTGCCTTCCGTTTTTTTTTTACCTCGGAATAACTGTGATTTTATTTTTAGGTTTCCTATTTCATATAAAAATCGATGTTTTTCAATCTATTTGTAGGAATATGTAAAGATGAATATAAAAATTCGTCGCCAATCAGGTTAAAAGTTCCTACTCTAGTTTTAAGGATATATGGGGTTTGTGGAGCTTTTTATGACCTCTAAAAAAATATGTAACTTTCTGGTAAAACGTGGGCTTTTCTTGGCCATATTTCAAATATAATAGAACCGTAACTTATTAGTGATACGAACAAATATTGTAAAAGAGAAGGATGGTATCTATATGAAACTTCAAACAGTTGGTCGAGCTAGTTTGCCACTGGAGGAAGCCGCAATCAGACATCAGGTAAGTATGTAGATACTTTGAAATACGATGAATAAAACATGATGTTAAATTGCCATGTCTAGGAACTGTTTATTCCGTGCTAACATTAGATTAGTTTCCGTCTTCTCGCTTCTACAGGATCTCGTGTGTCCTCGTGAATGAGAATGTTTATCTTACTTTCAAATATATATTATCTTACTTGTAAAATCTAGCAAAATTAACTCTTTCTGTTTATCTAATTTTAACTTTTAAATGGTGTTTAAATTATTAAAACTCCCTTTTATGAATCGTAATTAGATTAGTTAAAGAACCAGATTCTGAATCATTGAGAAAAATTATTTTTCGGGAAAAATTGTTATATGTTTAATACTCACATACATAAAGATTATAAAAATTCGTCAAAGTATTTTCAAAACCTTCAATAAACAATTGTAAGTGCTCAACGGCGTATCCTGACAATTATATCAAAATTGAATCACAGATTAAACGGGTTATATACAAATACTGATTCAGTTAATGGATATTTTCTTACAATCACAGTTCATTTGATATCCTAGGATTAAACGGATTATAGATAAATACTGATTCAGTTAATGGATATTTTCTTACAATCACAGTTCATGTGATATCCTAGGATTTAATGGATTATAGATAAATACTGATTCAGTTAATGGATATTTTCACAGTTCATTTGATATCCTAGGCGTTCAGTGAAACCAATGAGGTTATCTTCATAATCTTTCTTAGATAAGTCCTTGGCATACCTTGCACCATATAAAAATACAAAGTTCGAAATTGTAAAATATCTAGTCCTTACAAAGAGTTTTAACATGATTGAATTGGCAAACATTACATAGAAATTTCATATACTCACATACAAGATGTCATGCTTAACCGGTGGCCCTTGTCAGAAAGAAATTTTAGAATAGTCAATTCAAGCGTTTGTCAGGGTTATATTCAAATGGAATTATTCAAATAGATCAGTTTTTGAGGGCTGCCATTGTAGCTGGAGCATCACCGTGGATTGTTATTGTGAGCATTATGGAGCGAGTTGTTTTGTTTGGAAGGAGCATAATGCTGATGATTGATTTCCCCTGTATGATATGAACTCTTAAAAATGGTTTGAAAGACACGAACAAGTCCTTAAATTATATTTTTTTACATCCTATGCATGTTGAAGAGTTTCATTTTCAAAATGAAATAAAACTGCCATAATTTGAGTTGCAAATCCTTGCATTTCTCTGGATTCCATTCTGTTTATCGATTTTCTTGCAAAGTCATTTTCTTTGTATTTCATAAGATATTTCATCTTTTCAGCGCAATTACGTGTTTTTCAAGAGGGACAGACTTACAAAATCAATATTCGAGTTGAATGAAACCTGACCAATGTATTATCTCCAGTTGACAATTGTCAGAAAGCGTTAAAATGAATAAATCCCCTATTTGCAATAAACCATTTGTTATCTTTAAACATTAATAATTTTGGCCAGATTATAAACCAAATGTAAACGCACTTGTCCCTCGGCATCAGGTGTTAGTTTAGAGGAATTTAATGAAATTGAAAAGCCCTATCTGATATCATGCTGTCATTCTGTGAGAAACATGACGCGGGAAAACAATTTCCTTTGTTTTGGATATTTCTTGGCCTCTTGATTTCTCATTTTGTGTTCGAACTGATTTTCAAAACTGGTTAAAAAATAATGTTTGTCAAATTTATATATATATATATATATATAATATTAATAAGGTTAGCATTGGTTAAGAAAACACTTGTTTTTATCGCGTTCTTTTTATAAATTTAGCTGGTAAGGGAAAGTATAACTTCATGGAGAAATCTCAGTGCAACATTAATTACATTTTTCAGACGGAATCCAAGGCTTATGCATAACTGTTTATACTTGACATCGGAAGACAAGTGGGTGCGATTATATTTATCATTCAAAACCATTTTTCATTTAGTTTCAAGCAATATATATTTCCATACCTATGCTGCTGACGACGGTTTCTCGTCATATTAATGTTGCTTCAAGGCATGTAAAGACTATTCCGTCCTTGCTTCATAAGAAAGGGAATCATGTACTTTGTCATGTCATTATATGATGATATTGGTGCATTGTGCGGTATGTACTCCAATATATATCTTGATCTTATGCAAGCGATATATCTTTGTCACTTCTTCTGTCTTCTAATGGTAAATAAACGAACACTCGTTCATTTAAATACAAATATTCCCGATTTATCGGTTTATCGGTTTATGTTCAAACATTCAATTCTTTATTCATCATAAGGTAAAGAATACAATAAATTATTTCAACTATTGGAGTAATTCGATTTTTTATGGAGCCTAGTCCGTGAAAAATAAAATCTGTCCAAAATAATATTTATAAAATGACACTTGTCAATATTATGCAACACACGGACACATTATAAGCTTAATTTAACCAAATAGTTACTTCGAAAATTGTATGTATAATATGAATATGAATATATATTTGTAGTCTGCATGTCATAATACGATTATGTAGTATACATGTCATGATATGAATATAAATATATATTTGTAGTATACATGTCATGATATGAATATAAATATATATTTGTAGTATACATGTCATGATATGAATATAAATATATATTTGTAGTAAACATGTCATGATATGAACATAAATATATATTTGTAGTAAACATGTCATGATATGAACATGAATATACATTTGTAGTATACATGTCATGATATGAATATAAATATATATTTGTAGTAAACATGTCATGATATGAACATAAATATATATTTGTAGTATACATGTCATGATATGAATATAAATATATATTTGTAGTAAACATGTCATGATATGAATATAAATATACATTTGTAGTATACATGTCATGATATGAACATAAATATATATTTGTAGTAAACATGTCATGATATGAATATAAATATATATTTGTAGTATACATGTCATGATATGAACATAAATATACATTTGTAGTAAACATGTCATGATATGAACATGAATATACATTTGTAGTATACATGTCATGATATGAATATAAATATATATTTGTAGTAAACATGTCATGATATGAATATAAATATATATTTGTAGTAAACATGTCATGATATGAACATAAATATATATTTGTAGTATACATGTCATGATATGAATATAAATATATATTTGTAGTATACATGTCATGACATGAACATGAATATATTTGTTATGTATCTGTCATTCATTGCGATTGGCAACTAATGTAAGAAGCATAAATTATCGTTAACATCACAATTTCATATCGACTAGAGATGATTGTAACATTGTAATATTCAGAAGTATTAGAGTGGTTTCCTCTATAGTATCAACGTGGGAGAGTGTAGCCCCTCTACTCTGAGTATTGTTGAGTAAGAACTCTTGTAGAGAACAATTGAGCACTTAACCTTGGAGTGAACTGACGCCTCTACAGCACGTGGAACAGAGCCGGGGAGTCAGAGAGGTGGGTAGGGAGGTTTTCACACCTTCACACAGTGACCACATACCGTCTCACCTGCCATTTAGAACATGAAGGAACTGGACACCGCAATTCCTATACAGGTATATTTGCAAAATACACAGGTATATTTACAAAATACGTACTACAAAGGGCGGCGTGTTGACTGTTGGTAGAACGCATTAAACTCTGGGTGTGTTGTAGCCAAACCAAAGCGTGGCCCGTACAATACCTCTTTAACTTACACGTGCGTGCAACATATTCCTCGAAATGGCATTATTTCCTGTCACAATGAGTTGAGTGGACGCTGGGGGCTCGCTCGTGAGAGACAAAGTGTGTATTTACACCCCCTGTTCACCCTATACCCGGTCTACAGTTCAGCATTGACAGAGACGCATGAACCCACAACAATACCTTATTCCTCTCTTGTCCATTTGAATAGTTCGCTTGGCCCCAAGCAGTGATCATTGTGTGATATAAAGACGTTACTGACGCGACGATATGCATACATATGTCAGTCATAATTACACAGGAACCCGGAAGTGAAGACTATAATTCGCCAAAAGAGTCACAATAAAGATCATTTTTTATTTGGAAAGCATGGATAATTTTCAATGAGTCGTTCTTTCCGTAAACTGATTCCGACCTTGTGTCCGCTGATTAGTCTGTGTCCACTACAGACCGAGCATTGTTCGCTGACCGTCGGTGGTCAATGGTTTTAACTCCAGACCACGAAACGTTATGGTTTTGACACCCGCTCGTAAAGATTTGTACATCATGCTTCGACTACCAATGTCGTTGTACCGTTTATTGGCTTTTCTGCTTAACATTGATGAGCGTCTTTCATTGTTTGTTCTTTATCATGGAGAAAGCAGGGGCGTTCAATCGTAAAACAATCCAGAAAACGCCGTTAGTGTTTTAAAGTTAATGGTTTAAAGGCCACGTTTAGTGTTAACAAATATGAAGTCCTTTTTTCAAACTCTCATATCATTCTCTGGCTGTACAAACAGATTGTTTAGATTGAGTTAAGTCGCCATTACAGTGAATATGACATAACATTTCTGCAATTAGCATCAGAATATCATGAATACATTACTAATTTTTTCCGTTAGGTCTACGAACGGTCCATCAGTCCAACACCACTTCCTAAAAAAATGTTTGTAAGTTAAAAAATATTAAAATGTGTAACAATCTTTTTATAAACAAACGTTCAACTATTCACAACGACCATATTAATTTGTGCGCATAGCCACAGCTTTGTATATCTAGTTATGTCAATACATAAATCAAATTGGTTCCCTTCTACAGCGGATCCATAATATCAAATCACATACATAAGTGGAAGCTGTTGTGGGTGAAAGGGTCAAATAAGTAGCAACGGTTAAACAAATGTTGCCACTGAGAGTGCTCAATTCTCACCTTTGATTATCTATGTCTACATTAGGTAAGTACTTCTCCTTCACGTCACACCTGTGGCGTTCTGACACACCTGAAATCCAGGCAACAGGTAGACGAAGGGCTTCGGGTGTTTATCGGCCTACTTCAAACAACACACCTTCACATGAGGTTTGATCAACTTTATGATGTAAGCGTGTTAAAGTTCGACTTATCAAGGTGGAGTGTAAAATAAAGTTTCAATATACTTACCTGAAAGATACAACGACTTTCTTGTATACTCGAGTTGTACTTTGTTGCTAAGTAGTAATGTTGTTTTTGTTATAACAGGTGAAATATAACCATCAACATAATATGCACCTGTTAGTCTCTTATTGGTGAGTGTTTGCACCTGGCATTGTTTTGATTTAATCACAATTAAGGTCAGGTGAATCTCTCGTAATACTGATTTCCTTCTGGCATTTTTAAACTTAAAATTAAGAAGTAAAGAATCATGTACTCAAAGTTAGTGAGAATCGAAGGACAATGCCCAAGGGACATTTTTTTTATAAACGTCTACGTCGGATTCATAAATTGATGTTTCTTTCATGGAGTTGATGAAGGCCTGTGTGTTATACTGTCAAGCATGATAGGAGACATTTAGGTTACTGACATTCTCCCCTCGTAAATTGAGAGGTTCTTCGGCTAGAAATTCATACTCATAGATGATTGCAAATGAAATTAAATTGAGCAAATGAAGTACGTTGTTTAAAATTAACCAATCGAGGTTTTTCAGTAACCGTTGATAAAACTAGAGTTCCCTCATCAGAGTGTTACGCACATGTTCTTCGCAGGACAAAGTCAGTCAGAGATGTAATACGATATCTATTTGAAAAGATGGAAATAAGGGCGATATCCGCGATTCCAATTCTAACCGATACTTTTATAGAGGATTTTGTAAGAACTGCGGAAAATGGCCATATTGTCACAGGGGTAGTTTCTGTGATGGGGAAAAGTGATGGGGAAATCAATTTCTACAAACAAAAATGATTAAACAAGAGACCAAACGAATAAATACAACCAACAAGATGAAAGAGGAAATCTGAAAAATCATAACTGAAAACAATGCATCGATTGAATGACATCAGTTTCTATCAATAGTGAAACAAAAGTACTATACTAAATAACAATGTTAGTATTTGCACCGAAATGTTGCATCTTCTGCAAAAAGAAGTTGGCTATCCAGAAAAGTTCCCGTTCATCACGCTCTTCAATGCAAGCTAAAGAAGTATGTACCGATTGTCCAGATCCCTAAAAAACATAACATCAAACAATTTTCAGTTATTGTCAGGCTCCTTAACATAACATCCAACAGTTTTCAATTCTTTTCTGGCTCCTTAAAAAAAGAACACACAGAAGTTTTCAATTCTTTTCCGTCAGTGTTTGCACTTGTTTGCACACCAGTAATGACAATGGGTTAAATCAGCTGCTCACACTGCTAATAATGAATCACAACGGAGGACATCGAAATAAGGCGTTGTTCAATGCATCGCAACAATACTCAATACTTGAAGTTTCTACTCCAATCTCCAGTACTCTTGGTTTGGAGGGAGGTATCGAACAGTTGGTTTAGATGGCCTGCTTTGTCACTTCACGATGTGGTCTTCTTTAGTCACTTCCAGAGACATTTGTATGAATGATTACTTAAAGGGGCAGTTCTATCGTGTTTTGTGAAGTCCAAGGGGACACTTCCGTTTATATAATTATGTTATTAGTACATGGTTTTAACATAACTAAGTTAAAACATGTAACTGGCATGGGGGCAACATTTTGGTTGATTTAGATTTTTACAACTAGATAATAAAAGCGCACACTCGGTAAGAAAAAGCATGAGAAGTGAAGCATCTCATCGGCACTACGAGCGTGAACATTTATAAGATTGACCAAGTTTGTTTATAAATCAACACTTATCTCAAAATAGTGATGGTATTTGCGTGATCACGGTGTAAGTTTCTACTCCGAATTGTCGCATTCATTGAACCAAATAAGTCATAAATCAAGTAATTTCAATAGGACTGTCACATATTGATACACGGATAAATACTCTAATAATCCCTTTGTTAATACGAACTGGTTTTTTTTATCAATCTGAGAGGTTTTGTTCATTTAATTGATTTGATGTTCAGCAATATAAGAAGTTATGTGTACAGATTATCAAATTCGCAGAAGCTATGTAACTTATCTTTGTTTTGTATCCTAAGTTTCACATAACGATGTCTATGCTCTCTAAGACGATAAAGGCACAACTATTTACACATTTCAATGGGGGAAAAATAAGTAAGAGTGTTTGGTTTTTTCAAATCTCATGCAAGACTAAAAAATTATTTAAAAGCTCTGTGTAGTACATCCCGTTCATTACTTCACTTCATTTATAACCTTCATTATCTCCTCATATTCAGTAAGGCATACTTTGCCAAACCGGAAGTGGACAGCGATCACGTCATGTGACCAGAAACACATAGTAATTCCGCCACCTTATTGGTTCCGGTCAGGTACGATCAAAGGGCTGTCTCAAAGACCGCTAATAACTGCCAGTACAATATGTCCATGCTCGCTGTGCAACAGATCGCCCACCAGGTTGCAGGGTTGTCGGGAGAGCAGCTTCTGTGTGCAGATACACGCTGATGTCACTGCATCTCTCGCTCAGGCTTTTCCAGTTTCAATCAAAAACACTTCAAAGATAGGGAATATTAGCAAGCCTATTGAATCTGGCTTTTATCTGCTGGTTTTGTGTACGTCGATATTTAGACATCTCGTTCTTCTATACTTCAGATAATCTCGGCTCTTTCTTTGCATCTCTGCATGTTTGATGCGCCTCCGTAATGGCGATTGCTTTTGACTTCTGAAAAATGCAAAATAAAAAGAAGACCTTATGATGAAATGTGATGCCAGTTATGCTAAAGGAAGATTTAACGCTGTGCATAGCAGTGGAAGTCCCCTTTATTCCAGCAAATATCGAGGTTTTATGAATCGCATATCAGAGGCATGGGACTAATCGCTCATATGAATTTCAAACGAGCTTTAACTGAATTATCAATCTTGAAATCTCTCTATTATTTTTAGAAATGTTAACCGATTAACATTTTCTTTTCTGTAATTCGTCAAACAAGGATGAATCATTACTTGTTAGATTCAATGACAACTAAAGGGATTGAAATCAGTTTAAGGCATTCATGTTTTGTCCTCTTCATGTGTATATAGGATGCAATATGTCGAGTATCAAACTAAAGAATATAGTAAGAGGAGCAACCTGTTATGAAAAAATGGAATTTATGGAAATGAATGGAATAAACTTAGTATTCGTATGAATTAAGTAATATTGTACTGAAGGTCCCGTTTATGACAAGTATGTATTTACAAGTATATGTTTCTTTGAGGTGATGTTACAGAGTTTGATGTTTATATCTTTAGTTACTACATGCATTTGATAAAGGAATGTAGTTCATAGGACATATCCGATCCTCATCTTGTAGATCGGGGTTCGATTCTTGGCTAATTGTACATTGTGCTTCCACGAGTCAAACTACTTGTTTGGCGATTCTGTGATTTTGGATGACTAATGCTGTCGCACATACCCGGATGTGCTGAGGAAATTTTATAGTTATTCAGCATTAGACCTAAAATAACTCTAATGTGTCGTTAACATAAACAAATTAGTTATTGTAAAAACTCCCTGTGAAAGTTTCCGATTTGAAATTGTAACTATGGTGAAAACCTTTTACGGAGGCATGATTTGATGTTTTGATGTTCTGTGGATCCCCGTTAACGTTCAACAGTTGTCTATTGAAACTACGTGAATTTGCATGGAATAAGAATTTCAGTAGAGCTAATGATATCTGACCACGCCAAATAACTTGTTTGCTTTAAGTGAATTAAAAGGGATTTAATATGCATCCTAATGATTTTTTATCTCTTTCTAAATTCCTTGAACATTGATATAAGCCCTTTTTCTGTTAAAGTATTTTTTTCGAAATCGATTCTGGAGGTTTTGATTGGTCGATGCATAAGCAGAAATAATTCCATTGGTTCCTTGATTTGAAGGAGAGATTCCATTGGTTCCTGGAATCTTCTCAAGAACCCTGACAAATGAAGGAAGAATTAGAGATTAGTAATCCTGGAAGTAATCCTAGCTCATCTTGATGTAATCACGGCGACACTGCGACGTCTTCGCTTTGCACAGCTGCTTGATCGATAGAATGTGTCGATATGCGTTACGGGCACCTGCAATGTGCAGAGACACGATGACACGCACACGCTACTCTCATAGTGTATCATATCATCATCTTGGCATGTTATCATTAAAGTCGACAATAATGTCATCCTCTGAAATATCAAACTCCTTGGTATCAATTTCAGCATGTCAAAAACTGGTTCAGGTTGATACCGATTTGAAGAGATGGTATTCCTTAGGCTACACGATGTGTAAAGAGCATCAACTTCTACGACAAGATCATGACTTACCCAACGTATAAAAGCACTGGTATCAATTTGAGCTTTGTTGTTAGTATTTGATATATAGACAAAGGTGCATCATCAAAAGACGCATGCCTGTATCAATTCCTTTCATCGTGTGTGCAATTGTTACCAATGGACACCGGTGATGCAGTTTTCAGCAATTAACGTATCCCGCTATTCATGTTTCGTTCTGGTTTTGCATATGCTAGTCGTCATTAGTATATCGAAATGGTGCACTCAGATATATCTTCTATATTTCAATTTAAGTTTTTATTAATAATTAAGAATGTACCATATCATAATCATATGAAATATTATTTAAACATCAACGACAATGTCCCTATGAAGTGCAATGCATTGATTTTTCTGTTATGGCTATTGAAGTAATTGTTTTTAACTATTTATATTTTGAATTAAAAAGAAAATTGTCGAAGAAGCTTGTTTTGGAAAAGATATCTTCCTGGACCGTACAGCTACGGTTTTTTAATCGAATGATTATTTATGGTCGTATGACAGCAGCCGAAAAATTCCTCGAGATTTAGACGTACATTCATATAACTTCGTATGGCTGAAACCCTCTAAAACAGTTACATGGGAAATCGTTTGGGCATATTCCCAGTTCTTACTTTATTTATATAATTCATAAACTTTCTTCAAGAATCTGCGACGGTTGGCATGGAAATGGTTTGAAGAAAATAACTTGAATTTATTTTTTTATAATTGAACGAAGCTCTGAAAGATTTCATCCTTACAATGGCTGAAGGAAGGCTTGTGAAGTGGTTGCGTCATACAACCATTACTTCATCGAACGATGAATAACTCACGTCAGGATAACGAAGTAGGGTTCGAACCTCAGGCTCATAACTTACTGCATTATGAAGACCATATTGAAAGAAAAAAATGTTCAGCCCTCTTTTAAGATTGATGTGCCTTCGGGACTTTGAATTGTTAAAGTCGTTGACAAAATTAATTGGTGCTGACGGATAAAGCGAGACAAGGCGTCAAATCTGTACACATCGGATTTTAAGAACTCCCACATACTTTCCCGTATGTAAGACGGTGACAGAATATGGAATGAAATATTATCTATCACATTAATTTGACATTTTTTTATCCTTAAATCCTGTCAGGGAAAAAGGAATCCATTTAATACCAGTTTCATTTTCATAAGCCCTACATCATTTCCGTCTTATCAGGCTATATCAATCATCGTGCCTCTCTCATCCTTCTTAATAATTCATATAATCTTAAGTCGGAATATCCGTGGCTACACGTGGCTTCTCTCCCTTGCCTGACTGCCTGACTGCCAGTTATGTGTGATATTCGATACCTAGTTGAGCCATTTTATCCACGACAGTCCGTTCTCGTTTTTACATGTTATTACTCATTTGTCGTATACAGATATATGGGATTTGATGGCGTTGTAATTTGTTGCACGATATGAGTCATCTAGAAGATAAAAATATAATTAATTTATCTCCACATTATCATTTGCTCAGGTAGTGGGGAATATTGAAAGCAATGAATAGATAACGTATTTAGCTTCTCGGTTAACCGGTGTCTTGTAAGGTATGGTGAAAGTGGGTTTATAAAATGTTAATAATGTAAAAAAAATTATTATGCTTAGATTTCGTTTCATATTACTCGAAAGGGAATGGTATGTTGTTGTTTTATTGCAATAAAGAGCTGCTTTGGAGAGAGGCTTCACTTCTATCAGCTAGTTCGAAGGTGTTCTCTGTAAAGACGTTCTAAGAATTTAAATCGAGGATTCGAAGGTATGGCTTTCAATCATTTTAAAATTTCACACGATCAGTGCCGATATTAGAAGCTACATAGACTATATGAGGATATTTCGTATCATACAAAAGAATGTTACATCGTTTTAGTGTTTTCATTCTATGATCACCCATAACCACTTTCCATTGTGAGATCTCATATCTGCGAGAAGGCGTGGCAGTTGATTGTTCTGGACAGGCGATCAGTTTCAGATCTGCGGAAATCTTGTTTAATCCGCTTCAGCCCACTTAGTGGGAATTTCACATTCAATAATGTCCAAGACTTTTGAAAATGGAATCAGATTTTTTCAACTAATCGATAAATGTTGGTTATTGACTGAACAATGTTGCTGTGAGCACATCACGTAACAATGGGGGTTTGTTCTCCGTATTCCACACGTGCTGTATTGTCGTTGTATAGATCAAATGCCAAAGGTTACTACATTTCGCCTTCCCCACGTGTTTGAGTCAAAGATCCTGTAGTGATAAACTAACAAGTCTCTTCTAGCGTGTAAACCTTCCCGTAAATGAATATCAGATTGTCCGGATTAACGAGGGTCATTGCAGCCCAGTGAGTAAGGTGGTTGGGAAAACTGAGGTTAGGTAAGATAGGCTTATTATTCAGTTATTGACATACGACCGACATATAGACTTCCTTCGAGTCTTTTGTTTTCAATAAATGAAACATTTCAGTACATGAAGCCATGTGAATAATCAGAGACAGTCTACGGTGGTTTCAAGTGTTTTACAAAGCTTCTTATATTACATGAAGTGAAGATGTTTATTTTTCGAATCAAATTCAAAACTACATTAATTCATCAGTCGCGACACATATTAAAGAAGCTTCCGTTGTGCGCTATTGGTTCAATCTGCATCATGTTGAAGAAGTTCATCTCAATATTTGTTTCTCCACTTTAGGGATCATGTACAAAGAAGAAAAGTATTTACTGGATGATCAACTTCTTTATTTTTACAGACGATATTTCAAGAAGATAGTGTCAAGCATACGGTCATTTGAAGACCCCGTGTCTTATCTTCAGCTGACGCTATAGAGAATATGAAGTTCAGTATCAATGTAATTCAGTGATTGGTGGTAGGTGTCTGAAGGCTAGTGTTCGAATCCCGAAAAATAATAAATATCCAAATCATGTCCCTGTGCGAGAACTGGTTACTATTAGCGAATAGTGAAATGCGGAAAATATAACAATGTTACATTTACATGTTAAACAGAGAAAAAAGCGAACTTTCTGATGTCTGATATAGTAAATCGGTCACTGACATTTTGAAGAGAATGTGACTAGAGACAGGCTAAAGGACAGCTGCAGATGGAAAACATGTATAATGAAGAAATCTAAACGACCCATCAGACGTGACAAACATTTCCCTGCCTAGTGAGGTAATCTCAGGTGGCACGCAATACAGGTGTGTACAGGTATTTACATGTGTATGCTAGACAATGAAAATTGGATATAATTGGATTGGCATTCTTATCGATTGTTTTAAACAACGTTGACCTAATCTTTTTATCAATTTATCTATTATTGATACACTCGAATGTCAATCTTTGATTTGTTCCGGTTCGTAGTTCTTAGAAATGTTGAAAGAGCACTTTGTCTGTTTGATAAGATATAACTTATAAATGAAACGTTTACCACGTGTCATAGAAGTCTGAAATGTATTTGTATCGATAACAATGGAATACTACTAATATGTTTATCAGCATATAAATCGATATTTTTAGACGAGGAAGTGTCATATGATACGAATGAGAATGATTATCACCCAAACAAAGCGAGATTTATACAAAAAATGCGAAGAGTTCGTAATCGTAATATAGCAAAATTTCGACTGAAAAACTTATCATCCTTAATTATCATTATCAACGTCTGCTGCAAAAAAGTAAAAGAGAAGGAAATCACAGAAAACATTTCCTGAAACGTCGTGCTCCAGTGACAAACAACCTTTTTGACGTAAAAGACGACGAATGAAAAGATCTGAGGTCAAATCTGCACATGTGAACATTAACAAAATATGACACGGCTTATGTTTCGCCATATCTCTGATACGAGATAATACCTGTTTGACCGGTATGAAATATTGTAATTATCGGTTTGGCGTTAGGTTAACCCATTAACAAAAAGTCAATAAGCACACTGTATAGACATATTTCAAATGAAATATTTTATCAGACCTAGTCTAAACGGCAATACACCCTTCTACAATGATTCCCATGCGGTAGGGCTTGAGAAGTGCTGTGAGGTCAGCCTTGGCCTAGTGTGAGAACGGCCCTCTTGACATTCAGTGTCTCGGGTCAGTGCAGCTATAAGTAGATCTGGAGTAAGTGTATGATTGTTGTAGAATCGTTTGATGTGTCGCCCCCTGGGTCTCTCATAAGAACATAGGTTTATCCACTCAAGAACTTGAACAGATATGTTCACAGCGCTATAAAGAGGCTGTCAGCAACTCATAAAAAGAAATGTTTTCGGTGTTTAATCAGTTCAATGAGAAATGCCTCGAAAGGGGTCTAATTCGGTATCAATTTATGGTATGATATTGTTGAATACTGCGTAAAATTTTGAGAGAAGGAGAAACTAGAAATAACAAATATAGATTTTTTCAGTCAAAACTACAAATGTTTCATTATTGATGTGTTGTATGATGAATATTTCTCACATCCGAATACATTTCTTGTTTGAAAATAAACCAAAGCAAATGCATCGTACCTCCAGAAATATTTCTTTGTAGAAATGCAACCGCCATACTTATGTGCTTTTACTAAATGCACTTCATAAACAGATTCCTTTAAACAAAACGGTACCGGCATTTAGTCGCTTTGAGTGTCATTTCACTTCCATGTAACTCGAATAAGCCCATTTTGGTCGATTCAATTCCAGCAAAAATCCAAGTCTAGTTACAGTTAAATAAATCTGCATAGCAATAACCAAATACGTTTCATGCCCTCGATAAGTGTAACGGGTACCGCAGTGCTGGAGATAGGCTCATGTCTGAGGGTTGGTCTGAGGGAATCTTGCAAATGGACCCATACTTAGATAGTCTATGCAATATTGCATACAGTGATAAAGGTTTAACAAATGACCTCAATTTTTTAGGCAAGTATTTGCTTTGTACCTTTTACTTCACGAAATTATTCGTGAGTTGGAGGTACCAAAAGAAATTATTGTTTATCAAGAAATCGTCACTTTCTTAAGAATCTCATATCAAATTGCCTTTAGGTTAGCAACATTATACAAACGAAACTCTTTGAAACCTCAGAGAAACAACGGTGTCTACCTCACGGCTATAGCACATGTAATAATATCTAACGGCCATATAACTGTTTGGTCGACAATAACCCCCTTGACTTTTCACCGATTGTCCTGACTACCCACAATATATAATCCACCCATCCCTATTTGTTCAGGGTATAGCTACAAGTCTCTCAGCGTGAGGCCTTGGCTTCTCTTCACACGCCGAACAATATCTTGATTAATTTACTTTACCACTATTTGTGGCGACTCTGAAATCAATTACCGACCCCCTGTCCACTGATATCACCCACAGGTCGGACTACCCCACGACGCTGGTCTCCTGCCTTCCTATCCTCTTTCCCTCCCCTCTCTGTACCGGGCACCTGTCGGTGAAGAGCTTATAAAACTACCCTGTGGTCTCCTGGACATATTTTCTAACAACATGTGTAGAAGTTTCATTCTTTAGATATGTAAAGAAGACAACACAGCAATCTGATTAAAATGAAATCTAAATGTTCCACTACATTTCGCGTATAATCCGCGTAACGTAGTGCAGCAATAATAGATTTTATTTGAATAGATTGACAACACAGCTTCACTCCCGTGTTATCCATGTGAGAACCACAGGTCGAAGAATCCTTAAGAACTTTCAAGCTGTCCAGCTACCTGTCTCTCTAGTTTGTGGGTAGGCTTCTCTCCAGTTCTCTGTACCCTTCTCCTTTCTCAGACCAAAGTCCATCGATACCGCCCATGGGTCGGACTAGCCATAAGATTTGGTCTCCTGCCTTTCTATCCCCCAGCGCTGTACCGTATACCAGTTGGTGAAGAGCTTATAAAACGCACATGTGGTCTCATAGACATATTTTATGACAAAATTGATAAAAGTGACATACCTCTGATCCGTAAAGAAAACTAACAATGCTTCACTCACGGTTTTTCCTCTGCTGATAACCATTGGACGGTAATCCAAAAGAGCTCTTTACCTGTCTAGTAGTCCTGCTTCATGACTGTGTATATAAATGAGCCTTTTATACAGTCTACGTCCTAATTCAGCAAGTCTAGATTAACGGAATACACAATTGAAATTAGGAGCCCAAAGAAAAATATTTTTGACGAAGGAACAGTAAATTATTTTAAAAAAATTATAGACTATATTTTAGTCTACCTGTCTATCTCTCTGTCTCTCTAGTTCTACAGCTGCATACCGAAAGTTTGTTCACTTACCACTGAATCGTAGTGCAAATATCATGTAATTTGGGTTTCGTTTGAACGTCAATAGAATAACTTCAGCATAACTGACAATGGATAACCTACTGTCCAAGTGTGAAGTAGCCATTCTTGAACTCTTTTTGGGATCGTCTGGTCACTGGTGCAAAAAGTCGAATTTTGGCATATTGATAAAGACAGAGGGGGTAACATTTTCGAAATTTCGATTTCGTTAAATGTCAAATAAAATGTTCCATATTGACTCTCTGAGATTAAAACCAAATAATCACATTGACTTTGTGCTGAGGTATAAACGTGACATATTTTTTAAGAAGATGATAACTTATAAAGGATTTTATGGAGAAAAATAAAAATTAGTGTTTTCGAAATTTTGACCTTTGGTCACTTCAGTGATCTGCCAAAACTGTTACGGGTAATTGTGGGGTACGATAAACATTTGCCTTAAAGAAGAATGGATCTGCATAGGTGTATTGAAAATTCAATATTATACTTTTATTTTTCGCAACGCTACGATACCTCAAAGGCATCTCAAATTACATGACATTTGCACTAGTATATACAGGTATGTGAACAAACTTTTGACATGCAGCTGTATGCAGCACCACTGACAGCACCACTGAAAAAACTGCCCCATGCAGATCTCCTACCGCATTATTATGTTTTCTTCTTATTTTATCCAGTGGGGCAGACCCAAAGAAATGTCTTGTCCACACTATAAATGAACCTTGGATCTCAGTGGTGCCGGTAGGGATAATCACAAAAGCGAGTTCAAACTTAAAACAACAAAAAGCCAACTCGGGAATGCCAAGAGACTCAAAATTTAGAATCAGCTCTTCTATATGTCTCAGACATCAGTGAAGGGAAACAGCCATCAAAGATAGGAAAAGTAAGAGCAACTTAAATCAATAAAATAGATTCAGAAAAAGACTTTCTGAACTTCTGAAATCATGCATGTCTACTTAAGAATACTTGCATTCACTATCCCTTCTTGAGCAGTTACAGTTATTTTTCCTGACTTACAAAAGCAATAATGGTGCTGTGTACAAAGTCATCAATGCATATAATAAATGAATTGCTTTTTATACCAATAGGTCCTTCTGATCATGAAAAAATTCTTTGATTGGTCTTTCTATGTATATCATTTATATAAAGTTAAAGAGCCACTCCGTGAGTTGTTGGAGTCATATGCCAAACTTAATCAATGGTGTCATTTGATCGCGAAGAATCGACTGTTATTGTTGACATTGACACATTGTTGGTTTTTTACAGTGACAACATGAAGGTAGAACGTCGCAATTATGATCGAAAACCGGACAGTGGCGCGCGTCAAATAGTCAAACGTAATTTTGGTGACTTATCTAAAACAGCCAGGAGGGCAGTGAATAGTTGATAGTGTTTGTTAGGTTATATAGGCTAACTAGTATCCATGTATATTGGACGTGATATCTACTCCTCTGTGCATTTAAAAGGTTGTTTTTAGAACTTCATGGAAAGCCAGTATTTGTCATATAGATGTCTTTTGGACATGAAAAGTTAAGATGTTTTGACTTTTTTTATCACCGCATATGACATTTAGGTTCGTATCAAAGGTAAATAATACGTTATGAAATTCACGGAGTGGCTCTTTAAGTAAATATGGATGTTGATATGAATTGAACTGAAAAGTATATAATGTCGATTGACCTCTGTAGCTGCAATCCATGTGTTGTGTGGTTGAATTCTCCTCACAACGATCAGTTACCTATATCAAAAGACCGAAGACATATTGTAATCAATTTCTCTGTGGGCAGCGCTGTGTTTGTATTCAACGCCACGGGCAATCTTCGCTGTTTGACGTGTAGGGGTATCTTTGGTAACTTAACACCGTTTGGGATTGGAAGCAGAGAAAATTTCAATTCAAACTGAAATATTTTAAAGTTTGGGTAACGAGAAGCTCAACTGACGTGAATTACAGGCGATGAGTCAGTGGAATAACGAGTAAAATGCAATCGTGATGTTACAATAAACGCGACTCGAATTACACTGTTTAAATAACTGTTATTAGATTTCCTAAAAATTAACTTATCAATGGAAAGTTTAAGTATGATATTTAGTATCTAACTGTTCACGCCGCGGTGAGAAAGCGTCATAAACGATTGCCTCACAGGGCGCTCTTACCAGTAGTTTAAGAGTTACGACTAGATGTAATTGTCAGTGTTATGTGTTCCACTTCGCCTCGCGGCCTCTCATGTGGCTTTTGCGGTGTATATGTCAACAATTATAAGAACCATCGCATCAGGACATAGAATTAAAAAATACACCCTACTGGAGATTCTTTGATCGCGTAGCGTAACGGTCACCCAGGTGCACGCGCTGTTGCGGAGCTTGAGAGGTGGGAAAATCGAAATGACGGAACGGTTTATGGAACGAAAAGAATAACTTTAGGGAAAAATTTCTGAAGAGAGCAGTTGTTTTGCCAACATTTTGAATATCAATAGAAAATAATGAATATTAAATCTGAATGACGTAGGTCTCTTTAACATCATATTTCCGCACGTACTTTATAGTTTTAAGCTCGAGGCGAGGATCTGTCATTTTGAAAAATGTTGTGTAAAAAGTAAAGTTTGTTTGGTAAAAGTTTGTGGGCGACCTCCCGCCGCGAGGGATTTGGTCCTATGATGGTAATTTGTTTCGTATGTTAAACGTTGTCGGGGCGTTGGCATAAAGAGTTGGCTTGTCGACACCTAAAGTGCAGATTTATCAAGTCTTTGGATCGTGATTCTAGACGAACTAACACTGGCTGAAGTAGATTCCATGTCACTGTAGCTTAGACTCAGAAAATAGATTATATCGACTTACCTCGTATAGAAAGATGCATCTTCTTTTGAAATCGAGATGCACTGTAATGGAGTGCAGTAAAAATACATGACAAAGGTTCATTACTTGTAAACACGGGAGCCCGTTATTGTGATAAAATGTAGGTAAAACGTAGGTACAAAAACAGAACATCTATACTTTGTAAGTAATCTACTGTATAAAGTTATGTGCATACGTTTTACCGTTTATCTACGATACTGGGTTCCTGTTCTTGAAAAACAGTTAAATGACATTAAGAATTTGTGCGAGTCTCATATATTCAAATTATCAACGATGTTATTATATGGAATAGTACGGGATGCGAATTACTATTTGCTAATCGATTCAGTATAGGAAGATGTCAAATCATATAAACCTGTATAGGATTCGATTTCATTTAAACAAGCGATTATCTTTTGCATTGAGGAGATCCATTTGGAAGTCGCCTAAGATAACTTTAACTTTTACTTTAACAAGGTTGTTTCGGCATGTCTAAAAGCCAAATAGTGCTTTGGAAAATAATCGTGGTAACACTAACAATTTTTTTTATAAGCCAAATAAAATGCTATGAACAATAATCTATGAAACTCTAAGAATTTTTTTATGCAAATACAAACATAATAACAGAAAATCAACCTATCTTTTGATCTTTTGATTATGCTGTCTGCGTCTCGGTTACTGGTACTATTATATAATCAAGTTAAGGATATATATTAAGATAAAAGAAAGATTTTTAAAAAATCTTTACATTATGCAGTCAAGCATTATTGCAAGTTCTACGATATTCTTATCAATGGCATTCATAGGCATGGAACCTCTCCCTCCTCTAAAAGGTTCAACATCCCCTAAAACCCTATAGCATACAAATATGCACTTTTTCTGCATAGACGTGACCCTAATAACCACTGCAGAGAAAGAAAATGACTGCATCTGATGGAAAAATATCGACGTAGCTATTAGAGTATTATCTCTAAGTGGGTTTCGGAAATGGATATATGCGCGTACTGTCTAATCTATAGTGCTTGCCAAGGAACGTATATTCGAGATGCCGTATTTGTCCTACCAGACACTAGAGATTCCATTGGTCACGGTCTTCTATTACGACAAACAAGACGAAATTCAATAGGTCGTGGAAAAGGCAAACGTTTTCTGATCACTTGTGCAAGAATTGAAAATATGAAACCGGTTATGTTTAATCATACTGGTTTTATGAATCAATGTTCAATCGTTCAAACGTTTTTTAGCATATCTACACATGCGCTTCAATAACGGTGCTTTGCTTGCCAAAGATAGAAGCCATAAAAGCAGACGGCATCAACACACAGACTATGAAGTGCTGAAGATAAACAACTCAGCTTACGGTGTATAAATGGACACCTTCACCATGCACTTGTATTCTCTTGCATAAGTTAACCTTAGCGATTTGTGCAGTTGTCTACATCAGATAAGTTGCCGTTGGATGAGAACCCCGATCGTCTTGACCAAAGTCCTTCACATCGCCAGATTATACACAGTCAATCGTTGGCGCTATTAAAGACTAGCTAGAAGTGACTTTGTACAACACTGTGACTCACGAGCTCTGGGTTTATTGTTTCCCGGTGACTGTCTGAATCTAACCTTCAAATGTACCTCAAGTCTGGAATGTAATGTTGAAGGGGTTATCTAATCGATATGATTACTTAGGACTTGGGTAAAGCCAGATGATTCCTTCAAATGTCATTATATGATATAAATATACCACATCGCTATAAGATTTGACTCATTGTGCATAGAATATCCCATTTATCGAAAATTCATTTAATGTGATTTGGAATAAGAATTTATGAACATTTTATCTGTACCAAAGACTTTTTATATACAACACTTTGATGTTAAGGTGAGTACTTAGATAAATATTGATAAATATTTCTTGCAAAATCTATAAATCTCATTTGAATGAAACATAATTTTGCTATTTTGCGTAATGATTAATCAGGTGTTTTACGTGGTAACTCTAAACATGCTAACTCCTTGGGTGACATTTTTTTCTTTACGTAAGATATAAATGCAGTGACGCGCACCTGTTACAATCTGTGATGTTGTTCCTACCAATCTCATTAAACTGATATGAAATGATTAAAATATCTTGCTGCATTGTGTTATCCACGTGATTTATGTTCCTACGGGACAACTTTAATATGCTAAATAGATAATTTTTGCTGCTTGAGAAAAACGTTTCATAAATTTTAAATAATGCCTCTTTTGTTGAATAACTAAGGTGCTGGTAACGTCAGTGCCTCGATTGGTGGACGACTCTGCGTGTGTTGGTTTAATGCTGCAATGGGCTCGATTTTTACAAAAGAATATGTATAGATAACATTGTTAAGATAGTGTGAAATATAACCTCAAATTTACAATGTTCAAATTCCTAACGTTATTTAAGCATGATCGGACAGTTTTTCGTAATCACTTTAGCGAGCGAATAAAGGAGTTTCGGTTTTTTGGACTACATGTTGAAAATGATTGAATGTAAATTAGCGAATATGAGCAATATGAAATCCATTAATCATCTCGTTTGCAATGCTTAAATAGAATAGACCTTGACACTGAGGCATACCTGTTATAATTAAGTTGTTAAGAAACGATAATATTAACTCGCATGTTTAAATTAATGCAGTGGGATAATAAACGACTATATTACCTGAAAGGAAGAAAAGTATATGCGCATGTGCAAATATCTCTTGTACGTAACAAAAATTATTTTTCAGAATTAGTTTTCTGAGTTCGTCGTCATAGACCCCAAAAAACAATTGTTTATCCAAAATGCTGTCACTCTCGCGGTCTGTTGTAAGCGAAACCGAATAGATTTGCAAAAATGACACTTTTGTGCTCGAAAGTTTGCTTTGGTGTTTTTTTACGAAATTCGGGCGAATGCGAGTATAACCTGGCTCGCTGTCGCTCGGATTGCACCAAATCTCGACTCGTTTCGTAAGAGTAATATGACGCACGGATTTTATCCCTCTGCGGTCTTGAAGTCACAATAACGAGTAGTTTGGACGTCATATTATTTGTACCGCTTCGAAATGAAACTTGACTCGCGGAAACATAAATTCAGCATATGGTCAGCAATATTGCTTGATTAATGTTGGCAAGTAATAACCAGATATCTAAATTTCGGGAATTATTGTTCAAAATCGCTTTCGCTCGTTTGTACCCAAATCACAACTTCCCCTATCGTCAAAAATCGTACTTCATGGACGATCGTGTAGTAGCTTCTGTAACTAAATAAGAGACGTACATTTTACAGAATGACTAGTTGAATCTAGAAATAAACGTTTTCATCTCAAGGTAGATCGATTGCAACGTGAGTTGAGGTGAGAGTGACGGTGATGTAAGGAAACATTCTTTGCTATTTTTGCACGGAATTTCCAAGTCCCAAGAGAAACGTTTAATCTATAACCATAAGTACTTCCATGGATAATATTCCTTCAATATACGGAATTCCAGTTCCGTCGTCTGGCAAAGTGACTCTACGTCAACTCGAGTGGAAAACATCGACCTAAGGAAAGTACTACAACATGTTTTCAGATATAGGGTTGCCCGATCATCAATCAAGCTCCTCTCATCGCTTTTACTTATTATCCCCAGAGAGCCGGGTATGGTGAACTTCTATAGCTGTCTTCATCAGGCGTCGCTGTGTGGAGCTACCGACACGTGCCTCTGTTGCTAGGATGTCGCGTGCCGTGGCGGCGAAATGTACACTTTTGTAAACAAGATAACAAAACGTGACGACTGGTAAACAAACTACGGCGTAGTGTTAAAATAAGTCAGACACGCAACTCAACTGTGAATTTGGGGATAAAGTTTGGTGAATGTAATTATAAAAAAGTTAACTCAAAAGACTATTGGTAATATTTCATAACATATAGCCCCGTGAATTTTTAATAGTTGTCTAAACTGATGTCTGAAATAATAGCGGTTTTCAAAGAAATATTATTTTGACATCGAATGACGTTTTACGTCAGTAATGTTATTTTAAGACATGTGACGTCTTGTTTACGTCAAAACAAGAGTTAAACGGTAGAGGAACCAGTCCTGTCAGAAATAATACGCACATCTTCGTTTTAAAACATACTAGATCAAAGCAAAGATTGAGTTTAGTACTCCATCGATGTCGTTAAAATTTGAAATATATATCTATCTCATCATTTAGAAATAATGCATGAGTAAAAAAGTTCATTTTTGTATTAGATCAAATCGCAGAGATTCAAACTCATTTATCTATAAGTATATCTACGTCATATGTTTAACAAAATTGAAAGTTCCCATGTGCTTGCTGTACTGTGCAAGCTGAACATGAAATCGTCAATTCACATTTCAAATACTAACAAAAAGATTCAAAAGTTTTTTGTTCGCTTCATCAGCGATGAAGAAATATAACATATTCTTACCGTTTGGACGAAGACAGCAAAATAATATTTTAGCATTTAATAGCTAAATTGTGTGTATGTATATATCCCTTTTGTCGTGATTGATTTGAATGGGAAGTCCTATATCTAGAGAGCAAACTATCTTAGGAATCGATTTAGTTATTAATTCCAAACTATCAGCATCAAAACTCCCAGACTGTAGTTATTACAGACTGAATTATTTAACCTCAGCATAACATCTTGAAAAGCAAGGCAAGATTTTAATCTGAAAAAACTACTGAAATGGCCATTCCTCCGGGGCTCCTTTGTCATATTTAGTAAATTACTTGTTTTTGAGAACTATTTTTTCAGAGACCGGTTGATAGTCTAATATGTCTCCATATGTATGAAATAATGAAAACCAGAGCTTTTTTTTTTTTAAAAAAGCATTTTCTTCATTTTTTAAAACAAAAAAACCGTTTGAATCTTTTTTTTTTAGTATTTGAAATGTGAATTGAAGATTTCATGTTAACTTGCACAGTACAGCAAGCACATGGGAACTTTCAATCTTGTTGTCTGTTGAGTTCACTAAGTTTGATGCGTCCCAGACGGGAAACCACATGTCCAGATCACATGACACAAGTAATCCCGAGCTTCAAACACAACAAAAAAACATCTGATGACAAAATTGTTAATTTACATATAAATTGTATCGTTTCAGGGCGTCCCTACTCTGTGTGTTTTGAGGACGGAGATCTCTTGGTTCCCGTCCGGGGCACGTCCCAGCACGTGAGGGAGGGAGAGGGGAGAGGGCGAAAAGGGCGGGGGAGGATCGAAGGGCAGGGAGGAATTAAGAAGAGCAGACCACGACAGGGTCTTTGGAGCGATATATCACGAAATCGCACGACAAAACCACGGCGACCGCTAGATTTCGTTAATCAAGACGGGCTATGCAAAGATGTGAGCGCGCCATTTCCCTATCTGCCGCGCACAAAAGCCGTAATTGAACCATCTTTAGGGAGATGTTCTCGTCGTAATCGTAAAACAGGTCGGGAATCAAATTGAGCATGGAAAACTCTTCCAGAAGGTACACGCATTTAGTTGTGACGCTGATTCACAAAGTTCTCGAATATGTTGAATGCGAGCGAGACGAATCTGTTTTTCTCTCAACGTTTTTCTATTTTTGAATTGAAATGATGAGCTCTGATTTTATTTTCACACAAGAACTGATCCATTTTACACACGGTTTACCTTCTTTGCCAAGAAGTAAGTGCCCTTGGTGGTGCTCGTCAAGTACAATCTCGTGTTCCTCAATTGTCGATGTCCTTTTGTAGTCAACAAGAAAGATTGTTTTTCCCTGTTGCCTTGAACGGTACCCTAACCAATAACACTAGAAAGTTGGAAGGTGGATTATTTTGTTATTATATGAGAAGAAATAATATTCAATCAACATCGGCCTTTTTATTATTTAAAGTTCAACTCTACAACAAAAGCATTATCTTCACATTTACATAGATTCCACAGAATCGCGATGACGTCCGATGCTCTTAAAAATGTTTTGCGTAAAAAGCAGTACTCGCGTCTTCCCGTGCGTAGTATACTTACAGTCTCAAAGACCCAACCCATGTGAAAGTTTTAAAACTCGAAATGCATCGAAATCCTTCTTTTGCTATTTTTTTATTGATCTCAGTTCAGTTTATTTCTGCACGTAGGCCATAGGCATAAAAATAAATAGACAATTATCGTACAATATATACAATATGTAAATTTAATCTCTTCTTAATAAGAGAGCATGGAACACAAATAAAGCTATCTTGTTGTAGTAGTAATGACTTTGGGGAGAGCACTGAATATGATTTTTAATATAAGTATCAGATTGTAGCCATTGAGAAAAGTACAATTGTCTTAAATCTTTATACAAAAGACAAATGAATAAAATGTGTAATTCATTCTCTTGTTTAATAATACTTTTATATCTAGTTTTGATTTCTTGATAAATCGTTAAGTCCGAGGTGCATGAAACCGTTTACAAGAAAGAAGACGAACTTTTTCATAGTGCGGCATGAAATTCCCATAGTGCGGACTCACATGTATGACTACTATCTACTTGGAAGTAATTTTATAGTAATATTAGATTAATAACTCAAATCTGAAATGGTCGAACTTTAAAAGGGGAATTTTCAAAAAGGTTTTATATTTTGTAAATTGCGATCATTTTACCCAAAAAACTATAGTAAAATTGGTTTTCTTCTGACCTTCAATATACATGTAAAATCATTTGTTGTTTGGTCTATGGTTCTGATCATGTCTTAGTCATATGATAAGAAGAATGCGTTTCTAGGTATGATCCGGCCCTCTAATTGATGCTGATACAGTTGCAGCATTCTAAAGAAATTTAAGAAAATGAAATAGAGAATACGCCAAAAGAAAAAAGTTTCAATTAGCATTTAATTGGATATCATTTTACATTAGAATTGATTTTTTTCATAGTTCATGTCTGTAGTCATAATCACAATATTAAAAGGAACCATTTAGAAAATGCGCGAGGAAAAAATTATACAAAATCCAAATTGATTTTGAATTTTTATTGCCCAGTTACGGCCATAATTGGTTCTAGGTCGTAACACATGACCGTAACAGATTTCAGCTCGTCTCAGATTTGACAAAATCGTATTTCTTATGCGATCTAATGAGGCTTAAGGCGTCAAATCTAAATGATTTTGGTATTACAGGGGTAAATAGGGGTTGATATGGAGCTTGTCGTGTCTTTAGACAGTTAAACAACGTATACTAAATCACTTTCCCGGAATTACGGTCATTAAAGGCTGCGTCAGAGATCAGTTATGGTTAAACCAAGTCCTTTCAAACATCACTTCATTTCGTATTCAAGACTTGATTTCATTTCTTAAAAGATCGCTTTACCATCACGCATGTTTTGGGTTGCGTGGGGCAGAAGTGAATGAGGGTTTGAAGCCCTTTAACTGAGAAATTACTGAACAAGAGGCCAAAACCAATGGAAGGAAGGGAAAACTCGATGCAAGTAAGAAAATAACAGCATTATTATCATAGTTTGTCACCTGATTCCGAAATTCATTTTCTGTTACTAATTCTATACCAGAACCGGAAGTTCCTACACTAGGATTGCAATTTCGATAATCCCCCCTAGACACGCACAACGCAATGTAGTTCCTTACAAGAGACAAACCATTATTATCAATCCACCCCTTATAGTTAGTGGATGTTGCCGACAGATACTAATGAGTACGTGTTAATCCTCATGTCACGTTACAGAGCGAGAGAGTTACCATCTTGGGGACATTTAGTAGTTTGTATGTTAAAGACCCGGATGAGAGATTACCATTACTTTCCGTTGGAAATGTGGGTAGGACCCTGGGTTAAGTCATGCTGTTATTATGTGCTATTCTGTAGGACTTGATGAAGGATGAGGTTTACGTTTCATGGGTCTTTTGATCCAATCTCCATAATTTCCCTTCGGTCTTTTGGCACAAATAAATGACGTTACTTCAAATGCTCTTTGAATTTGAGCATCTACTACAGTTGTTAATACAACTAATAATTATAATCATAATAATGATAAAAATAACAATAAAGATCATAATAATAACAATAATGATAATATTACTACTACTATTACTTCTACCACTGATGTTACTACTGTTAATGCTGTAACTACTACTAGTAGTACTGCTATTACTTTTAGTGTTATTTCTTCTACTTCTGTTACTACTACTATTAATACTACTACTATTTTTATTAAGACTACTATTGCTACTGATACTATTACTACTGCTACTACTACTCCTACTACAACTTCTAGTTCTGCTGCTTCCACTGCTGCCGCTACTACTATTACTACTACTGCTATTGTTATTATTATCACTACTGCTGCTGCAGCTTTATAATTGTAGAGAGCCATTTACCGATATGTTGGTACTTCTTTCGACCATTAACATCTTTTTGAATTTTGCTTTGCTTTTAGATGACATAGGTATAAGTTAAAGGGATTTCAAGTTTTGTATCAGATTAGTGAGTAATTATGTTATTTCATATAACCAGAAAAAGGCTGAAACGCAATACCCTCCAGCCTATGAGACCTGATTATTTTTTTTAGTGTAAACACCTATAACTTCTGACAAGTTTTCACATAAAAACGTTCATGAAATCTGAAGTTGACTTGAACATTTTACATCCTTGTACAGTTATAAAACATTTATAAAGATATCTCAGACACAGATTTTATAAGCGTTTTTATTTCTTCATTAATTCAATAACAATAACAATCTGTCTAAGATAAATCGACACCCTACTATTCAAAAGAATAATAATTTACATTTTTGGCCTAGAAAATATACATTCTTTTCCACACAAAAAGAAATCACTGAGTATATTTTTATTATTTGATGCGTACATTGATTGGTCATCGTATTCAAGGGCAAACACTTTTCAATTTAAGGTTCTTTTTGAGTTTATGAAGCTTTCCACGTGTCGAAGTGTCCAACACATTTTTTTTTATCTATATTGCTTCTTATATAAAGTCGATAAATATCTTAAAAAAGCAATTGGCTTTTATATTATATAGATAAGAGTAAGCGATCCCCTTACTCTAACTTGAGAGGTTGGGCCATATAATTATTCAACTTCAAATTAATGTTCTCCAGGCTTAATACCTCATCATTCTTGCCAATAAAACAATAATTGTCAAGATATAAATATTGCAGTAAATATCCCACAAAAACTTGCCATATTGAGCTTTTCAGTCGATTGTTCGCACAAACTTACCTGGGCGGTAAGATCAAAGGAGTTACCTATTTACTGACCGCCTTTATCACACAGTAGTCGACTTTTATCACAACGCAAACTTTACTTACTTTTATGTATAGTATGAAACTGGGGGATTTATCACTTGGTAATGAATTTTGTATACACAGTCGGGTCGATATTAACCGTGTAAACCGAGACGGTTGTATGTTTAAAGTGAAGCCTTGTCTTCGAGGAAATTTACCAGAAATTTATCTTCGACTTAACTTAGACATTTTAAGTTTTGTTTTCCTGCTTTTCAAATGTCTTTTTTTTCTATGACTTAATTAAATGTCATTGGTTACTGATTTTTTAGTTTCCTATGGATTTGTATTGGTTAAGATATGACTTTCAGAGGACTTCGTAACAACATTATTGTGGCTTCTTCGTGACTGCACAAACAATGACGTAGCGATGACATAAACATGACCTAATTCTAAAAAGAATTTACTTACCTATGATATAGTTTTAAGTTTGTTATTAACAGTTTTCTCATGATATCTACATATTTCCATCAAAGACTAAAATGAAAAGCATAAGTGGAATGCACGGTTTAAAAATTCGGTAACAGTTAAATCAACTACGGAAATAGATTCAGTGATATCAATGATTTAAATAACATTTCATACTATCTCAAGCATTTTCCGTAAAACAACGAAAAAAGTAACAAAATAAGTTGAAATGGTCATATATGTAGTAAAATAAACGATGCCAAGTCGACAAGACTAAATCGCCATACATGGGGGTAAGCCTATGGGGGTAGGTTGATGGGAAGAGGGGGGAGGGGGCGTTGGGGGTAGAAAGGGTAGTTTGCCTAGAAGATGATTATTGCAGATTTAAGAGTTTCAAAGTGTTTTATAGGGTTTAGCAATAGTAAGATCTCAACGCCTAATTCATATGTTAACAGCCTGAGTGGAGATTAGATAAAGCCGCGACATTCCACACTGCTCAGATGTGAGCGCTGCCATTATATTATAACCAGGTGATATAAGTAGGGAAGTATACAGTGGGACAAATACACGTATAACAGACCCACCCATGTACGTAACCCGTCTGTATGCAGCTAACAAGGAGATGAGAGATTACCCACGTGAATGCGAACATGCCGTAACATATAAAGATACCATTTGTCTGCAATGATGCACAGTTTAATAGTTTGTAAGAGACTGAGAAACATCTGGTAATACAAAAGAGTGGTCAATTGGACGGATATATTGATAGACGCTGTCTGAGACACGCAGACAGAGACACAAACAGACGAAGACCAGGAGAAATTTGTTTTGTCTATAAAATGTAATTTGCAGTAAAGGAGTTTTCGAATTCAAAATATGAAGGAAGTTTCAAGGGACCTTTGTGATATATTTTGTCTCTAAAATGAAAATTTCAGTCAAGGAGTTTTCGAATTTAAAATATGAATGAAGTTTGAAGGAACCCTCGTGATTTGTTTCCTTTTCAACGTATTATTGAGCTTTCTAAACATGTCAGTCGCCTTTTTTGCTTTTTAGAAATTGTGTGAAACTAATGACAAAGAAATAAAACATTATGGGCAAAGATTAAGACGGGTATAAACAGAAGCAAAGACATACATAAAATAAAAGTAGTTTGAGAAAGAAAGATAATGCATGCATGTGTATGGATCGAAAATAGAAAATAGTAAATAGGGATACGAAAGACCTTTTGACCTTAAATACAAAATAAAGAGGAAAAATAAAGAAGATGTAAGGACTCTTTGTATTGTCAATACGTGATGCTTCGAGATAGAATATTAGATTTTAATCAAGCCTGCTTGAAAACAAACTTATTTATATGATATCAATATTTGACATCGAGATTGAGGTTCAGGTTTATGAGAGAATATAACGAAACGTACTCCTTTATTACCAATATGCAACATTTTAATACAGACTTCTATATCATTGTCAAACAGAGATGTATTCCCTTGATTAAGGTCATGAAACCTTTTGAAATAGCCTTTCAAAGACATTGAAAGAATCAGAAGGAAAGACATTTGCCAGAACAGCAACAGATGGGGACAAATAGAGAACGAAGTGGTACATGAGATACCTGTCCGGAGAGAGACATGTGAGTGACAGAGAGACATTACAGGACACTAACTGACAAATAAGGGGAAATGAGTAACCGTAAATAAAATCTGAATTACAAAAACATTAGTAATTACAGCTGTGTCAGAGTTCCTATTAATACCATAAGTTTAGGAAATTTTGAATGTGTCATCAAATTTTAGTAACAAACACTGAGTCAAACTTTTGGTTCAATTTGTAAAGGAAAATAGCTACACTACATAGCCAGAGACGAGGGATATAGATCACGGCAAAATAAGAAAATTAAGATTGTTTTTATCTGCAATAAAGTTTTAATTAACTACATTTTCGGCAAAAATTCGGTCAAAATAGTTACTATGCGTAAAGCATTACCATAAGTGTTCCTAAAGAAATATGTACGCCATTTTCCAGTATGTGAAAGGAAGATGGTTTTTTCTGCATCTTTTAAAAAATCGAACCTTTTGGTGGAATAGTGGTAAAATCAATCGACCTTAAGCGTGCATCATTTTGCATGATGTGTGTACAAAGTTTGAAAGCAATGAAACAAATATAGCTGAACATGAGACACATGAGAGACACACGAGAGACACATGAGAGACAAGAGACAGAGAGACATAAACGGACACCAACTGACAGTCAAGGATATAGATACCGGACAAGTAGGCTTAACATCTGTAACTTAATTCAAAGTGACAGAAACATACGTAAGAACTCGATGACAAAGAGATAAAAATATGGAATAAAAACACAAAGAAACAAAGGAGACAGATTAATTGTGCATGAAAGTGGGGTTGTTTGATTCCGGCTGAGAGTGATATATTCCGAGCATGTCTGTCCAGTGTTCACATCAAAGCACTCCAGGATTAGATTTTCGTCCTGTATGGTACATACAAACTGATGTCGCTTCGGCTGAACAAGTGACTAGATGTCATTATGAATATGCCGTATTCGACGTAATAAGCGCATTGGGCGCTTAGAAAATTGAAAATAGGAGATGCATATTAAAGATATGTGCATTACTAAAGTAGAAATTTAGCTCCCTGACTAATGTCAAAGGGAACAAGACACATGTTTTCGATGCAACTGCCTAGCTTTATCACACAGGAAAAGTTATTATAAGGGGGTATTTATTTTTTGTGAGTTACCAATTTGGTCAAGGGGGCACTTATAGCAAGAGGGCGCTTATAATACGTCGAATACGATATACCCTCAACATCGTACATTCTTGCCGTACGTAACTATACGGCCCAAGTATATTTACTTGGTAGTAGAGAATATGTTATGTTATCTCCCCTAGCTCTAATTTTACACCTAGAGATATTGACACATTGGTGTTCTTGAGTATGCAGGAAATAAATGAATAATAGCATTGCTTAGTTTGTCTTGCGACTGCCATTGAGCAATGTTAACCACAATGTTCGCGAAGAAAAAGGTGGTATGACAAGCTGGGGGTCGTTGCACAAAGCAACTTGACACTATGGTCTAAGTGTCATTCTTTCATATTGGACTAAGGCTACCTTAGTGTTTTGTGCAACGGGACCCTGGTGCATTTCAAACTACATGTCAAATGTTTGACCCTGACTTTTCACAGTTGATGTCGTCTTTGTTTCGGGTATACAACTTTTATTGACTTTAATTTTTGACATATGCAGCTGTTTTCAAGTCCAATATCACGAGTTGACGGTTTCACTCATTTGATGTCCACTAGCATCAAAGAGATTCAATGCTTATATGCTTTCAAAATCATATTCAAGCTAAAGTTTGACTAGCTAGTTCTGTGCTGTTGTTACGCAAAGCCAGCGACATTAAGACAACCAACAAACGTTTATAGGAAGGTACGCTGTGATTTGATTTTAAACGCTCTATATGAGTGATTTTAAAATGAAAAAAACGATAGCCCGATATTATTGTTTTCACAAAAGCGAAGTTCTTGTGTTGATACAAAGCTGTTGTCAAACAGATGGTCCGTATATGAACACTTGTCAGAAATAACAAAGGAATAACACAATTTCATATGAATCTTTAATTTCTAAAGAGTTATTTTCTATATAATATTGGCAAACGATTAAGTATTTACACCGAAACGTGGCATATCATACAATAAAGACATTGACTACATCAGAAATTGTTAAACTTAAAACTACGAAAATTTATTTTAAATTCATTGATGTTATAAATCATATAAATAAAACAAACTTAGAGATATATTCAAATCATGTATAAGAGTCTTATAAATCATCGTTACTTTACAGGGAAACAGGGAAAAGAAGGCAATTTGTAAAGAGGAGGTTTATTTCATATACTTGTAACAATAATAGTTTTAAGGAATTTCTTGATAGTGGCCTCTCTATAACGAGTGTACTAGTATATAACGTATGCCATATTTGGAAGATTAATGAGGCAGCAGCACCTTTAATAGATGAATCAAGAGATCTCGCGAGAAAGAAGATAAATGTTTCTAATACAAAGACACTGTCTTTCCATCAAATTAAGCCGTTTTAAAACTAACGTACCACGATCGTTTTAGCTCTGCGAATCCATGCCCTACCTCAAATGATTAAACGGTCTTCGCACAAAGATGGCCGCCAGTGGTGTTCGCTTGATACTTTACGATTACGGATGATTGGATTAAGCAATGATATGTTTTAACCATCTGAAGATGGCGTAAAATAATCTTTATTGACGAAACTTTGAAGATATAAATCTATTTTTTAAAAACGCGCTACTGTCCCTTTAATAAAAACGATACTCATTATTTCTGTTCGTGATGACAATGAACAAACTTTGCAACAGTACTCTTTGATGTTGCTCTTTTGATAAGACAATTATTTTTTGATGTTCCAAACACATCACAAAGAAAGGTCAATACAAAGTAAATGCACAAGAACATCTATATAGTTTACGAAATAAACAAACACATCTTGGAGACGAATTAATCTAAGCTCGCTTGTGACGCTCCGTGTTCCTTTGATATAATGTTTATTATTTAATAAAACCATGAATTACTTATCAAAGGAAAATAATGAGGCATTTCGTCTTCATAACATATTTATGAAGTTTGTATAAAGAAAGATGATATTAATATTCTGAGTTTATTTGAAGGAAAGTAAACGACGCATTGCTGATATTTGTCATCGTTCTTGAGCGAGTTAATCTGATCGATGCAGGGTTCTGATGTGATGTGGAGTTTGGAAGCTACCTTCTCAAGAAGGCTCTACTGATCGTTTTGTTAATAGCAACACTAGAATCTCTCTGCAATGTGTCGTTCCTGTGGTAGCTTCCCACAGTTAGACCCTGTTCGGAGTATGGATATGTCACTGCGTGTTGACATTGTACACGTTGTCCGTGGAATGAAGACAGCTCCGTACAGGGTAGTTGTATAACCGCTGCCGTCAAGTAGATGAAGCGCTTTTGTGTAGATTCGTCCTCGAGTAATGGACATGCCACTAGTTAAGACGTTGACGGTTAATTGTTTGCTTGAGCGTTCGAGTGAGATTAATTACAAACACATAGATTCAGCACAAACGAATCTCATGGTCCCGAAGAAAAGGCTCGATTAAGCAAAACGATTGTGATGTTTAAAGCGTAACTTACACCTGTCATAGTTTTGTCAAGTGATTAAGAACTGTTTGGATGAAGCAAACACTAGACTCAGCATTACTCTGTCTTAAGAGTATTTGTCTCGTTAGCGTAATTTCAAATATTTGGCCTTAAAACATATTTTGACAATATATCGCTTGGGTAATCCACATTTAAAAAAATCAATAGGGATTAAGGGGTTAGGAATAAATTTCTCTTTTTGACTTCCTGTTATGATAATAACGTATTGAATGTAAAATTTTGTCAGTGAATCAGTTTATTGGCACTATGGTCATACGGGTTGTCTTCTTGTATTGGTGAAAGCCGCAACAATTAACGTGAAACATAAAGTTGCCTAGAAAAATACGACGGTACTAAATTGAAATAGCTTTTCCCAGCTTTACCTCGGAACAGATGACTTTGTTGCGGGCTTTCCTCCGATACTCCTTCACCACATAGTCACGAAAAGCAAAAAAAACGCGTTCACAATCTCAAAGAAATAATATTTTTTATGACATAAGACAATGACTTTGTTGCGACATTTTCTCAAAAAATGAATAACCACAAATTAACAAAAGAAATCAAACGCATTCACAATATCAAAATATTGGACGCGTCTTTTGACATAAACTATGTAATCATTTTATGCAAATCATATCCTCTCAACAACTTAAGTGTCATTTCACGCCGGTGTTGACAGTTGAAGTGCTATAGATCCACCCCGCACTGCCCCCAGTAAGTCTGCCTCGTCTTCCATGGGGACCGAATCATTCACATGTTATTTTACTGCGCTTTACCCGCTGTTTGCATAGAGCTAAATTAAAGCGATAACAAGACTTTTATCTCGAGATAAAACCCGCCTCACAGCATGGGACACCTACTACACTTAACCTTGGGTATCAGAGTTTAGCAGAGTCCTCGATATGTGGGGAGGCGATACTTTCAGGCAGGGCAGTTTTGCCAACGTATAAGTCCTAACATATGATTTTAAGTTTGAGGGTACAGTTAAAAGTCCTGTCAAAATGTATCTGTAGTAAACCAAGTCAAACTGAGTGGGACCAACAAAGCATACTACCAATCTGCGAGGCGATAAGCCCCATCCGATTAGGGGTTGAAAGATCAAAGGGCCGCCGACCCGTCTGCGCGTGCGGTGTGTAAGAGTCTCCGATCAAGCCGTGCCCAGATCGATTGCTGGTAATTAGATAATGTGTACACTTACACGTTCAGTCGACATACAGGACCCCCTTCCCTCTATCGCGACCATTTGCTAAATCTGCACCTCATAAAAAGAGGGGAGAATAGTGAACTAGTCACATCTTTTTGATCAGCGAGACTTGTCGAGTAATGGCTATGTCAACACTAGAATACACCCTTATGTTACCCAACTGGTCGTCACTGTGCTAAGCTAACATATTAACCCCGTATTGAGTGTGGAGAGACAGTGCGTTGCTGATCTCTACCTGTGGACGATCTCAATACGACAAGTCGCCGTCCTGATCACAGATAGTTCAGCCACGGCAGTCCACACGATACGGCGCCCCTGATGCTCATTAGTGCATCACTGTCTCTCCCCGGAATGTTGTTTACAGGCGCTATGAAAGGAAATAATTGAACCTAAGTCAGTCCGAGCCCTTTCACTAGTTAAAGCTGTCACTGGTAGAATCACGGGACTTCAGTAACGGCGTTCACTTGTCGCGCGCCCGTGACGTCACAGCGCGAGCTAGCTCAGCTGAGTGTAAACGTTGGTGTTCTGACAGCCACTGTCAGTTGCAGTGAACCAGTGATACCAGAGCGAGCTGACGATCTCTCAGTCGTCTTCAGCTAGCGTTCCGCAGCGTTCAGCCAGGCCAGTAGTGGCCGTGTAACATGCGGAAACATTATACGTTGTAAACATGGGCTTCGATACGGATAAGTTTGTGACTGGAGTTACTGAGGACAAGAAATGTGCATTGTGCCACGGAGTTCTGGATAACCCGGTGAGAGCCCCCTGTGAGCATGTGTTTTGTTCGGGGTGCATCCTCCCATGGGTGGTGCGACACGGAAGCTGTCCCCTGAGCTGCCAGTCCCTCACCCCCGGGGACCTGGAGAACGTCCTGCCCCTGAGACAGGTGATCCTCCATTTGAGGGTTAAGTGTGACTTCACGGACCGGGGATGTACGGAGGTTCTGAGACTCACAGACCTAGTGCTTCACACCCAGGACTGTCGCTACAGACCGGTCACCTGCTCTAACCCCGGGTGTGGTCAAGTGGTCAGTTTCAAGGACTCGGACAGCCACGAGACGACCATGTGTGACTACCGACCTGTGGGGGTGTGTCAGGACGGTTGTGGTCTCGTCCTCCTACTCAACGACGCCGACAACCACGACTGCATCGGCTCCCTCAAAGACCACGTCAACACCCAGAACGTCAAGGTGGGCAGTCTGGAACAGGAGATTAAACGTCTTGCTTTTAAGTTTACCAAGCGTGAGAAGACTCTGCTCACACAAGTGTCCGGTCTGCATGGAGAGATACAACTGCAGGCTCTCCGCTTTCAGAGAAAACTTAACGATTACAAGAACCAACTCTCAAGGCTCACTAAACTTGAGCAGGAATTTACCAAGGTAAGGTGACACTTGTGATCTTACCTGTTGTTATAACCTATATGCCTTCCAATATATATATACGTTTCTATTATTATAACCTATATGTCTACCAAATAGAGCATGGAAGATCATAATATCCTCCATCAATTATGAATGTTTACATTTATTCTGCTCAATTGTCCGTTATTGACAATAGGTGAGAGCACACATGTTGTAGTTAGACTCTTTTATGTCCGAGCTGCGATGTATACACAGTGGTCAGTTTACCTACATAAAAGATAACATGTGTCAGTTGGGATTATTCTCGGTCAGTGACTGACCCTGGGACGATAACATCATAAGCTGACTGCCATTTCGCCACGTGGGAAATATCATCATTTATACCATTGTCAGCATAGTCCTACTTGTTACATTAACCACCATAGGATTACCCATATCTACCATCTTGATATGAGGACAGATAATCTATATCCACGTATAGCATGTGGGTTAATACGCTCCGTAACTGACGTAAGGGCGACACAATGGTCCCAGTGTAGCAGAATACGGGAGTAATAGTCTATATCTATTATGCTGTCATATCGCTCCAATCTGTTATTGACATATACCTTTATCTGTAAGTATCTCAAAGCAGAGCTGAATGGATTGTTCAACCCAATAATTATCTGTATTTTGAAGATGAGTATCTATATAGCTATATACAGGTGTATGGTTCTGGCAGGTGCGCGGTAGATGTTATGACTATCTCTACGTGTTAATATGTAATATCCTACACCCGATATACGCTGGTTGGAACGTAATGGCTGATTATGAGTTCTAGATAATGAGGTGTTTGTATTATGAGTAATTATTATAGACAATTATACGTCTATATGATACAGATAGACAATATCATACTGGCAATGTAATACAATAATACAGTGAAGATGTAATATATTATAGGCAAATAATCTTGTCACTAATGAACGTTATGACGATGATATAGTGGATATTGACTTGTTCGTTAGACAACATGGAAATGAATCAACAGGTTTAATGATTGAAATTCTTCATTAAAAAAGCAAGTTATAATTAATTTTTGTAAGAAATTACTTTATATGAAAATCGAAAATGGGAAAACGTTTGAAGAAATGACTAGGTGGATATGATCATCAATATGAAGAAAACAGTGTAACGAAGAAATGGATTATAAGAGTAAATGGTTACAATTTGGTAGAAGACATGTATACACCATTGGTTGCCACTGCAAGTCTATTAAGATCGCAATAAAGTACGGAGGAAGAGTTAGGAGATGAGGCAATTAAGCAAGACAGTTAACTATCAGAACTAATAATGAAAATTAGTGAAACGATGACAGATGACATGTGATCCGAGTACGTAGGGTGCACACATACCTTCTGAAGCTGAGGATCCATCGGTTATAGCCTTCGAATAAACAGAATATCGTCACATTATTCGTGATAAGGCTAAGTGATAACCCTTAGCCTACCATCGAGCTATTAGGTAGGCACTAACAGATTGCGTGATCAAATGGTTTAAATTCATAGATATATGTACCAAACTCTAAGTTAGAATATGTAAATCAGGATGTAGATATCTGAAGGTTATAAATGAATGGTAGACATTGTATACATTTGGATCGGGTTAATAGATCAGTGTCACGCTCGAATAATCTTCATTACGAGAAAAAGGATATTATGAGAGAATCATAACGTATAAGAGAGTAACAGGTGATTTAGGGAGGACTTTTACATGGTCCACTAGATGATTGCCGTGACATGATGAGGTCACTACAATGTCCACTTGTTCAGTACGTTCTGTCTGTTAGGGCATATTTGACCCAGGCTATGTGAATAAGCGGTTTGTCCGGGTCGATAGGCTCGCCACATCAAAGACTCGCCTAACTCACTGTTTGTGGGGCTTGTTTTCTCTCGCAACACGCCGGGGGCCAAGCCTTGCCGTCTTCACTCACACTTAGGTATCGCTCTAAGGACACATGGTAAAAAGAACAAATAATCTCCCCATACATAAAGCACTGTTACGGGAAGGGAAGAACCCAATTATACTCTGCAACCTGTTTACTTCGAGTGCCCGGCCAGAAAAACAGAAGCAGGAACAACGCGGCGCATTGTACGGGAGATGCGACCTGCCTGTCTTTCTGCTGCATGTTTGCTGTGTGATGTGAACACTGCTCTCTCAACATGTAAACTTACTTTGTATTTCGCTCGTCCTATCATCGTAATGTGTTTTTATATTTTATTTTCATAACGCTTTGGTCAATCGAAGCTGTCTCTACCTAAGTAAATTCACGATGCCTTTAGCTGTCTCATGTATGTTAGACTCTCTTTTTGTCCTACTGACCAACGAGTACATTATATATTATTACGCTATTAATTATGGACGTGTTATGCATTTGGTTATTCTTCACATTGTCTACCACAGCGTAATCCCTGAACATAGTCTACCACAGCGTAATCCCTGAACATAGTCTACCACAGCGTAATCCCTGAACATGGATCGTCGCGTTTCTTCTTACTGAAGCATAAGATTTCAAAGTGTAGAGTTGATCACATTTTCCTACTGGAAATATGGCTCCTTTCTTATCACGTTTTGTATATTGTAAATACACCAATGGGATACTAGCAATTACACAACCCTCTCTTTGAGTGTAGAAAATGAGTTTGTATATGGATTCGTATAGGTTTTATGAATATTCGCAGGATTCGGAGGATTTTGAATAAAACTGTCCTTGCTTACATATCAGATGCACTTTTCGTATTTTGTATATCATTACGTGTTATGTTTGTACTTTCCATATGAAGTTATGAAATTGAACGTGGAAAGCTGTAATTCTTATTCCAAATGGCATTATCTAAGTTTGCCTAAACTCTTCGCTTCCCTCATATTCTGATACTTAACTACAGTATGTTGTGAGAAACCATCGCTATATGCATTCCACTTCTACAATCGCATCTTGTGACGCCCGGATCGATAATACACGCCAGTGCATATATGCATGGTAACAAAATGGCCAACGTTTTCGCAGTTATATGCAGTCTTTTTCCCTGTCAGCAAACGATAGTTTGTGGCTCTGCATCACTTCAGAGATTGTAAGATATCATCAAATTCGCTCTTTCGGTGACCATACATGTTTTAAAATGAAACTGGCCGAATACCAGTAAAATAATTATACGGTATTTTCAATTGATTCATTCTTATAAAAAATATCTTTTCATTCTCAAAATGTTAAAGAAAGCCAGATAACGATTTCTTTTAGTATAATTGATTCATACAGTAAAGAATGAACAACCATGATATTAGATGTCTATTATGATACAGGGACGCTCTCCATTCACTGTTTCAACAACAAATTCTCTTTCGTTTCCAAAATCTCCCCCTCTCTTCCAAATACCACCCACCCAATCTACAGCCAGTCAGCATTCCGTTTATTTTCATTTACCTATTCGTATCTGCAGACAATCAGTCGTTAATAAGCCTGTATTACAGAGCGAGCCTCTAATTCCACTCCATCACTGGTAATGAGGAAGGACTTGCTCTAATAGGCCAGCGTTTAGCGCTGTTTACTTAGTATTTGTCAACGCTGGTAGCTTCACACGCTTCGCTTCTCTATAGTCATAAATTTGTAAGAACTCGGCCGTAATTTACAAGCCCTTTAAACTGTCCCTTGTGAAAGGTCCCGGCCACTGGGCCGTAATATCGCCATAATATCGACGTATTGTTGGTTTAGTGACTGACACCGCTGTTCGCTGTAACTGCCTCGTTACTGTAAGCGCTGTATCGATGCTAGCCTAACGTATGCTCTCTGTGCCAGAACTGATAAACGTCTTTTATTTGGAATGATACTCTTATACTAAGAAACTCAGAACGATTTTTATAGTGAATTCGTATTAATTATAATAAAATTTATTTGATTTAGAAAAAAATCGATGATGCAGTGTTTATTTAAATGTTGATTAGCATCTCCTACTCTATAAAAGGTTTTTCATATTCGGAAGCGACGTAGTTTTCTGGTAAATTTCTTTAAATTGAAATCAAATTTAATTCATTTAGGTGAAATTGATGATGTATTGTTTACTTGACAAATGTTGACTGGTTTCATTTATTGTGTGAAACCGTTACTCAAAGTCTTATCTCAATAGGAAATATGTTTAAGCATAAGCTAATTGAAATTGATATAATTAAAACTGATTATAATTAAAACTAATTAAATTAAATGAATGAAGAAGGTGCAGTCGATGACGTAGCGTTTACAAAACTAACGGTGACACACATCTTTTACTGTAATTCATCCAAAGTATTTTCACTTACAAACTGTACATTATAGAATCAAACCTTTTCAATCTAATTACAATGGATGAAGTCGATAAGTTGCGATACTGTAATTAGTCATGACAAACGCATCGTGTTATAAGTTGATTCATGGCAACTTCAACTAAGGACGTATGAGCAGGCTCTCAAGGCCTTACTTCGACAGGAAAAAAGTAGTCTCTAGCATAAAAGAAATGCCATTGAATGAAAATCATTGAAGTCGACGATGTATTGTTCTGCAGAGCAGCTTGTCCTGTTCTGTTATTTAATGTCTTATCCCAGTGTAGAGGAGCTGGCATCTGTTCTCAATCACATCTCCAGTAAACATCAGCACACGGAAGCTAATCGATAGATACTTGTCTGCTGGGGCGTAATGTATACGACAAACAAAGGGGCAATATGTGGAAGAAACTTAAAATGATTGTCTAGCAGGGAAATGAAAAACAGATAGTGAAACATCTCTGAGAAACGTTTTATGTTAACCTTGACGCATAAAGAGAGAGTTCGGTAGATTTATCTTCATTTGTAAAGCTAGTACTGTCTTGGTATAGATGCTAACTGCATTAACGTTTAGTCATTTGAATTGAAGACAACGGCGGAGAATAACAAAGTTAGCATCTACGGTGAAACGTTCTTTTCCTGCTACTATTGCAGACAGAAGTACCCATTTCTTAGACGTTAAGGGACGAAGAGAGTCTTCATTTGTAGTGTTTAAGTATAGATGCTAACTGCATTACCGTTTAGCCATTTGAATTGAAGAAAAAGGCGGAGAATAACAATGTTAGCATCTACGGTGAAACTTTCATTTGATGCAACTAAGACAGGCTAAAGGATACATTCTTTAGAGGTTAAATTTGAAGAGAGTTCTAGAGATGTAACTTCTTTGGTAACGCTTGCATTGTCTTGGTGTGTTAAAACAGATCAAACTTTAGTCGTTTGAATCAAAGACAACGGCTGAGAATAAAAATATTAGCATCTGAAATGTTATTTCACTGCATCTACTACACCTACTACCCCTAGTTGAATATCGTTATAGTTACGGACTAAAATGCTACACAGACAAAATTGGCTAACCAATGCAACAAGTTTTCTTTCTATCGTTTTGTAGATCATACATAGTGAAGCTAATAAGACCCGTCGTCATCAGTAGGACGTTGGTTCATAAATAATATTTCTGAATTGTTCCATTTCGTGGCTTGCCAAAACTGTTTTTGATTTCTGGTCCTCGATATAGCCATACACGCGAAAGAAACAGAGGCAATTGGTAATCTTGGACATCGGTCAACACAGGTCTCGAGAACATATGAGATTAGTCTTCAGGAGAATGTAAGCTCATTCGTCACACGTGTCTCTTGCATAATGTTTGTAGTATTCAAATGGATCGGTATTGTTATCACGTTCATCATTGGTCGACATACTGGTCAGCTGTCACGTGCAGGGCAGTATCACATCCATATGTTCCGACTGGTCAGTCTTGACCTGACGTTTGGGAGTGGTCTAGACTACACTCCGGGTATCGTAACGACAAGCCTTCCGAACGTTGAAATAATAATGGATGTGAACTGCACAATATTAACTGAAATGATTGGACGTTGTGTACCAGAACCTTGATGTTTGGTCACGAAAACAAAACAGAAACAAAATGTGAAATTAACATTAAATGTTGGTCTGGATATAATAGATTAAACTGAACTTAAAATTATGAAAGCTTTTTGAACAGAACATAGACATTTCCGTATTGTCAAGATATCTAAGAAAGCGTTCTTCAGGTGAAGGGAAGTTGAACATCACACACAAACATTTTCTAAACTAAGATGCCTACGTTGTTATAATGGATAAATACATGCATTCAATTTTCAATGATAACAATGTAAGCATCTTTTCCAAAACTTTTCAATTGTTATAAAGAAGTTGTAAAGTCACAGATATCTTTCTAATCACGAAAAAAAATTTAAAATCACGAAGTTCAATCGCTTAGGGTAACTGAAAACCAAGGAATCAATTAAAAAGTCATTGCTGTGTCCAAATAACTCTATTCGTGATTTCTACACCATAAAGCCAAGAGTCACAACGCATCAACACACACAGACATCAACACATACAGACAGCGCCTTTACATATTCAAACATGATAAACTCAAAGTTGAATTTCATGGTGCGGATTTTTCCTCAGCACGAACTCCCTGGAGGCGAGGACTATATCCAAACCGTCGGCGTGGCCCGAATTATTCATGGGTCTATAAGTTTTCCAGACATAATCAGTGGTAGAAATGGGTGTATAAAATTGTTTTCCCAGGATAGTACATGAGCTATTCCTCACATCGACGACATCGACGACATCCAATAAACACGTTACTAGTTTTGGCGAGGTGGAAAGGTGGATTCATGAACTGTAGATCATGTCTCCGTAACGTGGTTGTCATATTTGTTTACGTATCATTAGACATTCTACATGTACCTTTTCACTGTGAAGAGATAGTATCAAAATTGTGTACGTATAATTAGACCGCCGACTTCCCATGTTTATTTGATTGTAAAGTGAGGATATTATAGTCTGTGTCCTTAGTTGCGATATGCGTGTGTTTTCTAGTTTAAGAAAGGTCAAATGGTTTCGTTAATCGTTCAATCTCATTAAAATGAAATCTAAATGCTCCACTACATTACCATAATCTGCGTAACATAGTGCAGCAATATTAGATATTATTTTAATGAGATTGGTTTAACTGTTTATGATGATATCTTCCCCCGCAAGGTGCCTCGTTGACTCGCTCTCTTTTTAGTGATGAGGGGAGGATATTTTATGGTTAAATTCTGCTTCAGAGAACCCCGATTCCTTTAAATGATTGATTATTCTGTTTCTCCATGCTGAACGTGATGATGGTGTGAAACGTTATATTAGACTCGTCTGTGAACCGGTGAATGAACATCAATGAGAAATTGTGTTCTTGAGTATTAATACTTATTGGTCGAAACATTTTTATTTTGTGTATACAATTCAGTATTCATATACGTACAAATATCAGAACCATTCTACCAGAGCTCCAATACTTACAGACGTCAGAGGGAATATATTATGTGTGGCGGTTCTTCTTTGTTATAACTTAAAGGAGGAAACACGCAGATACGGTTACATTCTATTCTGTGTGAATGTACAAGAAGGCCGAACATTTTCTCTTTTAACTTTGATGTATATTAAAGAAGAAGAAGCTCGTTTTTTTGGCAACTGGAAACATATGTTTCCCTTTTCTTTAGATCACATTTACATAATAAAACGTGCTACTGTCCCTTTAAAAAACAGCCATGCCTCTTAATAAGGCCTTTTACGTATGAGACTTCATTCGAAGGTAGATATGAACGTATTTCTACGGAAGTGGAATTGCTGCAATGCCAAATGTTTGGAAGCCAATTCCCAGAGACCAGCTACTCATCACAGGATTCCCAGACCGGCAGATATGTCACTGTTCCTTCCGTTTCCCAAGAGCATTCTTGTATGCAATACAATTACTTATGTGCATATTGCTGGCTCTGACTAACTTTATCTGTCTGTGTGGTATAACATTAGGCAAGTCGTGTAATCTGCTTCTCTCGTAGTCTACGAGTACCAAATGACTGTTGGAATTGTCAGACCACTATTATTGCTTCTGCAATATTAACGTTCCAGACATTTAGCAAAATGAGTTTACGGTATATATATATATTATGTTGGTATTTACTGGAGTAAGTCATTTGATATTTATGACGAAATGTCGCCACGTATCAGATTCACCTAGACCGTATCATTAGCCTGAGATTTATCGATTTGTATGAAGGGTATTGTTACCGACGAGAGAGAATTTTACTGGCGCTTCGTTCAGTTTCCCCAGTCTTCATTGATACCATGGTTTGTTAATTCATTGATCTTAAGAATTCATCGATTTAAAAAAACAAATTACATTAGTCAACAGCTGACGCATACGATGTGATTTATAACAGTATATTGTAAGTACAATATGAAAATGGTGGTAAAAAAAACCGGAAAAAATTACTAAACGCGTATTTCAATGAAAAGGTAAGGTTGTCCGACTTTGTCATCCGGTTCTTCAGAATAACCCATAAAGCACATATACTTGTAATAATGTAATTTTAATGAAGTGAACAATTGCATGGAAACTGTTGCGGAGAAGTATAATTACAGACACGCTAGTCTATCTTTACGTATATTACCTACCTATATAAGTAGACGGACGCACAGCCGGTTGAGGGACAGACGCCAATCACGATGATTGTTGAGGAATGTGACCCGTCGCCAACACTGTCTTGTTACAGAATGTTTTATTGGCAAATTCACCCCATGAATGTAAGCAGATATTGGCGTCTTTGATTCAGTAATTATTGGGGACGGATACTTTTATAAAACTGTCACCTGTGATTTATTTCTGGGAGTTTTGGTGTCTGTTAAATAGATGAGAGTAGACAGATAGAACGCCGAAGGTGAGACCGGCGTAGGTAAGTGTTATTGATGGAACGTTAATCGTCAGCAAGAGATCTTCATGGTGGGTCGTCTCAAAATGTTGATTTTATTTTATTTTCGGGAAAGGTTATTAGGAGATGATTAGTACAGATTTTGTTGTTGTTGTTTTGAAATAGCATGTTTCAAATCCTATTATGTTGCTAGTAACTTGTATGAAAGATCGAAGAAAATAAATATACTCTTCGTGTGAGATAATTATCAACCTTTAATGGATGTTATTTTGTGGTTTGGTGTTGCGGGCTTTCTCCCTGCACTAATACTAGCAGCCGCGATATAAGTGAAATAATCTCGAAAGCGGCGTTAAACACCAACTCACCTCATTTCACCTATTTTGTGGTTAAAATGATACCGCGCTTTCAGTATGAAAATAATTTGTCAAAGAAAGAAAGTGTATTACAGTCAAACTAAATTGTACAAATAAAATATTATCAAAATATGTTGTATTGAAACATTACTGATAAATTAGAATATCTGTATATGTTTATGTATAAAGAACTTTATCATAAGTTTCATCAAAACTTATAAGAATTGCCCGAACAACTTTTGATACGTCCCCGCGGTGCTGTAAACAACGGCTCTTCTCGCGGACAGGTAAGGCGATAATTTCCACACGATCCAGTCGACTTTGATCACGTCGCGTGTTTCATACACTAGTAGACAAACAGTAATGAGGGAGAACTTTCCCCAACTCCTCGTCTATCGGATTATTTAGTACTGGAGCCGCGATAATCCATGCAAAGGTGTCTGTTTCTTTGCTGGAACCATTTGTTTTTCTCTTCATAAACAAAAGAATTATTTCGGAATGTCGACAACGTTTCAGCACATAATCCATCAGCTTAGGCCAGTCGTGTTTGAAGGAGATTTAGATTTTGTAACTCGTATATATGTCTCCAAACCTCCCCGTTTTCAGATCTTTACTTATGATACCTGTCTTACCAAACAGACAGAGACATATAAGTAGTGAATATTTCTCTTTTATCTACTGTTTATTTGTCTGTCTTATACTTTGATGTAGACAGGCTCATATCTTATAAAACGATACTCATAGACAACTTTTCCCCAGATTCTTGGTGCCGAATACGATTTGATTTGTCACTACAAATCATCTTTTAAAATCAAATTAAGATATAAACATTTCTTACACGCCAAAATATTCATGCACATAAACATGTGTTTTGTAAAAAAACATCTATGTTAAATGTTTTAATATTAACATAACTTAATTTCATAAATATGTAACTTACCAAAATTTATATCTACACAAATTATTTCCATATATGTTTTTAAAAATGTATTGAGGGAAATAGAACAATATTTGAAAGGAAGAGATAGGTGTAATATTTCTTATGATCTCTTGATCTTTGATAGCTTGCATCTCCTGAAGGCATTATTGTAATCAAATTAATTTATGAGATTGAAAATAAAGTTCGATGTTGGACAGGTATCAGAGATTTCATCTCTTTTATATGAAAATGCTTTTAGCAGCAACACAGATGTTGCATAATTGGAATACATAATTAGTTCCTGACAAAACCTTGTTAAATGAATATAATTGAAATACTTTGTTTGAAGTTTCCTGATATTGGTGGAGATAGTATTTTCCTGACAGTTAGTCAATATATGGAAAGAATTTTCCTTACAACTAACCAATATAAATATTTATACTGTTCAAGCTGTTTCCTGTAGACCATTTTAAGAGAATTCAAATATTTTCCATACAAAGGACACACATATCATGTTGTCATATTTATGTATTTTTTGTAATTTTAAAAATATCATGTTACTTAATTAGATGTAACTAGTTATTGTCAAATTTTGGTATCCATATAGATATATATACACAAGGAAATATATTCGTCAACAATAATTTGGAGGTAATATTCAGTGAAAAATATTGTTGACTAGAAATAAGATTTGATAATATTTACTTGACAGATATGTAAAACTTGATACAATACATAGTATTAAATTTTTAGGAGCTGATTTTATCTAATTGGTACAAATTTAATTAATCTGACATAATACCTCCAAGAAAATGTTTAAGCAAAATGTTTGACTTTTCAATTCACGAGAGCAATTAATAAGGAGATTCATTTGATAGCAAATTTGTTGTCAAAACATTTAAACTGTTCTCCAGTAGTTAGAAATTTAATACTAGAACTAATTTCTAAAGTAAAATGACTTCACATTATTTTCATCAAATTTAATTCGTACGAGGTTGTGCAGAGCAGACTTAAGATTTCCCATCGGGTAAGCTGGTGCCAAGTTCTTCACTTCAGGGACGACTGCTTGTCAGTTCAAACTTCTTAGTACTAATTAAGTGATTTGATTAATACCAAAACTAGTTTTCCAGTCATATAAAAAACATCATGTAATATTAAGTGCTATAGTAACAAATCCACAAATTTTTCATCCTCAGGAGTGATTTATATTATATTAGCAATCTTAATACAAATAATACCATTTTCCATAAATTTGACTTCAAAGATTTCTAGAAGAAGACAATAAATGTCAATTTGTTCCCTCTTTGATAACTTATAACTCTGATTGATAATCATATGCAAATTTCTACACAGTGTTGGTGTTTCCAAATTGACTTTCATTGGCGCAGGAATTAAGATCAAAAGTTTTTATGCACTTTTGAAGTATTTTATGGATGATGAATCGCACAGGAAAAGAGATAGTTCATAATTAACATCACGACAACACTCGGTGATTAATGCTGTATTAGTATTCCAAACAGTCCTCCCCCGGGAACCGCTGACACAAATGCAAGTCTAAGTTCTGACTTTTAATGTTCTTGATTTCTTTAATGATGTGCAGTAGCAAGAACTCTTGGACTCTAAAACAGCTTGTACTTTCCAGCAAGGAGCAGGGTGTGGAAACTGACTAATGGGAATTAAACATATTGGCCATTAGTACCACGAAGGCGGCAGTTCCAATTTATCACCCATGATGCCACCATTAGACAATACCAAGTCACATCTTCCTGTAGTGCCAAGCAATAGTCTTCAGACAATGGACTAAAGCCGCCAGTAATACTAGTCCTCTCTGAGACAATAGTCCACTTGAGGTTTTCGCTCTCAAGGACGCTTTTTGTTTAAATTTGTCTTCTGAGTCACGGAAATTGACCATTCTTTTGTTGAAACATATACTTACAGGATATATCCACTGATAAGGTTAGTTGTGTTTTTATAAGCATTGATTTTTTTAAAACTTTGGTTTTTCATTGAAAAGGTCCAAATAACTATACTTTTCAAGCATGTTACTTTCGGTATTGCCTTGTATTGATAATTCTATTGTTTATTTGTTTAATATGACTCTTGAAAATGCATCTTTATTTTAATGGTAATGATAGATAAATTTTATTGAAATCAATTCTTAGACATTTGAATATCATTATTTTCATTTGAAGTTTAATTTAATTAATAGTTTAAGAAAGTTCTTAGTAAATAGAAAACCTTCTTTAACTTATCAAACTTTATTGATTAAAAAAGTTTTTAAAATTTTAAGATACAATTCAGTTGCTGCTTTTTAAAAATGCTTTTTACCAGTGTATGACAGTCTTCATATCAAAAGCGCACAAAAACACTTCTTTTTTTATAATCCATAATTTTATCAATTTAATAATTTTGTACACTGATTCTACTCAATACAAACTAACATTATATAACATAGTATGGTGTAATTTATAAATTTCATTTTGAAAAGAAGTAATCTTTTTTCACTGACTAATTAATCAATCTTTTTTTATCATTTTTATTATATTACTACATTTTGATAATAAAAATTGAAACAATTATGATCTAAAACTATATTGATAACAAGCTAATATTTCATTTTCGTTACACATTTATTCCTCAATTTTGATATTCATCGATAGCATCTTAAATTTGTGCTCAGGTGTCAAAAGCTTAGTAAAATATACCACTAATAAACCACTTCCATTCAGAAAGAAAAACAGCATTTTCTTTTATTTCAAGATTTTTTCCTCCGTCTCATTCATGTTAAATTTATTCATATGACATTGTTGTCGTCACCCAAATACCTGTCATGATCACTGCAACCATATATTTTCCAATTTGAGTAAAAGTGAGAAGCAAATAACATCAAAGAAAAATATATAATGGCATCATTTTATGGGGAAAATATATAAACATGTTTATTAGCTACTGCCCTTCTCATTACACTCATTCATTGACCTCCCCCTCACAATCCCTGCCCCTTCATTGGCCTCCCCCTCACCATCCCTGCCCCTCTATTGACCCCCCCCCCCCCCCCCCCCCCCCCCCCTCACCATCCCTGCCCCTCCATCCCCTCACAACACACACACACTGAAACCCCAAAACTCTTCTCACACACTCTTTTCTTACTACTGTAAATGTTATATTTCTAGAACACCTATGTCCATCTCTGTCTCACCTCTCATCAACCTCCCTCCCCCTCAATAAAAACCTCCTTTAATTCCCTGGACCCCCATTACAAACACAATAACTGCTAGCCAATCAATATCAGGTGTATAATATGTGTACCTTTGGCAGGCAGGTAAGTGACCTTTGATGGCTGATACCTTTGTGATAAATGTGGCCCCCCTGGGCCTCCGTAGATAACAGAGTCAACTTTACATGTTAGATGTCAATCTGTGGCTTAAATGTATGATAGATGGAAGGGGAAATCTGTTAATGTTTTAATCCCATCACTAATGAAAGGCTTAGGTTCCAGTGCTTGATAGTATGACTGGGGGGCTCATGTAATGAGATACCCTAAGACAGGAGAGTTAGTTTTACGAGGGTTTATGGTGTGTTTATGTAATAGTCGAGCTCTGAGATGAATTTCCTGTGATGTTTGATTGCTGTAAGTGAAATGATGGCAAAATCTGGTTATGAATTGCCTTTAGACTAAGAGCTTGCAAATTTAATTTTATGGCCAAAATTGATCTCAAACCTTCAAGGTTTAAAGTCTGACATTCTTAGATGCAAATATTTATGTTATATGGTTATTTTTAAAGTTGACTTAACATGATAATGTTTTGTCGGTATGTTATATTTTTTTTATGTTGAAGAAGCTACACCTTGTTTTTGTTATAGCTAGTAGTCCTTCACTAAAAGGAATTTGAAATGTTATTTATATTTCTAAATTGAAAATCCATGTTTAAAAGGGATTCAAATATATCTGAAAGGGCAATTTTCTCATTTACTAGTTGAAATATACTGGACAAAATAAGTTAGGGATATTACCTTTTTTATGAATAATCTTTTCATCAGGTTCTCAGTGTAAAGATAAGTCATTATCAATAATTTCAGAAATTTCATATATCATAGTTTTTTTGTCCAGTAAATATAAAAAAAATCCCATTGTTTATTTCATAGAAGTTTGAAGCATAAACAAATCATATTTATTCCCCAGGACAGTTTCTCAACAAATACTCAATTTGATTGTGGAAATTTTTTCCCTTAGAAATTATTGTTTAATATTATTCTTTGAATTAAAACACTTTTAACAAGAATTGCTATTTGCACTAAGAAAGCATATTCGTGAAAACTTTTTTCTTTTTTTTTTATTTATTTAAGGCAATATAATGATCAATTATTGCATAATTCAAACTTTTCCCCAAAACAGTCTTTGTGTTATTTTCAAGTTGTTTGTCCATATTTCTCGAGATTTGAAATAAAAACTTTCAAACAGGAAGAAATTCACTGAACCATGACTTTATTAAAAATCAACAATAGTTGGCTTAATCAAGTAGATTATGTGCACTCATTAGCAAAACTTATCATTCATTTAAATGATTCGGAGCTTGAAACCTGTGCATTTCGTATCGAATCATTTGATTAGAGCTACTCTTGTCCCTAACTTGAACCACAGATTCGTCTTCAAAAGACACATCTGTCATCAAAAGGAAATAATTTTTATTATTGTCACCAACCCTGCTGAAATAAAAACAAGTTATCTGGCAAATAGAATGCCTGTTATCTGTCCTAATCAAGCATTTTTTTTCTGATAATGGAAGCAGCGAAGGGAAAACGTCGTCAATTGCCTGATTTGGACTGCGATTGATAATTTGAATGACAGCTGTCAAAATTCATAAGCATGACAATTTTTCAAGGCTTTCCTTATTAGCGTGACAATTATGTTCACCAAAACTACAAACACGTTTCCCGACAAAATGTTATGTATTCATATTTAATTTTATCATTGTCAATTATCAGGTATGAAATAACATGCTAATTGATTATGTTAGTGTTTCCCTGTCTATCATTTAAGCAGCTGAGCTACTTCCACCAACTTATGCATTAAACATTCTCGATATGGTCTAATTAGGCCTGGACTAGTGTGGAGGGACCTTGATGGGTGATTGTAGGTCCTTGTTGTCGTAATTGTAGTCGTAATTGTTGTCCATACGAGCACATTTTGTCTTCGCTTTGAAGTCTGCTTCAAATATAAAATCGACAGGAAATAATTACTCGTTAGTGATGAAAATCTGAATATTGATTCCGTCAACAACTAATGTGAAACTTTCGGATCATTACAACGGTTTACTTTAAAACTGATCAAAGGAAATATTGAGTGACAAAAGTTGAAGTGGTTACTACAGTTAGCGCTGTTCATTTTCTTTCTACTAAGATACTCGAAACAAAACGTTGACCTAAAGCAGTGTTAAGATTCTCAAGTTGGTACCGACTGTTCCAGTTACACGAATAGTGTGATTTGTTCCCCGTGTCAACTCAATTTGATTTGTCAAGTGACGGACACAATGGATATGAATATTAATTAGGCTGGTTTATGCAGATGGGGAGGCTGGCAGATCGGTTGGTCGGTCCCTCCGTCTAAGCAAGAATCTCTCCTCTCCCCCTTCCATTCACGCGCTCTACCACATCTGGGATTGTCATTTCAGAGCCTGACGCAGGACTCGGGATTCACAGTGACGCTCGGTCGCGACGCGGAAGGGTCGCTTGGATTCAACATAATGGGAGGCTTCACAGTGAGTATTCAACGCATGTGTAGCGCTTGACGGCTAGGGCCTGTTGTTACTCCAAAACTATTGTTGAAACCACCACCTTGTAGCACAATCGCAAAATATTTGTTCGTTTTGTTTATTTCATCAAATCAGGATGTTATTGTTTTTTTTATATAAGTTGACATGTCATCGTTTACATTTAAAGACACCACATCCAAGATAAATAATGACACTTTCTATGTAGTTGTCATTATAAACTGGATCACAATAAAGGTTTGGGATAAATATATACAAAGATTTACTAAACGGCACAAACGATTCCCATGCTAGTCAAGTTGACAGTGTGAGATCAATACACTTGTCCAAATGGCTGTTGTGTCAGGCGAGGGAAGAAGAGGATGTTATTATGATGTCCAGAGCGGAACAATGGATAATCACCAAGATTATCTCCCAGTAGGGGGGTGATACGAGGGGCACCTGCTGGACACATATATCTCCAGTTGTTATATCCCTGGTCAGTTTGGTCTGGTGGTCAATGGTGGACAAAGGTGTCCAGGACAGATCCACTGGCCTACTTAAACTAGTGACCTCTCTAGGGACCCTGTGAGACGAGATTTGGTCAATACAAGAGTTGAATCTGCCTGGACAGATACTCATGCAGTTTCCTAATGAGGCCATGCCGCCATAATAAGGGACTACTTGTCCCGAAAGGTGACTGATGCCACTTGCTATAGATCTTGATGTATATCATGAAAGGAAAACTACTTGTTTTACTCTTGTTTTAAAATTTTAGAAAAGATTTAGCATGAAGATATGAATGAAATTGAAAAGATCTTCCATTTCTTAATTTTTATACTCACAATAATTGTATCCTAAAGGTCAACATGATAGCATTTTACTAGTGTTGGTGAATATTTTTGTTACCATTTTTAGATTATATTTAATAACCTGAAAAAATCTATCTATTTTTTAAAGATCTTCTTTTTGGAAAGCAATGTGTGGTTCACTTGACTTCTGTGAAATTTTTACAAAACACCAAAACATCTTGTTATGTTCAATGTCTTCAGAAGTTTTGATCTAAACCAATTAATAAAGTTTGCTGAATGTTAAAGCCCTAACAGATATGACCTGATATAAAATCTGTACCTAATGAATTTGCAACAGTATTAGAATACAACTCTAGAAGATTTATTTTCAGTTAATATGATCTATAGTGCTTTAAGATACTCAAATTGTAATAACATTTTCAAGAGAAAATTTTCACTGGCTATCAGATTAACTAGCAAAACGAAGGAAAAACCCATTATATATCTAATAAAATTAATAGTAAAAAGAGCCGATGAATTTGTCTAGACATTGCATTATTCTGCCTAGGGATAAATATTAAAGACTTCTGTGTAGCGATAATTGAAAACTTTTATTATAAACTTGAACAGTATTTTTAATAACTTCTTCTAAATTCATATTCAATATTTTTTCAACTAATGAATAGAGGAAAGATTGACATTTATTTGTATTGTACTTTCCATCTAATGTGAAAATTTGATGAAAAAAATTCAGATTTGAAATAAATTATTTCTGTGAGCGTAAATATGATATTTGGCCACATTCAGATTTGTTGAAAATCTTTTTTAAACAGCTCATGAAGTAATGATAGGCTAGAAATAACCAATGCAAAAAATAAAATTGCTCGGAGCCTTTTTGTTCATTTGGATTTTCTTTATCTAAAGACTCAAATTGATAACATTAAAACTGGTTTGTTTTAAGTATATTTGATATTTTGCGGAAAAGAATTGTGTTTTGCCTTTATCCTTATTAAAGAAGGGCACTAAATATATCTTAGTTAGTAAGTAGTTAACAGATTTAAGCTTGGTCGTGTATGAACATTAAATGTCAGGTTTTACTTTCAAGTACTTAAATCCAATGAGATTGCCATGAGGTTTATATTACAGTAGTTGTAGGGGAATTTCACACAGAGTAAGCAATTAATTATTATCAGTTGTAGGAAAATATCGTCAAAGTTTATCAATCAGAAATGATTAGTTTTCAGGAATACAGCCTGTATTATAGTTGACAGGTGAAATGTTATATTAGAAGAATTAAAGGTCTTCAGGCCTTTGATTCCCACTGACCTTAAGCAGGAAACTTTAGTTCAGATAATCAGTTTCTTAAGGTAAAGTAAACTAGTGGTAATAATCGCGAGCAAAGAGCATAGCTGCCGTCCTCAGATATTGTAAGACTAGATTACGGCTTTATATAAGAATACAAGAGTTTAATTCACCTGTGAAAGGTGAGCTTTGATGTGTGGTGGAGTAGAAGGGATTAAGTCCTAGATTAATCCTCAGGTATGAATAGAACTATGACAATCCTTTTCAACATGTGAAGAATTCTTTTCTCAATGTTCGGCTTTGATGTAAAAATTGCATCAACTATCGACACAAAATTAAGAATTGTTGAAATATTGAATATGAGGTTATTAATTCCGTGCAACGACCGAGGTGTTTTGTTGACTCCCTAATGAAGATCTCTTTTAATTTCGGTCTTAGCTTTTAAGAAAATCAGTTGAGAACGGCCCAGAGACGCTTTCCATTTATCAACAAGACCACGCTCCATTAGACAAAATCATTAATTTTTGGCCGTCCAGTTGAGAGTGGGGCCAAATACCCCTCTCGTGGGACTCTCAGTTTTCCCTTTGTAGAAATTCATCTTGATTTATTGCTTTAAGTGTTCTAAATCTAGTCTTTAAATCTGACTCTTCTAATAGGCTGAGTACTGAAGGCTTTTTTTAAACAGTACAGTTGAAATTAACTCTGTTTTAACATTTAAATCAAGATAAACAGACGTCGGGCCGCCACAATTAACTCTGTACGATGATGTAATGTTTTTAAACTCATGTATCATTTCTGTCAGCGGCGCTGTCAGGAAACTTGTATCTTCAAGGTTTCCCTGTAGAGGGCGCTGTGCTGTTGATCTCGATAAGGTAGACTATTAGCGAGAAACGAGGAATTGACGACTCAGGGATTTTGTACTTTGTGATCCGGAGCATGGTGCTTTCAACTCTCATTTCTCTCCACCATCAAACAACTTCATCAAACCTTGCAGATTAGAAACCGACATTGTAGAAAAAATAAAAGAGATTTTATCAATTTCTTTTGAAAAAAATCTCTTTGTGAAACAAGAATTCTGTCAGTTTAAATCCCAAATGGCATTCAAATTAGAAATAATTTCATTTTCAAGTAACAGAGAAGTTTTGATGTTTGAGCTGCAAAAATGAAAGAAGGGAAAATCTGTTAAAGATTAGGAAAGATTAGTCCTGATTTATTATTTCTCTCTGCTTAAGAAAACATACAATTTTTCAAGTTGTAATTATCGACGATCTTGACGTCCCTAATCTTTTCTTCGTTTGGTGAACATAACTTTACATGTAATTGTGTTGCATATCATCAACTCCTGAGTAATCTAAAAATAGCTGAGAAGGAGAATACAAACTATTGAATTTATCAGAATATTATATAGAGGAGAATTTACTTCTTCTCCTATAACTATTCCTGAAAGAGTAATTTGACGATATTTATGACAGTCTTGTCAATGACATATGGCAGTGTTCAGTGGACGTGAGAATTTTGAAAGGGTGGGGGATGTGGGGGATGGTGCTTAGTAGGTTATTTAACTAGCATACATGGGAATGAGATAAAGAATTATGGATGATTTTCATTTACAACTGAAACAAGAAAATTACGAAGTTTTATCATTTAAGAAATTGAGATGTATCTGTAGACGGCGATTTGAACTTAACTCTTTAAGCCACATCCAAAATTGATCAAATATACTCTGTGTCACTCTTCAATAAGATTATGTAAATATTTATATACATATATACAGGAATATATTAGGAGACTTGTACCAAGTAGAATGTTCATATGTAATACGGCAGTTATCCCTCTGCCGATACCCCATAACTGTTCACCTGGCTGTTAGACTAAGGAATCTTTCAGCGTATCAGACATTTTATCCTCAGTTAACATACCTGATTTTACGAGATTGCACGTTGATCTTGACAAAGGTCGCCTGAAAGCGTGGCAGTTAATTCAGCAGTGTGCCGTGGTATAACAGCCCGTTAGAGTGTCTCTTTAAGTAGTCCCGCCAGGCTGGCTTTGTTAGGGATCAGTCGTCTCTTGCTTTCCCTTCCACCCTACCTGTTTTGTGCATCATAAAAATGAAATTATTATTTTATACTGATGGTATTAACTGCTTTATGGTATTTCAAATATGAAAATGATTATGTTTAATTAATGTCATTAAGTGCATGTTATCACCATGTCTAACTTCAAATGGGGAAAGACATTGAAAAGAATTCCTCAATTCAATTGATGTAATGAGTTTGAACACTCAGTTATATTATTTTGGCCTAGAAGGTTACCAAGGTAGGTTTTTGGTAATAAAAGGTTATAAAATGTACTTGAGCGCCTACTTGGGTCGTTTAGTGTGGATGTAACCAGTTTAAATCGTTTTGGACGGTAAATCCATTTATTTAATAAGTTGAGGGTTGATTTAGCTATCAATGAAATTTAAAAAAGATGCTTCATACTAAAAAAAGGTTTTAAGTTTTTCACTATTTTTTTGTTGTTTATGATGATATATGAAGTAGGATAAGTATCAATTTTAACTGCACTCTGTATTTTTGTAGGGCAGTGTTTTTTGATGGGGTACACACTCAATGAATCGAAAACAAAGAAAATATATTAGATTCCTTCATATTTTGTTTCTTTTACCATGATATCATATAATGAAAAATGAAATTATGAGTTTTTAGAAAAAAAAATCATGCAAATAGAATAAAAAATTGCAGAATATCTGCAAACTGAGAATCAATAGAAAATCAACTGAGGTACTAGTGAACAAATCTTAAAAATCATCCTTTGAAAAGAAATTCACCTTTGACAGGCTTATTTATGACTGTCATCTTTCTTTTTGTTTTTTCAAATCAGGAAATTTGAAGGAGGCATTAATCACCCTTCTTCCTCAGATCTAACTTTGAAGATCGGAACACTCCGCATCGAGTGCTGAAAAGCTTGACGGAGAACTTTCTTTCGGAAAAGTTTAAAAAGAGTTGAGAATTTTTAAGGCACATTGAAGTCTGAAAAACTCTCCTTGAAAGGCTTGATTGCCCTTGCTGTTGATTTCATGTGATTTTCGAATGTTTGATCAGCTCCCGATTCATCCCTTGGGAGGAATTTCGAGTCAGGTAGAGTTTGCAGACATCCTCGACTCAACAAACTAAATTTCCTTTTGTAGGAATATAATTACGTCTGTGGTAGGAATGGAACCCTCATCCTAGAGAGATCAAAAGGTTTTTCTGTTTGAGGGGCCCCGGTCGTGACACTCAATGTTCAATGTCATTAAATATTTATCCCCAATTTGAAAAGACGGCTAGTGTTTGTTATACCTTTTCCTAAGGAAGAGAGTTACAACATATAAGTGCCCTTGGCTCTCGTCAAAGGGTCCGGGTTGGACACTTCTAGACAAGATGCTTATTATCTCAGTAATGGATAAGGAATCTACACCAGTATATCGGGCGGCCATTTTGAGTGGCTTGGTGTTGAGAGATTTGACTGATTTGGTCTGAGGGCACTGATATGATTGTGTTGACCAAGTCTGGCCGACACGCTTAGCTCGACGCGATCAGACATTGGAATAATAATACCAGATTGTTTTATTGTTTATCTCCCTTCCTTTGAAGTCATTATTTCAGTCAAGTCAGTCAGCGGTGGACTTAGTAACTGCAAATATACCCTCTATCAATTGAGAAGAAAATATGATTGACAAACACGGTGCCGGAGATTGACTGTTTCTACAAAACACATCTCTCGAGAGATCTGAGGCCAGCTGACAGCTTAAAGAAGTCATCAAAAAGAGCCATGTGTTAATTGTACCAAGTGTTTTCTCTTCAGTAGTTATGAATACTAAGAAGCTGATCGCTCAGTAGCTGCTGATGATTGCTCTTGTTCTACCCAGTCAATCAACGTCACTCAACTTAACGAAGGTCTAAGAGGTGTAGATATAATTAATGATTATTTTCTCAGCTCCTCCCTTAGGGATCGAGGGGACCATTTATGAATAATTTAGGTCTTTGGAGCATAAAAAAAGTCCAGAATTGGTACAGCTGTTTTAGTTAAAATGTTCAATTCCACGGATGTCAGATTTTACCGGTCCAAAGGCCAGCAGAAGAGTGACCTGTCACTTCCATAGGGATTCCCTCGCTGCTCCGGAGGGATTGTCTCCCCCTGCCAATTACTGCCACTGACCTGCTAATTAACTATGTGCAATAATTTTAATCAATATCAAAAAAATGAAAATGAAAATTGATGTTTTTCATGAAAACACAATTATTAGATTCCCTTGGAATTTAATCAGTGCCAGGATTGTGCTCATGATTCCACAGACAAAAGCAATGATAGAATTTGCAACTTTTGGTGATTTCTATGATAATATAAGTAGAACTGAAATCAATTGCTATTGAAAGTCACTTTTAAAGTAGAAATTAATGTCTGTATGGTTAATAATTTAGCCTGCTAAGGGCTTTTGATTAAAACATAACCAAATAATCCAGTGGTAGTTGGAATATGACCATATTACAATTATTAACGTCATTGCAGGTAAAATATTAATAATGATGACATTTGGGATGTTTTAAAATGGTACAGTTATAACAATGGTATTTAATACTAAAAATAAAAAAATTTCACTTTATTGTTAGCAAGTGATAAACAGAATAACTAACTTAATCCATAGCAACCAAGAAAGTATCCAAAATAATTATCTCATTACAATAAAAAAAAATTATAAAAAGTATCTTCTATTAATTCATTTGTGCTGTTAAAATTGAGCATTATCATCTTTTATTTGCAAAACAGATAAAGAAATATTTGTAATTTTCCAAAGCATGTCAGTGTGATATTTTCAATGTAAACATCTAAAGTAAATATTTATGCCCAGGTAAGTATTCTCACCTGTCCTAAGTAAAGGGAAAACGAGATGTTGACAAATACTTGCCACTTATTTATCTAGTTGTTACCTTGTTTGCTGTATAGATCTCATTTCTGACTTGTAAGTGGCCATTTTTCAAAGTTTGACATCAAAAGTGTCAAGATCATTTCCATATTGTTTGATTAATGTCATAATGTATTGGAAGTCATAACATGTACTTTCTTATGATGATTTCAAAAGCAATGTCCTATCTTAAACTTACGAATTTATCTAAATTCTGATATAGATCTTTAAAATATATCTGTTTATTTAAGTTGCTAATCCTTAAAGAGGCAGAGCACTTATTTCATAATTTGAATTTCTTCAATTTTACCCTAATAAACATTAGTTAATGCAAAATGTATTATTTTCAGAGAGTAAAACATCAGATTATTCAACCCTATAATCTATAGTTGTGGCAGAAATGATAAAGTGTCTAGCTTAAACCACTGGTGGCCATTTTTTTGTGAACTCCTTTTCGTCAAGGGCAATTGGTTTCATAAGGGTAATGTATTCGCATAGCTTAACTAAACATGGTAATTTTTTTTTAAACTGCTTCTCTTAATGAAAAAGCATTGTCTTGCAATTGGAAACATTTGATTTTGTTTATGTTAGATCACTTTATATATCTTAAAGAAACGAGCTACTGCCCTTTTAAAGGAATAACAGAGCATTGTGCAGTCATCCATGTGCCGTTAATCGATGAAATAATAGTGCAAGTGGCGCCAAACAATAACTCGCCCTTTTATTTGCATTTTCCCTTTTAAAAATTAAATTTTGATATGCTGGTGATTGGATTTTCAAATCTTCAGTTTATTTTTATCTGGTTAAGAATAAATTCGAATATTGAACAAGGTACATTAATCTACTTGTCTAGAAAAGATTTCAAAAGGATTATCTTCCAAAGTAATCGTGTTAGATTTCACACTTCTACTAATCTTTTTAAACTCCTGAATTGTTGCACAGATAACTTTGTACAAATCCAGGATTAGCAAATCATGATTTAGACAACCTTTTAATAAATTGCAAAGCAAAGTCTGGAAAAATCAATTTTCATTTTTCTTAGCTTCGTGATCACCCGAGTGGATGTTATTTCTATCCCCAAACAATAACCATAACCTGATACTGTCTATGCTTATCCCTCCTGTAAACTTTAAGTAATGTTTATTAAAACATCTCATGATGTCAACTGACGACTGGTTTTGTGTTACACAAAGATTAGTTGTGCTATCTGTGGGTAAACAGTATCTGAGACAGGTGCTAACATCAAAGTGTAGGTATGTGATGAAGACTTACCTGAGACTTACCTGAGATCCAGGTATGCTATACAATACTTACCTCAATACCTGGGGATTACCTCGGAGGAGGGACAAAACCAAGGGATGATGACAAAATTTCTGAATAAAAAGATTTTTTTTCTTTACTACATTTAAAGAGTTAGGGAAAATAAAAATCTAAATCCTTTCAATGATTTAAATCATTTCATTTCTTTTTAAGAAAATTTATTGGAGGAACTCAATTACAGGTAGATGTGTGACATTGAAGAATATACAAGCAGGAAAATCTAGAATCTAGGAAATTAACATTTTGTGTTATTTTAAATGTACAGAATGTTATGAAATAAAATTGTCTGGTATAACACTAGAATTAATAAATAGTTTAAGCATTGAAATGTTTCATATCAATATAACTGACGACACATTTTTCTGAGCAAAGTATCTATTTTGTATGTCATCTATCTATTTGTATATATTCTTGAGGGGGAAAATACTAAAAACTAAATGGCATTTAATCATTGGATTGAATTGAATAAATTTACATAGGTTTGGAATGCCATTACATTTTATTTGTTTGACTTCATGAAATTTTACATTCATTGTAACATGGACAAGCCCCTGTAGAATAGGACCTTAAGAAATTAAAAGTTTCTAGTTTCCCCCTTGGAGGGGCAAGATAGCGCAGTGGTTAGCGCGTTCGCCTTTGGATCAGAAGGTCCGTGGTTCGAATGCCACCAGGGGCTCAACTACTTTGTCTGCAGTAGAGAACTGTTCTACATGCAGTAAGGTTTGGGTGCAATGCTACACTGAATTTCAGGTTTCACTGCAATGCATAGCCACAATGGTGTTGCAGGCTTTCTCCCTGCAATAATACTAGCAGCTACGTTATGAGTGACATATTCTTGAAAGCGACGTTAAACCCCAATTCACTCACTAATTCTCCCCCCTCTGGAGCCCCATGAACTTGTTATTCCAGGTAAGTGACTTGATTCACTTGTGTGCATCAGAGATCCAATGTTATTAAGCACTGCACAGTAATGATGACACCATTGGGTAACATTATCCGAGGGGCTAGCGAGGGGTGGGATTATAAGCGCTTGCCTCAACAATGTTCTTTTGTGTCATAGGCTTTAGTTATGATCTTTTAAGACTCTTTCTTGCTATAATTCAGCAGTCGGGGTTGAAGTTGATAAATCCTACTGCTTTGTCGGGTTTTAATGGTTTAGAAGAAATGATCCTAGAATTTCATGTTCTGTGGGTGGTGAGTAATGTATTTGTAAGACTTAATCCTTTTTATTTATCTTTGACTTATTTGTTCTGTCTTGCGACAAACAACTTAATCCAAGAACCTAAATCTTTGTTTATCCACCTGGCTGAAATTAATACAAGAGAACTGCAAGAGAGTTGAAACAACTGGAGCAAAGTTAATTAATTTATTTCAATCATTTCATTACCAAAACAGAATTTCCCTTTATGATTTAACAAGCAAATGAGTATTGTTATTAAATAAATGAAAGAATATCTTAAGCAAGTATTTTTTTAATAAATTGTTGCAATAATATTAAACACATCACTCATTCCATGTCTCAAAGACGATAATTATTGTATTATTGAAAGCATTATTAAAAGAAATCATAATTCCAATTATCATACATTTGTTTTCACAAAGAGCATATTAATCTGTATTATTCTAATCCCGAACCAAAACAACATTCTCATAGAGGCTGAAGAGAAAGAAGAAAATGAGCGACCCTGACAAAGAAGGTCAAACCGAGATCGCTCACAATTAGTAAGGAAAACCCAGTCACTGACAGATCGTAATCCAAAAGGTTTCCTTTATCAATTGTTTCATTACTTCAGTGAATTAATTAGTATCTCAGCTGCTGTTGTTTTTCCATTTGTCCGTTGGTAGCAGCTAGTATCGCCGCCATGTAAGAAGCAACGCAAAATAGCATGGAAGACTCGCCATGCGTGATATTAAAAATTTGCCAATAACACTAGTACCATCAATCAAGTTGTCAAAGATTTCAAAGCTCAAACTCTTTGTAATAAAAAGGGACATCAATCGCCGCGACGACGGTTGCGCCAGTCCGTGAGTGACTGTCCATCGTGATGCTAATAGACTCTTTCCAACTCATTTACAGAAGAGGAGACAACTTTGTGCCCCCTCCTCACCAGTACCTCAGACAATGGGAGTGTTTTTATTTCATTATATACTGATTCATAACAGAACATGTGCTCAATAGGGACAGACACTAGTGACTCACAAATACTCGATTTAACAACTCGGATTTCGCTGTCGCATGTACTCGAATATTTGAGTCAGATTTTATCAGAATCGCTAAGTGGTTTAATCTTCTTGACTTCATTTAAAACTCGCTTAAGAGAAATACTACCATATGGTTTCCGGGGTTGGTGATTTTTGGTAGATATAATTTAAGTGTATTTATGGAAGATGTTGAATTATTATTCTTCATAAAGGAATTATATCACATGAAATATTACCCTCTTTCAAAGATAAAAAAAAAAGTTAAATTCCTTTTCATAAATTCATAATGAAATACAAAGAGGAATGCAAATGATTAAACTTCAAATATCATTTTTAGCATAGTTGGTTCACAAGTGTAGAATCCTTTAACATTGAACTAAGGCAACCTTAGTCATTTAGGTTACCTTAGTATTTTGTGCAATGGGTACTTGATCTACTGATGTGGAAGAAGCTAGGATAGCATAAGTATACATACATCTGAAAACATTACTTAAACTAAGTCTGTCTTCTGCAGTAATGTTTGAGTAATAATGAATGTAAGATATTGAAGCTGAAAGTGAAATGCCTACAGTATCAATGTAGAGTCAGTACAAACATCAGCTGCTCATACAGCCCAGATGTAATCATTGAATTCCGTTATTTTTACTGCAGTGATGTGTAAAGATATTTCTAGTTAACATACATGTAATATATTGAAACTGAAATCCTTACAGTATCAATGTAGAGGCAGAACAAACATCAGCTGCTCATACAGCCCAGATGTAATCATTGTATTCCGTTATTTTTCCTCATAAAGAAAAGAGGGGTGAGTGGTTGCTCTTCAAGTTGAAGAAGGGGGATAATGAGGGAGGGGGAACCATGAAATTGGTCGTTGTTGTAACGCTGTGTCATCGCCCGACCATTGTTGGTTCCAATCACTGAAAACTTCACAGGAAAGAGAACCATTACAGTGTCATCGGCGCCTTTGAAGTCTCCCAAAAAACGACTTGACGAAGTTGATGATTATCATCTTTTGTCTGCCAAATTTCGTGGAGCTCTTCAAGGTTGAAGTCCCGAACAGCTGCCTATATGGCCGTCAGTTGAAACAATGCATGCATGACTTTAGCACCATCATTAACTGTTTTGATTTTAGGTTGCAATCTTTGTAGCTGGAGGCTTCCACTGATGTGGCAATAAAATCATTTGAAATTTCCTTACCTGATGTGTGGGCCGTTTACGGTCATGGTGTTATTGCCATGAAATTGCAATTGTAGTTGGTTTATATGGCCACAGAAATAGACAGAGATAAATGTTACGATAGGATGATTAAAAGAAACAATCGAGCAATGCTATTTCTGTCGTATTGAATGGGTGGTTCAAAGATCTGAAGTGGTTGTAGATCAATATACCAAATAAATGAATAGTTATTGTAGGAAATTGAGAGCAATCAACTAATGTCTGGTGAAAATAGATCTTATTATTCTCTGTTTATAGCTAAACATGAAAACAATACGATTAATTCAGAATCATACTATATTACTTTATTCTGTTTTATTCAATTTTCAGCAAACAATCATTTTATATCAGTTATGCAAGTTGCTAAATATGAAATATCTAAATATTTTTAGTATTTTTAATGGAACCATGTCAACAATTAGATGAATTCAGTAACTAATTCATAGTAATAAAAAAAAACTATGATTTTGCCTTCTATGTCTCAATATTGGTAAAGAAGGACAATAAAGTATTCGATAATATTTTTAGATATTCTATTTGAGGAAAAACCTAAGGAAGAACTTGGTGATTTAATCGTTTGATTCCATTATTTTCAAATCCACAAATTCTCGACTTATTCCCGTACTTCGTCCGCAGTCTCATGTCCTACTTTAAAAAAATCTCGCTCTTTATTTGCGGAGGTCGTTATGGTCAGCAGTTGTCTCCCCTGGGGGTTGACGCCTCTCCTTCTGGTAAAGTTCAATTGTCAAGCCATGTCCTGTGCTGGTTTGTTTGCGGGGACAATAATGTGCACATGGGGACACACCAATAAAACATATCAGGGCGACAAGGGACCAGAGAAACCATTAGACCTTCATTGGCTATGTTGCTGGGAGAGGCAGGGTGTCGGCCATTTAACACGAGCTTCATTTTTTGCTCCTTCCTTTACTTTGGACACTAAGTTCGTAACATTCTGTGTTTCTGTTCCTGATGTGTGAGGAATTTAAAAAGTTGGAATGATAAGAATTGAGAGGAATATATTGGGATAATAAAGTCCCTATTCATGATATGTGTAAGGAAAACAGATTCTTGTGTTTTTTGTCAAGAAGGTTGACCGGCTTGATAATTTTCACAATCTGCTTGAAAACGACACAAGAACTGTATGTGTGGAATGCCACATATGTTAAATAAAGAAGTGGTTGTCCATATTCCCCTCAACTCAAGTGTTTCTGTTGTTTGAGGTCTGCTATTTTCAATCTGACATTATTCTACTGCTAGAGAGAAATTCTTGAAATTAGTGATATAAAGAAAACGACGATATCATAAATGATTCAATTGTGATGTCTTTGAATGCTGTTTCCAAGCTCTTTTCCTTATAATAAAAATATTATGGTTAATTTAATAGTTATTTATGGTGGAAGTGAATGTTCTTTTATTGCTTGCATATGACCTGTTTCAGTCTAGAATGATATTCCTGAATATCCCATTATAACAATGAATTCATTCCATTCAAAATGTACACAATCTTTTGTTCACCATTAGGGATACTTTATTTGTTATTTTGAAAAATGAACCTTTTCAGTCGCCTTATTTGTTTATAATTATCTATTGATTGTCCTTAATAATTATAAAAATTCATATCAGTAATCTTGACCTTTTATATCATTAATTGAGTTTGAAATTTTGATATCTTAAGTAGTTGTATAAATTACAGCTCCAGAATTTCTCCATATGCATATTTCCTGACATTAACAGCAAATTGATTTTTAATATTTGCGTTGATGAAAGCTTACATCAGCTCATTAGGCAAGTCAGATCCCGAACAACAAACGATCCACAGAACATTTGCCGCGACTAATGGACCGCTCATTTCTCTTTCACTTTGTACAAAAAACTCCATGTTTGTTTATAGTTGTCTCCCTTGTACATGTAACATGCAGTTGATCTAGATTAATCAGTCTCAAGGGGTGCTGTTGTTTTCACTTAGCCTCCATGGATAACTCATGGTGATTCCTGATTGGTTGATAATGGTACCTCCATGTTTGTCTTGTAATGTAACTGCTTTCTAACTGGCATGTTTTTGATTCATGGCAGTTTGATCAAATCAAGGTACAATATTTATCTTAATGGCTTTCTGCTTTGTAAATATCTGTTTCGTTTGTTCTTTTGTTGTTGGTTGATGTGCTTTGGAGGAATATAGATTTTTTGAATTTTTTTTTCATGTAAGTTATTAAAATCCAAATTTATATTTTGAGGCATTTAAGAATGTTGATATGATAAAAATATCCTAAAAATATAAAAAGAACTCCTTTGATGTTTACAAAAACTTGAGGTAGACTTGGAAAGTTTTTTACCCTTTTTTTCCCGACATGTAAATCAAAATTGAACTTAATCAATGAGTCAAATCTACATGAATATAAAACAGATTATAACAAATGTCATATGATATCAAAATTGTTTTAAACAAGTACCTATCCAACCTTTTTAGAATAATTTATTTTGAACTTTTGCAATGGACGGGCATTACCATGTTAAGCTGTCTATCATGTCCCCCGATAAAGAATATATTCCCTTGTCAAGTTCCAAGATAAAGAATATATTCATTTGTCAAATCCCAGGAGATTCTTCTCAGATAAGAAACGAGTGAATAAAATAATCAGTGTAGACAGATGTAAAGTGATAAATCCCGACGGGGTATAAATAAACTTCGATTTGATGCCGATTAGAACTTGTCTTCCTCTGTGGCCTACAGGGCCACAGTAATGTCCGGCTAGTGTTCGTCATCAAAGACATGGTGAAAATTATTTGTCTGATTCAGTGTGGTTTTAAATCTTCCTTCTCGTTGAGAAACTTGAAGTGAATTTTTCATGTGTCTACAAAGATGAATTCATTTACTTCAAAGACAATTCTTGTTTGAAAATTATTCCTGATGGTTTTGTGAGGATTTCATACTCTCTGTGGTACTGCAAGATAGTTTAAAAGATCTTGCAGAATTTTGGATCATTAGGATTTGATGAACACGAGAGAAGTTAGAATCCATAAAAGAAAGATGAAAGAAACTTTTTTTAAAAATCATCTCTTGTAATTTTCACATTACTAATCCCCAAAAATGTGACGGAAATATTTTTCATATCATCTGATATTACTTCACAAATGTTGCATTTCTATTTGCCTAAAGGAATTTAAGAATAAAATTCCATGATAACTTTAATTGTTGCAAACTTCATTTGAAATGAAATGAAATTGAATTAATTCAGTACTCAGTCACATAGCAGGATGGAAAAAAACTGAACTCCCCACTGACAAAACCTGGAATTTAATTTGCAATATTTTGAATTAGATAAATTGATTTTTAACCGGACATCGGTAGGAATGCATGTGCAACAAACAGGTTACATAACTGAAAACGTGCATCATCTGGCGCTGTGTTCAAATCATATAATGAGGCTGGGCAACATTGAATGGGCCTGTTTGCCTGTGTATTTTGCCTTGAAGATGGAAGTTCTTTTCAACTCCTCGTCAATATCTTCTAGGATCCGAAAGATCACCAGGGGCAATTTTCACAGACACATCAGAGAATCTAACACTTGTTATGAGAACCATAGAAAATTCATTTCAATCCATTTATTGATAGTTTTGTAAATGTGGTTATTAAGAGCAATTTTATAGGAATATCAAGAGAATTTTCATTATAGAGTTCAAAAAGACAACATTAGTGTCTCTTTAAGATGATCATTATGGATTATTGGCCTTGTTTGGGCAAATATGATTACATCATTACAATATCATTATCGTTAACATCACACCTGGTGAGAGAAATCATCAAAAAAGAAACACTCTTTCTTTTTCATCACACCTTTGTATATAATCACTGTGAGAACGGGATTCCATTATTACAAAAAATATTTACAGTCTAATGTAAAAGTGGCAATCATGGATGATTTATTGGAAATTTATCCCATAATTTGTATCATCCAAAATAAATTGCAGTCGCATTTATGCTCTAAATTTAATCACTGACATCACAATGTCAACATCAGCGACTGTGAATCAGACGACTTGATAAGGTTAACCAACTATAAAAACAGGTGCAGAGGAATGCAATGATTAGTTAAATGACATGACTTTATGGTCGGCTAAGTAAGGCTTTAGCGCTGTATTGGAATGTGGGGTCAGCTGATTGGTGTTCAGGTTGCGTCCAATCTAATCATGACTGACTCACACACACTTAGCGTCATCTTATAATATAGCTGGTCCTTACAGCTCCTTTCACAAGAAATTGTCGCAAAATTGCTCCTTTTCCGCGAGTTTCACGCTTCGGCCCTTTTCCATTTGCCAAGAGTTCTTGTGCAAATTTCATCTGGTTTTATTAGATTTTAATAGTACGTTCTTGGTACGCCTAGCCGCTCCATGTAGCAAATTGTTATTACTGTGTGATTCACCCCTGTATTTCTTTTTGTAAAACATGTAGTGGAATTCTTAACCCAAACTTATTCTTGGGGAGGAGGATAGGAAGTGGATTTCAGAAAGGATTTCTGAGATGGTAGGTTGCGTAATTTGGATGAAAATAGTTTGAAAAAATAGTTGAGAGGCTTTTGACAAATGGAATATTTATGTCGAAAGCCATATTTGGACCTACAGGATCTATTTTTTCTTAAGAGGTTGTGTTTATCCATTATTTCTGGTATGGCTTAAGTGGTTTTGAAGTCATTGGAATATTGTGGATTGACTGAATGGCATTGTCCTGTTGCCATAGAAACAGTTAGTCACGTAATTAGCTAGTGCTTCAACACTTCAAGGAATTAGTCAAATCCTTAAATTAGCATCTGTGTCCTCAAATAGTACCCCGGCCTGTTGTTATGCGTTTTGATGAAAATGTGAATAGAAACGGCTTTGTGGTGATTCAAATGGATTCCTACTCTTCATGATATTAAGATTTTTGTATTTTTACAAGGGAGGCATGGATTATTTTAATTATCTGAATGCTTAATTTACCCTCTTACTTCGTAGCTCATATAATTCCCATATTCATATCGTAAATCAGTTTATGAACAGTAATTTTTGTAAATTAGCAACTTAAAAAAGTTTAACTTTATCAATTCAGCATCAAAATTGTTTTAAAAAATGTGTCTTTTCTATTGACATGTAAAGCCATTCATAATGTCTTCTATTTTACGTTTATTTTACAATTTTAATTTTTTATAAATTGTAAAAATGTAAAAATTAATTTTTTCATTTTTTAGCCCGAAAACAACAACAACCAGACAGTGTCCGACGGAATCATTGTTTCCAGGGTAACGGACAATGGTCCCGCCGACAACAACGGCTTGAAGATTTACGACAGAATTATTAAGGTAGGCGCCATTATTTCCATCCTATTTCAGAACTTTCCTACAGTTGATGTATGGAATCGGCTTTTTTTTCAGATGTGTGTTTGGGATTCCTTATCAAAGGGTTATTACAGTGGTTTGACATCGAGTAAATTTACCTGAAGCGCATTATTGATGTTTGAAAGCATAGAGATGGAATCATAAAACTTCAGTTTAAGGGATAACTACTTTTATCTACCACCTTCGTAATTATAATGGATCAATTGGCTATAAGCTACCAAAAAAGAGACTTCTTCCTCAAGGGATGTAGATTACCCCAACTCAAGCAATGTGCTGTTTATGGTGGCGGTCTTTGGTGCAGAATATAATGACATGTTACAGTTCCTTATTCTTACTCATGTTTACTCATGTATTTTTACTAGATGCCGTAATAGCCTTCTTTTATTCAAAATGTGTGACCTTTATAATGACATCAACCATTTTTGGTCAGCAAATTGGCAAACTTACAATTTTCCTCAACTGTCAAGGTCTATATGTTAGACCCAATTAGAAATTAGATATGTAATTAGTTTCTTTCTAAATAATGGTCAAATGTTGATGCTATGATCCTAGACTCTAACCTTTTTTCCCAGATATTCCGATCAATTCCTCCCCCTCCCATTCCGTTCTTTCCCCTCCCCTCTCATTTCCAGACCAAATTTTTGAAATAAAATATGTTTGAGATATCTTTTTGAACGCTATGTCGATGCTATGATTCAGACTCAAACCTGTTTCCTTAATATTCTTAGCCACCTCTCTCCCTCCCCATCCATCCCCCCCCCTCCCCCTCGCCCCTTAATCTCAGACCCAATTTTAGATATGAGATATGTTAGAGATATCTTTTTGAATGCTATGTTGATGCTATAATTCCTTCACTCAAACCTGTTCTCCAGGAATAGTTTCTCCCCGTCCCTCCCCCATTCCCGAGTTATGTCAGACAAACTAGCAGGTGCTTCTTGTGGCTGCTGCATCATTGAAAGAAAATCAATTGTGTAGAAAATCAGTGCAGAGACAGACATGGGGAAAAAAGACCCTCAAAATCCCATTGCTCAATGTGAACTAAATTCCCTGTAATTGACATTAGATTTTGTTCATTTTCCCGCAAATGCTCATCGCTTGTTTCAATTTGAGCTGAAATTCAGTTTTGAAAGTGCTGATTGAAATTGATGAATCTAATGCACCACTGTTTGTTCTTCACCGGCATCCAGCCCATACCCTATCTCTCTTCCACAGTTTCATACTCTCACGCTTTTTTAACGTGGTAATTAAATTTTTAAAAACAATCTATTGTTCGTAAAAAAGATTTGCAAACAGTCGTCCATCTTACGACAGGGTGGGTGAATTATGGAGTTAATCCAACATCTAATGGGCTCCTGTCACTTCCATACGTGAATGTCTCTACCCCCTGGGTCCCTTCCCGACCCCCCATTTTGTCCCGCCTCCCCTTCCCTTTGATCTTCCCCTCCCTACTGTACTTGTTTCAAGTGAGTCCGAGCCTGGCAAGAGTAAATATTCTTCTTTCTTGTCTTTCTTGCAAATCTGTTACTGTCGCATGATTTGGCCTCATTATCATCCGATTCTGTACCTCCCACTAAGACCTACTTTGCTCTCTGGATCGAGGGTATTATAGTCTCGTTCCAGAGTGAGTTAATACCATTGTGTTCTACATGACTACTGTTAATAATCCATCTTTGTTCCATGCGGCTATTATCCTCGCAGGACAAAAATTCAGATGAAAAGATGATTATTTTTGCATACTAGTTTCTTCAGGCTACAGGATTACATTATTTCATTATTTGTGGTTTAATTTGGTGGTTTTTAAGCTTAAGGCATTGTTAGTTGCAGTTTAGTTTCCAGTGTCCGTATTGGATTAAATCTCAACGTGCGAAAAGAACAGTTTCTTATTCTTTTGTCATTATGGGCTACTAATCAACTTAAAGCCACCAACCAGTCAAGGGCACCACGAGGGTTAATTACGCTTCTGATAGGGAGATGTCACATGTAAAAAATTTGTTTAAAAACGTGAATTGTTAAACTATTGGAAGAAGTTCTTAAAGATCAATCAATTTCATTCTAACAAATTTACAGAGAAAAATTTTTGTAAATCTTATTTTATGTCATAAAGAATTTTGTGTATGTAATGTAAGTAAAATGCAATGAACTTTGAGTTAGCCTTTTAACCACCATTAAAGAAGTTTTGCCTTAGGTAGTTTGTACTTTTGTTGGTTAATTTGATAAATTTCATAATTATTGGCAGAAAAATTTAAGTAGCATTTTAGGTTTCTCTCTTATGAATGAAAATCTATCATTGTGAAAACTTTTTATGATGATATTTCCAAAATTGTGTCAAATGATTAATTTTTTCACAAAGTACCAATTCAAATAGAAATTGCAAATAATATCGTCATAATTTTTGTGAGTCATTTGTAATATTTCTTTTTTTTAACAAAGTACCAATTTTCCTCTCAAAAGTATTTTTAATCACCGCTGCTAGTATTGTGCTTGGCAGCATGAGAGGACTAGCAGTGATGTAGTGTTAATTTAAGCAGTCAATATCGCGGCCTGGAAACCTGCAGAATGCCCCCCTTAAATACAAAGAAGTGTAATGGAGATATTGTACCGTGGACAAATGTTATAATTCAGGCAGGAAAAGCTAAGAACAATAGGTGATGTACCGAACCTCGAAAGCCACCATAGTGGTATTGCAGATAATCTTGACAACTAGCAAGAAAAACTGGCAATTATCAGCGTGTGTAAATCACTGAGGGGAGATGGGGCTGGTCGGGAGGTGCCGAACATTCATAAAACACGTCCTGCTCTGTAACAGTTCACGTCAGGACGACAGAGGTATTGTGGGGACACAAAAGGGGGAGAAGAAGAGAGACAGTTTGTCTTTGATCTGGACAATGGAGGACATTAATTCTCTCTAACTCTGACCCAGGGCTAGCTGCAATCTGGTCCGTGTTGACCGTCATGTGTCATGATGTGTCAAGATGTGTCTTGATGTGGTGGGTGATGGATTGACCACAGACTTGCATTGTCCATCAGAGATCATCCCCATTGTTAGTTAGTCCCTCATTTTTACCCATTTCCCTGATTCTCCAGCTTTTTGGTCCCACCAATCTAATATGGTACTGGTACCGAAATCAATTTTCTTGGAGATTGGAGAGGAAAGTTAAAGAGATAAATGAAGTCAGGAGTTGGTTGTCAGTGCCCTTTGGTAATTTATTGTCTTGTAATGGGGAGATGGGGTCACTCATTATTATTGTACTTTTTACGTTTTAATCAGAAAAATGAAGAATGACAAAATTAGAATTTGAACCGACTATCATTCAGTATTGATAATAGAGCTCCTAACTTCCTTAATGCCTCTGAAATTGATGACTTTTAAAAAAAATTACTTTAAAGTCTTAAATTATCTTAAAATAAACAACAAAAAAAAGATCATTGTTTAAATTAAAATGATGATTCATTGCGTTAGGTAACTGTATGCAATAAATGAAATATAAAATTTAATTTTGATTCTGAAACAAGTTTTCTCACAATGAATGAAATAAAATATTTAATTTTAAAATTTGAAACAGGTCTTCTCATATGGCCACCTCTTTGTACAAAATGAATGAGCATGAACCCGATTAGCTTTTAATGGTTGAAATCTTCCACACGAAGGCAGATTGACAGCAAGGTGAGCGTCACATCGTTTATAACAAGCTACAAGCTTGCTGCCTCAACTCGAAGACTTCACATCAAACCCTCTGCCCATCAAGGAGTCACTCGCTGTGAGGGGCAAACTTTGTCTCCAGCCCTTCGACTCTGTTGTCGCTCTTAAAGGGATAAAAGAGAGAGGGTCTGTTCTGAGGGGGCTGCACCTTGCAGGGGACAAGTTTGTGTTAGGGGTGGGGGTGGGAGGGGGGTGCACCTTGCAGGAGAGAGGTTTGTGTGAGGGGAGGGGGTGTGAAGGGGGTGCACCTTGCAGGGGGCAAAATGGTGAGAGGGGAGGGGGGAGGGGGTGCACCTTGCAGGGGAAAAATTTGTGTATGGGGAGGGGGGGGTCCACCTTGCAGGGGACATGAGGGGGGGTACACCTTGCAGGGGATAAGTTTGTGTGAGGAGGGGGAGAGGGGGGGTGTGCACCTTGCAGGGGATAAGTTTGTGTGAGGAGGGGGAGAGGGGGGGTGTGCACCTTGCAGGGGATAAGTTTGTGTGAGGAGGGGGAGAGGGGGGGTGTGCACCTTGCAGGGGATAAGTTTGTGTGAGGAGGGGGAGAGGGGGGGTGTGCACCTTGCAGGGGATAAGTTTGTGTGAGGAGGGGGAGAGGGGGGGTGTGCACCTTGCAGGGGATAAGTTTGTGTGAGGTGGGGGAGAGGGGGGGTGTGCACCTTGCAGGGGATAAGTTTGTGTGAGGAGGGGGAGAGGGGGGGTGTGCACCTTGCAGGGGATAAGTTTGTGTGAGGAGGGGGAGAGGGGGGGTGTGCACCTTGCAGGGGATAAGTTTGTGTGAGGAGGGGGAGAGGGGGGGTGTGCACCTTGCAGGGGATAAGTTTGTGTGAGGAGGGGGAGAGGGGGGGTGTGCACCTTGCAGGGGATAAGTTTGTGTGAGGAGGGGGAGAGGGGGGGTGTGCACCTAGCAGGGGATAAGTTTGTGTGAGGAGGGGGAGAGGGGGGTGTGCACCTTGCAGGGGATAAGTTTGTGTGAGGAGGGGGAGAGGGGGGGTACACCTTGCAGGGGATAAGTTTGTGTGAGGTGGGGGAGAGGGGGGGTGTGCACCTTGCAGGGGATAAGTTTGTGTTAGGGGAGAGGGGGTGTGCACCTTGCAAGGGACAAGTTTGTGTGAGGGGAGGGACCCTGTGAGTAAGACTGACTTAGATGGAGAATTGAAGAGAAGTGGCTAGTGAGTAGGGACAAGGTGGTTTAATGAAGAAATAGGTATCCCAAGTGCCATCTCATTTGATAGGCAATTAACTTATATAGAGGGGTTATGCAGTTTATGACATAGAGGGACTATGAAAGACAAGGTCTTTTGAGGTATTTGCAAAAAATTACAACAACATTATCAGAACCCTTTGCATGAACCAGTCGGTTTTCCTTGGTGATCTGATGAGATTTACTGTTAGGATAATTCAGAAATGTTGAAGAGGATAATGTTTAAGAATCACAGCGTTAGAAACATGGATGATTTTAGAATAGAAGGGTAGACACATTTGTATCATAAACGGACAAAGAATAATGATTGAGGCAATTTGTATAATGGATCAAATAGCAGGATAGAGAGACAAGAGATGCAGATAGAGTGATAGACAGCAGAAATGAGAGGTTGGATGAGTAGATGGGATACAAGAGAAGAAAGGATAAAGAGATAGTAAAAAAGGTAATGTTGATTAGGGATTAGGGTTGTAAAAGTGATAAATAGAGGATACTAAACGAAATTTAATACTATTTTTATTAAACGAGTTAATGATTAAGTATAAAATGAGCGAAAGCGAGTTTGATACCAAATCATTAACGAGTTTAATAAAAATAGTATTAAATGGAAGGAAGTTTAGTATTCTGTTTATTACTTGACCTCAGTAATCAAGCATTATTACCGAAAGTGTACTGAACGAAGCATTTCCGTGACTAAGCCGCCATTGAGGCGACGGTGCTAAGATTGTGACGTCACAACCACACAATATTATGACGTCATATGGGTAGCGATATTACACTAGTTTAATATCGCCGTATAAATATTACACTGCGGTATCTTACACGGGCGAGTAATAAACGAAAGTTGAAGATAGAATAACAGGTATGTGCAGGAGGAATGAGGGTTTTAATCTGGATAGGACGAATGGGCAAAAGAAGAAAAGGTTTTGAGGATAAACAGAAGATATAGGTAAGGATATGGAAAGGACATGACATAGGAGGGATAGGAAGAGGTATTGGTGAAAGGGATAGTAGAAAAGGATAGAGCAGGAGGATAGTAAAGAGGGATAGGTGAAAGGGATAGTAGAAAAAGAAAGAGCAGGGGATAGTAAAGAGGGATAGGTGAAGGGATAGAAGAAATGGAAAGAGCAGGGGGATAGTAAAAAGGGATAGAAGAAAAGGATAGAGCAGGGGGATAGTAAAGAGGGATAGAAGAAAAGTGAGATAGGTCAGAGGAATACGAAAGTCAGATAGGAAAGAAGAGTAGGAAAGTCGGATAGGAGAGGAATGACAGAAAGAGATATATAAGAATGAAAAGATAGGGATAGAAAAGTTAGATAGGACAGAGGAATAGGACAGAGGGATGGCAAAAAGGGATATAAAAATAGGACAGGACAGAAGGATAGGAAAGAAGGATAGCAGAGAAGGATAGGGCACTGGGGTAGGGGGAAGAAAGAGAGCGGTGTTTGTGATGAGAGGTCCATCTCCGACTTGTGACTCACTGAGTTAGGAACATCTTCCTCTCCTTCCATTGTACGAGGCCATCTCTCTCTTCCGGACAAGACCCTGATTACATCACCGCTCCTTTGATCTTTTTAAGCCTCTTCCACTGCTGGGGGATCCTACCTCAATTTAATTAGTCGTAATTACTCTATTATTGTGGAAGCAGAGAAAGGGATGAGTTTTGTTGGCAATTCTGCAACAGTTCCTGCCAAAAGCTTGCCTCTATTTTTTCTCCGCTTCAGGGTAGATACTAATTACTTTGTCAAAAACTGTCGAAAAGGCCCCCTATGGTGCGTTCTGCTTGATTTGATAAAATGGGAAGCGATGTACACATGAACTACACGGCTAGATAGAACAGGAGGGTCGGGGTGTGGGTTACGAGGGTCCTCGCTCGCCAAGAGGGCATTGTGGGATACAATCCTTGTGTTGAGAGGGCTTTGTACGAGGCTGTTAGTTGTTGTTGATGTAGTCTCGCATCAGCTCTTTCCCTTTGATGTTTGCGACAAGAGGGTGGTGTCATAGGGTCATGTGACTGTTGCAGGGTCGTGTGACCTTGGTTGTAAAGGCTGATGACATCATAATGTTTTGCATCTCTTAAAGATAGGATTACTATGGATTTTTTGCTTATTTTTGGAAAAGGCTGAAACAGTTATGATTAACTGTCAGCTGTTTTTGTCCAACTTAGATGGTTTGCTTGTTAGAGCATGTTTGATATGTGAGATAATTATTTGATATTAAAGATAACTATGTGATATATATGAAAAATCTTTACTTGATGTAAAGAGATCATTATTTGATATATATGAAAGATCATTATTTCAAGATTTTTCCTAATTAGTTTCTTATTATATTTAATATTTTAATGACTAAAGAGTTAATCAATTGTCATTACTTATCCATGTTATCATATATAGAAATGTTGAACGTACCTATCTACCATCAAGAATAATTCTTTGATGGATTTCATCTAAAAAAAAAAATCAGGTATTGACAACAATTAATTCCTATTACCTTTCACATATGAGATTATGAAATCAATTAACTCGGCTCCAATGAATTTGACATTTCTGTAGCTGGTCACGATATCTCTACAGATTTCATCGCTACTGATTATGAAAAGTTGGCAATCTTTTTCCTGTTGTCACCAACCACATAGTATTTCCTCTGACAGCTTTTTCTCCACACAGGCCCAATAAGCGGATATTAAATCTTCCCTTGATCCCAAGATTGCATAATTCTCTTAATTTGTCAGAAATAATTGTCGTTACATGCAAATCCCTTTCCAGCTCATGAACCGGTGGGCATTTTGACATCATTACTGCAATAATCGGCTGTTAGATATGGTAATGCCATTACTTGCCCATGTAGAATTTCAACTTGCGACTTCATGAAATACAAGTACAATCCCATAATGATAACTGAGTCTCTGCTGTGGCTGTGCTTCAACCAGGAATTAAGTCTGTTTGCTGGAAATATTCAATAAATTGCACCCTGTTTTGAATATTAAAGATGATTTTATGGAAATATGAATCATTTCAGCGTAAAACAGATTGTGGGCAACCAAAGTTCAAATGAATTAGATTGTTTGTGTGAATGGCAATAATGTCAAGTTTTGATTTTATTTTTGTTGTAATATCTGATCATACGTTATTCCATTTCGGAGCGTGAAATATCCAGATGAAAATTCTCCTTCCATATGAGTTGTTATACATGTCCATACATTTTCAATAATTTAAAATTTTTGTGTGTAAAAATTCAATTCTTATTTCATTATGTAGTGACAATTTCAAATTCTTGTTTCAAAGAAATTTTCTGCATGTTGTCTGAATTTCTAAAATCAATACCATAACAAACCGGCCAGCTCAGTGAGTGTTTTAAACAGACAGTTTTTCAACAAAAACACATGCAGAGAAATTACTATTATCAAACTCAAAAAAACACATGTCATTACGACAATGGAAACTTCTTAAAATGGTAGAAGAAAAACATCAAGTGTGAATAAGATTAATTTAGAAGATGAGAATGAAGTGGAATCTGACCCACGTGTCAGTCAGTTGAAGACAGAGTGGAATTGATTTTAACACAGGCAGGATGAGCAGGACTGGATCGAATTAAGAGGAGAAAAAGATCAGGATAAAGAATTACAGAAAGACGCAATCAGTCAGATCTTAGCCATTGCAATTAACACGTCATTTGCTCATCTGGTAATAAATCTTGCACAAGTGGAATCAAGGCAGTGTTGGCTCGTGCACGCTCGTGCACCCACTTGTTAACTGCTTCCTCTGCCACTCAGCCTGCTCTCCGTGTGCCAAATGTGCCCTCTCCCTGGTGCTAAATGTGCTCAAGTGGATTGCCCAGCAAGGATTTGCTTGTCTCGTCAGTCTTGGTTATTGGGGGACTTGTCGCAGGAGTTTGTCCTGTCCTCAACATCCCCCTCTTCCTGACAAATCCTCCCAATTTGTTTGCAGGATGTTGCAATCCATTTAGATTCTCACCAATGGGCAAACTGATCAAGATTGAAATTGAAATGAGAGAAATTCATTTGAGTATCAAAATGGAAGATAGTCTGAATGAAGTGTTTGAGCCAAGAGATTTGCTTTTTGCTATTAGAAATGAGTCTGCTATGCTATTGAAAGTTTAAGCCAAAGAATAAATGTTACAATCGGGTGAGAGAGGATGGTATAAGATGATTGCTTACACCATAAGACAGTTGCAGTGGAATAACAGGACTGAGTGAAGACTAGAATCTAGTAATAGGACCAAAAACCTAACGAAAGGGACATGAAATTGCTACAATGGAGCGTTTAGACAGAGGCTAAGGAGCCAACACTGCTAGTCAATAAAGATATTGATGGAAGTAATATAGGAGCCGTGTCCAGAGATCTCACCTAATGAACATGTATTGAATAAGAGTTGACTCAGTCATTTTATTAACTCCTCCATCTCCTGGGATTGATTGGGGAGGGAAGGAGGGAGGGGGGGTCTCTGCTTCAACAAGTGCTTTGGGGGATCTTTCTCAGCCCTTTAGAACACCAGACAACCCATTTATTGTGCTCCTGAGGGGCTGGGAAGCCTCATAATTAATTGTGCAGCAATTGATATGACCTGAATGTCAAACCCGAAAGAGTTTACTTGTAGATGCAGAGAGGTTTGGTGCAGCAAGATGGCTGAAGAGATATGGGAAGGGAGAATGAAAATCCCTCAAAGGTGGAGTCTAACAACATTGTTGAATGGTCGGAGGAGATGATAATGATGATGATGTTGATAATGGTGATGATGATAATAATGGTGACGATGTATATAATGATGATGATGATGGTGATGATGAGAGGGAATTGATTATGATGATGATGATGTTGAAATTGTTTTACAGTAAAACAGAGCATAAACACATTGATACAGTCACATGCAATATAATTATTTCATAATTAGTTAGCTGAGAAGATAATTGATAATTTTGGGAAAGGATAGTTCTAAAAGAAATGCTAAAATGATCATGGGGAGGGGATGGTGAAGGTAACGTAGGTAAGGTCTGAGGAGAGAGGTAGGAGATGTACAAATATAACAAGGATAATAAATCACTTGATTGATGTTCTGTGTGTGCTTGGAGGTCTTGGAGGAATCAGCAGTTCATTTGTAAAGAAAATGAAATGATGATTCTTGAAAAAATGAGCTGAACAAAGCGGACAGCTATATTGATATAGACATTATTGACATGGAGATGGCTAAACGGTGTTATCTTAGATATGCTAATCAAGCTAGGGATTTTGCGTAAGTGGCATTGAAGCTTCTGAGAAAACTCATATTTTTTGTATGAATTTGTAATTAGATTGACTGTTTTTCGACATGAGAATGAAATGATAATTCTGTTATCTGGGTGACTTGGTGTAATGTTGATAAAACATGTTGCCGAGGAACAGTATAAGGCTTCTGTGAGAAAGTTTCGGTGTCTCCAGCATGAGACTGCACTAGTTTAGGGTCTATCCCCTCTGATAAACTGCAGTAATTCAGGGTCCATAACTTATAATAGACTGCAGTAATTCAGGGTCCATCCTTTGTAGTACCCTGCATAAATTCAGGGTCCATTCCCAATGATAGACTATACAGTTATTCAAGGTTCATTCCCAATGATTGACTGCACTAATTCAGGGTCCATCCTCAATGATAGACTGCACCAATTCAGGGTCCATCCCCAATGAAAGACTGCACTAATTCAGGGTCCACCCCCAATGATAGACTGCACTAATTCAGAGTCCGTCCCTCATAACAGACTGCACTAATTCAGGGTCCATCCGTTTTAATAGACTGCACTAATTCAGAGTCCATCCCTTGTAATAGACTGCACTAATTCAGGGTCCATCCCTCATAATAGACTGCACCAATTCAGGGTCCATCCCTCATAACAGACTGCACTAATTCAGGGTCCATCCCTCATAATAGACTGCACCAATTCAGGGTCCATCCCTTGTAATAGACTGCACTAATTCAGGGTCCATCCCTTGTAATAGACTGCACTAATTAAGAGTCCATCCCTCATAACAGACTGCACCAATTCAGGGTCCATCCCTCATAATAGACTGCACCAATTCAGGGTCCATCCCTTGTAATAGACTGCACTAATTCAGGGTCCATCCCTTGTAATAGACTGCACTATTTAAGAGTCCATCCCTCATAACAGACTGCACCAATTCAGGGTCCATCCCTCATAACAGACTGCACTAATTCAGGGTCCATCCCTTGTAATAGACTGCACTAATTCAGGGTCCATCCCTTGTAATAGACTGCACCAATTCAGGGTCCATCCCTTGTAATAGACTGCACTAATTAAGGGTCCATCCCTTGTAATAGACTGCACTAATTCAGGGTCCATCCCTTTTAATAGACTGCACTAAGTCAGAGTCCATCCCTCATAACAGACTGCACTAATTCAGGGTCCATCCCTCATAATAGACTGCACCAATTCAGGGTCCATCCCTTGTAATAGACTGCACTAATTCAGGGTCCATCCCTTGTAATAGACTGCACCAATTCAGGGTCCATCCCTTGTAATAGACTGCACTAATTAAGAGTCCATCCCTCATAACAGACTGCACCAATTCAGGGTCCATCCCTCATAATAGACTGCACCAATTCAGGGTCCATCCCTTGTAATAGACTGCACTAATTCAGGGTCCATCCCTTGTAATAGACTGCACTAATTAAGAGTCCATCCCTTTTAATAGACTGCACTAATTCAGAGTCCATCCCTCATAACAGACTGCACTAATTCAGGGTCCATCCCTCATAATAGACTGCACCAATTCAGGGTCCATCCCTTGTAATAGACTGCACTAATTCAGGGTCCATCCCTCGTAATAGACTGCACCAATTCAGGGTCCATCCCTTTTAATAGACTGCACTAATTCAGAGTCCATCCCTCATAACAGACTGCACTAATTCAGGGTCCATCCCTCATAATAGACTGCACCAATTCAGGGTCCATCCCTTGTAATAGACTGCACCAATTCAGGGTCCATCCCTTGTAATAGACTGCACTAATTAAGGGTCCATCCCTTGTAATAGACTGCACTAATTCAGGGTCCATCCCTTTTAATAGACTGCACTAATTCAGAGTCCATCCCTTGTAATAGACTGCACTAATTAAGGGTCCATCCCTTGTAATAGACTGCACTAATTCAGAGTCCATCCCTCATAACAGACTGCACTAATTCAGGGTCCATCCCTCATAATAGACTGCACCAATTCAGGGTCCATCCCTTGTAATAGACTGCACCAATTCAGGGTCCATCCCTTGTAATAGACTGCACTAATTAAGGGTCCATCCCTTGTAATAGACTGCACTAATTCAGGGTCCATCCCTTTTAATAGACTGCACTAATTCAGAGTCCATCCCTTGTAATAGACTGCACTAATTAAGGGTCCATCCCTTGTAATAGACTGCACTAATTCAGGGTCCATCCCTTTTAATAGACTGCACTAAGTCAGAGTCCATCCCTCATAACAGACTGCACTAATTCAGGGTCCATCCCTCATAATAGACTGCACCAATTCAGGGTCCATCCCTTGTAATAGACTGCACTAATTCAGGGTCCATCCCTTGTAATAGACTGCACTAATTAAGAGTCCATCCCTCATAACAGACTGCACCAATTCAGGGTCCATCCCTCATAACAGACTGCACTAATTCAGGGTCCATCCCTTGTAATAGACTGCACTAATTCAGGGTCCATCCCTTGTAATAGACTGCACCAATTCAGGGTCCATCCCTTGTAATAGACTGCACTAATTAAGAGTCCATCCCTCATAACAGACTGCACCAATTCAGGGTCCATCCCTTGTAATAGACTGCACCAATTCAGGGTCCATCCCTTGTAATAGACTGCACTAATTAAGGGTCCATCCCTTGTAATAGACTGCACTAATTCAGGGTCCATCCCTTTTAATAGACTGCACTAATTCAGAGTCCATCCCTCATAACAGACTGCACTAATTCAGGGTCCATCCCTCATAATAGACTGCACCAATTCAGGGTCCATCCCTTGTAATAGACTGCACTAATTCAGGGTCCATCCCTCGTAATAGACTGCACCAATTCAGGGTCCATCCCTTGTAATAGACTGCACTAATTCAGGGTCCATCCCTTTTAATAGACTGCACTAATTCAGAGTCCATCCCTCATAACAGACTGCACTAATTCAGGGTCCATCCCTCATAATAGACTGCACCAATTCAGGGTCCATCCCTTGTAATAGACTGCACCAATTCAGGGTCCATCCCTTGTAATAGACTGCACTAATTAAGGGTCCATCCCTTGTAATAGACTGCACTAATTCAGGGTCCATCCCTTTTAATAGACTGCACTAATTCAGAGTCCATCCCTCATAACAGACTGCACTAATTCAGGGTCCATCCCTTTTAATAGACTGCACTAATTCAGAGTCCATCCCTCATAACAGACTGCACTAATTCAGGGTCCATCCCTTATAATAGACTGCACTAATTCAGAGTCCATCCCTTGTAATAGACTGCACTAATTCAGGGTCCATCCTTCATAATAGACTGCACAAACCCAGCAACCAATTCCCATACTGACAGGTGGTTTGGAAGTGAGTGCACAGAGGCAGTGAAGATAGTAATTTGGCAGGCATCTTGAGGACCTTCACACTGTTGCTTTTACCGCCATATTAACTTGGAGGGTATTTTCCCGCTTGTTGAGTAGGACTGAAATCTAGTTAAGACCCTGGCCCTGTATAGGAACTAACAGCCCCCAATCAGGCTTGTCAGAGTAACTGGGTCTCTATGCCTAGTTTACCATGTTAACAGCCTCTTAATTCCACGTGGAGAAATTTCCAGGAATTATATCAATGTATAGTAATTGCATTGCAGGAATTTTTTTCATGGGAGAGATTAGCAAAATGCTTGAAGTCATAACTGTCATTGATCAAAGTTTTTTCATGACAAGTAGGCTCTAAGTTGATATTGATTGTTGATGGATGGGTGTCGGGAGTAAGAATCTAATTGCATAGAGAAGTTCTTCTTTCATCTGCTGGATTCATCTTGAGGATTTGTCACTTCTTAAAAAGTCAAATTTATGATGTGTGAATGACAAGTCAAATAATATTTCATAATTTTGGTTTGATTCCTTCCATCAAAGCTTAAATTTGATCTGAAGTTCAAAGATTGAAGTTTTAGAGAAATTGATGATATTTTATTGAAAATATTGTTTGGTTTTTAGGTCATTTATTGAATTTAAAAAAAAATAACTTTACACATTTTTTCATCAGCTTGTCAGGTAATAGTCATTTACATTGATAAATTGTACAGCTTTATGAATTTGATGACAGATTTAAAAAAGATTATTTTTTTATTTGGATTCCAATCTGGATAAGGAGGTTAATATTGTACATGTCATTCATACTGTAAGGAAATAGTCTTATTGGTTTGTAATGTGTTCCAACCAAATGAAAAAGGTATCTCACCAATCCAATGACAGTAATCAATTCAATTGATGAAGATAATGTCAAATTTTATGTATTTTTATCTCAGTTAGATCTTAATCACATCAATGACGATTATCAATTCAATTGATGAAGAAAATGTCAAATTTTCTATATTTTTATGTCAGATCTTAATCACATCAATGACATTTTTGTAAAATGAAAAATATTACAATAATTAACTCAGCTGCACCAAAAAAAACCTGAGACATCTTTACATATTGTCAAATTACATTCAGGTTTCAGTGACATCAACAGCACTTTCCATAGAAATATGGCACATATTTAAATCTATGAAGGAAAATCAAGTTTTTTCCTATTTTTTGACCACCTGTCACCCTCAAGATGATGTATATTTGAAAATTTGTGTGTAGCGGCCGCGATAATTACTGTGTTTATGACAGGGGTAACAGAGGCCGAATGTCTGTAGTGTATTCAGTGTTGATGGGTATTGTTGTTCTTGTCTGTGTATGACGTGCTTGTCATGGCCGACTGTGTTGTCAATGTGGTCGTTGTCAAGGGGAAAATGCCTGTTGTTATGACAACAACAACATCAAAGAACTCTTTTGTTGCTGAGGAAGGAATGGTTCAGTAAAGTTGAAAAATGGAATAGGAAACTATTGCTTGGCACGCATTAATCCCTATGAGTAAGTCACAAAAATATGATTAAAAGTTTTCTGTTTAAATGTCATAAAAACAATATTTGTAGTCATTATTCACATTATATTCTTGACAGGTAATAAGAAATTGAAATTGAAAATATTTTATTCAAAGAACTTCCTTTCTTCAAACACAATATTTTCAAGTCATTGCCCTAATCACCCCATGTTTCCCCATCCTGTTGAAAAACTTTAACAAAACAAGATGTCAATTAACTTAACATTCCAACTCAAAGTTAATTGGCTTGATGTATTGCTTTACAAATATTTTGTACTCAAACATTTGCATTTCAATAACAAAACACCCTCGTTTGTTGACTTTAATGATAAAAAAACGAGTGAAATGTACACATTTGAAACTCATTTTCAATTTACGCATCAAGCTTTAACAGTTTCCCAACTAGACAAGATAATCACCTGGAGACAAACGAGACTTTAAGATCACCGTCATCAAATATTCCCCTCAAACTTAAAGTTCATTTACAAAGATTAAACACGATAACGATAAAGAACTTCAATCCTATCCCGTTCCCAAGCTAAATTAATTTATATCAAACCATGATTTTCTCATCTTTCAAAAGAAATTTCAGTGACACTGAGGCGTCAGATAGTTGGACAAGGAGCGGGATCCGGGGATGAGTTGAGACAAGACAATGAACCATATAGGACCAATCAGGCAAATTGAAACACAATGTACAACATGTTAATACAACATCAAAGATAGCTCGTAACAGGATTGAAGGCAAACCACTGCTAAACTTCCATCCAGCTACGGCCAAAACCTTAGGGAACTTCAAGTGGAAATTTGATACAGTGTCTCATAAGCCCCTTAGACAGTATGACTTAATCTACTCGGTAATTAACATTTGTTTTAGAGACAGCTGAAGAGGCAAAAATGCACTTTAATGGATGGATGTAATTCTGGCCAACACAAAAGTCTCAACGACTGATTGGCTTTTGTGCGGAGCTAGGTGATTAGTCCTGTATTGATGAACGAGCCAAAACCACAATAATTACACATCAAGGCAACATGCAAGGCATGTTTTTTCCTCCATACGGCAATTCCTTCTACCAGATGTTGAAACAAGGGCTTCGATTGCCTGATGGAAGCGAGAGGATCTTGTCATCTGTAAACAGGGACAACAACAAATTCCTCTCCCATCAGCCCTTTGATGTAGTCCCGACGGTGTGCCGTTGCGTCGATTATGAAAGAACAATAATAGGAAGATGGAGCCGAAGTCTGCAGAGACCGGTTCACGACAGTTTATAAAACTCTGATTTTAATCGGTGCCCTGCTTGCTTTAGGCTTCTTACTTAACTGAAGAAGCACCCATTATGTCTTGCCCCACGAGGCTAGCTTAATAAGTTTGAAGTTCGTTAGTGGGTAAACATGCCTTTTTGTTTTTTCTAGCCTTTTGCTAGGATGTTAGAGATCCACTGATGGATTGCTAATTAAAAGATCCCCTTTCTGTTTGGACGAAACAATGACAGTGCCCCTCACATCTTCGGGCTGTTCCGGCTCGTATTGGAACAATGGCTAACAGACATGGCCGGCTGAACAGGGAGAAATTATCTGTTTACGGACTTCGTCTGTCCTTAGAGGCCAAACACGACATGGGCAAGTTTTTTAAGCCGTTTCTCCTGTGACTCCTATTGTGCTTTGGCCCTAATGAAGACGCAGGCTGTCACATCGGGGATTAATCCTCATCTCATCTTATTGAATTTGCCCAAATGTTTGTGCTACTTTTGCCACTGTTATTCCCCATCTCACTCTTGATAAACTAAACTCGGGGCATTTCAAAACTTGGAAGTTTCGTTAATTTACATAAATGATTAATGAGCCAATTACAGCATTTTATGAATGTCTTCAAAGGCTTTTAACTGGGCATTGTTTAGATGAATCATATCGTTGGCAAGTTGTCAACGCTCACCCTGTACTTCCACACACACAATTAAAAATCATAGTTATTTTCTGATATGATACGCATTAATCACCGCGGAATTATAGATGCCAAGTTTCTCATGAGAAACTGATTACAGGAGCTTCGTTATGAAATGCAATTACAGTTGTGTTGGTCGTGAAATGGAGGAATGAAGCGTAAACTTCAGCTTGACGCCTCTCATGATCCAATCAACCAATTATCTGCTTAGAAAAACCTGCCGTAGAACAATTGAAAATGAATTCATACTCAGTTTGACAAATTTTACAAAAGGGTAGTTCACCAAATTCAGATTATAAACCAAAAATGACTCATTATTTCTTAAAGGATCAGCTCTTTACAACACTGTGGAAATAGCCCCTGTCATAATTTCATTTTCTGGCGCAGTGCTTGTTTTAATGATGGCAGGAGTCTGATTCTGATAACAAGCTGCACACTCAGTACTATAGCAAGGTGATCGCTTCTCACCACTTTTGTTCTTTCACTGACGCTCAACAAACCCTTTTATGTGGTCTGAGTTGTTTTGTTCTTTTGACTACCGGGTAATCTTCGATAAAAAGAATTTAAATCTTTCTAATATGCTTGTATATCAACTATATTTAATATTTGTTCAACCACATAATTGCCTTGCTTACATTTTAGCTCGGCACTTGAATATATCTTGCTTACATGTTGATAAAGTGCAAAAATATATCTCGCTTATAATTTTTTGGCAAATTCAAATTATAGACATCTTACTCCTCTTTCTCACAAGCAATAAAATCAAGTCTTGTTTAAGTTTTAATCCCAGTCATGTCATATCATTCTCACATTATTTCTTATAATTTTTTTTTTTTTATAAACTTTCATTTACATTTACAATATCCCTCTTGTACCATTCAAACTGAAGAATGAGTTAAAAGCTCAATCAAACCAAACAATATTTGAATAATTTATGAAAAAAATTTTGACATTTTTAAAGCCCATAATACTTGTATTATAATGGTTATATTGCACTAGATCCTAATCCCTGTAGCAAATCCGAGGATGTTCAGAAATCGATTCCAGCGCCATATTAGAGCAACAGAGGTATTCCAACCATAAACATGCAGTGTGCCGAGTTCAGACTTCCATATGGATTATCTCTTCTCATAAAAGCACTTGTATTAATGATTCCTTGTCTAATACCACTTTGAAACCTCCTGTGCAGTAAACCCTTTATCTCTTCAACTTACGACGCTCGCCGTCAGCAAATACTTCGTCAACTTTGTTTACATTATAGATTTTAGATTTAATAAGAGATAAAAGGAGAGATTTATGTTTAGCAACTGTTAATTCTCAAATCTTGTTTTGAAGGATATATTTTTTACAAGAGCCAGTATGGACAAATAGTTCTGAGTGCTTTTTTATATGACGGTTATGAAGTGAATTATATGTATTGTTCAAACAAAGTTATGTGAGGCTGGTTGTATTTTGAAGATTAAGAGCCTTCTGAAGGAAATATTAGTTTGATAAATGAAAAGATTACTTATATAATAGATTTGTTCTTTTGTGTTAAAAAGATAGTTCTAGTAGGGGATTATTTTAAGGAAAAAGGTTTCCTTGTTATGTGGCATATTTGAAATAAGAGATGATAAAACAAGATATTTTAGTTTTAAAGAATGTTTTCATGTTTTGATATTTCTGAGAGGAAGACACATGGGTCTTCTTTAGTATAATGAATACAAATTGCTCAGAGTCACATGTTGTGGAGCAAAACAAATTTGTATAGTCCTTGTCCGGGAAAATAACCGACTTGTGAAAAAGCTAACACAATTTTCCATTCATCATTATAATGGAATTGGATTATTTCTTATTTGTTAAAGAACGAATATGGTTCAGAATTGGACATTTATTGTTTGACTTTTAAAGGTTTAATATTTTAGGGAAAAAAATTCTTAAAAGTTAAATCTTCATGCATTTCTTTCCTTATGTTTGTTTTATGAATTAAGTTGAACAGAAACTTTCATAAATTCAGTTTATGAAATAAGGCCTGTCCATAAGCACGGAACCTATCTGGTTTCTTTTGAGTTGGACTGGGAAGGTATTTCTGTAATTGCCCTAAAATCATACTTTTGGAATCTTTTCAGAATTTATTTCATACACTGATAAAATTTAGTTTAAAAATTAGGTTAAAAGCTTACAAAGTCATGAATATAATGCCGATATATCCTAATCATGGCGAGAAACAAGATCAAAACACAATCAATTCCAAACGAGGGGTTATTGAGCAAAATGATGGCTAATGTTTTTATTACCCCTTGACAGAAGCCCTTAATCACCTTCCATTTTGACCTTATCAGGTCAAACAATATCCAATATTTAATCCTCAGAAATAGGTTTGGGAGCCCATGTAAAGTGATGGGGATGTTTAAACAAGCCCAGGTGAGGGGTCGATTCCTGCAGCGTCCCTCCCGCCGTATCCCACACAATCCAATGAGTGGTTAATTTTCCCAACAGCAATAAAGCAAGAGAAATCAGCAAGCCATTGATTCAAACATAAACCTTTACTAATCATTTTGACCAACATTGGGAAGATTTATGGCTGAGTAAGAATCGCAGATTACAACCAGTGCTAGTATTTTACGAGGGGGATCAAGTGAAAGCCTTTGAAGTATCTATTGTTTACAGTTCTTCTGGGACCCTTTTGCCATCTGGGCCGAAACACGACCTAATTCCAGGTTATGAACCCTACCCAATAAATCTGAACCTCCCGACTTGGTTTAGTGACATTGCACTAGGAAGTAATGGGAGGAAAAGAGAAGTTATGGCCGAAATGTTAAAGTCCTCCCACCCCATCTCCTTGGCTCTGTTGGTATTGTTTAACATTAATATTCTAATGATATTGCTTTCATATTTTACGCATAAAAATAACATAAAATTGCTTTGAAGCTGCCATGAATCCAGCTCGGACTTCCTGCTGTCTTTGTAGGCAGTGCGTCGTGGTGTGATTGTTGCAAAGCTCGCCGTTTCATCTTCACACATCGGGGACTGTTTACTGAACAATTATGGCAGGGATGTTTTCTTTAGCAAGGTGCAGCCTTTGAAGTGAATTTTCATGATCAAATTCAGAAAACTGATTACCTTGTCATTCTAATATTCATCATCAATATTTTTGCAGTATTTGAGACAATATTGTCACATAATGGTAAAATCTTTCATCATGGCAAATGAAAAAATTATTGCAATTTTCACTATTGCTATTTCTAATTTTGCCATTACTATCTCCAATTTTGTCATTATAAAACATTTTCTTGTCATTTGTCACAAAATATTTTTAATAATTCATTCCAGAAAGTAAACAATAATTATCATAGAGGTGTATAGAATATTGTCAACTTAACATCTTGTGGAACTATGTCGCATTTCAAAGTTAGATAAGACATTTAGTTACAGTAAATAATTGACACATTGTTACACTAATAGCATAAAATGAACCCATTGATACACTATTGAGCCTTCCACAACAGCTATATCAACTAGGAGTGGGTAGGATGGGGTGAGATGCATCCCATCAAATATAATAGCTATGGAACTGTTGGAAGAAGAAAGTGGTCTTGTTGATGTAACAGTAGGGACAAAATGGGAACAAACACAAGGAGACTCCCAGTCTGTGGGCTAGACAGGTTATTCATAGCTTATTTACAGCTTATTTACAGCTTACACAGGACATCACAACTTGCTTTTCTTCTACTCAAGAAGTGTTTAGTCTTTTGAAAGCCGTTGCTCACTCCCATGTAGTGTCTCTAACACTGAGAGAGAGACTGTGTGTTTACTTATACGCTGTGTCAATAACCTTTGGGAATTTTCATTATTATCAAGTCCCCATAACGAAAAGTTTATAACGAGATTTTTATGAGAAAATCAGCTCTACTTTAATAGAATGGTTCACCTTATTATGGAGGGGAGCAAATGTATTTGTAATTTGTTCTTGCACAGACATTGCCGGCAGCAAAATAATGGTAATTCTAATGATCGTCATAAGGTCCTAGAAAATAGATAAGGAATAGCTATTTCTTAAAAACTTCCATTGTATATGCAACACTTATTCTGCTTTTCTCCTCTAGCAATGAAATAAAAACTTTTATGCAAATAAGAGTTCATTTTATGAATATATCAAAATAATAAACCTTAATTTTGAAAATAATTTTTTAAAATTTCTCCACTGATTCTACCAGATCAATGAATCATCCAAATTAAGTGTTTTTGATAATTGTTAATAAATTTGTCGCAATTATGTCATTTTTGTCAAATATATTTGGACATAAAATATTTCTTTTCAAAATCACTGAAGTTTAAAATCCCTAAACATTGTTCCCTTAGATTTGATCTGTTTAACAGAGATAATGGGGGCAATAGATAAGGGACTTCCAAGACAAAATATTACAATAAATTGTTGGAAAAGAGCACTTCTGGAGTTGTTGTGAGGGGTAAATGAACTAGAAATGATTAGTCTCTCCGTGTACCTGATAGCTGTTTTAATAAGGCTTGAACATCTCAATAGCCAGGAAGAAAATTAACATTTAAAACAGCATGTTTATAACAGGCTTGTGAGATACACTTCTAAGATGGATTACAAAGAGCACTTAAACTCATGTTTTTTCATGGAACTGGAATTTATTTGAGTGGGATGTCAAAAAAAACCCTTTGATATTGTTGAAATAGAGAATTAAATCAATTTGAATGCTCACAACAATGGGCGCCATTGTGATCCTACAACACGTATGGAAGCTCTATGCAGCGTGCGGGCGGAGACTATCCACCTCAATTGTTCAGGATCATTTAAAATGATTGTTTTCTTTAGAAATGTAGATAGTCTTCATTGGGGGTCTCTTATAGCTCTCCCGGGGCTACATATCACATGAAATGGTAGCCTGAAGATACCCAGACCTGATAACGCCAATGAATTCCCTCTTTTACTGACGACATCGTCAACTAAATGGAAAACTGTCCACTTGCCCAGGTTGGTGTAAGATTTAGGGGCCAGTTGCTGTTAGATTTAGGGGCTGGCGGAGCCCTCGGGAGGCAAGGAGATGGGTAACAGGGCTTTGCCATTATCATAATCTGAGAAGGTCCTTATCGGCGACAGCCTCTACCTTTGATCTGGCTATTTCTTGGAATGAGAAATTGGAGATTCTCATAAAAAGCTGAGGAGAAATTAAAGATTCTTAATTGAAGGATGATTTGTATTCTTGCCTGTTGGTCGGACCCATTTGCCCTTTGTCCCACTGGACTCACTCATATTCAATTGATTACAGCAGGGCAAACTGGTAATGAAAGTCTCAGTTCCAACTAGTTCTGTCTTTAATATTTGTTAACTTATGTTTTAAAGAAAAATGTCCGATGATGAATCTCTAAATCAGGGCTGTCGTTACCCATAATCAGATTTCCACAGACATGTTGCTTTTTATGAATTTTTTTCTTTTTTAAATACTGGCAAAGTTGAATTTTATAATGTTTGAAACAATTTCACAAAATTCATAATGATAAATTTCATAGAAAATATTATTTTATGAAAAAATTTAATATCAAATCAAGTAATAACAATTTTTTAAATATTCAAAATAATTTTTTCTATTGGAAATATTGTCAGATACATAATCATGCGAGGGGATTTTACTATGATAAATTGATTGATTTTATGGATAATTTCGTGTATTTCTGGCATGTTTATAATGGGGGACGAAGCATCGTTCCTTCGTGCTAAAACCTGCCAGAGGAGATTATGATTTAATAACAGCTGAGGAACGGCAATCTTGGCATTACTCATGCTAGTTGTGATAACTTGGAATGATCGAGGATAAAAACAAACATATTACTGGCAAAGATGAAGACCGTCTGAAATCAATATATTATTACATTAGAATTGCATGAAGAAGGGCTGAATGGACCATTGCTTTTTTTCATACTTTAAATCAAAATTGAAATGAAATCTTTCCAATACATTACAATAGTCCACTTTTACCTGAAATGAAAAATGCTTAATCGAGAACGTGCAGGCAGTTTTGCTGTGTAGATACTTAATTCATACTGACAAGCATGAAAATGATTAAGTTTAATAATGGTGTATCGATGACGTGGAATAAACAGCGACTTGTTTATTTGCTTGTATTCCTCGATTGTAATGAATATTCAGCTGCAATTCTTGTTATTAAGAATAGAGATATCCCTGAATCGGAATCAATATGGCGCAATTACCTTTCCCAAACAGGAAGCACTGTTGTGTAATGGTCGCCAGCCTGCCAAGGTGATTAGAGAAAAGACAGGGCTTTTCATGGTGCTTTGGTAATATGCCTCTGACGCCTCACCTTCGATGGACGCCAGATCATTGAGCTGTGTCAATTTCAAATTTTCGCAGATAAACTACAGGCAATGATTTAATTGTTGACAAGTGGGGAAAATTATGATGGATTGTGCAACTTAAACTGTCATAATTACTCCAGTCGAAAGTAGTTACCGTGGACATGGCGCTTGTAGCGGCGTGCGAACATGAGATCAGTTGGCATACATGCAGGAACTCTTCAGTGGTTGAGGCCCCTTTCTCAGGAGGTGAGAAACTCTTTAAAATTTGACGATCTTAAAACCTTCAAAATTTGTTTTAAGTACCTTTTTTTCACTTTTTGCTCAATATTATCGATTGATTAAAAAAAATTCTATGTACAAAATCAGGTTTCATTAAATTATTCTAAAATGTCACAAAAGAGTGACTTTCAAATTGTCAGTAATAAGTGAAAATATCTTTTTATTGTCATATATTTTTTTCAATTCTCATTAATTAACTTTTAGATTATTTGAAAAAAATGTTTGCTCAAAAATTGTCAGTTTTAAGTAAGATTATAATCATGTGAGTCCATAACTATCACTTATCTATTTGTCTGTCAGCTCAGCGGGTGTTTATGTTAACAAAGGCAAAGATAACATTAAATATCTCTGCCAAATAAACACTTAATCATTGTTCTCCTGACATTAATCGTATTGAGCGCAGTCAGTGACATCATCATTCCCCCATGGGGGAAAATCATACCTGAGTCAGGTGTCAAGGATACAATTAGATACACCTGTGTCAAACAATGATACCTATTGTTAGGACACACCTGTAATAGGTGTATCTCCTTGTTTGGGGGATGTAATAGGTTTTAATTGCTTTTTCTTTAGGCACCTGGTAATGGGGTACTGTTTCTTTGTATAGGATTTGTTAAGAAGAAAACTTCTTGCAATATATGGAGCTTATTTTCTGTATTTCTACATTATGGAGGTCACACCTGTAATATATCTCCTTGTTGGGGGATCTGTAATAGATTTTAATTGCTTTTTCTTTAGACACCTGGTACCTGTTTCTTTTTATAGGTCTTGTTAAGAAGAAAAATTCTTGCAATATATGGAGCTTATTTTCTGTATTTCTACATTATGGAAGTCACACCTGTAATTTACATTCTACCTGTTTTGGAGGAAAAGTGTTTCTCAGTTGTACTTTTTCTGCAGGGAATAATTTCTCTAAATGCATATGATACAACAACAGCTGAAGTCTTGAACCGTTCTGAATGACCACTTTACAGGAATTTCAACTCTGAAACAAAGGTGATAAACCAGATATAGCCATTACTTTTACCGTATCAAATTATGAAACATATTTCTTGGAAGTAATGAACAATAATACCTGGTGTACTGAATGATCCAGGTATATTAATTGCCAGGTCACAGTTTTGATTATGCATTGGTTTGAAAGGTAAAAATCTTTCAAAGCCATACTATACAGCCTTTGGAAAGGTTTTCTTCAAGTAACTCTATTTTGTGAGATTTGATGTTTCCATTTATTACTTATGATCGGCAGAAGATGTATTTATTTGTCAATTGAAGTGCTTATATCGGGTGAGGAGTGTGGTCAATATCAGTATATTGGCAGGTACCAATTACAGGTAAGTGTTGTGACAGGTATAGGCTGACAGTGACAAGATAAGAACAATCATGTAGATAACAACCCACAGGGGGTATCGCATCGTCACAGGTAAGCACAGGTAAGCACAGGTAAGCACAGGTAATCAGGTGTAGTAGAGTTTTACCCAGTATCGTCTCGTACCTTAAATTTGTTAATGTGTCCTGATGACTTGAATTTGTCGATATGGTTTTTATGGTCATTTTTCACTTTCAATGTTCTACTGATATCAAGGGGTGATCCTGGAATAAGTTATACACAGGTAGTGACAAGATATATCTTGGAGATTATCATTGATTAATTGTATTAATGATCTGAGTTGACTCAGAACTATGTTTATGAAGCGCCCTAGAGTGATCCAGTGGTATTTTAAATAGGTTGCTATATAAATGCTGCATATTATTATTATTATTATTATTATTATTAAGATAATTATAAGGTTTTTGATGTAATTTCTTGGTGTAATTCCCCTGAAGATTAAAATTGCTCTGAATGTCTATTGGACATGTTTTGTTACATAAAAGGTAAAATACATATTTTTGAAAATTTAGCAAAATCTATATTCACCTGAAAGATTTGATAAACAAAATATCCTGGAAATCCATTGAGAAATGAAGAAACATTGTGTAAAAGTTCTAATATGTTGATTAAAAAACTTATGTCTTGTGAAAATTATATATTGTCATATGTTAAAAAATGTGAAAACATTCACTTTCATTTGGCAGGAGGATGTCCTTATGGGCTATCAAGTATTAGAATTGAATATTCCATATTAAAAGCTGATTAAAGTATCAACAGGTTAAATATCATAAGTCACTTGCAAAGAAGCTAACACTGATCTGAAAAGAACTTTTGGTGAGCTTTGAGAGGAATTTGTCAAAATACATCGTAATTGAGGAATTATGGGAAGAGTAGAGCACTTCCTGTGTGGTAAGAACCAATCAGACAGCTCTTTGTTTGTTTTGGCTAAGTCATTATCGAATCTATAGCCAATGATTAGCAGCATTGACGCTAGCAATCAAGTTTGTGTGCTTACCCGACAACATTATGATGAAAGTGAGTGTCTCTACGTCTTCATCCTTTCACTTGAGATTCAAAATTGGTTCCTGATCAATATAATTACATTTAGGCTGTTCCGACATCATCAAAGGTACTCTGTATAGTATTGGAGAGATGTGATTACCTACGAGAGAAATGTACTAGATCTTTCAGAGTGCATAATCAGATAGATGAGCAAGGTTACATCTAGAGATATTCTCATCCTGCCTTAAGGGCAAATTCTGGAGAAATAAGAGGCTTTTATCTGTTGTCAGGAAATCGGTTAAAATAATATTTAAAGATTTTTGTCGTAATCAAAGCATGATTGTGAGAAAACGATTGCTTTTAGAATAAGCTGTTTGTGCTTCCATAACAATGGATAGGTTTTTATATATTTGAAAATTACGTAACCACAATATATATCATAGTTTTATTATTGAACTTACCAAAATATTTGTCAAAATGCTTTCTTTTATGGATTACATATGATATTGCCTGTTCTGAGCATTTTCACTAAAAAAATTGTTTAAAAGTCATTCAAACTTAACTGACTAATTCTAAATGATTAATGATCATAAATCTTTCTCCCTTTTAAGAATAAGATTCAATCTCTAATCAACATCACCACTACATCATACTTCAAGAATAATTCAAACTTCTTGGTAATTCAATATTGGCCTTTGTGTTCATAAAACGTCTTGAGGAAAAACTTGTATAGAAGAAATGGTTCTCCAGTTTTTACATTGATTAAGAAACAAAAACAGACGATTTACATTTTCTACACGTCTATAATATCAAATTAATTAAGAATGAGAAGGTTGACAGGTGATTTGTTCCTCGAAAATAATACTGAATCTGAAACTTAACCTAGTTAAGAGTTTCTGACAGATTACCTTTGATATGAGTGATCGTTACTTACAACTTCCGACTCTGATGGCTTTACGAGATTTTAATACTTTACATTTTCAGGAAAACTGTTAGAAGGGAAAAATTGAAATCAAATTGATATCTGTGATGGATTCTTAAACGTCAGCCTCACGTTTACGCGATTTTAATACTTTACATTTAAAGGACAAATATAAGGAGAGAGAGTTGAAATTTCATGCCGTCAAGAAATGAATCAATTATCTTACGGAGGTGATTTGATGTAAAGAATGGTTCCATGATGTGATTGAAGCTGAATGGATCTCCATTCTCATCTGAATGGAAACAATGTAATATTTATATTCTTTGTAGAAGCTTTTCTCTGCTTAATTAACTAGATATTCTTGCATCACGAGAGACAAAAGAGCTTTATTTGAGACCCAAGTGCCAAAAGGTTAGTAATTTGGCGTCACGTTAAATGTAACCCCTGCCACCTTACACCTCACTGTTATCATTCCAATTCTGGCAAATTAAAGTAAATATTATATCATCGGAATAACGAAATTACCCTTAATGAAATTGCCTTTGATTTTTTGTCGCTAATTTGTATAACAACTTTCAAAGCAAAAAGGATTTTAAATTCACAAAGTGTATGTTGTCTTTTAATTAGAGAACTTTCCTTAATTACGTTCAACTTTCTACGCTGTCAGACTCGGCGATGCCGAATCAGCAGTTTTGAGCCCTTTGAAGTCAGCTGACCATGTCTTGAGTACGGAAAATTGCTTTAGTCTGAAACGCTGTCATGAGAGAATTAATACGCACTAATGAAAGCATGTCGTTTGCCTGTCAGGTTACGAGGGGGACAACTCTCATGTAACAGCCATTATGTTTTATACAAATTTTGAAATGGTTAGAAGAAAGATCAAAGAGGTTTTTAAAAAAAATAGGGATTATCGCCGATGTTTTAACTAGGGGAAATAATCCTGTCAGAACAATAAGAGACAAGGATTACTCAAATTCCAAGAATTGTGGTTGAGTTTCGTCATCAGGGTTGTAATCTTTCTGCTTAAGATGTGTTTATGATCGGGTTGTGATTGTTTTATTTTCTGTTTATTTTCCATGATATTGTTAAATGAGTCAGTAACACAGCACAAATGTTTCAATGAGGTTCCATATCCTGCAAAGAAACTTTTAAAACTAATTTTCTGATCAAAGAGGCATAGGATAATCTTTTAAGGCATGTGCTAGCAGTTTTAATTGCCGAAGTAATCAAATCGGATGGAGCTTGTTTGAGTGTCGAGCCATCAAGGATATGAGAGAGGGGTCTGTTACGTTATTGTTGTCGAAACTGTCCACCAGGGGTCTCTGTCAGGTGCATTGTTTGCGCTGTCACATGCAACGTTTTGCGCCTGACATACTCAGTAGCTGTGACGACTAATTCTCAAACTGATTTTCTGCGTGAGTGACGGCGACACTGGCAATCAAGTTGGCGAGGGAATCTAGCATTCACACGTTGCAACTTTTTTTGTTTTCACTTGAATGCAGAAATGTGCATCACAGATTATTTCTTCAATTTGTGTAACAAAAGTGAGGAGTAAAACGACAGTCCCGTCTCTTTAGCGAGGCTTGTCTCGTGCCCAGGATGCCCCTTGTCTTTGCAGCGCCCTCTATTTCACGCATGACTACGAGTTGACGCAATTATATAGTCTCATGCGTTCCAACGACGAGCACATTTTAATTAGCTCAATGATGCACCTCTCTCCACTCGGACACTGTTGGTAATCGTTAATAGGCTTTTACACCTATTTTATGCCATCTTTAAAGGCCATTAACAAGTTGCGGTGCTTAAATAAACATGCATTTATGGACGATTGTTTCTAAACTTTTAACAAATGAAATGTTTCAGACCTAAAGAGCCTCCGATTACTCTAATTGATTCAAACACAATGATCTTCGACTTCTGTCGTCTTTTTATTCCTTCCCAGATGTTATAAATTTGTATTCATTCTTTTTTTACTTGTCAAAAATGATCTTAGAAATGGGCAAACAAACCTGGAGCTTATTATGTCATAAAAATGTATTGCATTTTGAGTTAGGCGGTGAAGTCAGATTATGATAATCATTCTTTTTTTGTGGTAAATACCAATAATTAGAATTATTATAATACATAAAACGAATAAAAATTTAATTTGGATGTTCAGTCTTCATCGTGTCCTGTCAAACCATTGGCCATATTTAACCATCAAAGATATTTCATCATGAACACTTCTCTCGAGACGGGACAGTAATAAGATATGATTTCTAGTGCTACTTGAAAATGTCAATTGCTTTTAAAGTTCAATTGAAATTTATTGAAGCATCGATTTCTTGTTGTATCTGTACCATGTGACAATTTTAATTACTCTGAGTAAAAATTCGAACAAAAAGTGTTGAAATTAAAAGAACTGATGAAATCTGATACGCACTGCACACATGCAAGTCTCATTGTTACGACATATTGGAGCCTGATTGTATCACAATAAGAACAACACATGGGAAGATCAAACGACAAGAGATCATACACCCATTGTTACAAAAGTCGAGAGGGTTATCGAACAGAATCTCAAGCAGTCCACCGCATGTATCTTGTACTTTAACTGTGTAGTTAACAGTGTCCGTGTGTAATTAAGAAAGCTGCGTTTAATTAATGAAGGTGATGTTTAATGAAGGCAGGAAATTTGACGACAAAGTATTCCTGAGAATAAAAGGTTTTCGTGGAAGGATAAAAAAACATCTTTTATGAGAGGCATGATTGAATGTTCATTGAGAGCTGTGTCGACAAAAAGTGTTTGTTTTTCTCTCAATGTATTGATGGGGAGGAGTTTGAGAGCTGAAATTCTTCCTTCTTTGATGAGCTTAAATGATTTCAAAATGGAAAATCAAATAAGAAAATTTTTAAGGTAATTTGGATGGAACTGATTGTGTGTTGCTATCAAAAACTGAAAGAAGTCACTAAAGTGGTATAAATTTGAAATAGAATACATTAGATTGAAAGAGGAAAAGAATTTGTGACATACTGAAGTAAGAAAAAATGTAAAAAAGAATGATGGACTACAATTTGATAGTGCCAAACTTTTATTCATATCATTTCATTATCATATTTGACACTGTTATTGTTAGTTATTTAGTTTTGTAGGTTGAAATAAATGTTTGAGACATGATTGTACAATTGGGGTTAATTTTTTAAAATATTCCTAGAATAAATTGATAAAATCTTTATGGTGACTTCGATTTGTATAGAGTTTTATGAAAATGACCATATTAATTTTCATATTTTTCTTATGTATCATCTGTAAAAAATGCTTAATATGAACAGTGATGAAATATTTTTTAAGAACCCATCTTTGTCATGAATAATAGCTTGAACATGGCCATATCTTCAGAAAACACTAAATGTTTAATGGACAGTAGTGCTGAGGTTATCGATGAAGGGAGGTAACTCCTGTATTCACAAACCTGCTATGTGTATTGAAGCACCTCTAGAATCACTACAATTGAGTCATTGCTAGAATGAGCTTTTCTTCTTTGTCGAATTAGAAATCTCTCACACCGATTTTCGTCAACAATACAGTACTTGAGGTTTCACTTTAAAAAATTTCAATGTTTTTCAGACAATTTTTTTTATTTCTATGATTCAAAATCAAATGAACAGATTGCAAATTTAAGTAATTTTTTTGGGGTTATAATAAGTTTCACAGAATCATTTAAAGTTTTTTGTGATGTGGTGTTCTTGCATGTGATGATCTGGTCGGATGCTGTTAAGTCAAATTAGGTCGAATAATCAAATTGTTAAAACTGAGTTAAGACAATTAGCAGCTCGTATTTGCTACATTTTCAAGTAGAATAAATGATGTTGGCACGCCTTCTCTTAAGAGGAATCGTGACGAATGCCAACAAAAAGAATAATTCTCATTTGAGATTGAAGATTGGTTTAATTTGAACATGTTTCAACATTTAATATGACCAGTACTTGAAACTCAACAAGGCGGACCAGTTCTCCTGGCCATAGACACCGACTGAGAATAATTAATTCAACTTTTGGACCTTCCCTCTGAAGAGCTCTTGAGGCAAGTAGAATGCTCTGCCCATGCATTTTTTTCAATACTGCTTTTCCTAGGAGGCATACCACATAATCAGTCGGCCTAGTGGGTCAATATAAATGTAAATTTTTAATTAATCTTACCCTTAAAACTTCTGGCTTGTGACCAACTAATAGTAGCGAGGCGGGGGTAGTTGTATGGTACAGATGCTTTCGTTAACACTGTAATCAGTGAAATAATTACTCTCAATAGGGGGGACAGCATGGCTGTAAAATCTAAACACATAAACCTGTGAGTTTGGGCCACATTAGAAATGGTTGACGACAGATTCATTGGTATTTTGCATAGTTTAGTTCCAGATAGTCTGTCATAGAAGCCTTTATTGCTATTTCCTTATGGAGGCAAATATCAATTATTCAGCTGTTCTTGCTTATTAGTTATAAAGTTTTATTCTCGTGTGATTATCAGTAAAACAGATTGACGAGGCAGTGATGCAATTAAGGTTTTATGACCTCTTGTCTTTCCGTTTTTTTATACTGCACTTAATGCCTCGATTTCATCACCTCCAACTTTTTGTGTTTGGTAACTAAGTCATTTCTTGTAAATGATTCCATCATGAGTTTCGAAACAATGTTTTTGGTTCAAGATTTCAAAACTTTTCTTGCTATAATTGCATCTGATGTTTTTAATGTTGAAAAATTCAAAATGAACTAAATTCAAAATGAACTTTGTAATGAATTTATTAACAAATGTAAAGGAATCAAATAAAAAGTCAATGCATTTAATGCTCTCCATTATAATGCACCTTCGTTCTTCAAGCCTTGTAACTTGACAGATTTTGCATGTGTAGAGATCTTAATCATTAATGTCAGAAAAGATTTTCATTTCTGGATTCTTCATTCAATTCCCATCTCCACAAAATTAATTATAATATGAATACTGTATCAAATTAGATCACTTTTTGTCCATGCGGTTTCATCATTTAATCAGTCGTCTCCCAAGTTGGCTAATTACATGAGGAAGGTTTTCTTAATAAGAATTAAGAAATTCTGATTTTCAGAGATTTTCTAAATTGTTTTTTGACAGTTCTAAAGCTGTCTATGTTGAATTCAAGAAAAGTGAAGTCCTTATCAGTTTTTCGTTGACCTTTGACCCAACTTTCATGCCTTGTCATAAATTTCATTAAGATATTGCATGATAGCGAAAATCCACCATCGGTTCCGTCAATACTTATTCTCTTAGGATTTCCAGTCAGGGATGAATTTTTAAAACTTTGACAGTCACGAAAACAAATTTAGCGTGATAATTGTCAATTGAACTGACATGTTACATCACAGAAGGTGATATTTTCCTTGAAGAGGCCACTCTGTACTTTCATAATTAATTTATAGTAATAAGTTTGAGTGCCCGAGGTCAGAGGTCGAATATGATTGACGGCTGAATGAAGAATGGCTGCTTTGTGATTTCTGGAGTGGTCATTCGAACCTTTACATTGATTCATTTCTTTAGATTCTCAAGTCAAGCAGAATATTTCTAACATTTATGGAGTTAAATCTTCCCATTTTAGCCAAATATTAATGAAATGTTTCATGTGATTAGGTTTATAGAAAGTCATGTCATGATTTTAATTTTCCTAATAATGCTATTGCCATTTCAAATAATATTCTCATTTATGATAAAGACATTCTCATGTAAGAGTTTTGTCAAAACTGAGATGTTTTATGAAATTGAGACATTTTATTGCTCTCTTCTGCTTGTAAAAAACAAAAGTGAAGCTTAGAAAATAAAATACAATAATTTTGATAAAATAGAAATAAATGAAAAAATTACATAAATTAAAGAAATATTTTTTAGGATTAATTGCTTATTAAAGTATTCCACAATTAAAAGAAGAAGTGGTCATGAATAACAAAATTAATTAATTAAGTCACTTTAAATTTTTTAAAATAATTTTCCCCTAATGAACATCATAATTATTTTCCCCTCACATCCACAACTTTAATAAAATTTAAGATAATTTCATTAAGAATGGATTTGAGGCAAGGAGTCATAATTATGACAGATTGTACTAATGTTTATTCTTGCATAAACTCACCATTTGCCACAGTTTTCTCAAATTCTTAGCACTTCATGTCGAGGTTTCGCAGAACAGATGTTTAACCTTACTAGAAATCCTAAAAGGGACGGATTGCGAGAGTTTAATACAAAGAGGGGAACAGGGCTCCCTTAGTGGGAGCCAAACAATGCTTGACTTAAATTGGCCAGAAGCTTTCCTATTGATTCATGATAAAAAGACCTTTAGCATGGATTGTCGAGAAATTTGATAATCGGACAGATTTTTCTGAGCGACTGGTTTAAGGAAACTGTGGTTTATTTAGATAGGAGGGTTGTGCCAAGCTTATTGTATTAGGTAACTATTAAAACCCCTCTTTTTATTTTTCTCACATTTTTTCTCACGATGTCAGAATTCTGTAGGTTTCTAGCTTGGCAATTATTGATCTTGATTAAGAGGAATTTTTCAGATATTGATGGAATTCCATGTAAAAATAAATTCATACCCCTTATTATAACTTAACCAGATTCTATTTGTTCAAAAAAATTGCTTTTTTCTCTTAATCATATTATGCTCTGTGTTTTCATTTGACACCATCTTTGTTGATTGTGCCCCAATTTTAAATATTTTATCATATTGCAATACGAAAAAGGTTGTTTATGAAGTTATGGATAGTTGCTTTTTTTGTGTGGAAAAACATGAACTTTAAAAATGACTTCGTTTGGGAAGAATTTTACAATGAAGTTTTTTTTGCTGCCAATTTATAAGGAGGAGTTACTTCCCTTAGTCTGGTTCAAGGCGCCATTCCTCGAAGTCTTGGAGAATTTCAGAGTTAGTTCAAAGAATGAAATAGTGAATTTATTCACTTGTTTTTTTGTTCTTATTCCATTCAAAATGCTCTTGCAATTTTTTTTGATAAAGTCCCATATTTAATATTGTCATTATTTTGATATTCAATTTTGTATATAATTTCTTTAACAGTAATGCTTAAAATCTGAAGCATCATAAATAAACCTTTATTTTGTTTCTTTAAAAATAATTACTTTGGATTAAACTAAAACATTTAAAACCCATTATTTTAAAACTTTAACAACTAATCATTCACATCCCTCCATAATTGGAAGAAGTGTTGGAACATAAGTAAGAATGTCTTCTGGTTAAGTAAATATGTGTTTTTCTAAGGAGAAAAGACAAGGTATTGGTGCAGCTGTTGGAAGGTAACGGTAATTTCTGATGAAACAAGACAAAGTGCTCACATACTTATTGTACTTGGAAGATTTGGTTGAAAAAGCATCAAGTTGGAACACGAGTGCTATTTATTTAGCCAGCCTAATCGTTTAATTGGTCTCTTAACATAGTTGTTGTAAGAATGCGTTTAATCTTGACCTTGGGGTCAAACCGAAACTGTAATTACGGAGAAACTTCATAGAAATATGACAAGAGTTACTCTTGTAATGTGGAACCGATTCTGAAGATGAAATGATTTTAAGTCGGGGATTACTGCACACCTGACTTGAAACAACAAACTCATCTTTAAATGAGAATGGAATCAGTTTCCATGGCAATGAACGCTACTGTTTGTTTCTGTTAAACAGTTATTGCTAACAGGAATAGTAAAAGCTTTACTGTGAAGGGTTTGAAGTTAATGCCCTATGCTACAGTTGTTGCTAATTAGGTTTACATATATTCTTGGTCAGAGGAGATTGTTTTTTTTACAATATACATTTATCTTTTTAGAATATTTGAAATTTCGAGCACCAAAAACTCAGATATTGTATATTTGTAAAGATGAAAACCACAGTTGTTTTATGAAGGAGTTTTTTCATAGTTCAAATTATCATCCTATCAGAATAATCCAATATATATACTAATTTCCTGAAAATATGTTAGTAAGCTAGTGTTTTTATATAAGGACAGGTAAAAACAGGTGGACATTTGATCTCTAAAGTATTCATGAAGTAATTGATTTATTCATTTTATGCTTGTAACAGCTTGAGAGCTTGCATATTCCATCTGTATTTTCATAAATGAAAAAATGTCATAGATTAATAAGGTTATAATGTCCTATGGGACTTTTCAAAATTCTTCTTCATATGTTTATTCATTGAAACTATGAAAATCCTTGCCTATGAATTAACAAAAGGGAAAATTAATAATAAAATCTTAAAAGAATACTCTGGCAGAGGTCCAGAAAGCAACTTATTTGCTTTGTTACATTGAAAAGAAAAAAAATCAAAAATTGAGTTGGCAGAGGTACTGAAAGCATCTCATTTGCTTTGTAATATTGATAAGAAAAAATAAAAAAATGATTAGGCAGTGGTTCTGAAAATCTTTTTGATGTATGATATTCATCATCATGGTAATAATTACATTTGAAATGATTGTACGATAGAACAACATTTTGCAAAAGCTTTGAAAGTAGATAACTTATCATAGGTTTAGTAGCTCACCATGCTGAGAACATAGGTTTAAACCACTGAAAACATCTCCCAAGTGATTGGAAAAAACTACCGGAAGATAAGAGACATTTCCAAAATAGCAAACATGTACTTACTTATCTAATATGCTTTCATGCATAATGATAAAATTCCATAATGTATTACTGATTTGCATCTTAATTTATTTTTTCTCTTAGTTTACATTTCATTCTGCATTCCTCCATGTGTTTGTATGAACACTGCAGGTGTTAACGACAAGGTGGTTTTATGATAGGTTCTTGGACGGTAGCAACATGTTTCCAAACAATAAAAAAAGCTGAATGTTGTCAAAATTTCTTGATAATATCCATAACATCCATATGATATTTTTTCAAAGTTATTTATTCTCAGATAAAATAGTTGAATTCTTGTTAATGGCTGTGAAATATATTTACAGCACCCCAAAAGAAATGTGAATCAAAAAGGTATATTAAACATGATGTATTTTGTTAAAGCAATAGTTATCTGCCCCTGATTCTGGTTAGGGCCAATTTGAAACGATTAAGGCCATTTACAATTGAACTAGCCAGTTTAACAAACATTTCCCCTGGTAAATTGAAAATGGAGATTGAGCATATATCTTTTGGTGTTCAGTATACTTCAAATCATTTAACCACCTTACTTTGCATTCTGGCATTTGTACAATTTGAGTCAATCATTTTCAGAACTCCCGGGGGAATGATGAAGGGAAGGTCACCATTTTAAGTTTTAATTGGTTTAAACCTATTGTTACCATTATACGGGTGTACCAACCCAATAATCCCTATCTGCCTATACAGGTGTGTCCATCTCATCTCTCCCCACCTGTACCTCATTAAGTAATGGATGAGAGAGAGGGGGGGGGGGGGCGGGGGGTCAAATAAAACAAACCCTCTCTTGTTGTCTCTCCAGTTCCAGGAACCTTCCACATTCCTCTCTCAGTTGATGCTTTTGTGTGGGAAAACTGAAATACGAGCCGGCTTCCCTCTGATTGAAGTTTTATTTTAGACTGGGAATCTCAGTATATGTAAAAAAGAGGCCATCAAGAGTTGATTTTCTTCTCACCTGTGCTTAGGAGTCTTTCTTACCTGTAGCTTGAAGTATGAACGTGCATTTGCTGAAAGTCACTCTCATCGCCTAGTTCTTGGCAGTAAGTGTGCTAATTATTTTCTTATTTGCAAATGGGGATATTTCTGAGTTTAGTCACGATGAATGTTCCAATCTGATCGACATGACATGAAGATTATACTTCACCTGTCCTACTCTGTAACCAGGGGAGCGCTTCGTTAGTAGATGGGAGCAAGGAGAAGTGCTTGACGAACTTTTTCGGCAGGTAAGGCATAGAGTTAGCTTTTTATCATCAATAATTATGATAGGGTAATTTTCAAGTGGTGATCATCAAAACTGCATCATCATCTGCATCCTCATCAACATCATTAGCGAGAAATGTGACATCGCCCAATAGTTTTTATGCTCAAAGTCAGTCTCATCCTGATAGCTATCATCACTGGCATTATTACCATATTATTACCAAACATGAGCATCATCGTCATCATCATCATCATCACAGGCAGCACCATCTTAATCATAATTATCATTATCATCTTCATCATCAGCAATTGCATTAGCATCATCAACATCTGTGACAGGCATCTTTGCCCATCATCATCATCATCATCATCATCATCATCATCATCATCATCATCATCATCATCTTCTGTTAAAATACATGCCAATTAGTTTCCCCTTAAATATGCACTAAGAATCCTCTTTATGAATCTCCTTAATGTATTGAGATATCTCATCATGACTTACCTACTTATTCTATACATATCATCTTAACGAGCGAGTTGAAGCTAATATGATGCTATTAAGATTTTTATCAAGGTTTATCTATCTGAAAGTCAACATCGTTTCAGCAAAATACAAACTTGATGTCTTTAAGATTGTCAGTTTTTACTGCACTGATACTTAAGTGTCAGAAAATGATGATGCTTGCAATGCTGGCCTGGTGTTTATCTGAGTAATAAAATCAAACATCACCGAGACAGGTCTGTACAAGAATACAGCATACAGGTATTGCTCTTTAACACCACATGGAATGTGGAATTGTTAGGTTCAGGTGAAGCAATGGTTCCTGCTAATTGGTAAACAGAAACGAATGTTTCCAACTAATTAGAAACTGTTAGAGCTCAAAACTTGTAAGCCTTTTCTTCTTGAAGAATGTTGGATTTTGCCCAAGCATGTAATTTATTTACAGCTCTGAGATCAGTTTGTGAAGGTTCCATGGCTGTTGTATTATGGTTCGAATGGTTAGCATTGTTGTAGTCAGGTCTAGTAGCAGTGGCATCACATATAGACAGGACCCTTCAACCCTCCTTTCATAATCCTAGCAATCATAAATCATTTCTCTGGCAGTATCCACAAACTCCACTTCACCATCTCCTATGATGAGTTATTTCTGGTAGAGATACATGCACTCCATGATACACGCTTTTTATACCGGGATAACATCTCTCTGACTGAGTTTATGGTGTATTATCTGCAGGCTGCAGTCATTGAAACCTGTTACCTCAATGCTCTGTATACACTGGAGTGTGTGTGTTACGTCGAAGCTGGGAGACAATAGATAAAAGTAGATATGGGTGGACCAACTTCCGTCTCTGATATTTGAAGTCTATTTTGTTGGATATATCTGTTCAGGTAGGTGGCCAATCTTCATGAAACCTGTAAGCTTGATAATATGTATACAATAGAATGTGTGTGATACATCTGAGGTGGGAGTCAAGAGGTACCAGTTGATATGGGTGGACAAACTTCAGCCTCCGATACTTGAATTTTTAAGTAGATATTTCTTTACAAGAAAGTAAAAATTATTATTATTATTTCTCAAAGAATGAACATGATGTGTGCTTCACTAGTCAGTGAGTGTTTTACATCTGAGCTGAGAGGTAGGTCCTGGTAGATTGGGTTCTGTCTTCAACACTTCTGTCTCAGTGTCTCAATGTCTGTTGTCTTCTAAGTCAGTAACTTTCATCCAACATGTACATATGTACAGTTTTGATATTGCTTTGGTAGAGAGTGCATGTGTGGTCATCTGTGAGGTCGACGACAGATAGGTATTGGTAGATCTGGATGGAACGACTTCTGTCTCCAACAGTTGAACATGTGAATATTTCTATGTTAAGTCACACATACTGTCTAAATGTATTATGACTGATGCCAGAGTAACCTATTGTAGTAGCAATTCATTTCTATAATGGAGGAGTATTGAACTGTGGTCTTAAGCCTTCCCATTTCATTATTCAACCACATCCACAGGTCAATAGTATAGCTAAACCTAAGAACCTATCATAATCATTGCTCTTAGCGATATTGCTTGATGTAGAAACTCTTCCTAAATTGAAACCTAGTGCCTCTAGCTATTGCCATCATCATATACCAGGTCTTCCCTTTAGCACCCTCCCTATTTATTTATCCTTCCCTTTATCATTTCATTATAATGTCATATATGCATGCAAGTTTGCCCAGTGCTATACACATACACTGCATATCTAAAACCTTCCACAATCTCTTAACTGGATTTCACTAAATTCCTCTTTACTAACCCTTACGACATTAACCCTCGACTAAAGTAGTCATTCATAAACACAAAGGGGCAGGAAAGCACAGTGGTTAGCGCGTTCGGCTTCAGATCAAGAGGTCCGTGGTTCCAATCTCTCCAGGGGCTAGGCTCAGCAACTTTGTGTGCATCAGAGAACTGTTCTACAGGCAGTCAGGTTTGGGTGCAATGCTACACTGAAAACACTGACACTTTCATAGGTTCCATAACCTGATATATACACAAGACTCTCCAAAGGTAACCCCTATGGCCAAAACTCCCAGGCCTGCCTTCTCTGACATTGTCCGATATACAAAACCAGGCCCTGGCCTGCAGCCAGTTAAACTGCCTGAACCCAAAGACCAGAACTCCCATGCCTGCTCTCAGTGACACTGTCAAGTATACAAGACCCCTTCAAGCAGAGCTGGATCTACATTGTCTATGTTTGTCATTTACACAAACCTCCCCATACCCTATAAAGCCGACAAACACCCAAAAACTAACCCAATAACCCAAACTCCAAGGCCTGTTCTCAGTGACACTGTCAAGTATACATAACTCCCATCAATCCAAGAAGAACCTATATTGAATGCACTATCATATATACAAAACTCCCCATGCCCTGTAAACCCGACAAACTCCCTAAAGCTAACCCTTGACCCAAACTGGAAGGCCTGCCCTCTGTGACACTGTCAAGTATACAGGACTCCCATCCAGCCAGTCAGTGATTAGCTACATCCAGAGTCCAAGCTGTGACTTCGCTCTCCTGACATTTTCTTCAAACAACTGTTTGAGGGCGACTGTTTATTTCTTCCTCTGATAAAAATAGTTGGAGGTGTCAAAACATAGATAATGCCAAGTAGGAGGTATATAATCCTAAGCATCGCCCCAATAATATCACCTCAAAATAAATAAACTTTTTCTGTTTTGGGCTCAGTTGCACCCACAGGATTTTTATGAGAAAATCAGATTTTGTTTATGCTCAGGGTACCTGTGGTTAAACCTCATATCAAATATATCCTCTTTTTTTGTTAATTAGTTGCCAGGGATCTATGTAAGCCTATGTTTATTATTTGTGTTCTAATCAAGTCCTGGTGTAGAGAGAGCTCTGTAAGTAGTGTAGGTACCTCTCTACTTACTTGCTGGATGTCAGGAATGATGGATGGACCGATTTTGTGATTCTTTGTCAGCCATACTGTAAGTTATCTTCTTTCTTTGTGTTCCAGCATTTGACACATTGCTTTATAATGTTTTTTTAATTATGTTTTGTGAATTGTTTTTCTAATTAGGATGACACCAAAAAATTTATGATCTCTGTTTTGGATCTATAAAGCACTGTACCTTTGGTAAAAGTTATTTTGATTCTCAGATAACTCAGACTTTTGCCCTGGCTCTAAGTTTTTAATAATGAGTGATAAAATGCTAAGTTGAAAACTAACTTTTATTGACAGTGACTCTATAACAGAACAAATTTTGATTTCAGCTATTTCGTGACTAAATCTAGATCTTTGCCAAACTGTAAATGTGTCTTCTCATACAACCTGGAAAAGAATTCTATATTTGAGGTGATATTCGTTAAAGTATCCCTTCATGAGAACCAGCTTAAAGCAATATTTGTGCTACTTAAGTTTTTGGAAAGCACAAACATCATATTTGTAGATAAACAGTTGGTTGTGTGCTTGTAGGCTCCGGGTATTACATTATGTTTAGTGATGTAACCCAATTGTAAAGCTGATGCCTAGCCAAGTGTTCGAGTAGATCTACATTGTTGACTGAGCAATTGTAGAAGCAAGATTTTTTCCAAAAGCTTTAAGAAACAAAAACACAGCAGTGTATAATGTTCAGAAAGTATAAATTAGAAGCTTAACAAGGACCTGTGAGAGTTGATTTAGAGGGAGATGGAATCGGGGATAAGCGCACATGGTTACTTGGAAATATGGCTTGAAGATTTCTGACCGATAAGGAAACCCAAACCAAAGAATAACCATATATATATAGAGGCTGGTTTGGAGTGTTTAGTTTGGAGAAGAGATTGAGTCTGATAAGGGTAGATTGCAAGTCCATGGTGATCATCTTAACTAAAACATCCCTTGAAGATCCATTGCTAGCTTGCTCCTGTCTGGCTCCAAGTGACAGAGTTTATTTTCTTCTATCTACTTCTGATTTCAGTTTGTCTTTAAATAAATAATGGGAAGAGATTCTTGCAGTGACCGCTTTGATGTTAATTGTTCTGGCTTTCATTGAGACAGCTGAGTATACATAGACTCCAGATCAAAGGGAACTCTCACCTACAACTGGCCAGGTACTGCTAGGATATATATATGTCTATATACATAGACATACACACTGACCAATACCTGGACTGACCACTACTAGCACTTATGCTGTCTCTTTGGGGTGTATATACAAATAGAAATTCTGTGATTTTGAATGATATGATATGAGGCAGATAATGCTAGGATAAATACATATGCATATATATATAAGCATACACGCTGACCAATACTTGGACTGACCATATCAAGCAATTATGCTATATTTGTGGACTGTGCATATCTACATTGATAGAATGATGCGATTTTGAATGATCACTAACACTTACTACCTAAGTGAAGTTTGAAATCATTGTTTCCTGTTACATAAATCATATCATTATGTATTAATCTCTATTTCTGACATTTCTAATACCCTATCCTCTTGAGCTTCATCTTTCTTTTCAAAATGATACTTAACGATCCTTTATGATTTTAACTTCTTGTTACCATTCTCTTGTTTTATACAATGATCTCCTGTTTTTCAACTCTATATGATACATGGACCTAGTATTGGTGTATGTGTCTCTAGACTACTATTACTCTTCAGACCTGCCTATATCTCCCAGGGCACCTGCTTCTTAGTGTGGGAATACGGACACATCTTAGTTCTCAATCTGTTCACCCTGCTGACTGATGGTCTGGTGGGGTTGACAGTCGTACTGACAGAGAATACAACAGTCTTCTAACTAGTTGTCACCCCAGCAGTTCTTCTAATCCTTTTCTTTTGTAATTAGTTGTTTGGTGGATAGCGTATACTGATATGCTGTAATTTCATACATGATTGTAATTTACAAATGAAAATTAAGTATGAGTATCTCAGACTTTTGATAACATTAAAACAATCAATGAGTATTTAATGTTTTGATTATTAATTTCAATGACTTAAGAAACATGTATTCCAGTTAGTCAGTTCCATGCAGATAAGGATTTATCAAGTGAGCTGATGGGTTAATAATTCATGACAAGCTTTGCTATAGAGTCACAACATTTCACCAAAATCAAATTTCACAGACATTAATAGGCTGTCAGTGTCACCAATGTTTATTCATGTTATCTAACATGTGATCAGTGCAGCGTTTTTCCAAACTCGCAGTGTTAGTTTTACATATAATTTCACTTTATCAAACAGGTTGTAAAGCAAGCGGTTTCACTTTTCTTCTCACTTTTCCTAGTTGTCATTCTTGTCATCACATTTGTTCTCACTCACCCTCACATGGTGGCAACATGCTCTGCTTTCTCAGGGAGATACGTTAACAGTACTGACAGCCCCTCACATGAGGGGGAGAGGGTTTTTTTGTGGGGGGGGGTGGGGGGGGGGGGGGGGGGGGGGGGGGTATCCGGAGGTATGCCTGTGTATCCATATCGTCATATGGTACCGTAGAATGAAATATTGTCTTTGAAAATGTTTATATTTTCTGTACCTTTATCCAAGGGATTTATTTCTTAAGGCTTTCCCATATCATAGTGAAATCTATAGACTGTATGCTGTGCAAGTCTCCTGGCTTATATCGCCATGACACAGGATATATTTCAACAGTGGTGACAGCTCCTCACATGGTGGGGATGGGGAGGGGTTGGGACTGTGTATTTGTTTTTTCACATGGTACCTTAGAATAAAATTATGTCCATGAATATCTGTACGTTTATTGTGGCTTTCACATCTCTCAGTGAAATGTATAGACTAACATAGTCCCTGAAAAAAATATTTGGCTGAGGCAACTAGACTTGCCAACATTTTCTAAACTTAGATGGCTCCTTTAATATTTTGCCATAGGGTCTTGATAACAGACTGTGAAATGTATAGTCTTGCTGAATATTATTTCATATCTCCATGGTGCAGGATTTCGGGAGGGGACTGGGTATGTGTTTCAGTATCTTTATGTACTATCTGTGTCCTTTGAGGAAAATTAAGTTTGTAAAAGTATTGATAACGTATAAGGAACCTCCTATATAGCATCTATATTCTTTACGCTATGACAATGTGACAATGGTAGTTAGACTGTATAATGCACACACTTTGTTTAACTTTCAAAAAGATTTCTTTGAGAAAATGGAACTGCTTCAACTTGTTATATGGATGGAGTGGACATTATTTCTCTTTAGAAACCTATCAGTGATACTGTGTAAAGTCTTGTAGGTATCATGTTTTTAGAAGGTTTTTTCTTGCTAAGTAAGAATTGCTTTCCTTCCGGCTAACTTTTCTATTCTAAGGTTTTGTAATCTGAAGCAATTATCAATCTCTGTCTAGGTGTGTTTACCATAACATGAAGACCTACCAAGTCTAGACACCAAACTTACAGCACTGCGTCCCTGTACATATGTTAGCAATCTACATATGTATATAATATACTCTCTAAGTGGGGATCAGCTGTCTTAATTGTCCCATTTAATCTCGCCTAGTTACTTCTGGAATCCATCTGTCTACGGATTGGGATCATCTTTTTGTGGTCTTCTACCTGCAGGATGCTGCTATTCCAGGAATTCACCCACTTATCCTTCAGTTCTTTTAATGTTCAGATGCTATCACTTGTCTTCCATATTCTTGGGTTTCTGATACCCTAAATAGTTTTTATTTTACCAAAACTACCATATCCATATGTTGTGTTTGAAAGCAATAGTGACTTTTAATATCCTAACCAAATGAAATGTCTGCAGCATTGAACACTAATATGGGAAGAGCCTTTTTTCATATCTCTTAGCGCTAAGACAGTTGTAAGTCAATGTAAACAATGGTTCTTTGGCCTCCTTCATGCCAAGAGAGCCTCTATGATTTAGATTTAGACTTTTTAAAATCTGTTAGAACATAAAAATAATGACAAGGCATTGTCAATGTATTTGTCATGTAAACATCTTAGCGTCAACGGAGAATCAAAGTTTAGGCCCGGATCTGTAAGTCCTGTATTCCTGGGAGTTGAAGAGATATTAGTGATTAAACAATTGGAATTGTTTCGAACACTTTCATAGCAGTATAGCTTAAAAATAGTGTTGCAACCTTTCCTCCGAATAAAAGGCAATTACAATCACATTAATTTAGATCAATTGGTGTTGATACACAGAAGAAATGACAACACCCATTATCCTTTCAGTTCTTTTTGCCCTGCCTAATCACATTTCATTTGGTGCCATGGATATTGATCGAAGGTGGTTCTTTTGTCTTGTTTAAGTAAAAAGGCAAATTGATAAAGTTTCTATTAATGTTGACATTATTTTTTTGTTATTTCTGAAACAACAATCTCTCCATATAAACAAGAAGGAGAGAGTTTACTCGAAACATTTTATTGCTGATTAGCCAAGAAAACTTCTCATTGATAAGATTACCCTAAAGGTCACTAAGGTACAGACACTTGCCAACAAACGTTAAGTCTGTATTTTAAAAGAAATGGTTTCCGTTCATGGCGTTAAAATTCAGCTGATTTCCATCGTCAATTACATGTCATTAGTAATCAACTCAAACTTTCACAAGTGAATAAAGTCATTTGGTTCAAACTATCGCTTCAGTTAAGTGCTCTAACACTAGATAAGCCTGTTCCACACACTTGGGATAATTGGAAATGACTCGTGAAGGGGAATTATTTAGATTTGACAAAAAAAGTGTTTGTGTTTTGATATAACTCTTATCCTCTAGGTATTCACTGATAACCTGTTGACTATATCTATATAGATGAAAGGGGTCCGATCTCCGGTCTACTGTCTCGAATGCAGTACACAATCCAACCCTGTGCTTATGTTTTCCATTTTTGCGATAACGACAATGCGAATTGCTCTGCCATATTTTTCTTTTGATGATAAATTTCTGATTTCAGGATAAATTACAGCTTTTTTTTGCACTAAGCCCTCCCAAAGAAGATTACTTATAGTCATATGTTTCTATCAGCCATATTGGATGTTAAAGATAATACGGTTTTATGGCTTACCAAAGTATCTCATTCCTGAAACAATATCAATTACTTGCTATATGACTTTGATCATAATGTTTGGGATATTATAGTTAATTACTTCATCTTCATTAACTGTGGTAGACTCAGGAGGCAGGACAAATTGTTCTGATATTGTGCTGATATTTCTAGCCAGTTTTCCCAAAAGCAGAAAGATATTACTACAGTGTTCTCTCTCTACACCAGCAACCCTCTAATTTGACACTCTCTGTAAACCACCATGTGTATTTCTGAATTTGTCTCTATATTTTTAAAAACTCCTTTTAATCCAACATTTCCCTATACTGACATTTTTGCATTGTTTATAATTTTCCAATGAACAAGTTGAAGTTGATTATCTATAAAAATCCTTGCTTTTTCATACTACCGAGTTGTTGATGCTTCTCAGTTAAAGATCAATCTTTTGTATAGTCTATCCATTGTTTTTTTGCTGTTTTTTTTGGATTAAAAAACCCCCAAAACAACAAAAAAAACATTGGATAGACTATACAAATGAATTACTTTTATAATTGACTAATAGTAAAAAACAGTCACATAAATGAACTTTCACAGATATCAGCATGTTGAGGACAAAATGGACCAAATGGACATTGATTCCCTGACCCATAGTACCAAACATGATTATCTCATCACTGGTTAGCAAGATGTCACATGGCTGGCAGATGGTAGGGGTCAACTCTTCGTCCATCTGTCTGTATGTCCGACACATGTCGTCTAGACACATTCACAACACGGACACATGGTGTAACCTGACATTACCATCATATCAGATCAGGACATAGCTTCGACCATTACAACAGGTTTGCTCACTTTGCGTGCTATAGAACCATCAGAATCCAAAATTTGCTCTTCTTGGTAGCATTCTTCTTAATGTTTTGATATTGGAGATTTTATATGTTTGTAATATTTTACATGTTTGGTCTTGATTATCTTCCAAGCCTCCCCGCTGTATGAGATATTGGTGAAAATGGTAACCCTTAATCAACTGGGCTATGCTGGTAATGCTGGAACACTGCCCACCAAGATGATGGTGATTTGTATAAAGATTACACACTTTACTTTGCTATGTAAGAGATTCCTTAGATTTTCTTTATGTACAGTGATCTTATACTGAGAGGAAGAGTAAAATTGTGATAGTTATAATAACTCCATGTAATACTAATTTTGATACCACTCTAATGAATATCCTCTTATGATGACTTTGATTTATTCACAAGGAAAAAATGCAAGAAATTGTTTTTCCATTACATCAGTTTACTTCTCTCAGATTTCAATTAATTTTTTTCATCCCAAAAGTATTCTTCTAATCACCACAGGTAATCCTTGTTTTGATTAGCTTTGATAACAGACACCTCTTCTAACCACAGCGCAATCAAGGTGTACTCAAGCGGGGACAGTCATCACAATCTTTACTCATCATTGAATATGATACTGATGCATGTTAAGGACATCTTTCTTCCCATGTGTGGGGCCTGGATAGCGCAGTGGTTAGCGCAGTAGAGAACTGTTCTACACACAGTCAGGTTTGGGTTCAATGCTAAACTGAGTATCAGCACAGTACCACTCTTGGTTCGATAGTTCCAGCCGATGCTCGCAGGTTTCACCGCAATGCATAGCCACATTGGTGTTGCAGGCTTTCTCCCTGCGATATAAGTGAAATACTCTTGAAAGCAGCGTTAAACCCCATATCACCTCACCTCTTCCCATGTGTGAAACCGGAACGATGGTTATTCATGGAGAGCGAGTGATAGATATATCGGAATCATTTGTACAGGATATACATCACCTGTTTGTAATGTCACTGGTATAGATGGATCTGTAGAACAGATATATATTTGATTCTACATACATTTTTCAAATCTCATGGCTGGTTTGATATTTGTTAGGACACTGATCTCTAAAGCAAAGGCATTAATCAATGTTGTTATAAGTAATATTTGTCTCATAAATCATAATCTGTTTTCTATCACTTAAGTTCAGAGAGAGGGATAGCACAGTGGTTAACATGTTCCATTTTGGATCAAGAGGTCCAGGGTTTGAATCCTGCTTTGCAATTTTGTCTGCGAGAGAGAACTGTCCTTCACGTAGTCACATTCAGTGTGCAATGCTGAAGATTAGTGAAATACCACTCATTGTTCACAATGTCCAGCCGATGCTCGCAGGTTTTACCACAATGCATAGTCACAAAAGTGTCACAGGCTTTCTCCCTGAAATAATACTAGCAGCCTTTATATAAGTAAAATATTTGAAAGTTGTGCTAAACGCCAAATTGCCCCATCTCACATCACTTGGATTCATGTGTTAGTTAAGGAATTGGAGCTAGAAAGATGTTTCGTCAGAACTATGATGCTATATCCATTGTATACATGGTTGTGTGGGATCTCTGACTGAAGGACATATTCCTCCTACACACTTGGACCCGATACATGGAGAGATATTGTAGAACACATCTAACCAGCTCATTTAGCGTGATCAGAGGGGAGAGACCCTCAACTGATATCCATAGAAATATCAGTGTGTGTATCAACATTATCGGAATATTTCTCATAGTAACTTGTATATCATACTTGTGCTGTTATATCATTGGATTAAGGACATGCTTTTTGCTGTTTTTGTATTTGATAGCATTTTTTTATCATGTCCAACATTTTTGATGGATTGGTAATCTTAAAGTAGGTTTGTTAATCTGAATTATTTTTCATGGTTCATTTTAAAATCAAGAAGGTTGGATTAACATTCCTTTATTGAATTTGCTGGATTTTGAGAGTTTTTTAAACATATGGAATTTGCCATGGAAAATTGAACAAAATATTCTAAAAGAAATTTGGATATGTTTTTGATAATATTATGACTCATGCTAAATCAAGTGTCTATGTATGGTTGACATTTTGAAATATTGTTTTGGATTAAAAATTATTTGATTAATGATAATATTTATTCAAAAATATATTTGTTAGAAACAATAATAAATGGTAAACATGTCATATTTTTATAGTTTTGTTTGAAATAATTGTCAAATCATAGAATATTGACGGCAACTGTTTGGTATGAAGGCGGACACTTTATAATTGTGTTATGGGAGTAGTTCATATCAAATCAAAATGGGTCATAGCTGGTTTGAAGAAATTGAACATTTTTCATAAATGTCATTTTTAATTCTCTTTTATACAAAGAAACTCACGCCCACGTTCTCCGCATCAAGTCAGTTGGATTTTTTATGAAGTCTTCTTATTTGACATATCGTTAGGAATCATTATAAATAAATATGCATATTTTCAATGTTTTTACGATGCAAAAAATGCAGACAGGGTCGCCCTTGAGACGGATAAGATCTTTATGTTGTGACACCCAGCCGGGTCGGTTTTATATATCTTGAAATGTTCAACACAGTTTTGTGGTGTCATTGTGGATTTGACAAGCAATTTATAACATTCTTTCCTGAAAAGATTTCAAACAATAAATGCCACCGCACTTTTATGAAATATCTATATGCCCCAGCATGAAAACAAGCCCTTGCAGACCGCCTGACTTATCGAAATTCTCTGAATAACACTGCATGTTCCTGTTCCTGCATGAACAGTGGCCGCCATGTGAAACAGTGGGTTGGGAAGGCAATAGACTGTTGTAAAGTCTTTAAAAAAGCAAAGATTTTGATGGAAAGCAAGATTCAAGGATAAAAATTCATGAAAACAATAATAAGTTCTTTGCCAACTCCATCAAAGTTTGCATCGTGACTTCTTCCAAAATAAATTTATATCCTCAGAAATGTTTTTCAAATCAAATTGACTTTTACATGCCCTTCAAGGTTTTTTCTGAACATGTTCAAAATAAAAAGAGCTCTTTGAAGCATTTGTATTATAATTCAGAAAAGAATATGATTACCTATCTTCAAGTAATGAAGATTTTCCAAGACATGTAACAGCATGCATCTTTAAAGTGTTGATAATGTGAATTTGTAACAAAGTTGAATATTATAGGCGAATCATGGTGATTTGTAAAAATTGGGAAATAAATTGGTAATTATTGATTACTAAACTATAAGTCAAGCTTAATTGCATGTTTTCAGAGCAGACTTAAATGTAAATTTGCTTAATAAGCGTAAATAACGATAAGATTTCCCCTAATTTTTAAAATAGATAATGACTTTAACTATTGTTCATATTTTAACAGTTAATGTTCAAACGAGAATATAATTGTGCTCTAAAAAAAACCTCACAGGGTTATCAGTTTGAGTTTGAATGAAGAATTTGGTGCAGGAAATTTTTTAAAAGTTTTTAAATGTTTAGTTGTGAAGAAAGTAATTTCTTGAAGTTTTTCCCCAACCTGTTACACCAAGTCGTCCATGAGGACCTGACGCATTGGGTCAGGTGCAGTGCCTACAATTACTTCATCTGACACCGCTAGAAAAACCATTTGATTCTATCAAACAACCAGTCAAACAACAGGGTGCTATGTAAGTGCGTGTTTCTTTGATTTTCAAGATTTAAATCGAACAGAGCATGATAGTATCTCTCGCTTGCCCTTTCGGTGTAATCTCGCTTGTCGTTTTCCCGATCAAATTTGTTGGATATTGCCCTATTAGATCACAGCCTTTTGTCCTTTGGGATCTGACATGGCACTGGGCCCAATTTGTTGCAAGTTCTCTTTGCTAATCTTCGCTGCTGTAGTGACAGAGTTCATTTACAACTGACGAGAGATCATAGAAAAATTGGAAAATTATTGGTTAGCTTTGGTTTGTCGTGATAGTATCGTGTAGTTTGTCAGAAATGTTGCCTTTATGATGAAGCACTTGCTGTGCGAGCTTCTCTTGTCCTTCGAGTTGTTCACAATAACGATCAAGCGACATCGCTCGCTTAATTCATCAGTCGCCAGGATTGTGACAGAGCAGTTACCGAACTTGCTGCAGAACTTCAAAGAAACAAATTGTTCGTTGAGATCAGATTCAGCTTGGATAAAGAGTGACAAATGTTTCAGATAGCAAAGATGTGAAATGCATGGGAAAATATCTCGCAAATTAGGTTCACAGGATTGTGTCATATTTCTTGAAAAGAAAAATTGCTTTTTTATCTTATTTCCTCTGAAATTGAACTGTCGTTGTAAGAAATGAATGTTCATTTATATTCATTATAAACACATTCATATTAGGTGCAGTTTTGATAGTAACATTTCTTTTTGTCAAGTTTTGAAAACAATATTTCAATAAAATTTCATGCAATATCCAAACATTTAATGTAAATGAAGCAGTTTTCTGTCGATTTTAAGATACATGTAACGCTAGTCTCAGCAAGTAGCATATTTAAACCTTCACAAATGCACTGATATGTGAAAAGTCACGTTTATGATTCATTATGCATCTAAGTGGGATAAATTCTTTAAGAATAATTTTCACAATTTGTAAAAGCTTTTATAACAGCTGAAGGTATACAATTGATTTATTTTCATTTCAAAGCACGAAAACTAATTTTCGTGATTTGTAAATGCCATTATGAGGATTTGAAGAATACAACCATTTCATACTGATTTGGGAATTGGATAAAGTCATGAAAATAATTTTCACAATTTGTACACACCATAATGAGACCAGGAGGTATGTAAAATCTGTAGAATATATACAGGGTCTGTGTGAGACAGGAGAAAGATTCTATCTATCTACATGGTTCCCAGCATATCCTGTATCGTGCCACACATACCGTATTTGACAAATTAACTGCCCTGGGAGCTTTAAAATTTAAAAGAGGGGGCGCTTTTTAACTAATGCTTTCAATTAAATTTAAAATTTTTTGAAAAGAACAAGTTTTGCCACTTTTATATATTCAAAATTGTTTAACGTTTTTAAGTTAGATCTGTCAATTTATGGATTAAAAAGACAGTTGCTTGACTTAAATGAAGCTCCCTGACTAACAGCATAAGGAGAAAGACTCATGTTTTAGATTAATCTGAACTGCCTAGCTTTATCACACAGCAAAGTAATGATTAGAGGGTTTATTATTTTGTGAGTTATGGATTTGATAAGGGGGCGCATTTTGGTCGAATACGGTACGCAAATTAGCTACTCCCAAGTAAGAAACCAACTCAGAAATTGGTCAATTAGAAAATTAATGTTTGGGAAGTGTTTACAGCTAAACTTCAAGGTGATAGCATCTTCCCGTTTGTCTGATGTGGGAAAAGTGGAGAAAAAATGGAGAATATAGACGTGATTCATTTGTACTCGGTGCACCAACGAACTTGAAGTTCTCATGTTGTAAGATGCAGCGATACAGTGTAGCAGCAACACGGATTAGAAATGATATGCTATCAGATTCACCCTCTCTAAATGAATTTAATGAAAGTGGAAGGTAAACAGTATACAATTGATGTTGCTATGCAACCATTGCAAATGTTTATGAATTCAAGTGTTCGCATGATGTTTCAATTTAAAGGATTTTTCATTTGATATATGAATTGATGTCATGAAAACAATGCTTTTAAAGGATCAATCGTAAATTCCAAATACCGTTTGCTCTTGTTACATTTTGAAGAATATCAGATGTAGGAAATCAACAAAATGGTATATCAAATTCCAATTTCTTATTTCATCCTTTAATCCATGGGTTCTGAAATATTTCTGAATACTTTAATTGTAATTATCTTAATCTTAAATGATTAAAAGGTGTTCACACTAAAATGGCCGCTAGTAGTTTTTGATTGACACTTGATACTTTCTTTCTACAACTTAAGTTGACCACATTGAGTCATGAGACGTTTGACCCTCTTTCTTAACTGGCTTTGCATTGTGGGAAATTTGTTAACGAGGCTTGAAATCATGAAATCATCTCTGTTAATGAGAGACAGCTCACAGAGTGACAATGCTTACTTCGTTAAAACTTATCAAAGCAAATAATTATGATTCAGTTATCTTTTAAAATCAAAATTGAAACAAGTCGAATTCAAATGACAATTATTATTTGGTTTCATTAATGATTCTTATGAAAGTGTATCATATCATTATTATCTTAATGAATTAAAAGAACAATAAAGAAATTCTATTTTCTCTTTGATCTCATTGACAGATTTCAAACTCAAACTGGGGATATTGCATCAAGAGCATGTTTAGTCTTCTGGCAGCCATCTTGCCATTTGATCGTAAATGCATGAAAATACCTGGAATCTCTACCATGCCGCGAGTTATAGGGCTCTTATCGATCCCAAATCTGTTTCATGCCAAATCCAGAGAAATTGATGGGAGACAGATAAAATGTGAAGTACATTTATGAGTCATTCATAAACTTGTTCAAACCTGGATTATATCTGACAAAAAATTAATACAAAGTCAAAAAGTTCCTTTTCATCCCCTTTGAAACTCACTTAAGAGTCATTTTAACTTCAAAAATGAAATTTTGTATAAAAATTTCTTTCTATCTGATTAAAACTTTATAGGATTAACTGCTGGAATTTTTCAATTATGACTTTTATTATCAATGTGTTCAGCATCAGCATAACAAAAATGATAATTTTCAAAATAAATGTAAACAATATACAAGCAAATTACAAAAACCTGTGTTGTAAAGTGCTCAACATTTCCTGAATAGAGCAAGATAAAATGTCAAAGGTTTAAATTAAATCACTTTTCTACAAAATCATATTTTGTCTATCACTACAGCCCATGCTAAGAGCATTTATCAAGTGATAGCTTGTGTAAGGTTTTGGCCACTTTTGTTACCTGTTTGCTTGGACTTGTTATCTGATTTATGCCCTGTGGTTGCGTTTTGGCTATGTTTCTTTGCTTTCTGGAATGCTGCGTTTTTGGTCATCAAGATTTCCAAAACATTTATAATGCAAGGACTCTACTGCGTCAATGTTCACAAAAAATAACAAAATTTCAGACAATTAGTACAAAAACTTCTTTTCCCTCCACGTTTGCATTGAAAAATCATAAGTTGGTAATCAATATATCTAATAACAAAATATAAGATGTGAATTATATTCTTCACCATAGTACACAAAAATAACATTTTCCATGAGAATTGTAGTGACGGAAGCGAGAACCCAGATCTGTGACAGAGCGATTGAGAATGGTTTATGCCTTGTATCGTGTGTCAGAATTGCTTTAATGCAAACAGGGTTCCATATTGAAGAATGTGCTGAGGAAATAACAGGAATGATGGACAGCTATCTGAAGACTCTGACTCACTTCATTGTACGAGAGGGAGGCAAAACTTGTCATAGCGACCCCGCCATATTAGCAAGTTTAAGGCACTTTGAAAAGAAAAATCCCTTTTGAGCCTGATAGATTGAATCATTTTTCCCCTTTGGAATATGAATTGATTTTTAAAAGAAATATGATTGAAAGATGGACGACACTGGATTAAAGTTTTGTAATTTTGAACAAGCGCAATTTGCATCTGAATGCTGTCTCTGATTGGTTGGACGTAACTGTAGAAGAGTCGTTGATGAGTTAATAGATCCAACTTGGGAGATTCTTCTCACTATAAAGTCAACCTCATTGTAACACATGTACACATTTGAAGAATTTCCTCATTGTAACATATCCTCATTGTAAAACATTCTCATTGTAGCATATCTTCATTGTAACACTTCCACATTGTAGCATATCTTCATTTTAACACTTCCTCATTGTAGCATATCTTCATTGTAACACTTCCACATTGTAGCATATCTTCATTTTAACACTTCCACATTGTAGCATATCTTCATTTTAACACTTCCACATTGTAGCATATCTTCATTGTAACACTTCCTCATTGTAGCATATCTTCATTGTAACACTTCCTCATTGTAGCATATCTTCTTTGTAACACTTCAACAATGTAGCATATCTTCATTGTAACACTTCCACATTGTAGCATATCTTCATTGTAAGTTCCACATTGTAACAAATCTTCATTGTAATACATGCTCATTGTAACATTTTCATTGTAACATTATCCTCATTGTAACATCACCCTCATTGTACCTTGTCCTGATTTCACATATCCTCTTTGTAACATCATTAAAACAATGTCGATCCTTATTGTAACACCATTCTCGGTATATCACCATCTTCATTGTAACACCATTCTCAATGTAACATTGTCTTTATTTGTAATACAATTTTTGTTTTGTGTCTATTTTCGGTGAAACACATTCATTAATACACCATCTTCATTGTAACCTCATTTTTAAAATACACCATCGTTGTGACACTGTTTTCATCATTTGATAATCTTCATTGTAACATCATTCTTGATGTAACACATTCATTGTAACACTGTCTTTGTTATAACTCCACCTTCCAGCATCATTATCGGTGTAACGTACACCATCATTGTGACACTGCTTCATTATAACACCATCTTAATTGGAACAATGTCCTCATGGTTCATCATACTTATTGTAACACCAACCCTATTTTACATGTGTAATTCAATAATAAAGTTACGTTAGTACAAGAACTAATTCACTGCCAAACTGCCACGTCTACTCATAGATTGATAGACAGGCAAGAACCATATTCATATTTTCCGATTTATCATCAATTAACAGAAGTGCTGCTAGGAGTTTATTTGCCAAATACTAATTATGAAGACTGTGTAATCATGTTATTGCTTGAGAATGGGATATGGATGACCGGTTGATTCAATAAACTGACCAGTGTAGAATCTAACAGTGGTCTGTTTCTTGTCAGAGTGACAGTTACCCTCGCTAACAGCTTTACCAAGTTTGCTGGCGCTGTCAGACTGTACATAAATATAGAGATGCTACTATAAGTTTTGTGCCAATTTAGCACAGTGCAATGAAGTCATCTTTCATAACTTGATAAGCTTAATTGCTATTTTTAAACCTAATGACATAGAGAATTTAAAGCAATAAGTAATTTGTGGAAATTATGCCAAAGTTTGTTCTATCTAATAGACAGAGAGATATTTTTTCACCAGTGAAAAGTTTTACCAAAATTGCATTTTTAAGAGGGTGAAATGAGAAGATTATAACTATGTCAATTTGGGTCATTCAAGCGATTGGAGCTCAAATTAAAAAAATTAGGGTGCCAATTTGAGTGGAACCAAAATTGGTTATAAAAGGAATATTCTTTGATTGGCCTGAATCCAACCAAAATTCTTTCCGAAACAGCAAGTAAGGGGTTGGTTCCAATTCAAACTTTCAATTTTGTGTCCTGGAAAAAAAAGGTTTTTTCATCTTTCATCTTATCTGCATAATTTTTTTCAATTGAGAAAACAAACTGAGACCACCATAGCACTTTTCGCTGCATGGAAAGCTTGGTGGTGGTTAGTGTGAAAAAATGCTGGTTACGACATTGGCATTTGACATGCAGGACGTCCCATGTTCGTATCCTGTTCCAGCTGTCATGCCTGAGACTAATTAAAAAATATTTGTTTCTTATCCTTTTCTTATTCCTCTTGCCCATACAATGGAATGGAATCTTGTAAACCTTTGTAAAAGGAGATCTAAGTTCGGGAAGTCAGATAGCAATGAATAAGATATAGGTTCAAACAGAACTCAGAAAGATCAGTGAAATGATCTTTTGAAATGTTTTGTTTCTTTTAAACTTGATTCATATACAATTGGTTAGATTTTATTACTTTAATCTCTTTTGTTGTTGTGAATTTTACTTTCATTTCTATGAAAGCAAATTTGATATGAAGAAGGAATGAAACTTATAAATCATCATTGATTTACCTTTTTTCCATAAAAAGTTGTCTCTGAGAGGCAGCACTCATGCTTTGCCATGTCAGAAGCTTCAGCTCTTGATAACCTGCAATACAGCATGTCATGTAGGTTAGTTATAAAGGTTTTCACAACAAAACCATCATGCGACCTGCCAAGCTTCAAATTAATGGCAATAAAAAGCCAGTATTATTCTCATAGACTAATGTGCAGCCCTCACCCCTCTCAACTTACAGTTTATTTACTTTTGAAAAAAATCTTGCAAGAAGGACATGGAAATGCATTTTATTCTGATCTCGTGAGACCTGCGTGTTATCAACAATCGAGGGTGGCCCTCCTCGTTATATGGTTGTTGTAGGACAGAGATTGATGGTTTGATGTAAGGAATACGTTTGATTGACGGCAAGCGTTTCTATACGTAAACATCTCACCATTTTTTGGCAATATGATCTTTGTGTCGTCAGTAATATCAGCCATGTAAGAAAGGCAATTTTAGAAAAGAAAATTGGTTGAAGAAAATATGAGGACTTGATTTGTAAGCCGACTGTCCATTGGGAAATGTCCTTTGTAGATTAATTGGAAAAAATATTCAATAAATGTTTTTAGATGTTTGACAGTATCTACTTTAACTGCTGACAACTCATAGAAATTGATCTTTGAAGGTGGATAAATCAAAGTAAAAATTGAGCATATTACTTTTTGATTTATTTCACTCATTTTTTCTCTCTTTGGGCTTCATTATACCTTCACAAAAGAGAAATATATTCTCTGATATTGGGGACATTCAGAAATGAACTCATTTGTACCAATTTAATGGTGCATTATTTCATTGAAAGCACAGTAAAATGTCAAATTGACAGAGTTTGCATTGATTGATTTCGTTTTGTCCAACAAAATGTCCTCAGTGGTACAATAAATGGTACAAAAACGTGTTTTTGCTTTTAAATGAAACTTCTTCCTCACAGTATTTTTGACATGTTTGGGGTTAAGGTTATTGAATTCTCACTGTGGGCCCAGGAAGCTGTTGCATGTTTCTGATGGATTGTAGTTGAGGAATGGAAAGAGAAACAATGTAATTGTTTCAGCATGACTACACTTGATTAATGATGTGTGATATTACCTTCTTGGTGGCAATTTGCTCGTCAGGGGGGCAATATAATCTTCGTAATTGTCTCCATGATGTTTCTGAGGTTTTCGCTTTAAGTCCCCTCTCTGATCCAACCAACATTACCTGTCATTGGGGAAATAGTATTTCCACAGGAAATGCCTCCATTTTTATCTTTTTTCTCCAGCCAAGCTGGTAGTTAATCTTTGATCAGAAACTGTGAAAATTTGTCAGTTGCTTTTTCACAGTTTTTGGGGAGAAATTAATTTAATTTTTTGTCTGCTTTTTGTTTACACACTCTAACCAGAGATTTTGTCCAATATTTTAATACTCTAATTCTCCAAGTAACAAGATATGTTTGAATTCTTATTGAAAATATGTTTTGTCTATAAAGAAACAATTGGAATTTGTTCAAGAATTTCTTAAATGTGTTTTCGAGTTGTAACAGAAATAAATCCAAATAATTTTCTTATTTTCCTGATGTTCTGAGTGACTTTGTATACATTTATAGAAAAGTTATTTTGATGGTTCATTCACAAACCAAATGATTCCAAATCAGACAGTACTGTTATCTCGTCAACTATTCTTGAGCTAAATACAGACAAATTTGGTGTCTGGCGCTATTGATTGCCCTCATTAGTGATCTCATTACACCTTCTTCAGTATCTTTAATATGATGATTTCTTGTCAAATGTATTTATAAAACTTTCTTTTCTTTCAGGTAAGTGATTTGCTCAACTTTTCTTGGTGCACCACAAATGTATGTGAGCTATTAGAAGGTAAGGTTTCATCATCTCAGACATTACCAGGCCATTCAAATATCCAGGATATTTAGCTCAGACAGATTGATTATCTCTTCTACAAAATTGATAAAGCTCTTTAGGTTTAGAAATACTGGTCGTCTACACACGTGTATGTCAATCACCCTACCACAGAATAATTTTGGAAACAGAAGTAGATCATTCCAGAGAAGGGTCCTTACTTGATTATATAAGAAATCAAAATACATTGTAGTCATTTCTTTCTTTTAGAAAAATCAGATAATTTTATTTCTATTTAAAATTAAGAGTCCTTGCAAGATTCTTAATCAATCAATACTATTTATTAGGCATTTCACCCCTTCAACTAGAAATCAGGCACAAAAGCTGTTACTGGTTTCTAAGGGGAGAAAAAGCCAAAGTAAATTGAATAAAGTCTTTCTTGAGAAGAAATGACATTATTTTATTTCTTGGTATTTAAGGAGTGGTCTATTTTGGTGACTGTTCAGCACAAAGAAAAATATTGGAATTAGTTGTGAAAAAGCAAGGTTTCATCGTTGTTTAATGACAGTTTCTTGCACAGGATTCATGCCAGGATGATGGTAACAACTTCTTAGGAGGCTTTCTGAAAGTTTGTAGCTTGGGGATGAGAAGGATTTAATGGATAATGAACATCGTTATTTTCACATTTTTCATATGGCTAACTTCTTTCTTTGCACATTTTCAATGTGAGCAGTGTCTTCATGTTCATATTTTCAATGTGATCAACTCCTTTATTTTCACATTTTCAATTTGATCAACTCCTTTATTTTCACATTTTCAATTTGATCAACTCCTTTATTTTCATATTTCCAATGTGAAAATAATAAGGTATATCGTTCATAAGACTCCGGTTGTCTTTATATGGAACGAATTCAAGAAAATATGACATAAAAACAGTGTCAAAAACATTAGGGTTTATCTTATCTTGTGGTTGTGTTCAGTTTATGCCAATCATCAGATCCTGGTCAAACCTAGATTAAACATCTATCTTTCAATTCTATTATTGTTTCATTGTGATAATTGAAAGGTAAAGATTTGATCTCAGTGTAAGGAAATGAAACGAAAGGCAAAAATGTAAAAAATATAATTTCACTCCTGAAGCAGCCATATGACTTGACTGACACAACAGCAAAAGGAGAAGGCATGTGATAGATGTGTTACTAATTCCAATTACTCCAAGAGTCGTTATTTCCTACAAAGGGACAATTTCTGGATTACACGAAAAGCCTCCTTGTCAATGGTAATTCCGTAATCAGAGAGTAATCCAGTAATTGTTTGATGGATGTTGCCGCCATCTTTCACATTCCTTCCTCTTCCATGGACCACAGTCGACCTTGCTTTGATCAATTAGTGCAATTAGTTTGCTCGTTAGTTGGAGCATGATCCCATCGACTTGTCTGCCACCTGTTGGGGAGTAAGGGGAGATAATTAACTTTCACATGGATGAGATAAACATAAGATGTCAATCTTTAGTCTCTCATTTTGATATGGTAAATGTCTTTCTGAAATTTGAAGAGGCTTTATTTAAGGTAGCTACATATCGTTTATATACTGAACAAAAAAGTTAAGGACCACCCATTTTTCAATGATAGTTTTTAAGCATCATATGGATCATCATATAAAGAATAGAAAATGTCCATATACAAAATCTGAAGATTCTTGAGTATTTTACAACTATGGAGATAGTTGAGGGATTTCTAAACCCTATATCTTGATATATCCAATGGACGAAACATCACATACACTAGCGTATTGTACCACAACTGATTATAATGCTTTTGAAGACAATTATTTCCAACAATATCCTTTTTAGGAAAATAAACAAATATCTTTTACACTTGATTCAAGAAATCGAATAAACATACTGTCATTTTAAGTGTTAATTTTGTTTAATTAATTTCTTATAAATCACTTTAATTGCTGATCTTTTAATAAAGGAAGACAAAAGGTGAGGCAGTAGTGACTTGGAGGTATTAAACGTAAATGCTACATAGGAGACAGACGGATTTATGGAAAGTTCAGAGTTGAAAGACTAGACCAATGAGATGAAAATACCGAAAATACGAACACGGTGCTAATACTTTGTCCTTTTACAAGGAACACATCAACAGGAGGACAAGGGAAGGGGATTATCCTTGGATTAGTAAATCATCAAAATGTCAGCTGAAATAGACATACAGTGTCAAACTGTAGACTGGATTACGTACAGAGGATTTGTTGGTTAATGCTTAAGTCTCTCTGGAATTGGTTCTCTATTGGCTAATGGACTAAGAGAATTTCTCCCGTTAACTTGGAATAAATGTCATTGAGGACCAACATTTTCCCTCAAATTAACTTTTGAATGATTTCAGGAACAAAGAATAGAAATTGTCAAATGATTAGTTTTCCTAGAATTCCTTCAATATGAACTAATTTTTGGTTTCGAGGTGTGTAATTTTGTAAGAAGTTAATTCTTTCTTCAGAGATTTAAAAAAATGGTTAAGATTTGATATTTTCACATACATTTGCATTACATTTAAATGTCAATTTTTGTTTGTTTTAATGAATTAGGTATTTCAGTGTTAAACCGTATCTTGTAAAAATATTGACATGACATTGTCATGTTTGTCATCAACAATAATGAATGAATATATCTCCAATGATTTATCATATAGTGAGATAACTTTTAATATTTATCTTATTTATCCAATATTTATCACACATGCTGTAAAGAATATTCTTGTTAAGAGTACCAAGTAGGAGATTTGATTAAGCTTATTCATCCATTTATAAGTATTGTTGATGAGTTTGCCTTCAAATTCTCGTAAAAAGGAAACAGTTGACATGTTATGTTATTATAAAGCCGGCGAGTCAATTATATATTTATGTAAGATCATCAGGTTCCGTAAGTATTTCCTATTTCATAGCCCCGGGGACAAAAGCAGAGTCACATTTGGCTCAAATTTGCGGCTGCCCAATTATTTTCGATTCAAATAAGCAGGAAGTGGGAACATGAAGAATTCGACTACTCGTGATCTTGACGCTGTCGTCTGTTTCCATGGCCTGAAATCTGCGACCTCGTCTATATCGGTTGATCATTGATGAGGTCTCTTCTGTAGGCAACATTATTTCTGACGAGGAACGTCATGGACAAAGGACATCTCATATTCTGACTTCTCCCCTACTCTGACTACATCGTCTTTCGCCATCATTCATCGCGTATTTACATCAGAGACATATTGAAGTCAGAATACAGGATGCCTTCCCGACAAATATGACTATTTGAGCCCTGCTAGTATGGCAAATGTCGTATAGTCTTATCACAGAGTTGTCACAATTAGCCAATAGGTGGCAGGAACAGGAAATGGGTGCAGATCAAATGAATGTCGTAGGAAGAGGCGGACATTATCAAATAGAGTAGTGATGTGATTATTCTTTCCTTGTCTTATAAATAATAAACTTCTTCTTATGAAAACATACTTTAATTTTGAAATAATAAATGAAAATGGTGATAGAAAAAAATTTAAGTGTTTTATGTGAGAGAAGCTTGATAAAACTTTCTAAAGGATGAATTCTTCAACGTTTCAGAGAAAATAATCTGGAAATGATGATAAAAGGAATTTACATTTATGATACATCAAAGTAATACTTTCAAATAAGTACAATGCCAATGTTTTTAGGACAAAAATTTACTTCAAAACATGACAGATATAGATTATTTTATCTGATTGATGAATATTCAATTTCAAAAGATATATACCACAGATTTCGATCAGGGAAAAAAATCCATGAAGATGCAAGTTATACTCTTAGTGGACTGGCTGCCATTGTCATCATCGTCATTATTTTAAAAATTTTGATCATTTTCATCATCATCATCATTGCCTTGATTTTATCATTGTCATCATTTTCATCATTGTCATCATTTTCATCATTGTCATTATTGTCAGCATACTCAAGCCCAGGATGTAATACCATGAGATCAAGTATCATGATCATTTAAGTCTCTAAGATAACAGACTAAGCTACCTGAAGACTAATAACGACGTGTAAATGACGACAGTCACTCATCTACCTGACATTAGAAGGCCACTGCAATACCTGTCTTTCTCACCTGCCATTAATGTCACAAACTCATAATCTTCCAAAGTCAGTTTACATGGCCAAATTAATCAGGCTTTGATTGGCTTCAGGTGAAAAGGTTGTCTTTTGTCTTGGTTCTTCATTTGTTCTATTCCTGTCACCTGTCTAATATCACCTGTCTGTTTACCTGAGATTGCTCGTTAAAGGTGTTTCTTTTCTCATTATTACCACCTTTGATTATTATTTCTCAGGTGAAAGTAATCAAATCTGTTCATTAAATCAGAAACATGTTTCTTTCTGAATGATGCGCGTGTGCTTTTAGTTATAGCAATCGCTAATGAAATGCATTTACCTTTTAATACTGATGAAAATACAAGAAAATATTAGAATTATGAAAATAGTTTAATTGATTATTTCTGATAACAATGGATTAAAAGTAATAGTTTCAAATAAAGTATTGTTCAAAATGGTTTATCTATGAGATTAATCAGCTCTATCTTTTATCTATATATATATTCTTATATAGTGCATACATAATGGTTTAGATATCACTTTAAAAATAAAAATTGATGTTATCAAATCAAAGCATAATCAATTATTCATGTTAAATCATATTGGTAATTTAATTGCGCAGCAAATAAAACAAGTCGGGATATTTTTTGATATATTCATAAATGTATATATCTTTTTATATTATATTCCAAGCCTTCGAGATAATATCTTTAATTGAATGTTTTTTATGTGATAGATGTGTTTTCGTATAACTTATAATGTTCTGCATGATTCTGCTTATGGTATCTGAAAATGTACATCATGTGATATTAATTAACTTTTTGAGAAGATATGTGAGGAAAGCTTTGTAGTATATCAGTTTATATTATTTTGAAGAATGATTGCTAAACAGGATGATAATGATATTTGCAAATGATATATTGTGAGTTCTCAAGGTTTTACATATAAAATGTGAAAATAGTTCATATCAAACTTGTTCATCTTTTGAGTTTTAATTTCCTCATATTGTAAAGATAACGAGATCAATTATCCCCTGAAAACTAAGATATTGTGAAATATCATCGAGAATAACAGTCAAAAGATAGCTTTTTTTTAAAAAGGTCTTATCTTTGAACTTTTTGTACAATAATAGAATTTTAATTTGTCACAATATTCAAAAATACCAAACCAACAGAGACTGATTAGACAAATATTTGTATTTGACATTTGAAAGTCATCATCTATCAAACATGTGCTGTGATGCCATTAATATGACTTGATATTGAAGAATAGGAGATGATTTTGTTATGAAAATAGCAGTTTTCAACAATTTCTGCCAGTTTTTAATGTTGATCATCTATCTTTCCCGGTATTAAATCCCTCCATTGACAGTTATGAAGTGAGTTAAGCTTTTGACAGACCCATTCATCTCCTATGCTATGAACACTACGTGACACCTCCTTAATTAAATGCATCAGAAAGATTTAATTAACTTTGAGAAAATATTTAGTTTTCAGCAACAGCCATGTTAGAGGTTATTCCTGGAGCAGCTAATGAATATACACAAACTGCTCTTGAAAACACTAACATATATGTTGACCCAGAATGCACCTGCACAATTTACGTAATATTTCGACTAATATTTTGAATAGTGCCTCCTTGATCCCAAACAAACTTCAAATGAATGAAATCTTACATCTTTCAACATCTCCCGGTTTGAGGTTAGATCCTATTCGACCAATTAAACGTGAGTGTTATCAAAGCCATGTGTATCATACGCAGTTATCCTGTTTGAGGTTAGATTGATTCCAGCCAATTAAACAAGAGTGTTATCAGAGCCTGGATGTTATGAAGTAGTTATCATGCTATCACAGGCCATGTACCGCTTGCCTTAAGAACATTATAGAGGTATTATCACTCTTACTCCTTCTGATCACTTTATAATGGTGCAGTAATTGGAAGATATTGCTCTCGTGATAGTGCAGTGGTCTTGTGTGCTCATCCCTGTACAGGTGCCATGACCCTGAGGTCAGTTAGTCTTCGGAGACTTCAGATGGCCTTCAGATTGTCCTCGGGGACCTTGGAAACTGTCGACTGACCTCAGGTTTTTTGCACTGAAATAAGGTGACTCCCAAAAGTCAACTTGGTTATCTAAAACCTTAAATTGTCCTTCCACAAATGAGAAATCTAAGATTGTTTTTACAGTCCTCAGATTGCCAACACAGTCCTCAGATTGCCAACACAGTCCTCAGATTGCCAACACAGTCCTCAGATTACCCTCATGGCCCTCTGATTGACCTGACAGTCCTCAGTTTGGTTTCATAGCCTTAGTTTGGCTTCATAGCCTTCAGATTTCTGTCACAGTCCTTAGATTGTCCTCACAGTCCTCAGAATGTCCTAACAGTCCTCAGATTATTCTCAGGGTCCTCAGATTGTCCTCAGGGTCCTCAGATTGTTTTTTCAGATCTGTTTGTCCTTACCGACCTCAATGAATTCTCAGAATGCCAAGAAAATGATTTAGAACCACAGATCGTCTTTGCTGATCTGAGAGAGCTCAATTTATCCTCATCAGCTTCCCACAAACCTCAGATCTTTTAAACCTCACATTTTTCAAATCTTTGTAGAAACCTCAGGTTGTCCCCAGATATCTCAGAATCTGTGATTTTTCTTCATAGACCTTAGTGATTTCAAAAAGATCAATTTGCTTTTAGAACTTTAGATATGCAATCTTCTGAAATTTTTCTACGAAACTGCAAAGAATCATCAGTGCCTCTGGGAACCCTTATGGGATAGTCCTGGTCTTAAGAAATTCATATGGAAGAAATTATCTATCTGATTTTCAGTTACCTCAGTAAGAATTTGATCAAATAGGAATTTCAGACAATTCAGACGTGTTCAAAATGTTCTATAAATCTTTAGAATGTTCTTTGGTCTTCGGAAATCTCTGTTCACCCCCATGACCTTCCTGTGTCTAAAAAGCTTATCACATATTGAAACCTAATCTTATCCTTAGAACTATAGGCATTTTTATATAGTTGTTATGAATTGAAGTTAGATAATCAATCTCTTTCTTTAAGTTTGTCTATAAAATGGTTAATGGCCATCAAATAAATCACTGCTATCGAAAAACCTTTATGTAATGTTTCTAATGTAACAGATGAATTTTCACACATTTTAATAAAAGGATTTTTCACACATAATTTACTGTGCGTTTTCTTTAGAAGAGAAACATATGCTGCTACTGATGACATTTAGACAACTAAGTTGAGGATTTGTTCCTGTCATTAACTGCAACGGTCTGGCGGTCCCGCACAGTATTATGAGGCCCTAGGGGGTCCCAGTGTGCATCTCTGGCTTTGTGCTAACCAATGGCGTATTTAGTGGCCAAAAAGTTCAGATTTTGTTGTGTGCTATCATCCTGAAAACTGCATTATGAACTTAAATTGGTGATAAAATAGAAATCTTATTTCAAACAATAAATATTAGATAGTCACAGAAAAGCAACTTTTAACGATCTAATAACCACAAGTGTGAAAGTTGTCCCACAAGAGTAATTATTTTGTTATCATTGTGACAGTTCTTGATTTTATTTTTGAATTGGAATTTGAAAAAATGGTGGACCTCTTTTAGCTATATGTATCTTTTTGTGACATTAATCTTGTTTTATCTGATAAACTGGTGATGTCTGATAAACAAACATATTATTACAGCAACTATAAAGGGTTTTTCTCCTTTGATGTTAGCCAGGGGTATAAATCATGTGTGATAAACTACTACAAGGTAAATAAAGTAGTAATCTGTTGTATGGAAAGTGGCAGGTGTCCGAGCCTCGTTTTGACAAGATATGAGTAGTTGTTATCCAATCAGCATATGGTAAACATACACTGTTTGTTATCTGTCATGTCCACGGCAAAGCAAATCTTTGAATATAGGTGAAAATAAAGCTTTACTGTTTAGATTGGAATGCCTGGATTAAATGGAAAGGCTTTAAAAACTGATAAAAAAACATCCATTCAAAAATTAATAATTTTATCAAATAGTAACAGCTAGTCTCATGATATTGACATCTTTGAAGTTTTACAATTTGATGCAGGTACAAAACATGTCTCTCAACTTGGTGGTATGACATTTTAAATTATGAAATGGATATTTAGAATTTTACTTTTTAAGTAAAATATAACAACAAATTCACATCATATTTAAAATTCGAAGATCATAATTGAATGACAATTACAAGAACATATAAAGGACAACAATGGTCATTTGACGACAATATCACAACCAAGCAATGATTAGTAACAGAACTTTTTATGTGCCTGCCTCAAATTAAAGCATCATTAGAGGAAGAGACATAAATATCCGATTTCAGAAAGAGTATTGGTCCATCTGCATTATTAGCGCCAAGAGACCAGAGAGAATATTGTGTTGTTACCCAGAGACATACAAATCAAACATCACTTTATGAAAAGCCCGGAGGAGCAAGACGATAAGCAATTTTGCTATGACGAGGACTCGGGTTACAAAAAATGGGTGTTGCTAATTCAGAATAGCTGTTTGCGGACAAAAGTTCATACCCATTATGTGAGCATTTAGTTAAATGGGTGATTTGGTTGCAGTTAGTCTATTTTTCAATATGGTATTTTTTGGAAAACAGTATTTTTGTTCTGTGATGTTTCGAAAAATTACAGACAATGATATGATTCCATATTGGTAATTTGAAAAACATCTGGGGAATTTGTTTCTAGGGTGATATGAAAGCCGTTATTCACATATTTCATTCTGTTTTAGAGATATGAAAAATGTTTGAAAGTTATGATACCATAATTGTTATGTGAAAAAAAATCAAACAATTACGCATATTGGAATACCATCCATCAGACAAAGTTTTCGTCCTTTTTATGATGTGAGCTTTTATGATAAAACAAAATGATTATCAAATTGAAAATCATTGTACAAAGTTACAACACCATCATCATAATAAAAATCATTAGATGTTCCATTTGGAGATTATCATACCATTAGACAAAAAAAAAGACATTTCAAATGTTTAAAAACACCAGACAAATTGATTATTAATGTCATTAATGTAAATATTAAAATTTTTGTGTTTTTGACCCATGGTTAAGAGGAAAATAATTATTATTAGATTATTATACCATGAGACAAAAAAAGACATTTCAAATTTTTAAAAACACCAGACAAATTGATTATTTATGTCATTTAAGAAAATATTCAAATTTTTCGTGTTTTTGACCTGAGGTTAAGAGGAAAATAACCTGAATTTGAATTATTTGAAAAAACTCAGACGGAAATGATAGATTATGCTGTTATCTAAGAAACGTCAGACAACATAATTATTCCGTTTAAGCCATCTACATTGTAAATGATCCAGCAAGCACAATTCTAAGTATCAAAATTCATCATATCCAAGATATAAATAGTCGTAAACCTCCCAAGCACATCTTTGTCACATGATGATGTTAATTATGACCTTTAGGGACCTGAGATTTTCTTCAGCTTTGAACAGAGTCTAAACATATTCGCATCAGAGACGCTCGTCTTAGTAAATAATCCTGCTCAAAAGCCGGCCATATTAATGCTTAGCCATGCTGCTTTACTTAACATGTGTCAACCTGTTAGGAGTCCCTATTGTGGAACTTGCCAAATATTTTCCTTCTTCTAGACTGAATTCTTAATGAGAGCCTTTAATGTTGTTTTTGAAAGAGGGAAAGAAGATCTTTGATCTTTATTTGTTGATGAGAACTCTTCGGTTAGTGGAGGTAACATTATAGGACTGTCAAGAAGCCTCCACCTTATTTGAATCACACTTGTCCTTAATTGGTAATGCAACTCATGAATTTGCTGACGGAGTGTGTCTGATTTAGTTTATAAGTGGAATGAAATCATTTGATCACAAGGTAAAATGCATGGCAAGCGTCTGGTCCTGGAATATGTTTACTTAAATTTGCTGAATGCTCATAAGTTGTATATATGCATGCTATGCAGGCCTTTACAGATATAAAAGTAGCATGTGCTTGTCATGTTGCTGGTTCTACATGATGTCTGAGCCACTGCCTGAGAATCTCATTGATGAAAATCTGGGGACAAATCAGTTGTGATTTAAAATGAGAATTGAGGTGTTTGATGTGGCATTGATAAAGGAAGATGGCATCTTGGACTTGCTGTTTGATTTGCCCTGCTTCAATGAAGCAGACACTTGACTTGTCGCGTACAGAAAGCCCTTACATCTCAGATCTAGAAGGCAACCATTTGAAGATTCCTAATTATGAATACTGGCCATTTGTAGATTTCCAATTATAAGCAGAAACCATTTGTAGATTGTCATTAGTGGTCTGTATTGGGTAGGCGCGAATCATTAGCTGTAACATTTGAAGTATGCGAGATATCATGGCAGTCTGTTTAGTAATGTTGTCCCCAGGAAGCAGAGCCTGACCATTATGTGGTTATTGGCACCGATGCCTGACCATTCTTGGAATTGATGTTGACTATTGCAGGCATTCTCAGACTCTTGCAACCGTGGCTACCTCGTAGCAGCAGCTATGGTGTCCCAGACAGGACGTTATCTGTTTGATCTTGGTCTGTCAACAACACAGGCCAAACACAGGCTTGATAGTTCCATGCCATTTGGTGGACTCCTGTTTGATAAAGTCTGCAAGTCTGTCATATTTCTCATGCTGGTATTTCAAGAGCTGTCTCCCACTAAGGAGAATAAATATCTGATATGCTGTTATCTGTATCATAGGAACACAGGGAATTCACAAATATGTGGAGAATAAATTGTCTGGAGTCATTTGTAAATATGTAATCTTTAGTGCATTGCAGAAGGTTGTATGGAATTGAGCATGAATTAATACCATTGTCATAGACACCCCCCTCCCCCTGATCGTTCCCCCCTCCCCCCTCATCGTCCCCCATCCCCTTGCTCCTTATTCTAATAATGTTTATCACAAAACATGCTGGTCTAGCTGGTCAAATTGTGTGTGAGAAAAAAGCAGTCTTTAACACCCTGTTTCATTCCCCAGGTCCAATAAGTGTCGACATTGATTGACCGATAACAGGTTCCAACCTGAGCTGTCTGATATACAATTTCCTCTATAACAAGTCTACAGTCCTCTAACCCTGGAGCATGGTGTCTCTAATATCTATACTGTGCGTCATTAATTTACAAAATTGTCTAGAATTACTGTCCAATTTTGGTGCTATCATATTAGGAGTATCAAGTTGTAAGAAAGCCCAAGTTTGTTGTGGTTATTTTGCGGGTCATATGGACAGAGTATAAAGTTCATAGGAGGCTAAGCCTGCTGCTGTAAGCTAGATTAGATCCTATCATGGAGAGAAACGGACTGGGAACACGGGGAACGATTCCGACTTCTTGGATTAGGATTTCTTTGAAGGTCTGAGAGTGGGTAAAGCCTCCAACTAAAACAATCTTGCTAGCTGGGGGTCCTGTTTGAAGCCTGAAAACAATTCCGATAAACAAAAGCAACAGCCCTGCGGACAAATAAACCATTTTGAGTCTGATTTCAATCATTGAAACACTACCTGCTCTTATGGTCAATCCCCAGATTGAAACATCTAGTTGTGATGACATTTACGATCTTGTCTCTGGAAATTTAGTTTCACCAACAAAACGAAAGAAATTTCCAGAATCATGAAGACTTTGAGACGTCTACAGACTTTGAGAAAGCCAGTACTGGCTTTATAGGATAGGATCTCAGTTTGATCAGATTTAGTTCTCATTATATTGTAACTAAATAAACTTTTATAAAAATGATTTTGCGCTTACTCTTGTATTGAGATCACCAAATGCCTCTGGTGTATTTAATGTCTAGTGTATGAAGCAACAGAATATATTAAATATATATCAATATAAAATGTAATAATATATATATATATATAATAGATAGAAAATATTTGCTTTTAAAATTGGATGAATATAATTTTAGTGGACTGGGAAAGTCTACTGCAGTGTTATTGTATAGTGGTTGTTAAAACAGACTTTGTTTATGTTTATAAAGGAAGTAAATGACTGCTAATGGTCTATGCCCTGATCTCATCTTGTAATGGGCAAAGTGTAATAGGTAAACAATAATAGACAAATGGACAAACTGTCCCCTCCTTCCCATAGCCAGTCCACCTCCATTGTTCCACAGGGACTAAGTGTTTAATATCTGTTTATTTGGTATTGCTAGAAGTCTTCAACATTTACAAGACCAGAGAGCTTCTGCATTCCTAAACTGTGTGTTTAGAGAAACAAGAACTTGAACCCTTTACTTATACCTTGAGAGATCCAATGTATTGTTAGTGGAGCCTCTTTGGTGAGAGTTCTCTCCCTTTGATCTCCACCCCAGGGGATGGATAGTTGTGTTGACATGGAAGAGCAGGAGGGGTAGGGAGGAAGGGGGGAGAGGAGGTGGGAGAGAGGGATATTGGGATGTTGTGAGGTGAGGGAGGAAGAAGAGAAGAGAAAGAGAGTAAGGGAGAGAATTGATTGAGGGAATTGATGAAGGAGAATATGATGATGTTAAGTTGTGTCCCACACTGTGTAGTTAATGGGAGGGGGGATGTGTTGGGGAGAGGGAAATGAAAAAGTATTTTTTTCAAAGACGGTAAGTAGAGAAAGAGGAAATTTTTGTCTTTTACTTTTATGATATTTGAAAGAGATTGGGATGGGCGACTAATGAATAGGCTCTCTGCCATAGGGGTTGTGTAAGGTTGTCAGGACAACAAACAACGCTTTGATAATTTGATCCCCTTATCTCTTGGATTTGACTTGATTATAGTTATTTCATTCTAATGTTTGGATAATTTGTTTTGCAGTTCGTTTTAAAGCTTAAAAGTAATCTTCTAACTTGCTGTCTATTATAGTGAAGATATACACCAGAACATTAACAGAATTTTCTTTTTTCCCTCTCTTTTTTCACAACCCATCTTCCCACCTAGTCTTTATTGCAACTTCCCCAAGTTTACTTGGCCAGCAGTTTCTTGCAGTTATTCAAACCTTTAATAGAATATCAGTTGTATTTTCTGTTTGAGATTATAAATTCTGAGCTGAAATAAGTTTCCATATTTTTTCTTCAATTAAATGTCATATTCTAAAAGTTTTGATAATGTTTAAAGCTTAAAAGTTTGAACATGCTTTTAAATACTGAAAGTACTTGACATGAAACATGATCAATTCTGTTTGATGATCATTTTCTTTACGTCATGATATTTATTGCTGACATTTCATATTCTTCACTTTCAATCATGGCCTTGATAAATGCATCTTTAAACTCTCTTGCCCTCAGTGTTTATTTAAAGAATGATTTAATTTCATATGGCTTTTATGGGTTTAAGATCTGGATTGGATAACTCCAGTTTAAACATCTAAACGAGACATTTGCAATAAAATTCATCTCAAACATAATTCCAGCCAAGCATTCACTTCCTATGTTTGTACAAATGGCCGTTTACAGCACTTAAAGTTGAATCTATTAAACTCACAAAGTAAGTTTTGACATAACAACTTGTGAATAATGAGAAATAACAATACAAAAAGCTGTTCTTCCCCTGCGGTGCAGAACTCTTGTTTAAACAAACAGTCCCGTGTAACTGTTCCCCTTGGGACATGACTGGGAGCAGATAGGTGTCGTGGCATAATATTGTGGAATCCTGACCCCCTGTACCCTAAAAATCTGGAGTGTAGAGACAGAACTGGATGCGGGAGGGGGATGGGTCAATAAAGGTGTCCTGGAATAATAATCTCAAGTTCTGACCCCTGTACCCTAAAAATCTGGTTATATCCCACCTCAGCTGTTTGAGTGTAGAGAAGGGGGTTACTGGAGGGGGTGGGACAATATAGGTGTCCTGGCGTAATATTCTCAAGTCCTGACCCCTGTACCCCAAAATTTTGGTGATTTTTGGTTTGCCCGTAGAGGGGAGATGGGGGAGGGGGCAGGGCCATATAGATAGGTGTCTTGGCATAATATTGTCAAGTTCTGCCATAACCTCCACCCCCACCCATCATACCCTAAAACTCTAAAGATATCCACCCTCTGATAATTATTGGGTGGGGCAATATGTCATTTGGTTTTAGGGATAGGGTAAAAAGGAGGGAGGGAAGGATAAAGATTTATAGACAGTGTAAATTTAGCATTTGAAAGACTGGTATTCAACTTATAGGAGCAGTTTATCATTTGGTAGTAGTAATAATAGGAGTTGGGGTAGGGGCCTTATTGAGTAATGAGAATGTCTCTTAGAATAATAACACATATAGATTAGGAGAGATTTTGGTTATTGCTGGCTACTATAATGTGGCTATAGATATCTGAAGAAGTGTTCACATGTCACAAGAACTTGTTGAAATTTATTTTGTGTTTTGAAGATTGGACCATGTAGATTTGGACAGAATAGAAGAGAAAATGAATTTAGTGGTTATGAAAGGAGGCTAAGGTTAAAGCTTGAGTTTGGAGAGGTTTTATACATGACTGATGGATTGAGGGTGAGGATAGGGGGCAAGGATATCACATGGGAGGGAGGGGGATATGTTGATAAGATACAGAATACAGCGGTGGATATGGGAGAGGGTTTTGGGAGGGGGTAAGAAATGGTCACAGCTGGGAGACAAGGGAGGGGAGGGGGAGAGAAAATGGTTTTTAGCTTTTAGGGGGGTGTTGAGAAGGTGAATAGGGGGAAGGGCTGGACACTGATCCCCTTGAGAAGGGGGAGGGGGCGATAAGGCTGTGTATACAATGTGATAAAGTTGGGTGACTCCCTCCCCGACTGGCATTGCTACCAGAGTAGTTTTGTGAGTCTAAGCACCATGTTGGACACAGTGTATCCTAGTTTTGAGGAGGGATTTCATTCTGTAGGTCTGGATCCTGCTTCTCAGGTACTGTGCTCTATAAAATTATTGAATAAATGACCCTTCCATGCAAGAGTAATTTTGTTTGACTTAACGAGATTGGCAACGTTGTAGCATTCATAAAATATTCATGTAAAAATATTTTTCAAAATGGAAAAATCTAAATTCTATCAGATTTTTGTAGGTTCAAAGCTTCAAACATTCCTCTTGAAACCGAAAGTCAAAATTTAAAAATATACAATTTGTGAGAAATATTTATAAGCCTTGAACTTGAATCAATTTTCCATTTGATCTTCTTTAATGGTAAAATTGTTGACTCTAGTGTTATGATATGTGAAATTGCTCCGGAAAAGATTGATTGCCGTTTGAAAATTTCTTTCTTCTGATAAAACCAAACTAGACTAAGTTCAGCTCAAACATGTTGAACAACCTCAATCCAGCCTCAACGTGAACCTTCTATACGGACTCGAACGCCAAGTTTTCTGAAAGTCATTATTTTGGTAACGGAATCATTCAACATAATATTAAACTTAACTACATGCTAAAAAATCTCATCTGACTTAATGCTATTTGGTCTACAACTCATCATACGAGTGTTTCAATTTTCTCTACAGAGAGCTTTTGTGTAGATAAGTGAACTCGCAAGCGGATTCTTTATTTTTGTCAATATCATGCAGATTAAACGTCAAATTGATTGATTCGACGACTGATTCATCATAGTTTGTCTGACACTGTTGTCCAATCTCGGCGGAATCGGAAGATTTGGTGCGGAAAGAGTCGCAAGTGTAGTATTGAGATGGACCGACATGATCTGCTTCAAATGGGATCGGAGTATGTACACATATTTATTTGAGAGTAGTAAAATCATACAAGAGGAAATCTATATACTTAAGCGAGATCCTATCAGGAGAGAAGATAATGACTCAATGGAGGCCCTTAGCAAATGTACACACACTTTTCCAAACATCAATATGTAAATATATGACCACATCGCTCTATAAGACACATAAAAAATAGAAAATGTGTTTGTTCTCTTTTCAAGAGCATTGACGAGAGATTCCTTGCCTTGTTTGATTAGGTAATACCAAGATCAAATTGTCGTGGCATATTTGCCGAGTTCTCATCACTAGTGCAGCGCTTGAATGAAATAGGGCTGTGAATGGGTCGAAATAAACTTGATAAGTGTCTTTATGAGTAGATGCTTGATTTCGGCTATCTTGTAGCTTGAATTGTTCATAGACAACATCATTAAGAATGCTGATTCGTCGCTTTCATGTGGAAAATGAATATGGGCAAATCAATTGATTTTGTAGACTTTGTGATGTTTATCTTGTGGAAAGTTTTTAATTTAGCATCTCAATGAGACAGGCCTGTTTACATGAGTGATTCCTGAGTTTCTCTTGATAATGATCATATATACTTGTTTGACTCCGATTGTCGGAAAAAAGCGTTCTCGGCAAGCGTCAGAAATTAGTCTATTGAATAGACTTTTTATGATCAATTCATCAACCAAAATCAATTAATCAACATGAAGTTGATCATTGACGATAAAACAGCTACTGTAGTAAAAGTAAGGCAAAAAGTTTGATTTGTGATTTTCAGTCATATCAAAATACTTTAAGGCCTTGAACTTTTTTAATCACTTCACAAACACACATTTACTTGATGAGAAATTTGCTAGTCAAACATAAATAACTCCCAACAAAAGCAATTTGTTTCTGTTTTTCCATTAATCACAAAAAACACATTTGTAGCTTTGCTCTGGTAATGTTATTTGACAGAGTTAGTTTCAGTGAAGTATCAGGCCTAAGCATTAGTTATAGACTAAGTGATTGTAGCCATTGACAGAACGGCCAGGGAGAATTACTGATATTGCCTGTATCACTGTGGACCCGCGCTGGCCACCAATCTAGTGATCCCTCGTTTCAGACTCGCGGAAATTGATGTGCTTGGACAACAATGCATGCTGGTTATTACCACACCTCGCTGTAATCCCTGTGTAACTCTCCCGCTTGCCCCGACACATCAATTCTTCCTCCACTTCCCGTTAGCGTAATTTCACTTTACTTCTTAATGTCCCCCAGTTTGTACTATCGGTATCTGTCAGCGAGTTAAACCTAACGACTCCAGGTCTGCAGTTCCTGAGAGTCTCTAAATATGTGATAGTGCCCTTTGGTCTATATCAAGGAACAATCTGTCCATGATGTGAACTGTCTGTCCTAGTACCATTGTGTTTTAAAACAGCCTGTAGGCCTTGTCAGTGATTTCTATTTTCTATGAAAATTTTATATACATGTAAATGGTTTATTGATGTAATATTTTTCTGAATCCCAATTCCCTTTGTCAATTATTCTACATTTATGATATTTTTTTATGTAAACATCATCATGATAATTGTTGTCACATTCATCATTATCTTCATAAACATTATCATTGCCATCACTCCTCTTCCATAGTGCCTATCAGTCTATGAGGTGCTTAACCTGTCTTCTACACCACTATCGACATGCTTGTAGTCAATGCTACTAGTCCTGCTATGCATCACTCAATATATGCTCGGCAGAGATCAACAGGTGTGACGGACTCTGCAGTGCCTCTACCGCAGGACTCTGTGAGTGAGACCGAGAGCTATTGGACAGCAGGGACAGGAGACATGCGTCTCTTCTCTTAGATAGAGCTACTCATAGCGTTTTGCTCTGTGATGTATTCTGTCTGTGGTCAGGTCATCAGTACTCAGGTCTCGGATCAAGCCACGGATTCAAAAGTCTGAAATCAAATCACAGGTCCTCAGACCTGTTATCCTCGTCAGGTCCAGTGACATGTCATTTGTCCTCAGATGTTGTGACAACTCACTTGTCCACAGGTGTAGTGAGAACTAACAAGTCCTCAGGTCTTGTATCAGCTCCATTGTCCTCAGGTCTGACATTAACTGTCCTCAGCTAGACTTTACTCTCCTCAACATCTACAGATCTGAAGTTTCTAGGTCCTCCTATCTGACGTCAACATACAGGTCCTTAGTTCTAATCATCTCACTGGTCCCCAAGTCAGGCGTCAACCGTCCTGAGTGAGACATTAGCCCCACCAGTCCATCAGCGCTCTGCTCTAATCTCTGGGTGACACTCTCCCTTCCTGCACAGAAGACTAGTTATCCTGACTGCAGTTTACATCACAAAAAAATCCCTGCTGACAGCCACATGCAGCAACAAGTAGGGAGACCCGCTGAGGCGGTTGTATGGACAGAGAGAGCTGTTGTTTGCTGAGCTTGTTGAACAATCTGTACTCTGTCAGCTGACTGTCCACATCTCTCTCTCTCTGTTGTGCTGTCTATCAACAGGTGGGATGCATAGACAGGTACTGTTCATTCATTCAATCCTTCATTCATTCACTGGCTCATTTGCTTGTTCAATCGCTCATTCAGTCAGTCAGTCAAGCAGTTTTTGTATTCATTCAGAAATATATATTTGTCTATTTATATATTTTTCAATCTTTTGTCTATTTATTTATTCATTCATGCATTCATTCATGCATTCATTCATTCATTCGTTCAATTATTTAGTCAGTCAATCAGTCAGTCAGTTTTTGTATTCATTCAGAAATAATTTCTAAAACTTATTTTTGTGTTACAATCTTTGATACATTTGTGTAGGTCTTTCATTCTTATATTCATTCATTCACTCATTTGGTCAGTAAGTTTTTATGCTTACTATTGTGCCACAACCATTTGTTCATTCATATAGTTCATTGATGATTGTTTGATTGATTCATTGATTCTTGATAGAACACATTCAGAGATTTATTCATTTATTAATGTTAATATTTCATTCATCAATCCATTTGTTTTGGAGGGGGGACCTTTGGAGTTTTAAATATCTATTTCCATTGTTTATTCATTCTTCCCTTTATATCTTACATCTCAAATTTCGTTGTAAATTTTCTTCTTCTGGTGTCAACACATATGTCAATCATATTTTGATTGATCGTTTCTTTTTATAATTTTTTTCATCAGAAACTAAAACGGTCTCGCACATTTAACTATGTGCGGATGACAATTTCATGATATGTGTATAAGTATTCACTATAAGTATTTCAGTATTCACTTAGTGTAAAATTCTTCATTCATTCTTCATATGTTAACTCATATTACACCTTATCATGCATTATATTCAATCTTAAAATGATTGATAAATCTGTTCATTCATTGGGCAGTTATTCTATAATTCAATCTTTCTTATTGATCAGGTCATTCCGATGACACCCATTTACACATTCATTTCAGACAAGGCTGTTTGTTCCTGAAGATAATCGTTACAAATGTTCTTGCAGTATAACTGCACTCAATACGTATTTACGGCCTATCTGAAGACTATTGGGCCGAGGAACCCAGACAAATCTCCTGTCATCTTTTTACCGATTCCATTCACTTATCCCCCAGCCAAATACAACTGTGGTGTGGCACAAATTACAAGTGTGGAATTCATCACAAACTTTGTTGTTTGTCTTGCAGTTTTTCCCCAAAGGATTTGAGAAGTTTCTGGCATCTAATCCTTTGTGTCACTTATTGACCAGAGCTTCTTACGTACCTATCTGTTATCTGGTTGTCCAAGGAAGGCAATAAGGGGTGTTATCTCACACTAAGTGCTTTAGCAAGTGTTGAAAATATCTTATATTGAAGCGACTGATATGTTATGTGTTTACCTTGTATTAATAATGTATAGATCCCTATGAGTTACAACAGAAGCAATGTCCAAGCTTGTCAAGGAGAGATTTATGTCTGTGGCAGCAACGGGCAAGGTGATTTCAGCGAGGTGCATTGATTTCCCCAGTGTGACAGATTAGTAGGTTTACTTACATAGAATAGACACTAGGTGGCGCCACACAAACATCCACACACATCCCATCTCCAATTACTTCATTGTCAATCTAGCACTACATCAGTCAATGGGTAGTACATCATCTGGCGTTGAGAAATGTAAGGGCAATTTCTGTCAAAATATACAGAAAAAACATGAAATGAGTTTTATGTTATGTCAAGGAATTGTGTTGAAAATTAAATGTAGCTTATTGGAGATGGATTAATTCATTGTCATGTTTTAAAGTTTTTTAGGAAATAAATTCTTCTGAAACTTGCCCGGGATAGCAAATAGTCATGAGTGAAAAAAAGAAAAATGTAACAACTCATGAAAGAAAAACAATAATTTAAAATGTAATTTCATTTTTATAGATAAACTGTGCTAATTCTCACATTTCCATTCCATTCTGGCATTGAATATTAAATAATTGAATTCTAAGCACATGCTAAGTGTTTTTAATAAGCTAAAAGAATGCTTGCTGTGTTTAAAAATCATTTGTTAATTATATAACCTAAAAACTTTTCTCAGAAGAGTAAGATTCTTTATTTTCATAATTGGGAATTTCCTTCTTTTGTTTAAAAACCATTATCTTTGAATTTGTAATTCCCTGTAGTAGACTTGTATCTATTTGACAACAACCTCAAAGAATCCAGACTCCCTCATCACTCAAATACATGTACCTTAGACAGAGCTCATAATTGAATTGAAATTAATGAAATTGAAAACTTTAAAAATTAATGAAAGACCAAGATGTCTCTGAGCTGGCACCAGCATTCAGATTCTCCGGAGGTTCATACGTCCGTCATCGGACTCTACGATATACTCTCTTTCTCCTTCTAATCACTTGTCTCCATTGTACCGTTAACTTTTGTGCTTTTGTATGAAACTGTTTTAGTCAGAGATATATCACAGAGATGGGATATAAATCGTGGCCATGTTAATTTGATAATGGCGCTGTGGTCTCGGAGGCTAGTCTCCATGGAACTAATTTACCCATAATCACATTCCTGTAATGGAGGCCGCAATCCTGCATCATTATTTTGATTTGTTTGCTGTGACCCTGGTGGTTGCAGGTTAGTCTCAATAGTTGCTGTCAAATCCTTGCCCATATCCACTTAGTCCCCTTCACAACCTCTAAATATATCACTCCATCTCAAGAAAGAAGTCCCAATTCCAGAGAGATTCTGTCTCATGTTCTAGTCCCATGTAGGCTTTCTATACTGGAGTACTTTCTCTGGATAAAGGGATCTATTGAAATGCTGAAAGTGTTTCAGCGTAAGCTTATTTGGTTTCTTTCAAAGTTTTTTGCTCTTCTTTTTATGGTACTCTAGGCACAAGAACTTTGCATTTTATCTAAAAGTAAAACTTTTAAGAATTTCTTTTATCTAAAATGAAGTAGAAACTTGATACATAAGGGTACTCAAGTTTCTATGTCTTTAACTTTATACTTTTAAATAATTGTACAAGAAACTTTTATCTTCCTGACTTTTAAGCACAGAAGTATTGTACATTCTTTATCCCTTAACAGGCTCGTCTGACGGATATCTACAAACCAATTTAGTTTTTAGGGCTCAACTTAAACATTTATGATTACACGTCTAACATTTAAACTGTTTCTATTCAAGTCAGTGACATATGATCTACATCAAAGGTTATGAAGGATATTGAGGGAATTGAACAATTAAGTTTTGTAGAAGATTATATATGCAGTAATAATGCACTTGCATGTTCTGTATACTTTATTACTTTCATCATACCTGCAAGAAAGACATGAAGATCCCACAAAGTCATTTCCATAATAAGCTAATCTAATCTAATGTTTCATCCTTTATTGGTTGTTTTCAGATAAACCCATGCCTATTAAAGATCATGTCTTTCATCAAAACATGGAGAGATTTAATCACTGAAAATGACAAAAATTCTTTGGCATGAGACTAAGACATTGAGCTTAATTACAGTATAAAATTAATACTTTGACAAAAGTTATTTATTGATTGCGACTGTTAATTACCAATTTGACAAAATGACAACAAGTGCATGGCCTTATGTCCATCAATGCCATCAACTTGATTATTTTGTAATTTCTTCATATTTGTTAATTAGGAGTTGTAAAAATCAACTTTATTAATAATAATGACACACTAATATGTAATTATTTGGCCAAATGTTTATAAGAGTAATTCTATTCTTGACATGTATTCTAAAGAAATACATGATTAAATGGATGATCAACATTTTTAATTTGAGATTTTTCGTGATCATGATAATACTAATATTGACAAATATTATTATAATAATGTTGACATTTGTATGGTGCTATATCCTGATGCTTAAACCTGCTCACAAAATACCTACATCATTATCAGGGATTCGAACCCAGACCTCTGGTGTGAAAGATGAACTTGCTACCCACCACACCCCTATGCTTTACATGATCTGTCTTCTCTCTCATGACAGCTTCAAAAAAACCTCTTAGATAGTTTAATTATTCTCAAGAATGATTTCATTCTTAGGTTTTCTCATTATGTAAACGTGAACAAATATGGCTAACAATGATAACCCTGAATCATATCCTTGAAAATAATTTCAAGAAATCATTCTCAAAGGGAGCAAGTTCTTCTACTGGCTTTTCTAACATGAGAATTGTTATTGCCTGTAAAACTCTATCATTGAAGCTGAGATTGCAGGTGAATTAAACTTTGTTGGAAACTTCAAAGAACTTGAACCTGGTGGCTGATTAACCAGGCCTTGCCTAATGACATCTAGCAGGAGAGAAAATTCACAAGCGATTGAAGTTTTGTGTGTTTGTTTGAGAAATGTTAAATGTTCGTGTTGCTGTCACTGGGATTGTCAAGTCTGAAAATGCTGTCATAGCTAAGAGGGCACCATGATATGGGAAGAGATTTTGTTGGAAGAATATTCATCTGGGGATATTATAAACGAGATAATGCTAGTATGGAGATTTGGAGGGAAAATGTTAATCTTGGAGATAATGTTTATCTAGAGATTTTAAATACAAAATGTTGAAATAGAGAGATCCTGGAGAGAATGTTGATATAGAGAGATTCTGGAGAGAATGTTGATTTAGAGAGATTCTGGAGAGAATGTTAATATATAAAGTTTCTTGAGAGCATGTTGGTATAGAGAGATTCTGGAGAGAATGTTGATATAGAGAGATTCTGGAGAGAATGTTGATATAGAGAGATTATGGCAAGAATTTTGGTATAGTGAGATTCTTGAGAGAATGTTGATACAGAGAGATTCTGGAGAGAATGTTGATTTAGAGAGGTTCTGGCAAGAATTTTGGTATAGAGAGATTCTGGAGAGGATGTTGATATAGAGAGTTTCTGGAGAGAATGTTGATATAGAGAAATTCTGGAGAGGATGTTGATATAGAGAGATTCTGGAGAGGATGTTGATTTAGAGAAATTCTGGAGAAAATGTTGATATAGAGAGATTCTGGAGAGAATGTTGATCTGGAGAGAGTTTTTGGAGTTAAAATCATTATTTGGAGACACTTGAATGGGGGGGGGGGACGTTTTTCTACAAAGATTATTGAATGAGTTAACTTTGAGAGACAGTGTTACTCTTGTAAAAGATTCTGGAGAAATTTAAATCTTAAGAGACATTCCACAGAAAAAATGTTAATCTGGAAAGATTTTATTGGGGGAAAATGGCTTTTTTGAGATCATGATAAAAAAAATTGCAGTCTGGTGAAAGATTTTTAAGGGAAAATGTTAATCTTTAGAGAGAATATGTTGCTCAAAAGAGTTCTAGAAATACTAATCTGACGAGAGAATATGAAACTGGATTATCTTAATCTGCCAAGACAGTATATCTAGAGAATGCAGGCAAATGTCATCCTGCTGAAATATTAGAACTAAAGATGACAAGCTACATGCCAACAACGCATCAAGTTTGTCTGATTTAACCAGCGGATTATGAAGCTAAAACATTCAGTGATTAGGCAGTAATTGACAGCTAAACTATAAATATCGCTCTTTGCGTGGAGATTTAGAGGAAAGGTGGAAGGGATGATTACAAATTAGTGGCTTGACACTCCAGAGTCTTCTCTATGTGATAGAGCCGTATGTTCCGATATGACTTTGCTTTATACGAGAAACCTGTTCTTTGAGCTTTTAGCTGGTGCTTCATTGCACTTGGTCTCTTTAAAACTGAATTTTTAATAAAATGATATCTGTTAGATTGATTATAAATATATTTATTAAAGTTTACTTCTGGCTAATGATTTTTTAAGAACAAGACTTTCCTTTTAATGCAAATGTCATCTCATAGATGTTTGGGTAAAGTAAGGAGGAATTAATAACAGAATAGAGGGTACCTCATAAAATGATGAAACTATTAAGAACATTTACTAGATTTTAAATCTTGTCAGTCAAGTCAGTTAAGATAAATTTTTAAGATCTTTACAGATTAAAACAATGTGAAAAACCATTCTTAGCTACTGTTGTCATAGTTTTTGTTTGTTTTTGTGGGAGGACTGTTCACTCTCATATGCCTCTAAAGCACCAGGGACTTTTTTCATTGGTAGTGAGTTCTGATTTCCTGAATATCAGCCCCTCAAAATGGTATGTTAATCTTATCAGCTGTTTAAGGGTTAATCCTGTGTATGCCAGTGACCTTTTGATGGTCTTCTAGTACACATCTAGATAATGGAACGGATCCACCACCATCTATTAGTTGCCTGTAGGTTATAGACAATGCTAGATAGAGCAGATGCTCATAAGCACAGTAGATACTTATGTAGGTAGACAGATACTTATATGCCTACCCCCTGCAGCTGATATCTCAATAACCCTGTCTCAGGGAGTCTTGTGTCAGCAGAAATCAGTGGTTCATCCTTGTTCTTGAGATCTGTTGTTTTTCCAAACATTTTCATCTAAAAATAATTTACATAGAATGTTTGGATAGAAAATGAATGTTAGACAATTGAAATATTAAATTTTAGAGGAGGAAGTGTTTTTGATTTGATATATTTTACAAATTTTGATAAATGGCATTACTCAGTTTGATATTTCAGGAAACGATGTTTTCTGTTTGATGACCAGATTTTATTCCTGTTAATTCTAGCCGTCATCAGTAAGACATCATACAATAATCATATAAAACACCAAGTAGTTTCTCAGCTGTCATTCACAGAGTTTTATATCTGGTTATCATTCAAACTCAACTATGTAAGTGCATGTAGGTAAGATAGGTTTATCATAAGTAACTACTGTCTTGTTCCAATACTAGTAACCATAATTCTGATGACATTAAGGTCTTGATTAGATATATATAGAGCCAAGATGCAGTATATAAAACCATAACCTTTGAGTTTGTCCTTTCAGATGTTGTATAAATTATATATATTAGAAATTTGCATTTTTAAAAATCTTTCTCTATTATAGAAATAATTAACCTGTCATGGAATTTACATCTGATGAATTGATAAAAAAGGAAATCCATTGTATAGTACAAACCTTCGTTTACTGGGCCAGACTCTAATGGCCACTCCAAGATGTTCTTCAAATACGCTGTTTTCTTTCTCTATCCATTCAAAATATATGCAAATCCTGCTTTAGTTTAACAAGAATCTTTAGCCTTGATCTTGTTTTATGTTGTTAAAGTAAGTTTTAGATCAAAGGTGTTTAAAACATATATCCTATGTTTTTTAAACATTTGTTATATATTTTTAGATATCTTTTTGGAAGAAAAAACCCTAATTGGTGTTTCAATCAGATTTTTCCCCTTTTGTTTAAGTTTTTCCTTTGATTTTTTTTAGATTAATATTTCTCCCGTTTTTGTGATACAAAAATGTTTTTAAAATTGTCTGTGTCCTGATGTAGCAAATCAAAACTTATGATATATATTGCATGATATGAAAAGTAACTGTGGTTTTCTCTACAGTTTCTCCCTTCCTGCAGTTATTTTAGATGTAATTTACATTAGCCCAATTACGGCATGACATTAACTTGTAAATAATTCATATTAAAATTCAGTTTTATGCACTGAAATCACAGCAGGTTTCTAGTCAGAATGTCATTATATGCATATTACTCAGCCTCAAAATCCAATAGCATCAAAACTCTTTTACATTTTTTAGCAATTATTTTGAAATTAATTGGCACACTTCATTTAACATTTCTGCTATTCTGGACACTTAAATCATTTATTTTCGGTAATTTGTCTACATAAAATAGTTGCCCATGGTTACCAGACATAAATGAATTTGATGACAGATGTTTCTGGGGGGACGCTTGGGGGGATACCATGTGTTTAGAAGTCTGATTGAGGGCTGTATCAGGTCTCCTACTGTCTGATAGTTTTGAGGAAGCTAGTATATTGTATAACACTAATAGTTGTAAGGAAAGTAGTATCATGTATAACAGGAACATAGATTGTCATTACCAGACCAGAGCGAGCCTAAATGCTACATTTGTCTAGAACCCAATTTCAGTCGGTATAATAGAGTTGAAAATGTAAATAATTTACAGCCTGGCTATTCTGAGGATGCAAAGTAAATTGAAAAGTGTAACAGCAGTACTTATTATGTAAAGAAAAGTATATTTGTAGACGAGGATCTTCTTGCATTGTTTACCTAGGAAATGAACTGTTCAGCACTAAAATTACCTATTTCAAAAAGGAAATTGGTAGCATGGAAATGGATATTTTGGAGACATGAAAATATTCTGCAAACAGACTTATGATGGTGTAAACCTATAAGACATTTAACTTCATGGTTGGCTGCACGCAAAAGGTTCTAAATAATCTGACATGGAAAGAACTGAGAGATTTCGGAGATCAGTGTGGTGATTTCTTATGCTAGCGTCTATGTTTGTATAATGTGGTGCAATAAAGCATATTTCGACATTTCATAAGAGGATTCTTCATCTTGATTATATTTAATAAAAAAAGAAAAATATCAATTTCTTTATATATTTGCGTTTTATATTAAGATGATTTTTGGGACAAATATCAGCTTAAGTTAAACATTTTTCCATGAAACCTTCGGAATTTGAAGTTCTCTAAAATTAAAAACTATAAACTTTCTGACAAACCATAAAAGATGACTTGGCATAAGATAAAAAATTCAATTTGCTTAAGATGAGATTTTATTAGAGTTAATGTTGACGCCCATAACAACATGTTTACACCTGTCAAGGTGACCTTTCACCCAAGCTGATTACACTTTGTTCTACAGGTAAATGAATATATGTAAACTAGTGTTAACACTACCTTCGATTCAGAGAAGTGTTGACACATCAACATATATGGATACAAGAACTACATCAATAATGATAATGACAATCACTAATAGACATAAACCACATGGCCACACCCCAGTGATCAGGTCATTGTTGTCTGACATCCTATATGCTTCCACCTACAGGTAGCAATTGGCGACATTCTGATCGATGTCATTCAACCTTGTGTCATGCAGTCACAAAAATGTTGATTCAGTGATGTTTATTTTCAATTGTGAGAGACAAGTATTGACATTGTTTCCAAAGAATTTATTGAAACCACCATGATTAATTAGGAAAACTGAAAACACAGTGGTTCATGCTTATAATGATGGTGCTATTGGGGTAGTTTTTGTGGGACGAAATTCAAGGGACATTTCTATTTATACAAGTATGTTATTTGTACATGATTATAACATAACCTGGTTGAAACATGTTCCTGAGTGTAGCATTTTGGTTGAATTAGATTTTTTTACTAGATAATTTAGAGCGCACACTTGGTGAAATAAAAAAAAAGAATGAGAAGTGAATTAGCCATTCAACTGAGCTGTGAGCGTGAAAAGCCATGCTGTGGTATTACTAAACATTGATTAGTTTTACCATAAATCGTTTGTAATTTTATAGATATTCTCTCCTTACAAATAGTTTTTTTTTCTGATAGTTTGAAATTACTAAAAGCACAGTACCTTTATTCATGTCATTTTCCCTCAAAAGCATAATAGCCATAGCGGATAGGCCAGCTTCTTTAAGCGGTGGGGGTTGAGGTTTTTTAGTAGTAGTGGTGGATGAGGTTGTGGTACTTATTGTTGTTGTGGTGGTTTTGATCACGACTGTGGTTGTGGTGCATGTTCTAGTTCTAAAACAAATTGTGTTGCTATTACGAAGATTTTCCTAAAATGAATGTATCTGTTATCATATAGCTTTAGGTGGTTCATGAGGTGACACTTTTTTTGAAATACAAAGAATCAAAACCCCTTTGCAGAACGTTTAGTGTCACTTAAAAGTGAGAATCCATCTAAATAGATATCATACATGGTCATAAGTAAGAGACAAGTTAACGGACCAAACCAGTGGTGGCTGCGTAGCTATCTGATTTCATCAACAAATCGAGGCAGAATTGATGAGCAGAGGTAGAAGGTTGCAGCCAATACTGCTGATAATTACAGTGAGTCACGGCAAGGCTCTGCTCAGAAAGCATTGTACGTTCCATTTGATACATGCTATTGATAATGTGTTTGTTTTCTCGGAGAAATAATGCATCCTTTAGAGATTATTGACGATCTCATCTTTAGCAAATCCTTATTGGTAGAAAAGGTATTTAGGTTGCTATGAAACGATTGTACGGAAATTGATCTATTGCACATGAATTTGATACTTATAAGTCGCGTGACAAATTTTATCTGTCTGTAATACGCGCCTATGATTAGTCATTGTGTGATGAACATCGGGAAATGAGATTGTCTTGGAATTGGCTAAATTAGGTAAGAAGTATTTTTTTAACAATGTGACAAGATGTTTTGATGATTGTGTGGAAGCCAAACATGTTAATTTCAAAAAAGTACTTGTGATTTTTTAAATAATGATAGTTTTAAAGATTTAAAAATGAACTAAAGATAGCAGAATCTTGAACATTTGATTTATAAAATATTTTTATGAAATTACAGAAAGTGGAAAGCAAAATAAAAATTTGGGAGAGTGACAACAATTCTAAACAGATCGTGAGAGCTGGAAGGAAATATCCTGATGGATATTGTAGTTACACTGATCAGCTTCGGCTGTGTATTAGAGTCATTTGTCAGAATCAAAACTTTTTACCGAGAGGAAATGTCAATGTTTGTAATGAAAGAATTATAGGTGAGTGATAATGGAATCAGACTTTATCAGAGAGAGAAGGAAAGGCTTGTGACTGGTTGACAGGATGATAGTTTTCTCTTGTGTTCCTCGGAGGTATTAGAACGGTGATTGGAATTCTCTGTACAAGACCTGAAGATTTTCCTGTCCTTCTTCTGTGAGAAGATAGAACAGTTCGTGGATGGCATCGCTGCTGCTGACTTAAGCACACAAAGCCGCAAAATATCTTCAGAATCACCATCAACTATCCAAGCAATTCCATGTCGGTTAAGTCAGGTGGCAAAGTAAAAGACCTTTAATGCCAAAGAATTCCAAACTTGCCATTCTTTAGAAGTAAAAGTTGAACTTTCTTTGGCAGGCTATAGTATGAATCTCAGTGGAATGGAAAACCTTCCAAATTTCATTACATCCTTTCAGGGTGAGCTCTAATCGGGCAGAAATATATTGATTCAATATCTTTGTCTGTATCGAAGTTTATGTTTTACTGCAAGCTTTAGATGTAATGAAAATTTTATTAGCTATTTTATGCTTCATCATATCAATATAACAATGCCCATTTGGGGCCTGCATTAACTTTAAAAAATTTAACGGTTGTTTTTCATTAATCTGCCAAGAACATTTACCAAATGTTAGCAAAGAAAACTCAACATTTGTCCAAAAGCTTTCTAGGGAATTCTTTTTTTGGTAATTTTCAAGCATGCTGCATGTTTAATAGGCAAATAAAGTGTTCAAGTGTGCTTATGACTAAATTATTTTTTTAATTGCGGCCAACATACATTGCACATGTGATTATAAAACAATGACAAAGCTTCTAGACCAACTGTCGCCGTACAGCCTCCCAAAGGTTGGTTCTGGGAACGCATCACGGAACAGAGCCAAACATGCAGTAGGCACGCACGTAGTCGTTGTGGTGGCATCTGTATCGTTAGGCCAATCAATTACAGTAAAAGTCACAAATTTAAACTTTTTTTAAAATCAATATCTTCCCATGAATTTTGGAATATTCCATTTGATTTGAAATGATATGGCATTAAGTGATTATAAGGACGGTGGCATCAGTTCTTGAATTCATTGTTTTGATAGTTGCAAATTTGAGTTATTGAGCAAGGAAGGTTCATATGATAAAACAGTTTTTCTTTATGGTTAAAAATATGTTTATGAATTCCATGATGAATATGTTTTGTGGAAGGAATTCATCAATTAGTAATAATATACCCATAGCATTAAATAATTTACCACACCCTTATTATGATTGCTTAACAGACAAAGTATCCAAGACAATTACAGCCCACATATTGTTCTGTAGTTTAATCAGCATGACTCCACTAGAGTCAATTCATAGAGAAACCTCCACGACTAAATGTTGATTTTGAATTTTTTAGTTAATCACCTTCCATTGCTTGAACATGTACTCTACAGGTATTTGTTATCACACAGGTCTGCTAGTTTCCATTGGCGCCAGGTCTTTGAGAATTATGGTAAACCCTCCCAGAATAGAATTAATGTCATCAGAGCTTTGTGTATCGCCCAAAGGGTCATTTGTTCTGTAATGAAATGGAATGGATCCTAGTAGTTTTTAACAATGTCAATTTATTTCCAATGCATTTATCCCGGAAATGTCAAACCAAATAAACAACAGTTGTGTAATTATTCCCCTTTGTGCTCAGCCAGTGTTGTTTACCTGGTGATTACGATGTTTGATCCCTGCACTCAACGCCTTCCAACCCATTGCATGAGTGATACACGTACTTCCAGCGCCACCCAGCCATCACCACAAATAAGTCTTCTTTTCTTCTCTTTGTTTTTCAATAACAAACACTACAATAATTTTCAAACTTAAGTGAATATTGCATGATCAATATGCGCTCACCTTACCTCTAAAACACATCGGTTACATATAATCCTATAATTATCTGATTGAAATTACAGATCTGATATGATTTGGTAAGCATATGATAATATCTAAATGGAACTAAATAAAGATCAATCTGCACTCACAACACAACCCCTAAAAACAAATTGGTAATACGTAATCTGTTAAGTATCCACATCGAGAATACAAATCTGATGTGATTGGGTAAGCATGTTAGCGGATGATTAGGTGGGTCACTCGGAACATTGTATTGATGATTTGTGACCGTGGAAGCAGCTCTGAACTAACAAGCCCATGATTTGATGACTTCATTGGTCTCCTGTAGGGAAGAGCATTAACCATATATCCATTACAGGGCCAGTCTCCGCTAATCTTACTCCAGGACTCATCGTGTCCCGCTTGGCAGACCTAATGATGAGCTGTGATGTGATCGGCCATTGAAGAGGACAAGGCAGAACATATTGATAGGGGTAAATCTCGGCTTATGGTCGAGTTGATAGAAGGACCATAAATGTGGACAATATTAGTTGTGAACCAATCATGGTCCTTCTGGGGCTTTGTCGGGGTTCTCTTCTCCCCGAAGTTGTGCCAAGGGTTGTAAAGCATCATGAAGGGTTTCATTTGATTCTCGCGTCTTCCTCCATATCATGTGCCGAGAGGCCAACAAATTGTTGTTCGTCTTGCCGGCTGGTCAACAAGTGAAGTGATAGTCACAGGCTACCGCTTATTGCCATTAGTCTGGCAAAGTGGTCGCAGGGGAACAATAGTCAAACGTTTTCAAGTACAGAAACCAAAATTCTAACATTTTCACAACTAAGGAGATGGCTAAATGTCTTCACCGGAAAATCCACTTTAGCTTTTGCTGTAATATATTGATGTTTTTAACCTGTAAACGCCTTTGGTGGATACATTTAAACAGATCTCATGTAGCGGACAGAAGCAGAAAAATCTTATCAATATTCCAATCATGCTCAGATTGATTTTAGACGATTGTTTCGACATGATATGATGTGTTAATTCAAGCATTCAAACCAAATTTTAAGGTCATGAGCACTCATCTGTATATCCATGAAATGCACTAAAAGAATTTCTTTCAACATTTCAGAAATATCGATGTGTTCTGAAAAAAATTATCTCATTTTCAATACATTTGAACTATTTACGTTTTAGTACATTTTCAGCAAACACACATTCATTTCAACTTACTTTATTTGAAATTTGAACTAGATTTTTCTTGACGAAAACATCTTGTAAAGGCAGACATCAAAGCGCAATTATTGATTGGTTAGCTGACCGCTAGTATCGTACATCCCATGATGCACTGTTCACTCCTGCCGTCCGGTCATCTGCCATGTCAGGAATTCTATTGTTTACAGGATTTATTAATCAGGGATCTAAATTGGATGCATTCGTTTGTTGCAGTCGCCAGGAAACAAGCTTATAGGGAATCAGTTGTGACTGAAAGCTGAAATCAATTCTATTTGAATTATTGAAAGCAAGATTTATTACCATGACAACAAGTCACAAGATAGATAAGAAAATAACCATTATCATGAAGTTATATTTACGTACATCATTTTCATTGATATGAAAAATCTTTGGAAAATTGTTGAAATATATATGATAATAGAATAGAATAAATATTTCATATATATGTTGTCATGATTTTAATGTGAAATTTGACAGGCTTTTCATGAGAAGTGAGACTATTTTCAACTTTTATGTAGGATTATCAGTTCTTAGATGAAATCAACAATGTTAGAAACCATTTCAAAACTGAATGTGTTATTTAATGATGTCCCTATTGATGATTGTGATTTCATTTATTTGTGATTATTGAGTTTTCAAGTTAAGAAGTTGTATTATTGTAGTCTTCTGTTGATTTGAACTAAGCCTTCTTAAAAAAGATAATTTTGCAGAAATTAAAAAAATTCTGCCTCTTAAGCTCAGGTTTTTAAATTCAAATGTCAGCAAAAGATCTACTTGGCGTCTATATTTTACTATTGTGATTAGGATAAGTTTGTATTATTTTAATTTGTTTTTCTGTTAGAAGACAAATTTGCAGACATTTACGTTTACATACATTTCAAAATTTTCAGCCAATCCGAGTTGTCTATGAGAATCAACTGTCAATAATTAAACCGTTTCATCCGAAATCTGCCATCAATATTTCAACAGGTTTGGCAGAAACTATTTGCATATTGCATCAAGTGGGTGTAAAACTGGATGAAAAATGCTCGTAAAAAAGCATAAAAAAGCATAAAAGAACATGCCTTAATGAAATACCTGTGAATTATTGATGTAGAAATTTTAGTACCAACATCATGGAGGGAAGTTTGTGTGGAGATCGAAGTAATTGAAATTGTTATTTCGCTCTTTATTTCTTCACTGGAATTTGTTTTTGGTTTTATTGTTTAATCAAGTTTCTCTGACGACCATCAGCTGATGCTTTTAGTAATTACAATCTAGTAGTTTCAGAAAGCAATAACTGATTAAAAGTCTTTCCTTCATTTTGTTTATGTATGACTAATCTAAAACTAATGGTGATAATATTTTTCCCTGATCACCTTGATTAGACTTGACATTTGAAAATTAATCTAAAATTGTTATTTCTTGAAAATAGATTAGATGTTACATTCGATTCAATGTTGATTATGTTCCTAGGCCTGGATTATCCAAGCTCTCTTAGTGCTAAGACAGTCATAAGTGCCATACATTAGTACTGACTTATGATTATCTTAGCATTAAGAGAGCTTCGAAAATCTAGGCCAAGGTTTGTTCAGTGATCGACTTTTGTAAAAATCCTTTAAAAACATATATTCAATAACCGGGTCCAAAACATCACAGTTGTCTACCTTACAGAATCTTTAAAAACAGTACTTTGTAGATTGGATGATATATGAGAGGTCAGTTGTTATAATGTTACTTGTGTAGACTCTATGGTTGCGCCCAAAGCTTTCAGACATAAGTAAATCCCGGGCAACAATTTGTTTGAAAGGGAGGTTTAGGAAGTGTTTTACCTAAGTAATAAACTCGATCCATTGCTCTCAATGGCAGATGTGTCAATATCGTTGTCTAGACTTCCACTATATGTATCGTCACATAACAATGCTTCTATGTGGATTACCGGCCTCTGTGTCCCTGTATGACGTTATGTCACTGTGGTGATTAAGCGAAGCTCTGTAGCTCTGGGCACGGAAGTCTGTGGAAGTCAAATCATAAAGCTTGTAAAGGAACAGTTTATAGCATTATTATTGGGTAATATTGTCAGCATTGTTATGATGGACAGGTTTTCCATCAACGCCAAACCAATCTTTAGTTAATATTACAGGGAAATTTACTGCAAGATGAAAACCATTTAACCTTTCTGACCAGATCCATTGCAACATGGCTGCTATTTGCTTAACAATTGCTAACAAGAAGTGTAAACGGAATTTAATTACAAAATATCGCTTAACAATGACATTGGAAAATTTATGAATGAATGAGCAACAGTCATAATTCCATCAAGTTTTTAAATAAAACTGGCACGTTGTATGATCCCCAATTTGTCTTGATAGAAATGGGATTCTAATGTGGCCATTTTGACCTGTGACTCTAAGATGTGACAGAACCCATCTCTTCTCTTCAACTAATGTTAACAAACCTTGATTTCTTAGCACCTTTCGATCTAACATGGACCCCATAGCAGCGGCGCTAAGAATCGGCGTCTATATTGAGACTCAAAACTTCCTTTGCGGTGCTAAGAACAGGCATGGGCAGTGAAAGAAACTATCAGAAAACATGAAAATGTTAAAATTGTTGGTGCAGCCAGGCGACTAACGCAATGCTTGAGAAATTCTGCCTCGGACTTAATGATTAGAGATTTTGGGGTTTTTGTTCCATCCTCAATAACTGCTCAGCCAAACAGAAGATCTGGCTGGCATTTTCCATTTTTCATCATTTAAAGCTGAAATTCTTCACTTCATACCCATTTCAGTTTCCTTAACAATCATCAGGGATTCAAAATCATGCGATTCTAAACCGACTATTGAACAAAATTTTCAAAATGAAACTGCAGACGACAATTTATTATGTCAGGGATGATTTCCAAATTTCAATATTTTCATGTTTTTAATGAGACAAATTATTAGAAATATTCTCGGTCTCTCATATCTTTTTTCCTATAATTTCTAAAATGGGAACTAGAATTATGCAATTTATTGAGGAATTTATGTATCATTTCAAAATCAGTTTGAATTAACATACTAGTATTTTTATTTCTTCTAGTGTATCTGTCATTAAAGTGCCCTTTTTTGCTTTGATTTGAGATTAAAATTTTAATAACTTTTTTATCTTATTTGAATAAACTATAACCTTGTCAGTGAATAGTTGGAGCAGTTCACACAAACAAAATTTAGGGACAAGAAATATGAGAAGTGGCATCTAAAGTGAATTGTCTGACATTTAACCTTGAAACATGTTCTGGAAGGTCATCATCTAACCCCCAAATAGAATTCTGAATGACTAGAGACCTGGCGCCTGGGGGATAGATACCTCTGTAAATATATCCAACTATAGACCTGACTAGGTTAAACTTTGACCACTTCTAGATATAATAGTAGGTTTGGGACTTTTCTTTCTGGCCAGACTAATAAATTCAGCCATGCTTGCCCTTTCTTCGCTCCCATAGTCAGCCCTATTGAGTTTAGAAATGATCTTTGTATCTAACAAAGGGAATCTAATTGGATGTTCCATATAAAAAAGTAATCATGGAAATCATGAAGATATTATAGATGTTATGATGTATAATTATCAACCCAAATAAGTCTGACTGTAATATTTGTGAAAAAAAAATGTTTCCTGTTGAGGATAAGAACATGAGCTGTTGCAGAGTTGAGAGCATTATTGATAAAATTGTTTACAGAGGAAGAGATTTTTTCTGCTCTTTACATCAGTGATAGGGGAAGTAATTGAGTCTTTACCAGTGGTTAATGATGACAGGTTTCCCCAGTAGAAGGAGGAGATGTTCGCAGTGCACAAACTCCTTACACCCTGCCAACTAGCGGGTGAAATTTTGTCATGTAATTAAGGGTCAACCTCGACTCCTATGATGTGACAAGTATGTTGCTGATTGTTACGGAGCCGGTCCTTGAATTTGACGAGGCGGAAACATTTCGATAGATCAGGAGCCCCTGTGATTCAGGTTAGGGCAATCACTGGCACTCTCTCAGATAAAGGTTGATCGTAGACATCTTGTTTTGGTCATCTCTCGCCGAGACCTGATTAGGCAGGTGAGTGTTCAGATGAAAGCGTAGAGGACAGATTGTCATGTAATTTGCCTCAAATGGCTTTCCCGTGTCTCTTAGTTGCCACCAATTGACATCGTAATTGTTACATTGGATGCTAAGGCAGGCCCATCTTACGAGCGGACGAACCTTTAAGGAAAGGAAAATTACAGACTTGGAGCAAAGGGTGGTGCTTGCTAGAGTACCAGTCAGCCGATGTCGCCGTAACCACAAATTATTCATGCACATGAAATGTAGTAATTGTTTGAAGGTGTGAAAATGTCAAATCATGTAATTGGATCCGAAATGCATTCTTGGCCATGAATGTGTTTGAAAGATGTGACTGATTCAGAGCTAGGTGTGCATTATCTTCCCTCAATGTCTCCAGCTGACGGCAATGATGTTTAAGTGATGTCAATATATGCCATTCATGCCAGATTGCACGTATTACTAACACCCTGCGACAGCAGCCGCTAATGCACTTATCATGATCCCAACAGCTTGTTGGGGACCACTTTCCCTTATAAACACGTTACCAAACTTTATTTTCATTTCTCGGGGAAGTTTATGTATGAGATAAAGGCTCCTTAAACGACAGTCACCCTGTAAGACAATATCCGTGGATTATGATTACAACTTCTCAAAGCAAATGACTCCTTTTGACCCTGATCCTGAAAGCATTGATTAAGTGGCATTCTCTCTACACCAACCTTCAATGAGTCCGGTCTGTAAAGTTCAGTCTCTGTCTTTCGGTCCATCATGACACTTCTTGATGGAAACTCAGACCAACACCTGACACGAGATGGTCGGCAAATATTTGATCTGGGCTCCTGATGGAATCAATGAATGGAATTGCTGATTAGCGATCTGTAGGACATGGCAACTAATTTAACAAGCTGCCCGAGAACTCTTTACAACATCTCCAGTTGTCCTTAACAAATCAGTCTATGTATCCATTACACCTTCTGATAGAAGTCTCATCCTGCACTCTGCAGATTTCTGGATCTTTTTCTTACTCTTGTAACATTTTGTCTAATATTTGGTTTTTTTCTGCTTTCGTATTTTAACATTTTGTCTTGTGCTTACTCAACTCAACAAAATAAGTTGAAAATCGAAATCCAATAATGTCATATTTTATAGATAACATTAAGTTCCACATATGATGCTTTGATATAAAATGATAGAATGGTCCTTAACTTCTTAGTTTAGTATATATTTCAAGTTGACATTTCAGAAATACATTGTTTTACAATAAAATTGGATTCTTTTCAAAATTACTTGTATCAACTAAATTCACCTTACTTAGCGACATCTGATTAAAGTTGCCTTTTATTTTACTATAATAATTCAAATTATGCAATTAAATTCTTGTTCTTTCCAAATATTCAAATTCACATCAGTTTCATAGACATGATCTCTGTATAATTATCTCTTTAAGTGTGTAGATAAGATGACATATTCATTTTACATGAAAATTAGTGTGTCTTTTTCATATTCTCTTATAAATAATTATAAAAATACTTGTCTGGAGACTTTAGTACTTGTGTGTTGTGTATCTTGCTGATATTGCCCATTCCATCTAAGTAACTGAGAAATTGTTGTTTAGGAGTTTAATCATATTTCTAGATCACTTCCCTTATGTTGTGACATATGAGATACGTTGTTCTTGTTGTTTTACAGCTTGACTTTTCAGTATTAAAACAAGAGTCTTTCTCTTTAAGGAAACATAATTAACTTTGAAAAGTTTTGATGCTTTTTCTTGATGAAATTTCTATATCTTAAATTGTAATGATGTTAGGGGAAGGAAAATGTTATATTCATAAGAGAATTGATAATAAAGTGAAATAATTATATTGATTAGAGATTTTATATACAAGTGTTGTAACTTTGCCATTAGCTTTTTTGTGTTATGGGTTGTTTTAACCCTTTTCATGCCAGTTATACAATATCCTGTTTCAATCATTTAAATGCTGGTTATGGAATATCCTGTTTTAACAGTTTACTTGCTGGTTATAGAATATCCAGGGATAGTCATCTGTAGCAAGTGGTAATTTATCATTTCTTTATCTAATAGCTTTGATTCCTTTAAATTGGGGTTTTAGCTATATCCTTTTGAGAATTCATCATGCTTGACATTATTCTTGTAATCTGCCAAGAAACTCAGTATCAAGGTGCACAGAGAAAAATATTTTTTTCAAAAATATATCCATCATTCATTCCATTAGGTATTTGTGTTGTAATAGAAAGCACCTGACACTGTACTTACCAGTACTGTTGTTTGACAGGAATACGTAGAAGTACTATGTCCCTTAAAGTGTTCTTACAAGCAGGTCTCCAGCTGATGCTTGCAGGTTTCACCACAATGAATAGCCACAATGGTGCTACAGGCCTTCACCCTGTAAGAATACTAGCAGCCGTGACATAAGTGAAATACTCTTGAAAGCGGTTTTAAACCCCATAACACATCACCTACAAGCAGGTCCGATAAAAATGAAACTATGTAGTCTATCCAGAATCACTCATCAATGGCAGTATCTTCATGGACTGACAGTGTATCTCATTTAGACCCAGTATGTATGTGACTATGAAAGCTGAATGGTTTGTTCCATGCAATAACAGTTGTGACAGTTATGAGTCCAGTGTTTGTCTGAATCAAGTTCTATCAAAGGTTCTTCCTAAAGAGATGTTTCACCTTTTTAACAGATTCCAGACTTCAAATGGTTCTGAAAAGGTTTTGATACACAAATATAAGGAATATGAGCACAATATTCTGCTACCACTATAAACCAAACTGTAAATTCTAGTCATAATGGAATAACTGTCAAGTTGTCTAAATGAACTCATGTAAAGATTTACTTCATCGCTACCAAATGCCAGTCGAAAGTCTCAATATGGCTCTGAAATTTTTTTATACAAATGTAAGGACTCTGAGCATAATATTCTGCAAGCACTGTAAAATCTGGCCATAATGGAATAACTATCAAGGTATCTGAATAAACTCCTCTATAGATTTGCCTCATGCTACCAAATAAAAGTATCAATATGGTTCTGAAAAGGTTTGGATACAGTTATAAGGACTTTGAGCACAATATGCCAACCACTCTATTCTACCCACCAGTAAACTCTATATATAAAGTCATAATGTAGTCTGTATCAAAGTACCTCAATGAACTCCTCTACAGGTTTCTCCCATTGACACTAGATACCAGACTCCATACGTCTCTGAAAGGGTTTGGACACAAACATCAGACTATGAATTGGTTGTATACTGACCCTACTCTACTACCTACCACTAAACTCCAGTCGTTATGGAGCCCCTAAGTATCGAGGTCCCTCAATCGAGCCCCAATTGATCGAGGCGGTCAGCGCAAGATGACCGGAGGGTCTTCGTGTGGCCGGATATGGGGAGGTGGTCAGTACCAGAAGTATTGACAAACCTCATCATTTTATTTGATGTGATCGGACTAATACAGACTAGTATAGATACAGAGGAAGAGAACGTTGTCTCCGCTTCTAGCGCCGACCCTCGTCCGTCAGCCCGAGCAGGAATCAATGAAGCAGCTTTAATATGTCTCTCGATGTCTTGCATCTCTACACCAGAATTACTCCTCAATTAACTCCGGGTGATTCAAGACATTAAGTGTAATTTTTACCAAACATGGATGTGCCAGATAATTCTGACTGGATTTGCTGTCCTGTGTTTCTTGGATCTGATGCCGAGGATATGGAGGTATTATTGCTTAATGATTGGTCATCTGAGATTCACAGCAGCCAGTGATATTTGATTATTACATAAAATGTCAAATGAGCTGAATCAGCAGTTTTTCAGTTTGTTTATAATTAGATTAGTTGAGATTAAATGATGTCAGTGGTTTGTTTTAGGGAGATATGAAGTCATTTCGTGGAGTATTAACTGTAGATAGTGGTTTTATGTGAGATTAGGGGATATCTTATCTAGTATTGCTTGGTCGGGGATGAAGTCAACTTTGTGAACAATTGGAATTAGAAAATTTGATTAGATATATGGATTTTCTGGTTATGTTCAATTCTCTTTCCATGCATTGTCTAACAGATGAAGTTGCTGATCAAATAGGATTTATTATATAACGATTGAAAGATTTTATCTTATAAATGAATCATATTAGTTTATACAATTTTGATAGTTTCCACTGAACAAGCAGTATAAGGCTATTGTTTCAGTGGCGATAACTTTGAACCTTTGTTTTGCCAATCGATGGAGTAATGATTGATTCAAACAAAGACAGTGTAATATTGATCTTGTACTTGCTACGGTGTACAAGGTGTATGAAAGACATGACAAGTACATGATGTACATGCACACATGACAATGTTTGTACTTTACTGCAATAGTGTCATGTACTAGTGTTATATGTTGTATATTCAGACATGACAGTGGTTGTACTTTACTTGAATAGTATCATGTTCTAGTTGTATATGTTGTATATTCAGACACAACAGTGTTGTATAGGGCTCATGTCCTTTTCTATCCATTATTCCATTTAAGTGCTGTCATCAATATTCTATCAAAAATTGTTCATTATTAACTTGCTGTACATTAAATTTACAATCAGTTTTCAAGTGCTTTTGGTTTAAGTTCTAAAACTTTATTTTTTCTTGCACATGCATGTTGAATGTTTATGTAACCTGATAATTTATACTTTATATCTTTGTGTTAAGTTCTATGATTTTCTTGCAAAAAGATATTCATTTCAATTGATTTACCAGTTTAGTAAGCTTGAAAAAAATGCATATATACGTATTGAAATATATTGTTGAATTTATATTTAATAATTCTAAATTCAAAGAAATTACTAAATAAGTGTAAAGATATTCTTTTATCTCGTAATCTCCCATATTCTTTTACATTCACAGTATAGATAAGAATTGTTTATAAATGATTAAGGCAAGTTATATGAATATTGCTATTTACTATCTGCTATCATTTTAGAGAAATCGATGTAGATAATGAATCTTAATTTTGTTTCTTTATGCAAGAAGGCTACATTCTAATAAAAGCAGTTTCACCGACACCTTAAAAGGATGTTGAATTAGAAATTATCTTTTTCCCATAAATATCATTATGTTTATGAAATTTAAGATGGTTGTCCTCTACTTTTACCTTTTTATGTTTGAAAAGGAATTTGAAAATTTAGTTTTTTAATAGGTTTCTTCCAGATACAAGTTTTTACGAGATAATAGTGCTGCCCCTCTCTCTTAAAGTAGGATATTCTCATATGGTATTCCAGGGAGTTATGGTCATGTAATACCGGACTAAGTGTCACATGATGTGATAACTGCCGACCTGATACGAGGTTTATTACTCTGGGTAATGTGGCGTCAACGCCACAGCATATTGGAATTCGGTTCTGATTACAGAGATTTGTCCAGTATAATCCAGATGAATTTTACTGACATAATCTGCTCCTCCCATAATCCAGTCTGGACTTCTGAAGAATACCAATTATCTGCAAAGACCATTTTTTATTGGCCATTTTGATTTGCGGTTGCCGGGGACAATATTCGGTTGTGGTGCGATAATGAGCAGAGTAGATATTAACGGCTGGCTGGAACTTATTACACAACTTTTGACCTATCGTTCTCTGTGATGGTTCTTTGAAACTAATGTTGGTTGCAGGATAAAGCCAGTAGTTATCTATAACATAATGTCCAAACATTATTCAATAATGTCTGCGGAAGACCTTTAAGATGAAATTATTTTAGCTACATATTTTTTGTCGATTATTTTTATTAGTTTTTCCTGTCATCCTGGTGTGAGAGTTTTATATCTCCGAGCATCCAATCTGAAAATTAAGAGTTTATTTGCTTGTGATGTTCTTCCATTGATCTCTGTTAGATTAAAGAACGTTTCCATCATTGGTGCATTTTAGAGCTTTCATAAAGGTTTTAAAATCATACTTGTCAATTCAGGAACAAAAGCCTTGATTGAATTAAAGTAATACAATGGGGAAATATACCTGGAGCTCTTTGAAGCATGCTTCATGATGTTTTCTCAAAATAAACTTTTTCATAAAATATGATTTTCTACAGATGAAGAGAATAAAATAGAGTTTCTACTTTTGAAAACATTTTAAATTTTCATATTTGAGTCATTGTTTTGGATGAATGTAATTATGTGTTTGAAATTTATTTTTTTACTAAATTTTGTTGGTTTGCTTGACAATCTCATTGACTAATCAGTGAAATAAATATTGTTCCATAAAACGTCATATTCAAGATTTTCTAGAAGAATGAGATAAATCTTAAAAAAGTTAGTAATATTTCATCAAAAGACAGCATGATAGCAATAAATGTACTTGCAAAGCCTTTTATCTAGTTTTTCTGTGGTTTCAGTTAATTAATTGACATGGGGTTTTTTTTGATAGGAGAAGTACCAATTTCAACTTAATATGAACATGTAAGATAAAGTGAATCATGCCTAAACAGAGTGAAGAAAACTTTTCTTTCTTTGTGATTAACACTAGCTTAGGGGAAACAGTTTTCATGTCGGAAAAGACCTGTCACCATCCAATCAAATTGACACTAGTTTCCTTTGAGCAGGTGCTCTAATGAATATCTTGACCGTTGGCAATTTCAGAAGCATCTTTATTCACTGTCTCTCTTTAAGACTGTTAACCACTGGAAATTGTTGAGTGGAAAACGTTATTGGACGTTTCTGATACTTTGTGACAGCTTTGAAAGGCTTTCACTATTATAATGGTAAAAAGTTTGGGGAAAAATGGTTTCCAAGACAAATGATACCTTTGGGATAATGTCCAAACTGAAGCCTCAAGTAATGCTAACAAGAGCTTTCACTGGATTAATTTTAAATCCAGGAAAAAGTGTTATTGAGAAAGACAAATCTTGGTGGGATATAAAAAGTAAAACTTCAAAGAAGCGATGTTCAATAAATTAAGCAAATAATTAGTTTTTATTTGGCAATTAATGCGTCAATGTCCATTTCATGAGTCAATGAGAAATTATGTCTTTTAAAAAGAATGAGTGTGATGCTGGAACTACCAGTCACTTTCAAACTCACAAATTTGATATAAAGTGAAAATTAAAAACAAAGAATATAAAAACTCTGTTCTCAGTAAATGTGTTGCGAAAAGAAGATTTGTTCACAACCTATTTACTCACTTGAAATCAAATTGGTTTCTTCAGCAGCTCTTGTAACTTAAAGATTTAATTAATTGAAAGTAAATACTTCTGTACTTTAAGAAAGAAGGAAAGCTATAATGAGTATTTGACAATCAGTTTTGACCTAATAGTTTTAATTCATTAGAATTTTTCATTTTTGTTAACATAAGAGTATGAAACCCAGCAAATCTTTCAGAAATATGAAATTGGTCAATGTAATGTAATCTATATTGCCTTCATGTTATTGTTAAACCTATAAATCATACATCCAATAGTAACTTAACTTTGATATTTGTACATTGTAAAAGCATTTGCAGTTAAATCTATTATTCATGTAGTTCAAATCCATTTGCTTACCAAAGACTTCTTATGAAAAAAAAAAATCTATTTTTATAGCAACAATATTTCATTCTGAAATAGGTCCATGGACAATTATGCCTTTCTCGATTCAAATCCCATGTTCCTTGTATATGTCCATTCAAATGTTCCCCATCTATCTGGATTGGAGAAGAACTGATCTAGACTATTGTAAATGACTTTTTCCTTGATGTAATTGGAACTATAAAAAGATGGCTGTCGCCTTGAGAAAAGTAATTGGAGTCGGTCTAGCTGACATCATATTTCCCTCACAACTAGTGTTATTCCCGAACCCATCTAGAAGCTTCAGATGCAGTATGTATTAATCATGGGGTTGCCTATTGATTGAACTTCCACGTACATATACGCGTATATACTCGCTAGCTGCTAGCTTTGATTCCATCAGTCACTTTGAGTATTAGCTCCGTCAATGTTCAATGTGCCAGCTCCCATTGGTTTGAGCAATTTAGTTTGAGTTGACCAGTTTCTCTTTACACTCAAGAATTGGATCAACTTGATCTGATTTTGGAAAGTTGAAAATTGTATCAACTGCTTGTTAAAGGTATGTGGTTGTTTTACAAGCTGTGTGTTTTACATAATCATGGAAATTTGGATTTGATTGTATCATTTGAAAAGATGAATTGATACTGGATTAATTTAGTGATTAAAAAAAAAGTACTTGATTATTCATGATTACATGAATTTATGATTTTGTCACTTGACAATAAAATAATGGTAAGCTTCTCTGATTGTCTGATCTCCTGATATGACAATGTTTGTTTGAAATGTCATTGACATAACCTGGAGCTGTGTGACAAGACTTGATATTAGCGATAAGGTTAACCATTATTGGCCTTATATCTTTCACGTGTGCACTTGAGCACTGATCTCTTTTTCCAAATAACAATTGTGACAAGATGTTATATTGATCACTTAAAGGGGCACTGGCACGTTTTTTTTATAGATTAGATAAAATGATCTTAGGAAATCAACCACTAAGATGATTTAAATAAATTACAAGCATGGCTTTTTGTATGCTTGAGACTAATTCAGAAGATGGGGGGGGGGGGGGGGGTGAGAGTGAGGGGTGCACACACCACCAAGATAATTTAAATGTATTATATGCCTAAGGCTTTGAATGTGTGTTTTCTCCCTTTTTTGTCAGTCATCTTTCATGGGGTGTTGTCCCTCCAAACAAAACCAATCTACATCCTTGTATATGTATATATATTATGCTTGAATAGGCTTTCTGTCAGTCAACATACTTATTTTCTTCAGATAATTAAACTTAATTGTCTTGTAATCAAATGTTCTCCTAATAAATATCAAAGTTTCAAATAAATAATTAAATTATCAATATGTCATGCCTTTTCATTTTCATGTGCTGAAGAATATTATTTTAAAATTTGATTTTATGAATTGTTCATAATGTTTGATCTCAATAATATTTGATTGTTGAATGTCAATGAAGTTGATGTAAACTTACAAAAGAACATTGTTTAAGGTGACTCTATTTTTCATCTCACATGTCATAAATGTCAATTGCCGATGTTCCATTTTTTTTGTAAATCATTTACCATTTTGATATTCAAATAATTTCCAAAAGATTTTCTAAGATTTGAAATGTATTTTACATTAGCATCTATGATTTATGAATAAATTTATTTATGATGTTTTGTTTTTGTTGCAGGTAGGTAAACCCTTTTCTCGTGCCATGTTTCTCGGAATTGATCACAGGTAAGATGAGTTCTCTCTCAATCTGCCTAGAACCTGCATCAACACCTTTCCTTAAAGGGACTGCTCTTCCTGAGTATTTTCTGTTGAATCAAACTTCCAGGTGATACTTCCATTTGTGCAATAGTGCTCAAAATCAAAATATCATCTAGAGCTTTGAGTTGTTGTATGTTGTAATATACAGATTATAATATAACAATAGGATTTACTGGTCATCTGTCCAGTATTGACCGATTTATTTAGACAGAATTTTTCACGATGGATTAGACGTTGTTTTTGGAAACATTGGTGACATTATGATGACTGACAATATGGAAATGATTCCATTTTAGGCATGTGTTTTTATCGATAGACATTGATCCGTTAAACCTCTTTCAAGAGCCTTTGACAGTTCCATTTTGGAGCGAGACCCAACAAAAGAATTATCTCATACATTTATGCTGAAATTACAAATTGTTTATCAGAATGCATAAAATGTCTATCAAATGCTGTAACTTAGATGAAATGACATGGAATTTTTTTAATGATCTTGTGTGTGAGATGTGTATGGTTATTTCAATCATATACTTCCATATGCAACCCACTACATTCCTTGACCTATTTCATTTATCCATGTACCCTCTGAAGAAAGATAATTTAAGATGAAAAACTAAATATTACCATGGAAACCATCCCCCCCTCTCTAAGGTTGTTGTTCATAGGAGCAACATTTCTGATAAATGTGTTTTAGTGGTCAGCAAAGAGGGACATCAGTACAGTTATCACCCTTTGCAGGTCCTGAAATCTCACCCAGCAATTAATCTTGAATTATCATTAATTATCAAGCATCTTCTTATCCGTTATCTTTTGTCTGCATCCAGAGGTCAAATAATCGCTGATATCTCTTCTGGAACTGGTGTGTTTCATGATCGCACAGACATATGAAAGATTAATCCTGTAAATTTGATCATAAGTTTCCATAGTTTGGATAGTTGAGTCAAACAAGAGCCATGTGTTTTTGTCCATTGTATGATTGCAGCCCTGTTGATGAATCTCTTTGTCAAAACTGTGAAACATAATCAGTAAAATAGCCCCAGTGTGCATACAGCAATCGAGACATATTTTCAGTCAACTGCAGGAACATCCATCCTTTTAAAATGTTTGCTCGATGCATGAGTAAATGAATTTTTGATGATCCACTCTGTTAGAATTGGAAAATCGCTTGAATAACTGACATTTTTATTGAAAGTTGAGATCAACTAGTGCACTTTTCTATAGTTTTCATTTTTGAGTGATAGACAATAAGCAAATTATATATTTTTTATGAGGAAATTAAATTCCCACTCTGTCAAAATAAGTAATTCCGATGGGTGTTTTTAGAGTTGATTTCGATTTAAGATCCAATCTTAAAAAGGTTGTTTTCTTTTAAGAAATTTCAATGACTGATCATGTCTTTTGATGTCAACAAAATTAACTCTCTTTAAAAAGCAATTAACTTTTAAAATTGAATTAAAGTTTGAAAATTTCAGTTTATCAAAATAAAGTTCTTTGTTAACGTCAACACTGTAAAGAATTCGATGACTCTGTTGTTGAATCTTTTTGATAAAATTGTTAATTTTATTCTTTTATTAATGTGTTTAAGTATTTTTTGTCTTATGACCTTTTGATACTTTTGTTTCTGGTTAATTGGATTGGTATTATAAATAAATCCTTTTTACATTAAAAATGCCTATTTTTGACCCACAAATGTGATTTTGGAGCCGAAAGTGATCAAGAATATGTAGATCTATTTACCATATAAAGAAACTGACCAACAAATTAGGACATCGATACTTCCAGGCATGGTGGATTAAAGGAAATTAGGTCAAAGGAGATAGTGACTATATCTTCTGAGGCCATTGAGGAATTAGCTTGTGCTAAACTTGGTAGTTAAGTCTTTGGCCTGGAGAAAATTGCTCCAATCATTTCATCACATAGATATACATATAGCAATATGGACCGAAATAATGCTTCTAATGTCATTAATATGTATATGAGAGTGACTATTATATTAATCTTAATATTTGACATTAGAAGTGCATGAGAATGATTATAGGAAAATTATAACTAGATTATTTTTTGTTGAAACAAATTCTTAGGGTAGAACTTTTGTGAATTAATGCAGTTAAGGCTTTTTGGTTTAACAGATCCTACATATTTTTGTCTCCATTGAACAAAGCTAGTCGTAGATTCCTTTAATGGATGCAGCGCAATACCACCCATTGTTTGCTAGTTCCAGCCAATGCTCGCGGGTTTCATCGCAATAGATAGTTTTGGGGGCTTTCCCCCTGCAATAATACTAGTAGCCGTGATATAAGTGAAATACTCCTGGAAGTGTAATTAAACCACAAATCAACTCACCTGACCTTTGATGGAGACGAATATCTATAAGGAAAACAATGATATATGGATGTACGACTTCTTTGTTGCACAATTGCGAAGTTTTACTATATACCGTTATCAAGCATATGGAAAATGATGGGTACAGTCATTTATACATGAAATACATATGAGTTAGTTAAGAAAATAACAATACAAGATGGTAATATAACAATAAGAGCAAAGGGAATAGAATAACGGTATAACGGTATAAGGATCTATACCAAAACGTCGCCATTGTGTAATAAAGAAGTTGTACATCCATATATCATTGTCTTTCTTATACTAGCAACTTCTAGAATGCCAATGAAATGAATGAATATCTATATGTATGGCAGAAGTGAATGACTCTAGCCTGTGGAATTGGTACCATTTGCACTGCAAATAATACCTTTAAATAAGTTAACAGATAAAAATAGAAATTATTTCCTTTTTTTTTAAATTCTTGTGAAAATTTGTATCTTTAATTTATATTTTTAATATCCAATGTTTTTGATTACCCCAATGTTCTGAGTGTTTAGAGTACATAATCAGTATTTGTGTAAACTATCAGGACTATGTTGTGAAGACGTCCCATGACTCTGTGATCTCCAACAGTCTCCGAGACCTTCTAGTAGACCTTTGATCTCCTTAGTCTCATGTTTCCTACATTTGTAGACAGTAACTGAGAAATATTCAAAATAATGCTAACCCCCTTAACCCCGCCTCCTTGAGTGATGTGTGTAGGTGTAATAAGCCTGATACAGTTACCTCCACTTGGAGTTGAGTCATAGATTCACCAGTATATTTGATGAAATTTTTAATACAAAATGAAAAAGTTTAAATTTTTTGCTTAATATTGCTTATAAGAGTTTATTTTTGTATCATTTAAGTCAAAATCAAAATGATGATTGAATTTTGATAAATTGATTTGAAATCTCATTTCAGTAAAAAAAATATTGGAACTTTTTCTTAAAGGAGTTATCAGCTGAGTCAGAGGATCACATCAAGTCCTTGTTAGAGGAATCAACTTGTGGTTGGCTTTGTCTCTTCTGTTTTCTGGAATGTCATCTGCTCCGTCAGAGCTCGTTAGTCAACAGCTTCGTTAGTCACGCACTCGCAGTAATTAGACAATGATCCTCTGTCTGTTGAGGGACTCAATGCTCAACACCCAAGAGTGGATAGAATTTGTTTGTCGGAATGTTCCGCTAAGGGTATCACTTGCTGATCTGTCCCTAAATGGAAAGTGATCAGAGTGTTGCTGGTAACAATGTGAGCATTGTTGGGATCAGGATTCTCAATGGGACAAGCCAGCTCTCTCAGAGTCCCTCAGGGACTAGGATGAGCCAGTATAACTCCCCAGGGAAGACAAGTCGAGGTTGTTTCGGGGCAAACCTGGCTGTGAGTCCGATCATGGCAGGCAGACTGGACAAGGGATTTACTGCTAATTTTACAAATGACAAAACTAATTAAAGTTGTGCATTAATTGCTGGTTTTGTGGATCATGCTGCCCAGTCTCCAAGATGGTGGGACTGTTTCAAGATGATCATGATTTATAGCAATAGTAGAAATGGATGATCGGCTATCAGCGCCGTTCCTTTCATCTCCGGTGGGCACTTCTCGATGGTTTAAAGAAAATACTGACTGACGGAATTGAAAGCTCAACACAGATATTTCTTTTCATTTGAGTCTAAACAAAGTGACTGTGAAGTAACTGATTGATGATATAAAGTCAGTGTTTAATAAGGAAGAGTGAGGAATTCAATAACATGGATAGATAAGGGTCACAAATGTCAGAGAGCGATGTCTTAGAACTTACAGAGTACCAATTGATAGGGGCTTAGCGTTTCTCAAGACAGATGCAAATAAACTCAACGAGACTTTAACTTAAACTTATCAAATTAGAACTTTTTCAAAGACTTCTTTCGGCAACATAGGATTTAACCATTTGTAATTTTTTTTACAGATAAGTTAAATTTGCAACATTTCTGAAGTCATTTCTTGGTTCAATTTGATATTTGCTTTATAGATCACTTAGTGACTAAAATTGGTTCTTGATTCAATTTTACATACCTGCAATGAGTTTCAGAGAATTTAAATGTCATGAAACAAGTTTCATATAAAAAAGTTTGTTTCACGCTATGATTATATTCCTCTGCATGGATCTAACACAAGTGGAGATATGATTCTATTTACTTATTATTTAAATGACATCCTCGGTCATCAGTCCTTTACCCAAAACATTCACTGTGTCACTAGCTATTTTAGAGGACTAATAAATATCAAATGTTATTTCCAATATAGCGAGGTATATGAGTCATTTTGCAGCCAGGAAAAAGCCATTTGGCGATGGTCTTTTTGACATGTGCATTTATCAGTAATCTGCAAGGAAAGGAAAATCTGAGAGGAAATTGATCTGTTATTCTTTAAATTGGAGGAATTACTGATTCTCCTTTGGTGCTTATTACTAAGGCTTGAGGAAAATAGTTTTTGGAAAGCTATAAGAAATGTACATAGAGTTAATCACAAAAATTTAACTATGATTGATGAATGAAGAAATAGAACTATTTTTTAAAAAAACAATAAAATAAACACAAAATTTTAACGACGAAAACAGAAGAAGGACAGATGTAGAAATTATACTATTTACCCACTTGATGCTGACGGTTTTGCACTGTCTTTCTGGAGAGAGGATTATAAACTTGACTTTTGATTGACAATGGTCTTAAGGGATTTCTAAGGTCAGAAGGTTGATTTCTTCCAAGGAGTTGTCCATATTTCTTCGGTGATATGCATAACAAGTTGAAGGCTTCATCGTAAGATTATGCAAATCCCTGACTTGGCGCACAATCTGATGGCAGATCGTTCTTTTTCTTTTCCCATTTCCACCATTAGTGTACCAGTTTGCCCAAAAAGATTTAAAGGTCTTCAGGGGATTTTCTTTTAAATTTGATCTCCGGAAAAGGTATTAAAGTTTTCAGCAAGTGGAATTTGAAAAAGCGAACAGGTTGGAGTGTTAACAAGCATGTAACTACTATGTTTTCTTGTTAACAGGCTGTTAATGCCTCTTGTGGGAGATGTCATAAAAGGACATTTTATTCCCTTTAAGTTATTTCTAATTCTTTAAAGTTTAAAAATATAGGAGAACCGTTTCTAGAAGCTTCATTGCACAATGGAATAATTCTCAAACTTGTATCATACATTAGAGATATTCTAAAGATGTTTTGATAGCTAGTAGTTAAAATTACATTATACATGGAAAGGGGATAGGAGATGGCTATAAAGATCTTCATCTTTTGACTGAAATCTTGTTAGTTGTCACCTAAGTGATAGAAGCATGAATGGAAATTCTCAAGAAGGGAAAACGAATATTGTTGTGAGAACATTTATTTCAGAGCAAAAATTGCCAGGAATGAGTATTTGCAGATTATCTCCCCTTGTTGGTATTCAATCATGGTTTCTCCCCTGCTCCACTTGATCTGTCCAGTACAGCTTTGTTATTAATGAAATTGTGATGCCAGCTTTTTTGTGCTTTACAAAGAATGTATTTTATAAGATTGAAAGATGTGATCGGAGCACTGCTCCGGCAAATAGCCCCGTTTTTGCTGTGAATAATCCCTGCCAAATTGTGAGTAGTTCTTGATGTATTAGAACCATGATGGCGCCAAGGGTTTGTTTGCCTGGCAACAGGTGCTTGTTATAAAATTCCTTCACAGCCAATGAGAATCAAGAATTAGATTATATTGGCTGCATTCAAACAAGGGGGTCAGGCAGGTTTCACACATTGTGATGGCCACTCCTACAAGGAATTGGCACTTTTAGACTATTTTCAATCTCAGCGCTGCCCTCTACCAGCGTATTGACAGCAAATGGCAAACAATTAACTAGCCGTAGTTGGGTCTTTAACAAAGCCTAATATTTGGTTCCTCTCAGAGAGAGAAGTATATTTATTAGATTTCCATGAGATAATTTACTATCATACCAATGGTGGAGAATGATAAATATGAAATTTCTAGAGTGCTTGCTTAGCAATACTGTAAATATTATTTTGTGGATGGCAATCAGCGATGACGTGAAGACAGTTATGAGCATTCATGGAGACTTCTCCCATCTGGCTGGGACTGTAAAACATCCTCATTGTATCCTGAGTCCCTAGATGCTGACTGTTTGCTAAAAAAATATTACGATCTTGCCACTTTGTGCAATAGCGAGAAAGAAACACGAATAATTGTTGGTTTTGTGCTTTTGTGATTAGAAATTGCCTCTTTGACTGATAACTTTTTGACATGCAGTCAATTAGCAAATCTGAACAGCGCTTTTCGCTGATTTCATCCAATCAATATGGACCTAAACTGGAAAGCATTGCTTCACTAGTGCTGCCATGGTCTTCCATCCCACTAATGTATTTGAACAGTACCCATCACTGGAGATACAGCACCCCTCTCTTATCATTGTGGGGGCCCAAGCAGGGTTGTCCCACATCAGGGGACATTGTCCCGGTCCCCGAGAACCTCACTCAGTCCCTGCTAGCCTGCTTTGGGTATCACTCAGGACATGACGTGCTTGATCTAATGGAAATTGGTTTCCATAAAAGGGCAACTGTTGCCTTAGCAAGCCAATTTGGTGGTTAGTTTGCCCAGATTAAAGTGAGAATATTCCTCCAACTTGGATCAGCTTTTAAAAAATTTAATATTCTAAATTGGTGCGAATCAATACATTTGATGTCAATTTGTCAAAGAAATATTGACCTAATTTATGATATTAGAAGTTTGTTTAAAATAACTCTTAGAAAAATATGAAATACTACAATGTAAACGTTGGTTTTGAGGAATGAGATTGGAGTGGGTTAATATAGGAAATGGCCTGATTCAAGACTTCATCAGAGCTCTAGACACACAGAGTCTGTTATCATGAGAAACAGTTTGTACATCCCTTAACACACAAGTTTATCTAAGTATTTTCTTCAGCTGTATGGCGAGGCCTGCAATAGAGGTAGAGTTAATTTGATTTGTTGGCCAAATGCCTTCAAAGTTTTCAATTTAGCAACTAAGTAGTGGGAACCTTTCAAACATAATCAACTTGTAAACAAATAAAAATCTTTTCTCTAAGTTTATTCTTTCAGAGATGAAAAAGAACCCATGGCCCTCTGCCAGTGGATTGCTTGTTATAGCTGCTTTGTAATTATGATAGCTAAAATGCTGTATTGGAATGCATTGAGCACTCCGAGGTGTTTTTGTTACGAGGGTTTTATCAGCGTTAGAAATGCCAGCGCTAATGAAGGCAGGTTTTATGTTCGATAGATGTATTTCTTAAATTACATATGGAAAAGGGGAAGTCTTATCATGTATCTGAAAAAATTAATGATAAGATGTCTTAGAAGTTGGAAGTGTACAGATAGTACCTTGCATTTCATCAACTTTTTCAGTAGTTTCAAAATTGAAATTAGTACAAATTTTTTGTGGCTTAATAATTGCTACTGGATGCTATCTCAGCTATCAAGCTGGTCGTGAGGTAAATAAATTATCAAAATTTTATGAATATTTCATATTTCTTTTTGTATATTTTGCATGTTTATTCTCAATATATGACTTTAAAAGTCCCTTCAGAAATTATTTGAAGTGATTCAGATTTGAAGAATGAAATCATTTCACTATTTGTATTTTTGGCTAAAAAGATTATTACTCAGTAACATTTAGTTGTGGCTTTAAGGTCACCAGAGGTGTTTCTTACCTGTTAAGTTCACCCTTGCCCGACCCAGGTTACAAGTTGTATGTCTTACCTTGTCATGTTGGTTTGCTCGTCAGAAATATTTACCTGTCGTTAAGAGTGTAAGGTAAATAGCCCTTTGATGTGGAGGTCGGAGGAAGGTGTTTTTCACCTGGGAAGAGGCTGATATTAGCACAGTAGGATGTAATATAAACTGTTATTTACTCCCTATAAGACATTAGCCCACCATCCTTGCTTCCCAGGATTAACATAGGTGATGCTGCTCGTTAGAACAATCACTCACCTGTTCAATCAAACCAGGTAGACAATGGGTTCAAACAAATGTGCTACAGGTAAAATGCAGGAATTAATTGGGTGTCTTTCATCCAGTGTACTCAGTTAATGTCAAAAAAAAGAAATTAACAAAAAAACTTTCTGATCTAGATTGGAACATTTCCTGCTTATAGTACATAAGATATCTAGCCTAGACCGTTATTTTATTCAATTCCCACTGATGATTTTACAGAAATTGCCTCATTCAGTTAGTCGTCCTACAAGCAAAAAATTGATGATACAAATTGAGAGCATAATATGATACATGTTAAATTCAAGGTAAAATAATATTGATTAAAAGTTTGTTATCATAGACGGAACTCTTATAAAATATTATCAAATAAAATATTATATTTATGACAGTCATGTCTCAGGTAAAGGTCACAAGCAATATTTGATACAAATTGATATTTCACAAATATTAACGTTCATGATCAATTTATTTTTGCAGTTCTTTTTTCTTTATAGAAAAAATAAAGAAAACACAAAAAACGTTTATAGTATTGATTATTGTTTTATTATCAACATCAACAGTATTGAATGACAGGAGTTTAGTACATGTACAAAACAAGCGATGATCAATACATGAATGTAAAGAATACGGCATGTCCAGACAAAAGCTTGGTTAAAATGGCTGAAAGCATCAGGTGCTTGTGACAATTGTTTATTTCACAGCGATATGTACCTTCCACGTGATAATCATTTCCCCGTGAACTCTCCCTTTTCAGTTTGGGAACTTTTCATTATTTTCTATTTTTATTCTTTGCATTTTTTTTTGCTATACCACATATTAATCTTTGCTATTCCATATATGGAGGAGTATTTGTTGGACTGAATTTATTCTTTTGGAGTTAGGATCTTGTCTTGGCAACCAGATGAATTACCAGTATTAAATCGAATAACATACAATATCACTTAATGGTATTTGAATTCCAAACTCATTGATTTTGTGGCCTTGGACTACATTCAATCTACACTAAAGACTAAGATTTTCATAAACCTCTGATCACATATATTCATGTATCATGTACATGTATTCATGTATCCCTCCCTGCATGGGTGCCTAAACATCTTTATCAGAAAAACAGTAATTGTGCAGTATGGAATTACTCCCTGAGGTTAATACAAGCACTATGGGTAAACTGTCATCCTCATTGTGGGCTCATTAAAGGTAAAGGGGCTCAGATCAATCTATCTCGCTTATTGAATGCTACAATCAATATACCGTGGATACAAGCCTTGTAACTTTCATAGATATAACGTTACAGGTGTAAATCTGTTAATTAGAATCTGCCCGTCCATGCTTGCACCTTGATTTACTGTTGAGGCAATACCTGTGTAATGACACCTGTTGGTAACGACCTGGGGCAGACATCAAAGGCCAGGTAAGTGTGGGCTGTGCAGGTAGAGAGACAGAATGATACATAGATCAGGGGACGTGTTGAAGGCCCCATTGTTACTTTTACCTCATAATGGGAGAATCTTGGCAGGGGTGAAAAAGAACAAGAAATAAATTGCTTTGTCGTCAACAAGCTTAACCTCCTACTGAAAGACAGTTTATCACTTCAAAGAAATTTGATAATTTGATAAAATAAACTTTTTGAAAGTTATAATTTGTTTTTAAGTTTTTTTGAGAAAAGATTTTGAATTGATAAAAATGTGCTGTATCCTTCATTGTATGTTTTTTGTTACTATAAGTCAAAAGGTTTCCCTGTAATGAAATGTGTGACACTAATATCACCTTTGGAAAGTAATTACCCTATTGATGAGGACTGAGGTAAATTTTATGATATTGACCAATGGAGTTATTCTAAAGATATTTCAAGAATTCTACCTTCATATATGTAACTGTCATTTAAAGGGCAAAACATAGTGTTATTTACATCTTTGCAGAAAATTTATTATATTTGAAACATCCCTATTCAACAGTCATCAATGATGAATAGTGGTCTCGGTGGATGTGTTTGTAGAATATGAAGTGATAAACTTCTTCCTTTCTTTATTTGTTGATCAATATAATAAAACTAGCAGACCAATCAGACCAACAAATCCTCATCTTTGCACTCATCATTCAAGTCCTCCACTTCCCTGTGTTGCAAATTCGCTGCAGTTATTACAAAAGGATTTTTAAAACCTGCTTGTTCACCAATAAAAGTGAAAATGGGCCAATCAAAGTTTAGCGAATGTATCATCTCATAGTACTTAATATCGTGTAAAACTGACATTTATGACCACAACCACTGTGGAAAAACTTTGAAAGGTTCCGTCCTGCTCTTTGATGTTGAAATTAACTGGTGTCGGCGCATGCAGAGCAATATTAAACAAATACATACCTCTATGTAACCCTAACTGGTAGGTCTAGAGCCTGGGTGGGTAGTGTGTATCGTAATGGGGGAATATGGCCCTATGGGTAATTGTATTCATTCATAGCAGCCGTCCAGCTGACTCCTTGGCTATTTTTAGCTAGGGTCGATCGCTCTAGTAGTAGGGCCCTTTAACCCTCCACATCACTGCTCGGGCAATTCCAGCGTATTTGACTTGCCGTAGAAGAAATTAGTTTACTGGATGTTATTGTGATTGGAACGATGGGGCCCTGTGAAATCAAATTTGAATAGAAAATTGAAAGTAAGTGTGCATGAGACTGCCGTTTGTGTGAGTAGGGGGGTTGGAGATGAATACCTGAGGTTCGACAGAATCAGATTCTTTCTCCCTAACTTATAAACAATTGGGGGAGAAATGAATGAGATTTACCGCTCTTGTATAAATCATTTTTGGTTGAGTATAAATGTAAATATTTATTGGATTTCTTGCTTTGGAAACCCTGTCATGGCATGAGACTTGTTGAAAGTGCTTTATAATAAGCATCTTTCAGATATTCTGGCTTTTATGCCCATAAAAATGCATGACAAAAAGCATTTTTGAAATCTGAATTTCAAATTGCAGATTCAAAGGTTAAATCAATATTGGATTGTTAAGTCATGTAAAGTTTATTTTTACAAAAATATTGATTGTTTGTCAAAAAGAAATTTTGTTATTAAGACCTATTTCCATTCATTTATTTCTATTCTAGTATATATTGGTTATCAAATAAAACTTTAATATCCATCATAAATGATAATTTGAATTTGAAAGTCAATGGATGAAATATTTTCAGATGTCATGATTTGTGGAAGGTTTCACTATTATCTACTTTGAAAACAATATTGATCTGATTTCCAATTTTATGAGGCAGATTATAGTATTTTGGGTAAATATACAGTTTTATATTCAATTTAGACATTAAAAGGGGAATTTTAAAATTCAAAATTTCTTTCCATCATTATGTATCAATTCATATAATTCATGTTAATGCCTCAATTTCTTTTCCATATTGATAAGTAGTCATCTATGTTAAGTGGAAAGTAACCCAAGTAATCAAAATAATCTATATTTATCAATTGCTCCTGTATAAATTTCATATTGACGGATATTTGTCTATGTAAGCCAATACCTACATCAAATATTGTCCAAACTCTTAACCTGGTAGTAGAGGGTACATAGGCTAATTGGACTGCGAAGTTGACACCACTCGGACATTATATCCATATATCCAATTGTTAATGAAAACAATCAAGATGAAATATTAATACATTGTGGCTTGAAAGATAGGACAATATGTATTGACAGTGCATTGTGTTGTCAGTGAGTTAATTAAGCGATAGATTGGGTTGTCTGTTCTGTTGTAGAATGTAGTATTGGAAGCGTTGTTCCAAGGGAGATAACTCCTACTTGTAGCAGTTCATGCATGTGAAAAGTAATATTTGTAGAATTTGCTCATTCAGCCTGTTCTTATGGAACTTGAAAAAATTCTAATTTCTATTCATTGAAATTAGATCAAAGATAAGAATAAGACAATAATATGAAAGTGATGTGTATGGCAAAGATATAATCTTAAAACATCTATTAGTAAAAAAGTTGAAGTAACAAATGAACATGGAAATCATATGAAATGTAGCAATGATGTAAAAAATTATATGTAAAAATGCCTGTTCACATTTATGAGATCAGGATGTCATTCGCTAGATATTAGATATGTTAGAAGAGGTCTTGCCGCTTATTATAATGATTTTGTGTTATGTTAAAACTATTTAAGTATTGAGTAAGTAATCCATACTGTTTTGGTTTGTAAAGGTGATGAGGTCATGCGTCAGAGTTTAATCCTGAAAAATGTGCTTTACTTTTCTGTCCATAGCATATGTACATCATCAGACGCTTATGTCATAATGATTTCATAAGTTTCTATGAACATGTTTATTCTGCAACTGTTAACATTGCACAATGAAAATAGTATCTCAACGATATACCACCTTGTACCACTTTGTGCTATGGGTTTTATAGCCTTTCATAAGATAAACCGTTCGTCTTCATATGTATATACTTGCACTGAACAACATTCATAGGGCAATTAAATGAATATGATTGCAGTGCACAAGTGATTATCAACAATGCACCTGCAACCGATACTCCACCGACATATCCCCCCTCTTACATCCCCCCACCCTCTTATATCCCCTCCCTCCTCTTGAGTTAGTCTTCATTCCCTTCAACCTACCTACCTGTCTTCCTACAGACAGGTTCATTGTTATTGAAAGTGACCGTTGGTCAGCTAGTTAAAACAGACTGACCCTGCAGGTAAGGTTTGCTGTGTACCGGGCAGGACAAGCGGCGTGGTAGGAAGTCTCGGCCTGTACATGTATGCATTATGGAGGGAGGGTTTAGAGTCACTGACAGCAGCTCAGCATCTGTTCCCGAAATTGAAAGGAAGTAGAGAAGAAATACAAAGACATTTGGGAGAAATTGCTCTGAATTTAGACAAGGAGCATCCTCTATGGCAGGCGTTTCCATGGTAACCAAACTGATAATTTGAGAGGTTTGAGAGGCAGGTCGGTGCTTCCTCCTCCTTATCCTCCTGGTCCCCCCCCCAATCCTCCCCCCCCCCCTCACCTCAGTTCAGTGATACTTGTCTTATCTCCAGTGTTTGCTACACTTGCTCCTCTTCACTTTACCTTTCCCCCTCCTTCCCAGGAGAGTTCAGGTTTCACTTCAAGTCCCACTGCAGATCTGATAATGTTTATTTTATAAACCTGGACTTTTTTATTCAATTCTATTGATGTAAAATTACACGGGCAAAGAGTCTTATCGATGTTGCACTCAGTATGAAAAACATGACTAATTTTCGATACAGGATCCTTGGATCCTTGTACAGGAGGAATGGATCCGCTGGCAGTAGGCCGATGTTTACTGTGACTGCTAACCTTACTTACATTTCCTAGATTAGCCGCTGATAGCGGAGTCTAGCAGTATACACACCTACATCTCCATTGAGCAGGGTTCACCTGTATCTTTAATCTCGTCTGAAGAACCCAAGGGAGCCGGCTAATCTCCTTACAGAGATACAGTCTTCAAACTCCTCTACACTGACTGCTACAGCCCTTTACCTCACTTTCATTACCAGCTTATGGCTGTGTACAGTTGTCTCTTTATGACTCAGTCTTGTCCGACCGCATTGAAAGCCAGTGTATTGTATATGTTCTGTGTGGTTTTGTATATGTAAGAACCATTTGTGATTCTTGTGGTTCGGTATTACGTAGGGTTCTGTTTGGGTTTGGTAAATATTTCATAGGCTCCTCTAGTGCTACATTTTGGATCCCTTATGGTTTTGTATATGTTCCACTTGTGTTCCTTGTGTATATGTTCCGTTACATTTGTATTTTACTGGCTTCCTGTACAGGGGTACAGGTGAACAAGAAACACAGAAGAAAATGTCTTCTCTTCAACAACCTCCTCATTCATTCTAACAGTACAATATTAATTTATCAACAGTAGTCCGAATTCTTTAGACTTACACTTACTTCTTCAATAGCTGCTTTACCTGAAAAGCTTATTAGAGGTCCTATGGTAAATAAATACCTAATTCATAGCCCTTTTTTGAAGAAATACAGCATGTATTGGTAAAATTTACTCATAAAACAAAGATTATGATGACTGCACTCTTTGACAGTAATAGCCATGCTGCTCTCTCCTACACTGCCAGTTTCATGATTGAGGCTATCATCTGAAATTTTATGACAATTTGAAATATTATTAACTCGTTTTTATAAATTTGACTCACAATCCAAACTTAGAATTGCTTTTTAAGTTGTCATGAATTTTGTGTAAAATTTTATTGTACAAATTTACATTTCCCTCAAGATGTTAAATGATAATTTGTATATAAATGTTTTCAAGCTCTGATAAATAAACTGAAAGGATAAAAGCATCCCCAATGGAGGTGTTTAGGTAATGAAGACAAAAAATAGAACTGTAGACCAAGATCTACTTGCACAAAGTTCACTTAAACTTAGGTAATTGTTACGAAAGTTGTAAAGTGTGGGCTTAACACACTTTAGTGCTAAGGAAGCTTCGTCTAAATTAAATCCTGAGGTCCACTATCATAAAACTTAGCCTAAGGTGGACATTCCTCAATTACATGATGACTGGTTAAGGGCACCTTAGCACCAACAGGTGGAGGGTCAACACAGAACTCCTTTTGACTAAAGTGATTATGAGCCAAATGATATAATGTGCTAAGGATCAACACCCTTAGTACTGAGAGATCTTTGTGAAATTAAGGCCAACTTGCATAAAACACCCTTAGGCTAAAGTGATTGTAACTCAATATTATACCTATAGGCCAAGGGTTGCACTTACAATAGCACTAACAGGGCTTTGTGAAATTACTCCTGAAGTTGGGTAAAGAATTGCAACTCGATGTTATAAGTATGGGTTAAGGTGGCCTTTAGCACAAAAGAGGTTAGTCCTGTTTGCATTAAATTTCCTTAGCATCTCGATGATATAACAGAGGAAAGGGCATCCTTAGCACTAAGGGGCCTTAGTGAAATCAGGTCAGATGAGTTAGTTAGTAGGGTGATGTATTAGGGATAGTTGACAGGGCCTAGTTGGGTTACATGGCGCTCTGTTTGTATTGTCTGACCATCACAGGTTACGAGCTGCTACTTCATCAAGATACATGACACACAGAAGACAAGGTGGTTGGTCAAACGGCTACTTTGGACTTGTGGTCATCTCTTCTTCAGACAGTTATATACACATCCTTTAGCTCTTCTTTCATTGGTGTGAATTTTCTTTTTTTTTTCATCATGTTTTGATTTACCTTTTACCTGTTTGTCAGAGATTTAAGATTAGTGGCTTAAAAAATCTATATCTTTTCCTTTGTTAATGAAGTGATAATTGTCAATTAACATTTCATAAGTTATCTTGTTAATTTGTCCAGCATAATTTTGCAAGTTCATCCATTCCTGATTAGTCAAGAGCACTTATGCCTATACATACATAAATTCCATCTGCCTGTCTATATACATATATTCCATCAAACAAGGCTTGTGTATCACTTGATATGCAAGTGGCAAGTAATGGACTTACCAAACCAACAAATATGTTATAAATCTCATAGCTGACTAAGCTAATCTGCTAACAGGTGGATTATCCCCATTAATAACACACTCACATTCACTAGCCCTAACTGACCATTATGATGTCTGGCAAAGGTCAGGTCAGGGCTGACCCTCAATTAGAAGCAGCGTATCTTGTGTGTATTGGTCAGTATTGAAATAGTTGAAATTTCATTGTCTGATAGATTGGACATTGTGAAATAGGTATTGTCTGATAACATTTTTTATGTATTACTTATTGTTCATTATATCTTAGAAACTCTAACATCAGAAGATGACAAAATTAAAATATTGTTGATTATATCTTGAAAAACTAACGTCAAAAGTTGAAAAAAAAACGTTTGGCTTAAATGTATTAAATTTTTTTTAATATACCTTAAAAAAGAAGTGGAATTGCATTATTTTCCATAGATCTGAAAAAATGGCTTGAAAATAAGTTTTCACATTGTAATCTGTCAGAATATTTAAATTTTAATTCTGATGAAACTTGAGTTTTTTTTATGTTGAATATTGTTTGCATATGATATGATTCATGAAACGTCCATCATTATAACTCAAACCTGCATTTCACAGAACACATCTTTTATTTCACAAATGCATTATGCCAGCCGAGTTTTATGACTGAATGGATTCCAGACTAATTCACACATTCAATTACACTGGCATTAAAATGTCAATGAAATATTCCGTGTCAATTTGAAGATGATTGAAATTCCATCAGTATTTGCAACATGTGGGATAGAGGAAACAGGAAGTGTATGGACTGGTCAAACATTGACCGACACATGTTCAATGTCACAGTGACAGACTAACCGGCTGAATCAGGGATCTTGACCAGGTGGATAGCCACCTTCGTACCTATTGTTTCCAATGGACCTCCTCCTGTGTTATAGATAACTCTCTATTCAGTTGTTACTATTCAGATAAATCCTCTTCCCCCGCCCCCTCCCTCCTCTCTGCCTATTCTCACCTACCCCTTCTTCCTTGTTTACATACGACGCTCCCCCTCTTTCATCCTCATTCTCTCCCCCCCCCCATCCTTTTTAGTTTACACATTCATCCCCCCTAAGCATCTTTATTTTTTCTAGACACCCTCCCCCCACTTCCTATTGCCTCTAACCCCACCTCCTCTCCACAACAATCTTCAAATCCCTGTTTTTTTCCTTAGGCTAGTCTGTCATATTCTTTCTATCTCAACATGGACAAACCTACCCCCCCTCCCCATGAGCATATCCTCCCCTTTTGCAATCGCCCTATCTCTCCTCTTTCTCATCCCCACCCCTCCTTCCACCCCCCCCTCCCCTCAAAGTCCTTTGCCTGCCCGTGACCATGATGGTGTGGCTATGCCTAGGGCTGTTTGGACATGGTATTAATCTACAATAAGGGATTGTGTCATTAACACAATATTGGATGCTGTACAAATGAAGCAATGGGGAAGTGATAGCCTCGGGGAAGCACTGATCCCTCGCATTAATTTTCATTATCCTGGAATAGGAATGTGGTAGGCAGGAATGCGGAGAAAAAACGCTTTTAATTGAAGTCATTTGTGATGTGGTCGACCAACCAGCCAATGAGGACTACTTACAAGCTAATCATAACATTACATGTTTTCCTTTCTTTTGTACGGCTAAATCGAGATCCTCTAATCATGAAATCGGCCGAGTGACAGCTCTTTTCTTTCTCACTTGCCAGCGAAAACCTGCTAGCACTGTCACAAGTTGCCGAGCTACTGTGTATTATCTCTATAAAGTTATTTCTGTTCTCTGACTCTAATAGCCAGGCTAATTTTGCCAGCTCGATACCCACTCCAATAATACGTACTGTTATTTCTAAACACACTCTGGATTTATCTGGTACAACTTTTCCATTAATCTAGATTAGAGAAGGACTGATTAGTGTCCACTGTGCAGGTAATGATGACTGATCACCTTTGATTACACCTGTTGAATAAGCCAGCCTGGCTAATTGAAGAAATAGCACCGCAAATACTCTTGATCCTTTCTGAGTAAGAGAAGAGGCTTGTATTCAAGGCTGCTTGGATTATAAAGGTTCAGGTTTAAAATTCTATCTTATGGTCAAATACAGGTTTACAAAAATCTATAAATGTACATTTATGCTATTGAGATACTGAATAGGAATTCTTTCAATTTGAAATGCAAGGTCTCATTGAATTGGATATTGTATTTAAACAGATATCTAAAGGTAACAATATCAAACCGTGAAGTAGATTCAAATGTGGATTGGTGCATAAAGAACACATATGATATAGACTTATTCGTGTCTCTTGTAATTGCAAAACTCATATAAGTAAAGTATGCAAAAATAGATATAAAGTATTTTTGATGACGATTACTCAAATGCTACAGTAGGGAGGTGTACAAGATGTCAGGTACATGTGTGGTAGAGTAACAAATGTCTTGTGTTGCTTGCAGACCTATAGTGGTAACTTTGATTAAAATATGATTATTTGACTTACATTAACCAAATGCTGATCTGATTGTATAAAGAACCTGTATACACCAGAGCTACCACAGATCTCAAGCCACCCTGTACCTGTAGTACTAACATTGACAAGGGCCTGATATCTTGGTGGTCAGTACACTGTCCTGTCACTGACCACTAGGCCATGACTGACTTCTCCGGCCAGGTAGTAGCTGTCCGTAGCCTTTTGACCTCCGCACTGCCATCTAGTGAGAGGTCAGGGTCTGACCAGGGAACTGACTCTAGTCGCAGTGGTGCGGCAGAAGGGTGCTCATCCCTCCAGCTTCTACAGGCAGGCAGGCAGGCAGCCGCTCTTATCAAATGTCGGCAGCCATTTGCACAGTCTTCCCAGCATCCCTTGACTGAGTGAGAGAGAGAGCGAGAGAGGGAGGGATGTAAATTACTGCACACTCCAGGAGGAGAGGTACGCTTGCCGGCAGGGAAGGCTCTGTGTATTGGAGGCGGGCTCACTTAGTCACTCAGTCCTCGCAAACTTTCACAAAAGTTTAGCAAAAAGTGGAAAAGTTTCTCTCAGAGTCCGAATGATTGTGGATTAAGTACCAAAAGTGATTTAAATCTGGATTTTTACCTGAGAAAGTTTTAAAAGAGGAAGATGTCAAGCATCTTTTAAAGGATATACATATACATGAAAACTTTTGGAGTTTTTTTAAAGAGAAAAGTTGACTTTGTCATGACTGACCAAGTGTCTCTGACGTAGTTGATGAGGATATGTGTAACTGTTGTCTTGGTGTTGCCCTCCAAAGGGGGGTGCGGGGTAGCCGGGAGGATTCTGTGCCTATTTACCTACCCCATGTCTGAGACATCAGTTTTTTTACACCCCGATCTGTCGCTGCTAATACTGGAGCCATCCTCTTCAGCTGTCTTTCTCTGTAATGGATTTCATGATACTCAAGGTAGGAAAGTTCATATTACTTTTTCATCTCATTTTCACTTTATTTTCTTTCCCTTTCAGTTGTATTTTTCATTTTTTATAAAAAAAATTGTAGATGAATTGTTGATGGAGAAGGATGTCATCTTTCTACAAGCTTATTTGTGCACTGCATGGCAATATGTTGCTGGATTTAACTCTCTCTCAAAAAGTTTGAAACTTGAAAAAAGTGTCTCAGTTTCATCGGGAATTTTTATCCTAGACTTTTTCAGTTTTTCCTTCTTGATTGTCTGACTGATAGCATTTTAAATTTTCAACAAACCCAAGTTCTTGTTTTTAAATGCTATTGTTTTTTAAGTTCATTCGATGAAAATGTTTTGACAATTGTTGCACAGAAACATGCGTCATCAACGTTGCAACTAAATATTTCAAATATAAACATCTTAAAACATTGTGTAATACTTTATTCTTCATAAAATTCTTTAATGATTTTTCAAGAATAGTTAGCAACAGAGGCACTTTCCAGCTTCAAGAATCTTTTTCATACACTTGAGAAGCGAGGCAGCATCCGTAAGAAATTACAGTAAATGAGCTTGTATTATTCATTCTTAAGTGTGTAGATTATTCAAAGTGATAAAATTCCAAGGCATGTCTTCTGCTGCTTAAATTCAGCTTATCAAACCTGGAGGTATAGCTGATAGCTCGGTCCTCTCCTCTTTTTATGCGCCAAAGCTTCTCCCATGCTTGGCAGATTTTCTACATCTAAAAATCAATGCAGAGTGAGGGATTTTAATGACCCAAGTGTTGCAGTTGTGCGCCATGTGACCCCGCTGATCATGTGATGGTAGTGCGCAAATATTGATGTAAACTGGCGCTGGACAGAGAAAGGGAGAAGTCAGCTTGCTAGGTGATACAGGGTGTTAAGACAGAGGCTAGGTGATACAGGGTGTTGAGACGGAGGCTAGGTGATACAGGGTGTTAAGACAGAGGCTAGGTGATACAGGGTGTTGAGACGGAGGCTAGGTGATACAGGGTGAAGTGATTAGAGGCTAGGTAGTACAGGGTGAAGTGATTGGAGGCTAGGTGAAACAGGGTTAAGTGATTGGAGGCTGGGTGATACAGGGTGTTAAGACAGAGGCTGAGACGAAGGCTAGGTGATACAGGGTGAAGTGATTAGAGGCTAGGTAGTACAGGGTGAAGTGATTGGAAGCTAGGTTATACAGGGTGTTGAGATGGAGGCTGGGAGATACAGGGTGTTGAGACAGAGGCTAGGTTATACAGGGTGTTGAGACGGTGGCTAGGTGATGCAGGGTGTTAAGACAGAGGCTAGGTGATATAGGGTGTTGAGACGGAGGCTAGGTGATACAGGGTGTTGAGACGGAGGCTAGGTGATACAGGGTGTACTGGTGATATGAGGTATAACGATCAAGAACTTAGATATATGGGGTCCAGTGATTAGGAGTGAAGTAATGGGGGGTGAAATGATTGGAAATAGACAAGACAATATGTAGTAATTTGGAGTAAAGGTATATGAGGTATAAGGGATCTGATGCTGTAGGGTTTTTTATGTGTGAAGTTATTGAGCGCTATATGATAGGTGTATCAAAATGTAAAGGACCTTAAAGGAATGGTTAGTCAAAGCAGTAATAATGATAATTCATAGCTTGGAACTGCAATCCAAGAAATAATGTGCTATAAATATGTTACACCATGTTGTATAGCAAGTCTATACAAAGATCTGCATGGGGAAAAGCACAAGATGTTACCTGTGTTGGGAATTATTCGATGTTGCTGGTGGCAAGCTGTAAAAAGTAGAAGAATGTAACCTGAAGCCCCGGGCTCAGCATAGATAAAAGGATTATTACATAGGATTAGGGATAGCAATTAAATATTTAGAAATATACATAGTTACGTTTTATGATCTTGTGATGCATATCTTATTTAGCTGTCAGGGCTAGCATGATATTTACCTAGGGTTTTCTAATGTGGAAGTTGAAGAGCTTGTAGGTTGAAGTGGGCCGGATATATCCATCAAGATACAAGGAAGAAACTACTACTCATTATGATCCAGCTTGTCACAGTCAACCGCTATGGCTAATCCACCCGCTACACTTAATAGACTTGTGAAAACATAAACATCTTTCTGTCACATTTACCAACTTTAAGAAATTATTGCTGGCTTTTGTGTAGCAAGTTTTCTTTGTATGACTAACGTCTATTAATATGATAAAAGATTTGTAGAGAGTTTTCAGTGAGTCACTGATCTATAGATCTGAAGGGTTATTAGAATTGGTTTACGCCTCATTTACTGCAGTGAAGGAAATATGTCCAGGGATGTGGTCAGCTTGTTCAGGACACAATGACGAGTGTAAACTTGACCGCGCTCCTCTCACACCTGATTACCAGCAATATGGTGGATGGTTAACCCTTAACAGGCTGTGCTGAGATACTGCTTTGAGAATCTGGGCTTATCAAGTCATTTTTTGTAAGATTACACTTAACTAACTAGCATTTGATGTTAACCCGTTACATGCTAGTCTAGATATATTCCATATGTAGCCAATGATCGGCCGGTTTTAAATTAACTCCTCAAATCTTGAACATTCAACTTTCTGAATTATTTCTCACATTATTTTTTCAGTGATTGATAGGAAAGAATTTTAGAATTATGAAATATTTTGGACATATCATGAAATAATTAGATAAAAAAGAAAAAGAAAAAGAAATAAAAAAATTTATTTCATTGATAATTTTAGTTATCTTTAGATATCATGATTAAGTTTCAAGAATAAAATCCTGTATGTTAAAATGCAGGTAAGTTCTATTCCGTATTGATACGGAGGGGATGGATACGGAAGTATCATACATAAATCGGGTGATACCAAATGCATCATCCACTCTATTCCAACCAATCAGAACACTTCCTTCCAGTGGACCGCTGTCAGCATTTTTTATGCCTTTTTGTACATCTTCACGGGTTTAACGTCGATACAGTTAATTAGCAAGTTAATAACTTAATCTAATAGAAGCATGTTTGTAATACACTGCCATGTAATGTAACCAGATACTTAACTTACTTAATGAGGGGCATCAATAAGTTAAAAAAAAATAGCCATATGTTATTAATTAGATTTCCCTTGATTTCTTCCCATGAGAAGATCTGATATATGAGAAAAACAAAAGTGTTTATTGTAATAATTTTTAACATTTGCTCATGGGGAATACGAGAAAATTTTAAAAAATATGCTTCATAAGGTCAAATGATTTTTTGAAAGAAAAGATATATCTTAAAGATTGATGTCATGACAATTAAAAGGTTACATAGGCAGTAGCTTTTTTATTTTTTTTACATAAAGAATTGATAATATTTAATTCATTTAAGACTTTTTGAAAAAGTAATAAATGATTGAAAGTTTTCAGATAAGTTAGATATATTTTCATTCTTTGTGAATCCCTTTATAAAATAAGAGTACTTTATCAGTATATTGCTTAAAAACATAAAAGATGTCAAGGTGATATATGCACATGTGCAAACATTCAAAATATGTCACAGTATATCTATATTTTACCCTCTGGGTAATAATAACCATCAAATGTTGGTTTGTAGCCCAATGACTGTTAAAGTGTAAATTCAAAAAGCATATTATTATCATTGAAACAAGATGGACTTTGAGGCTAAGTATAAGCTTAGGCTAAGGCAAATTATTGCCCTGATTGCTAAGCTGATTCATACTGGTAACAGGAAATCAAGCCCTTTAATCCAAGTAATTTACAAATTCCGGGAATGAAAAAGAAAGAACTTCTTAATTAGCTGAATTTTTTTCACCTTTGGTTTAAAAGAAGGCTTAAAAATTGTCTTCAATTATAGTTGAATTGTTCTTGGATAAATTGCACAATTCTTTGAAAAGAAAAGCAATTTTTTTCTCCGACAATATTGTTCAAGAATAATTGAAATACGATCATTCTTTTTTTCTTTGATCATTATCTCCCTTGGAAAATCCTCTTCTCCAGTAGGGGCCCTGTAAGCGATCAAGACTACAATCAGGTGATTAACTCGTATAAACCGGTTTTTTTTAATTTTTAATGAAACATTATGGACTTGTCACACAAAAAATCTAACAAAGATGAAGGCAGTCTAAATCAAGTAACACGGTCAAAGTGTCTTTGAGTTGAATCCAAGATGTAGGATGAAACTAAACTCTGTTTGAAAGTTGCAATGATATAAGAGGCGTTCGGAGAGTTTACGTAAACCTGCAACTTCTGGGATAAAAGTGAAGAAACCAGATCGTCTGAAAGACTTCCCCATGTTAACACCAACGGCATCTTCTCCCGACTACAAACGGGCCAAGGGACGGCACACTTGTATCTCAAGCTCCGATACTTCCAAGAGAAAACAAAACATAAGCTTTGAACTTGCGGAGTGCATGGACTTGTTTGATCTCGATCCACAGTAACACCTCTTTTAGCCAACTCTGAGGCCAAACTGATCTACAGTCAATAATTGAGACCCCCACTGCCTTCCACAGCTCAACCAGCTTGTGATGAACTCCCACTGCAGACTCTGTCATGTTTTCTCAAAGACTATTGCAAATAGATATAACTTTATTGAAGGTTTTGAAATAGTCACCCATCTGCTTTTTTTTATATGGGGGTCCCGAAATAAAGGGGGATTCTTAGAACTGTGAAATTTCTTTAAATTACTTATTATCTGTTAAGTGAATTTGTTTCAATACATCTTACTCCCTATTAATGATTAACATGTTACAATGAAAATTTATGAAAAGTTCTTGACATATCTTTAAATATGCTATTGGTATGCAGTTCAAGGTAATAAATAAATAAATAAATAAGGTATGGCTCTTGCTCCAGTCAAGATGACTTTATTTTCTTTTGAATATCTAAGAAGGAGTAGGATTTATTTACCTATTTCAGAAGATCAAGGAACTTGCATGTCGTCTTCATAACAAGTTTGTCAATTGCTGTTACCATTTTTGTCAACTTTCTTCTGATGCTACCAGAATGATTTAAGTCAATAATGGAAGAATAAGACTGTTATTATGATATGAATCATGACTTCAACTTCTTTATATTTTTATTTCAAACCTTTCCCACTGCCCTATAGTCGTTCCGTGTAAAGTTGGTCGCTCTGTACTAGAGGTGGAAGGGCAGACATTCGAACCTACATGTCCAAGATGGCTCCCATGTTAATGGAATTCCTCTGCTAGGTTTTCTGGAGGGGGAGAAGCTATCCTTTCAAAGGAGTTATCTTCTTGAAAGCTTCGGAGGCGCTGTGGTGTTCTGATATGCTTTAGGAACATCTTTGTTTGAGGCTAAAAATACAGGAACTTTACACCTTGCCAGACAGGAGAAAGAAATATACCTAGGAATCAATGTAATTAACACAGAAAAACTTTCAGAAGTTTTTATCTTTGTTCTAGAAATCTTCTCTTCACAATGTCCAGAAAGATTACTTTGGTTTGGTGGGATTAAACGCTAAGCTCAAGAAACAAATGCCTATTGATTGCAGTTCATTCTAAATATTATGAAACGTTTTTGGAATGTTTGATTTTTTTTCTTCAAATTATTTTTGCATCTTGCATGTTATCAAACATCTATGTTCCATTGTTGTGTTACGCATATGCTTGGTGACTTTTGTTGCCTCTTTAATTATTAGGACAGAGAGTTAAAAATAAGACAGAGAAGTAATAATCAGAATTCCAGATTTCTCAAACAAATTTTCCATATTTATTTTCAAAACGACAGATACACTCTCCATACAACATCTGTTCATATCATATCATACTGATCTATATTTCTTCTGTATGCCTTCTTGCTTGTTTTCTAGTTTGCCCTGAAACATCTGTATGTAGCAGTCAAGATTTTGCAATAAAATCATATCTTATGAGGCATCTTTTCCTAGCAAAAGCCTCCGAACTGTTATATGGGTTTCCATAATAAAATCTCACTTCAGTCGATGCTTATTACATGAGCAGACAGACGACGCAAGGCGCGTGCTTTCTCTCATTTCCTCCCCACTTGTACTCGAGCTTTGCGTCCTTAGCTCTCTCGGAAGGAAGGTTGAAGGAACTGCCTCCAAACCCCCTAACCTTTTGTAATATTTCCAAATTCTCCACATCTGGCAAAACTGTCTCGAAATAAAAAGAAATGGTGAAGTTTGCACTCTGAAGGAAGTGCAACTCAAGCCTGGTAATAAATAGTTCAACATCAACTACATTCTCATTAACCGTCTAATTAAAGTTTAAATTTTAGTGTGCACTGAGTCTTAATAGTTTCAGTCACAACATAACAAGATGAGATTTGCTTATACTGGCCGGTTTAAGTGTTGAAAATTTTGTCTGTTGAATTCCTTAATGATTTTGAAATAAAACAAATTGTATTAAAAAAAAATTTGATAATTTAGGAATGCGAATTTATGTCAGTTTCTTGACATCAAAGTTTGAATTTCATGTTGAGTTTAGAAACCATGATATGTTCTGTTGCCTTAACTTGAACCTATGTTTAACCAGGAAAACTGTAACAGTAATACTGTAACGATAGTACTGTAACGATAATACTGTAAAGGTAATACTGTAAGGGTAATATCTACATCTTTGTGATACTTTAATCCTGGTGTTATTGCCTTGTCAAATTTATTTTGATATTGAAATCTAAACAATCTTACATTCTGACATTTCAAACAATGTTGTGTCGACCTTTCAAAAAGAAAAAGTGTTAACACAAAGATGTAATAAATGTGTTGCTATTTCATCTTGAATAATAAACATCAGATCTTTTCTCATTTTTTCAAAGAGTTTTTATCCTCTTTGATAAAGGTAAACACATCTAAGGTAACGAAATATACTGGTACAAGTCTTATATCTTCCTCCTCACTCACAGATGCGATATATTTCATTTTTTACATTTTCTAATAATTTTCAAATACACTGCAAGAAGATCATCTTCATAAACAAATAAGTTTAAAAGGTCTTAAGATGAACCATTTATTAGTCAGCACTCTCTGCTGACTTCCTGTATGACATCAGAGCTCGGGTTCCTTTGAAGCATACATATATATCTTTTGAGAAATATATATATTATGGACAGGTGCTCTCTTTGAGAATGGATCCATAAGAAAAGTCAGGCATATTGTTGCTCCATGCCCCTTTCCCAGTGACAAACTGCAGACAGACATCCAGCGTTTAACTCTGCTGTGAATCCAGCTGCCTGCTTCAGACTCGAATATGAAATGTTATATATTGCTTTACCGTTCCTCTGATAAATTGGCAGCAAGCAAGCTGAGAATACTCCCAGGCATAATGATGATAAATAAGAAGTCAAAGGGGAGCAGGAGGGGAGGGTCCCCCCTGGGTTCCCTACCTGCCTGCAGATACAGAGACCATTGGTGAATTGTTTTTACAAGGTTCTGATTAGTACAGTTGGGAAGCTGGGAAACTGCAGTGATTTCACACACCCTTGCCGCATGAAGTCAATTAACTCTCGCGGGATGGAGGGAGAAAGCTGTTCTTGATCCAAAGAGAGGCAGACGGAGGAAAAAATGTGCGTGTTGGGGTGGGCTGCAAATTCTGCCTTTCTGATGCTGTAGATAAGCAGAATAATCAGACATCGCAATGCTCCACTAATCCTGCTCGGAATTAACCTTAGATCGTTAGCTCAGACGCTTCTCCAGCACTATTACTCTGTCTTGTTAAGCGATAGGATCATTTCAGAGGACTAATTTCCAAAGCCTACTAAATCTAAACAGGGACCTTTTGCCCATTTATACATCTGTGATCATTTTGGTGCCTCTACTCTGTGTAGAATATGATACACAAGACTCTGCTCGAGATATGGCAGTGTCTTTAAGATGCGTCACTTGAAAGGGCCTGCTGAAATTCCTGCATTTTTTTCATATCTTGTTTTATCTTCATAATGGAGGGTTGAATATAGAATGAGGCTTATTCACCCAAATCCTTTTCATCATCTTTCTCAGATATTTATTTTGCAGCCATAGGTTTTACCAAGTCTAACATATTCATGTGGTCAAAATTTTTAAGTTATCATAATTACTGTTACATAATTTCAGATCTTTCAGAACCAAAATAAGTTTCAATTCAAAAGAGGTAGAGAAATTTGATATGGCATCAACTTGATATGAATTGTTTTGAAATGGAGATTTGCTTTGTTTAACTTAAGATACCTTGTATCAATTTCAAATTATTTTTGCACTTATATCAGTAAATTAGACGATAATGTCAGAAAAATAAGACTCAAGTTTCTGAAGACCTATCAAACCTTTTTCAATTATGTCAAATCATTTTTCAAAAAACTTTAAGAATATGGCTGAATTTCTGAAGAAAACAAGATGGCCGACAGTGCCGTCTGCCTGGAAGTTTAGGCGTCTGCTGCTTGTGTATATGTATGTTTCACCTGTCGGCCTCCACTGTGATTGACTTGCTCTCATCTTTGCCTGCTGGTCTCAATGGCTCTCCTGCCCGAGCCCAGATAGACTGTCTCATTGGCCCCTAATTCATTATTTTGCTTTGCTTCCCCAAAGAACATATCAATTACTGAAAACCAAATCTAGATCTTTGAGAGATTCTATAAGCCAAATGAACCTTTGTTAAAAACCTATGCAGTCTTTCAGAGACTGAATGTCAAATCTAGAGACTAATATTATCTTTTACGTCAGTGATCTCTTCTCCTTTACTCAGTGTAAAAAAATTCAGGCAGTAGAGAATATCTCAGAAGAAAGTAAATTTGAACACAAAAACACAGACGGAGAGTCAGTCTAGAGCCTAGAAATCTTTCCCAAATGTGAAGCCATTGGACTTGTAGTTGTTCTTCCACTCATGGTTCATCGTGAGCATGCCTGGAGCTTCTAGATGATATCTGGATGGAAGAAGAGACATAACAGTAAACTTGCCGCAAACCATCTCCCTGCTTCTAACCCGTTCGGCAGCAGACACAGAGTTAGCTGTGCCTTTAGATAACCTGTATATCCTCCATCACTGTACCAGGCCACTTCTTGGCATTGTGGTTAGAACCTTTATTCTCTAGTACAGAAACTGCAGTGTAAATATTTCTGTTCTCTAAGGTTTTGTTCTTTGTATGGAGAGTAGTTTTGTGCCCGTAATGATTGAAATAGATTCGTGTCAGAAGTTATCAAAGAAGTCTATCATTCCTATTATGTATTTGTATCAAATTTGATTTCATTATTTGAATTTCAACAAAATTTACACATTTGTCAGAATGATTTAAGACCCTCAATCATGTAACATGTTCATATAAAAGCATTCTTTGCAATTTCGAGAAAAATGTTGTTGGATATGTTTTAAAAAAACATCACAGACATCATTTCTCAAATTCCCATTTTCATCAAGCTGTATTTATGTTCTCTTGTTTCCCTTACTCGTTTTCAATACGTCCCTTCCTTTAGAATCCTTCTATATTTAAATCAGTTATCCAAACACTAAATCTGCCAACTGCGGCATGGGGTTTCCACAAATGAGGTAAAAAAAGTTGCTGGGGAACTTAATCGTAAAGAACCATTTGAAATCTGCTGCAATATCTAAGGACTGGCGACAATCTTCTCATAAAGTGTGAAGCTGCACGCGACACCCATTAAAACCATGCAAGGGTGAGAAAAGGTGTGCTACTAAAAGCAGTGACGGAATTCTATATTCTGGAATAGCCGTATCAACCATCTGCCTGAAAGAATGTGCGTTACCAGTGGTTATTAACCGACTCTGATTTACAGCCATATTAACTAATGGACTTGGGTTTTATAAGTGTTTTATCTCGGCCTTGCAGCCAAAATCCTTTGAAACTCTCACACATCTGTTTGGATTATGTTGTAAATTCCCAAATCTTTGTCCCTGTTGTGGAACTTTTATTTTCTCATAAACTTTGTATAATGAAGCACTGCCCTGATGTATATTGGTTTCCATCGAGGACTGTTCTGTTTTCATGATAGCACAAGCCAGAGCTAACCGTGCACACATGTTTCATCTTAGAAGCTTATAGCCTTAGTACCTTCAATGATCATTGCTTAATCAGGCATACAAAATTACTTAATGGTTTGAAATGAATGGAATTTACTGGTATTTGGTTGCACAAGAGGTAGCAAGTGTGCTTGATAGTATATGAAACTGATAAATTGGACTTACATGGTGTACTTTACAAGATTTCATCTTCACTTTCCACGTCAACGAACCTAAGACTCTTATCCTCAAGAAACATGGATACTTCTTACGAGTGAAAATTGAACATGAAAAGCATATTTAAGATCAAAGATGCTCATCAATTCTATACCTAATGATGCATTGGCTAAGTCTCTTATGGAATATGGTGGAAAATAAATAATGTAGGGTCATCAGACAGAGCTCAGTGTCGCAAGGACGTTTGCGCCGTTACAGGTGGATCCTGCTATCGAAGGGTGATTATGCTGTGGAGTAATCTTATTGCTGATCAAAGAATGGCAACCCTTTTTACGATCAGTTGATCCTGTCCGGGGATTACTGAAGATTTAAGGAACAATACAATGGAGGGTCGCTTCAGGCTTGAGCTCAGCATATCTTTGCAACAATGAAGGACTATAAACTCTCGCTGACTTTATCATTATCTCCGGCTTGTTTTTATCGGTCTTTCATGTAGTAAAATGGACCCCTGCTGCTCCTGGATTTTAGCGCTATGCCTCCTTATTCTATTCTCATTCTAAAGGTTTTTCTAAGGTAATAAAGAAGGGGAAAGCATGTTGCTTTGGCACAGCCCTATAGGCAAGGTAACCACTGCTCTAACTAATTAGGAATATTATAATACCTGAAATAATACAAAAGTCTTTAAGGGACAAATCTGATATATATCATCTATTTCCTGTAGTTAATTTACATATTGTTGATAATGTATTTTGAATTTAAAAAGATTTTTTTACTTTTGAAGGATATCTTTGTGGGATTTTTTGCTAATATTTTGTGTGTGCATGGATTCAAAATTCATTTTCAATGTTTATTTGTGAATTTTGTAAACAATGATTGTTATGTAAGTAACCTTGGTTATGTTTAAGTGCTAACAGAAGGGATTTAAAGTAAATGTTTATATATCAAATTTTCAAATATTGTTTTGAATTCAAACATTTTCATAGTTGCAAACCCTAACGCACCTGTTCAGGGTCTCATTAAGGCAATTAGAGTTTCTGAGCTAACAATGATCCGCGGGTATCAGATACAGACTGGACGTTCCCCATGAAGAAATTTTGAGAATCCTATCTGAAATTAGCCATGTCCCTATACAAGGAGTGTAGATTTACTCAAATGATAGGCTAAAGCCCTGCACCCTAGGGACCAGGTTTGTTTGCAGAATACACAAGTTTTGATGACATGATACACAAGATGCACTTTGATCTCCGCCAGTGCCTGCTGTGTAAGCTCTTTCTTTACTACAACTACAAATATTGGTGACATAGTCCCCAGTTCTCACCAAACACGGCCCAGTGGCGCCCTCACTTCCTGTATTTGGTTGCGGACAAACTAGCGACATGCTACACATTGTCTGAAGTTCAAGACCAGGTGAGAGATTCCTTGAGCCACACCAGCATGTTTTCATGATGATGTGCACACATTCTGGTGACAATGTACACAGGTTGATAACAATGTACACATGTTTTGATGACATTGTACACAAGTTCAAGAATAAAAAGGATAATGGAGATTTTGAATCAGAAATATTATAGGACTTGAGAGGGATATTTTTTCCAATAACAATATTGTCCTTAAATTATATTTACCCATCAGTTTCCAGCTTAGATACAAAAGCACAACAGTGATTTGTGATATTGGATACAGGATGAAAGAGAGTCATTGCAAGATAGTTGATGTCTTCAGCTTTTCAAAGTTCTTTGAAGAGGCCGGTATCTATCTAAGCAGTTCCATTCTGATGGAGTATTGTTTTGTTTGTCTTTGATGCCCAGAGGCCAATACGAGTGCTTGAAGTAATGAAAGAGTTCACAGAACGCCCTAAACTTTGATCAGAAAACTGGACGCAGAAAACAAATACAAGTGTTCCCTAAACACGAAATAAGATGCAGAACAAATGACGAACAATGTGCTAACATGCGGTGAATAGAGGCTTGAAGTAGTCCGGCTCTCATAACACATGGGCAATCTTAATTCTCTTCTTGTAAATTGTTTTTTTGTTATTAAGAGTTCTTCGTGGTCATTTATTTACCTTTCAATTATCATGCAGATATAATGAATCATACCTTAAGTTTGCCAATGACAAGGTATTCCTTGTCTTTACCTGTTTCTTGAAAGCCAAAGGTTTGCTAATATTTTGGCGCTAGGAAATTCTGCAGTTTGAATGTTGATACAATTTTTCAAAGATTCTGATTTGATTGCAGTGTTAAGAAGTAAAAATGTCAATAAATGAAATGAAGTTTTTTAAATTTTTATTGTAACTCTCTAAATTATGAATCTTAGCTAACTCTATAAACAAAAGGCTCTTTCTTGTGAAGCGTTTAATTATTATTGATTATTATATCTTTTCTTAATTACCTTCAAGAAGAAAGTAGGTGTATTAGAGTAGAATCCTTGTAACAAACAAAGTTACAGATTGCCTTGTAGCTGAATGGGAAACTTTTACTTTGTAAGCAAAAAGTCTTATGACATTAAGTTTTGTCTGGATAGTTGAATTGGAAGTTGATTGAGGTTCTGGTTGAGTGAAAAAACATCAATATAGACGGGAAGCATTATTTTTCAGGAAGAGTTTGTTGATCTTGAAGAGAGGAAGAAAAGTATGAGTAATTTGTGAGGATAAGTATGTCTGTCTCTGACCTTATGACCACCATTCCGCAGTCTGACATTTTCTTTTTTAGGACTGGAGTCTGAGTTGAACAAATGGTAAATCGGAAATGTTCTTGTCAAGACTCTTGGAAAAATAGTTAACCTTATTTACTTGTCAAACAAATGAAGTGAAGATTCTGACCAATGGAATTCAACATCAATGTAGATATCATTGAGTCCTTTACTTGTTGGTCCTAAAATATTTTCAATTTCTATGGCACTGTTTGTTCAAAATGGGGAAAATCTGTTTTGATTAAATTGAACATTGGTATGGTAAATGGCAGATATATTTTTTTAACTTATTGACTAGTGTACTTGTTGATTTTATCAACTTTATTATTTACTTCAAAATGTTGCAATTTTTTTATCAACATCTGATTTTACTTTCATATATAAATGTATAGAGTCTGCAGTTCTTTAAATTGAATTTGTATTATCAAAGTCCAACGTCTGTGGTTTATTGAACAGCTGGTGTACATGACGATTCTACTTCGAAGAATTTAATATCCTGTTTGAGGAAATTGGAAATAAAGTGAGTGGATTGTTCAAAGTTTGCTTCTGGCTTCTGAGGTCGTTTGTGATTTTTCTCGAGAAGAACGTCTCAACCGTCATGTTTGTCAGGGTCAATTTGGCAGAGAAGCCAGGCAAGTGACTGGAGAGGAGAGAGAAAGGGTATTTCTCTGGCTTCAATGAGCCGCACCTTTTACATTATTCATTAAGAATGCACTCAGAACCCCGGACAAGCAAGCGCTTTTCAAATAGAGCCCTACAAAGGACATTTTGCTTTTTAAATTGTGTTGGACAAAAATATCAATTTAGATACAAGCCAGTTGCAACAATCTTGAAAGTTAAACAGTTTACATGAAAAACTTTTGCCATTAGAAAGATAATATTGAAATCCAGCGCACACGTTGTTCCAACACCATGTCAATAGGCCGTGGTTTGGTTTGATTCTCTTCAAGGGCCTTGATCTCAACTTTGTTAGTTCTTTAAAAGCCTCTTTAAAAAGCTGAATTTCCCCCAAAGAGGAAGTAAGGACACTTGCCTTTTATTTGTCTGTGACGATCACTCACCAAAAGTGAGGATTTCAATTCTCGTTTATTTGACAGATTCTTTTGGTCTTTGATTTTTTCAACCATTAAGTGACCAGTCTCTATCTGGAGGCAAAGAAATTCCAAAATTGGCTTGTCGCTGATGTTGAATTGCCTTTGTGTTTTTTGGTGGTGTGTTTACTGATAGCAACATGGAGTTGTCCCCCTTAAGGAAAGATGGCATTGTCCCACCTAGTTCTTGCAGCCCAGGGCCAATTTGTGATTACCAGTGTTGAGTCATCCCCATGTATGTTGACATTTCTTTGAGCCATGGAAATTTTGCGGTTTACCTAGATAAAGATCCAAAACAAAGTCAGGACCTTCATAGGGTCTTCCTTTCATCCAAACCTTCACAGCACCATGCCGTCTTATCAATCACTATGCAAAAGGAGTTTAAAGGGAACATTAATAATGATTCCCCTGGCTGTTGACAGTCAGGAAGGAAAATTTGGGTGCTACATTTGAAAATTATCTTTTAAGCCTTCAACTATATATATTTGCATTGGTCGGTATATATATTCACAAATCTAGTCATTTGAAAGGCTGAAAAAAATGAGTTTCAAACTTTTTCGAAGCATCTATCAAAAACTTTTGAGACATTGTTGAAGCACAAATCATAAAACTTCCGGATATTGTGATGTCATCCACCAAGTTCACCTGATTTAAGTGATGACTTATTTCTTGTAATTTATGCCTACTTCTTAAATTTAATTCTGCATAAAATTTGTCAAAGTGAATATATTAAGATATGTAATGCCGTACAAAATGACTTAATATAACTTCATGCTTTATAATTTCCATAAGGATAAATTAAATTCTTCACGAGGTCTTGGTTGAAATCCTCTTGTTACATGAAAAGGATTGGTTGTGGTTTTATGCTCAGAGACTTTCTAACAGGGTAATGACAGTGCTGAAATAAGCTCTGAAAGGTTGCTGGAGTCTCTAGCTGAGAAGATGAAGTAAACTTTCTCACTGGTCCTCAGGACCCACTCCTAGATGACGCATCAGCGACCACGGTAAATGTTTTGATTACCTCCCCTGTTCCCGACAAACAGCTCGATGCACCCAAGAACATGCTTAATTGACTGCTCCCCTATCGGCCAATAGCCAGATCCACTTACTAAATATCAGTTTATTCAAGATCACTTGGTGCATTCATTTCAATGGAGAAGCAGTTGTACAGAAATTAGTTTATTTGTTCGGCTGTTTTGCCTTCACGCCATTATCTGCTTTCAGAGAAAAGGTATAGCGCCATTTGCTGTACGTCTATCAACATAGTGCTCGGGTCATCTTCTCAGCAAAAACATGTTTTGAAACCGAATTGAAGAAATTTTTCTTGGCTATGAATCAGATAGTTGCTAATCTGGATCGTTAGCGGATTCCTGCATAATATGCTCCTTTGTGTGCAATGCAGCTGCCATCAAATACACGGTTATTGGCCCCCGAAGTTCTGACACATTTCATCACAGCAAATACTTGTGATTTCCTCTTAGTTCTCATGAAGATTTTAATGATTAATGAAGTGGTAGATGTTTGAAAGAAGTTTTTTCAGTATGATTAAAACGATGTTCAGTTTGGACGGTTTCGGCGATGTGTCTCACAAACGCATATTGTCCGTATTTAATCCTAAACTAAAAGTGTTGTTGATAGATGTTCATTAAAGCTTGAAATTATCACTTGTCAAAACGTGGAATGCACGTAGGTATTGTTAGAACATACAGTCACATAGGAAAGAACCTGGTGCCGTCAAGGGGTAACTACAATGTAGTCAACAACCCAAACACCAGGAAAACAAACTATTAACGTGCTTCCGAGCTGACAAATTGATTTTGGATTTCTTAAATTTTTGTCAAGTGACTATTTTTTATACATGACCACATCACCTGGAGTGGTATCATTATCGTTCATACCTATGTACTTATATACAGCTATTCTATTCACTTTTATTGTTGTTTGTCCTCTATACAACACATCTGGTCCACAATGAGAAATGAATCAGGACTCTCTATATTCACTGCTTACGCTTTCCATTGATAGAATTTCAATGGTAAAAAATGCAGTACTTTTTCTTTGATAGAAGTTTGTCCCTCTAAACATTTTTGGGTAAAAAAATTTATCCTTCACATCCTGCAGTCAATGCAACATAGCACAGTAATGTAGTCTTTACTATCAAAATACTTTTGATGAACTTATTTTTTGTTTAAAAAGCATAGAAATAATTATTATCTAGTTATTTTGCCATATTGAAGGCAATTGATCAATCTAGTTCACACACAAAATGTATTATAATCATGGTTCTAGTTTGTACCCAACACTAAACACAATAAGATATTTCACCAAAAAATTGTATTATTCTGAGTGTACTGATCGCCCCCTGGTGGGAGAAAGAGCAGATATAATAAGTGCGGACTCCTTGTCGTGGGTTATTGATCAGAATGATGGATGTCCTTGTAATGAATCACCTGTCGAAGGTGTATTGGGATCACCTCCTTCCTTCGTTAGCGCAGGTGAATGTGGACGATCATGTCCTTTTCGTGAAACCTGCAAATAGGCTCTAGCTTTAGAGTGCCATTACCATCTTTATCAATTTACCCTGTTTGACCATTTTTAAGTGGTTGAATTTAAGAAATTGTAACTCGTTAACAATTCACCTGTTAAATTGATTTTAGCAAAACCATTTCTTGGTTTAATTACAGGCATTTTAAGTTTTCTGAGCAAGTATTCTTTGGTGTCCAATGATAAGGTGTTGAATATTCCTCATTCAGAGAAAAAACAGGTTAATCAACTATAATTACAGTCGAGCGTACTTGTATGACGGCAAAATGCTTCATTGTTGCTTTCTCAATCAAGAACGTTGACTTATTTGAAGCTGCGGTTTCTGCGTTCCTTGATTTGAGGGTTGGTACAAAGTCATCAATCACTGTGTCCTCAAAGATGAAATCCTTTGGAGGCAATCAAGAACCCTTTTCGAGTTGAAAGATTACTTTGAGCCTTGCTCGTTGAAGTTTGACACACCACATTTCTGTTTAATTCAAATTTGATTGACCGACATGTGATTTTTCCAATTATTTATTGATCAGAAGTGGACTCTTCTGTTTCTGTGATTTGAGTCTGCGATAAATCATCGCCTTAGGAAAGCTATGCATTAAGGGTATATTTAAAGCAATTAATTTAGACTGTGTATTTAAAACGTTCAGCGGAAAGTAATTTCTTTGCAACAATCGCAAAATTACAGCCTGTACAAGGAAGATGTTATTTGAGGGAGCGTAGATTTGATTAGTAGGCTCACGCATGTAAGCTCTGCAGTTACGCTGTCACTTTAAGAAACAAGCTGTCTTTTTTTCTCGGAAGTCTATACGTCAGTCAGGACTAACTGTTTTAAATGAAAGCGTCTGGTGGAACTAGGCAGGGAGTCACCGCATGTCCAATTACTGCTCATCATTTCCTCCAGATAAGCCTCACCTAACAACTACTGTTACATAACCTCTAACCAGCTGTGTTGTGTAGCTGATGGACAGATTCAACCCCGGACTAAAGGTGAACAGAGGCTAACAAGATCCTGCCTACCCGTCAACTGATTGAATTAGCACCGCTAGTTAAGCAATAAACTGAACATTCAGAGGAAGATGTGAATTGTGTAATGCAGTAAGCATCAGCTAACCACCAGAGCGTGTAGTCTCACAAAGGAGATTCAAATATGGTACCAGTTGATAGCAAACAAACATTATGTAATGCTGAATCAGTTGACAGGTAAATAGTATCATCATTGCAATTAGATCCACTTTCAATGAACATTCTCAAGGAAAATCAAATTGAAATCAACTATTGATATGAAAAGAAAAATCTTGAAGTTATTTTTGAACATAACTCATTAGATAAATATATATAACACACTTGATTAAAAGTTGACAGGAAATACTATGAATCGAGTAAATATATATTCTGTTGAATTTTCTTCCTTCCTTTCTTCTTTCCAGAATATGATTCCAGTTAAACGCCAAGTAAAGGATAAGTTGCCTAAAATTGTAGTTAAGATTTCAACTCAATGATGGTGAGGGGAAATGATTTGGGGTTAAAGGCCGCTTTCAAAAGTTTTTCACTTATATCACGGCTGCTAGTTATTATTGCAGGGAAAAAACCCGCAACACTAAAATCAACATAAAAAATAAACAAATGCAGTTTTGTAATGGAAATGAGTGCGTTAGCATTAGGAGCTAGGTGAGAACAAAAGATGAATGACATTTACCATATAAGCTGTGCAGTTATCTTGTTAGTCGAGATGGAAGCGAGTTGTCAAACAGAAGCGTCCGAGTCAAAGGTCACCATGTGATGTATTTTAAATGTCACTTGAAATAACAATGCCTTGATTGATGCCTGTCAGGCAGACTGACATACTCTATTTAGAATAAGTTACTCTCATAATAAGCCTGCTAATAAATATTATCAGAGTTAATTTTCCCTAGTTTATATGTCAGATGCGAAAATGAAATCTATTATTCATATTGATTGTCAAATGATGGCATTATTGTCAATTATGTGACCAAAATTTCATATATTCATCATAATATAATCAGAGTGAATGTAACTTAAGTGCTTTATGTAGCTATAAGTAAAATACAGTAATTATTTTATGACAAATATACAACACTTGGATTGTTGATAATCTTAAATAGATATATATATGTATAAAGATAACAATTTTAGAATCTTTTTTAGGGTCAGTAGTATAGTTTTGTTTTTTCTAAAGTAAAATGTAATAAATGTGATATTAACAAAAGTGAAAATATGTTTAACATTTGGTAATATTATATATATTTGGTTATATGTTATTAGGAAAGTAGTATCTTACATAAGAGTTATGTTTCTCAAGTAAGATTGTCAGATTCCCAGGTAATCCAGGCTATCTTATATCAAACTGAAGGCGCAGGGAGGATGTGACTTGATACGAGAGCCACGCTTACAACCACAAAGGAGACTGCTACTGTTTTCTTCGCTAATGTTTACCTGAAAACTGCTCTTATCCCAAGTTCAGCACACAGTGTTTTCCTAAGCACTTGTCTTACATGGATACTTAGATTCCCCATATATCTTAGGATAAGTAGACAGTATTGGAGGCAAATTACATAGGGCTTACCTCCATTGTCTCCGGTCACTACTGTCCAAGTTGTTAGAGAGCATGGGAGGTTCGAATTACTTACTTTTACCTGAAATTGTCGGCTTTTTCTTCAAGATAACCTACCTGAACATCATTGAAAGGGAGCCATCTCCTAATTCTTAAAAGAAAATATGATTGAATTCAACATTCGCTTTGACATTGACCATATTTTAATTTTGACATAACTTCATTTTGACATCTGACTCTGAATTTTTGTAGCGCAAAATTAAATTCTTTTTTTTTTCTATTAAGGTATTATGATTAAAAGTATCTTTGGTAGTCATGAAGTCTTTTTAGAAGATACCTCTCCATGTATACCTTGGGGGGGGGGGGGGGGGGGGGGGGGGGGGAATCTAAAATTCATTATAATTAATTGACTGGAGAGTTCACACCACACAATGCTTTACAACCAATTCTAGCAAATAGCCTTGGGTGTTGTACACCAAAAAAAAAAAGGATTTGTTGATTCCGAAAACTTCAGAATTGTGATAAAATCCATTCAAAATATCAGATGATCAAGCAAAAACATTAATTGGATAACGTTAACTCCAAAATCATTAATAAAATTTTGTTAGCCAAAATTGTTAGATGGAATGTTGATATAGCACTCCATTGCAATCATTTCGCTCTTATCAGACTCAGTAATCAGGTGTTCCAATATCAATCAGGATAATATAACAATGCAGATCATGATTAAGAAAAAATAAACACTGAGAGCAGCTTGTGGATAGTTTCTCAAACAATCGATGATCGGATAATGTTGATACTACCTGTCCCCATCACTTGCTGTTTGCGGAGCATGTTCCCATTGTTTGATTAGCTCGAGACAATGATAACACACCTGTGGTATAATTGCAGGTAGATGCCGTAATGAGATAAGTTACCTTTGCTTGATGGCAACTTTGGAGATGTGATTGAGTGTTTATGAAAACATGTCTGTAATTTGTTAAATTAATTGTTCAGCATAATAGAAATTTATTGAAATGAGAAGATGGTTTGATAGGGATGGAATAATTAGGAAATTCACTGGGCTGTAGATGGCTTAACAGAATTACCTTTGCAACTGTCAACTTCGAACTACATTTTGGCTCTATTTAGTTAGAACTATGTTTGCAGTAGCAAGCAAATAAGGTGATAGGGATTTTGAAATGTTATGGTGTAATTTTTTTTTCAGATTGCATGATTGATTTGAAATCACATAGGCAATTAGTGAATTGTTTTGCATATCAAATGCGACTGACAATATTCAGATCAAAAGATAATTCACCTCGAACGATATTGACTGTCTAGATATGATGTATTTGTGTTGAGAAAATATTTGCAGTTTGTTTGATGTTTATGTTAAAAGAATAGTAGGGTTCATAGAGTTAATGGGTTATTTTCTAATTGAATAATTGAGTTATTGTATTGAACTTCGAGATTATAAGTCACTCTTTCCTACTGTAGATGCTCATAGTATCATTTATAAAGGTAAAATTTCTTTGAAATGTGATTTTGAAACAGACACATAAATATGACATATTTGATAAAAAATTAAAGTTAACAAAATTGCAAAGGTAGATTCATTTAAATAAGTGTCAATGAAAGAATCTCTTGGGTTTTTTTATACTTTTCTAAAATGTTTGGCTAATCATTTTACATCCATTTTCTGGAGAACAAAAATCTATTTTTTAGTTTAAATCTCAAGGGCAAACTGCTTGTCACATATCAATGAAAAAAAAATTTAGTTGAAGAAACTTTGAGGAGTAAAGATTTCTGTTGGCATTGTTCCAAAATATATCGGTTAAATGCATGAAGCTGTAGAAATCTACAAGTGAGGAGGGATTTGATAATGGCAGTGGAAGCACTCATCGACTGAAGCCTGTCAGATGATGCATCTCGTGTAAGTAATTGGAATTTATCAAGTATATTTTTCCATCTATACACCATTGCAGCATTTTGTGTAGCTCAATGAAATATTTAAAGAAATTATCTATGGTTGGTGTAATTTTGGGTTAAAAATGGTCAGAATCGATGTCCATGTTCAAAGAAGAAACCACTGCAAACATATTGGGTAAATGGTGAGAGATGGATAAAACCGTTCCGACATTGTTGAGCGCACTTATGCTAGGAGACGCACGTCAATATTTTTCTGTCTCATTCCTCGTTCTTCAATATTTGCAGAAATTGCGCTATTTTCTTCAGTCTGAAGTATAGCTGATAAGTCCAGCGAGTGATTTGGGTAAATGTCAATAATTTGTATAGTTAACATGGGACCGTGAGAGGACGATTGTATACTTGCTACGATGCATTGATTGAGTGAACTGTCGACACACGATAAGCGTGATCCCTTTGGATCAGTCTTGATTACCGTGTTTGCTTAGAGACACTAAGGAATATGATGTGCTGTTGGGAAAAATACATTCAATTATGTCATTGCCCCATAAAAAACATATAATAATACTTAGTTGTGTGGGAGATGCTATGTATGGCATTACATTGAAAATACCAAAATGCATATAATAATACTTAGTTGTATGGGAAACATTATGTATTGCATTTTATTTAAAATAAATGGTGTTTAAGCAGAAAATATCTGATTGAAATTTCAATATCTATAGCAACATTCTCAAAATAGTTACACATAAAATAATATTTGTTTTTTTTGTGAGAAGTTTTTTGCCAAGGTTAAGTGTTTGAGAAATACAGCTTTTTATTTGCACGTAAATCTCAATAAATTGAAAGAGTTCAGAGGGTTGGTTGAATAACATACAAGATGCATATAGGTGATCAATATTTATAAAACGTAGGTCAACTTCAAGCAGCAAGCTCCTATGAATGGCCTGTATTCCTATCAAACACCCTCTGTTCTGTGCATTAGTTCAGATCTAGCCTTCTAGTTCCCACTTACACAGTACCTGCCCTCTAAAGTAATTATTGACTAATCTGTCACAAGAATCGCAGCCTCAAGCTATCCATGTACAATTTTTCACCCAATTCAAGTTTTGATAAAGCTTATGTAAACAGAAAAGATGCTTGTATGTTTTTCCAGCTCTCTCATTCATGACTGCCCGAGACTGTGTGTTCAGACCTGTATGTTCGCTTGGCTGCTCTTACAAGCTCGTGTTGACATTCCCGTTCAAGTGTTATACGCAGGGGGAGAGAGAGTCAGATTATAATGACCAGGTATACGCAAAACTTGTCCGTCTGAATATAGAAATTCAGCGTTTATCGATAAAATGCCATGAAATATTAATAATGCTTTTGAAAAGTTCCAGCATGTTCTGGCTGTAAGGGTACATAGAAAGCTGAATTTAACGAGATTGACGTAACGTAAACACTCGCCGGAGTCTCGAGGTTTAACAGTATCTTCATGATTCTGAATTTGAAATTTTTTTGGCTGTTCATATATTGTTGTATAGGCAGGGTAATCTCTGAATTTTGTGTTTGATGTAATGAAATCATTTGGAGTGAAGTTACATAAACAGTATGTTAATTCTTAGAAAGAAATATTGATGTGTTGTTACGAATCATAATTTTTTTAGGAACATTTAGCATTAAATATAGAAACATATGATTATTTCCCAAGTGATTTTTCTTCAAAGAACCAAAAAAATTCAAAATCATACAAATCAATATCTCAATGTAATTTTTTTTACTACTTAGTTGCATATTTCTAGGATCTTCGGCCTATTAGTATAAGATGTGCAATATCCCTGTCACTGGTACAGGTATACCAAGCTGGGGATGTATGTATAGTAGACTAATGGGCAGCGCCTGTCACTTGAGTGTGTAATATAATTGCTGTGTAGCATAGTTCAGGACAGATTAATGGTTCAGAGTCGCTGAGGACAAGGTCCGTGGCCTGTGTTCTCTCGCAGAGCGGCAACGCAGTAAATGGGGATTCTCGGAAATGATTACTCTACAATCAATACCATACTGCCGCGGCACCTATTCTACTAGCTGCAACTTACTGTACTGTAATTAAAAATTTCTAGCACGACTGTCATGGATTTTGGAAGGTGAGTGGTGAGGCGTTGGTGAAGTGAAGGCCGTGTGGACAGCTTTCATTCAGCAGCGGAGTGCTGGTATAAACATCAACAGAGCTCGTGGTCAAAGCTGCCATGCTTGTGTCCCTACAACTGCCTCAGTGCTCTGAGAAGCAGGCGTGAAAACCGATAAAGAGATGTGCGGCTGATGACTAGGGGAATATTAATAACTGGAAACATGGACAGAGACAGGGATTTGTTGTGGTGAAGCAAGAGTGAATGAGATTCAATCCGCTTTCAGTTGTATGGCGAGAATTGACTCGATCATCGTCAAGCAGGAAATGTTTTGCTGAGACGCGTCCAGTGTCCTTTGTCCCCATATCATTGGTCTGCTGTGAACAATTGTTGACGGAGTCGTGGCTATTCTTCCCCCCTCTGTGATCATTGGTCCATCACACAAAGGAAGAGGAAGTGGAGGATGAATTCGGGTGGAAACAAGACTTGAGCAGCACTTGAGTCGACAAGGACTACCTGGAAATGACCCACCTTATTGGTCAACAGGTATATAGGCTTTGTGGCTTCGATGCTGATGAGTCAAGCCGTGAATATCTCAGTGCCAGTGAGGCTCTTGTAGGAGCAAGACACAGTTGAGATTTCAGCCTGGAGTGATTGCCTTGTAGTGGAGCAGGTGCTTGCTTGACTGACAGAATGCTATGAGGCAGAGCTGTGACAGAGAGGGAAGCATTGCTGTGATTCGATCAGGGTTGACCTGGTGACCTTGCCATATGATCTGGTGTCAGTGGTCACTGGCAATGTGATCACTGGTGTCAGCAGCGTTGTCGTTGGTCACTGGTGTTTTATCACATTGTCGTGATTGCAGACCATTGGTCACTGGTGTCAGAGATCAGTTGCTGCTGGTCATCTGATCTGTCAACTGATTGGGGGATAGAGTAGTGGACAACAGCTGGAGGTGGACAGATGTCCAGTGGGTGGATGGACACTAGGCCGTCATATATGACAGGAGACCGGCCAGTTGCAGAGGCTTTACCCCCAGCTGAGAGAAACAGTGGTCAATAATGTGCTGGATGATAAGGTGATAAACAGACTGTGATGTCCACAAGAGGTGTCCAAACCAGCAGGAGATGATGTCAACAAGATGTCAGTTGTGTAGCTCAACTCTTGATTCTTCCGGATAGACACACTGACAAGACAATTACCCCCTTTGCCTCTTGTCACTATAACATGCACAGAAAAGCAATGCCTCCCGGACCTGCCCTGTCAAGTTAAAGCCTCAGAACCAAACGACTTCCTGACACGCTCAGTTTTACATCCCATTGCTAACAAAAAGACTTGTATTCATTTACTTTTTCAAACTGTGGCTGTAAAGCCTGAAAACAGTTGAGCCAAGCATGTCAACACAGGACATAACAATGTGATGATCCAGGTGGCGATCAAAGCACCTCAACAAGCTTTGTAGTCATCTTCAATATTATCATCAAACTTCAATATCGGAGATGACAGCAACTTGGTTTATAAGGTCAGTGTTATGGGAAAATTTCTCTCGTGTAATGCCGTTGCCTCAATTAGATATCTGTTTTGCTGACACCTTGACCGAATGTATTGATTTTTTCACTTCATAACCATCCCCACGCTGGCCCGACTTGATGCAGTAAAGTTGGCCAGGGTTTGAAATTGCATTCTCGTGTTATACTGCTTTAATGTAGGCTTGCAGTGGGGAACAGTCCATGCTTGATTTAGTTTAATGAAAAAAAATTAACTCAAGATTTTATCATGTACCCTAAAGCATCGAGACTGACATGTGTGAATGGAGGTCGTGTGGAGGTTTAACGAGAACGGCATTATAGTAAGGGTTCTCTTTGTTTGCCTGATTACCTTTAGGAGCAGGGCCATCAGCTTTACTGTCCTTTGACTGAGGACTTGTGATGTTTGATCTCCCATAGTAGAGCACTGCACTTCATTATGTGTGTAGCAACTGCTTGTACGCTCGTATATATCGCCATGAACATTCTGACACCCATTTTCATTTTTTTATGACGATGATCAGATTTTACATAACAATACCCTATTACTGTAGAGACTGGTTATGAGATTCCAAGTTAATGAGATTTGGTTGCAGATTGATGTTTGTAATGATTTTTCTAAATATTCTCATTTTGAAGATTAAATTTTGTATCTGAAAGAATTCTATCAAATTGTGAACGGTAATGGGAATGATTCTGGTTTGAGGTTTGGTTTTCTGACAGATCCGAGTTCTTGATTAAAGTGAACGTATAAAGTGCGAAATTGCCTCTGTTTCCAATAAAATTACGGCAATGCACATTAATGACAAGACATCAAGCGATCTGTATTGCTTGGATCAAAGACTATTATTTGTGCATATATTGTCACCGACGTTATATTGATTGAGCCACATTCTACTGTAGAAATGTCATGATTGGTAATGGCCGAGATATGCCTAATGTCACTAAATCTTTTCCTACTCAATGATTTCATAGTCATCTTCATTACGGCAATGTGATCGCTACAAGCAGAGGCATGTTTCGATTCAGAGCCTGCTGATCTAGCTATAGTTGCAATAAGAACTGTCCTTTCAATAACTCCCACCATTTTATTACCCCTTTTGCTGAACTCTCATCGTAGAAATGCCATTTGAAAACCTGGCTGTAGAAAACGGAACAATTTGCTCAATCCACGCTTCGTGGTTAAATGAAGTATACATTAGGGCAGCACAGCACTTGTGCCTTGGTTAATGGCAATCCGATTTAGTAGAGCCATTACTGACAAACACCCATAAACTCTGGTCAGTTAATGATCAAAAGCTCCTCCAGAGGTAGTGACGAGATTCTCCCAGGTAAAAGGCAGGTGTGAAAGCAGCCAGGTGATTTATTACCTGTGCTATGTGTTGATGCAAGGTGAGAAATTCTCACCTGAAGGTGACAGTTCTCCTGTGCATTAACGAGATACTGATCACCAGGGTCATTAACAATCTACACATTTTGCAGTCTTCATTAGTTGGAGAGCTGCATTTTAATTAACCTTTGACCTCTTGCCTGTTACTTCACTGGAGAACCTCAGTGACCCTTTACGCGCTTGCAGTGGGGAGGGTTATCCTGTTCTTATAATTAATTACTAATTGGAGTTTGCAATTAAAGACAAATGGCTGCCGTGCTACAACCTTTCTGCTGAACCTCATAGAATAAATCCCAATTGCAATCACGCCTAATTTTAGCTTTTGTTTGAATTCCATTCACATTTAAAAACTTTGAAAATTGATAACATGAATTGTGTTTGTAATAATAGTAATTCTACTACAACTAATTATCGTCAAGTTGATCAAATTTCAAATAAAATCAAAATTTAAGAATTTTATGTTGAAAAAATTGTCTTTTCACTATTGATTATTATTGTCGGACACAGCTGTGTGTTTCACAATAGATAATCATCCCTGCCAAAGGACAACAGCTTTTATTAAACAATTTTCGGATTTGGATGAACGTTTGATGTATAATAGTAAACCATTGTTACCCTGTGGCTTGAATGAAGTGGAGAGAGAATTCAATGGTTGGATGCTAGAACTAGAGGCTAAATAACTACTTTGTGTCAAGACGATTATCACCCCTATTCTTATCGGCCCCTCCATTGTAACTCTCGCCCTTCCCTCCGTCCTTCCCAGGGTTCCATGGGGCAGTCAAGTCTACGTCTTTGTATTATTCACCAGCTGGCACTAGGGGCCATCAGTTGTTATTACTGGTCGTTGTATAGCAGGTAAAAAAATCATTTTCTTGTTTTCATTTCTTATGATTTATTTCTAGTTGTACATATTATATCCATAATTTGAGGTTTTTGTATAAAAATGTATTTAATTTAATTCATTTTTGCTTAGGAGATAAGTAATTGCGTTAAAGGTAAATAAATATTTTTTCATGTTCTTTAGTGTCCTCTTGATTTTGTTTCAAAGTACATAAAAGGTTTTTGTCATTCATAGTGTACTAGGTTGCTCTTGATTTTAGTTTTAGTCAAACATGTTATTTCTGTAATTCAAGTTATTGATATTCAAATTATATCAATTTCAATTAATGTTTTTGATGGACATGACTTTATTTCACATATGTTTCTGGAATATTTGATTAACTAATTTCATTATTACCACATAAATGTGACTTACAGCCTGTCATGTTACCTTTTGTCAACAAGCAAGGCATAATTAATTGAACTTGATATATCTGAGTTCAAATTGATATTTGTCAATAAGATTTTATTCTTGCGTAATAAGGTTCTTTGAAAGCTCACAGCTTTTTGGATGAGAAATTGATTATGCATTTTGTGAATTTCAAAAGCATTCAATTCATGCGTTTTATTTACTGCCTGGCTAAAATGAGCCGAAATAGTTTAAGCCTTGGGGAACAGACTATATGGATTTTGAAAATATTTTTACAAATACCTCTGCAGACGCTCAATTAAGGTAAAGTTGTGGCATCATTTTGGTTCAGGTTTTATCTCGCGTGAGAAATAACAGATTTGTTCGGCGGTGAATGCGACGAGTAGCTCACTGTGATTCCTGTACATGTATCAATTGATAGGAGGGAGCCGCATGTTAACCCTGTTTGCTAGGGAGTAGAGTAAATGGGTTTGTTCAAGGGTGTTACAACAAGTGAGGCTGCGAAGCACACTACGATCTGATCAATAGCATCCCGCTCCATGCAAAAGACCACTTTTCCCTTTAAGACGCGAGATCAATCGTCAAGGAAATGCTGTTACAATATGGGAGAAAAATCAATTTGGCAAATTGGATTTGGTCAAATTTTCCTCTGAGCATGACTGAGGCTTGTGAGTGAGTGTGGATGATACACTGCTATGCTACAAACGTGGAGCGATCTGCTGGAATCTCGGATGAAATCACGGGGAAATACGCCAAACAGTGAATGCTCTCGGATGAAATGGAGTCTTCTGGTTGGCTAGCAGAGGTAGACAAAGTTGGCCGATGTCAGATGTAACTATGAGAGTTGTTCACACTCGTGATGGGAGTTTGCGATTCACTAGCGCGGTGACGATGAGTGTTATGTCAGAGTTGTCTTTTCCTGATTGCACCGAAGGTGAGTTTTGCTTACGGCATCGGAAGTGCACCTTTCGATCCTATTAGACTCTGTCAGATCAAGATTTTTATTAATTGGCATGTTAATATTACAGAGCATTTGGCTCCTGGAAAGAGGTTTCTATTACAAATTGAATTGTTTTGTTTGAAACTAAATCATGTGTAGTTTTTCACCGGAATTATTCCAAATGAGTTGTTAGAGGGCTGGTAGATTATTTGAAGTTTGATATTTTCTGATATCGTTCGTGTATGACATCTGACCAGGATAGGATGTGTGTGACTGCAAGCAAATGATTTTGCTAATTACTAATAGTTTCTGATTGTTTGCTCTCATCTCTTTTGTTCTCAGGTTATTTCTTGGTCTAGGTTTGTCATAACTTCATCATTTTTATGTTTTCATAACAGGAAGGGCATCAGATATCAAAGTTGTTAGGAAAGATGCATTTGCGATCACATTTTGCTGTCATACATTACAACCACCTAAGGCCTCCATAGCAGAACAATGATTTGTAATTAGTTTTGAGGAAAATGTCATTTACCTTGAGCATTTCCCTTTACATGTTCAATGCTGACTTTCTTTGTTGGTCCCCTAGCCTGAGGGTTGGGGAAAGATTAGCTTCCAAAGATAGCAGTGATAATTCTCTCTCTCTTATGTACACATGTATTTTTATAAAGAAGAAAGAAAGTTCTCTTCATAGCTTGTACCTTTTAAAACTCACTTTTATGAAAAATGACTATTAATATGTGAAATTATTGTTATCAAGAAAAGTATTTAGAAAACTTATGATTACTATCTACTTGTGTGATAGACAGAATTTATTTATGTATTTAAGTTGTCTATAGACTTTATAATGATGAACACTTTTAAGAGCTCTTTATCAACAAAAGCATGTTTAGAAACATCAAATCTTGACAATAATGGTGTTATTTGACACAGAGTGTGAAAGGAATAATTAACGAGGAACAAATGGAAATAATTACTGCGAGCACTTGCCATGTTGCACAGGCTTATGACAGGCCATTACAGGTCCACAAACACCATAAAACTGCTTGTTTGTTTTCCTACCAGTAGTATAATTGGATTTGAACCGGACCAGGTTGTCCCAGTGTTAGACTGGTCTGGTCTCTGTTGTGGTCCCTTCACATCTTGAACCATGTGGTTCCATTGTATCTCCTTATGTCATGGTATTGTCATCATTACACATTATCTCTAGGTGCGAACCAGCCCCTCTCCTCCAGCCCCTATTGTAACCCTGCCCACTGGCCTAAGGGGCAGAAGGAGCTCCAGTCTTAGGAAACAGATTTCCAATCTTTAAGTCATTGTTTCATCAACAAAAGTTATTGTTGTCTTAAGTGGCTATTCAGTGAAATTGCGCTTCTCTAAAGTATTTTAGGAACAATGTGGCCTCCTTCTATCGATTCCGGTCAATTTCTGTTTATTGTCTGTATTGGTTCAAGTTCAATTTTAGCCCAGGGCTATTTGAAATTTGGATTTAGGGGGTGGGATTAAAAGCCAATAAGGAGGGACAGAGGGATTTATGTAAAGCTCCAATAAATCTGCAAAGCAAATAGCCCAAAAAACAGCATTTCATGATGTGAATTACGTAATAGAAGTGACAATTCCTGATGTGAAATAACAAAATTCAAGATTAGAATAGCTGTGATTATGATACCAAATTGTTACTTAACTCTTTGATCAAATTCTACAATCAATAAAGTTTATGTTTGTAACTGTTTGATTCTGTCTTGCATAAAACTTTATAACCTTACATGCATTTCTTAATGTAATTCTGGCGATAAAACAGAACAGTTGGGTATTATATTCCAATAAATCTACATAGCTTTGATATGCAGGATAATTGGGCCCATAAAACAGAAGGGTATAGCATGTAGACCTTGATATGTAAATGAACCTATTGTCCAGCCAAGGCTGGTGACTTCACGGGACCAGAGAAATCGTGGCACCCTGGTGATCTCTGTGGGGCACTTCCTAAATTTTACAATTCACTAATTCCAAGTTGAGTGTGTTTATTTGAGTATTGCAGTCTACTCCACATGCCACAGTGATTTACAACCTCCAGACAAATCCAGGCCATTTCAGGTGCAGCAGGATTAGGCAGAAGAGACCCTGGGGAGAGAAGCCTCAGTATTTGATGGGAGGGGGCAGGGGGTAGCCTCCCTCATTAGAAGGGGTGAAAACTCAGGGAGGGGGAGAGGCAGGGGGTACTCTCTCTCATTAGTGGGGGGTGAATTGTTCAGAAGGGGTCCTACTTCTAAAGAAAGGGGGACATCACATTGGAGGAATCCCTGCAGATTTTGGGGGAAAGATTTAAGGATTTAGAGAACCCCATAGAGTAAGGCATGATAATTCAGAGTTTGGGTTGAGGGGAAGGGGGTATTTGATATATGTCAAGGAAAGGGGAAGGATTGGGTGGTTATATTTCATAGATTAAAAAGGGGGTGTGACTGGTTTAAGGGAAGGGGTGGAGATCTTGAGGGGGAGATGTAAACAGACTTGAGACGCTGATTAAAGTCCTGGGGGGATGTTGGTAGATGGAGGGAGATACACTGATGCTGATTTAAGTCCTGGCAACAGTGTAATGGGCTTGGTCACTGATTGCACAGCTGTCAGTTGCTCATTGAGAAGATTGGCACCCTGATAGGGGTCAGCAGTGTGGCTGGAGGGCTGGAGGGGTCAGACTGAACCTTGAGGTATTGTTAGAGTGACCACAAGACAAGCTGCGAACAGGGAGTAGGAAATTTGCTCACTTGAAGATGAGCATTCAGACTATTCCAAAAGAAAACACTGACGAGATTTGCATTTGGACAATGCACGGTTAAATTGCAATTGGGCTGACGTAAAGGTTCACCTGCTTCTGTTGTCTACATTTGAAATTGCCAATTCTCTGGAACTTGAAGTATATTGATATCAGTGACCACAAGAAGAAGGACAGATGTATAGGATGATCCATTCTTTCAGGATTTGCTCAAGGATAATAGTAAACCTGGCTATTTGAACCTGACATCTAGCCGGATCATCTTTGTTGGTATTTTCTTGTCTTGGGATTGACTGGGCATCTTTGTGTGGACTTTGGTCTTTGGTTGGAAAACCTGTCACCAAGTGAGAATGTACGAGAAAGAAACTTGAATTTTTAGCATTTGAAATCTGGTCAGTTTTCGACTCCATGAAGATAATTTAAGTGAATAAGCTTAACCGTGTATTTCTGGTCAAGCCTTGAAAAAACAATGGCGGAAGAATAGAGCGCAAGTGTTTGTTTTGGTTTCAATACAGGAGCCTTCAAGATGAACTTTCCCAACTTTTAAACAAGATGGACTTAGAAAAACAAATGACCTAGAACATTTCCTTGTGGCAGACCAACAAACTCTGAGAACTGGATTACTTGTATTGGACGACGCTGTGAAACTCAACAGTTATGTTGGAGTGTATTTGTAGAAATATGATCGTGGTAGGTACTGGCTGGAATTATATTATATTTATATTTTCTTCTTACTATGATTACTTTACTGAATGACACCAAGGTCATGTTGAAGTGTTATGATTTTTGTTAGATAAAAGCTAGTGAACCTCTCTAAATATGCAATCTTCTTACAGTGTCAAACTTCTATTGTTTGAATATCTTCAAAGAAATCAATTAAGACATGAAATTTAGAAGCAATCTAAACTAGACGTGTGTAGTATCCTTCGAATGATTTAGGTTCAGTTATTGTCATTATTTTGCAGATGCAATTTTGAGGGTATATTGTATGTCTAGTTAAAATCTGTTGGTCTTAGATAAATAGAATCAAATGCATTCTGATGAATGTGCGACCCATATACATAAGAACTCATTACAAGTTATTTCACAATTGATTTATGATGAACAAATTAAGTTCAGGATTTTGTAATTTTAGATTGATATTCTATCACTGTCAAGATTTAATAGATCATTATTTCTCATTTCAAAATTTACATATATCACTTACTTTTACCACCAGTATATAAGTTAGGAAGTAGATGTTTTTTCTACCTCTCGTGTATTTTGTACGTCCCCCTGTTCATTCCATTACGAAGGAAGTTCGGGAAAAAACAGACCATGAATAATCATAATGCCTGACAATCTTAAATTTACATATATCACTTACTTTTTTCCACCAGTATAAAAGTTTGGATGTAGGCTAGACCAGATGTTCTTTCTACCTCTTGTGTATTTTCTACGTCCCCCTGACCATCCCATGGTGAAGGAAGTTCGGGAAAAAACAGACCATGAATAATCATAATGCCTGACAATGATGAAGTGGTTTTGTAGCAGAGAGTAAGATGCTTACTCCCTGATGATTATATCCTCGGATCGTTATGAGGCTGACACACAAGATTAATTGTTATCTAATTTGATTCCTCGCCTGGCTCATTGCTATCTTAATGGCTATCAGTGTAAATGGAAAATGTCATGAATATATTTCCCGTAGTTCAAGGTGTATGTGAAAATGAGAAAAAGTAATTAGAATGTTTATTAGCTTCTTTCAGTGTGGCAATTTTTTTCCGCCTATTTAGCAAAAGAATTGGATGAGATTTAACATGGCATTCCAGTCATAGTTTCTGCAACACTTTCTGCATATCATGTAACATTATTACTCCGTTTGCATCCCATATCTGACATGCCTATTCAAAACTCTTAAATCTTCGGAATGTGGGATAAACTGGGGCTACGCATTGTAAATATTTGGTCGGGTACAAAAAGCAGGATTTAATTGTTGTAATCAAATCAAACAATTTAGCTCATTAAGCAGTGAAACATTTTGTCTGAAGTGTTTGAGGCAGACCAGTATCTGTAAGTCCGGATAATCCCTCGACTCAACACATGAACCCTCTGAACCTTATGTAAACAAAATGGCCGCCTAGTGATTAGGAGGGCAGGCTGGGAAATGTACTGTTTACCTGGAGAGGGTTCAGAACTTCTTATGTCACATTGCTTTGTTGAGAAGATTGACGAGGATCTTTGAGTTTAGTTTTCGGATCAGAAACTGACACCTTGGGTCAGGCAGAGCGACTTCATTTATTGAGCGATTATGATCAGCTTGTCACCAACTTTGGAACAGGGTAACCTTCTAACTTAACGAATCTCATGGAAATTATGTAAGTCTTTGAGTAAAGGTGTGAAAATGGTGGCCGAAACACTTGTTCTTGTGCCCCTGGGCGCTTGGACGGGAGCTTGGGGTAACTCTTGTCAATATTGTTCTAAAGGATCTTGGTGTATGCTACCTTATGCAGAGTTGCCTCTTACTTCATTCAGATCGTTAGCTGTCCTCTAAACATTACACTTGAAGATTGGAGTTAGAATGAGGTGGAAACACGGAAAGTTATTGCCAGTCCTTAGGTTCATATTTACTAAGGAATCAAGCAAGGTTTTTATCATATTATTCATGACATTTTCTGTCATTTGACTCATTGTTTCTGTTGTAAATATCCATAATTTGATTTGATTTATGGTAAATAGTTTCCAATGTTTATAACAAATTTGTTTGTGTGGTTACTTCAATATTTTTAAATATAAATTTTACATTTTGAAGTGTTTATTTTATTTCATAACCAAATTTCACACAAAAATAGATATCAAGGGTATAAGTAAGTTCAATATAACATCTCAAATCTCAGACTGCAATAGGGTTAGGTAAATCTGGTACATCCTTCATTGTCAGCTTTCTATTTAATTCTCATTGTCAGCCAAACTCTCTGTTTATACAATGCTTACCCATCCAAACTGATCGGATAAGAATAAGCAGTTAATTTCCTGTCTTAGTTTAAGCGATGGGATCTGGTTAAGTACAAGATGCGGCGAATGTGACTGACACAGACAAAATACTGATTTATTGACCCCGATGGTACATGCTCGAACCCGGCTCCTCTGTGTGGAGTGTGCCCTGAATCTAGTTCGCTGTATTAGATTCTGCTAGTTTTATGGTAATTTTTCCGTAATAATACAACTCCCATTGACTGGTTGGTGAGTGCAGGCTGTGGGCAACATTTGGTATTGTTGTCGGTTGAACTGAGGTGAACTGGAAGTAACTCCCCGAACTCTTTACATTACTTGAGTTGTATTGTTGCAATCGGTTCGTAAGGAGAGGAGGAAACTAGCCAATAATCTTCTTGCTGTACCAGCTTGTAGCAGGTCACACGTGGCTTCGATCTTACGAATATAGACAAAAGAAATGTCATATAAATTGATATTACAAGTGCACATGTTGAAAAAAACCGACAGTTGTGTGCTATAATTATGAAATTTTGGAACATTCCTTTGTTATTTATACAATATTCTGAAAAATGTCATTTTTTTAATTTGAACAATTTCTTTTTTTATGAATTCTTAAAAAGAAAACATGTCACACACAGATAAATCATCTGAAGGAAAATTGGGTGAATTTATTCAATTTTGTTTGCTGCATATGCTTGACCAATATAGGCAGGCTAAAGTGAGATGTGGAGTGAGAACTTATGACTCGATGGACTTGTGACCCTAATGCATAAATCAGTTGTTTGTGGACTCTGTATGTCAAAAGGACTTTAGTTTATCAGACCCTTTAAGTGGGATAGATGGTAAATACGAGTGAAGGAGTTGGGATTAGGCCATGGAGAGCTTCATAGCTACATGCCAACTAGTATATGCACTCACGTATCGCACGTTACCTTATTGTCTCAGACCATAGGTCCTCCGGTCAATATAGAAGTGAAGCATCAGATCCTAATGAAATCCTATATCTCAACTAGCCATGTATAAATCAGTGTGATTTGGCTACTTCTCTCTCCGGCCCCTCGGGAGGAGATGAGAGTTTTATTGACTCTGGGACTCCTTGTCAAGTAGGTTACTAGGGCCCTGTGGAGGAGTTTAGTTAGCTCTACAGTAATATGTTAGTTTTACATGATCGACTGAGCTAGGAAAGATAACAGCTATGAAAGAACGTATTTCACTTCCAACATAGTGCAGAATATGTTATTTTGGTTTAGCATGAATCATTTTGATAGAAAGGATTGTTGATAGATGAAGTGACTTCTTGAGAAAAAATTCCTATTTTATATGAATGTTACATGTTCTTTTACCAATATATTTTTGGTATTAGGGTAAAAACAAACTCAGCCTTAACACTTTCACCCCTGAAAAGTCACACACAAATAAATGTCCATGCCTACTTCAGATTGGCAGAGGTGAAAGGGTTAATGCATGAAAATAAAGATGCATCTCAAAATTGAGTAATATAGATTTTTTTGCAAGAGAGATTTAGATTAAATGGGAACGAAAAAAACATGAATGTTTAAAAGAAGGATATCTCATAAACAAACTTCTCGTAGCTTGATACGGAACAATTAGGGTTGCCATGGTAACATGGAGATATGACAAGGCTTCCAACATATGTTCATTATTTATTCAACAAATATGGGACTAAATGGAAATTTGATGTAAATTAAGGATACTGTTGGTATTGATACTCAACCTGTTGCTTTTATTTGCCTCTATGTTCTCTAAGAATGGTTGTCCTCTTGTTTCCATGGTTACAAGAAATTGCCATGCCTCTTTACCTAGAGAGTGATGATAAAGAATCGGTTTCAATTGTACAGATAAGGTGCTCAAACAGTCTCTTTTTCATTCAAACTGTCGTTCGGGAAATATAAAAGTGTCTAATTCAACTCTGGTGGGACTTCTTTAATTTTGTGTAACCAAGGTGATGAGAATTTCTCTGATTTGAAGATTTGAACAGAATATTCAAAAAAGTTTGAAAGTTGACAAAGTGGAGTTATTAGATTTTTAGATTACATTACTACAAGTTTTATATCGGAAGTTCAATTTGAAAAAAAAAAATCATGTATAATCACTCTATAAATTCAATAATTTGAAATTTTATTTCACTTGCATTGGTAGTAACATCCAAATGATCTAAAAATGAAGTTTTATGCTTGAATGTAACAAAATCAAATTAGAGTTGTAGAAATATCAATCATTGGAATATATAAATGAGTTTTGCTTTCAAAAGGGACAGAATCAGTCGGACCCATGTGATTATTTCCTCATTTGTTGAAATTATGTTATCATTTTCAAATTTGTTCCCCAGATGAAATTTGTTAAAAATTTAATTCATGTAAAGTCAGTGGTGTGGAAAACGTCATAACCCGGAGACATGTTACCAGTGAAAGTCAGTCAAGTGTGTTACAGCATGTGACGTGAATGATCGCAGGGTTACTATTCCTGTCATTGGAGGAAATTTGTTAGGAGATAGTTCACCACATGTAAATTGGAGTATTTCCGGCCATTGGAAGAAACATGATGAAATTGTCTGATTAGGGCTCAATTTTGGGCAAGACTTGTACCAAATGAAGCTTAACTCAACAAGAGTTTAATCATTTAAGTCGACTGTCGAGCATCGGTAACTACAAATTGAATCTTTATCTGGGCGTGCACAAAATGAAAAGTCTTAGATGAAATTGTCCAAATAATTCCATAATTTCCACTTTCGTTCAAGTTAAGTCCTTTTCAAATAATTCCAACAACTGGCGCTATTAATCAATGGAATTGGTAATGAGGCTATGAATAATTTCTTGGTCTGCGGAGAAGCGATGTGGTTGTGTAACATTTCATCTCGTGCATAATTAATGAGCACCCAGGTGTTGATTGGACATTGTTCACCTCAGATCTGCTCTATCTTCAAAGCCTCCGCAGATAATCTCGGTCTTGCATGTCCAATTGGAAACCTAGCCCCTCTCACATGAAACATTAACATACGTCTTGCTCTTGTGCCACGGACAGAAAAGTTAACATGGACACCAATCTGTTTTAACAAGCCTTTCAATAGCTGTCTAATGCAATCTGAGTTTAATCAAGAAATTTTCAGCTATGCAGATTAGATTTAATTTAATTGAGTAATTAGCATGTTCTTCATAAAAGACAATCCTGATCCACTCCTGGTGGAGAGCTTGCATCATGAGGGTTAATTTGCATATTTGAACCAATTTAAATTTAGCTTAGAGTATCAAAATTCAATTTTGATATTAAGACTACACCAGGGGATCTTTTGATGAGGAAGCAGCTTCTCTCTTTGTGATGACAGAATGACACGTCAAGAGGATTTTGTCTGCTGCAGGACAGTCCTGTCTTTGAAAATGATAATCTGAGAAATAATTAAACTCAAAACTAATGAATTTCAAATTTGATGATGAAAATAATCACAAGATCATGCAGGTAAAGAGCTTACAGGATTAATCTTTTAAAGACTCTCAACCTTGATGATGATCATCTGTACACTCTTTGTGTAATTTCATGTAACTGTTCATAGGAATTACTCAGCATTCAATTGCTATTTATCAAATCTAAACAGCCTCTCTATTGGTAGAGCTTGTATGAGAAATCTATGGAGATGTTGTGCGAGTGAGCAACGTAACTCATAATAAACAATTACCGTGTCATTATAGCAACATAAACAAAAGCACTGTAATCTGTTAGTAACACGACATGAAAATTGCTTGACGTATCACAAACTGTCATTGTAGGATTCTTGAAGTAATGATGGTGAGGAGTGTCATTACACAGTAATCACTTTCCCAACAAGCCTGCTCAACATTGTTCAATAGTGTATGACAAGCTAGCGGCTGTAATTCATAACAATGGGTTTTGACCAGGGGGATTCAATATTGTATGACTGCGTCAAACAATGGTTGACAAAGGAGTATCAGTATGACAATGTGTTACATTCAGACACAATGTGTAACAGAATAAAAAAAAGTTACAACAGTGAAACAGAGTCAAAGCAGTGTCTAACAGAAGAAGTAGAAAAAAGTCTCACTGAGTAGTTGCACTTAAAAATATCACGTTTACAACCGTGTGTAACAGAACAGTAGTAGAAGTTACAACCGTGTGTAACCGTAGTAGCAGTTACTACCGTAGTAGCAGTTACAGCCATGTGTAACAGGGTAGAACTATCAACACTGTATAACAAGAGGCACCTGCCATGCTTAAACTCATAACTTGGGGCAACATCAATAAGTGAACACTTTGAAGGTCTGTCCTGGTAAATATGTGATGAGCAATGGGTCACCTGTGACTCATGCTCGGACATAATTAATTAGTCCGGTGTCTCAGGTAAACCATGTGCAGGTAAAGCGCTGTTTTAGTGAGCATGAGTCACTGCGATCAAGAGCTGACTCCAGGCGGGATCGATGTCTGTAAGTGAAGCTTCCACTCTGTTCACTGTCCTGCTCTCATCATTTCATAATTCTCTTTAAAAATGATGCATCGGCTACTTATGCTCAAGTTATTGTATTTCAAGACCGCACTGAATCATCCCAAGTCTTTTCTCAGATGTAATAGATTACGTATCATTTGAAATTTATCGCCTATTATATTGTAACTTGACTACTGAAGCGTGATCAGTTATGAGCAGAAATTGAATGTATGGAATTACTCATAGAGTCTTTAAGGGAATGGAGATGAATAACAACGTTTAGATGTCTTCTTGATGGATATCTTGTAACCAAATTTCAAATCCCTAAGTGCAGGTTTTAAAGGAAAATGTCTCATCATGAATGCATCTTACTTAAATTACTTACATTGCAATGTCCAGGATTTATGGTTTTCTGAAAATCTGATACACACACAATATCAACTAAATTGGAATCGTATATCAATTATTCATAAGAAATAAATTTGGATGTCAGAATTTTTAAAAATGAAACTAAATAAGTATGATTGTACATTAGAATGAGATGGAATTTCAGGACACCTTCAACAATGTTTGTGAATGTCGAAGAACTAATTCAGCATTTAGCTGAGCCCACCGACCAGAATGTAGCGATACTCCAGCCTCATTTCCAAGATAGAGATCAGCTCAATCTGGTATGTTTCAGGTGGCCATGTTGAGATCTTACAGGAAGTACCGCCCGGACTAATAGCTTGTACAGCGTTAACTGACTTCAAGCTTTCATTTGGTACTTTGATACAAAGTTTGGTACATATGTATCATGTCTAACCTCTAATCAATTTATGAAAAAAACTGAATGAAACAATAAAATAATTAACTGTTGCAGGCTCTTGGTACGATAGTTGGGATAGGTATTTAGGTATCTAGCTGAACTCTGTTCAATGGGTTAATATCATGAATAAAGGAATACTATCACCATTTACAGGTTTTTGGTCTTAGATTATCATTCGAGAGGAACATCTGTATTGTTCTATGGAATCATTGGAAAATAATTCAAATTTTGGGGTTTTTTTGTATATGTTCTTCCAAGATAGAGAGTTATTATGTAGATAATAAGGATGAGACCTTTAGTTTGTAACTGATAAGCTTGAGAACGATTCTTGAATGCCACTATTTTGCATAGAATTAAAATCAATATATTGACATATAAAATTGCTCAATTTAGATTTGATATCCTCATTTAGCGCCTTTATTACATATTTATATTATTCATCTTCTAAATGAGGCAATACAATTCCTCATCTCCAACCAGGAAATGTTATCTGTCGTATTAAGTGGAAATATCTCTTCTTCCGAAAAGAAAACAACACTGATTAATAAATAGACATTATGAGCAGATATCACAAAGCCTCTAAACATTATCCACTACGATCAAATTGTATAATATTTTCCTATAAACATTCCATAGGTGATTAAACCCTTATGTGCAGGTTTGTTGACAAGGGGGGGTCATCTTAGGAACTGTTAGAGATAATTATAGGATAAGCCCTGAACTATAGGTAGATAAGCCTGATAAATCCCAGATGATGTATAATCTGTCCTGGGCAGTTGATAATGTTGATAACAGCCATTAGTCGGTCAGTGAACAGCTGGTCACAGGGTAGTGGCTCAAGACAGGTTAGTGGTTCTTGGACGGGGTTGACGGGAAGACAGAGGGGTCACAGGTGTTGAGAGGGACATCACTTACCTGGACAGGTGATCCGACAGGTACATCGCCAACTCTGTCCTCAGTTTGCTTGCATTCTTCATAAGCTTCAGGTGCACCTGGGAAGGTTTGGAGGAGGACTCAGTTCAGGGATATATTCAGTTATATTTTCACTTTGAGGTAGTTTACGTTGATGGAGGACTAATTCAGTTTTGATCCATGGACTAAAAGTGAACCTTGTAATCATTGGCTATTCAAAGTTTGATGTGGATTTTTCAATCCATTTTGGGAAACACTCACCTATTGACTACCTGTTCAGGATATTTGCTTCAAGCGGGTTGTGTGTCACAGTTTTGAGGTGTATTTGTTGAACTTGCATCAAGTGTAAGGTAAGAATGCTCTGTATATGCAATTTTTTTATTTGGTTGATTTTTTTTTGACAAACAACTATTCAATTTATGAAATGCTTGAAGATATGTACGACTGAATATTATTTTCAACGTGACCATAATATTATGCTCATAGATGACATTGCTGAAAAGAAAATAGATGAAGACTTTGAATTCACTGGTAATGAGAGAGAAAGCTTGATGACACATTGGTGGTCAGGTGCAAGCAGAGATTTCTCCGACTTAACAATGAGTCTTAGGCTGACCATCAGTCTTACTGCGTTTCCGTGGTGACTCATGGCGGTCATCAGAACCCAAAGTGACCAATTGGACTGTCCATGATGTTGTTGTAGACTTGAGACACCAGGTGTCAGCACATGGCTTATTGGTGTCAAGGGACCAGGGAAGGATCAACTTTCACTGGTCAGCTAGGAGTGTTTGGGTCTGGTCTAATTGAGAGCTGGGGTCAACTTTAAGGGTCAGCTGTGACCCTTGGTCCTAAAACATGAAGTAAATTAGATGTGTGTTGTTATTGTAAGAAGAGAAGTCTAGCGTAGCTCTCCAGCCACAGACATTCTATTGTGACTGCTCCTGTGAATAGCTGTTGTTAGTATTGAGGTATTGGTTAAGACATTATTTTGAAAAATGTTTGAAATTGATTTTCTGAGATATTAACTGTAATTAATGATGCAAAGAAATATAAATTTAGTGACTATTTCTCAAATGATGCAGAAAAAAAGTTGAATATTAGAGATGTTTTTTATGCTTATTAAAAGGCTTATATTTTTTTCAAAATCAGTTTTGGTTTTCAAGGATGAATATGATATATTTTCTATCATGTACTTTGGTATCTCTGTAAGAGCGTGTACTTTTGAGGGTCTACCCTTTGATTCTGAAACTGCCAGTCAAAGATTTTGATAGATAAGTATCCAATCGATAGATAAATATATCTTCCTCTTTGTCTGGCCTTGGAAACATTGAGGTCTGGTGTATAATCTATCATGTTCTATAGTAGAGCTTTGTAAGGATATAAGCGATGACTGTGGTGTGTGCTATATGAGTTGTATCTACCAATGTTACGAGGGACTGATATACCACTCTGTCCTAGTATTTCACGCTCGCTCAAACACAAGCTCGTAAATATCTCATATTTATATCCAACTTCTAAGAATAGAAAATCTTAATCCAGCCTATATTTCCTGACAAATTCCAGACTGTTGTATGTGTGATTTTAATTTATGGAGAATTTTTGACGGATAACTTTGACTATAATCAGAATCCCCTGTCTGGTGGAGAAAATATCCCCTCGTACAAATTCATTTTTTGGGCTTCTTGCATGATACTGTGTAATATTACACGGTGGAATTTATAAAACGGTAAATATAATGTCATTGAGCGGCACTCTGCAAGGAAGCCTTCCCTTCAGACGGTATTTATCAGATTCAAAATGGTTATATCAGCTTGACTTTATGAATAATGTGTTTTAATGTTCCTTGATCTATGGTCCTGAATTCAAGCAGAGGGGCTCGGTGTATGATATCCTTATCTGGTGTTTAGTCTACAAGTTTTTTATAAACATTTATTACCATTTAAACCCATTTACGATGAAATATGCATGTTAATGTGAAATTTAACATTTGATGGAATCTTCATCTGAGAAATCTGATATTTGTAGCAAATTTGAAATAATCTTTTATGTCTTTTTTAACATAAACTCTGTCTTATGAAACAGTTTCATTCGAGTATGCTAACTGGAAGGTCATCGAGATAACATAGGTTTCTCAGTGTGAAGAAGATGTAGTTTTAAAAACAACAACAAGCCACTGTGAATGTAATTGTCTTGCTCTGTATGAAGACCATCATTGTTGAAGTTATATGCTTTGATCTCTAGCTTGTATACTTTGTCGAGTTGTAGTTGTAATTATGAAATATGTTTAAAATTCTTATTTTTTAAAACATTCTTGTAAATTTTGAATAGTATTCATTGGAATTCAAATCAGTACAAATTGTCTCCATCCTTATTTCATTCAAGTTTTTATAGTCCTTTGAAAAGAAGTTAGAATTTCATAGTTTTGTGTTTGAATCCTTGCTCTCTTCTGAAATAATTCTTGAATATTCATATTTCATGCTCTTGCACTATATTTCAAGCTAAGATTTTATTACATACCTCGTACATATGTTATAAGGCTTAGTTTGGGATTAAAAAAACAGAGCTATTGTTAAATAATTCTCAAATATCTTTACTTCAAACTTTGACATTATTTTCAATGCAAGATTTATGACATACCATGCACATATGCATAAGTGTGAGCTTAGATTCAAAGACAAAGATGGCTGACGAGGAAGGATTGGGATTCACCTGTTTCCTGGCAGCCATCTTTGTTTATATCTACACGTAGGTTGCTTGAGGTCTCTACGAGGACAGCAGCTGGTAATAGACCATCCAGCTGCATTTCACAAATACTTCATTCTCCGAAGATAATTTTAGAATGCTTCTTATCGGGAAGAGGACATAGAGAATGAGGCATGCTGGGTAAAAGATGCTCTTGATCGTTGAAGGCAGACACTGGAGTAATTGAACTCAGGTTTTATAAAATTGAGCTAAACATTTACTCAATGTTGATCCGGCATGAGAAAAAATTTAAAAGAGGGCTTTAAGTGAAATTGAGAGGGGAAAAAAGTTGAATAATGATAAATCAGAATTGGAAATTATTTGACAGCCTTTCAATAACCAGGGTATTTGTGATGGGGCAGCCTCTCAAGGAAAGTAGTCTTTATGAGCTCTGGCAAGATAGCTTCTTAAAAAAAATTGTAAAATTTTTAATGATTATCGGTTAAATTGCAAATACAGATAAGCAATAGGCAAAACAAACTTTGCAGACTAAAAAACTTTCCTGACGGTGAAAATGACTTTAACATATGGGAAAGGATTTTTTTCAGTACCTTTAGATGCATGTAGAGAGTTTATGCAAACAAATGGTAATGTCAATTTCAGGGAAGATCGTGAAATGATTTGAATTGATTTCTCATTTCAATATGATGAAGTAAAAATTAAAAACTTAAACATGTTTTGTAACGAGCAATTTGCATTTGGTGGAAGAAAATATTGGTAGGAAATATTGTATGAAACTCCGAACTTAAGGAGTAAAAAACTACTGAATCAAACGAACCCTATGCAAGGCTTCATTCATGTCCTCTTACTAATACGGAAGCACCACAAGTCCTCAAGTCCTCAGAATCTCGACCTTTATTGATTCTGACCAACTCAAGCTTTAAAAATTCATTGCTTTTGAATTTCATGATTGTTGTTTTTTTAAAAATTATGCGGAAGTTAAGATTTTTGAATAAGTGTGTATTCAGGCTGCAAATTGCCAAGATTGGTTAGCAGTTTGTCAAAGCTCAGCTTTTGTTGACACCACAAGCTCTAATTCGATATGAAATATCCATTACAAAAACTACGAATAACTTTGGTTTGTTTTAACCCCATGTGCTTTGGAAAAAAAGTTTTAACAATATTAAGCGAGAACCCTGGAGACATTTTGTCCATATTTTGCCGTTGGAAGGAAGCATGTTATCACCTCCTATTGATTATGAAACCTGATGAAGTCGTGTTTTCGCTCGGGCCACAGTGCCACAACTCATGAGTGCAGAGCAACATGACATTGTTACAAGGGCCATGTGCTTACTCCCTCAGGACCACAAACAACATCTAAAAGTCTTCAGCGTTGCCGCCAATCACATGAAAGGGAAATATTTATAAAGCTGATTACTTGGGTTACAGGTAACGAACCTTCCTCAGCTCTGATTAGAAGAGATAGGCGTCCACAGGTTAAGCCTGATCAACTGACGATTGTTTGGCGGCCATTTTAGATGTCATTATATTCGCACCTTGATAAAAAATTGATGAGGAGTAGAGACCCATGATAATAACCCTCTGCCTGGAGAGCGAGGGACATAATGTCCCCAGGGCTCTTCCACGACCTGGCAACAACAATTAGTTGGCATTGCCGCAGTGGCAGAAAGGACTTCTATGATGGCACTGCGGTGTTAGCTCCATCTTGAGTCTCTGGATGCTGGAGAAGGGATCAGAGCTTGATGTTGCAAGGGAATCTCTAGATGTGTTGAGGTCCAGAAGGACACTGTGATTGTACCTGCTTGTGGAGACAAAGGAAATCAGGATGAGTTCAGTCCTAGAGAAATGAGTGATCATAGCTGGCGTAATTGACTGAGGTTACTAAAGTTGAGTTATAATTCAGGAGAATTTAGTGATTGTAGCTTCTTAATTGCATTCAGGTAACTTAGGAAATCCAAGTCAATGGAGTCAGAACTGTGCTTCCGTTTATTCTAAGTCCCTTCACGTACAGAGCGCTCTGGGCAAGGAATCATTTAATTTCTGATGGATTTGCTGCATTTAGTTGGTAATGTTCACTTTTTGCTGTTTGTCTGAACATGATGAATTGTGTTAAACTAAGTTTATGGTTAAGACATTTCCAGGCATATAGGTATTCTTTACACTCTCAAAGTCTCTCTTTCAATCTTCCAAGCCTTCTTGTAACTGTCATCCAAGATACAGTTCCTAGTCTTTAACTACTCCCTGTGTCTTGAATACTAGCCCATTGGTCAAGTGCATTAGTCCACAAGCAACAAGAGTTCAGTGGCAATTTCATGCCACTTTGACCACATGACGAGTGACCTGCTTGCATGTAATTGTGACGGAGCGGTGTATTCTAGAGTGTCATCGCTGGTTACAGCAATCATTGAGAGAGAACTTGTCTTACAGTATCACTTGGTGTGCCCTTCTCGTGGGTTGCACCTACTAAACTTGTCTTTTTCATTTGGTAACCATCTTGTACTTATTTTATTTGTTAATGTATTTTACTGAAAATTTCATTTTATTGATCGTTAATATTTATTTCCTAAATTTGATCATATAGTACATAACATGTCATCTGACATAAGAGTAAATATATGTGTTGGATTTATATGATAGTTAAGGGAACAAGAAATTATTTACTTGTTTTGTATAATCTAATTATTTTTCCTGCCTTTATGCATTTTTCCAAAAATAATCTCATAAACAGTTCATCGATATTTTTTCTGCACTGAAATCTGAATAATTCTGAACAAACGCTTCTCAGAATTTACTTTTTGCATTTTTTGCTTAAAATACTAAAAGATTGGATTTGATTTCAGGTGAATGGCCAGGACTTGTCACAGTCAAGCCATGAGGAAGCAGTAGAAGCATTCCGCACCGCTAAGGAGCCCATCGTGGTGGAAGTTTTACGCAGGGTTAATAAGAATAAGATGAAAAATCGTTCTCCGACAATGGTTTCGATTGGAACACAAACGGAGGAGGATTTCTATTGTTATAATCGGCCACCGACACCCCCGCCTGGATTTTACCCACTTCACGTTAGTGGGTGAGTACAATATTTCAATTTTTTTATTATTTTTAAAAATTTACACAACCACAAAGAAAAACATCTATTACAATTTGTCTTTAGTGAGATTTGTGAAGGTCTGACTTGGGTGTTTTGTAGTTTAAATTATCTTCAATCTTTCTTAGGTGATTAATCTTTGATCAAAATTCTCTTTTTTGTGGTTTTGTATATTTTTGGCAAGAAATCATATTTCAAGATGTATTTCTCCATTAGAATGTGTTTTGTGTTACAAATTACTGGATAGATTGTGGGTGTTCCTACACTCCAGTTCCTGCAAATTCTATATGTCTTTGAACTGGAAATTGGTAAATATTCAAGATTTTATCAGATTATTTTATTTACCTCTGACGTTAAGCTCAAGTGCTCCGCAAAGACCTCATATTTCATTGGAGAAGTAGAAACTGATTTGAATTACAAGAACCATATGAACGGGTTGAGTTTTTCAGCTCTTAAACCTCTGTGGCTGGCTGCCTTATATATATGTTGACATAATTGTTTAATTTCACTCTCGTACTTCAAAGCATGCCGCAGTAGCAATCTCTTGGAGCAGGAATTCCTGCTTGGAGAAAGTATTCCTGAGTTCATGTTCTGGATGATGGATAAGACTCTTGTTTCTGACCTGAACTTTTTCTCTTAAATTCATTGCATCAAAGAAAATAATACCAGCGTCATTCAAGCTAATTTCTTCATATCACGTTGAACAGCAAACAGTACAAATTTCTGGTCTTATTTTTTTCTTTGAAGATGTTGAGATGATCTGACATTTAAGGGAGGGTTGTTCCGTTCTATGAAATAGTTTCATCTCTGGTAACTGCCTTGGTCCCTAATCGTGACATTTGAGCTGAAATACACACCTAGTTGGAGGGTGTTGAAAACCTGGCAGCTCCAGACTGATTTGTTATGCAACACATGTACATCAACAGAGCATAGAACATGGAGGAACTCAGATGGCTAGAACTATTGGGAGTGGGTGCAGAAGGGACATGATTTTTGTGGGGAGAAGAAATAGTGTAGTATGCATTAGCTGCAAGGAGTGGAGAAGTTTATAGAAGGTACTTGAACATGAAAACTTGGTAAATGTAGGTTGGTACAGTAAGGATATTTTTGTGAAAAGATACGAATTAGCTTCAAGGGTTGGAGAAGTATTGAGGATGGTTGAACAAGAAAACTTAGTAAAGAGGGGTTGGTACATAGAGAAGAGATAACGTGGTATGTATTAGTGCCAAGGATAGACGTTTTGAGGAAGAAAACTGGGTAAATGATGGAAGATCCACGCTTCCAAGAGATAAGATATGCTGGTTCTAGGAGTTGTGATGGGTAAGGAACTTTACAGCTGTAGAGGAATTAATACATTGGAATCGCAACATATATATTTGATTACCTTAGAATTTACTAATTTGTCATTGTTTGAGGGATAACCCCTACTAGAGGTTGGAATCTAGAGAAGGTCTTGAGGGAGACTAGAGTAAGAGCCAGGGAATCTGGGGAGGAGGGGGAGGATGTCAAGAATCTGGAGTTGAGGAAATCTCAGGGAGGAGGAGATGTTTTTGTAAATATCTGTAAATACAGCAACCATTTTGACATTTATATAGCAGAACCAGAATTTGGACCGCCAATGATGAGTATGGGTTTGATGTATAATTTTACATCGTCCTTTAATTCTAACATGCGTTCCTGCAAATAGAACTTGGAAACCTTTTCTACCTTAGAGCCCAGAAAATGGTTTCTTATCTGTTTTATAACCTGATCTATCTTGTTGGGTGTAAGAGAAGGAGCAGAGGAAATGCCCCATTGATAAAGTTATGAAATGTTGGTGGATGGAGAGATGTAATCACAACTTCAAAGCTCCACAGATCTTCTTCCCACCAAGTTTGTTTTATAAGAAAATAAAACCGAAATTACCTGCGATAGGTTCTAGTTTTTTGGACTGAGATAAGACAGAGTATCTTTGTAGGCACTGAGGACATAGGTTGGAGTGAGAGATGGATACTAATGACCACTTGGCTAGCTACAGAACTGATAAGGAAACTCAACAGGTGAAATCACTGATTACCCATGGTGCATCGGTACGATTGGCGGCCATCTTAGCTAATTTCTGTCAAGAGGAAAGATATACTGTTTGTAGGAGGGGAGATTTTACTATAACACTCCAACGATGTACTGGATGTTGTATGACTCATGCGCTGAAATGGTGCTCTTTGAAAATGACCATCATGAAGTGGTGACTAATATTCCAGAATCTATCAATCCTTTTTTTCTTAAAATGTATCTTTCATTATTTCACAAGTATGTCTCAAATTCCTAGTTCCAAACCTTTATAGAACCAAAATACTTCATACAGATTTTCATAGAGTCTCTGGAATTTTTTTTCGATGAATGAATATTTTTGTTCTTTAGCAAACAAAACCAATTTAGTCAAACCATTTGACCTTCTGTCCAGCAATAGATTATATGTTGGTCTCCTAAAGATATCTTTACCAAGTTATGTTACAAATTCCTATCTTAGTCATCCCAAAGATATTACAACAAGGCTTGTCTGAGTTTCCAAAACATCCGTCAGCTGTGAAACCCAAACCATACATCACCTACCTACTTATCTGCTCTATATTTTATAACTACTTGACTTCCACATTGTGTTCACTCTGGAAGTATTTTTTGTCCCCAGTTGCCAAAACCATGTGAAATCCAAAACTATATACATACTCCCATTCTCTGCCCTACAATCTTTTATCTTACCTTTTCTTTGCTTCAAAAGTGCTGCCAAGACTTGCCCAAAACATGGTTAGCTATGTAATACAACACATATCACAATTCAGGATTATATTCTTTCTACTTAACCTATATCTTCTTGTGCTCCATAAAATGTAGCAATTTAAGTTTCTATATCACTTTTAAAAAGACTGGGGGGAAATATATTTACCTAGATTTGCAAAAAAAATGGCTTACCTTTGAAATTTGACCGTTATATTCTCTGTCCTACTAATAAAGCCCTCTTTTCACAAAGCAACTGAAACTCAGACTTACCTTAACTGATTTTTTTAACATTACACTAAAGAAACTAAAGATTTTCCTTTAGTCAGAAAGTTTTATGGTTCATATTCAGTCAAGGCCATGTTTAAGTTGCTAATGTTCTCATAGACAATTTCTTTGTTTTGAAGAATTTGTAAGAATCGGTTTGGTAAGGCCCCACAGAATCCAGGACCTCAACCAAGACAATATTCTTTGAAGCTCAAGTTATGAAGCAGGTCATCTTGGAAACAGAATGGCAGGCTTCCTGTAAGGAAACCACACCATTCCTGTATAGTTCCTCTTAGTGCAGTTGTGTCTCCTGGTCAGATTGGTATATATCTGAGATACTCCTGAAGGAATAAGTTTGGTATAATGTTACAACAGGCTCAAGTTCCATCCAGCAACTTCTCTCTTTGAAGTTCTAGTAAAGGAAGTACACCATTCCCTCATACCTTTACTTGGTGCAAGACCTTCTAGTGGTCATGACAACACTTGTAGGATGGAGGCCAGTGTCTGGCACTTGCTATTAGGTCAAAATACTCGTGTAGAAGTCAGTGTGGTATTGCATTACAATGGACTCTTGGTCAGATGATCATGGTTTTACCTAGAAACTCTCTTTTTGATCTTCCAGTTGCAAAGCAGGTCCCATCATACAAAAAGTGTGGATTTCTTCCTGTGAGGAAACACACCTACCTCGACAGCTCACTCAGTAGATAGTAGCCTGGTTTTTCAGCCAGGGTCTTCAATGGAGTGGGTTAGGGATTGCATTACGTATCAATATAAGTATCAGTTTTCTATTTTACCTAACCTTCCTCACCTCCCTCTTGTAGTTTTTCTTCCTTTGAATTCTCCCTCATGCCTTCTTATATACTGAACAAAAGAATTTAAGGACCATGTTAATGTTTAGTAGATTATGAATCATAGTATGATCATTTCTATACTTCAATATTGAAAAATTTGGGTGGTCCTTGATTATTTACATTGAGGTATTTATTAAAAAATGATAACAAAATAAGGATTTTGTTGTTAATATTATTAGCCTAAGTACTCCTTCCTTAATATGTGTACAAACCAAGTGTTTCGTTCTTCTAAAATTAACGTTCTCTGTGCCTAAAATAATTATCTGTCAAAATCATTTTTGATTCAATTATTATCAACTATTTTATTTATTCTAAGTGGATTTGGAAATAAAAATTGTTCTGAAGATAAGTGTGATATTTACTGTAAGCTCTACATTAAGAGGTAAGATATTGATACAGTTTTCAAGAATATTGATACAAGACTGGCATAGTCTCCGACCCCATTGTAGAACCTGGCATCAAGTGTCTGCACACATACAGCATTGGACTAAGTATTGATGATACACAGCCATGCTAAACAGGAATTTAGCAATCTTTTCATAATGCTATCGATATGATTGGGAATGACTTGCTCCTTATATCGGTATTAATACATTATTAATAGCATCATCATTGACTGGGATTATTTTTACGACTCTTATCGTATTGGGATGTTGATTGCAGTTACAATTGTTAACCTCAATCCAGAATTGATTTTGTCATTGTTTCATGCTCTTTGACATATTTTAGACAAACATGAATTGCTACATTTGTCGATACTCTTCAAAGCTTCAAAGCACATAATGTCGTTTCATTTAAATTCATGTATGTTCAAAAAATTAAGAAAGGTGACATTTATTCAGATAAAGGAATGTTTGGTGCTGAGTATTTTCCTTTGATTCAGTCTATCGCGGACAATGAAATCGGAATTCAGGACATGTAACAAAGTGGAGGGGTTATCAAATTGGGAGTGATTTCAACACTGAAAAAAGGGAAGGTACACGCCAGTATTAAGCAGATAATTTAAGTGTGAGAAGAGGGGGGACTCAGATCGTTCAGGTGCCGAGAATTCTAGCACTGTCGGATAGGGAGAGATTTATAATTACTGCCACAGATTTTGAGGAGTTGGAAACGAGGGGATTGGGGTTCCTGTATAAACTGCAGCGGGGCCATAAACTGTGTGACTTCAAATAGATCTGCGGGCGGACTAATAGCTGTTAATGGCGGTGAAGGCATGTGGGCACACGACTAGGCTTGGAAGAGGAACGAGATGTTATTCTAACTCTCATAGACAGGTGCTGCCTTGCAGATGAAAAATACATGACTATTTTTAATTCATTTTTAAATTTTTTTAGTTTAATGAATTAGTCAAATTTTCATAATGGCTTTTCATGAAAAGGATCATGCAATTTGTTGAATTGTTTGTTTGATAAGAAGTGTTTGTAACTGTTGAATTCCGCAGTAAGGTCCTTTTTTATAGATTTAATCAGATTGTCCACAGAAGAGTATTCCAGTGCTGAATCAAGAAAAAGAATTGAATCTTTTTATCATTTTTCATCATGTCTTAGAATATTAAGCAAAGTTCTATTTCGAATATCATCATGAAATTCAATTTCTCCGCCTCTAATTACCTGCACTAACGAGAAGATGTATATAGACAGAGATGTCAGGTACAATTACGCCCCGATCCTGTTCCGCTGTAGAAGTATATCACAGAGCAGTGAATCGCCTGAAAAAGCTCCACTGATCAAATCTAGGCCCAACAAACACAACATTGATGAATTGGAGCTGTCTGTTCAGGGTTATTACTGTTTCCAGAATTCTATCTCTGCCACTGACAGTATTATTGACTGTGTCAGCTTGGTTACAACGTATTAAATCTGTTTGAGGAGCAGTGAGTTAATGCAGTTTTACATGGTAGATGTATGGAGGAAGTGTGGCAGTCTCGCAGCCTGTCAAAACCACAGATGAGAAGTTTGTTCACTGATGGGCATTGATGTCTGCTGCTGTCATTATATCCTGTAGCCTGAATGTCAAGGTCATTCCAACTGGGTTCACATACCAATCAAGTCAGGTCATGTGACCATTCATAATGTTGCAGATTTCAAGTGCATTTCATTCACAAAGCTCAATCATTGATTTCTCAAAATATTTGATCTCGTTTTGTCACTTCTCTTCTATTGATATTCCATTAGCTCTATGGCATGTAAAAAGTTCTAGAATGAACAAGGATTGTAGAAGTGTGTCAGAAAGAAAATAAGGTGATGAGCATGGAGCAAGCATCACCTAGAGTAAGCTTAGCGTACCTCTGTCTGATGTATGGCAGGTCAGTGCTGCCATCTGGTGGAGAAATCAGGCAGCACCTGCCGTCACAGCTCAAAGGCTGTGAGATGCACACAGTGAGCGGTGCCCCAGATGCAAATCTCATTGAGTTACAAGATGAAGCTACCTTTAGGCACAAGGGATAGAAGATGATCGTGTTTTTCTAAAACCCGAAAGAAGATCCCTTGCAAAAACAATGTCTGGGGCCTTGGATCTTCTTCCTCAATATGTCCTTGACATTCGGACAATTTCAGCTTTCAAAAACTGTTAATTACTTATCTGCCATTCTTTTGAATGTTTGAACATTGTAAATTTTTGTAGGCAATCCATTTCTGTAAATTAGATTTACGTTAGTGTAATTGGGTGACAAAAAGCGGCGGTTAGCGATCATTGAATCACAGCCTGAGCCGCAATCGGAAGAAGGGGAGTCAAATCTGCCAGTGCCTGCTGCTTGCTTTTTGACAGGCCGTGTTTTTTCCTGTGGTGAGATGGCAATGGGAGTAATGCTGATTAATTAAACTGTGATTTCCTGCTTGATTTAGCACTGTTGGAGTGGCAAGAAAGTGGGAGATGTAGGGGGATGAGAGCTTGTCATCAATCTCTTGGTGACACTCACCCCCTCTCAGGACCACCACGCGCACATGCAGTTAGTGTTAACCCTTGATGTGAGGGGTTAATTTTAAAAATCTCATCATGGTAGACAAGCATAGGCATTCAGCTTGTCTAATCCTTCATACTGGTATAATAATGAAAATATTATTTTATAATCAGTAACCGACATGTAATGGAATGACGATACTGAAGGGTTAAATTTTAACCCTTACAGGACTGGGTTAATCTGGAAATAATGTAATTAAATGCAATATTATTATAGGAATGTCTATTGACAACTTGCCAATACTTTATTATTCACTTTGAGGTCATGATTTTTTTATCAAAAAAGGTTTAAAACTAACTCAGCTGGTTAAAGATTAGATTACATATTGCACATTGAAAGAAGGAGCTAAGTTATGAATTAAGCAAATAATATTTGAAAAAAATGGGAAGTTATAGAGTTATCATATGACCAAAAGAAAAGAAATGATTTCACATATATAGTTTTATCCTCTGAGGATAAAAGTAAACTTTCTGAGAAAAAAAATTTTTAACAGAAAAACATACTATAAGGACAGCTAGAGTACTATATTCATGTTGACATATCTTTAGCTAAAAAAGGAAAAGAAATGTTTTGAGGCGAGAGTTTTTCTTGTATTTGTTTTCAGATTGTTACAGTATTGATTAATGTGCTTGAGGCTGAGTAATCCCCCTTTTGGAACTCTCTTGTCCAGGAGATTAATTAGTTTAGCTACAAATGATGTGTTATTTTGCCTGTAGTTATATTTATCTATATATATGTGGACCATCTAGTAAGGAAATAATCAACAGCTTTTTCTTGCTTGAGGAAATACGGTGCCACTTCCTAGTGTGGATATTGTAATATCATTAAGGCTTCAAATAATGAGCTCGGGCAGAACTCATTTTGTTAGTTTTATATAGATTTTATAAGCTTAACATTGAACAGCTAATATTTGTTTTAATATCTGTTTTAAAAAAGCAAGTATGGGAGAGAGTTGTTTGGATAATTTTTTTGCAAAAAGAAATTGTATCAATATTTGTAAACATCATTTATTAATTTTAAAAGAATGGCATTGAATTCCATATTATTCTTGTATTGACTTCCTTTGAAACTCATGTGTAACAATAGCATATCCCATATATGCATAATCCACAGGTTTACCTAGAAACATAATTTGTGATTGTAACTCTCATAAAAACAATGGCTACCTACCACAATTATCGTTCTGATGAAGTCTACAGAAATAGGTTTCTATTATGGCTTTCTTTGTAGTTTTTCCGAAGTTCAAGTGTGGAGCCAATCAAGAGCACTCCCATTAATCAATACATGTTATTATTGGGAGTAGTTACAGAAGCAACTTGGTCTGATGGGAAATTGCCAAGTCGGCGAAAATTGATGAAGAATGCAGCGGAAGTGTCAAATCTTGTCGGAAAGATTTTTCCCATGGCATGCTTCATTAGCTCTATGTATTACTCAGCAATGATATGGCAAGTCAACATGAAGCATATCCCTGTATTTCTTCAAGAGGCATTCTCTAATGCACTTGTACAATATTAGCAAGGAGACTAATTGTTTATTCGTATCAATATTATCAAACTCGGAAGTCTTTCTTTCCCTGGATTTCCTTGGTACGCGGGGCTCAGCTTAATGAGTTGGAATATTTTTGAGAAATTGGCATTTTCCTGAAATTGGAATGGTCATGACTGCTTGAGTAAAGCTGATGAAATGAGCATTGGAGGATAACAGGGAATTTCCAATTTTGAGATTTTTCCCCTAAAACAAGGAAAGTTAAAACCTTATGTGTGAAATGAGAGTTGGAGTGCATGGTTTTCCGATTTGAAAGTTAGCGGTTATTTGGCAACTGTTTGATGTGCTTTTTCCGAGAGACTACCTGAACCCCAAACACCACTCCGCAATCACTTTTAATTTCCCACAATCCTTTCAAGTCAAATAACGCTGTTTGAATCAGGCCTTAACATTAATCCTTGCCGATCTTTGCAGAATGGAGGAATTGAGTTGAAAATTGGATTTTTTTTCTTTCAAATGTAACAGTATCTATTGATTAGAGCCAGGCAATGGGAGGTTTGGCTCTTTTAGTACTAGTTTTGTCAGTAAATGAGAAATTTCATGTAATTTCACCATCCTCTTGGATTGGTAGGATTCTCACGACAAAAAGGATTTGGTAAAAAAATTTATTTCAAAAGGTGATAACAGATAGTTGGTTGAGAACTAGTTTCCTGTTGCACTGCCATTGAGGGCGGCCATGTTGGATTTGATTATTATATACGCTGTCGCTTGTAGAATCAAGCTATTTGCCTGAATAGGTGCTAGGAAGCAAGGGAATAGAGAGAGTAAATACTGAAGTAACCGTAGGGATTTAATTAGCGTCCTATTGTGCACCTATCAACATCCTTTAATTCCCATTTTTCACTTCAGCAGTCTATTTTTCTTATTCATCTAAGCACGGATTGCCTCTCTTTAACAACATGTAAGGCTGTTAGTGAGGGACTGGGCCTTAATGCAGCGCTCCTGTGTTGTATAAATACCCATTGGAGTAGTATTGTGATTACCTTTAATTTGAGAGATTGTAAATATTGTGTGTGTGGTCTTTATGGCGAGATGGTGATTTCTCATGTTGTTTTCAATAACATGCCTTGAGAGACGTAAAGATTGTTTAATGAGAAATTGATGGTTTCATAATAGGAGTTCAAATATTATGTTTGGATCTTTGTTGATGATAATAATTCTAAATATTTAGGGAACATAATCAAATTACAATGTGATATCTTGGTAACAAATGTTAAAGATGATACAAACATGATAGATTATATTTGCAAAAATTCTTATTTATTCTACTTATTCAATTCTAATATGATGGTGTCCCTTTCCCAAATTCCTTCACAAAAACATCATCCTGAGCTAAAAAATTTGAATATAAAAACCAAATCCTCTATGATTGATAACTGCAATATCTACCCAGAATTTTAAGGCAATCAAAATGGTGTTATAATAATAATTACAATATGCGAAACTTAAATAGCGCCTTATATGGTTATATATAGTACTCTAAGGTGCTTTACAGCATAGAATTGAAGCATAATAAAATTGGACAAGCTTAAAAATGGTAATTCGAGTAAAATATGATTTTGAAATAAGATGGCTGAAAAAGCCATAATTTTGCTCCACTATGTGGGGAATGAGATGGCTACTGAGAATTCTTTTGGCTGGTGGATCCCCTGTGTTATTTTGGGAGAGTCTGAGAATTATCAAACAAGAGTTTAGAAAAAGGTTGTCCTTGTGATTGATGTCTCTATTGGACAGTGCATTTCACATTATAATTGTCAATGAACAGTTTTTTAAACTCGCAATTCTCGTCTACCTTAGTGACAGCTCTGATTCCCCACCGGAAAGATGATTCTGAAAAATTGGAAATTAAAAAATGGGTTGTCAAACAAGAGAGGTTTATTCTAAACGTGAAAGAAAACAATGTGTTTACATTTCAACTTTTCAACATACCACAAGAGACATGTATTGATGTGAGCATGGCAAAAATGTTTAAGTTTTTGGTCTCAAGTATGTGAAAGATCAATTTTCTTCCTGTTTTCACTGTGAATATTTCATAACATAAAAGAAAAATGTTACAAGTTTCACCTGTTCTGTTATGAATTAGGGCCAGGGTTTGAGGAATGTTTTCAGTGTTAACAAACTATGTAACTAGCCTATTGTTCTCTTGTCATAGAACCATCTCAAACCTTTTCTATGCAAGTTTTCTCAGCCAACCTGGCTAACAACGAAAACATCCAGGCACTATGATCACTGGTTAACCCAATAGGACAACTATTTTCCCATTCATCACACTGACATATTTCATATTACATATCAACGATAATGTGGAAAAGATGGGCTGAGGCCTTTCTCAGTGAACATAATGAATAGAAGTAGACTTAGGTGAGAACCTTGCTGTACTCCTTTCTCCTCCCTATGCAGTTTATATCCTATTTCACAGTCCCAGCTTTCATTATGTGCAGGGAGATGTGTATGGGTGAATGAATCCAGTCAGGGCTGTAATTATCAAGTTTACAGGTTAAATTTGTTCATAATAGAATTTTCAATTTGACAGGTGATAATCTTTATTCGCTTGATGAAATTTCAATTCTTTAGGGAGTTTTGAAAGGTCTTCTCTTCCATGCATCTGGCTTTGCAATAGTGTGATGATTTATTCATGATTTCAGCTGACTGTCAACATGTGCTTTTATTTCTGCACAATTTTGTTGGACTCTTTTAATAATTGATACATGGTATTTTCGGAGATTACTCCAGAATTAGAAGTTTGTCAAAAATCTACATTTTTTCATTGCACTGAGAACAGAACATACATATGACATGAATGACATACCTTACTGGTAAGTAGCCTCTAGATTTTCTTAACATTTGAAAGAAATTTTGTTTATTTTATGTCTTTCTTAACATAATGTTTACAGTAAGATAATGCTATCAGTATCATGAAAGATTTGAAATAGGAAGTATCGTATATTCTTTTCTTTAATCAAGCGTAACAATTTATAGTTATTCTCAGGGGTGTTTTATTATCACAAGTTAGGTTTCTGATAAATCGATTTTACAGTATATAAATTCACTGCAAATTTTTGAAGATTTAATCAGATTAAATTAAGTTTAGTGATCAGAATTCAATGCCAGGAAAGAATTACACACTTCTCATTAGTAGGTCAATTACTGGGTCACTTAAGTCATTATTTGGTTTACTTGACTGACATATATAATAAATATAATGCTCTCCACATAATCTGTGCCAGGAGTACATAAAACAGTAAACAGAGTGACCAACCCTTGCTCTACTTCGGAAATGAAATAGTCCTGTTTATTCTGCTAAAAGATCAAGTTCCATACCATCTCTCCATGCCATCCGCATCCACGAGCATGAAATGCATTTGGCACGGTGCGATCATTGAAGGAGTTGTGCTCACTTGGCAAAATGAGTGATTCTACATTAGATAGCCAAAACCCTCAGTGCTGCCTTCGATGGAACCGAAAAGTCACCGAGCCCCATCTCGCATGATTATGTCCCGTAAAAGAACATTGCAAAATAGCTGTTCATCACTGTCGCACTCTAAGGGCCAGCTCTCCTGACAAAAAGTCATTTTCAGCCTCTCTAAGACTGTTTTGGGATTACTGGCTGGCCATCTCCATGTACGATGTCAGAACTGGGAGAAAAATGGTTGCTCATTCTCCCGACAAAAGACGTTTTGGCGGGTTAGTTCCTGGCTTTTTGGAAGGCTAAGAGAGTCTGTCAGGATGAATTGAATGATGAGGGGGATGGACAGATTATTTGGTCATCAGGCTGGGACATCGCATCTCCGTGGAAACTTCAACCTATCAGCTAGCCTAGTATCCGGCCCGTATTTTTGTCAAAATGTTTCATCATTGGAAAAGTTCAAAGGGCAAGGTCACTTCATTAAAATGCAGAAAAGACTCCTTGTAATGTTGTGTTATCACATTCTTCAACTTGTATAATTTGAACCTAATTACATTGTTTTGACAAAGTAATTTGGCATTATAGATTGGATGTTTCACTTTCTTACGAGTTTGTTGATTACAATGCTTTTCATTTTTAGCAGTCCATCATCTTCAGTTGAAGGAAGAATTATATTAAAAAATAAATTTTGATATTAATCTTAGTGACATTATTCCCCTTTCTAACAAATGTTAATCTCAATGAGTAAAGGCCAAAAAAAAATTTTCATTAACAAAATTACCTCATGGAATTTATAAACTACATGTATAGAAATCAACATGAATAACAGAGTTTCATAATGGTAAAGATATGGCATGTAAACAATGAACTGCATTTGGTTCAAAACAAATAAATGAGATAAAATACAAAACTATACAACATGTTCATATTTTATTTATTTCATTCAGTCTAGTGCATTTTCAAGGTGGAATAAAAACATGTTTTGTGTTCACAATGTTTACACCTCCTCGAAATGCACTGAATTGCTTTCTGCATTGCCACTTTTTTCGCCAGGATGTCAGCAATATTAGCACGATACCATTATTCATGTAATGGAATTCACTTAATTGGGAAAGCGGGAGAATTTGGTTGGAGGGGATATCTCGGGGTTCGGGGTAACAGTTGAGAAATTTGTGGTTCTAATTGAGGCCTTAATCATGAGCACAATACCCCAAGGCTGCAAATTTTAAATTTCAGCACAACTAATTGAAATTGCTAGCTTACGAGAATTTGGGCATTATTAATAATTTTCAAATTATCCTTTTTTGTTCAGTCATGCTGTTTGAAAATGAGAAATTTTGTAAATTGAGATTTTCAGATATTAGTTTTTTTTCAATATGGAACTGGAAAGATACTAACTTTCTGACAGCTTTCTAACAGTTTCTGGTATTCATGCAGCCCATCAATGCAAATGATACGAAAATTTAGTTTTTCAAGAAAAGGTTTTACACAAATTCATATAAATATTGCAATAAGAAATTCTGTTTGATAACAATATGATAAGCACATAACATGATTAAAAAGTCCTTGAAACTGGGCCAATTAAGGTCAATTTCACCCAGGATGTTTTCAGATCCATCAAAAAAAATTGTACTGTTAAACACATTGATATTGGAATCAGGGGTTTGAATCTAGGAATTTTGATAGGTGCGGAGGGGGAGGGGGAGGGTGTCACTTATTGAAAAGAGGAGCTTCACCTTTGTTTGTCACTCATTTTAAGGATGATATTTTAAAAAATTCCAAAATGGGGAGGGGGTGACCAACCATTGGAACTGTTCATTTTCTCTGATTCTGTCTTGTCTGATAATGACGGTTCCGTGGATACAAAATGGGCCATGACAGTTCTTGTTTAGACATTCTTCTTTTAGACACACATCGCATGCACTGCACATGCCTCACACGCTGCACGTGCATACACTGACACCCACATCACGGAGTACATGAGCATGTGACTTTATCTCAGTATATTCTAGTTGAGAGTGACTTCTCGGGTTAAAGGTATACATTGACTCTCTCAGCTCCCCCATTACTTTATTTCCTTTTCTCTATCTTCTTACCACAGATTTGTAGGTCGCTCAAAAGCAAGTATATATCTCACCCAGAAACATAAGAATACAGAAGAATTGAGACTCTGTTTTAAGATTTTATGCATATGAATTTTCAAGTGATTAAGAGACAGTGAGATAGTCTAGGGTAGTTGTGAGCGGTGAGGATGGAGATACAAGGTGAAGGTAGCAGGATGGATAGGGGGTCTGGTGTAGGTTCACAAAACTATTCTAATTGTCTGGAAGACTTGGAGTTGAAAATATTGTGTTGATTCATTCCGGAATTCCTGGAATTGGGCTTTTTTGGAGCTTTGATTGCCTTGTTGAGCATGTTAAGGGTCTACTGTCTGTGTAATGTTGACTTACTTATGTTTTGTGACCATGTTTATGTTAATGGTAAAGGGTTGATATTATTATCATGCTTTTGAATTTAAGGTGGCTTTGGTAGGCTTTGAAGAGTAAAGTGTTTCTCATTGCTGAGGTTTGTAAGAGTTACTAGGATATCAATCTTTTACCTATAAGGTCTGAAAGGGTCCAGATTTCAGCATTTCCATTTCTTTAAGGCAAGAAAATTTATTTATTTGGGAAAGAGAAATTGTTCTAAGAATTTTACGTTGTATGATGAATAAAGCTCCAATGCAGTATTTAAGTCTAGATTTCAGTGAAATTTTGAAACATCCCACGACATCCATCTAAGCCAGTCTTCAAGCTTCAACTCTGACTTCCTGTTCCAATGTTGTTACAATCCTCGGCTAGTGAGCTCAAGAGGACTTTGCTGAGCGAAACTAAGCAGTTCCTGATTCTATGTAGTGAGAAATACCAAAGTGGCACTGACTGATCTCAGCTCAAGGGAACTGGAAGAATAAAGCAGTAGAATATAGGTTTTAGTATCTGCAGCAGAGATTCATCCTGACAGTTAAGAGCAACAAGGAATTCAGGGTTAGCTGGGGAGGGGCAACTTGATACTGCTATAAACAATAGGTAGGCCATTCTGTGTCAGTGTAAGGAGTATGTCCATATGTCTGTATCAGTTATGGAAAAGTCAAACTCTCAACATCACTTGAACTTAAATTTCAGATTCTACTATAACTAAGCAAATGGTAGGCGATTCTGTGTCAGTGTAAGGATTCTGTCCATATGCCTGTATCCAAACTCTTAACATCACTTTGACTTAAATTTCAGATTCTACTGTAAACAATAGGTAGGCAATTACCGGTATGTGTCAGTGTAAGGAGCCTGTTCATATGCTTGTGTCCAAACTCTTAACATCACTTTGACTTAAATTTCAGATTCTACTGTAAACAATAAGAAGGCAGTTCCTTGTCAATGTAAGGAGTCTGTCCATAAGTATGTATCAGTTATGGAAAAGTCTCAACATCACTATGACTTAAATTTCCGATTCTATTATGAGCAATGGGTAGTCGGTGCATGGAGTCTGTCCATATTTCTATTTTGTATAGAAAAGTCAAACTCTTAACATCACTTTGACTTAAATTTCAGAATCTACTATAAACAATAGGTAGGCAATATGTGACCGTGTTACGGTTTTGCTTTATTCTATGTTGTTCCTGTTATATATCCATGACCTCATCAGTCTTTGTGTGACCTCTCAACAATATATCCTGCACTGAGCAGGGGGATACAAAAGAATATGCTCTTTGTGGGGTATACAGGCACATAACACACATGGCTTGAGTATGAGAAGGAAAACATTGAAAGAAGCTACAGCATGTTTTAACTCTGTTCTCTGTGATCTTGCCCTCCCACTTTTCTTTGAAGTTCCTCAACACTTTGTTTACTAATATATGTACAAGTGAAAGAAAGATGTTAAAAAACTTTTATATCTTGTGACCATATCTCAGCGCCTAACAATTGGATAAACACCATGGCATTGCTAGTATCACTGCAATAACACTGGGATACAGTGATACTATGCTGATACGTGTGATGCAACCATAACCCTACATCTACCACACCCATATAATAATCTCAGCATCACAAATATTTACTTTCTCCTAGCTTTTGTTTTTGTGGTATCCCCTAAATATTTTGGTTTGTCCCAAAGTGAATTATCTCCCCTTGGCATCCATATTTACAGCAAACACCTGTGTGAAGTCTAGCTAAATCTTTTGATATGTGGAAAATAAACTCAAATTTCAAAGACACCTTTTGGAAGAAAGAGAGATTGATAAAATCATACTTCTTCTATTGAAGACCACCTATTAGGCAGTTATCATTCGAATTATTCAATACAGTTCTCTCAGTGTGACATGATTCCAATGATTTAATGAAGATTTCAGACTCTCCCCTTTTCTACCTTTGAATCTAAAAAAATCTTCACTGGTAATAATTTTTTTTTTATTTGTCAAACATTTATTATTGCAGTGGACATTCTGTTAAGTAATTAGTGATATTGATAACTTCAGGCAAGTCTAAATGGACTTTTTTTTCGCAATCAGAAACACATGCCCATGTCCATATCATAAATTATGAGTTGCTGGTTGCACATAAAAAAAACGGCATGCAGGGTAAGAAACCGATCATTTATTCAGCATTCCTCTCTTGGTAGGTACTTATTCAAATGTTACGTATATTGCTTCATGATGAACTGACTTTGGCACGTGGAAATGAAATTACAGAGTGTTTGGTTTGATCGTTGGCTTAGGATCTTGCCCTATTGTGTTTTTCAAGTCTGGGGTTGTTTATTGATAGTAGCGTCTTGTATTATGACTGTCAGATGACAGACCAACTCTGTGGGATAGAGTGTTCGCAGGGCTTGACGGAGGCACGAGGTAGAAATAGACGTGTTTTTATACACTTCACAGGAAAAAGCTTGGTAATTTGTCTTGGGAGTTGTAAGAAGTGTGGCCATGACGAGTAAAGAAATGAAGACACCAAATTAGTCAGGTGGAGGTGTGTAATAACATGGTTTAAGTTTGTGGTAGGAAAGTAGTCTTTCAGTATTCATCAGGTAAATGTTTTTGTCTGATTGTTCACTTAAAATGACTTTCTTTTGGTGTCTTGGCTAAATGTTTTCTCAGAAAATACTTTTTGTCTGTTTATATTGATTTCTTTCTATTTTAGAATGATTTCAATGCCATTGAGAATTGTTGTTATGTAAACTCCGGAGAAGGTTTCTGGATAATTCAAAAATCTTCGTTGGTATTTTTCTATGTAAAGATTGATTGATTTGAAGGTAAAGCCTTTTTTTATTTGGAAATAAAGCTTATTTCTAAAAGAAGAAACAAAATTAAACATATGATTACAAAAGGATATGTTGTAACTCAAAGAATAATGAATAAACAAAAATGCTACAGTGAAATAAAAAGATATTAATGTAACAATACAGTAACATGGTATAGACAACTCTTATACAATGTATTACAATGTCAAAGCAAAGATTCCCTCTTCATCATCAGGTAACATGAGTTAGTTAATGAAGTGCACCTCAACAGTCTCTGAAACATGTCTCAGCAACTTGTAACATGAGTTAGTATATATGAAGTCCACCTCAACAGTCTCTGAAACATGTCTCAGAAACTTGTAACATGAGTTAGTATATGAAGTCCACCTCAACAGTCTCTTAAACACGTTTCAAGTGATGCGTTCAAATGGAAATCATGGAAATGTCTCGTGATGGTTTGGAGTTGATATTGCCCTCGTAAACATAGCTCCAATGGGCAATGATTTGTCACCCTTGCAAGGACATAAATCGAAAATGGGCAGTTGATAGTTTTTGTGGATAAAGACATCATTAGAGGTGTTAATGTGTAAACACATCTAGTTTTCCATGTAATGGTGATGTGATAAATTTTTTCATAGTTTTCTAACCCTGTAACCAACCTACAAGAGGTTTTGGTGTATGAACACCTGATGATCTGTTTTTGTCCAAGTGTGTAAAATATATGAGACATGAAAGATAGCTGCTGAACTGTAGCCTTTATATTCTTGATTCCAAGTAGCAAAAAAGAGATGTTCTGTACTTTAGGATAAAGGGACCACTGAGTTTGTTTGTTTTCTGATAAGGTCAAGATTGCAAGGAAAAGCACAAGAAGTAAGTTGTAAGAAGTTGCTGAGGGTAATCCCTAATGGCTGAACATCTCAAGGGGTCAAAAGTTGTGTGATAGAGCCAATAAAGGATTGTTTGCTATGTGGGAGTACAATATTAGTTTATGAAATAAGCTTTACCCATCGTACAACCTGAAGCTGGTACTCTTGCGACAGGCTGAAGTATTTTGAGAAGGTTTTCAAAATTGACAAAATTGAACTGAAGATTTTTCAATCATATTCATACATTGACCAAGTATGATGGTGCTTGCTCTGAGCTTAATCTGAACAAGAACATGCTAGCCCTGAACCCTCTCGGAGGAGGAATCTGCATGAGCCTCAGCCTGAGAGAACCGAGTATGAAGGCCCAGCTCTGAGCCCCAGCATGAGCTGCTGGTTGATCCCTGAGTGTCAGTGGGATGAGCAGCTCCCCAATTTCACATCAATATCTGGTATCAGCTGAGCCCCTGCCTGACAGACTGCAATGGTATCTCACTCTCCATCTGATTGCCTGCTTTGTGTAGCAGCCTCGGCCATGGGATGGTGAATAATATGCCACAATTTCATCCCCTTTTTAATCAGGAATGCTTAAAAATTACAAGTTGGTTTGATTGTCATTGTAATTAGGATGAGGTGAGATCGATTTAACAAAGTTGAATTCTTACATTTCAGTTTGTACCAGCCATCGTCACGGCGACCTGTGGCCTTTTCACCAAGTGCCGACATGGGTCTTACAGATATTGAGATGTCACACAATCTCGACTTTGATGATCCATACTTCGATGACAGGCCGTATGAGATGGAGTACGAGGTGAGTACACCGGTTTCCCATCCTTTGATTAAAATTTCATGATTCACATACACGAACGTGATTCACAGAAGGACTAAGTTTGGAGGGGCTTTGTCCGGATTTGTCTATGGCAGCTAGTAGAATAGGCCTCATCTCATCCCATCCCTCCACCGTGGAGATGTAACAAGCCCAGGAAACAGTCGGTTCAATCAGAAGATTGTTGAGCACGCTCAGATCCAGCTCAGAAATCCAATACATTATTAATAGAGAATGCAAATGATTAGGTAGGCTTTCAATTGCGTCCCTTCTCGTATGATGGCGCACTGACAAGATCTCGTCTTAGAGAACAAGATGTTTGATCAACCGGTTGAAAAAAATTAGGCGTGAGGAAAAGAGTATCGAAGCAGTTGAGGAATGTTTGATAATGACACCCCTTCCCGAGGCCAAGCCCAATACAATAGCTAGCTCTCTAATCAGGGAGGGATTATTCTCAAACTGTGGCATGATCACCTGTAAAAAGAACAATTCTCAAATCGACCTGCCAGTCAATGAAACCCTTTCATAGTTACAAATGTCGTTAGAAAGCACTTGTTCTCTCAGCTTCGGAACATTTTACGCTGTCAATCAATAAATTTGTTATAAATTGTCATCCTCGTGCCAAAGGTGAATTCCTGCTTGTAAAAAGGTGAAGTCAAGCAAATACTGTTTATGAATAATAATAGAATGAATATGTAAATTTTGGATTTTGAACAAAAATGATATTTGATTAAAAAATCTAATTGAATTTAAGTAATTGAAAAATCGAATCATTTAGGAATAAATTGAATCAATTTATTACACATTCTTTTCTGTTTTTACAGTATAGAGGGTAATTCAATAATGCAATAAAGATGTAAATCATTTTTAAAAACTCATACAGCCGATGGCAAATACGTGAATTATGTTTTTAATATGTAACACCCAAATAAATCAATCACACATCATAACATACTGTAAATAACAGGTGGAATCAATTATTTCTCTCCCGCCATATGATACAGCAATTATTTGAAACATTTCAAAGATTTATGGTCCTCCAGACTCGAATGTTGACAATCGGTCACTAAACAGCCTAAACTGATGAGAGAATAGGACCATATAGCATGGATAGGACATAATTCTAATTGTAACGGCTAGACAATAGTGTTACAAAGCACCCACTGTACAAGCAAACTAATTGTAACGGCTATTCAACAAACAGTTTTCCTCCTAAACAAATACAATAGGGAGTGACCGCTATGAGGAATGAAAGTGACCAGTAATGATTTGACCAACTTACGAGAGACTGACCATATAACATAGCTCTAATTGTACCACTGGACAATAATGTGACCAATGCATCTTGTGTACAGGCAGGTTTGCTCATAAACAAACACATTGATGCAAGCAATAGGGGGTGAGCGGTCAAGGAATGGAAGTGACCGATAATGATTTCACCCACTAACAGTACCGTCCATTCATTGATTGGACAATGGCCACAGCCAATCAATAATGTAATTGGTAGTTTTCTCATTGACCGCTGCTCCTAAGTGACCACAGCAGGTCATACTGACATGGAGATGACCAAAGCAATCAAGCTTGTGCTTGTAAATTAGAAATATAAATAAGGTTTGGATTTCATATCCATAATGACTGTTTTTCAGAATTTGAACGTCTGTAGATATTGTAGACAATATGAATCAGATTTTAATTTTTTTATAAGTATTTAGCTGATTGCCCCATATTAATATTCTTAATATTCTTTTTCTTTATTTGTAATATTGCTGTGATAAGTTAGATGAATACTGTGTCTTATATACAAGCAGGGTAGGTGTATTCTTGCTTCATTCTTTATTAATTCAGTTTCTCATGACTTTTTTAACCTTAATTTGTTAATTCATATCTTTTATGCTTTGAATGATTAAATTCTAAATATTTCTTGGCATTGCATCAGGTTTATTTTTCTCTTCAAGAATAAAATCTAACAAACTTACTCTGCCATAAAGCCAAGAAATAAACAGGTATTCACCTGTCACATTTATATCCCTCTGAAGAATCTTTGGATGTTTGTCGTCATGTTGTATTCTTACCTGGAAAGTCGTCAAAAGGTAGATGGATAGTGACACATTTATGTCTGATTAATGACAGCACTCTCAGTGCCTTTAAAAGCCACTTGAAGATGGATCAGGGGGAATGATGTAACAGCGAGCAGGTGGGGGGATGATGTAACAGCAAGGAGCGGGGGGTCATTAGGTGCACCTCCCAAGTTGTTTGAAGAATGTTACATAACTGTATATTCATCTTATAGGATCAGCTTCCATTAGATGTGTAGCTATAGAGATGTACAAACACCCCACCCAGAAATACAACCAGTTGCTCTTGATCCATGCTTCCACTTTGATTTCAATCTTCTTTCTCTTTCCCTTTCGATAATTTTTCTCGGTAATTTAGACCAAATCTTCTAATTGACATTATTTCTGACGTGTTCTTATCACATTTCTTTGAAACATCCTATTCAAGAACCTGTTTTATCAAATCAGAAAACCTGTATTGCTTTACATGAGGAATTTTTAACAAACTTTTTTTTAAATATTTAAAAAATCCTTCACTTGAACCTTTAAAATCTCATTTATGTTCAAAAGTATTAGTTCTTTATTTAATCACCCTGCCACAATGATGGCTATTGATATTGCAGATTCCCCTCTTAAACCCCCACACGTTTTATTTGAACCCTTCCTCCCACCCCAAAGTTGAGAATATTCTCTCATTACCCCATGCTTTGAAGTGAGTAACTGTATTACATAAGGCAGCGACTGTAAGACCACTGTTTACTTAATTTCTGTAGGGTGAAGAGTACAGGCTGTAAGAGGGTGTACATTTGGCATGTAAATGGAGAAATATCGTGTATTCCTGCCTGTTTGATGTTTGATTGCGATCATTATCTGCAGAGTAAATAGCACTGGGGTTTCAATACAATCCTCTTGATATGCGAGAGTTACCCCCACCTGGTTCGCCCATGTTGCTTCCTGCGCTAATCGCTCTTGGCATTTTCAAATATCTAGCATTACATGCTTTCTAAAACTTCAATCACAGTTTTAAAAACTTTCATTTTAAAAATTCATTTCTGTTAAATTAAATAACATAATGTGCCTGATTTTCAAATTGCATGATCCTGATTTGAAAATTTTTAAGTTTCTGTGAAAATCGTTTTTTAATTTCGATTCTGTGAAAGAAGTTGAAGATTTGCTCTAATGGAAAATTAGCTATAGGAAGAAGCGTAAGCTGACTTGTGAATGCAAGTTTGAGTCTTATCAATGAAGAAATCTGAGAAATCTACTTGAGCGTATTCCTTCAATTTGTCACGTTCGTATAAGTCAGGATTCTCTCACATTAGTCGCCTGATGCTTCCACAAAAAGTAGTTCCGTATTAAGCAACTACGCTGGGCTGACAAAGTTGAGAATTAGATCCATGGAGATTGAGCGATGCAAGTAATCGCAACACAAGATCAATGATGAAAATTAACCGGAAGTATTTTATCTGGCTTGCTGGAGGCTACCCCTTCTTAGTGTCAGCGTTTTGATGGAACTGGAAAATAATGTTTTTGTTTCGTGGCATGGAATCTTACCTCAATTTCAGCTAATGAGTGTAAAGTAAATATTGTCCGAGTAGACACCGACACCTCCCTTTGTGTTGATTATAAACTTTATCTTTGTACTTAGCGAAATGCCATCTGTTACTTAGCAGCAAAAACTCCAAATGGTGCTGATTTGATTGTTGTTAGCAATTGTTCAGTTTGTCTTCAGTTGTTTTTCTTCTCATTTCCATCTACGGTTTTCTAAAGTTATTTCATTTAGAATGTGCTGGTGATATAAACCCTATTTACAATCTGGGTGTTTGATATAGGTCATATCATCACATTCTCAACCCAGATATTTGCCCTCATGGGAAATACTATGTATTTACATATGACTGAATGTTAAAGTATATATCCTGTTATTTGCTCTTGCCTTGAATAGATATTTTACTCTTCAATCTCTAAAGGTAGATATCTTTAACAAAGTTACTCTTCAGTTGGTGGAGGTAGATTCTCACCAATTTAGCAAGTCTCCTGGGATGAAGTCAGATTTCTCACCAAGTAACTCTCCAGTTGGCAGAGGTAGATTTCCCATCCATACAGTCCTATCTGTTCATGAAGGTAGATTTCTACACCAAGTTGCTCTCCAATTGATGGAGGTAGTTTTTTCACCTGGGAGCCAGCTGCCATGAAAGTTCATCATATTTGCGGGGTGTTGTAACATGACGACTGACACGATGGACGTTTCTCCACACTTAATGCCAACCTTGATGCATTGATTCACACGAGTCTGTGCCTACCGCCCAAGCCGAACTAGTTGGATCTGAAGAGACGATAATCACGTACCAGGAATAGTCCAAAAAGATTATTGCTTGATGATTATTCACTTAAAAAATCTGCTCAGTATGAAACCTAATCAGTATTGGCGATTTTTATGCTATTATTGGCAAATGGATTATATCTGACACGAGAATGGAGGATTTATAAGAGCAGTTGTGAGAAAGATAGCTTCAAAATGAAGAAGAGTAGTTGTAAAGATTATAGCGTGTGTTTAGCTGTTTGTTCGATCATTATCACCAAGATGTTGATCCTTCCACTAACAGAACACCCATGTTTAGAACGTGATTCCCAATATAGCCTGTAAGATTCAGGCTTGCGGCATCGTGGATATTCAATGATTCAACAGTGTTTTCTACACTTCAATATTCAAAATTGATATCGTTGCCTTTACACTAGTCAAACTGATCTGTTCATAATCTTTGACAAGCTTGCTAGCATTAAACCATTTCAATTTTAAAAATAAAATTTTGTCCAAAATTCAAAGATCTAATTTTTAAAAAATTTCAAATCTGATGAAACATTCTTGCCTTTTAAGAGGAAAAAATACAAATCGCTGAGATTACTATAAAGTTTGGGATTCATCCTGAGATAATGCCATCACTTAAACCAAAATTGGGTCTGCGAAATCAACTCCCAGGGAAGGAGAGCAAGCAATTATAGAATTTCCTCTAACCTGGCCGTCCCTTAGCCTACAGAAAGCGTGGAAAAATTGCCACTTATATATCAATATCTCAACTCTTGACCCTAATTTCTGCGAATGTGCAAATCACCTTGACAAGGCTGGCGCCAATTAGTAAACTCGTTAGCACCTGTGGCTAGGCTGATAATACTGACCATTGCTTTATAATTTAATCTTGAAGCGTCATTTTCTTGACTGTATGTCACAAGAGAATCTTCTCTAACAACACTCATTTGTCGACTCTTTAACCTTCACTTTCTTCTTATTTGCATTTAATTCGATTATTATCACCTTATAAAGATTTCTGTCTCGAATAAACTGCCTACTGAAAGAAATGACTTTCAAAAATGCAAACAAATTCAAAAGTTACTGTAAAAATTCGCTTTGGTTTTAACATTTGTTGAAACTTTAATCATAAAAAAAAGTCATGTAACCTCCCAAAGGATCTGAATTCTGAGCAGTGTTTCTTGTTTGTTGACAAAAACATAAACTTGACATTAAATATCCAAAAAAGGTTATATGTAATCATAAATATTTCTTCTTTATTTTCCCACATGGCTACATACTGAGCATGCCTAATGACTTTGTATGTGGAGAAATTGTGTAAATATTAACGTGTGAGCATATCTATGACCTTTAACCTGACGTGACACCTGTTACCGTGGTGACACTGATGTAAACTTCCTCCTCATAATGAGAACAATATCGTTGCTTCTGCGTGTAGATCGAATGATAAGCCTTTTCCTGCATTTCTTTCAACACTTTAAACTTGTTAGCTGAAAGAAACCCCATTAAAAGCTTCTGAATGTTATCTACGTCCCCTTATCCTCAATTTATTTTGATATATCTTATATCTGCATTTATCTATTCCATGTTTCTTATTCATGATAATTTGTTTGGATTTGGAGAATTGAAACAAGCCATTAGCATCTAGATTAATCTCATATTTACTGATATATACATTTATTATTCAGCTTATAATGGGGATATTGAAAGGTTGAGAGTATTGTGTTACACTTTCGTTGAAACATTTCTGCACATTTTAGCATTAGATTCAACCATATGTCAAGTTATCATGATAATTTTAGCATTTGATTCAACCATATCTCACGGTTATCTTGAGAAAACATAGCTTTTTAATTCTGTTTCGAAATAACCTTCCCATATAATAAAATTGTTAATATTTTGAATTTATTTTGAAAAATAAGATATATTGTAGAAGTTTATCAGTAATTTTGACTTTTTCCATCATGTTTATATTTGTAAAATGAAAAGATAACTTTGGATTTTATCTTTGCTAACAATGGGATTGAGGGAATAGAATTCTAGTAAAAATTTAAAATTCTTGCATGTATCATTCTTTAAAACTGAACATTTATTCCTGTCAGCATAAAATGTTTTTATCCGATCTGCAAGAAACAAATTTATTTTAGCTTGAGATGTCTGGGACAGATGAAGTCATTGTTTCATTGCATGTGAAGCCAGTTTTCCCTTCTCCATGCTCTTTGTTTATGGGTCACAGTTAACAGTAATCCATGGGTACCAGGCTGGGGCCGCTAATAGAGCCATTTCTCTCAGATTCCGAAACAGAAAACCATTTACAATGTCTGAACAAGGAGGGCTCTGAAGAAATCTCACAGTTACAAATCAGCTTCAAGTCAGAGCTTGCTGTCATTTCGCTACAATCAATGTCAACTCTCTCATAATTTTCTTCCAGCTTGCCATTTTCATTTCATTATTTCATTACAAGAGCCAATAAAAGCGGACCGTTTGATTGGCTGGGATGACTTTCCCATCTGATTGGCTTGTTTGGTTGTCTCACAACTTCATCTAACTGCAGCTTGTCACATGATCAACTGAGATAATTTGATTGGCTCTCCCAGTTGGGGGGGATCATTGGGTGAATCTTCTTTATGTAATCTTCCTCATCCGACGTTGATTGTTTTCAAAATGAACTCAAGCTCCTCATCAGTGAAGGTCAAAGAAATAAATTCCTTTTTTTCGCTAATTCCAGTTTATTGGTTTTATCAAAGAGAAGTATGTTTAAGGTTTTGTGTGATAAGTTAAATATTTGTTTATTATCGCTGACAGGATCAGAGAATGTCAGGGGCGAGTAACTAGCGTGGGGACAGATTATAAGTGGTAGCAGACCTGCCCACAGCAGAAGTGCAGTTTATAACACATGGCAGCCATTAGTGTCAAATTCCAGGAAATGTCACTATGCATTGACAATTCTGCCTTTTGACCATGTTTAGCGTTTATCAGTCTGTAGAATATGGAACATTGTGTGAGTGAGGACTGAGCTGTGACCAGGAATGCTCTCAAACAGGGAGACATGTGGATCTGATGAGTGGAACGTGGATATTTAACACCAACAGTGTACTTACTACAGCTATACCACACTCAGTGTGAAGTATTCCACATTTCTAGTGGCTTTCCTTATCAGGAGTATTAATGGTTGCTCCTGATGAGTGAAACACAGATATTTGGCACCATTGGTGCACTTACTCTAGATATTTCACACCAATAGTGTACCAATAGTTACAGCTATCCCACACTCAGTGTGAAATATATCTAATGAGTAGGTGGTGTTCCATGTCACAAGCTTATATTGAACAATGATGATTGACAAACTATAGGTATATAATTATCCCATACAACAACTAGTACAATAACCTTTAACCAATGGAACTATGACAATTTCCATACCATAGGTTACAAAAGCTTTTATAGATGAAAATATCCCACTTCCAGGTGTTACGCCCATACCAGCATGCTAGTTATCAACCAACTCTGATTGCTATCACCTACTTGAAGACTGATAGAAAAATCCATTAGGCTGTTGATAATCATCACTTCAACTCAGATACTGCTCAAGCATCTAAAAGATGACATCACTCATTATCTCCATCAAGAACAGCGTAATCGTCAATATTGAAGCCACTGAGTGGAATTTGTTCCTGTCAAAAAGCATATTACATCATCTCCTTGGAGACTGTCCAAGAGCTCTCAGCTATCAGTGCCAATATGGCCGCCAGTCTGTATCAACCCTGGTGGTCAAGTGCATATCCCGGGAGGAGACCTGATGAGTGTTATGTAAACCGGCCACTATCAGTCCGGCATACACCAGGTTTCAAGGATTTCAAGTCCTGTGCTTCAACTACAAGGGGGTTATGGGGGTTATCTGACACCTAAGTGGTTAATATCTGCAGTTTGAGTGTCTAATGAGCCAATGTCCACTTCCGTAGTGCCAGATGCTACAAGTGACACATCTCTGATATCACTCTATATCACCTGGCTAATGTGTGATAATAGTTGGCATCTCATTGAGAAATCATTCTAGGAGTCTCTGAAGGGTTGCCTTGAATTCATGAAATTTTGAAACAGAAAAAAATACTGAAAAATTGAATAAATTTTGAAGGATGTGTACTTGATAAGGAGAGTCTTATCTGTGGGAGAGTACATTCATGAATTAATTGGTTTGTGATCAGACCTCCGTATGCTACGTTCATTACTGATTTTTTTTGTCCTGAGAAACCTCTATGATTATCAAGCTGTTGCCAAGTCCAATTCCCATGTGATAAATGTTATACCTGGGCCAGGTAGGGACGGGATCTCTTATCTTGATTGGCTGGAATATGACAGGAATCGGTGCAGGTGCCTTATCACACACTGATAACAACTGGCTGGGATGTATGTAACTCATAAAACATACATACAGAAGATACTGGGGCTCCGTGCTGATTATGATATGATTCCACTGCTCTTGTTGACTGATACAGATCCCGTATTCACCGCCTTTCTTCAGAAATCTGGCTCGATGCCAGTCAAGATAACTTCTTGAATTTTTTTATCTTCCTTTGGTGTTATCTAGGCCTTTTAAATTTTAAAATACAATCAGACATTTCCAATTGCTTTTGCATAAGCTTCTGCTCGCTGGATAAGACTTTAAGATAAGTTTTTCTCCAGGAGTTGTCACGAACATGACACTTGTTGAATGACATACATCATCAAATTGATTTCAGTTACACATGATGATGTCATAAACACCTCCAAAGGTCATTAAGGGCAATTGTAAGTGAATCCAAGCAGGAATGGTATGTCGATGTTAACATTATGGTATCAATACAGTAGAATTCAAGACTTGTCAAATGGTAGACATAATGAGGATTGCATATTTGTACCAGTTGCCTCTTTAACTCCTGCCCATATGTCCTGTGCCTGGTGTCCTGACAGGAGCTGGTAGTCTCCTTATCTCTTCAGCAGGAATTTCATCCTGTCAGCTTCCTTCAGTCCTTCTATACACTCTCTCATTGGTTCTTCATTCATGTTGACCCTACAAGCTCATCTCAAGCTTATATCTATTTTGCCAATTTTCTCTACTATCCTAGAAAGATTTCAAGCAAATCTACCTTCCTCTAGACTCATTGGTTCTTATTCAAAAACTTGTTACTACTCTTATTGTTACTCTTAATGTCCCAAATTTGACCTCGAGTCTAAAAGGATCCCAAGCAAAGCGATCCATATCAGTAGTATGGTAATCATGAAAGACAGAATTCAATATGACTTCCTATTTATGATGATTTTGTGAGACTTGTAGTTGGCTCCACAATCCATATTTCTTAGGAGAGGTGTCAACTATCCAACTGTCACCACTGATGTTTGAAGCTCCTCCATGTTATGTCGAAAGCTGTCATGTTAGGACAATGTTTTCTATTCTACTATAGCTGACTTCCACTTGGTTGTCATTAGTTCAGTGCTCAATGTTTCTTCCAAGTTCCAACAGATATGAAATATCAAAACATGCAACACTGACCACTTTCACTTCATGTTTTCTTGGAGCCACCATGTTGTTGGTTACATGATGTTAGTGAGTTTCAATCATTCATTGATATGGTCATTTACTACCATTCATCTAAGGTCATGGAATAAGCAATATTGATAAGAATCTGACCGTGGAATACTGGTCCCCAGTCTATAAGGAGAGTCTGGTAATGTCCTAAGCCTCTGAAGGAATGTGATCCCAGGTCCTCACTTTGCAGCTGATGGTCTCTTTGACAGATGGACACAAAAACAGACTCCCTTAAAATGTCATTTATGAAAGGAGATGGCTGATTTGACATGTTTGCAAAATTCCTCAACTATTTGGCCAAGGCTGGAATCAATGGGGGCAGGAAGTCCTGACTGTTAATGGCGGAATCACAGAGGAGGGCACCACTGCAGAGTGTCACAGAGTCCCACACAGGATGTTTACTGTTAGCATGGCTGACTGCAGGATGGACTCCCATCAGGACTTTGCACCTTGATGACTTTGTCAAATGGACTTATGGTGACACTTTGTGTTGACTAGAAGGCGACCGTTTAATACCTGCTGTGATCACAGGCTTGTTTAAAGTTTATCAAATAAAGGATTTTGATTCTAAGATTCAAATATATTTTGTCCCTGATGTAAAAAATAGAAGCTGGATAATTACTGGAAATATTTATTGTAATTGATGAAAACACTTGCTCTATAGTTATTGTTCAGTGTTGAATAAGGGGGCCCAATAGCACAGTGGTTAGCGGATCAAGAGGTCCAGGGTTCGAATTCCGCTCTGTAACTTTGTCTACATTAGAGAACTGTTCTACACACAGTAGGGTTTAGGTGCAATGCTACACTGAATTTCAGTGCAGTACTGCCCATGGTTCACTAGTTCCAGTCGATGCTCGCAGGTTTCACTGCAATGCATAGTAACATTGGTCTTGTGGGCTTTCTTCCTGCAATAATACTAGCTGCTGTGATATCAGTGAAATACTCTTGAAAGGGGTGTAAGACCCAAATCACCTCACCTCAATGTTGAATACTTGACTTATTATATTTCATAAATTTCTGTCAAATGTTTTCAGATTATGACATTTTGTCAATGTATGTTTTCCATTAATTTCCATATAGTATCTATTCAAGAAATATTCAAATATTTTGTGTCAAAGGAAATAATTATACCTTACCAGCAAAGTCATTCTCTTTCCTTTGACCTAGATATTTTTTATTCCGACCTTCTACCACCCCTCTGAAAGCTACAGGATCTGAACCCAGTAACATAGTCTGGCAAGAAACCAACAATTCCTTCTCTCTCTGCTTGCACCAACCATTCTTCCCCCTCTCGGTAACCAAACACACCTGTACAGCCTACTGTTGGCATACCTGTCCCATCGTAAGCACCTGTACCTGCCTATTGTTGTAGACGAGAGGAACGCAGGTAGATGTTGACTTACTGAATAGCGGTGCAACGGAATGATAACATTGTGATTCATCCATTTTGCTTGTCAGTGTTTGAATAAACATTTCCATTTTCTTGGTTTTATTTTAAGAGGTGTAAGATGGCCTTTTGATAAAGATATATATATCTGCTAGAAGATAAACTGTTCTGTAAATGTTGGATGACTTCCAGCATAAAGCTAAAATTGAAAAATCACATTTTTTTTATATTGCGTCAGATTTTTATTACAAATGGAATTTTTAACAGAAGTTTTGTGTTTGATTTACTTTTCAGCAAGATACTATAAAATATTTATTTTTCAATTATACTTTAAATAGGTTTGACCCCCTTGTTGTGAGGGGTGGTTAAACGTCTGGAAAGAAAGAAATAGATGATCCGCTCTGTTCAATAAACGCGGGGAGTAATTTACAGGAGCATTGTCCGTTACGCTATGATCAGGCTAAGAATGGAAGATTATATGCCTGTAAGGCCAATTTATGGGAAATCATGGGAAGTTTAACACCAAACTTTATTAATCATGTCATAAGATGCTGTTTTGAGTGTGGGATTAAATTCTAAACATAGGAAAAGGCTGATTAATGTTGTATAACACTCCCATAGTGATTTCAAACAGAAAGGCTATAAAATATGGATTTTTTAAACCATTTATTTTCCTGTCTTCTTGAAAAATCTATAGAAACTTGTATTTCATTCAGTGGTTTTGCTGTCTCGAGTTTAAAAAAAGTGAATAAAGTTTCTAATGAGGTAAAACCACCTATCTTATCAGTGTAAACTGATCTAAGGTTTGAATGATGTAGGAGAAAATTGTCAAAGGGACGTAATCCATTACTTTGAATGATCAAATCAACCACTAGAAAAAACTTCAACAAAAACAGTATTGAACATTCAGACACCATTCTCGTTACTCTTCTTTTTGTAAAAAAAATCTTGAAAATTTTTTCACAAGAAATCCTCTTTTCTCATAGAAATAGTCCGTTAAGCCTCTTTCTAGGCTTCTTCTCATAGTGCTTGTCCTGTCACAAGAAATCTCGCAGCCAAGGTATTGGGGAAACCTTTCAAGGACGGATCTGGATGTGTAACTCCTTCAATACTTACAACATTCTGCTTTTACCCGCTCCTATTTCTAGATTCTCCTACTTAGATCTACCAGAGCTGCTGCAGCTCGTGTACGCACTTACTCGGACATCTGAGTCTATTGATTCCTGCGCTGATAAATAGCTTTGTATATTGAAAAGTTTTATCTTTCTCATCAATTAGAAATAAAGCCTTGTAAAGCATGAATTCGACATTTGCTGTAGACCTTTGGTCTTTGAAATGTTGGGAGAAAAAAAGAAAAAAATTCTGTTTGTTAGCAAAAGTTGTATTGAATAATGAATTGAAAGGCAAATAGATGGCCTGAAGGAGAATGGTGAAATTGATCTTCTCTCTTATTCATTTGTAGGAATTGCTTTTTCCACAAAGACAAAATACCGATCATTTTTCAAAATACCAAATAGATTATCCACATGAATCATTTATTGTCTACGTAGCTTCCTTGGAATTTTTTTCTTGGAAAAAATTAGAATAGAATGGTTAAAGTTAGAGCAACTTTGAAAGTTCATGGTTTTAAAAAAATGTGTTTGGCGTAGAAAATTAAAACCTTTAAGCATGAAATAACATATAAAAGGTGAGTTGAAGTTAACAAACAAGAAGTTTTTCTCTAATTTCCTCAACATAAATCAATTAGATGGTGGAACACGTGTGAAGGAACGTATATTAGAATTAAGTGTAAACAATTTGTTAACTTTCAAGAACAAAAAAGACTGTGTAAACATGAGTGAAAAATGAGTTACCTTAGTTCACAAACAAAAAATATCATTATTGATCTTGATAAAATCAAAACATTTTATCAAAAATAAATTCATTCCTTGTAATGTGGTATGTGATATGAAGCATTATTCAAGCGATCTTATCCATTAAATAAAAAAGAATCAGGTTTAAATAGTCAGTATATAATCGTATCTGCATTGACAACAACTAATAACATCACAATCAATTGTTCAATGATCCAACAGACAAAGACAGACATTAATTCATGTAAAGACAGTTGTTAATGGGAAGATAAAACAATATGTACATATGTGCATATATGAGAAATATGACATTAGTTTTGATTGAACGCATATTGGTCATAAAAGGTCATAAGACCCTGTTTCAAGATACATTGTAACATCTGTCATATGCATGGTACCATCTTTACATGACATAAATGTCGGTATAAAATGGTCAGTTATTACAAAGTGTTATTTACAGTTGTATGTCTACTCCCTCTGGACCTGAGTGGCCGCCAGTTGACCTGACACACTGCTGATACAGGTCATGTTGTGAGACCAGGTCGGCATGTTTATGTCAAAACCCTCTTATACTATTTCCCACGTGGCTATGTCAGTATGAAAATGAAATGAAGACAATTCCCTCTGATTTCATCTGTAAAAATATTCCCTTTTAAAAATTCCATCTAAATTGTTGCAAAATTATTGGACTTGATATTGGATCTTCAGAATAAGGACCGTGCAAAATATCAAGTTTTGAAAAATGGAAAATTATTGGATTTCATTTCATACTTTCAGGAAGACATCCTTGAAAACGCTCCAGTTTTTAAACTTTTATTGAAAATACACATGAAATTGCTTTGCTATTGTTAAGCCAGTTCTCTATTTGATTTGACATGAAATTATGTACATTACTGATGCATATATTGAATATAACCCCAGGCCCATTGCACTGCAGACAGAAAACCATGTTGATTCTAATGCCTTGGAGCAATCACCATTCTTCTTTTTACATGCCATGGCTTGTTGCCGCGGCGATAACAATAGACCCTTGGCGCTACAGACCAATCTCTAAGGATTTTTGACATCCTGAAAAAACATGGAACACAATAAAGGAAGATATGTTTAGAGAAATCATTAATTGTTAGGTCATCATGCATTTGCTATTTAGATAGAGGTAGAATTTTGTCATATAAGAAAATTATGAAAAATTTTATGAAACTTTTGACAAGAATACATCTCCATTCAAATATTAAAATATTTTCTTTTAAAGTCTCTAATTTTAAAGGTTTCCTTCATATTGTAGATTATCTATTTTTTTAAAAAGAAGACAAATATGAAATTGCAAAAGACCGCTGTCTCTCCTAGAACATCATTGTTTAGCCAAAACTATTGGTGGTGCCAATACTATTTATTTTGAAGGTTTTCAGGTTTTACATTTGACATTTTCTAAATGCTTCCAGAGGCTGTGACAAATAGACCTTCGGGGAAATTGGTATTTTTTATCCTTGGAAATCAATTCTAGATGCATGAATGCAGCTTTGCACTACATTGTTGATATTTGACAAATCAGCTGCGTTTTATGTTAGAAAGTTGCCTACAATGCAAAATCATTTCCTGGGAGAATACCAAAGGTTAATATTGTAACTTAACAGCATATATTTTTCAAGATATTAACTATACAATTAGATAAAGTATGCTGTATTGATCCTTTATCAACCAGTTCATATTTCAACCATTTGCAGAAAACATTATTCACTTACTCCAAACAAGTCAACTTTGCAATTATTCCGTCAAATAAACGGCAAAACAATGTAATGTTATAGTCAGTATATATATTTGTCTTTGTTAGAATGTATAGGTTCTGTCAAATGGCAACATTTTGCTTGATGATTTATTGTCTTTTGACATGCATATGCACATTTTATAACTGCCATGAAGCTTATGTTGTCACAAAAAGTTTTGAAAGGTGGTTATCTTTGATGGGCTGCATTGATATTTGTCAAAAAGTCTCTCTTTTTTCTAATGTGACCAGAATAACGGTTACAAGAGCCGTGGAAACAATTACTTGTAAATGCTGAAGTTGACTTTGATTGAAGTTTCATTATTATCTCTTGTATCATTTAGACTCGACAAAAGATATCATTCTTGATAATAAAAAATCTTTCAGAGCAATTGTTTGTGTTAAGTAGTATATCACTGAAATAAACGTATTAAAATTGCCTTATTTGTTGAATTTGAAATCTGTTATATTATTGTAATAATTAATGATAGTCTTATAAATAAAATTTAAGATTCAAAGTAAAATATAATTAGAATTAATTTGTGTAAGATATACATAAAGTTATTGATAGTTTCAAGTAAAATTCTGAGGTTAATCAGGTGTGGGTGTAACCTTTTCTTATGGGATCAGACAAGGTTATGTTTTCTGCCCAATTCTTTTAATGTATTTTCCAGCTTTATGAGAAGAAGTGCACTATTATCTCTACAGTTCTGTTAACACTCGCAAGCACTTCACACTCTGTTAAAGTTCATCTGGTAAATCCTAAATATATTTTTGTCACTTAAGAGTGAGACTAAACTTATCACAACAAAATCACAGGAAAAGGTAACAAGCTGGCTGTTTTATAAGTTTACTTTCTGCCTCTCTTAGTAGACCTGCTTGGCATATATGTTTATTGGCCATTTTGTTAAGTCTTGCAGTGTTTAGAGAGCGACTGCATCAACAGCAAACAGCAAGAACATGGTAAAGCAATATAGATCCGTTGGAAAGGTATCTCTCAGTTGGTGGAGACTGCGTGTGGTGTTTAGTGGGAGTCCTTTATTAGACTCACACTATTATTTTGTACTTTAACGTTAAGCAAACAAGATGCCTTCCTTGCTTAGAACACCTGCAGCAGTTTGGTAACTTAGGCTTTGATATTTCATGCATTATTTGCTATATCATCTGGTACAGAGATGATTATGAAACTTATTCCCTTCTTGATGCATAATTCATCTGTTTCACCTGCATATATGGTTTCCTCTCCCTGGGATTTGAACTCAGAAAAGTAGGCCCCTGTTGAATATCATTGAAATAGATCCTTCTTGTTATTGAAACGCTAATCTTAGATATGTTGTCATAATTATCTGATCTACATTGTAAGTATGGCAAACCAAATGTATCCATTGTCATGGCAATTCCTCATTAAGGGATGAGTATTACTGGCTATTCCTAGATGTCGGTTAAGTTTGTTGGAATGCCTGGCAGACAATATAGCTTGTCAGCTACTTCTGTCTGTCACATATACACAGCATCTTTCCGAGCAGGGGTTCTTCTTTCCATATGCTTATCAGCCCATCTGGCTGAGATACAGGGAATTATTTGTAAGCAGCATTATGCTTATTGAATAAATCCTTTATCAACATCGTTGCTTATTGATCTATTCTAAGGTCTGATGTTATTGCTTATTGAATAATACCCATCAAATATCATATTGATGAATTCTTATCCAGAATCATTGTTTATTGATAAAGGCTTCTAATCGAAATTATTGTTTATTGATTAATAATTCTTGTTGATCATTGCTTATTGATAAATTCCTCTACCAACATCATAAATATATTAAATTCCCATACCAATTTTCATGGCTTATTAATTGTATCATTTACAAACATCATTAATATATTAAATTCCCATGCATTATCCACATCATTGCTTATTGATTATATCTTGTATCCAAATTGATTGCTTATTGATTAAATCTTATATCAAATGAGGAACATGGCAGGCAACGTGTTGCTGATGAAGTGTATGAGACTCTGTCTCAAGAAGTTTCAATGGCAGACATCGTTATCCCCAAGTGCTGCCAAACCTTTGGGGCCTATTGTTCCTTCCCACACCTTCCCCACCCATCTACTCAGTCTAATCTAATGAGCAGCAAGCCCTTTTCAAATTAATCCTTAAAATCACTTTTTCAAAATATCAAGATTCTGTTTGGAAACAAAAAAACTCCTCCTTGTAAAATTTCTGTTTTTATTGCAGAGCTATGAAAGCAGAAGAAGTACTAAAAAGACAATAGATCTTGTAAAGTTGTTTGTTACTTCTTCACTGACAGACCCACAAAAGTAACCTTTCCTCAGAGATTTAAGTGTTACCAGTTAATGCCAGGTTTGATTAAATCATACCCAGTGTAAGATCAGCCCAGTGCAGTCATTAATTTGTGGAGTTGTCTCTCACTCCCTAGTGATCAGGCTTATCAGGATGCTGATATCCACACAACTACTCTCCACTAATGGATCACCTATCTCGCACAGTCCTCTGTTGGAATCTGGGGCCATGCTTGCCTCAACCTGATCAAAGCTATTGTTATCTAGTAATGGCAGCATTTGTCGGCCACCCCAGCGCCAACCGGCCGCTTTGATTATAGGTAAAGATGAGTTCTTAGGGAAATAATGGTCATTCTGCAACCACAGGTTTCTTTCTTCTGGGTTGCCTCCCTTTGTGCCAGGTTAAATCTGTGCTTCAAAGGGATCTTCGCATTCTCCCTGTATCTTGTTTTACACTGATGGGCCTTTAATGTGGAGACTCAATGTTTGGTGTAGGGACTCCCTGAACAAACTATTAGGAAAACTAACACTGATTGATGGAATCAGTGGCAAATCTGGAATTAAATGGCATTCACCATGTCTGGTGCTCTCACAGTTACAGACCTATGGTGCTATCTATCAAGTCTTGATATGGATTAACATGTACTTCTCAAAATTTTATTTGTTGGTTTATGTTGATTTATATCAAATCAATGCTTACTTTTACTTGTACATGTACAACTTTGATTTATATGTACATCCTGAAAAGTAAACTTGCATTTCTTGAATCTGTAAGAGATAGTTCTGGTTATTTTGGAAGTTACGCATTGTGTTTTCAATGAATTTCCCCCTGGGAGTTTTGGCCCTTCACCAGAGCAGCTTGACTTTCTCTGTATATAATCAAAGACATACCATCAATACCGAACTAAGAGTAACTGTACTGCCGTCACAATGATATTTGTTTTTAAGGCCCCAACCACCTACCAATCCAATACTCGGGCAATCTGCTTGCTCTTATGGCCAATGTTCTGTGGAACCTGGACCCCATCAAGTAAATGTCTTCTCTGACCCCGGGGACCAGCAGAGCCAGAGAAATATGACCTCTGACCTATCTGCAACTTTTTCATAACAAGAAGAAGTCGTCAGGAGAATGGTAGCACTTGTTGTCCATCGGCCGAAGGTTATAGGAGGTCGGGAGGGAAAACACTTGTTGTAATTACTGTGTTGCTCTTTGAAGTAATCACTGATTACTACGTTGGATGGAGATATCCAGGTCTGGTATCCATAGCGAAACCTGGTGTTGACCCTTTTACCTACTTCTGGAGTGGGGAAACAATGCTTTGTAAGCTTATACAAGGCTTTGATGGCCAATAACGCCATAATGGGTCCAGGCCAAAATAATTTGGCTAATATCACCGGTAATAATATCCAGCCATAAAGGGAAGTTTAGCAGATACATGTGAATGTTTGTTGAAGTTATTAAATGCTGGGTGTCCATTAGCAGCTGAGGACACTAAAGACCCCCTGGTTGGGATATGAAGAATGTCATCAAAACAGATTTATGTCCTTCCTTGTATAGATCCAAAGCTGAAGGACTGTCCCTGTGTGTAGTCTACAGGTCACTAAATGACTTTAGTTTATTAGTATATTAATATGACAAGCTAGTCTCATCTTCTTAGTTAATTATAACCTATTATATTTCTTGTTTCAAAGGTACTGATGAAATATCATTCAGATGAATCTTTAGAGATATGTGTCAAAATGTATTTTTCAATAAAAGTAAATTTGTAAGTTTTTTTTAATGAGGTTTTGCCAAAAAAGTACAAAAATGTTCATTTTGGGAGGTTCTCTGTCCAAAATGTACAGCATTTATTGTGAAAATTCCCATGAGCTGGTATGCCAGGCATGAAGCCCCAAGGGCCACCTTATTGTTATACAGAAGTGGACCAGATATTTATGGCAGATTCACCTGCAAACAAACAGAGGTTCCTTGCCTCAATACCGCCTGCATCTTAACTGCTTCTTACATCGTTGCTTCCTTGCTTTGACCAGATGGTCAAGACAGATTCAGGAGCTGTTTGAACCAAAGTCATGGTGTTTTTGTCAGAAACAACTCTACCTTAAATTTGGACATTTTTATCTCTTCCAAACCTCACTAAATTCCTGTCGGCATTCTGCAAGCCTGTAAACAATTTCAAGCAGTGTGCCTCCAAAGCTAGGTGCGTAATGTGTGCAAGGTGCTCTATCCATTAGGGGAAAGGGCAAAAGCAAGCTACCTGGTGCCTCCACACTGGTGCTCCCCCAGACAAATTAGACATTATTCTGTGGATTTAGGTGCCAGTCTTCCAGCCCAGCCAGCTTGGTCAACAAATCTGGATGAAAACTGGAATAGTTGATGTCGTCAGGGCTCTCTTCTACCTCCCTGAGTGTTCATATTGCTTGCAATTATCTGCTTGCGAACTCACACATGCAAATGGTTTATAAGTTATTCCCGTCATCAAAGTTGTGAACTTATTTGTCTAAACCCACTCTCGGGTACCTTTATCTATAGCATTTTAATGCTCAACATGCTTCCCTCTTTAGAAATAGTGATAGAAGGAGGGTGTTTTTATAAACCTTAGGCTGTTTGTAATTTGTGTATGATGTAAGAAAACTGATGAAATATTCATTACTGTAATAGATTTGGCATTTTTTCTATCTCATTTAAATCAAATACATGTAATTTGATTTCATAGGGATGAAAATATGATAATCTACTTTTAAGGTATAATGCTTGAAAAAAGAACACATTACAAAAAAGACTTCAATATATGCCGACAGAATGATAACGGCATGTTAACTGGATCAAATCATGTAGGATTTCCATCTTGCAAAGATTTAAAAAATAAATGGCAATAGTGCAAGTAAAAGGACTTTTCTCAGACGATTTATTGACAAATTTCAGTGTATTTTCTAAATAAGATCACATATTTTCCCAGGGAATTCCTCTCTTTATTCATGAATGACAGCTTCCAAGTATTTAAAAATTAATTGTATTCTTATGAATGGGGAATTTTCTATCATTTGCGCAGAAATAACTCAAAGAATTCATTCTTACTTCATAAATGATCCTTTTTGTACCATATGCTCTAAATATCCTCAAGAAAATGAAAAGAATCTGCGTGAAGGGTGTACTTTATGTATACAATTGGTATTTCTGTGAAAGATTCAACAAGCTGTATGCATATGAAGCAGAGACTTTACAAGTCCGAGTGTCACAGTCCGTGTGTACCCTAGTGTTTCTGCTTGATTTACCAAGATGAAGGGATAGAGATGTCAAATACACTCATCAGCAAGCTTAAAGACCCTCATCTCTCTCAAAAACACATAAAACACAAAAGGCATATGCTCTGGCTAAGCTCTGTCGAACAGTATGGAGGTAGGACACAGTTGGCTTTGTGAGATGTGTATTTGTAGGGATGGCCAAGAAAGAAGACCTATTATATGCTTCAGATTTCATTGAAAGCAAAATCACCATATTCATTCAGCCCTTTCATTTCCCTAACAAACATGTCTGTTCTTCTGAGAATGATGGTTGCTGTTGAGAAGCGGAGGGTTTTCATAGAACACTCACTATATCAGTTTCTAACTACTGGTTTTCATGTGTCAGCAAAATATTAGTCTTTCGAGAAATACTGATGAATTGATTATTGAGGAGAGAACAACCATAGAGACAAATGTTGTCAAAACGTTGTTTTTGTTTATTTATTATTTATTGATATGAAATCTTTGACTTTTATTCATATGAATTTCTGTTGTGTCATAAAATATTTTTTATTTACATATTCATATAAATTTCTGAAAATAATGGTGAATTGATAAGATAATATTCTCCTAAGAACTAGTCTTAAAGTTTGTTTTTACATAAGACTCAATTTGTCCTTGGATTTAACTATTACTTTGGAAATTAAATAAGATATCTTTGAATGAAATCTTAGCTTTTATGACTTGTTCATATGAATTTACTTGAATTCTCATGTGTCACGAAATAATTTTACCTGTATTTTTAAATATTTATTTCAATTTCAACTTAGATAAAACACTCTTATTTAATGTGCAAGTAGACAAGTAATAACTATTGTTTAAAGCATAAATATTTTATGAAAAAAATTATATTATGAAATGGAATCTAAATTTTTGGCAATATTTTCTGAATATTTTGATTTTATTTCAAACGTTGTATGAAACTCACTGCCATAAAGGGCAGGGAGACTGTATAATCCACCATCACAGAACATTAACAGTTTAGCAAAGTTCAACAATGTATCAAAATCTACTTTATCTCTGTTTGTAGATTACCTCTTAACCCTCCCTAAATCTTAAAACTCTCAGAGTCAAGAAGGTCTACCGGAGGGATTTCATAACCTAAGTTAGTGGCAGGTTGATGGCAAGTGTACAAACCCTTGTAGAGTGTTAGTCCAATCTTAGTCAAGGGTTATTCAATTCCCTGGAGAGCCCCCTTGAAGGGGTCAGACTGATACTGTAGCCGGCGCCCTCTATCCAGTGTTTATACAGTATATTTACCTTCTCGGTGGTGATTACAGGTGTATATCTACCTGGTTATAACTAGGTGTCAATCACACTGGGAAAATCTTAGTTCACATGGTTTCTTGTGTACTGTTCAAGCATTTTAATTTCAGTTTTGACTTTCAAATTTTAGTTTTGAATTTGAAATCAAAGTTTCTATTCAATTAAGTAATATGTAAATCAATATGTTAATTTACTTCAATTCCTATTTTAATTAATTTTGATGAAATGATGATAATCATTTTCAGGTAAAAATCTGAATAAAAATAGTTTTTCATACAAAAACTCATAGCGTTTTACAGGTCGTTTACTTTCTTAATTAATTAATTAATTATTTTGTTGTTCATTGCAGGAGGTGACACTCCACAGAGTGACCAGTGAGGAGAAACTTGGACTAACTCTGTGCTACGGATCTCTGGAGGATGAAGTGACCGACATATTTATTAGTGAGGTAGGTTGATCTTTATTCTATATACAGGCAACTTCAGTGTTGTCATACACACCATCAATGTTGTCCATCAGCTCCTGCAGTGTTCAATGTTGTCTCATCGACAGTAAAAGTGTCTTGTAATCACTTCCTGTTATTGAGACGTGGACATGTGTAACAGTTGCATTAAATATTTTTCAAACCATCACACCATTGGAAATGTTGAATAAAGATTCAGTAATGTCTTCATCTTCTGATTTGATTAACGTCAAAACATCTCATATAAGCCAATTTACAGGACAGCAATTTTCTCATATACAATCACAACGCATTAAATGAAATTCTACTCAACCATGAAAAGGTCATTACTTATCAAACATTTTTAGATTTGAAACTACAAAAGTAATGACAGCTATGTAAAGCGTCACTGCTTATCCAGGTTTTACTTATCCAGTCTTTGAGTCTAATGAGTTGCAACTGTAGTTATTGATTATTGATTAACCATCTAAAAAAGTATACAAGAATATTTTAGTATTTCCTTGAAAATGGTTGCAGTGCAAATGTAATTGAATACAATGCAGCAATCACATCAGACAACACTTCACTGAACATCACAGTGCAACGCTCTCAAGAACACATTTTTCTACCATAACACATCAAGTATTAAATCTACTATACAAGTGAGAGACAACCAAGAACAGACAACTCCGCTTCTTTATTCCCAACTAAGCCCTTTCTGGTCTGTGTTTGATGAATGAGTTCTGTCTCTAGATGTTGACTCTTGTCCGGGACAGTCTACACCTGAGTATAACACCTGAAGTTTACTCCATCCTTAAAACTCACAGGGATTGTGATATTGGGTAATAGTCTACATCATATGTCTTGTTTCTGTGTAAATTATGAGGTTTCATATTGAAGGTGTGTCTATATGGTTTTATATCACCTAGAAAGCTAGTTGAGACTACACATGGGAAACTTGTATACATTTACCTTTATGTTATCACAAAGACTTGTATTTGTACGTTGTTTGACATTGTTGTGTTGCTACAGGATTTAGCATACCTCAGTGAGTTTGAATGCTAGTTAAAGAAGCAAGTAATATAAACAGATTAAGAAAACATATCTATTCATATCATACCAAGTAATACTCCATTACAGGTCGTAAAACGAGCATCAAATTTGTTTAATGGCCGATGCGGGATGAACATGATTTACTCTGAAAAGACAGGTGTCGGGCCAAAGAATGACATGGTAATTCTAATATGATAGATATTGTTATAAAGGAAATAAATATTTGCCTAGAAGATGAGCATGTGTGACATGTTAGTTATCCACACAAAAGGGGTAGAAGATGGTGGCATTAGATTATAAGCATATAGGTATAAACTGACACCTTAGATACTCTTTACTATCTGTGTTACCTATTGTGATATACATCTCTTACCTGAGGCCTGGATGATATCTTACCTGTGAAGTAATTACCTGTTCACCTGCGAGATACGATGATAGAGTCATACCTTTTATGAAGGATACTGTTGCAGTAATATATTCACCCTTTAGGCTTTTTACTGCCAGTTTTTATATATCCTAATTAGCTCCAAGTAGATAAAATATCCCATCAAATCAAATCACCCTCTGTTTTGAAGGGTTTTATTGCAGTGCTATCTCTCTCTGTTAAGTTTTTTCCCCTTGTATGTCGTCGCAGGTCATTGACAAAGAGGTTGGTGTTTTTATGATTAGGTTCACTTTGATGTTTGCTGGACCCCTGGTCCAAATATACAGATTTCTTCAAGGTGGTCTTGGAGCATACATTCCCCATACTTTATCCAAAGGAGGAGGTTTATTGCTGACATCACCCTAAACATATTTTACGGAGTTGAAATGGCTCTATTTCCTGATATCCAGTTTCCGAAGGGTCCTGTTCGCTACTAAATGCCAGAAGGGATTGTTAGGGAGGCTTTCAGTCAACTACCTGTAATAATTAACCTTAAGTAAGGTTTTTTAATGTTTGTTTTTGTCAAGTTGTGACAGGTTTAAACAGTTTGTGAACAGATAGAGCCTGAGGATTGTATTTGAAGCTTGGTTTTGGGGAAGATCAGGAACAGTTTTATGACTCCAGAGCTGTGTGGCTTCTCAAACTAACGTCAGCTAATCGCAGTTTACTTCCACTTGCTCTTTGTAGCTGAATTTCAAAGATTACTTCCTCAGATATATGACCAGTAAAAAAATATATCCAATTTCCTGCTCACTTGTTTTATCAAATAATATTGTATTCTCCACATCCAGTATTTACCCTTTCACCCAGTTTCCGACATTTTCCATACTTAACACAAATATTAGCTCTTTGATAAATTTTATGAGGAATATTTATATAGGAGATGGTATCAAATTTGCTTGTCAAGAGTTAACCTTTCTTAGAAGGGGAGATAACCCTCATCAAAATAAACACATCCCACTGCGACCTATTTCAGAAATGGCTCTAAATCATGAAAATGGTGTTTGTTTACATACGATAAACTATATTAAGGATATAAGATGATTAACAGACATTTTGTAAAGAAAACTAATCTTCTGCTGGTCTGCATATCAGGCAGAGAGACAGATTGTTATCACTGTAAGACTTATACATGCAGTTGATGGGCAAATATTTCCAGCTCACTGCCATAGGTAATCCTGAAATATGGATGTTACGTTTCCACAGAAACTCATATTCTGGAAATATTATTGAGGTAGAAGGTAAAAGGATAATTTGATTTGGAATTCAGTTGGGCATATGATAGGGGTGATGAGGAGGAAGAATTGATCATCTTGGAACAGATCGCCATGTCTGTTTCCACGTTCAACTTATTGGATTGTTACACAACCATTTTGAACAGCCAATCCTGTCCCGTAAATAGTTTAATTTGAAAATTTAAATGAGTTACATTTTATTGATTTCCGTTGTGGAAAAAATATTTGAAATCACAAAAACAATATTGCCTCTAAAGGGATTTGTATAAATGACAACTTCAAATGTGTACTTGCTTTTAAGGTCAAGCGTTTTTAGATAAAATAATTTGATTTGTTGATAATATTATCTGATAGAGGGTGTATCAAAGTGGTTTAGGCGTACAATCAAAGGCTCTAAACATGCATTTTGTATGATAATGTAAAATTTGCTCTGCATCATGTATCAAATAGATTTAGAAATCATCGTAAAACAGAACAGCAACAAATATCAATTTCAAAATCAAATTTTACTGAAACATCGTCCAAACTGTTTTAATGATTCATTTTTTTTCTGATCAAGAAATTTTACATTTACACAACCTTTTATGAAAACGAGTAAGTAGTTGATAAAACAATAGCACATGATAAAATAATTCTTGGTCAAAAAAATTAGTAATACAAAAATAAGTGTACAAGATAACTTTCAATTTTCAAAGTAAAACTTTTTTATACGCAGGATATCAGACAAAATTTTCAAATTAAGATATATCAACTGTCCATGTCTCTACTGTGTTGATTAATCTTTCTCATTTTACATCAATGGTTTAAACAATACTTTTATCGAGTGGTCTCATATAATTAATCATTCTCGAAATTAGTTAGTTCTACCTGATATTTAGAGCTCACATCAAATGTTATAATAATTTCTTGTGTGAAGAAGTCTGACCTTGTTGCAATATATATATAGAGCAACCTAAAATACGAACAGATATACAGAGATTTTCTTTAACTTGTCGATAGTATCTTACCATAACCTCTGATCAATGCCCATGTAACCAAACCTCACAGTTTTATCCTTAGGTGTCAGATTTGAGACCTTTTTATCTCAAATTGTTTGTCTAGCCTGAAGATTACCATGGATATCTGTAATTGGCTGACTGCGCAGTCAGAATCTTGTGTATATTCTCTGAAACAGGAACTTAGCTAAACTTGCGCTAGTTGGGTTAGAAAACAATGCCGAAAGACGGCAATCACTCAAAATGGGTTCATTTGGTTGTCTGGTGCTGCAGGTTAAATCTTTTACTGTCTCTCACGTATACTGCCGCTTTATGAAATCAAATTATTGGTGTGATTGCCTCCTTTGTAACCTTTTTATTGCGTATTTTTGTCCATTATTGAGTTGATATTGACAAATTATTGACTTTTATTTAATTTGGAGGCAGATGCAGAGTAGATGTAAGTCTTTCTTAAAATAATTATTCTTCGTCTTTGGTTGAACACAAACTGTTATATTCAAATGCCAGCTTCTGTATATTTTATAAACAGGCATTCTTGATATAAGTTCAAATTCTTCAAATTCAAAAGTAGCGGCAAAAGTATGATTTGCCTAGAATTTTTTTAAGTTGATATTTTATGGTGAAACAATTATGAAAACTAGTCGTATGATGTTTATTATATAACATGTTAACAGGTTTTGATTATAATCTACGTTTTCTCTTAATTCAACCAAGATGCGCTCTAACACAAATGCTTATATAATGGAAGTACAGGAGACCTCCTCACATATGATTGCAGTTTGATGCAGGGAGAAGGTATGCTCTGCAATTAGTAAGGCGGGGAGGGAGGGACGAGGAAATGTGCCGTGTTATGATTCCAGCCTGATTATTGTAATACATCTTCACGTAAACAGAATATATGCAGACACGACAGAAGAAAGCGAGATATTCTCACTCTCTCGGAATGTCAGCCATGTTATTTGTGAAACATCTAACAGCTTGTAAGCCGCTTGTATATCAGGGGACATATTATGTGCATATGTAGAAGTTAACTCATATCTCTGTTAGTTTTTCTCCAGTATTGTATGTTCATCAAGAACGTTGTTCTAGTCGTTCCTGAGGATTGTAAATTAATCAAGACATGGTTTCAGCCTTTCAAAATCTTGTCATTTCTCTCACTTTCATGTTGTTTGTTGTGTTTGTACGTTTGTTTTCCCTTTTTGCTATGAACAAACATCATTTGTGGGACAGGGAACCTCATTGTGCTCTTTCCCTTTCATCCATTTACAACATTCACATGCAGTTGTCTCCCTTTATCATGTGTTTTGGTGCACAAATATTTGCACTTAGGGGTGTAAAAATCTTGTAAGTGGGAAAAGGTTTTTCTAACAGCATGTTAAAAGGTTTTGGTAGAGGGGGAGCTGATGACAAGGAGATGAAGATAGGAAAAGATTTTTCTCTTAGGTTACTCTATAGGTAGCTCTGGACTACCGTAGTTAAACAGGCCAGATTGTTATGACTAGTTGATGGTCAGAAGATATAGAATACCAAGTGTCAAGGTGACAGAGTGTGTTAAAGGTAATGTAAACTTCTCCTGTCATGTCTTCCAATTGCACTTAGAATAATTGAAAAAATGAATGAAATATTTCTTGCTGATAAATAACAGATGTTGATTCAAACAGAGATCATATATATATATTTTCCAAATTGTTAACCCAAAATTCTTATGATTTTTTAAAGCATGAAATTTTGGTTTATGATCAAATGGTTTCAAAGATCCAATATACATAAAGAAAAATCTTATATAAAAATCATTGATAATTCATATCACTGTCTTTCTTTCACAACTTAGGAAAACTCAACTGTCAAAATAAATACATATCTCCAAACAGATTTTTTTTACCAAAAGTACAAATGCATTATTCTAGCAACAAGAGACATAAATCCTTGTGGGTGTCATTAAATTTAATTTTTTTTGCATTGCCTGCCAGAGGTGATACCAGTTCATATCACTAAAAGTAGTTCCAGGCTGCAGTTATGATATATTGGAGAGTGTGATACAATCAGTACCGTATGGTGTGATATGGGGTGTGATACAGCACGTGATACAGGGTTTGATAACAGCGTATCACCATGGAGGGAATACAGTAATGGAAGTCCACTGTGACTGGCTGTAGAACGGTCTGGATGTGGGAGATAAAAACACATATTGACTTGGTAGGTGTTGATCCAACTGAGTTTCCATTACAGCGCGGTAGGAGTTGTAAAGCAGCGGTGTCGTAGTCTGACCCAACCCCAGGTGGAGCCATGATGCAGATTACTTATGACTAACCTATGATGCCATATCATGAGATGATCCCAGACTTTCTCAGCATTGGCTATAAACTTTTAACTCTGCACTTTCATGAAAATTTGCTTTATACAGTTTTCAAAATGTCTGTAACACTTTTTTCAATGGCTTTTAACCTCTTAACTTCTGGATGAGTGTTCATAATTTACCCTTTATTACTGCTTTACTTATTGTTCCAAAACCATTTGATGAGCCGAAAAATGAAAACAGAAGCTGTAAACTATATATATATATAGAGTGTGGTTGGTAATTCAATGTGAGGCATATCCAAAATAAAAAGTTTTTTAGTTAGACAAATTAGTTCCGAATGTTTCAGAGTGGCCATTTTACAACTCTCACAACTCGTTTAAAGAAATAATAAGGTTTAGCTTCTGCTTGAATTTAGGTTGTGTCCGAACATTAATGACACATGTAAGGCTTTTTTACTTCACAGTGATTGGTTTTCAATGATGAAATTTATAGCATCGCTATCTTCTCTGCGGCAGACAGAGGGTTAAACATTTCAAATTCATGAAGTTGTTGAAGCATTAAAACATTTCAAAACTAATCAATATGTTCAGAATATTATGCAATTTATTTAGTTCTTGTTTTTGATAATTATGTTATAAATTCAAATGTTTTTCAAATGATTTCAGTTAGGAGAAGTGTCTGGATCCACTCCTAAAATTACCCGAATCGTCTATTAAAATATTTTCGATTTATAAGTCGGCGAAGCAGAAAAATATTTCAGATAAAAATCAATACACCCAAAAAAATCATTTCATAGTTTCACCAACACATTAGGAACCATTTATCCAAGTTTACACAGTAGTGACTAAACCATACACTGCTTCATGTCAGAGAGAGGATGGGTGAAATAAGCTCTATTATCACAAAGTAGATCAGCGAAATTGCGTTTATTTCGTTTATTTCAGAGATTGGGATGCAGACGGAGATTGATAGTCTCTGGCGAGAGATTTGAATTGATCTAGTTCTTCTAGGCGAGCTAGGCTCCAACTGGCCGCTGAGCCGACACGGCAGCGTGATTTACGAGTTTTACTATTTATCTAGTTGCAGTAGCTCAATTAAATTCCTATCACACTGTGAGAGATCTTTAGGAATGTTTGGTCCCATTGCTACATAGATATAGATTGAGCCAGGCCTTGAGAAAACACACATCTAATAGCTTATGGGCTTCAACTTGATGGGACATTTGGCTGCAGTCGACCCGTGAAAGTGAGGTATTCGTTGTTGCAACAAAAGAATTCTATGCAGTATGAAGCAATATTTGTTCAGTGTTGAATCGGCTGTAAATGAGGACGTCTTCGATTTGATTTGCAGCAACTCATTTCCACGCTGTCGGGGAGCGGTGATTTACACCCAATATTACATTCGCTCTTATTGTTAAGCTGCACAGAATATGCAACTGACAATTTCCCTCCGTAATAAATCTTAGTTGAGACCTCAATCAACTTGTTTACATGCCGACAGAAATATTAAATGTCTGCATAAAACCTAATATTATTTTTGGAAGAATTTGACATATACCTAAAATGAAAAGTAAATAAGGTTCGTTTTATTTTCAAATGAGATCCCTTAATGTTATTTATTGAAGGTAATAAATATTGATAAGACTTTGATTTTGAACAAACCTATAACTTATTAAAAAATGTATGCAATTGTTTACTCCCAAAACTATTAGTGGCTGAATTACGTAAAATTACATATCTTTTTATCCTTGATAAAATCCAACTATTATCTTTTATTTTTTAGGTGATAGTTAAATGGAATGGAATATTTTTTATGTATATTTCTTTAATGTTAAATGTTTTTTTATCCTCGTAATATTAACTTTTTTGCTCTTTGATATAATCACATTCCTGGAAGAACGCTGTTCGCTCAGATATCAGAGAGTCAATATTGGTTGAAGCTCAAGTCTTTATTTCTATTAAGGAAACAGGTTTTATCAGTCACCTAGCTACAACCTGTGAATATGATTTCTAGAAAAACGGTCTGCAGGGAATAAACGAAAAGTAAATGAAAATTACTTCCAAACAGTTAGAAGCAATCATGAAATACCTCCGGGGACTTTGTCCGACTTTTACCGTTGTTTCGGCTCCAATATCCGTCGTTGCTGGGCTCGAAAGAGATTTTGTTATCAATATCCTAACCCTCAGCCATTACAGTCCGGATCAGGATGATTCTTCCCCCAGGAAATCTCGGATTAATCTCGTGGACAGATTTGCAAAATGACGATACAATTCAAGCAATCTGCAGAAATGGTGGGCCCTACATTGACAGAAAACTCGGCCGTCGTGTCACAAAGACTGGTGCGAATAATCCTAATAGATCTTCGTTTCTTCATTTCCCCTGATCCGCTTGGTTGTTGGGGTACTGTTATGGTCGTCCATTTGTGGTATTAGATTGATAGAAGATTGATTTAACCCTTACTCTGCCTGTTCTAGAAGTTCTAGAATGGTGCACATATAGATTCCATGTGTAAATGTAGGTGCCACCCTTTGATTGTTTAAGCCCCTTGATGCTCATTGGCCATTGTCAATGTCTTGTACATTATTTTGTAATTCAAAGACAGCTTTAAGAATGTAGTGACAGTCTACATCAATATCATTTTTTTAAAATTCTAATCCTTGACTAAGTTGGATTAGGTAATTTTTTATCTGAATTAATTTTAGAATATAGTATTTAACATTTATTTTGAAAAATTATTCAACTCTCTCTCTGAAAAATGTGTTTGTTTTTATCAAGTCTTCTCCTAAATTATTTCTGCCGACTTCAGCTCTAAAACAAACAATTTCAACACAATTATTTATTTATAGTTTTGAAATTAATTAACCCATTTTTCAGCAATTAAAAAAAAGTGATGAGATTAAGAGCCTCTCCTGAGATTAAATCCAAGCGCCATTTAGTGCAGTCCACCTCTGATTCAGACAAGAGGAGCAAACGGGGCTATAAAATATTTTACGGGACGGTTGTTGTAATATCATGTGATTGCAGGCAAACTGATGATGAGCAATAGCTCACCGGCTCCCGATTGCCCTATCATTAGGCATTAGGAGGAAATAATAGCGTTTAATTGGGAGGCACGATATTTCTGGCGTGTCCATCCAAGAGCCTTGCAGTTGATAGTTTAGGCCAAGTCGAGTCTTCATAATGAGGATGATTCGGAGGGGGTTTTGCTGTATTCCTGGTTTATTCTGATCTATTCCTAGTTTATTCCTCACATATGGCAGGTCTGAACCTCCTCAAGGAATTATACAGGGCTGCATGTAATATCATGATTGTGCCCATAAAAACTGACAGGAAGGTAAAGACGTGGAAAGCATATGGCCGTTGGAGATTTCTGGTGTAATGGGCTGAAACATTGGGGTGTAGATTTGCCTTTTATGAGAAGTCTGATACGCCAAGCTCAGACATTTTTTGAGAATATTTGGAATTTATTTTGGTGTTTAATGGTGTTTGAGTTGGTTATTGACAACAGACCGAAGGTTGACCTACGTTTGGTGTTGACATGACCCGGCCAGAGCTTTGTTTTGATTTTATCTGCCCCATGTGTTTCTAGTCGTTAACAGCTTATAATTAGTTCCTCATTTCAACCACTTCAGTGCCATTCCAACAGGTCCATCTCCCAAGCCTCTCCTTGACCTAGAGCTATCTTAAATCCACCATGCAGTGTCTGAGCTATCCAAACCTCCTAACCATGCCCCACCCGATTCGTTGGTCACAATGGTTTTCTACAAAACACAATTATGACTTACCGAACACTCTCCCAAATCCAAATTTTTACCAATAAAAAATGGCTGAACAACTGCCATCCCAACCGGTCCATCCAGCAACCCTCTCGCAGTTCCTGCCTATCCCCTGAGAATCTCTTCTCTCCTTATGACAATATAAGGGCCACCCTACAATACCTTCCAAGCTTGACCAGTCAATTCAACATCTACTCCTTCCCCTCAACTCCATTGATTAAACAATACAAATTATAATCTACCCAGTAGCAAAGTTCAGCTTCCCTCCTTCACCCAACCAACTCCTTCTGTTTATCTTCTATCCAATACCCACTTCAGCGCTTTATTACAAAATGTCATATTAACTTAAATCTACAATAGCTGTACCTCAATCACTTTAACAATCAATCATTCCCCCTTCCTTCAATTCCAAAGAGGACCTACCCAAAACAATTCTCTACCCAATACCCTCAAACACCACAAACCTACCATACTACCAACAATAAGAATGGCTTATTTAATGCACATTATTTTCAAATTTCCCATTATACAACAAAATCAGTCCTATAACATTTTCTGAGGCCTCTCAGTAAACTTCCGAACTCAAAGCATCAGCGCTATCTCTCCCAGTACAGTGATAGACATACAAACATTCAAACAACTCTTCTCAAAAGTATTTTGCTGTTTTCCAATTTCCCCCCCCCCCCCCCCCCCCCCTCCTTTCCAAATGTGATTGACTAGATAAGTTCGTCTGGAAATGTTGGTTCACAAGTCTCATCACTGTGTGGATCTCAAAGAAAGTTCCCCTAGACCAGAATTTGTGTTTATTATCAATATTTTTTGTTTTCTATTACCTCCTAAATTCTTTACCTGATAGAACTTCAAAGATACGTAATGAAAATATCAAACAAACAGTAGGAGTTGGACAGTTTCTTGCTCTTCGGTTTTACAAGTTTGAATTTGGCTTTAATCTGTTCCTTGCATTAAAAATACTGCTGAATTTGCAGATGTAATTTTTTCAAAAATTTTCATAGAGGTTTTACAAGTGTTTTTGACATCTTGGAAATGTAATTTTCTATTCAATTATACCAAAATATATGTTCTCTATTGGTTTGTTTTATGTCAGACATTCAAGTTTATTCATATCTTTTTACCTGAATTAGAATCATAGCTTGAGTTCATCAGAGTTGATTTAATTACATGTTGTTAAAAAGTTTATCTTGTGCAATCATTTTAATACTTGAACATTTTACAAACAATTTTGCCTTCTTTCTTATTAAACAATATCCAATATTCATTCATTTGAAACCAAAAATATATCTCTTTAGGTTTTGTAGGTCTTGTCCTCCTGTTTTCTCTTGCACCTTATCAGAGTAATTGGACCTCTTTTTAAGAACATATCGCTGCAATTCAATCTCCTTCCTTTTCCTAACCAAAGTCATTGTGCCTCTTTTCCTATTCCAATTCATTTATTTGACTTTTTCTCTTTTATCAAAACAATCTGATGCATTGTGTTTCTTTTCCTGTAAACATGAGATCATGGGTTCCTGTCCTTCTAATCTCCGATGTTCTCAAGTCGACTGTTGCTAATGTTTTTGACATCAATTATGTATTGTTGGACCCGAATCTGATTGTTGTGAACTAGGAGTGAGTAATTAAGAGTTCGATTCATTCCACTTCTTCTAGTCAATCAAGAGTGAAAAACTCGCTCTTCTGTTTGGAGGAAGGAATCTTGCTTTAAACCGGAGTAGAATTACATCATCGCTAAATTAATTAGTTCAGATAAGCGTGCAAACATTGCAGTGTCCAAATGTTATGGGTCGAAGAATTAACTAACTTTCAGTCATTAAAAGTTTGGACGTCAATTCTTGGGTTTTTGGAAACCAAATCAATTCTGTTTATGAGATTTTCTCCACATCTGATTCAAATAGCACATTGTTTAAACTGGTGCAGTCTTGCAGATAGAAAAAAAGTTTATCAAAATGTTTTGTCAAGCAGGTTTGTTTACGGTCTCGAAATTCTTAAAAATGTAAGGAAGGTTAATCATTCCAGAACGAGCTGATTGAAATGGAAGTTCTGCCAAGAATTTTGTTTTTGTTAAGCTTCAATTACATTGATAATCCAAATTGTTATCCTAGAAGTAAAGCTTTGATTATCATCATATCTGCAAGTTTCATATCATTAAAGAGAGTTTAACCAAAGTGTGTTTTATATGAAAATGGAATTCTGAAGTGATTAAAAGATATAACCCCATTATTACCATAAATGATACTCCAGTTTTTATGAAGTATAGAAACTCAAAAAGTATTCTTACCTGTATAGGAGACAGCACATCGCAGGTATTCTCACCTGTTGTACAGGTGTGCAAGGTGTGACGCAGATGATGTGTATTGATGATACACCTGCATGAGTACCCGCCCTCATCAGTCAGTAACTAGTCAGATACCCTTCTTCACCATTCTCAATCATCTTCTTCTCCTTCTGAAATACACCTGCATAGGCTAACGAGTTCACCAATATATAGATATGTAGATGGGTTCATACCTCTAGAGAAGAGGTTAGCATGCTGGCCTCTCAAGCCAAAGACCTATGTTCGAATCCTTGTGCTGTACCAAAGACATGAAACTTCATTAAGCTGTACATGAACCTGTCAGTACTAGACCAAATATGATTTTCCTCAATTATTTCAACACCATTATAATGCCCCTTCATATCATATACTCTTGACTGTCACTTCTTGATTCTTATTCCAAGTCATCAGAATTAATGTATTTCTCATGTAACAAAACCATTTATCTTTGATTATGTTGATCTCGTTGTCATTTGATGATACCTTGTTTTCTCCTAGTGGTAATTCCCAAGCTGGATCTGCCCATAATGAGAGTCAGAAAAATGCCAAAAATAACATGTAGTCCTGTTGTCTAAGACTCTAAAAGAGTTCTTTGTTTGTGGTGCTCGGCAGAATTTCTCCAATTAGTGAAACCACAAATAGATGTAGTAAGTAAAGATTACCCTCATGATGTTCTAGTTACACATATAGATTACTTTCATGACATACTAGTATATAGAGATTACTGGCATGACATTTGAGTTACAAGAAAAGATTTCTTGAATGTCATGCTACTTAGTACCCAGAGAAGCGTGTAGTCATTATATAGGGGTCTTCTGTCTTCAATCAACCTCTACCAGGGAGGTCGAAGCTATTATTGATATAACGGGATAATATCATTTTATAAATCCCTCGGCAAAGAACCCACCCTCTCTGGTTTACCTTATGGAATCATAAGATGATAGACTCTATATACCAAACTGGGTTAACATTATATTGTTTACCATAGTCAGTATAGAACATCCAGTACCGAAGAAAAACTAGATTCTGTTTACTATGAGAACAGCCAGTATACCATATTCTTTTTGTTTACTATATACCATAGTGTTTATACAATATTCTGCATTCCATATCATTTTACCACATTATTCTTTTGAGTCTGTATACCGTTTTCGGTATACTTTATTGTGTATACCATAGTCACATTCTTACTTGCATAATTGTATACCGTAATTAATAAACCTGTCTGTTGACCATATTCTGTATGCCATAGTTAGTAAAGCAAATATTTTGTGTAACACTTTCACCACATTCCATAATTCAATAAACAATAAGAATACACTATTTTGTATACCATAGCCTCTTCACCATATTTCATAAGTTAGGGATATTCAATTTTTTGGGTGACATTTCATCAGTGTGCTAATGAAAAAATAGAACAGTGTTATTATTTCATAATTTACATATATCCTTAACAATTTTGTCCAGTGAATATAACACAATTTACTTCATCGAGTAAATTTTAGAACCGAACCTCGTGTTGTTCCAATTTGGTTGCCAACATCTGAATCTTCTTGCCCTAATTCTTTCTACTCAAACCATGGCCCACAAAGAAGTTTGGAAATATTAGAGGACAAACAGTTGTGCATGATGGAGAAAATGAAAATGGCAATTCAATCACTTATTTCCTACGGGATCAGGTGTTATGTCTCAGACCCACATAATATCACACACATGAAATATAGAGTTTAACAACATTGTTTTCAAGTTAAAATCTGATACTGTATACATAGTCCCCATGTGTGATGAAGGTGTATGTTAACGCTTATAGCAACTATTTGAAACACCAGGCTGGTTTGTGTTTGTGTTGATATTGGACAACATCAGTTACTAGCTGTAGGCTATTACATTATAGTACATCTCCCTGCATGGGATCTACTCCCATATTGTTTCAATACTGCTCTAGGGAGGCCAGATTGCTCTCAATATATCCTCTTCCTTTCTCTTACATAAAACCTCCATTAGTTCCAGGATGGTTCCATTATCATGAGACTCTTGGACAGGTAGGTTAGAAAGTCAGGAACCATTGTTTCCAATCTGTGTACTTAGCGGATCTTCATTGTTAATCTTTATATAGTGTTGGATTGTTTGTGGGATTTGGTATTATAGCAATCTACAATACCATAGTTGTCGGTTATACATTCTGTGAGTTCTTATTGTCCAGTTGCATTTTGAGTTCTATGTGCTCTTATTGACATTCTTGTGCTAAAAGTTCTTCTTAAGTGATGATAACAAAGCTTCAAATGCTTTGATTTTGATAAATATTCACATTTGCAGGCAGAGATATTTCTGGATAATATTGGAAATGAATCTATGCACAGTTTCGATGCTTGTCTTAGAAGGCTTTTGATAAAGACAACTTTTAACATTTTCTGTTTAGGTAACCTGTTACAGAATGCTTGTTAAACCATTCCTCTCAATTCAATAAATTGGATATCGGTATTGTTTAAGCAATCCTTGGTCTTATAATTGTGTATCATGCAGCTTGATAATCCTTAACCAGCAGGGAAGGCCCATTATCAGGTTCATGATCAGCCCTTGATTAACGTGTAAAGGAATTTAAGACAAATCAATGATATGGCGTGAATAGGAAGGTATCAAATTGCAAAATCATGGAATTAGACATTGCAAACAATTTCCAGAAGAAAAAGGGACATGTGATTTGTGGGTATTATACAAGGTAAACTGTGGGAGAAAGATGATATCTGACAAGTCTAGAATTGGATTTGTCGCATCAGAATAAACGCTGGCAATTTTCACGGAGATGTATGATAGAAGAAATTCCTATTGGCACATGTTGCTCTCTAGGGTACGAGTGCGTTCCCTCTTTCTACACGGGTCAAATATGGCCGGACAGAAATCATTGGGCAGGGCTGCACCACCATGATGCTGATCTGATAGGGAAATTGGGAAGTCACTCAGCATTTTCAACAATTACATTAAGAAATTGAAACTTGCATGGAATCAGTCTACAACAGTGGGATATCTGGTGTGAAGTTGACTTGTAAATGTGGGATATTATTTAATCATTTCAGCTGCAATGTAATGACTTCACCTCTCTGTATGAAATAGAAATTCTGTAGTTTTTGATGATTTTTTTTCTAACAATTGTATTTGAAATCAAAGAATTGAATCAATATGAAAATTTATATATGTGTTTATTGTTCTTTGTTATTAAATGTGATACTGTTAACAACATGATTAGCATCCCCATCGGAACAAGAGTCCCCTAAAAAAGTTCAAACACACAAGTTTCATTGTACATACTCAACCAGTCCTTACATCTACACAAACATATACATTGTTGTTTTTTAACTTTGTTTACCAAAAGTTGTAAAATTAATTTCACTGTCAAAAGTGACAACCATATTCCTCATATTATTTTAGCATCCCTTCAAAAGGATATAGTATTTATGTTACCGGTAAGTTTGTTACAGGAATTGCAAATAGAGTAACTTGAAATGACATTTTTCTATTTTATAAAATTTTTGCTGTTTTTAATGAATTGATTTCCTGTTTCAGATTGAGTCAACAAGCATAGCCGGTAAAGATGCCAGATTGAGGGAAGGGGATCAGATTTTACAGGTGAGTAATCTCACATATGAAGATTATGAATTCAATTATCTCCAGATCTTAAATTCTATTCAGAAGATACCTTGTATCCCTTGTCCTTCATGACTTCACACCTAAAAAAACTCTGGAGAACTGAATATGCTTAATTTTGATGAATTTTCTTTCAGAAGGTACAAAATATTTGGAAAGGTCTCTAATTCTATTACAACAACTATCTTGTCTAAGTGCATCCAGTAGATTCGCACTTCCTCAAACTCTACCAAATCTTATTTTGATGTCTCTGAATTTTATTCTTATCCAATCTTCTATTTTCAACATGTGTTAATAAGTTCACTAATTCTCTTGTATGTAATCTAAGTCTGTCCATTAGATTCACACTTCACGAAATTGTACAAAATGGTTTCTATCTAGGTCTACCCCAACTAGAATGGTATCTCTACATCATGTTTTAAGAAGCTCTCTAATTCCATTACAACCACTATCTTGTCTTAGTCCATCCATCATATTCACACCACAAGAAACTGCAAAAAGAAAATTCTCACCAATTCTATCGCACATAGTATCTATCTATGTCAAACATATTTTAAGAAGGTACGTTTCTCATTCTGTTACAACAACTGTCTTGTCTAAGTTCATCCATTATATTCACACCTCAAGAAACCACACACAAAATTTCCTCTCTGATTGTACCCCAACTAGTATCTATCTATTTATGTAAAACATGTTTTAAGAAGGTTTCTAATTCTATTACAACTAATATCTTGTCTAAGTCCATCCATTATATTCACACCTCAAGAAAACGGGAAAAAAATTTCCTCTCTGATTCTACCCCAACTAGTATCTATCTTTCTATGTAAAACATGTTTTCAGAAGGTCTCTTATTCTATTACAACTAATATCTTGTCTAAGTCCATCCATTGGCTTCACACCCCAAGAAACTGTAAAAAAAACTTTCTCTCTTGTTCTATCAAAAGAAGTATCTATCTATGTAAAACATCTTAAAAAGGTCTCTAATTCTATTACAACTACTATCTAGTCTAACTCCATCCATTGTATTCACACCTCAAGAAACAAAAACAAAAAATTCCTCTCTGATTCGACTCCAACTAGTATCTATCTTTCTATGTAAAACATGTTTTAAGATGGTCTCTTATTCTATTACAACTTATATCTTGTCTAAGTCCATCCATTATATTCACACCTCAAGAAAACGGGCAAGAAATTTCCTCTCTGATTGTACCCCAACTAGTATCTATCTTTAAATGTATAACATGTTTTCAGAAGGTCTCTAATTCTATTACAACTTATATCTTGTCTAAGTCCATCCATTGGCTTCACACCTCAAGAAGTTCCTAAGAGATGTGACTCCCAGAGTAATTAGTCAACACATGTTGGCACCAATGGACTATTGATTACTGCTAATGTTGTAGTCCCTGGCCGCACTGATCACTTACTTATTTACTTAGACTAGGAATGTAAATAAACTCTTGACGATTTGACATCCACTGTCATATTCTCGTGAATAATTGACGTAAAGAAAAACTTTCCAGAACTTATAACACCACGAAAGTAACCTAGAAACTTTTTTCACACTTTGTGATCTGTTTTTGTCAGTTAGATGTCTATTTTAAAGCAATTTGGAAAAAAAATCTCGTTTGAGAAATTTATTTTGTGATCAGAGCCTATTATAGCTGACACTTGCAGAACAGTGACATTATCATATACTGAAGACGACATGCAAAAAACGCATTAAGATGTTGACTGTTAAGTTTATTCAATCTCTAATGGTGTAAACGGCCTTGTACTGTCATACATAGACATTAGACTACAGAAATCAGATGTTCTTTTGCGCAAGGGAAAACACAGCTATTACGATTTTTGTGCTTTTTCTTTAACTTTAATTAGTTTTTCAAGTATTTTGTTAGTTATCGGATTTTGTTAGTTATGTAACTTTGATATTTCATCTTGAAGAAGATATTCTTTCACATCAAGAAAAATATGTTTTCATTTGTCTTGAATGTTTTTGTAAATGAAAAAAAGATAATTGTCAAATTCAAAATGGTGTGTCTTACATAAGTGCAAAAAAACTTCATTTTCTAACATGCAAAGAACTTTTTAAGAATTAATTTATTTTCACTCTATTCGCAAGGATGAGAGTGCTGTACATGAAATAAGTGCATACAATGGATAACAACATTTGTCACAAGCAATCACAATATTTGGTCAATTAAGAGTGAGGTCAGTATAAGTTGACTGACCAGAGTGTCCAGATGACAACTTGTCATGTCCAGTTGCAGTCCTCTGACCAATTAGTTGATTAGTTGTTCTAACGAATTTATCTAATTACAGATAAATGGTGTTGATGTCCATAACCGTGACCAGGCCATCAAGCTATTCTCTGACCAGGGAGCCGACATCACCTTACTGGTAGCGCGGCCCCAATTACAGGTAAGTTAACCCTAACATTCAGGATTATGAGACTCTTGTATATCAAGAATGACAAAATCATAGCGAAGACTCTCAAGCTATGCATGTAGATTTTTTTAATTGCGTTTGGGGTTTAGGAGAAACCTTTACCCATTGCCAATGAAAAAGTTGAAATAGCCCAAGAATATTGTTTACAATTTAAAAATAAGTAAGGCTGTTTCTACTAACTCTTAGAGCTTGTAATTTCTATGGGCGGATAATTGAATGAAATTCTACTTTTTCCATATAAAGTTTACAAAGACTCACTTCGAAACTGGATACTTCTCAAGTTTATTTTTACATTGTTTCACATGTTTTCCTTGGTCAAATTCAAGTCAAAGGAAACAAGAACTTAAAAAGACAATCAAAACTCAATATTTTCTAAATAAACATGATTTTTTTTAAAGCCAGATACAGTTGCAAAATGAAAGAAATCCTGTCCAAAGGTGATTTTAAAATGTTAGAAGAATAAAGACATTTTCAGTGATCATTTACATAAAACGACTGTTAATAATGATATGAGGTTTCAGTCAGCATTTAGTCTCGACAGTACACTCTGACATGGGAGTAGAAATTTTATACAAAAAAAGAAAAACAATGATAGCAGTTTTGGAACCTAATTCAAAACATCCCCATTCTCAAAGACAATTGGTGTTTTTGATGAGAAACTCGATACCAAGGTTCGCTTCCAAATCTTGAAGATACAAATCCAAAAGCAATTCTCCATTGGTCCTGATACAGAACTTCTGACAAAACAGCCTTCCTGAACTAAGTTGATGATAAACAACAAAATCTCTTTGAAGTGGGGGATCCTTTTCCTCTTATCCCCCTCCCCCCTTTATCATGAAGGGGGAACAAGGGGTCTGCCTGTCTTGATATCTCTGATTCACTGCGCTATGGTTTCTCAGATGTAGAATCATTGTAATGTTTAGATTTTATCTCACAACTCTTACATCATCTTCTTAAAAATTTGTTATAAGTGACTCATTTTAGTTTTGATTTTGTGTCATTCTTACTTTTTTCCTTTATAAAGATGTTTGTATGATTGACTTAGATATTATCCAATGTGACTTTTAAATGAATAAGCATAAAAGATAATTTAAGACACACAAAAATAATCTTTGAATGATTCATGCAATTAAAATGGCCATGGAGACTTCAAAATCTCTATGATCAACTCTTTAAGGAAAGATAAAGATTGATATTGTTTGTCATTGACCAGTATTCTGGGTCCATTTTCTGTCTACCATACCTGGGAGCTAGCATGGTTGTAGAGTTTTGGACTTTCTTGTAAAATGGCTTGAAGATTGAGTATGTGACTAGGGCGAAGAAGTGATGGAACCAGCTCGCATAATTCTTCTCTTGGAAAGGGATGAGTAAATGTGCAGAGATAATGTTAGATAGTAGTAGTAAAGCAGATGAGTCAAAAACTTTCATGCTCAGATGCCCCTTTCGGGTGGTTGTTGGGTGTAGGGCGGGCAGAAAAAGGAAAATGTTTATGCACAGATCCACTTTTGGGTGGGGGGTGGTTGGAAGACGGATGGAAAAAGGAAATTTTAAGTGCAGATCCGCTTAGAGAGAAACATTTTACAAAATAATACTAAAGTGGGCTTCCCAAAAGTTGGGGGGCGGGGGAGATTCTCCTATCCAGTGGGGCCTCTCTTTCCCAGCAGGAAGGGGACTTGTGTTTGTTGCTCTAAGATATGGAGGCAGGTCTTCCCATTTGCCTAGATCAATGATGGCTAGGATTTCACCCCGATATACTTTCTTGTGCCATTTCTGACATTTTTCTCAGGCTTATGTTTCTTTGTTTTACACACGGCAGGTGTGAGTTTAGGGGATGATTTTGATTTGATTGTGGGTGTTGTGATTCTTGATTTTCTAAAGATAACAGGCAGATCGTAAGCTCACCTGGTTGTTATGACAACAGGCTATAGCAGGTAAATGCTAGAAGTATTTCACGGGGAAATAGCTTCAAATTGGTGGTAGAAAAAATCTTGAAAGCATAGCATTCTTTATATTCTACAAGTCATGATACCTTTAACAGAAATAAATAAAACAGAAATGAATTCTGTTTTTGTTCAAGACATAGCTAGAAGAATGTGTTTGTCCTTCAATAAACCTTTAAAATGATATCAATATTTTGAAGTTTCAAGATCGAAATTTTTGTTCTTTAAGTGATATAAAATTTATAGGATTTCACATCAATATGACAACTTCTTAGGAAAGTTCAAAGTAAAGAAAATTATTATTTGTATATTGAGTAAGACAATGATAAGTATGATTCATAAATATGTTCTTAAGTAAGAAAACCTGAATGCATTCACCAAAATGTGATAATAAATCTGAATTCAAAGTCACTTTTGTAGCACATCCTTATTGCACCTTGATAAACTGAATCTTCTTCAGTTATGTTTGATATTTAAAAATTGATTTCAAAGGTAGAATTTGTTTGTAGTCTTTAAAAAAACTACTTTGCAATTGACTTGTGGTTTTTGAAAGACAAACATTTTAAGGCCACAAAAATTAAGATTGATTTAATTGAAAATATAAAAATTTAGCAAAATCTACCAGGAAGCACTTAATATTTTTAGAATAATCAATTAACGACAATAGCAGAAATAAAGGTTAAATGGTTTTGATATTAAAAACAGAAAATTCAGCTATAACCATTTTGAAACCAACTGCCTCTGAAGCAACAGTTGAGTCTGATGAATCTCCCCTATCTTCTTCTGGTAGCCTGTGAACCCAGCCTCTAGATTTATTACAAAGGGCATCACGTAAACATCTCTCTTATCTTGTACAGGAACAAAGACATAGTGCTTTGGTTTCGTTCCTGATACAGGTCTCGAGATAGAGGGGGTCACGTTACACTGGTGCATATGAACAAATTTGTTGAGAGCAAAAAGTCAAATTTAGAAATGATAGGAAAAGAAATGTCAAGTGATATAGCCTACTTAAACTGTCAAACATTAACACAAACATATTACACAATTTCTCCATTTTGAACAGATTTAGGTTGTTTAAAATTTCTTCGAAAATGCTTTGAGATTATGTATCGGTCACATGGAACATTAAATGTTCGCAAGTGCAAACAAAGCATAAATCATTGGTTTCTGGAAACAGGAATTTTTTTTAACGGAAAAGCGTAATGATTCTGCAATGAGTCCGTCTCAGTGTTCTTTATTATCTTGGGATAATGGATCCGTAGATGAATGTGTCAAAGTCGCTAATACGACTTTAACTCATTGACAATTTACAGCAGAAAATAACTGAAATAAGAAGCTCTCAGGGGAAAAGACTATATGCCCAGCTCAGTTGAACTTTCGCCTTGACCACCTCGCGTAAAAAATGTAATAATTGTTGCTTCCAGTCATTTACCTCTCCAAAGCCATTCTCCCTGGTTCCACTCAAGCTGCACCCAATAACAAGCTCATTTTCCCCATGACATAACTACTTACAGGCTAACAAATGTCAGTTCCACTGGTTCCTCTGAAAGGTTCATGGGGGTCTCTGGGCATTATGGAGTTAATTTTTCAATAAGCCTCATTTGAGGCATCGCATGAGCTCCAAACACTGCCAGCATGGCTGTAAGGAGTCTTGCTGTGGCTCCTTCATGTCAGGCGGCCATTTTGCTAAAGCCATGTCATGGTTATAGTTACCAGACTGTGTCCAACAGTCGTGGAATCAGAGCTTAAAGGTGAAGGATGTCAGACTGGAAGAACCTCTGGTTAACTCTCTCTCAGTGTCCCAGACACCTTTGCCTCACAGAGAAGCTGTTTTCTTCCAACTGTTTTCAAGGTGTTCATGTCTGTTTCATAAGATGCAACGGCTGCTGTGATAGACAGACTGCAGGAAAAAATTAGTGATAATTGCCTGTAGCATGCTTGAATGGGTTTCAAAGTAATCTTCCGTAGATCTGAGCGAGAGTGAAAGTTTCCAGACCGGCCGGGCTAATTGACAAGCGGGATACTACATGCATGAAACTTCTTATTCAAAGCTAGAGATTACAAGTTAGATGAGAGCTTTGGAGAAACCAACTCTGCAAAACTTTTCTCTCTTGCAATGAGAATGTTGTCGTTTCCATTTTCCCAAGTCTTTTCTATCATTCTCATCCTTTCATTACCCAAAGGAAAAATCTATAATATTTCAGTAAGTAATATGTCTTTTTGAATACATCATTTTCCCCAAGACAATCCTAATTGTTTTAAAAATGAAACAAAAGTCCACTAGTCGGTATTGGTCATTACTCTTGTCATTTTTGATTAATTACATTCAGATGTTAATGAGATTATTGGTGTTTTTTCACTTACTTTCACAATGAATATAGATGTAAGTCATGTAGCCCAAGATAATCAGATTATCACGGAAGCTGATACGATCAAACTGCCATCTTCCTGAGAAAGCAAAACTTGTTGATGAATCACTCTATTCCTGAGGGGACACAGAAAAAGGTTCATCTATATATACTAGTAATGAATTATCACCAGAAATCACGCATGACTAATACTTCTAATATCAGGATAGAAATAACACCTAGTGTTATGAGATGATATTTGCCACTTAAAAGTTATTCGGTGGATATCCATTTGTATTTAGAAAGATATTATCAACTGATTAGGGGTGGGATAGAACAGTGGTTAGCGTGTTTGGCTAAGGTTTGGGTGAAACACTACACTGAATTTCAGCGCAGTACAACCCATGGTTCGCTAGCTCCAGCTAATGCTGACAGGTTTCACCGCAATGTATAGCCACATCTGTGTTGCAGGCTTTCTCCCTGCAATAATACTAGCAGCTGTGATATAAGTGAAATACTCTTGGAAGCGGCATTAAGCCCCAAATCACATCACCTCCCTTGACCTATCAACTGATGAAAAAAAATTTGCTCATTGACAATCCTGAAAATGCTAAATGCTGGGTAAACACCTTGCTTATCACTTTTTCAATGAACGAAGTGTCTGTATATTAGAGGGCCTGTCAAAGTTTAAAAAAATGCTGGTCTGTTTTCAAATCACAACCCTCAGAGACAGTAAAGACCAAACAGTATTTTAACACTGCCATCAAGTTGCTAACTCTCGTATCACCCTTCTCAGAGCAATATGTTCATGTCCCTCAAGCAAAATGTTCATGTCCCCAAGAAAAATGTTCATATTCCTTAAGCAAAATGTTCATGTCCCCAAGAAAAATGTTCATATTCCTCAAGCAATATGCTCATGTCCCCAAGAAAAATGTTCATATTCCTCAAGCAATATGCTCATGTCCCCAAGAAAAATGTTCATATTCCTCAAGCAATATGCTCATGTCCCTAAAGCCAAATTTTCATGTCCCCAAGCATTATGTTCATGGCCCTTAAGGAAAATGTTTATGCCTCCCAATCAATATGTTCTTCCCTACTCTTAAAGAATACAGGACCATGGCTGCCAGACACCTTCTTAGTGTGTTACCTGAGGCCTAAGTAACAAATACAGCTAATACTACCTTTGATCTGCTTGTTCCTTATGTATGGAGACGGAGTTACTTGTTTCTGCCAAGTCTACAACCCGAGGAATTCCTCCGAAAGCTCCGAGTGTAGAGTCTTTCCACCACTTGACATGTTTGCTTCAGCGTATTTGTTATGTACGGCATGATCCGGTTCCACGTGCAAGCCTGGTTTTGATTCTGAGGAGCTCTTTGATGTTCTACATCATTACAAGAGATTTCTCCATTCCTCTGCTCGCTAACTTTCTTAAAAACATACTTCTTGTTTTTTGGTTGCTTTTGTTCAAAGACAATGTTTCAATTTCAAAAAATATTTTCATTCTGTTTGAAACTGTTTAAATTAATGGACCTTTGAATAGGATTATGAGAGCAGAACTGGTTTATTTTCATTTTTGTTCTTTGACGTCACATTAATTTTGAGTGGAGACTCTGAAGGATTTTGATGAAGTTGAGAGACACTTGACAAATCTTAAAGTTAACTCGATAACTCTGATGATTTCTCTCTCAATGTCATGCCAATAGCCATACTTGTGGATTAACATCAAAGGGAAATTAAATTTCAATTTATTTTGAGTTTTACAAAGTCATTAAGAACAAACTACTTGTAATGCATTGCATCAACAACTCTCTATAGAAAATTGACAAATCTATCATTCATTGCTTGAGAAATATGATTTTTTCAGTTTTAAATAGATGCAATTGTTCGAACTTTCTCCTAGCTGCAACCAAAGTCACAACCATGGTCATACATACAGTCATCAAACAAGACAAGAGCCTGAAGAATAAACTCTGTCAATACTTAGAAGTTTATCGCCAGACAATTTGAATTATAGAAATTATTACATGAGAAATGATAAATGTATCATTCATTGCTGAATTAAGTCATATGAATTCTTTAGTCTCAAATAGATGCAATATTGATCAAATCTTCTCTAATCATCAGAACCAAAGCTACCACAGAAATTATAATCATCAAACAAAGAAATATGCTGAAAGATGAATACTGTAGATATGTTAAAATTTTATCACAAGAATATTCTTAGTAGTCACAAATAGATTCAATTGTGATCAGATCATCTCCCAGTCTTTAGAACCAAAGTCATCCCCATATTCTTAAAGTCATCAAACTTAAAGAGAGGCTGACCACCATAGATACTTAGAAACATAGCATCAGACCATTCCTTAGTTGCTGAATTAGAGAAATGATAACTTGAGTCTTATGAAAGTCAACCAGGTTTATGTAGGACACACCTCAATATTTTTCAACTTTCTTCTTCTGAGAAGCCATAAATAAGCAATTCATTTCTTCTTGTCTGTGAGTTTCCTGCTAGTTATCTCATTAGGATGATTAAAAACTCTAATCTATCCCACCAGCTGTCACTCGAATCAACAGAAGCCCATTGCTGTTTTCACTGTAAATATAAGTAGTTGCATCTCTCCCCTACCAACCTTATCTACCAAAGAACTTCAGTTCAATAAAGGAGAAAAGAATGCTTTGGATCAATCAATTAGCTTTATAAAGTCAATCCTATAAAAAGCAATCAGATTTTCCAGCTACCTTGATCCAAATTTATTTGGCTAGCACTTATTTTGTAGAAGTGGCAATGTTCCCATAAAAGAGGTCCGAGACAGAAAGTAACCGAATAAACATAAATAGTTAGTGATATTAAGCAAATCTTTATATAGTGAAGCAATCAAATAGTATTCTGTCTATTGGCATTCCGTGCCTAACATTTTCAAAGGGAGATAATTTCCTCTAGCGAATCTGTAATGTAAACACGCGGAAATGAGGCAAAACATGTGTTATTGACTTTGAGCAGCGATTAAGTGCTAATGTTTATCTCATTAGCAGAGTCATTGTTAATGAAGTGTTTAATTACCTCCTCATGTTACCATTTCATCCACAAATATTTGTACCATAAATACTGAATCGCTATGCCTATGTCTAAAGAGTCTTCTATTATGTTGCTGTTGAAAAATCATTATGCCAAAACATTGCACTTGATCGGACTAACAGATGAGAAATAAAACTATGACGTTATAGACAATGGATAGTTTAATTAGTTAATGGACCAAATATTTGATATTCAAGGCACGGGTCTGGTTAATGTATATTTAAGTGGTGAGAGTTTCTGGTAAACTCATTATATTTAGATAATAATCAAGAGTACATTTAGATAGAACGATCAAATTTCAAGATTTATTTGAAAAGTTCAAATTTGCTGAGTCGACATTACCTGAGAGGGGGTGTTTTTCCTATCACGTAAATAGGTTTGTTAAAGTGCCAAGACCCAACATATGAAACACAAAAAGCATTTGTTAAGTTCATCACTACACCTAGGCGTTCAACAGAGAACCAGTGGATTGTGTTACTAGTTGTCAGGATGGTAGTTTCTACATCAACCAGATATCACCAGGGGGAGATAACTTCACTTGGCCAACATGAAAGACTCTTCCAGATGATGTTGCCTCACTTATCATGTTTTAGTTGTCTTTCTAGAGAAATACTGCTTTACCTTCAACTACTTATTATGATTTACTACCACTACTTTTCTGATGACTGTTTTCAAAGCCGAAACAATCTTTTTTGAAGGCTTTTTTTTTTTAGACCAAGCAAGTTTTTGAAAATAACTGTTTTTATGTTTCTCTCAGAATGCATTATCTATGTCATAACTGTCCAAATGAGGGGTGGTTTATGCTTTCGGTACTATGTCAACAACATGATGACTTGGAAGGGTTTTTTTCCCAACCACTTTTGAAAACACTTGCATAAGCGCTGTAAAATATATAACCTTAAAATTCACAAGTACAAGGACAGCAGTTTCAGGTTGGAGAGTCAAACTTGTGGACTTTACTTTTTTTTTTTAGAGAATAATTCATATGTCTTGGAGAACAATGATGTTTTTTTTATGTCAACTAAGAAAATGAATGAAAGGTTATAAATATCGCTATATATATATATGTATACATTCATATATATAGACACTTATACTGGAGAGTTATATGTCTATCCTCACATATTTGTATAATCTTAATCAAGTATCATCCGTTAAGAGAAATATGTACTTTATATAGATGACTCTTGGAAGAAGTTGTAAAAAATTATACTCATGTTTCCATGGTAACCTGATTTGAAATCTTCATATCTTTTTGCACTATGGAGTGATGTCTCACTTTTGCTACAAATTAGAAAACATCACTGTCAGCTGTGGCCATAAAGATAGCATTATCTGTCTGAGTTTTACAAAACAAACCATTATGATACGGTCTTTCCATTATGATAAGATTTCCTCAAAGATGTTGCGTAAGGATTTGGTGAAAGTGGCATTTAGGAAGAAATTAAAACAACCATTAATTGAGATAAAAACTAAGATATATTTAAAGAGTTGTCAAAAGAGATTCAAACTTTCAAAATATATTTGGTTAAGTCGAATCTCTAATGTCTGGGATTATCCAAATACTTGAAATTTTATCAAAGTCTTAATTTTTTATCCTTTATTCCAGTGTGATGATGGATTTATGGATGAACACAATATGGTTCTGGATGATCTGCACATGGATTTACTGGAGAAACATCACCATGATAACATGGCATACATGGCTCACATGCTAGCAAGGGTGAGTAACTCCTGCTAAAGAATCTGTACAACCACTAAAAACTTTGATGTCTTGCCTTTTGGTGCTAGTTTGGAATGAAAAGTGGTAGAATAACAACACACAATGAAAATATAGAAATAATTCGTTCCCTATGTCCACTACAAACATTAGATCCAATTTGAAACGACAAATGCCTCTTATAATTTGTGTCCATATGGAATAAAAAAAAGATCCACTAAAAATGCGATTTCTATGAAATGAAAATTATGGAATTGCTTTTCAAAATGGTTATAACCAGTTCATTAGGTACATCTTTTGGTTTTGATGACCTTTTTTGGCTTTGATTTTGTGTTTTGATGATCTCAAAGATTAAAGACATTTTTTTCGATAATCTGGGCTAACAAATGTTTGGTCGCAGATGGGGTCTGTCAAATGTCCAGCAACTAACACAAAGTGATGGTTTGACCTCATCAGTGTCATTGTGACAGACAAATTTATTCAAATTAAATATGAAGGATTAATGCTTGGACAGACATTGTGCAATTACAGCAGCTACAACGATTTCATTTATAATTCCCCGTGACACTGACAAACAGTCTGATGGGAGTAACAAGGAAATGGTTTTAGTGGTTTGGGTCTATGAAGGGACTCCCTTAAAGCGCCTGAGGCTTTCTTTCTGTCTATTCCGAGGTTTGGCTCCTTGGTGCCACATGGCATGCTGCCTTCTAGAACCGGCCATTAACACCTGTGAAAGATACAATTAAGGAACAAGATTAAATGGCATCAATCAGACTTAAAACACCTTCCATTTAGACATAACACACCATCTTGCTTAATTCCTATTTATTTTTAGTTCTAAATGCTTCAGGCGGATGCTGGTTTCTTGAATAGAAAATCTTGTTTTAGTTAATCGGTTGCTGAAATAGAACTAGATAAAAAAAAGATTCATTGAAAAACAAGCTTGTGTTCTTCTAACTACAATAATTTATTGTTGAAAAGGCTCAAGGTTTTTTTAAAACCCAAAATAATTTATCGGCATGAAGTCCTAATCAGCCTCTGACTCATGCCCTTGTTATAAAGATGACGACAAAAGGAAGGTTTTGTTCTTGTGAAAAAAGATTTCTAAAGTTTTACGAAGAGGGATCCAATGGCAGGTGCTTGTTTGTAGGTAGGGATCACTAGTCTGAAGAAAGAAGCAAGAGATTCTTACAGGGTGATGTCAGGTATATCCACACTGTTCAGGCTAATCCTGTACTGGCTTTCTTTATAAAGGGAAAACAAATGCAGGTGTCTTCATATAACCTGGCACTGCCACAGATGATCTTTTATAGGAGAAGGGTGTTTTGCTCAAAGCTTTTCTATGTTGTGAACAGTCTTGTGAGAACAATCCTGCAAAAGGGGATCTATTAGTACAATATCAATTTGCAGTTTAGGGTCTTAAATTGAGATAGAGTCACAATCACAGTGTTTGCATATGTTAGAGATGAAAAGAGTGAAGAAAATTGCTTGTCCAGTATCTCACTCCGATTTCTTCTACCATTCAATGTGATGATGGATTGATAATTTATAGTTCTTTTAAAGTAAGCACAGGTGTAAATGGCATGATTCACAGATATAAATATTGTACAAATCATTTATATGAATGTGGTATAATATTGAAATATGAGGTACAAAAACTAAAGTCACGTCACTATACCCAAGCTCTGATTGGCAATGCTAAGGAAAAGCTTCATGTAATCTTCCTAGTAACAAGACGATACTAATTCTCTGACAACTACCGATTCCCTCTTAGTGACTGAGGAGATGTTATCTTCTTGACAACTAGTCATATAAACTTCCAATAAGCCTCTGTACGCTTACATCACTCACGGCAGAAGAAAGCCCCTTCAAACATCATTCCATCCTCAAAGAAGAAAGAAGCTTATAATCTGCTGTGATGGCAGACGACGATTTCTATGAGGCAGACACATGTTTTGCTGCAAGCAGACGCACATAAACCACCTGATTCCGTGGCGATGTCACGACTTATCCCTGTCACTGTCAGAGAAACAGAAATAATACCACGGTCTCAGGAGACACCGCTCCATATTTAGTTCTGCAGTCACCCTCTGTGACATTAAACCTCCGATTGACTCCATGTTAGTATTACCTTGTCAACAGAGGGAGACATTTCCTTCCAATTCGACTTTGTCTCGGGGAAGAGTTTTCTAGTTTCTTGGCGTGATTTACGCTGATGATCACCTAGCCGTGATTTTTTAAGATGAAGGAGTATTCTCGAGACAGAATCTATGGAGACTTCATCTGTTCTTCATCAAGAGAACTAAACTGTGCTCTTTACTTGGAGTCGATGTTTGTTTCAACAAAGTCAGACGCTGTAAATTCTAATTAAAATGATTTAATTATTGTTAACACGGAAATGTCTGAGTCAAGCATATTTCTCATGCAGTAATCAGATCAGAATGTCATTTGATTCAACTTTTGTTTGCTTAACTTTGAACTTTGCTTGTTGAACACTTATTCAACTAGAGACAATTGGAAAGGTATATTTGTAAAAGAACTTTTTGATTTTTTTATATGTGGATATCTTTACTACAATTTAATTCCATCTTTATGCAAAGAAGATAATGAATTTGACCGTTAATTCTAATAGAATTATTTCATGACCAAATGTTACATGATGAACAAATTATCTCTACTTCCTTTTCAAATAAAATAACGACTTCCTCACTTATTCACTGAAAAACAGGATCAGCTGTTATTCCTGATTGAAAATATCTCCCACGTTGACCCAGTATCAGAAACTCATACAAAGGAATAATTCCCACTTTAATTCATACTTTTCCCATTCTCAAATATCTAGTCAAATAACAAGTTTACTACTCGGGCTGTTTTCAAAAAGATCTTTATTTTCTCTCCCTCCAAACCAAAACACATAAACCCCACCCTACCCCCAACCCCAAAACCCCTAGAAACGTCCCTTTCACTCCCCAGCCACCCCACACCTCCACCCCCTATGATTAGCATTAAACAGACATACTCACAGCTTGGAGAAAGCAGTTGCTACCCCTCACCACCCCCCTCCCCAAACCAAAACACAAAACCCCCACCACCCCCCACCTCCCCTTCTCAAACCCCTAGAAACCTCCCTTTCACTCCCCCAGACACCCCACACTTCCTCCCGTATTATTAGCACTAAACGGACACACTCACAGCATGGAGCAAGCACTTGCTAAATGACATGAAAAACCCTCATGAACAATCGTTAAAAACTCCCCATGTTAAGTGATTATCTCTTCCACCCTCCATATGTTAAGGCAGCTATTAAAAGGATTTAGAGGCGTGTGATTGAGGCAACTATTAAGTCTTTAAGTCACTTCCAGTGCCCATATGTTACACGACAGGTGTAATCGGTGTGAAGTATTATTTTTGAAAATGGTTAGGGTGAGGGATTGGAGATCGAGGTGTGGTCTCATTTGATGGGAGGCTGATAATCAATCTTGATAGTGTGATTGTCCTCTGGACAATATTCTCCTTTATATTGCATTTCTTCTCATACAATATGTTAAAAGTCTCTCACCTTTTGTAATATCTTTGATCCAGGGTGTTGAATATCTGTCAGGGCAAATAATTCTTAATTTCTAATGTTGATGTGCACTTATCACTGAACCAAAAGATGATTTTGTGGATAAAATACCCAATTATCTGTGAAAATTGTCAAGTTTTTGCTACTTCTCCCCTATATTTCTTCAAGTTTTCGAAATGAAATTAGCGTTGCACTGTGATCGAGTAAGTCAGAAGGATTAACAGAGCTGTATGTTCTTTTTATGCCAGTCCTGAGGTAACCAGTGCAAAGAATTGAAAAAGTTGGTAGAACTCCTCACACCATCAAAGAGGAAGTGTGATGAAAGGAGCTTCTATCTGTCTCTGCATCAGAGATTTAAGAGAAGCAAGTAACATTTACTGCACTTCTCAGAAAGTCGACACCTTGTGGTAACAACAAGCCCCAACTTACATTTCCAGCCCTACCATTACCTCCTCTTCCATATCGTTACTTACCAATTCTCTGGAAGGGGAGATTCTAGTTCTATCTGTGTGAAAGGAATCTTGAACTTTAGATATAGAAAACTTTTAATGTTTTTTTTTATCAAATTGCTTAAGTTTAGCTATTGATTTTGAATTACAAAGTTTATTCAACCATAATTTCAAAAGTCTTTGACTGACAACTACCAATAAGATTTGTGAAAACATCTTTTGAGAAAAAAAGCTTCTGAACATTAATCATTCATGCTGAATATGTCATTTTATCTCTGCAAACATCGTTCATGAAATTATTTCCACAACTGCACTTCAACTCGCATGTTCCGACCAAATTTTGGAAACCTAATATAGCAGAACTAGGAACTTCACATCTCTTGGATCCTTTATTATGAAATTTTATACGAAGACTTAATAAAATTTCTGTCAGTCATTTCAACCCTGAACATAGACATAGCGGTTCTTTGATGTTTGTCATCTTTTACGCTGTTTGAGTGACGATGAAATCTAGCCTTCAGCCACTGAAGAGTTCCAAAGGGGGGCTTATTTGTCATGAATACCTTTATATCTGGTCAGCCATGCTTGTAATTGAGGATCTTGTGATGAAAAAAGATGTATTCATTTAATATGATGTATGTAGGTTGAGAGGCCGAGCTCGGTGACTGTCTGAAGTCCAACAAAGGGACGTTGGCTTTGAGACTGACCGAACTAGTGTGTTAATTAGTAGCACCGCAGCTCTGTCCAAACATAGAGAATTGACAGTTTTGTTATAATTACAGAAAAGATTAGAAAAGAATTGGGTTGGTAAAAGACCTTTCATGTCATTGAGGGGTTAGAGGACAACCGAATCTAGCACTTCCCTTCAGACGAGATAAAAAATGAAAGAATCTTGTTAAAAGGCAGATAGATGTGTAAGAAGTGGGTTAGAAGGGATGAAATGGAGGGCTGTAGGTCTTATAAAGGGATTTGACGTGTTTACAAATCACATCAACAGCAGTTTGAAGCATAGAGCTCTTTGAAGAATCACCCAGGATAGAAGTTTTCTCGATGCTGAGGACAAATTGGCTGGGTAACAGTTTGATTGGTTTTAAAGTGAGGGAAGATAAACTGATAAAGAGGATGTAGAGAGTTCTGGAGATGTCTGATGAAGTCCCTCTAGTGTCATTAGGCGATTCTGCCATTTTAATTCCTTGTGTTCGAATTATACATCAGAAAGCATGTTGTCTGCCACTTTAAACACAAGATGGGATAATGAGATTTGAGAGGCAATGGTTTGTTTGATGTAGTGTGACAGGAGGCAGAGGGAAAATGGCCGCTGGAAGATAGCAGGACTCATTAGCTATTGTTGAGACTCCTTACAGCTCTATAGGCTTGATTCTTGGTGGGCCTTCTCCCTTGTGTCCTGACCTGGCGATATCCCGAGCTTTGAAGTTAATCTAAAGTATGTTTTGTACACATATATATAATAACAGGTGCTGGGATATCCCCTGCTAGGAAGATGTGATGCTTTTTGCTTACATTATGGATATCGATAAGTTCCGTCACTTTATCCTCACACTGGGTTTGTCTGACATATGTTAGGGTTATTGAGTTACTTAGTGTTTGAAATAGAAGCACCGCTCAAAATATAGGATTTAACAACACTTCCCTAATATGTCGCAGCTGTGAAGACAATAATGGTTTTTTCGTTTATCTTGCATTCTACAAGATCACATCAAAGGACATTTTAAGCTTTGATTTTCTTTTATCGTTAACTGAATGATCTCATATCGTCAACTTGAAAGATGGTTAAATTGGCAATAACATGTATGATTGTCTATGTTTCGCCCATTAATACACAAACTTTATATATTTGTACACCATCGTTCTTTGATCAACGGCGTTGTTCACGTGTTTAACAGAAACAAATTTCTTTGATGGGTGATTGTTTGTGAATCATGTTTGACTAATGGTGGAATATTGTTGCAGCGCCACCTAGATGAAGAAGGAGGAACTACAGACACCGCTACGACGGAAAACTCAAATAAACATGAAAAGGACAGTGGAGTTGGACGAACAGATGAAAGTACTCGAAATGATGAAAGTTCAGAACAGGTGACCTTTTTTTTTTTTTATATATAGGGGTTTTTTTGGAAAATTTCTACTTAAAATAACACCAAAAATCATGATTTGGTTTCATTTGATATAGCAAATGAAATTAAATGTTTGTCATTTGGCTAATGAGAAATGTCACTGTTTTGAAGAGAAAATGACATTTAAGGAAAATTTCTTTTTTGTGTACTTAAAATATCACCTATAATCCCCATAATTTGGTTAAATCTAATTTGGAAAATAAAATGTTTGTTCAAAGTAAAAGGCTATCATTAGATCATGAGAAATGTCACTCTTATGAAGAAAATATGACATGAAAAATATTATATCTGTGAAACAATTCCAAATCTATTTCAAATGTACCAAGATTCAAGTTCATGCACTCAGAATTACTACGTTTACAACAATGCAATGAACAAAGCTGTTAACATTTTGATTGTTTTTGCTAAAAACTACTTTCTTGACACTCAACTATATTTGTAGCGGCAGGCCTTTGGGCGCCATCAACATTAGACAATTATTGTAAGTTAGGACACATTGAAAACATTAATTCTGCAAATCAATGGAGATCTAATAGGCAACCAGACAGGTTACTTTCTAGTTGAGCAAATTTACCCGGTCGTTGGAACTTGATTTAAGATTAGTTCTCAGGGAGCTAGTATTAGGTGGCCATATTGGCCTTGGACTGCCCTTTTAAGTATTAATGTGTGGCTCGTTCCTTGGTAGTATTTTGGAGTCGAGGTCGCCTTATTATAAACAGCAGCTTCTGAGGCATAATAACCCAACTCTCCAAGAAAATTGGAGCCATATTTCCCATATCTTCAAGAGTTGTTCTCTAACTGGAATAATGGGGCATTAGCCAAGAATGTTGTAAATTTTTAAAAGTTGTTGGCCAAGAATGGAGTTTTATTGCAATTACGAAACAAGCATTTGTTTTAAATTATTGATCATACTTAATAAGCTGATACAGAAAATAATTTTAAAATCATATGGCAGCTATATCAATATCAATTTTGATTAAGAAAAGCTTCATTTGCGTTCTAACTAATTGTTCTTTTATCAATAAAGACACAAAAACTTGTGGTGAAATATTTGCTTCAAGTTTTCGTATACAGCTGAATTCTAAGAAATGCACCGCTTGTCTAGACAAATGTTGAACACCCACATGCTATCAGGGAATTAACTCCAATTATCAGTTTGCAGTAAATATAAGTATATATCTACATGTTGAGTGATCTACAATGTCTGTGGGTGCTATCAGTTTATGGAAGTGTTGGAAGGTATGGATGGCTGACAGGGCCTGTATCAATCTAGACTCCACATAGCAATCTTGATACTTGATAAGCTTGCATTTATGGCAATAAAAGATATCCGTACAAAAATAACTCACAATCAGCATTTCTAGTGCCACTTGTTTTCTGATAAATGTCACTCCAATATTGAATTTCACTTACGTATTTGATAATAACATAGGCAGTAGAGTGATTTTATATAGTAACAGTATCCAATGATAGCTCAGCCACCAGTTGCAGCCAAAGAAAAGATCTAGGATGTTTATGTTCATAGCCTAGATTTGAAGGAGCAGTTTTTGATAATTTCCTTATTTGTAGCACCACAAATTATCTGGTCACTGAACTTACTATCAGGTCAATGACTTACAAAACATTTCTACTTTTACTGGTAAAAACATTTAAACAAGATTGTAGGAATACCATGTTGTTGATTTCCAGTGCCTGGGTAGATAACTATGAATGTTGTTTTAAAATGCATACCACTAACAAAATTTTCATTAAATTCAGTTCTTTATCCATATAATTTTATTACTGCTAAAAGGCAATGTATGATATGTGGCCTATCAATCAGCTCATAGCCTGTCATCTTTTGGCAGGCCTGATAACTTTTCTTTGCCTTTTAAGTTAATCAAATCAGAGTTTTGGGCGGGAAAGTTTTCAAGGTAAATTCATACACTGTTTAGTGGCTTTTAGATTATTTAGTTAGAAAATGGTTATTTTCAAAATTTAAAAAAATTTCTCAACTGATTTCTCATTCAAAATATTTTTATTTCAGGAGACATTCGACATTGAGTGTTTGACTCCACCAACTCACCTGAAGTTCCAGCCAGATTGCAATCTAAACCGTGAGGATATTCACCACAGTAACGAGAGCTTCACATCGCTTGACCCTGAACACACCAGCAATGACATTTCAGCCGAGGCTTGTGATAAGTTCCGAGAAGTCTTGGAACATCGATGTGTCAAAGGTGAAGGGTCACCAAAGAAGGACGGAAAACGCAAAGACTCTGAAAGCAGCCTAGAGCGTGAACTTCACCTTCTCAATCGGGAGATGGAGGAGATCAACCTCGAGTGTCAGGAAATTGTGGACTCGCATATAAAAGATCAGTCTCGGCTTGATCAGCACCGAGAAATCTTTAAGATTGAGCCACAGAAAAGCCCTCGTATTGTTCCCCGAATGGGGACAAGACTTGAATACCTAAAACATGTGCAATCTTTGGATCCAGCAGAGTTTCTCATTCGGAGAAGTGCTCCCTCTATGAAGATGGGTCAGCAGAACATGAAGAGTTCCGAACGTGAGAAGGACACTTCCACGACGAGTGCGTACAACACCGGTGAGAGTTGCCGCAGTACTCCCCTCACCCTGGAGCTCAACCAGGCTAGTGACGAGGGCGAGAAGGGATTCAAGAATTCAATGTTGTGTTTAGCTCCTGGGCCTGCAATACCGTCCTCCAGTGATACTGAGAAACAGACTCAAACGCCCACCAAGTCACGCGACTACTCGAGCGATGACTCTGGTCACGGCTACAAAGGCCTCATGCCTCCTCCACCCATGAACTCTAAGACTCCTGGGGGCCTCAAGGAGCATATTAGTATGGGGGAGTCCCTCCAGGACTTGTATATTCAGTATGCAGATGTCATGTACACCAACCATGCAAATCTGGAGCATACAATTGCAATCCAACAAAAACTTTTCCAGCAACAGCTAGATCAGAAGCATCGCACCCGGCCGCCAAAACCATCAAGTAGCAACAAGGCTGGCTCCGGTGATTCCAGTAAGTCTGGAAAAGATGGTAAGGACGCTACCCAATCTGAGAGTGGTGCAATGGAGTGGGTTGTGAAACGTCGACCAGACGGAACACGGTATATCACAAGACGCCCAGTCAGGAACAAGATCCTGAAAGAACGAGCCAAAAAGATCTCTGAGGAGCGATGTGGGATGACAACAGATGATGACGCCATGAGCGAGATGAAGACGGGGAGGTACTGGACAAAAGAAGAGAGGAAGCGCCACCTGGAGAAGGCAAAGGACTACAAGAAGAAGAAGGAGCTGATGATGAAGGCCAGGATGGAAACTCTGAAGGAAGCCGAGGAGAAGAAGGAGGCCAATATTGTGGAACTGAGTCATCGGAAGATGAACAAACACAAGGGCAAGAAGGTCCTTGACAACTTTGTAACAGTTCAGGAGATGCTAGCCCATGGTAGTCGAGTTCCCGAGGGCAAGACTTACAATCCCCTTCTCTCTGTCACCACGGTATGATACCCAGGACATCTTTGTGTTCAGAAAAACTGATATCTGGGGAGGTTTCTGGGCTGTGTTCGGTATACTGTTTATGCCATGGTTAGCTGTGGACTTACGATGCCACAATGAGTGAGCATATGCTGTATAGTCCCTGGTGACTCCCGGGACTTTGTGTCTGTATCTGAATCCTGGCTGTGCAAAGTGTAATGGTTGACTGCCAAACATTGTGAAGTGAAGTAACTAATTATACGCAGAAATATTGTCACTGTCAGGCTGGGCGGTTGAATTGGCTTGACTGTTTGTTGAATGGAGACATTTTGTACGTGCTAACTGTGAAATTGTTTAAGAAATACTTTCAGTGCTTTAAGTTTTGATCAATTTATTTTGTGACCATGAATGTAAAACTCTCATTACACCAAAGAATGATTATGTTGTCAATTTTTAAGTTATTAGGTAAAAGGCAAAATATTGCCATAAAATTCAAATTTATTTAAATTCATAAATGCAGTTTGAGAGTCAGGTGTTTATATTTTGTTAACACATATTGCTTGTGATAATCAATTTTAATCACTCAAAATCATCACATGATCAATGTTAAAATCACATTGGCTAATTTCACTCTAAATTTCCCCTTCAATATCAAAATTCATTTGCTTAATAAATTTTTTCAATATATAGAAACTTTCAAAATTTCAAAATTGAAATTCATTTGATACAAAATTTCAACCTTCAAGATATTTTGAAGTTTATATTAAACTTATTAATTGTCGTATATTTTTAATGAAGTGACATAAAATCATTTGGCCAATAATTTTCATGACGAGGGGAATCCTGAGGAAAAGACCAACAAGTTGAAATACCTCAATCCACACCAATCTGACATCAACACAAATCCATGACATCATCAGTGCCTCAGAGTTCAAATCAAAGACACAAAAATCTAAAGTATTGATGTGGGTAGGGCTGTGGAGCCCTGTTTACTGTAATTATTGATAAATATATAATTTCACACAACAGTTACCAGATGTGCAATATGTAGAATACAAAACATACATAGACATTATTTACTCATTTAATGCTACGCAGAAATTATACATATATCATTGAATATGATTTTTGCAATTATGAAATGTCATTGTATGAATATAATGAATATTATGGTCGAACGATTACCCGATTCTGTTGACACCATGACAGATACAATTGTTTATTTCATTTTTTGTACATTATAAGTCAAATTTTATAATAGTGTAAAGTGTTCCCATGTTGGGAGAATGAATCTAACTTATTCCTGTACAGTGCATTTGAATATATTCTTGTCCACATGTACGCCATGCTGTGTATCGAAGCTGTATATTTGTACATTTTGTATGATTTTGTCTTCAACCTAGTTTTGCATAGCCCAGAATATGACAATACATTTTGATTACAAAGTTTCCTTTTTGAAGGTGTTTGATTAATATGCCGATATTGTTGAGGTCACCTTGTTAATAAGATGATCTAAATTCAGTATTGAATTATGGTGCCCCCTCCCTATAGTGGTCTGATGTCCTCTCTATAACACTTCAATATCCTCTCTACACCATCAATTCAGTCTTACTCATTCGGCCGGTAGTTGATGTTAGGTTAAATTCATTAAGCAGGTATCAAAAGACATCTCTTTCTGGTCATTTATATTTTAAATTCATTGTTCTAAATTAAAAAAATCCAAGGGCAATATTTTCTTAACTCTTTTTTACATGAACAAAATTCATAGGATCAGCTCTACTAGAAAGATTTCATTTTGATAAGCATGCTTTTTAGGGGGGGAGGATTGTAGTTTTGTAAGCGAGATTGCACACCATGTGCCTAGTAGCGCCCAGTTCAGATAATACGGCCATCGGAGGCATCAAGCCTTGTCATTTTGCCTGTTGGGGTACAAACGTACATACATTCAATAGTGTGAAAGCTGGGAGACTGGATACCATTTTCCTACCAACTATATACAGGTGTAGTGGTTGTGTATGGACGTCAGCTGAACTAAATGTACATGAATGGATTTTTATTATATCTGAAAATTGTGCAATGTTTGTTTCTTTATGCTAAGAATCTTTTTTTTTCCATTCATGCGACAATGTCTAGCTATTAATCTGACTATCAGAGCATATCCATCTCAGCTAAATATATCAGTGAATGTTTGTCTTTAAGAAAACTGCATTGTTGATGGACACTTGGCCTTTAAAAACGATGAGTTCAACTTCAAAACCTGAGGGTGACAGATGTTTGTACTCCAGCGCTGAAATAAAGCTATCTTGTTGTAAATGTCATCTATTTAAACTTTGTTGCACTCTGTGTAACCAGAAAAAATCTGTAGAATTTCATCAAGTTATTTCTAAGCTTAAACTCTGATTCAGGGCTCTGTGATGTTGCTATTGTACCCTAAACATGTATAAGTGAATACTGACATGTCTATTGACTGTTTCTGAGGTGATTGTATTCTTGAGGATCTTCAAATATGACAGAAAAATGTTCATAAGAAAGATTTCCAAAGGATTTGAATTTATTGAAATAAATCTTGTTCTCATTCTTTACATCCTTTATGAAAAGAAAAAGTTGATTTTGAGAATTTTAAAAGTATGAACTGAATTCTTAAAACTGTCATATTTGACCTTCATCCTTCCTGATTGCTCGGCAACTTTATCTGGCCTCAGCAGTGGTAGGATTAAGTTGATCTTTCTATCTGTTCTTGGTACACAGAGATGCATGCAGTGAGAGGCTATCAAGCTTTAATATGGGTAAATGTTGATCTATTACAGTTCTAACATGGGTAAATGTTGATCTATTATAGTTTTAAGTTTTTAATTGCATTGTTGTACAAATTATTAAAGAATGAAGTGTTTATATATTATATCATATATATATATATATAGCATGTACTACTCAGTAGTATATTACTTATAGCTTATTGTGTTCATTGTCTTGCGTCTCTGATACCATAGTAACCATATCAACCTCATCATCATCTCCTAATATGGACAATCAAAGCCTCAGATTCAGTCTCTGACTTTGTGCGTAGTCATGGCAACCATTATTTCTGAAAAAATCAATTTGAAGAAATACAAATTTATTTTTTTTTACTTTCATAATTACATATTAGGTGACTAGTAGGCCATTTAACTTTGACTATTGAAAAACTAAGTGAAAATATTTAAGAAATATTTAGTTGCCATTTCTTCACACAAGTCAGTGGGTCTTCTCACCTGATCTTGTTAATTTCTACAGGTGGGACTGTAGGTAATTAATTACTTATATATGATAAAGCACCCATGGATGTAACACATTTTTTTCTGTGAGTGATAAAATGGAGACTTGAATAAATTATTGTTTTGTATTTAAAAACTGAATTTTGTTTTCTCTTTTATGGTTAGGTTCCCAAGGACAAATTCTACGGACAGGTCACTTATTTTCTGCAATGACCGAGACCTTTTTGAGTAACAATTTTCTAAAGTTATGATTAACATCTGATGTGCTCATTGCAATGAAGAAGTTGACTTTAAAAAAATTTTCATCATCTCTACCACTTGTAAATGACATCAGAGGACATCTTCCCACACATGGGCTATTCTTACGCCAGCCTCAATGACTTGTTAAGATAGGCCTTGCCGCATTTCCTGTACTTTTCTTTGCTTGACGCCAAGGCTGCTGCGACAGATCTTGATATTCCAATGAGAAATCATATGAGTATTGCATAGAATACATAGAATTCTCCCAACAAATGACCTTTTACTTAAGATGAAAATCAAAGATGAAAATATATGCAGCTTGGAGATGATCAGAGGAAAGAATTTCAGAATTACAAATTTGTAATTGACACTAGAAATCCTAATTTGGTCTTGATCCCTTTCAGTTGTGGGCGTGGCAGGGTGTCGTCCCTCAACCCTCTTCTTACTCCTGAACCAAAGAGCTCTCTGGAATGAAAAGAGCTCAATTTCAAGAGTTGATTTTTTTTTTTTGGCATGTTAAAGTTTCTTCTTTTCCCCACTTAGGGTTGTGATGACTTCAAACAATGGACATTTCGGAGCAATTTTATGAGAGAATTTTGAATGGAGTCAACATGTGAATTTACTAAAGTTCACTCTGTCCCTGATAAAATATATTTAAAATAGTACACAAAAATCTCTTAAATGCTTAAATCCTATGAAAGTATTCCTTGACTAGTAGATTATAATTTCATGTTTATAATTATTACTTGTATAGAAAAATCTGTCATATTGATGTTATGCCAAACCTGATGAGCTACAGAACCATTGGCTCCAGTTCTGAAAAGCATACAGGACAAGCCATATAATTTTGGTTTAATTGTCATTTTAATATGTAATATTTATTCTTACTGAACATTTAAAAAAGCAACATAGTTCACAAATAATTTAAGTGTCATACTGTAACCCAAACCTTCAAACTTCCATAATAAGTCATTTAAAATATGATGAGCTACAGAGCTACAGAATGTCTCAAACCTTTTTTTAAAATTCTGTAAACTGCAATTACATCAAAACTTAAAATTTTATTTCAAATAATTTTCATTCTAGTCCACTCTTAGTTAACATTCAAAAAAGTAAAATTGAACATAAATAATTAAAATTTCACTCTTAAAACAATTCAACTTTATTCAATTTAGTCTTTTTATTTCAAGTGAAGAAAGACTAATCTATATCTCACCTGGTTTTGGAAATCTCCAGAGAAAATAATTTGATTTTAGTAATTGTTTCACTTTTTTAAAATTTTGCAAACCAGGTGAATTAAAAATTTGTCTTGAGAAAATGAAACCAGCTATATAAGGAAGGTTTGATCCTATTCAGTGACTCTTATTTTTAATCTAAAAAGCCAAAATACTTTATGTCCTGACTAAAATTCAAATCGCCAAACTCAATTTTGCTTTTATCTTTAAAAAAGCCAAAATTTAGATATGTTCTTGTTTTCGTTTATTATACAAACATTAAAAAAACTTATATAAGTAAATGATCAACTTAACCCTACCAACTAATGTTTGTCTTTGTGAAGCTTCCAAAAGTTTCCAAAATTACGAGTGCGTCATTGCCGTGCGCCATTGTCCGGTTTTCGATCACAAATCATGATTTCAACCTGTTTTTTGTTCTGAAGTAAGCATGAAAATGTCATTTTCAGAAACAACCACTACTTCTGGATAATGTAACAGTATTTACATTGTTTGACCCCATGTTCTGTGCCCCTTCTAGTTCAGATCATCTTAACTTGGTTAATGTGTGATGATTACGTAAGGAAGACGTCTAGCATGTTGCACTAAATCCTTGAGCATTACTTCACTTAAAGAGGCTCACTTATCGGCAACGGTCAGCCATCTTGCTTTGAGGGAAAATGACACGAAAAAGGCGCTATATATGGTAATTTCACAACATTATAACAATAATATGTGGATAGAATATCCACAAATGAACAAATGATTTATAATAAGACTAATCAACAATGCTTTGTGATGTCGTAGGAAGGCTTTTCATCCACGTAGCGCCGATTAATTGAATTTGATAAAGAATAAGGCGCATTCGTTCATTTATTTTTTCATTAGGTCATTCAAGAAAAAATTAGAAGTGTAGCCATTTATGTTCTTTCCCAATGTTGAAAGTATTGCTAAAGGCTTTAGAACTGACATACACAATAAAGGAGTTGTTATCCAAAAATCTTCTTGTTCTCATGACAAGGCATTTTTCATACACCGTTTGTAAACTTGTGGATATTTTATTAATTTTTAAAGTTACCCCTTTGTTAGATTTTGTAGACATACACGGCGTTTATCTTTCATATCCGAGAGAGACCATTTTGTGCATTAAGAACGGTCCTCATCCGCAATTACTACACAGATGAAAGATATTATCGGGAACAATGTGAAATTAGTATTCAAATTATGTGAACTCCGTTGTCAGAAGTAGTGATTAGTACACCCCTGCAGATAGAAAAATTACGTGCCTACAAAATCTATCCAATGAAATGATTACAATGTTTCGCAGTGTCAATTGTCAGTATTTTTTACTCAGAGGTTTTCAATAAAACATCAGTTGAACGTTAAACTAATGTTTTAAAATCTATCGTAAGGAGTATTGAAACTGAAACTGATGTTTTGAAAATCTATCATAAATAGTTTAGACCCGTCACTGTGAGTGGCATGTTAGGAAATGGGATCATAGATAAAGCTATTGAAATTGAGAAAAAAATAGACGTTGATAATCCATAAATTCATTCACGTCTTCTCCAGCTTTGATCTGTATGCCTTTACATTCCATCATAATTCATCCCCAGCAAGAAAGGATTCGAATACGCGACAATCGTGTATAGGAACGCTCACCCAACTGTTGAACTAGAAAAACGATGTAGTAAGAATAGATGGCAGCGATTAGAACTGTGATTAATGGTGTGCCGTTATTCTGTTGAAAAACCCGTATAAAAGCCGACATTTGTTAAATTAGTTTCAAGCGAGAAAAAGCCATGTCGCCTCATAGTCGGAAATAACAAATTACATCGAGAGTTTTTAAAATGCTTGTTGGAGACGACAAACTGCAGCGTAATTGACAAGTAATTGAACCTATTTTCTATTTTAACGGGAAAATAATCTTTCTCAATAACGCTGACATAATTAACTTTTCTGTTCCAACATAAAACGCTCAAAATTCAGATTGAAATTTAAAAGCGCTTAAAAACTATGCCCTCCACTAAACGAATCCGTCATGATTGAAGCGCTGAAGCGCACATAAAAGATTTTTTGAGACGAGCGTCTAGAACGCGTAAGAGAAATGGACTCATGACAATGGAATGATAAACACATCTGAATTTTCATCAGTGTTCTTTTCAAACCGCTGTGCTCGATAAAAATCAAATCACTCATTCTCTCCCAGCTGAGATAATTCTACTCATTTCTTCCCAAGTAGATAAAAAGGGTGGTAAAAACTAGACGAATAACATCCGTGGTGATACAATGGTTGAATCTTGAATTCAATTTATTTTTTTAGCTGTGGTGAAAAAGTAACGAGTATAAAAAAATGCTAGCTCTAACAGGTCTTTTCTTTGTATGAAAATTTCTATGATAATAATACTATAGTATTATTTATAACCGGACAAGACTAAGATCAAGATGTGATAATGAACTGAAGCACTCCAACTCGTGTACATTTACATTATACACTTGATATCTCATCTTAACAAGAAGGAATGCAAAATAAACAGTATTTTATATATACAAAATATTGTATGAGAATATTCATAATAATCAATTACAATTAATTTGATGCAAATTGTACATCGTCTTGAAAAATCTACATGAATAAAATGTTTAGTTCAGTATATATCTTCAGACAATATTGGTATTGCCAATTGGATTTTCCAAAGCATAGCGAAACCAACGAGGGCGATCTGTCGTCCAGACTGTACTGCAAACATAATACTTCGTCTCTCTCAGTTTCTTCACAGCAAGTTTGGAAGGTGAAGACATGAAATAAGATCCAAATTCCGTGATTTTCATAACATATTATTTACCTTTGGTACGAACCTAAATGTCATTAGTGGCGATATAAAATCAAAACATCTCAACTTTTCATGTCCAAAAGACATAAATATGACAAATACTGGTTTTCCACGAAAATCAAAAACAGTCTTATAAATGCACAGAGGTGTAGATATCACGTCCAATATACATGGATACTAGTTATATAACCTAACAAACTCTATCAACTCTTAACTACCCTCCTGGCTGTTTAAGATAAGTCTCCAAAATTACGTTTGATCATTAGACGCGCGCCACTGTCCGGTTTTCGATCATAATTGCGACGTTCTACCTTCATATTGTGACTGTAAAAAAACAACAAATTTTAAAATGTGTCCTTTTGGTAACAGTCGATACTTCGCGATCAAATGACGCCAGTTTGGCATATATGACTCCAACAACTCACGGAGTGGCTCTTTAATATAAAGAATGCGAGTGTAAGGTGTGAATATGAAATACCGATCAAGCAAAGATACACAAAGTCGAAGCATAAACATTAGTGTGAAAATATTACTCAAAGAATTTTTTTTCTTTATCTCTATCGATATCTTGAAGGCAATTCAAATCAAATCAATGAGCCGAAAAAATACAAAACTCTAGTTTTTAACTCTAAACTTGCTTCGGGCGAAATTTGTTGCCCTCATCATATTGATGAAGCTATCTAATATGGAATAACACGAAAAAACACACATGTAAGAAAGACACACTGAATTAAGTTTTAGTGATGTGGTTATTGCATGCGTACACACATGAAAAATATTTCCCTGAGTTTCTAAATAGAAGATTACATTAGTTTTAAATTACACATTCTTATTGGACTACCTCAATTTCTTTCATACGTCAGTTGGACTAAGTGTGTATTTCTTTTTACGGAAATAAACACTATCATTACGTTTTTTGTACACATACAAGTTTATCATATACAAATACAACTGCCAAACCGCGATATTTTCATTCAATTTTATTCTTTTTTCAAAGAAAACAGGTTTATTGTGACAAACCGACGTACTCTTTCCTGTATTACAAGTTACACTATAATCCCTTATCACGGGAGTACAACCACTGGTTTTATTACATAACAGGTTGACTGGTTTCCTCTGGAGGCGACGGTTGATACCATACGTGTCGAGTTGATCGGAATTAAGTCGACTCCTTTCAGCGACATGGCGTGTTTTGTCAAATACAACATGCAAGTGTATTATTAATAACGTGCGATTTCTGTGGGGAGCTTCGACCCGTCTTTTAATTACATCATCAATCATATCGTAAAAATCGCCAGAATTGATCGCTAACGTGTTTGAGAGAATGAGATCTTTTCGGTATAAATTGTTAATAGAGCGGATTGTGATGTTCTAAGTTTTATGACTGCTATTAAACTGTCTGTGGTCTGGCATAACTCGTATCCCAACCAAAAAAACAGACTGGCGGTGAGGAAATAAACCAACCTGGAAAAAAGGTTTGGTATGATTCATTCGATATCATCGCAACCAGATCAAGCTATAGATTTTTATCCATTGGTATATATGTGCCTTCTGTTTGCCTTAACAACTTTTTACCTGCTTTCTTATTCTGTCATGTGTAACTGAGAAATTATATCAGAATCTCGTTTTTTTCTTGACTTAAGTAACTTCTTTCTGTTCATGAAATTAAGATACAATTTTGAACAATTCATAGATTAAAATCCTATAGAACTATTCATCATCTTTATTGCTTCAGCAATATCATAGACTAAAACAGGTAATGACATTAAAGCTTAAATAAAACCCCGTGTTCCTATTGTTTAAAACTTTACGTACCGTAAATGTACTTGTACAGTTCAAAGACATCTGACCTTTTACTGTCAATGAGTTTGTGTACAAATTTACTCGTTTGTTCAAGATTCAAGATTATAAATTCTCATACCATTTCGAACCACGGTGTAGGCTTACACAGGTGTAAAAACGTCACACCAATGCCACAAAAATTAAGTTGACCATCTAGCTTGCTCTCCTTAATCATTAAAAGTTTTTGTTGTAACTTCAGAGAAACTTCATATAACTTTTTATTTTCCCACACAAATCAAATAATCTTCAAAAGAAAAAAAGATTGACAAGAACACAATAATAAATCATTTTAATGCTTTTTTGGACACAAATCACTTGGTTGTTTCATTTTCATAATAGGATCGTTTAAAGGTAACAGTTGGTATCCAGTAAGGCTGTATGACACAGACTGACCGCCCCACTGTTTAGAGAAGTTTAACTGCACACATTTTGTCCAGTCGGAAGCTGTTTCATTTTCAGAAAGGCGACAGGCAGATGTGATAGTTAATAAAACAGGCGAGGTGACTAGTTTTAATGCATTTTTCTGAAATGTTAATCAAACTCAGCACTTTGTTCCCTTGAAGTAAACTATCAGCCTCGCCCTTAAAAGCAATTAGCTTCGTTTATGCATGTCAGGGGTCCGGTTACCTTTTAACTAGCAATAGGTCACCATGTGGGGAATTTTATCAAGAAATAATGATTTAAAACATTGTGTGATTCTAATTTTCGATTTATAGATATATTACTAAATTTGAATTTTGGAGTTGATGACACATATTCGTGAAAGAAGTTGAATCAAATTTTCGAAATAGTTTATGTAGCCTCTCAAAGACCATAAGATGATAATATGGTCATCGATGACATTTCACTTTTGGTGTGTTTCATCACCCAATGCCATGATAACACATCTAAGGTAAATCAACGTAACGTCATGAAAATTGTTCCAACTAATGTTTTCTCTTTATGTCAATGAATATTTTACAAAGGCTGTTTGCAGATAATTCTGACTATTTTCCCACACATTGCAAAACTTGCGCCAGCCCCAATGACTTGCTAAGCTTTGCAGCGTTTACCCAACTGTTCTGTGCTTGTCGTCCAGGCTGCTGCGAGGGATCACGATAGTCCAATGAGAAATCTTCTTAGGTAGCAACTTTTCGCCGAAGAGGGTGCTGCACTCAAAACATGAATTTTCGCAGTTTGGCAGCAAGGTTTGGAAAAGCCAGCAATGGAGACATGGGCAACTTATAAAGCCATGTGGTTGAAGTTGGATGCTTCGTGCCATGACACATGGATGATATCCGGCTTTTAAAACTTTTGCTCAAGCTACTTGTATACGAGCCAGAGTTTGATGGTTTGATGTTATCTGCTATACAAGAAACGCTCTTATATCTTATTATGACTGAAAACACAAACTTATTCTTAGAAGTCATGCAGAATGGATTGAGATTTAACGGGTAGGCATATTATTTAACCAGCTGTCGTTGCATGTTCTTCATTAAACCAAATCGCTGGATCGCCATATGACTAACACCAAAACCAATCCCATAAACTGTCCATCAGACACCCTATAACACTCGTAACAGCTAACCGGGTATGGTGCCGAAATTATTCCCCCAATACCTTCTTGTTCTTAATCAGTTCCCGTGGTGAAGCCGGACTGGTCATTTTAGGTCTTACTGAGTCACCAGAGTAATTCATAACATGAATTTAAACGACGTAAGAACAAACTGACAACCATAGCGTGGTCACAGCGACCTCTAGCGTCCCATAAAATAGCATCAAAGGGTTTCAAATCGGGGCCGCTATAACACAGCGGACGCCATCTTTGATCACAGCTTCACGCGCCGTCAGCCTCGATTTGGATGTCGCGCAATATGGCGGGGGCTGGGCGTAATGACGTGTTTTATTGGTGTCGAGAGACTGATTTCAGGGTATATATGGCTACATTAACTTCATCGCATTAGACTTCCCTGTCCTTTGATGTAATACGATTGAAATGACCTTTTTGTACTTGTTTGTAGTCAATTATTGTTGATACTATTTGATTTTTAACTAAAATTTAGCAAAACGACGTATCAAAATAATATTTGGCTATGCTCAGGCATGTATAGTATATATAAATTTTGCTATAATCTTGAAAGTTGAGAATCGATAGCCACCTTACTCAATGCTATTTTGTTTTGTTTTTGTTTAAAAAGTTCACATTCACGTGTCAGTGTTTTTAAAACGTTTATAATTTGCATTTTGACATCGTCAGAGTCTCTAACAAAATATATAATTTGGATATACACAACCAAATTTAAGAAAAAGCTAGATTTAATGTTCATTTTTGAGATCTTGATGGTTATCGGTTGGATTTGAATCAAATTGAAATTCAAAGGTTGCACTTATCTCTGAGAATGCACATTTCAGCTATATAGTTCATGTCACTATGTATAAATTCTGCGAAGCAATGTGAGTTATTGAGCTTATACGCGTATATGAAATGTCACGTTGGTTAAGATACCTTGCTCTGTTGATGGGACCAAGGGCAGCATATCTCTCGTAGTTATGACAAGCAGCATACCTACCACTTCTCGCAACATAGACATCAAAGGACACCGCCAACAAGAGGGCTAACTGACGTTCATAAGAAAGACGACAAGGTCACTGCAGTAGATCGCTAAAAAGCTGAACTGGAAATGAAATGGAATGACATTGTACAACACCTACCCTGTCATATTCATATAGTTAAACAGCTTTAGAACTGTCTACCGATTATTTCAGTCGCATTTCTATAAATATGACATTGTACAAGTGAAGTGAAGAAGTTGTAATCAGGCCTTATTTTGCATTTGGATTGATGACCTTTGGATGGATATAGACATACACATGTCAGAGATGCATAACATATCACAATGTACATTAGGTAGAAAAATAAAACGTGGAAGAAGTGGTAGTATACAAGTTGCGATGATGAAGAGTGATTTTCTGTTATTGATAAACACTTATTTAATCATCTGACATGGAATTGAATGTCGTTGCCAGGCAACGATACGACTCATATTCAGAATAAAGAAGTTGATTATCCCTAAATAGTGTCCTGATTTAGCGCTACTTTATCAAACACGATTCCGAAATAATCAAAGCTTATACTAATCTACAAACCAATAAAAGAAGCAATAAAACGATCTTCAATAAAATAAGAATTAGTTAAAAACAAAAAATAAGCAACAAAACAAAACTATTGTTAACTAGGTTTATCATTCATACCAGAATATCACATAACATAAAACATTATTGTCTCTGTTCTGTTATCTCTGTTTTATGACATTTAGAACAATTTGATAAGATCATAAAAAGGTTTTCAAGATATCTCCCAACCCAGACGATGTAAGTTAAGATAATCCTGCTACCTTCATCGGTTTCAGACAGACACACACAAATATGTATGTATGTATATATATATATATATATATAGTTCATATCGGATTTCTAGATTTGTTATTCTTTCATCTGTTTGGATATCCGTCTCGCTAGTGTTTCTATGTCTGATGCATTATCTGGAGAGATATTCTTTGTGTTCACTTCAAAAGATCGTGGAGTTCTTTTATGTTCTTCATGGGATGCAGCATACTGACGCCGTGGATTGGCCACCAGAGACACTTGTAAGACAAGATGTTGTTAGAGACATCATAGTTACGTTTAAAATAAGTATGTATATACACAGTGGTGTTACTTACAGCAGAAATGTGATTATCTTCAATGAGTCATCTTTCTATAAGTTTAATTCTGAAGTAGAATTCATAAGAAAGTTTTCCATTTTCAAGTACCTTCGAAGATTTAGTCAGAATATTTTCTAGATAATGATCCTTATTCTTGAAAAATAATATCATATGGAGAGTTATTCGTGGACAAATAGATGATCATGTTTTTCACAAATGACAATATGATGAATATGTACTTCCGGTTTATGGGATCATAAACACGATCCTCTTTATACATTGATAAATATCGTTCTAAAAGGAAAATTAATCTTACTTATTGACTTCATTTTGATAACACGTCTTCTTGCACGGTCCTGCACCTGATTTAAAATTGCATCTAGTTTGATAGACCTGTTGAAAACATCCACATCATAGTGATGTGCCACCGTTTGTTTGCAGAATTGTTCAGAGATGCAGTTATGTTTATTTATTATCTCAAATATCGTTCTCATGGGAAAGGACTTCATGTCGTGCATAGCTTGAGTGCGCGTGTAAATGTCGTGTATTTACCACATCAAAGCTGGCATGTACGGATTGCACAGGTCATTAATCACCTTAATAAAACACATACCTCGTCATTACAAGCATATAGGGGAGACATTGCATTCTATCATTATGTTGCTGCACAAGTGGGAGGCTGAATATCTGGCGCCGTTGCATAAACCAACTTTACACTGAGGTTAACCAAAGTGCCATATTTTAACACTGCAATAAGGCTACCCAAAGACCTGTATAGAATATAATAAAAGTCCTTGGGATACCTTAGTGACCTTTAAAGGTCACCTTAGTGTTTTGTGTAACGGGACCCTGTTCAGTTGGGAATGAATCGTCTTTGTTGTAAAAAAGAGAAACACGTTTTTACATTTTACTTCTGTAATGTTTAATATATTAACTTACATTAAGTCTTTGAGATTTATTTAGAATTGAAATACAAAACCAAAGCAAGCGTTTATGTTAATCGACCTCTTTATAATGAACATACACCTCGTTGCTTACTCTTTAAATAGGTAGATTGTAGGAATTGCCAAATGAGATTCGTTAGATATAAGTTCATACAAAAGAACACATGTTAACAGTTTATGTTACTCATAGGGGTTAAAATATATGAATATGTAAATGTAATATGGATTTACGATTCAAACGTAGAGAGTGATATATTGTATATGGTCACAATAAAGAAATTATTTTCAAGAAAAATGTTCTTTTCTTATAAATTTGATTTGAGTGTCTGCTGTCGTTTCAAATAAAACCAACATTAACGTGACCACGTGATATAAAATATATCATTTGTAATGGTAGAGAGCCATTGGTGGGGTGGTTCTAAGCATGATCAGTTGAGCTACAGCATTTGGAGAAGGGAGATGTGCATTTGAGCAATACTGATTTATCATCTGTTGAAGACTATAGATGATTACAGAAATTACAAGAATAGGATTATCTACCGTCATATCGAGTGTATTTAAAGTAAATCCTAAGTCTATATTTTCAGGCCATCGGGTTTAAAACTTTACACCAGGATCTAATAAATTTAAAGCGTATCTTTTTAAATTCGTATATTAAAACGAATTTCATGACTACATATTCTTCTTTTAAACAATATTTTAAAAAAACAGTAGCAAAATTCAAAATTAACAATAAGTTAAAACAAGGCTTTCAATGGAAGAAATATACGATGATTCTCGGGTTCTCTATGGTCGAATGCTCAGTTATTTTATTGTATGTCTTGTGAGACCAAAACCGCAGACAGAAAACTATAAAAGCTTCATTTTGGAGTACTTGTGTTTCAACAATCACGTTTCTAGTCGCTGGTTTAGATAGTTCTGACGAATACATGACAATATGTGCATTATTTGTAAATTGTTTCTTTTTCTTGGTTTTCAAATTGCAAAACAAATAGGTTCCTATTTTTCTTCTGGAAAACATTCGTTTTAGTGTTAGCGAATTAACGCTTTGGTGCGTTTGTTTTGCAAGCTTGCACTTTTTCTTATTTTCCAAACAGCAAAATCAATAGATACCTTTCTGTTTTCCTTCTGTATAACCATTAATTGTTCACATTGTTCATACTTGTAAATACATACCTACATTCTGGCGTCTTGTTCTGTCAGCGTTCTAGTATACCTGTTCTCACCTGAAGTTTACACCTGGAATTCCTCCAAAAACTCAGGTGAGTTGTTTTGAAACAACCATCTCTTGTCAGGTAGTCTTACGTAAACAGTTTCTCGGATGAGTTAGGAATATTCGAAGAGTTGGAAGATCACAGAGAATGCATTAGGAAATAGCTGGGGATTTCAAAGAAGAAAATCGAGGTGAAAATCGGTTTAGCAGTTACAGCAAAACATATCATTAAGTTACAAAGGCACTAAAAGAAATACTAAACATGACGAAGAACTGCTATAATTGTGTTCTCGGTAATTTCTGTGGTCAAATATAGGCCTACCTTCAAGTTACACAGAGAATTATAGGAGCACGAACGTATATAGTAACACTTCTTCCCTTATTTAAGTAACAAAGGCATACTAAGTGTAGGATATGGTCCGAAAAAGTCTCCATTAGTTAGGCACAAGGAACTTGGACGAGCCCTCGTGCCAAACTAATGGAGACTTTGACTTTGATTTTGTAACTATTGGAGGTCGCTACCAACCGCCATATTGATGTTAACTAAGTGTCAAAACACTTCAATTCATTCAAAAACCTTCTTATTTTGCTTTCAAGTAAACCATGTATTTACCACAAAAAATTGCCAACCCTCGAGTGTTTGACATTAGTTGAAAACTATTGGAGGCTATCTTCAATGCAGTTTCAAGTTTGAACTAATGTTTACACAACTTAGTTTTAATTGTTTGTTTAAAATGCTGATTAGACAAACAAAAACAATGAATGTAATAAACAAATGACTTATTTTTACATATAAACAGATCAACAAGTTAAAGGTTAATTATGCATACATGTCTTGCGAAACGTGCAATATATGTTTTTACTTCTATGCGAAACATCTACTTCCTTTAAAGATGCTGTCGATATGGTTTGTAAGCTAGTGTAACGTGTTAGACTTACTGAAAGTCCTAAGTCAGCGAGATTTGTAGGTTTGTAACCTAGTGATAGTTAAATATCTTAGATTTACTGAAAGTCCTAAGTCAGCATGATTTGTAGGTTTGTAACCTAGTGATAGTTAAACATCTTAGATGTACTGAAAGTCCTAAGTCAGCGAGATTTGTAGGTTTGTAACCTAGTGATAGTTAAACATCTTAGACTTACTGAAAGTCCTAAGTCAGCATGATTTGTAGGTTTGTAACCTAGTGATAGTTAAACATCTTAGATGTACTGAAAGTCCTAAGTCAGCGAGATTTGTAGGTTTGTAACCTAGTGATAGTTAAACATCTTAGATGTACTGAAAGTCCTAAGTCAGCATGATTTGTAGGTTTGTAACCTAGTGATAGTTAAACATCTTAGATGTACTGAAAGTCCTAAGTCAGCGAGATTTGTAGGTTTGTAACCTAGTGATAGTTAAACATCTTAGACTTACTGAAAGTCCTAAGTCAGCATGATTTGTAGGTTTGTAACCTAGTGATAGTTAAACATCTTAGATGTACTGAAAGTCCTAAGTCAGCGAGATTTGTAGGTTTGCAACCTAGTGATAGTTAAACATCTTAGACTTACTGAAAGTCCTAAGTCAGCGAGATTTGTAGGTTTGTAACCTAGTGATAGTTAAACATCTTAGACTTACTGAAAGTCCTAAGTCAGCGAGATTTGTAGGTTTGTAACCTAGTGATAGTTAAACATCTTAGATGTACTGAAAGTCCTAAGTCAGCGAGATTTTTAGGTTTGTAACCAAGTGATAGTTAAACATCTTAGATGTACTGAAAGTCCTAAGTCAGCGAGATTTGTAGGTTTGTAACCTAGTGATAGTTAAACATCTTAGACTTACTGAAAGTCCTAAGTCAGCGAGATTTGTAGGTTTGTAACCTAGTGATAGTTAAACATCTTAGACTTACTGAAAGTCCTAAGTCAGCGAGATTTGTAGGTTTGTAACCTAGTGATAGTTAAACATCTTAGATTTACTGAAAGTCCTAAGTCAGCGAGATTTGTAGGTTTGTAACCTAGTGATAGTTAAACATCTTAGATTTACTGAAAGTCTTAAGTCAGCATGATTTGTAGGTTTGTAACCTAGTGATAGTTAAACATCTTAGATGTACTGAAAGTCCTAAGTCAGCGAGATTTGTAGGTTTGTAACCTAGTGATAGTTAAACATCTTAGATGTACTGAAAGTCCTAAGTCAGCATGATTTGTAGGTTTGTAACCTAGTGATAGTTAAACATCTTAGATGTACTGAAAGTCCTAAGTCAGCGAGATTTGTAGGTTTGTAACCTAGTGATAGTTAAACATCTTAGACTTACTGAAAGTCCTAAGTCAGCGAGATTTGTAGGTTTGTAACCTAGTGATAGTTAAACATCTTAGACTTACTGAAAGTCCTAAGTCAGCGAGATTTGTAGGTTTGTAACCAAGTGATAGTTAAACCTCTTAGATTTACTGAAAGTCCTAAGTCAGCGAGATTTGTAGGTTTGTAACCTAGTGATAGTTAAACATCTTAGACTTACTGAAAGTCCTAAGTCAGCGAGATTTGTAGGTTTGTAACCTAGTGATAGTTAAACATCTTAGACTTACTGAAAGTCCTAAGTCAGCGAGATTTGTAGGTTTGTAACCTAGTGATAGTTAAACATCTTAGATTTACTGAAAGTCCTAAGTCAGCGAGATTTGTAGGTTTGTAACCTAGTGATAGTTAAACATCTTAGACTTACTGAAAGTCCTAAGTCAGCGAGATTTGTAGGTTTGTAACCTAGTGATAGTTAAACATCTTAGATGTACTGAAAGTCCTAAGTCAGCATGATTTGTAGGTTTGTAACCTAGTGATAGTTAAACATTTTAGACTTACTGAAAGTCCTAAGTCACCATGATTTGTAGGTTTGTAACCTAGTGATAGTTAAACATTTTAGACTTACTGAAAGTCCTAAGTCACCATGATTTCTTGATAAAAACTTCTTGACATATGTTAGGGAATGACGTCAAGTTGTTCTTCAGTATCACTTTAGCTATCAAATAGTCTATATAACGATGTTTAGGATATATGTATAAACATGTATGTTTGTGAGGATTGTCATTTTCAGATTCAGAGGGGGGCGCGCACCCCTCCCAAGTGAGTTTCGAAAATAGTATATGTTGAGAGACTAATGCTTATATACAATACAAAAGTCAGGGGAAATCAATTCAGTAAACACTTATGCAATAATTAAAGAAACTGCATGGTAGAATAAGGTTGTTTATCAGTTTTACTTTGTACACCATAGGTTCAGCATCCACTCCTGACTTTCACTTTTTGGTGTATGTACATGATAAAAGTATATCGGGGTTAAATTGCGAATTCTGGTAAAGACATAACAGGAATTTTACAAAGTACAATTTACTAGATCAAAGACTACCTATTTCTGGATATTTTTTGGGTACATACGCAGTCAAATTCCGAATCTTGCTTGTGCAGATCAGGGAATTCAATAAACAAGGGAGGTAACTCTCAGCATCAAAGATTAACCTTTTTCAAAAAGTAATACAAGGTGGTTCGTCAAAGAAACGTTTATTAGTCGCAGAAACGGAAGCAATGAGGCAATATTGACTTTGGCAAAGTAGGAAGTGATACCATGGGTATTTCTTTGCAGTGAAATCCTTGTCATTTGACCGACAACTGTATCAAACATAGCAATCTTCATCCTCTGTCAATCCATAGTAACCAACGTTATGTACCGGAATGTGTTTCAAGCTATATTTTGTACCAGACACCAATGGTTCCTATAGTTATTTTCGTCGAAGAATATTGTTCACAGTTCGCATTGAAAATGCTTTGGCAGGTACAATATCTTTGTAGCAGAGGTTGTTATGAGAATCACATTGCATTTGAATTGCCCAAAAATTATCATTTAATATATGCATTATTCATGGTGTGAACATAATCGGTGTTATATAAATAATATATGCACAGGTGTACACAGAGTATATAACCTTACCTCTCTCGCGCTTAAAACTGGGTAATAAGAAGTCTCCCATTTAGTAAAAGCCAAATGGCTTACGTGCTTTGTAACATGATGAAATATGTTTACTAACGAAATATCAGTATTTATTATTCTGAGCCCAAATACTGTTTTAAGACGTATCAAACAACTCATTCCTGCGAAATCATGAAAATAATTAAGCATGTTTTGAACTGATGTTTATGTACATCACATTCAAGGAATTATCTAAATTCACTGTGACGCAAAGACTTGTTTAAAGACAAAATAGTATCAAGGCTATCATATCCTAGCAAGGTAGCGTATGCTATGGATCTTTACACCTTCAAAGCCTGTAACGTGCATTGAGCTTTCCTTTACCTTTCATGCTTCAAATCAAAATATTCAAAGTTACCTGGCAAAAGACTTGTCAAAAAAATCAAAGGAAGATTATATTATTTGTTGATGGTCACGGTTATCCAAAACTGAACCAATCTCTATAAGCTTCATTTATTTACTTTCACAGAATCATCATATGCATTGTATATATCGCTATTGCTTGAAGCATCTTAACAAGCACTAGAAGTCGAAGCTTTTATTTTTGTTGACAAACTTAACATAATATCAAAGTTAGAGATTTTTCAAATCGGTATGAAAGGAAGACTCTATTTATTTGTTTACCATCGCAGTAAATCAAAATCCGATTAAACGAATATCTGACACAGCATTTATTTATTCATCACCAAATCATCACATTAGTAGCGGAAATCTTTTCAACCTGTACCACATTACCCTGTATTTGTACCACCATGTATCCGCCAGAAGCACGGTACTGATACTGTTGTATCAATGTCTGACACCTGTTTAAACTTGGTTTACCCTCACTTCAATGCAGGTGATGTAACTTTTCATGAATAAAGGTTATCTATTTCTAAGGTTTTATTTCCATAATCACGACCATCACATACATTTTGTGTACTGACAGCTTTATGGCATTTCATCAGAATAATTTCTCATGTAGTATGTTTTTTTAAATAGGCTTCGATCAGGATACACTAGTTCTGTTTCAATACTCTTTTGGGCTTATTACCCTTTAATGTTATAGACTCAAAGGTTCAGGGGTTTTTTTTTCTCTTTTTTTTGGCTAAGAAAATAAATTTCAGGCTATCAGGCGCCAGGTGAGTTATCAATGCGGGTTTGTGAGACATGATGTAATCAAGAAATTGATCAGGTACAATCCATGATAAGTTTGCTTATATTCGTTATAAATTGACTTATTATCAATTGTAAAAAAGCTTTATCATAAAACATCTAACAAAAAAAATTAATAACTAAAAACTTGATGTTTTACACTGCCTTATTACAACATACAACAGAAATATCTTTATGTAGATGTACCTATATCACAAAGTTAACAATCATCGAGCACTTGGTACTAAAGAAAGGAGATTCCTCTGATTCCAGCGTGACACCCCCTTAGATTGAGTATTGCCATGTCTGCACCAGAAGCCAAAATCAGCAAGGAAGTGTTACCTGACATAAGACGTTTGATCTTCTCACCTTGAAACAGGTGGCAATATCGTTTTGCATGGCAACATTATTTCCAATTTTTTACCTTTAGAAACAAAAATACTTGCACCTTCATACCTGAATTATCAGACCACTTTGTGTATGTAATATAGATATATATATCCTCGAATAACGTCTTTTTGAAGCTTACATAAAATATTTTATGGACGGATATCATTTCCCGAGGTGGTATTATTTGAAAATTTAGATTGAACAAGTAGGCAACCTAAGTTTGCTTCTCCCGACACCCCTCCAAATAAATGAATTAACACTATATATTTTCTCAAGAAGAAGAAAAAAACCAAAATGCTTGTTTTATTTAATTGTTTTCTTAATCTACCAAACATGTTATATTTGCAGAATCTTTGACTTCAACTTATGGTTACAAATTAAATTTCTACCAAGACAATCAACACATTATATATGCAGAGGCCTAAATGGTGTTAGAAAAACTGGAGAATGCAAGAAAGATAGAACAACTTTGATTAAAAATTCCAATTTGTCGTACAAGAATGTTTCAATAGGTTTCACATCATGTTTTCAATGTGCCGGAACATTTAATGTCTCGTTTCAAGTCTGATCGAATTGTTGGCTGATTGACAACATTTTGAACTACAAGTAAATGTTTAGATTGTTTAACTTTTGGACACAAATAGATCACAGAAAACAAGGTTTCCAAAGAAAAATGCACGATTTTCAAGAATGAAAGTGTACCATTCCCTCAGACAAACGTAAATTAGACGCAAACATCAGCTTACCTATCAAGTCTACATTTACTTTGAAATACATCAATATTCCACACATGTTATAGTAATCAAAGCAAAACATATTTTCTTTAAATATCACTGAAGAATTGTTTTCCTTAATGTTTTAACAATCGTTACTTTAACCTTTACTAAGAATCTTAAAAAAAAAAAAAACTTCCAAGTATAGTTTATCCCCCATCCTTCAGTTTCTTTGAAACTTGTATTTTCCGTGTCTATATCCAAATTATTACTTAGCTTTCACTTCTTACCCAACTAAACTGCTCGGGTGATCAGATTTCTCAAATACCTAACAACACATGGCGTACATGTCAGTTATGCAATTTGCACCTGTGTGTATTACCTGTACTTCATACGTGGTTGTTTGTTAAAAAAAAGTATGCACGACGATTGCGTGTACAACAGGCGCATATCAGTCAACAGTAAAGAGGTACAAGAAAGTGCAAGTTAATTTTGGTGAGGCATTGAGTCGTTGGTGTTGATGTTTTCTACAACATTTATGATACAGGGTGTGTATTTACATCACTACACCAACGGTACTGCTTTTAATTGGTGTTTTCAATGCAGCAAAGTGTATTCAATAATTCAATTTTGATCCCTGGTTTGTTCTCACTTGGTGTTTCTGAAGTTTCACCAACCCCACTGTCCTGGGTGTTAGAATTATGAGAAGAGAGAGTGACCCCTAGTAAAACAATGTCTTATTTTTCCCTATCTAAATCGTATGAGTGTCTGAAACATCAACTGACAAAGGAACCCCAAACCAATTATACTGTTTATAATTACCCCCGTCAACCGCTTGTTGTTCCGGACAGCAAAAGTAATTCTACTGTATATGACATCTCCAACGACAATAGTTTGTTCTATAACATCAGATGGGTATCACCAATAACAAATCTTTATCATTTCATATCTAAATTAACAAACTCTCAACGTTGAAGATCACCACACCATCTTCTTTATTGTGAAATTCACGACGCTTCATAGTATATACTAACTCCTTACTTCTTCCTCCCTGATGAAAGAGTAGGCATATATTCTCCAAAACGTCGTGTATTTCACAATGAGGTAGCTGTTATCCAGAAAATCTTGTCTTCCTAATGTACATCACTTTTAAATGGTCTCCCGATACTTGATCTTTGACATGAGTCAACATCTATTGTCTATATCACCACCTTACCTATATTTATATAGATGCATTTAGGTGTCAATCCATCAATGATTTCTACCAAAACCAATCCTTTGATGCTAACTGTCGGCTGTACCCCTATGTTGTACCCCTTAGCTGTGTTACAATCATATGTCAAAAGTGTCAGAAAGCCGTTAACTGAAACATTTCATTATATTTTTTCATATGTTATGTGGATGTTTTAAGGTCTTTCTCTCAACAATATCAGCCACAAGTGGTTGTGTGATGTAGACGTATGCTTAATGAGAATACAGTAACAAGATTCCACTCACCCGGCCCTTTCTTTGACTACATATTTCTATGTCTGTACCCGCTTCCAATGTCAATATGGACGTGTTACCTGAAATACGACGTGTGCTCTCCTCACCTGAATACAGGTGGGAACAAAGGTGAACCTATGTAAGTAACATTTACCTTTCGGTCAAAAGAAACATATGGTTGGTAATTTCATGCTTCTTATATAGTTATTTTGTTTAGATGAAAAAGACATTTCTATTTGAAGGTATTGGTGGCACCTTAACCGAACCGCCTTGTTTTTATACACAATGTGTTTATATACTGTTGTTCAAGTAAGTTCAGTGAATATTCCAACCAGTTAGTTCACGGTAGAAATGTTCATGACAACTATTTGAGAAAATAATGAAGTCATTGTGGTTTTGCCAACAGTTGGCAAGTAAAATACGTTAAAGGATCTATTGTCCACTGTCACTTTATGAATTTATGGCGTTTTTGTCGATTTCTTTTGATTCCAAACATGAAAACCCTCTTTACTCAGGTCTTACTCAAAGTCTTACTCATTAATTCTCATACAGTAAGATAATTTGCCTGCAAATTTTCTAAACGACTCCCAAATAATTACAGTGATTGTCACATGTACACCTCGCTGTCAATCACGGTAATGTTTTCTACCTGTATATCTGTTTTGTTTGCAATCAGTCTAGTAACATCACACTCTATGTTAAGGTAAGTCTCGTTTCAGGTAAGAAAGCGTTGATTTATTACTATAACATATTATACACCTGTACAATTAAAAAAGTGTAGATTTTCTGACGAGGCTGTAATGGCATCGAGGCTGTTCATGTAGTCTCAGAAACAATAAATCTCTGTTATTTTACAGATTAACGCTTTCTCTAAAGAGAACAAAACGTAACTGTTCCATAATGACAAATTGAGTCCCTGAAAAAAACGTATTGCTCGTTGAGTTTAACGAGCTTGACATTTCCACCAAACCATTTCAATGCAATCACCGTTATTGTTGGTTCGTTATCTTTATCAATATGAATGAAGGATATTTGTAAATGATAATTAACGAATTCAAAACATACTTGTCACGTAAATATACATGTGTATTACATCCATGTCATCTCGTATGTCGTTTTCAACGTTTCTGATCACGGTCTCCGTATAGTCATGCTCTTCATATTTTGCTATTCCATATCTATCTATTTGTTTTTCATCTAATTTTTTCACATCCATCTTATCAAAGAAAACAACTTGGAATTATCCCACACAGTGCATAGTTGTGGAAAAATATATTCAGCATCATCTGAAAGCCATTTAATGATTTTTAACAGTAACAGAGAGAATTAAACGATTTACATTTTATTTCTTTACCTACTAGTATTTAAAAGTTAATGCGCAATATCTATTGCATGGCCTTTACGCCTGGTTTTATACCTCTAAAAACACGTTTTTGTAGAGGGTTAAACACTTAATCACTCGGTCCGATTGTCCATATACGGAGAAAAAAGTATGACATATTGAGCAAAAACTTCCAGCGGCCATTTTAGTGGATATACCTTTAAATCATTTAAGGTAGGGGAATGGAATTGTAAAGGTTAATATGATATGTTCGTTTGAGAACTCCTTCTTTGATTGCCTTGCAATTTGTAATATTTGTTCTCGTTTTCGTGTGATTTTTTGCTAAGCTATAAAAATGTTACTATCCCTTTAACTTCGTTGTAGTTCGTGCAAAAATAGATGAAGCTGCCTTTATATACCCAGTTGAGGTAAAGAAACCTAATTTTTATTTACTTTATCACAAAATGATGAAAATATGACATTTTTCATTTTACATTTATTAAATGTATAGTTGTTACAATTAGAAAACACGAAAAAGTGTCCAATTCATTCTTCATCTTATCAACTTCTGAATGCCTCTAAAGGAATTCATTGTCATTCGTTGAAATTATGTAAACCGACACGCAAAATTTGTGTTTATTTACTACGAACTTTTATAAAATTCGGTATTCCATCTGTCCACTTATGTGTCCTAAAAACAATACAGAAAAGTTATTCATAGGTGAACATTTAGTACCAGTATCCATTTTAGTGAAACACATCTCCTCAAAAAACTTCTTTGAAGCGCACATGACATTTCATAGATGAAAGTCATCTTCCCAGACAAGATTAGTAATGTAATTAAACATTCAGAAAGTGGCAAGTGGGCATTTGTTCTTCCAAGATTCCATGGATTTACACTAATCATAAATTTAACTGCATAAGCAAATAGCTTGCTATGCATAAATTTATTTAGGCGTATCATAGGCATTAACTGTTCATTCAGATTTCTTTGTATCAGGATTTCATATTCATACCAAGACAATCCAAATAACATATGTTATGTTAGAAATAGATTGGCGTGTAGAATGCTAGATATAAAGAATAACTTTGTATAAGTATTGTGTTTAGTTACAAGAATAGTTTATGCAATTCAACATGATGTTTAGTTTCCAGATGTCGCTAAACGCTTTTCACCTGTGATTGATAGGTAACGTGTTCGTCAGTACTTCTACCTGCAAGAAAGTGTTTGGGTTGTTTAACAAATAAAAAACAAATTTACAAGGGAAACAAGTTTTTCAAAGAAACATAAACGATTTACAGAATGAAAGCGTAGGATTTCCTATGACATAAGTATTTTAAAACATTCACGGAACCATTTGGTTTAAATTGCATCATTATTTCACATTTTAAAGTATTCAAGGCAAAATATTCTTCTTTACATATCATTATGAATTTTCTTTTCTTGATAAGTTGATATTTTCTTCCCACCCATCCCTGATTTTGGTACCCTTGATAGCATCCACGACTTATTCAGTTCACCCTTTTTAAACTTTTATTTTCTATATTGACCGGTATGTGTAAACTATTACTCAACTTCACTTGTTACCCTTCACTCATACCTACAAACACATGGCATACCTGTCAGTTATGCAATTTGCACCTGTATGTATTACCTGGTTGTTTGTTGAAAAGTATACAAAACCATTGCATATACAACAGGCTCGTATGCCAGTTCACAGTACACAAGCAGATGAAGTGCAAGTTAATTCTGGAGAGGTATTAGAGTCGGTGGTCTACCATGAAATTGTTCATGAGTGAAAAGGATACAATTTACTTACCTAATATACCATAGGGGAATCTTAATTTTCTTCAGCCATATCTATTTCAAACTGATTTTTTTAAGTGCAGGGCAATGCACTAAATGCATTGTACAATCTGGAGCCTCTACTTGTTCTAAATTGGATTTCTGAAGTTCACAAAAAGTGCTTTTGTATCTTATATCATCAGGATCGGTTTAACAATCAATTTTGTAAACTTTTGTACTGATGCAGAGGCATTCAATAAAATGATAATCAAAGTTTGGAGAAAAGAAAAGAATGAAAATATTGCATCCAAAAAGGGTAGAAAAGTAGACTCCTGTTTACGATGGTATGTCAGTTATTCCATCTTTCTTTCACAAGAAAAATAACAACAATTTACACAGCTTCATAATGATCATAAGCCTAAGAACATGATTGAAGCATTAAGAAAAGATGTACTTCCAGAACAAAAGTGCTACAATAACAAGGCCAACATTTGAAAAAAATAAAAAATATAGAAACATGTAGTTTGCCAAAAATCATTCTGGAACATGTAGGGGGACAGCTCCTTTACTAGATCATATATTTCAAAATGTAAAAATTTCAAAAGTCATGGATTCTTGAACAATGATTTCGTCGATAGCACGTACCTCAATGAACTCAAAGACACAAAACCATTCTTTATATATATTAAATGATTACTCAAATGTAGTTGCAGAAAGAAATTCTGCTGTTTACTAATCATGAAAGATTCTTTAATGATTGGATGAATTTGTAGGGCACAAACAAAAACTCAAGAGTACCTCGGATAGGCCCTTGTTGAAGAACTGAACACCGGTACCATTGTAAGCATCCGGGTTCTCATGACAAAATGACCTTACGCTGTCAAGATGTCATTCAAGTAAAGGGAGGCAATAACTGTAATTGACATTAAGGGGAGAATGTGAAGGTCATAACAATCAACGTGAAGACCTCAGACAGGTTATTATGTCTATATCCAACGTCTTCTCATTGAGATCTATTCTTGGAGAAATCTTTGGAGAAATGTTTTTGTCAAGAAGACAGGAAAATATGATAGCATATTTTTAATTTCATTTTAACCACTATTTTTAATGCCGGGCGCATATAGGTCATTTTTGGCCCAACGTCGACCTTACATCCACCTACCTACCTATTAACGGGAGTAATGGAATAATCGGAGGAACACTGTCTGTTTTCACTTTATCATTGTAAACTTTCTTTGTGATGAAGTATTCTTTTGTAGTCTTTTAAGGTTATTTTCAAAATTCAAAGTTCCAAACTTTCCAATGTCTTGCTTCTTATTCAATGTTTGACAGCATTAACGATGAATTTACCCAAATCTAACATGTAACCCCCGTGAGTATTTTATTTCATGTTCTTTTATATTTCTTGCATCTGAAATATGCTCAAAGATAAAGATTACCATTATGACTTCAATATCGAAAGTGATATTTTTTTACATAATTTCACATAGTTTTGAAATAAATCAACGTGCTTTGTCTGTATATATACATTACTTATAATTGATTTGAACCGTTATGTTTCAATGAATTAAAAGTTTCCTATATAAGTTAACCCTTGGTATGGCTATTTTTGACATCATACCTCTACTTTATAGTGTTACCATCATCTCAGAGTTGTAAGAAGCGACCAACTTAAACATTTCATAATATCTACCGCCCTCGTATAAGAATGCTAGTTATGTTTTGTGTGGATGTTTTCATGTCTCTCTCAACAACATCAGTCACAAGTGGTTGTGTGAAGTTGCTTTATGCTTGATGTAAATACAGTAACTAAATTCCACCTCGCCCTCTCTTTGACTACATATTGCTATGTCTGCACCCTTGGCCAATGTCAATATCGATGTGTTACCTGAAATACGACGTGTGGCCTCCTCACCTGAAAACAGGTGAGATTAAAGGCTGGCAGCCATAAGTCGTATGTACTTTTTCATAAAAAAAAACACATACGTTTGATAATTCTGATAATTTGATAATAAAAACAGAATGTCTTTTTTTTATTACATTTTCATAATATAATTTATAGATATCTTCTTCCGCAGTTTTATTAGCAAGTTTTTATAAAAAAATATGAAATCATTGGAGTTTTGGCAACAGTTAAAAATAAAATACACTGTAATGGAATAAGGTGTCCCTAACAGTTATCAAAATGTATGAATCATTTATCAATTTCCATAGAATACCATAATGTCCAATAATATTCCTCTTCCAATTTACCTGAATTTCACACAAATAGCTCCCGGTGATTGTCACATGTACACCTCCCTGGTTTTTACCTGTATATTTGTTTTGTTTGCAATCAGTGTTGTACGAAAGCGCTGATTTATGAATGTAAGATATTATTCACCTGTACAGTGAAACCAATGAATTTCTGCTGACGGTGCAGAACTTGAGAACATCGAGAAAGTTGGTGTAGCGTCATAAATACTGATCCATAGCCTTTCTAGGAATACGTTTTTTCCGGAAGAGATATGTAGAGGAAAATGTACTTCTCGCAGCTTTCAACGAAATTGACATATGAATTTACATGAACGATATACAATATAATTACCATGCTTTCGATGTTGGTTTTGGATTTTTCGTAAAAGGCATAAAGGTTTAAATGAATGCTAATAAACTTTGAATATATCATGAAAACAATTTGTATTAATCTTTATCTTCATATGTTATTTTAACTTTTTAAACTATTGTTTTTCGTCGTACTGTCTCGTGCTTATGGCTCCTTTTCACATGTACATATGCATTTGTAGTACTTCCAGCTTATATTTTAAGATTTATTTTATAGAACAAAACATACATGTATCAGAAGTTTCTCTGCCTTTCTGCTTACAGTAACCTTTACTGAATGTTCACTTGTCTCATATTCTTTCAAATCCATTAGAAAATAATTTTCATTGCAACAAGAACACGGCTGAGCATGCTTGTGTAACTCCACACTCGAATTTGAAGCCCTTGTCTTATTCACATGCAGCCTAAAGAAACAATTACACAAAAACGTCGGTGCGATCATTACTCAACAAAAACACAGGCAGACTCTAAGTTCAAAAACATTCACTGATACATGTCCGTGCAGTAAAAAATACACTATTCTAAAAGTCATCCTGACATTGACATTTTCTATATGTCAAAGGTAATAATGGGTTGGAATCCTGGTATGAAAGAAAGTGAGAGAACGATTATTATTTCAGGTAGTGGGATATGCTAACTTTAATCAAGTATATATTTAACAATAATGAAGAAGATACAGCCAAGAGGAAATTTAATTAAAAGCTAATAAAGGTTGTTTTAGATTTCCACAAGAAATGCACATTGCACATATAAACAATAAACCAGCCTTTAAACATGATTGTTTTGAAAAGGTACCTTTAGCATCACAGGTGCTTTAATTAATCCAGGTAAAGACGGGTAACTCAGGTACACGTGCATTCTTGATCCCGGACAGAGTTTGTAGGTAACGCGAAAGAACATTTTTGATAAACAAAATTCACAAATTCTATAAGTTCAGTTGAACTAAATCCTTTCACTTGAAGGAAATCAGTCTTTGTAATTAATGATAAGCTGGTTTACAGGTGTATGTAGAGACATGGATCGTTTCCTGTTAGGATAAACTAAATATAAACGATATTCATAGCTTTTGTTTCATTGAAACTCATTATTCACGTAGAAACAATTTTCATTTCATTCAATCACAACTTGCGCTGAAGCCATCGTTGCTAGACAAAAGTAATATGTGCTCATATTGAAAATATGTTACCACTTATGATTAACCATACGGGTTATAAATTTGTTTGATCTTGCACATTTATACATCTCCACTTATCAACAGAACCATCTAGCTGTCTTACCAGAGAGTGTTTGTGTTCCTGTTTCCAACTCGATCCTCTCTTTCATTGAATATTGACATGTCTGCACCAAAAGCCAGGCTCAACATGGAGGTGATACCTGACATACGACTTTTGATCTTCTCACCTTGAAACAGGTGGTAATATCGTTTTACAGGGCAGAATCAGCGACATTTTTACCTTTTCCAAAACAGATATACACCTTCACACAAAGGAACCAAGATGAATACCACGTGCATATGACTTTGAAGGTTCATTTGAATGTCTGAAATATTCGATACAGATCTTTTGTTCCTTGGAATGCATACCATATCATTAGCGATATCGGAACTTATAGATCTTGAATTCCTCAAGCCTATTTATTTTGATAGTAAACAGATCATAGGACCCTGATATTCACATTGGGCCCCCTTTTGGATGCACTTATCATATTGAAATCCTCATTGGAATCAATCATCAGTTATACCAACAAAATAAAAACATATGATATACACTGTAAGAAGCAGAGTGGAAAATATCATAAAAAATAAAGTCCTGGGGTGTTAAAGCAGAGCCTAACACGGGCAAACATGTCCTGTACGTCTTATTCCTCTCAGTACAATGACATTGCCGGACCTCGACAGTACACCCATTGTATTTTCCTTATTTTCTTCTTTTCCTACTGAATGATGTTGGACAAGAATTTGAATTAGTAGTACAGGGTATAAGAGTAGCCGTTATGCAAGTCGACATTATGTATTCCAAGTGAAAATGTTTAGAGTGAGAAGTGGCCTGCTCACATTATTTCTCCCTGAACGTAAGTGTTTGAATTGTTGAATGAATAGGAAACAAAAGGAAACGAATATTTAACAGAAAGGAATTTAACAAGAAGGAATTTTTCTGATTTCCTAGGAAGAAACGTCAATTATTTACAAACCTCTATGGAACCATTCATGTTTATGTTAGTTAACTAATCATTTCACACATGTCATAGTAATTAAAGATCATCAATAAAGATCATTACACTTTTACTTTTCTCAAAGCTTAACATTTCTCAACCCATGGTTTCGGCACCATCATTTATATCCTTGAAAACAAGGTTTCAAATATTTCATCCTCAATCTTTCTTTTTCTTTTTTGATCTATTTTCCATATACACATGTATATCCAAACTTTTACTCATTTCCCATTTCTTACCCATCTAAGCTGTGTTTGTTATCCGATTACACAAATACAAACAACAAATAGATTACTTGTCATTTATGCAATTTTCACCTGTATGTATTACCTGGGTGTTTGTTGAAAAGTGTGCAAAACCATTGTGTTTACAACAGGCGCATGTCAGTAAAACAGATGTGAAATTTCTCTACGAAGCAGATCAGATTCGGTTGACAACCGAGAAATTGTTCCTTAGTGAAAGTAAGAACATATGTCTCAAACAAGAACATTACAGGGGTGTGTTTTCTTTTATTTCTTAGCCATAGGAATTCTAAACTGCTGTCTTCAGTGCAAGAAACTGCGCTCAGTGTTTTCTTTGAAATTGAGCCTTGTCTTGTTCTTACTGGACCTAGTTCTGAAGTGTCACCAATAGTGATACCATGTGTGATACATCTGTGTTACTTAATCAATACGATGATTCATTTAATCTAATTTTTATTACCTTTCTACTGGGAAGCATTTTTTAAAGTTGTTATTAAAGAGAGAACAAGGTTCTTATAGATAAAGTTTAAGAAAGTATATTTGTAGAAAAGCTGAGTATCATTGTTAATGATTTACATCAATAAACCTGACCCAATTACTGCTTCGCCATTAGAAATACACTGATGTTTTCATGACCTTTTTACTAGGAAGCATTTACAAAATTATTATAGGTTAAAGTTTTTCATCATAACAATTTTCCCTAAAAATTTTGAGAAAGCCTATTTGTAAACAAAATCTGAGGATAGGTGTTTAGAAGACTACAATAATAGTCTCGACCCCATTACTGCTCCGTCAGCAGAAATATGCTGGTTTTATGTATATTATAATCATGGAAATGTAAACCTCGTTAAACGCAAAGAGAAAAACTGTTTTTTGTCAGAAGGAGAAATCATCAATCAGTGCTTATGACACTACACAGTTTCTATACCATTACTGCCTCGTCAGCAGAAATACTCTTTTGTTATTGTACAGGTGAATAATATCTTGTAGTCACAAATAACCTCTACCTGGAGTGTGATGTTACTAGACTGATTGCAGAAATACGGGTAGAAAACATTACCTTGATTGATAGCACGGAGTACATGTTACAATCACTGGAATTATTTGTGGGTAGTTTATGTTATTTACAGGTAAATCATCCTCCTGAATGAAAGAGAGGGAAAAGAAGATTGTACATTATGCCTATCTAAAGATACTGATAAAAGCAGCTGCATCCCGAGAGTTACTTTATCGTCTCATGTTCCAAAGTGCAAATATCATGTAATTTTTAGATCCTTTGGACATCAATTGTATTACTTCAACTGTACTAACAAAGGATAATCCTTTGTCATTCTCTACAATAATCTTTCTGAAACCTACCCAATGATCGCCGATTTAGATGTGCAAGTATTCGTACTGAATCAAATATTCTACCACGGAAGTGCCTGATACTCGATTTTGATTGGTTGTTTTATCCGATTCACAGGGTATCAATTTACGATTGAAGTTGCTCTGTTTACCCGAAATCAGTTTACAGTGTAATACTACATACATTGACTTCCGACTTTCCGACTGGTCACTTCAGAGTCGGTGCGATTAATCTCGTTCCAAAAGGAATTAACCGAATTTGTTTTCGTGTGTTTATACGGAGAGAGAAAACTGTTTTATATTTTTACTGTTTTTATTATAAGTCATATTTTGTACAAAATAAGAAGTTTGAGTGATCATGATCAGCGTAAACTCACGCTGCGCGTTCGGTTTCAATTTAAAATGTACTCGCTATCAATCCAGTATAACATGCATGTCTCTGATTTTCAAACACACTAGGTTTATCTCCTAAGCATAATCAAATACAGAAGGGGATTAAATTTTCAAAATGTAAGTTTTCTTGATTCTGGAATAAAATTTTCCATATTGACTGAATTACATCATTTTCTTCAAAGTAAATTGATTGACCATAAAAATACATAATTCATGTTTAAGGCGTTAATAACCTGAAGTTTTTAAGCGAAAAGTTTTAACTAATGGTCACTTCAATGAGATGCCAAAAACGTCATATTTCAGGTAGCACGTCAATATTGCAGCGGGTGCAGACATAACAATATGTAATCAAACAATCCACTTTAAAAGATTTTTGGTAGAAAGATATCAAAACATCGAAGAAAACTTATCTAACGTGTTTTGGCGCTAGTTAATATTATGAAATGTTTTAGTTGACAACTTTTGATACCTTCGACATGTGATGAATTCACTGCAAAAGAGAGGGGCCGGATGTTAAACATATGGATACATCTTTACAAAGCATTAGAGGGTTAGGATATAATGTAATGCTTTGATAGATTGACACTCACACATCTATATAAACATAGGCTATGTATTTATATTGACAACACATGTTGAAAGTTGATTGTTTGGAAATGATGTTAAAATTTCCATGTTCTATTTTTCTTGCAAAATAGCAAGAACCGTTTTTATTGAACTGGACCCACTCACGATTCATGATCAATATTTACCCGAGGTACCAAAACGATGCATTGCAGTTTGTAAAAGTGGCTAGATAATATATGTGATGATACGAATGTTATCATATAGACTACTAATAGGTGATAAATAGAACTGTACCATGAAAGGATCCTACTGTAACTATTCCAGCTCATTAGAGGCAATAATTGTACACGATGAAACTACATGACTTAGGATATATAGATATATGTCAAGGATAGATTGTCACTCAAATCTGCTCTGAGGCGATGAGGCAATGCGATGACAAGGTACATACGAATGATATAAGAATGACCACGGTTACATCTGCCAGAAACATATAGATGGTATGAAACAAAGAAACGTGATTTAAACCATAGCAATTACAGCTCATTAAAGACATTAATTAGGATATATGGACATAATTACAGGGTAACTAACTAAATCTGATCTAAGGCGATAAGACAATGAGTTATCTTCAATACATGGTGTTTATTGGTATAGATATCAACGTGACCATAAATACAGAATTTCTCTTATAAGGGCCCTGTCCAAAAATGTACAAAACGTCTATAATTTGTATAAATAAATCAAATGTACACAGGTATGATAAAATGCGAATACTTCATAACGTTAGAATCCGACCTTTGAGAGACAATGGTTGTGTAAGTTAGTAATGAATCCCACATATTCCATTATGACAAATGTAATTACAAGGTTGACATTTCCACGACATTTATTTTCTTAATTGTTTTTGAATTTTGGAAAAAAGGACTGAGGTCTTCACAAAAATGGGTTTTAATGAATCTAGTACTTTATTCATGAATGATGCATTATCATGTTATACCATTTTTAATTTTTACTCTCTTTTGACATCAGAATGCTTAATTTTCCTTTTGTTCAATTTTTAATATTATAGATATGTTCATATAATATTCTCACATTTAATTCACAGGGAAAAAATCCTTCAAAGAAGGTGGAGACAATGTTTCACTGTGTCTTGTGTCTCACATTTCCCTAAACATGAACATTTTTCAACATGGATTTAGCATCCACATTTGTTCACTGAGCTTCATTTCCCATCCATCCAAAAGTAGAGAATATCTGTTTTATGTTACACAAAAACACGTGGGCTTGCGTACATGTTGCCTGTGTAACGTTACACCTGTGTTTGAAGAATGTTTCTTGTTCACGCCAAGACCCAAAGAACAATTAAACAAAGACACAGGTGTGATCATTAATCTACAATAAACAAGAAAACTCAGGTGCAAATACATGAACTGATGGCATACCGTAACAAGGGTGTTTTTAAAGTCTTTCTAATGTTTTCTGAACTTATATTTTTCTTTATGACAAAATTATTGTCTCATGTGTACGTTTATTTCAAAATTTAAGCAGCAATATGTTATTTACCTTGCCATCGTCCCGGTGACTGAATTAGAGAATGATTGTCCATGACATACTGTTTACGACACGAGTGCCTAAATATTAGTATTTCCCGAGCGGGAGCGAGAACCCGAATCAGATTCCCCTCTTGGGTAATAATTGGTTTTTACTTAGCTTTCGGTTATATGATTGCTTTACAATATTTACTGTAGGATGGTATCTGACTCGGAGGATGGGATCGAACCCCGGAATATACTGAACCACAAAAACTATTATTCCAAATATTTTTATTCGCTTTCTTATGAATTTCATTGCTTATTGTCTTACTTCCAACATTGTTTTAACGTGCATGTGCCAAGACTCTATTTATCACTAACGAGAAAGTCACAACTGAGAGGAAATCATAGTTTACCTTTTCTTTCTTCTTCAGCAAGTTAATGAGGGTGATTGTAGGTTTCAACAGGAAATGTACAGTGCCTTTTTCATAAACACCAGGCCTGATTTTATACCTGAAATTCGTTGCTTCACTTGTTAATTTAGACAGAGCTATTTTTATTGACACAGGTGAGCTAATTAATCCAGATAAATTCGGGAAACTCAGCGACAGGTGCATTCTTGACCTAGAAAAGAACGCACATATAACGCGAAAAATGCGGTATTTCGAGAACAGTTTACTTTTCTGGTTTTTAAAAAAACTTTCGATAATTTTTTATATTCAAGAAATTGTGACTTGTTATAGTAGACAGGTTTCGGGTTTTATAACAATGTTCCCGAGATAGGAGGCTGATGGGAAAAAATAATCACAATCAGCAAACTTTAACCTCATGCATCCAACACTGATGCCAAAAGGTCCATTTACCGTGCTGATGGTAACATATTTGTGTCCTTGCAAGTATTTCTATCGCACATGTTCCCCTCAACTGTAAAAGGTAACCAAAACATTTTAACACACAATTTTGAACATCCAGTACCTTTACTGTCAAGTATATGCAGCATAATCTAGATATTTATATGTTGAAGGCAGAATCGTCAGTAATTGCCGTTGTAAGGACATTGGGATAAAAGCGTCATACCGTTTATGACTTACATACTCTACTCCAATAAATTGGCGTCAACGCTGATCGCCAAATACCTGGTCTACCACACGTGATGCTACAGACTGGGGATTGTCAAATTGTCAAACGTCACATCCGTAAACATTTTTGTGACGGCTACACGCATCAGGATTGAATTTTAATGTCGGCACAAAGCATCGGACACCGGCTAAAGGCTGTGCATCTGGATGTTCGACGACTGTAACGTGGAACAATATTCTGACACTTCAATATTTGATTTGGGCTAGACAACACCTCCGATTGAACCATAGAGATTAAAGCAATTTACAGTTTTAAGTGAATCCAGACATATCCATATAGTGTCATCTTGATCAGTGAGTTCTATCAAACGCATGAATCAACGTTCTTGACTTGGCCCTGAAGGTTACTAGACCTCAATCCAATCGAGCACATCTAGGTTGATCTTGGTAGGTGTCTTAAACCAACCAAAGAATTTGGAGGTTCTTTGTGCTGCCACGAGGATATATTTACAGGTATCAGGAATTCAATTATCGGGAGTTGTTTAACAGTAACTGTTGTTATTATAAAAGGTCATACCCACCACTGAAACTTGTCAGTTTCTTTACAAAGCCCTGTGTAACCACATTAAACTTCTTTTGGCCATCCAGAATACACCAGAAGTTAATTCAAACGACCTTAACAAATAATTTCATCATTGCCTCATTCCTGTTCAATGTATGTTATGTCTCATGATTTAGGATTTTTTATTTTGACTCAGTATATTATATTCTACAACCTTTCTCTGTGCACAGATACTTGTCTTCATCAGCCAGTTCCCGCCAGGGGCTTGGCAACTTTGTCTGCAGTAGAGAACTGTTCTACACACAGTCAGGTTTGGGTACAATGCTACACCGAGTTTCAGTGCAGTAACACCAAGCCGTGCAGTTCCAGCCGATGCTCGCAGGTTTCACCGCAATGTATAGCCACAATGGTGTTGCGGGCTTTCTCCCTGCAATAAAACTAGCAGCCGGGATATAAGTGAAATACTCTTGAAAGCGGCGTTAAACCTCATATCACCTCACCACATCAGCCAGGTGATTGGTAACGTTCGCAATATAGACGGTCTCCTCTTTGTGCTGGTAACTTAATATAACCAAGGTTCATGGCAACTAATTTCTTCACACATCGAGTTTCTCATTTGCTTCAGTTAAAGTTGAGAATTATTCATTAATTCATTCATTGAGATTTCTAACATTTTATTTGATTTATGTAGTCGGAAAGGTTATGAAAATGGGAAAGCAACAAAAATTAATTCAGTTGGCTACATTGATACGGTGTTATTTGTTTCAATAAAAGCAAATGTTTTGTTTAAAGCAAATTAACTAGCATGTTCGTGTAAGCAAGTTTAGAGGAGCAGGGTTCGGTAGCCGTGTCATAACGTTGGTTACACAATGCTGCAACTGCACCACATTGTTGACTGTAAGCAACAAAAAAACATTACGAACGTTATTCTTTACTTACACAGGTGCATCAATCAATCAACAAAAACAGACGACAAGGGTGTCTTAATTATATCACATGCAGTTGCATTGTCAGTATTTAACAGACAATCTCTTTAAACGCATTTACCAATTTATAAGATGTGCAGGTAACGTAAGAAATATGCAAAAAAGGTGAACAGTATTTAAACGTATATCGTGTTAAAGTAACACAGAGTATGTTTCATAAATTTTGTATATGGCCTGAATAGACAAAATACCAACTGTCCTGAGGTAAGTTCAAATCGCCTTTCTAGAGTTTCATTTTTTACTCTAAACTGCCAAAATTACGATATTTTCTTGTTTTCAATGATAATCGAAAAACGGCCATATAAAAGTTAAGAAGTCGAAATTCTGCTTCCTATTAACATGATTATATTTTATATAACTTACTTAACCCTATCACTCCCTTTTTGTCTTGATATCTGCTGTAAATAAGATTCCAAAATTACGTTTCCATCATTGGCGCACGCCACTGTCCGATTTTCGATCATAAATTACAACTTAAACCTATATATTGTCACATGACAGCGATTTGCTTCATAACTATAATTTAACACATTTGCACACATAACTATTCAAGGTCGGAAACTTGAAGGAAATGAACATATGATCTCAACGAATTCCATTACAAATAATATTAAAAACGTACCTTATTTTCATAAGAAGTTTGTCCGAAGAAAAGTAAGATGTGAGAAGCGGCCATAAAATACCTAAGAGAGGAAGTAAACTACATAATAGCGCTAGAAAATTCTTATGGATAACAACTTCTTTATTTGATATCTCACGACGTTTCTGGGCTACTTCTTGCCCCTTCTTCAGGTGAATTTCAGGTGAATGAAACCTGAATTTCATTCACCTGAAGAAGGGGCAAGAAGTACATGTAGCCCAGAAACGTCATGAGATATCAAATAAAGAAGTTGTTATCCATAAGAATTTTTCTAGCAATATTACACCAACTTCTAAATGCCTTTGAAGAATTACATAATAGAGAACAAGAAATTTGTAATATTTGTTGACATTTTGCAGTAATCACCAGGTCGAGTGTGGTGATTAAACTTTAACAAATAAAAATAGCATCTAGGAAAATGATAAAGTCAAATTTAAGTCACTTTAAAATCATAAACTAGATGACATTACTTTAGACCATCTGATATAAGATAGAACTTCAGAGGAAGTAAAATATTTCATTTGTCACCTCTTGGATATAATTTTTTGGATTCAATTTGTGTTTAGGTCTTAATTTGCTTTTGAATCAATCTTGTATTGAATGCAGTTTCCTGGCTGCTAATATTTTGGGTGCAACAAGGGAGGGTTAGAGGATTAAAAAGATTTAGATTTTTAACAATGTTGTTATTAAATATTTTTTGGGGATGGAATTTTCTGCAGGTTCTTATATCACAGATGAATTTTTATCTTGGAACAATTACAGGAATTCCATTCTAGAAATAAACTCTTATTTTTTAAATTAGATTTTTCTTGATGCCTACCTGAAAATGAGGTAAATAATTCATTAACAATTATGTAATCATAGCTGGTAAAGTAGTAAAGTACATATGAAAATATTATTCAAACTCAATGAGAAAGAATTGATTTTCAAATGAAAATGCAAAGAATCCATTCTTTGAAACAAAAACAAAAACAACAAAATAATGACATAATACTTTAATCATTCATAAATCATGAATATACACATATTAAAAACATAATGTAAGTTTCATTCAAGGCAGTTGCCTGTCTGTGTAGAGTAAACAAAAAGTAAGATGAAGTGGAGATAGATCTGACTGAAGCTCTCGTAAAATAACAAAAATGGGTAGAAATTTTGTGTTTCAATTTCCCATCTCTCCTAACAAAGGTTAAACAAATCAAACTTCTAATTTCAGTTGTGAAAAATGGAAATCATTGGCTTCTTTCACAAAAACGTAGGTGATCACAAGTTACTAAGGTTACCTCAGCGCAGTGGTAAAGAATGGGAGATAAGGTTAACTATAACAAGGTTGTTTATGGAAAGAGCCTTTGGACTTCTTATTGATTTGTATATACCTATGTTTCAATCATAATTGTATATGAGTATATAACAGGCCTATGGTTAACTTGTTATTGTATTTGAATAATATTTAACTAATTATTGATCTACATTGATAAAAAATTACTTTTTAATAAATAATAAAAATCATTGAAATTAACAGAAAGCTATACAATCAGATGAAAATATTGCTCATTTTAAATAGTTCAGTTCCTGATTAATCAATAAATGCTTCAATCACATAATATCCTTTTTAATACCTTTACAATATTGCAGTATATGACTTTAAAAAAACTAGTTATGATAACAAAATAACAATGATAATAAGATGAATGACGACTCAGTCACTTTGAAAAGGAAATGATTATTGGTGCAAATAGCTTATTAACATATTTCAATGAAATAGCCAATGAAATAAATAAGTATTTAACTTGAAATTGAAGTAAAATAGTGTTAGAAGTGAAAGTAAGAAAATATACAAATGCCATAAATCATTATAGATTTGAGAGTATATGAAATTAAATTTTTTAAAAACAAATGATTGAAGTGATTAAAGAACAATAAAGTTATTGAGAAGTAAGTGACATATCCTTAGATAAAATATAAAGTTAACATTAATGTTTTATCAGCTAATTAAGGAGGAAAGACCACAGTTAAAAGATGATATTTAACAATCATCTTTGCCTTAGTTACATGCAGATATAGATTATCTAGAGAATGCTAAATAATTCTTAAGACAAACGTACATCTTTTCAATTCATCTTTAGAATATTGACAAGGATATTTTATCTTATCAGAATAAACACACATTGTATGACGATTAATTTATACTCATGAAAATATAGATTATCCGGAGAATGTAAAATCATTTTTATTTCCTCTTTAGTGATTTGAAAGAATATTAACATCACTCCCATTTTCTTAACTTAACATGATGATAGAAAGAAACAGAGAATTCTAACAGGTACAACTTTACATTAGTTTCATTTTTCACTGGAATGTGATGAGACAATAAAAAAAATTAATTCACAACATTGATAAAAGGGAATGTAGAGAACAACCTGCAATCTTGTGCACCCTCGATTTCATCCCATGTCTTCGACAAAATGAATGCATGTTAGTAAAATCTTTATTCTTTCAGTCTTGAGATGTCATCTTATGTCTCCGCAACAAGAAATGATGTTGGAATAAGCATATACTCTGAACATTGTGAATTTCTCAATAAAGAAGTTGTTATCTAGAAAATGTCTTTCTTATGTACATCACTTCTAAAACTCAATGGCTTGAATGCATTTTGGTCAAACTTTCAATCTGCAATCATAAATTCATTCTCAAGTTTATCTTATATCTCTGAGACTCCTACACAATGAATGCATTTTGGTAAAACTCCCTTCCAGTTTCTGGGCAATATGAACTCAACTGCTTTACAGAGGACACATACAATTTTGTACAAGTGTCTCTTTCTAGAATACATTTACAACATAAACATATATAAAATAAATATGCTTGTTCACACATACACACAGTGATAATGTACAAGTCTACAGTATATGAGAATAAAAACATTGTAAAACATCCATCATAAATATGTAATATAAATTGTACAGATAAAAACACACATATTTGTGTCATCCTGGAATGCAATTCCCAATTCATAGATGAATAATGAGATAAAATTCATTACAATATTGCAAGTTAAAAAACCTTTAAAAACATTTCAAGGAAAACAATGAAAGTGGGTGGAAGCAGGCCTTGTGTCTGATGCTGAGGAGGACAAAATCTACATGGGTATAATCTTACACCTGTATATTATTTCTAACTTCCCTTGGAATGTGTACATAGAGGATATAATATGAGTTTCCATGACATATTAGGTTTAAAACACGAGTGTCTGAATATTAGTTTTTACAGAGCAAGAAGGAAACTGATATTTAGCATAAGTGTTGAGAAAATAGTATGTTATGGGCACTCTGTTCATTACCAAAGTAAAAAAATCATGGAAAATAATCAAATCAACATCCTTCATTTTGCAATGTCATAAACAAACTGTAGCGTCAAAACATTGTTAATGACGTCACAATGTAAAAGTAATATTTTGCCCCAGAGCATTGTATGAAAAATATGAACCTCAATATAATTGGGCTGGAAGGTAATTAAATATTTTCTTTATTTAGGTACTGATGCAAACCAACACCTGCTATAATAATAATAATGATAATGATATAAATAACATTGATACAGCTATGAATAGTTGATCAATGTTTAAATCCGTAAATGTTAATTTCCTTTCTGATGGCACATCTTATGCTGCCATTGGCGCCAATGAATTTTGTACCAAAAAAATCTAATGATAAATTCTAGTTGAAGTGGTAATGCTTCTTTTGTATCTTCAATAATCAGCTACATTATTTAAAAATCTAACTCATCATGTTTTAAAAATGTAAAATTAATAAATGCATAATGTGTTGATAGAAATAAATTCTTACCTACACACCCAAAACCTTGGAGGTTACATTGAAAAAGTAAAATGCAAGGAGAAGGTGTACTTCATTGGAAGGCTGATAGTTTTATTACCTATAACTTGTCTATATTTACTACCTATAAATGTAACTCCTAAACGAATCCGTCTTGGTCTGTACAGAAAGGTTTGCAAAAACAAAAACAACCCTATGGTTTTCAGAATTTGATCCCCAATTTCATATAACAAGATGATAACTTACTTTCCTCCTAAAAGCGCAAGTCTTTACTTGATAGCAAGTGTCCAGACCCGGCGCCTGGTATTGAAACGTAGTTCTTATTTCTCAGCCAGTGCTCTACTTAGGATGAAATAAAAGTACTGAGGATACCTACATATAAACATGCAATATATATACAAAGTATGAGACATGGAAAAGAAGACACCTACTTCTAGTATGTTCATCGAATGGCAACTATACAAAACTGATACAGCATGTATTTCATACAAGTACAGTGTATCATTTTGTGTCACAATTGAGTGTTCAGATATGTACATAATGACACAATGTTGAACATGTACTTGAATAACTTGGCATGTTCTTAAGTCTAACATCTATTTCTACTTTACATATAGATAGTATGACTTTCTACGAATGGACATACACATATATATAACAATTTGGTTGTATTGTCAGTCATATAAATCTCTACAAGTATATTAACGTATAAGTTTGGTTGTATTGTCAACCATCAAAATACCTACAACGTGGTACAAGTATGGTAATGTACAAGTTTGGTTGTATTGTACAGTCATCCTATTTTCTACAAGCATGTTAATATACATATTTGGTTGTATAGTCAGAAATTTAACCTGACAAATATATTCATTCACAAGATTGGTTTTTACGAACAGTCATCCTAAAACTTCTTCTTTTCGCCCATCCCATTCTCGACACCAGAGCATCACATTCCCTCCTCACACAAATAAATAACTCAATTCATAAGCACACCCATGACATAATTCCCAATGAACACTTTCAATCACTTCTGTCATAATGTCAATGATAATCATTTGTTAGCGTTCTTGGCATTTTGAGAGACAGCGTCAATATTCTAAATGTCTGTCTATGTACAAAGCATCGGCATCAACTCAGGGAGAGTCTCACTATCTACAATATTCTTCATGAAGCTCCCAGAAGGACAGCAACTTTCTACTTGCTTCTGGTAAAAGTGATATGGCAGTTGATGACGTCAACCAGAATATTACAGCATTCAATGTAAGGAATCATTCTTGGATTCCAAGCCAAATTTAAAAACATTTCATTGTACATTCCTGGGTTTTTGCAAATGGTTTGGTAAGGCCATGATGAGCCTTGCAACTACCTAAAAATTTCAGATATCATAAATTTCAGTCCAGAAGAAAGAACTTTGTGACAATGCAGAATTAAGATGAGGGAGCATTCCACTTCCTCAGGGCCTTAACACCAGTGCTGTTCCATTCGTCACGTGATATGCACATGTGCTCAAACTCAGACATCTGGGCCACTGCACACGCTCCGATATATGCCGCGTGGTATCGGTTTGGTGACGTATGAACCTGGGAACAAAAAAAGATTATTCATCTCAAGAGGATTCAACATAGATATCAGCATCATTTTGGGGAAATACTAGTATGACCAGTCAACTTTTTCTTGCACTGAACTATATGTTAACAGAGAACGCTATTCATGATATAAGCTAGGGGAAATATACAACATGTATAGAAGAAAAAGATGGGCAGATAACCTGAAGTAATGACATAATGTGGTGTATATAGAAGCACTGGTAGTCAAAATAATTGACTTGGCTAAGAGTTAAATCATCTAGCTAAGGAAAGTCATTATGTTTTGCTAGAGGGACTAGAACTCTTTAAAGAAGTTGCCTCCCTTACCTCAACTGGGACACTAGGTGGTGCCAGTTTGACGAGCTCTTCATGAAGTCGCTCCGGGAACCCTGGGATAGTCGTCACCCCTCCACTAAGGTACACCGCTCTGCAACACACACATATCAGTTGAATCTGAGGTAACTCTTTTGAAAATGCTGTAAATTTACTTTAATGTCAAGAAAATGTATTTATGGAATAGATTCTTGATCATCTGACTAGTGTCTTTCACACTGGTATATCCAATTGTTTTACACCTGTATCAGATTGTCTTACATCTGATTGTCAAATTGATTGTCTAACACCTGTATCTGATTGTCTTACACCTGTATCTGATTGTCTTACACCTGTATCTGATTGTCTTACACCTGTATCTGATTGTCTTACATCTGATTGTCAAATTGATTGTCTAACACCTGTATCTGATTGTCTTACACCTGTATCTGATTGTCTTACACCTGTATCAGATTGTCTTACACCTGTATCTGATTGTCTTACACCTGTATCTGATTGTCTTACACCTGTATCTGATTGTCTTACACCTGTATCTGATTGTCTTACACCTGTATCTGATTGTCTTACACCTGTATCAGATTGTCTTACACCTGATTGTCAAATTGATTGTCTTACACCTGTATCTGATTGTCTTACACCTGTATCAGATTGTCTTACACCTGTATCTGATTGTCTTACACCTGTATCTGATTGTCTTACACCTGTATCTGATTGTCTTACACCTGTATCTGATTGTCTTACACCTGTATCTGATTGTCTTACACCTGTATCAGATTGTCTTACACCTGTATCTGATTGTCTTACACCTGATTGTCAAATTGATTGTCTTACACCTGTATCTGATTGTCTTACACCTGTATCAGATTGTCTTACACCTGTATCTGATTGTCTTACACCTGTATCTGATTGTCTTACACCTGTATCTGATTGTCTTACACCTGTATCTGATTGTCTTACACCTGTATCTGATTGTCTTACACCTGTATCTGATTGTCTTACACCTGTATCAGATTGTCTTACACCTGTATCTGATTGTCTTACACCTGTATCAGATTGTCTTACACCTGTATCTGATTGTCTTACACCTGTATCTGATTGTCTTACACCTGTATCTGATTGTCTTACACCTGTATCAGATTGTCTTACACCTGTATCTGATTGTCTTACACCTGTATCTGATTGTCTTACACCTGTATCTGATTGTCTTACACCTGTATCTGATTGTCTTACACCTGATTGTCAAATTGATTGTCTTACACCTGTATCTGATTGTCTTACACCTGATTGTCAATTTCATTGTCTTACACCTGTATTTTATTGTATTGTCAAATTGATCGTCCTACACCTGTATCTGATTGTTCTACACCTGTATTTGATTGTTCTACACCTGTATCAGATTGTATTTCACCTGTCTCTCACCTGAACATCCTCCTGCGACTGTCCATGGGGCAGGTCTGTATGGCCTGGTAGACGAGCTTGTGTAGCTTAGGGAAGTCCATCTCCCACATGTCAGTGTCGAACAGACCTTCCGGGCTCTTGAACCTGCTCTCGTCGTGGCTAACCATTCTGGAGAGAAAAAAATGTGTGCCTTAAAGATTTGAGGTTGGTCACATACTTCATTTTTGAATGTCCAATTTTAAAAGATAAAAGATATTTTAAAAATTATCAGAAAGCTAGCTTAAAGATTGCATCATCATAGTAAAGATGAAAGCAGTCTTGTTTTCATATGACACATAACTTCTGCATGAATCAGGTTTCTTAAAAAAACTAAGATTTTAATATAAAATATGTTTTGTGAGCAATAATAAAAATCTGGTGCACACTCCAGAGAAATAGTTAAAAACTTTAGGGTTATTTAGCCTACAAAAAATTGAAAATATAATTCACATCTAAAGAAACCTTCAGAAATATGATTTTTAACTATTTCAAAGATACATTACGACACCATGCCACTCACTGATAGGCCTCTGCAGGCAGGTCGAAGGTGTCGATCTTGACTGTGGAGGACACATCCGATTGGTTGGTTCTACATCGCTGTAACTCGGCCTTGTAGTCCAAAGCCACGTAGCAGCTCTGTGGGAGATAGAAGTCATTACAATTGTTAAAAAATCTGCATCAATCCCATTTGTAGTGGTTATTAAGAAACAGCTCAATGACAAGAGAGTCTCACTCATGAGTGGGCAATGGCGTGATAGCAAGCCTTTTGATAGTTATCCCACAGTCAGTAGAATTGAAATCTAATGTGTACTTCAAACATGACATCAAACACAATCAACAAAGGGCTGTATCCTCTGAGATGAAAACTCAGTGTCTCACTGCTTAGCATATAACAAAAGAAGAAACAGCCCACTCACCTTCTCCATGATGTACCTGACGAGGATCTGCTCCACCTCCGTAGAGAACTGGTAGTTGTTGGCCAGCAGGGAGAGCTGCAGCGTGTCCTGGATCTTCTGGGCACCGTACGGGAGTCGCGCCATGCCTCCCTCGATCAGCACGCCTGGAAACAGGGGAAGTGTTATCTACCATATTAGTACCTTGAGGTAATACAAGTCAAATATCATGTACAAATACAACATGTACCAATTGTACCAGTGTTTTAAAGAAGTAGCCCAGAAATTTTGTGAGAAATCAAAAAAGAAATTGCTATCCATAATATTTGCATTGTATTAACTGATTAAGTTTTAAATGTCTTTGAAGGATTTGGCCTTGAAGTAATTTGACATTTAACAAGGCTCCCAAGAGAATTTCAGTAATATCACGGCAAGTTTTAATGCAGAGAAATCCAGACCATAAAAATTTATCAAAGTCTTGATGACAAAACTAGACAGCATTATTTTCTGATTGAAAAATTCTTTTTTTTCATTAAAAACCTAAAAAAAAGTTTCAGGCTAAGTTTTAGGCTAGGCCAGATGAAGAGGGTCTGAACCATTGAAACATAGAATGTAACACTCTGACAATTTTGCGGGTAACTATGTTGTGTTAATTGTCTTACTTGCATTTTTCAAATTTTGCAATTTGGGAAAAATTGTAACATTTTTGGGTGAAAAATTATTTCAAGGGTTCATTACCATCAAATATAGGGAGGATCTCGATGCGCTGGCCGATGTCTACGATGATGCCGGAGGTTGCGTTGTACGAGTACAGAGCGAGGAGAGCTTGTTGCACCATACACACGCCCGCCACCTGGAGCCGTCCCACCAGCAGATCCATCAGGGATTTCTTCAGGTTGTCGCCCAGGGACTGGGGGGTGCTCAACATCACCTGGGGAGGGGCATGGTAAGACTTAGTTCAGACAGAGATTCCTCACTATTTGTGGGAGCTTATCACTTTCGGGTTGTTGCCCAGAGATTAGGGGGTACCCAACAACTCTTGACTTAGCATCATAAATATAACCCGCTTTTTCAGAAGTTAACCGGTTTAGGTTGTCACCCAGAGACTGGGGGGTACTCAACATAACCTGGATAGGGGCAGGGTGAGATTTAGCATCTTAGTTTAAACTTTTATCCCCTGCTTTTTTGGGAGTTTATATCTTCCTATCCTCCTCTGCCACCCTTAGATCAGTTCTCCTGTTTTACCACTCACTGTTTGAAAAAAAACTGCAATAAAAATCTGCCTCAAGCACAATATATAGCTATAACCCTTATTTTCATTAAAAAAATATAGATGTGTCTGCTGAATCTAAACTAGACATGAAAACAGTGTACAACATGTAAATAGTTGCAAAAGAAACTTAAAATAATATTCTTATTAAAATTGATTTTGAAACAAATCTGTGAAAATACAAACAAGAGATATTGGTTTTTGAACACTAATGTTCCATGGAGTGGTCACAAATTTACTTCATTAAAGGACATAAAAACCTTCCATTTTTCTTTAATCTCACCAGATATTCAGATGGATTTATTCCAAGGTCTCTGAAGATTTTCTCAAACACAGCAGGCATCTGTTTGTTGTCAATATTGAACTGAAAGAGATATAGTAAATACCATTGACTCTCCCTATTCATCAAAATTATTCACATTCAAGCGTATGTATACAACATTTATGATAGTAATTCTACAAATTATTTTACTACAAGCTGCAATATTTAGGTTCAAGCAGACTTTACATATAGAAATAATTCTACAAATATTTTAATTGATATATTGACATTATTAATAAGCTAGCCATTCAAGCAAGCTTTATGAGGATGGCTAATGTAGATACTATGCATGGAATATGATAATTGCATAGAGTATTATTATATGATATGAGAAGCGCTGATAAACCTTTCCTTGCTGTGGCCTGGCAATGCAAAATAGAAAATATCAAAAAGACAAAATGGTTGAAATGATATGAGCCCATGCAGTGAACCCTTACAATCAATAAACATAATCTTCTTCTAGCTAATACAGTATCTTCTATACCTATTTGAGCTACATTTCCAAAGTTGATGAAATAAATATAATACTTAATGACATCTTGTTTAATAACAGTTTTATGAATCGAATAATTACTCACTGAACTGAAAAAGCATGAATATCTCTAAGATTTAAATTGTTGCCTCGCCGGTAACATTGCGACGACATGCTTGACGTCATGCGACGTCAGTCGGCGTACAATTATATGACACAGTGTGTAATGACATTGTAGGGTTATTCAACGGCGGTATCTTCAATGAGATAAAGAATATTCTCTCCTCACTGATACCATCAAGGAAAACCTTTCACCAACAGTATTTTAACCTGACAGGTTAAAATAAATTGGAATCTTTTCAGACTTTTTCATTTTATTCAGTATCAATTAAGAGAGTGATCCTTAATCTCCAAATGCCAAAAACTCTCATTTTCTCTCAATTTAAATTGTTGATTCTGTCTATCAAAAACCAAATTTACGTAATGAATAAAATGTAGACAACTGTATAAGCTAGAAGAGCAGTATATCTAAGAGTCTTATCATCAAATGAGGTGACAGTGACCGGGAAGTAGACAATGATGAGGAACGGCATGCAACTTACAGGGAGAACATTGTGGTCCTAGAAGAAACACAAAACAACAAATAAACAACAAGGGTACAAACAACTACAACACTCTCTTGTCTCTTACTTCAATGATTTTAAAGGCCATCATGAAATTTATATTAAAAAATTATAAATGAAAAAATTAATTTTATTAATGATTAACTTTTACAAAATATATAAATTCATAAAAATTTAAAAAATTGAAACATGGAATATTGAAAAATCACCACATTATTAAATAAATTCCACTTTTTAACTTCATTTGAATTATTAGATTAGCAAAATATTCCTCATTTAAAAATAATTCAAAAGATTTATGTTTATACATTTGTTAAATGTCCCTTAGTATTTTGTGAATTGATATGTATATTTCAAGAAGTGCATTTTATAAAAGAAATTATTACGAAATTTGTGCAAAATCCTTCTGCCATGATCATACTTATGTTCCCTTAAAAAATATATAAATAAATGTTGCCGACAAGACAATGCTTTCTGGTAAAAAAAAGTTTCTAATAAAAAAAGTAAAAACAAAGTAAGCTATGAAACTGATCAGACAAAATGCAAAACAAAATTCAATGTAAAACAATTCTTCCATATATACGGCATTAGAAATAGAAACATATCATACACGATAAGCTTCTTTGTATAATACAATTATTAACTCATTACAAAATCAAAAGTTTTCTTAAATCTTTTTATCAAATTTAAAGCGGGGAACAATTGACTCTAAGCATGCACTAATAATGAGTGAAAGTGACAATGAACAGATGAAACTAAACTAGTTTTTTTTCTTGATAAGTAGTTTTGAGACATATATATATCGTTCTGATATTAGTGTAAATATTGAATGTGAATACAAGTGATGTGTGTATCAGTGAATGAACAAATAATATGAGGCGAAGGCACCAATGAGAGCAAATATATTGTTGTTTATTAGAAATCAATGTCATTATTTTCATTTGGATATATGCCAACAAAAACAAGAAAGCAATTAACATGTTCAAAGTTGATATTTGTTATAAAAACACTCAGATTTCATTTTCTTACATTCATAATAATAGTAATTTTGAAAAGCAAAATATTGAAATAATGGCTTTTACCAACTTTCTTTCAGGAAATGTAATGAATTTTAAAAAAAGAATTACATCTCTCTTTTAAAAAATAAGCAAATTAGCTTTCATTAGAATATATGACAAAACAAACTTCAACAACATGAAATATGGATCATGAATGAATTTTCTTTAAAACATTTTGGATCAAAATAAAACAACACAATGTGAATCATGAATGAATTTTCTTTTGAAAGATTTTGATAACTATTTTTAATTATGTAAATATTTTGAACAACACCAAACAAACAACAAACAACCGACACCTACAATACAACGTCAACAACAACGCCTACCTTGTCCACCTTGTTGGAGGGGCTGATGGGATGGGAGAGGACGGACCGATGTCGGACTTCAGGCTTGTAGGCGTCGATTCCGACAACCAGCTCGTCTGTTGTCTTGTTGACGGCAACCACACTCGGGAAGAAAACGCTTGGTAGACTTGCTGAAATTATTGACATTCTCATTAAACATCTTTTAAAACATATTCATGTGCTATGATAGTTTTTTTCTGAAGGAGTCAATTATATATTATATTATAACATATACTATGCAAAATTGAATGAAAGAGTTTGGTTGAGTTGTCTCCCTTGGTATGTTTGACAATCTTTGCTGAGAAATGTAAATTCAAGCATGTTTATTTACTTATTTTCCGTGGAGGTACTTCTTCTTTTCAAAGAAAAAGAACGCAAAATTTGTTTAACACTTAAATTTTTTTTTATTAAAATCCTTGAAAGGGATTCCTTCCTTATTGGGAAGGTTGTTTTTTTTGCTAGTTTAAGCGAAACATCCATTAGACTTATAACACTGAACAGAAAAGGGGGGCTGCTCTTATTCGCAGGGTTGTGTTCCTGGAGTCCACACACATCAACTTTATTGCCCGGTATGCTAATGTGGAAACATTAGAAAATCAAACTTATTGACAAACAGGGAGGACATCTGCTAATAAGTGCTGAAACCTAGTAACACGGCCTGAAGATGTCGACCCTCTAGTGTTGCCTATATGTTTTTCTCCAGTTTTCCATCTTGAATACAGGATGGTAATTACACCATCATATGCAGGGCATAGAGTTTCCCCGATCTCTTGGTGCTTTAATAGTCGTAAGTACCATACATTAACACTGATCGACTTAGCACTAAGAGAATTGAGATTATCTCGGTACAGATGTTTATCTCGGTTCTCACCTTGGTCCCCCAGGATCCCTGCTCTAACTGAGGTGCTGCCCAGGTCAATGATAACCACTTTCTGCAACATAGAAATATATTCAATGAGAAAAAAAATATATAGGACATTTTTAAAACTTTTAATCAAACAACTGATTCTTGAAATTAAAATATTATATATACTTTTTTAGGGAGGTATATGGACTTTTACAATACCCAAAGACGAATTCTGTTTCAAGATATTAGAGAAGTGATTGACATGATGAATATAGATATGAAAATATTCTTTACACAAATACTGTTGATGTTAATTTTTTTCATCCCGACTTTTGCACTTAAAAATCAACCATACAGATACAATATCACATAATGCATCAGTTCAAATAACATTGGCCATGCTTTTTCTGGCATGAATGAACATATATCAATTAACCGTAATTAACAAATAATTTTTAAAAAATAATTTTGTAATTCTTGTCCAAAATGGATGATCATGCATATAACCCTGCAGATGCAACAAACTACTTCACTCTTTCATCTCATCATTGATCAGAACTCCATGCACAGACACATGCTTATAACTAAGGTGACATTACCAATAAACCTGTGAGAAATCAACTCTTCTTGAAGCTCTCATAAAATCTCCAAACTAAGCAAGTAAGGCTGTACGTGATAAGATTTCCATGAATATAACAATTTTCACCTTCTGTGGATGAGGGTTGGTTTTAAGCGCAGGTCGAATGTAGACAGCACGTGTGTTGTCAGCAATCTGAGACTCCAGGGCTAGCTTCCACTGGCCGTGTTCTCTCTCTGTTGGACATCGCACCATCAGGAACTTGCCTCGCTGTGGGAGAAGAAGTGGATATTCATTGTTCGGGTTTATATATAATTCCTGCATTTTGAAACATCTATGGATGAGATAAGAAATATATCTTCTATCAAAGCTTTTAAGCTATAATCTATTTGATGTTCTCATATAACATGCATGCATTGAGATATTTGGGGTTAGATTTTCAAACCTACCGATCCTGTAATATTTACTCTGTTAACAAGTTGTGAATTAATGGCCACTGGGATAGGTTTGTTTCAAGGTCTCTGAATAGCTGTTCTCATCATTCATAAAAGAACTTCAGCCATTGTTAGTAATTTAATGACAATATAAAAAATCTTTGCTTACATGAGAACGTTAAGTGGGAGAAAAAGTGTACTAGAAATGTTAATTATGAAAAGACTATCTTATCATAACTAAAACATTGTGGTGATGCAGCGACAAATGTTGCTTTTGACTACAAAGCAAGAGGTGAAATGAATTTGGAACCTTTAGCAGCTAGTAGAGCTTGTAAAACACTGTATTAATTTCAAGAAATTGAAATACTATCTCCAATGATTAAGATTTTAAACATTTGTCTGGCAGTACCCCATCATCAATGCCAAGGATTCTGTTTCCCATGTCGTCAATATGGCCGCCCATCAGCTGAACCGTGTCGCTTGGCTTGTCACGGTTACTGGACTAAAAGAGAAACAGAAGAATGATAACGAGGAATACGATCAAACTACTGACAACAGATGATCAAGGATTACTGATGACCTACGTGTATCAGAAGAAAGATGTTCTTTAATAAGTATTGTGAAGTATTCAGAAGATTTTGGAACAAACAAATAAGTAGCTTAGTGTGATGATACTTTTTCATGAGTGATTTGAAATCAAACTTGATTTCATTTGTTTTAAAAACATAGTTAATAAATACAGATATACCACAAATAGTATCACATGGAAGGTCACTTAGTATCCTATATATCTCATACCTCATAGTAATACAGCCAACCATTGACAGCCTTGAAGAATCTTCTCTTCCATGTCTTGAGTAGTGTTGATTTCTTCTTGTTCATTGGTAGCTTTTCCATATAGCCCTCCATAGCTATGTATTGGTGGGAGATGTCCTCTGCATTCTGCAAATATCAGAATTACAGAATGGAACAAGTATGGCATGTATTTCTAACACATTTAGCCTTGGGAGCAGTGTTACTAAACAGAAGGGTGCTCATATGCAAAAATAGCTAATCTGACTATTTTGAACGAGGTTTTGATTGCTAAATGCAGTGTATGAAGTAACCTGAAAAGTATAAAGTTGAGTTTTTTTGTCATCAATAATAATGGAAAAATTACATAGCTATATGGATAAGTACTACTATAAACTTGTAGAATTGGAGAAATACTTGGTCATTTAGAGTACATGTCTTATTGGTTGTATAATTTACATGGATTCGACTTGATTAAGACCTCTTGTGAATGGGCGAAAATGACATTTGTAAGCAAGTGATTGGTGGCTTACTGTAAAATTATAACCAATCTGTTAAAAGCTAATAGTTTAGTAGGCCTACTCACATCTTCCATCAGCTTCACTGTATACAGATCTTTCAGTACTCGTCTCTAGAATATACAGGAGATCGTTAATTAAAAAATTTTCAACAAGAAATCTTCGTAAAAAAGACCTTGTAAGGAAAGAATTTCATTTTCTAACAACGTTTTCTCAATATCTACTTAAAGGTCAGATTTTAAGTCATGCATAAGATCCTTGGAACAACCAAAACACACTTAGACAAACAAATACAAATAATGAGTGACAGGACCTTGCTACATCCTTTTTCATAATTACTTTGTTTGATCTTCATCGAAAGTATCAATCATAAGCTACAAGAGATGGATATTGTAAAACTTTGTTACACAGGAAATGATATTTACTTGGTCTAGGAGCATCTTAAATTGTCAGGAAATAAGATACATTGTTGAAATGAAGAAACACTGTTGCAAAAATGATTACTACAGCTAAGCAATTCAATGACTCATGATCTAATCAATTCATTGTTAAATGAAGAAACACTGTTACACATATGAACAGTATGACTGACCGGGTCCCAGGCACGGAGGTTGATCTTGAGGGGTTGAACCTCTTCCACATCTTCATCAGTTGACAGCTTCTTCTGGTGGTTCGAGACAGGCGTGGCGCCATCCACATTGTCTGCGGCTGAAACATTGGACAGAGATTAATCTTTTTTTAGAATATGCTCACTCTTTCCTTAAGGTGGATTGAAGAAGTATGAATGTCATGCATCCTCCCAATAAAATTTTTAAGTTGTTTTCCAGAAACTTAGTTTTCTTAATGTCTTTCAAAGAATTTCTTGATGTCATTATGAAAATTAGAAATGTATATCCAGATTTAACATGAATCTAATCTTTTTTTAATCAATGGCAAATGAACACCGAACTTATCAACAATAACCATAATGTTATCGTCAGAAATGACCATATATCACCACTCACCGGTTTCGGGAGTAGGTTGCCTCCCTTTGTCCACCAGGTTCTGAGAGTCAGGCCGAGATTTCCTCGCCGGTTTCTCCGGGGCACCGTTCGTCCCATTCCTCTTGATGATCACAGGGACGTAGGCCTGGTGCTTGCTGGGGGCTCCTGGAATGTGAAGTGGGGAATTTTGATTATCAAATGATAAGATGGGTATGAGATTGCTAATTAGAAATCATGTAAATTGTGTTTAATATCATGTTGTTAGAATATGTGAGTGTCAGGTGAACTGATGCAAAATGTACTGCATTCTTGTGTCATAGAGCTGGCTTTTGGGCACAGAACAGAGAATATAACGAAGCACATGGTTTATGATTTACTGTGTTGGTCCTGAAAGCTGGTGAAAGGAGGTTACCCACAAGGTGCTTGAAGTTTTCAGTTGGTGAGGATGCTTTTTTGTCAATTACTGTAATGTATTTTGACAACAAGTGATCAGTAATATTTTGTGGTTTGTGGTTTGTTTGTATGTAAGGGATTTGCAGCATGTTTAATTTTCAAATTGCTTTTTTAAGAAATCTTTAAATGGGCAATTCTGAAATTCTCAATATTTCTTTTAATTAATTTGCAAATAGCTGATCTATTTACTATAAAACACAAAATTCAAAACAATTTAATATGTCAATCAAAAAATTATATCAAAACAAAACCTAATTACTGCAACAATTCAAATAGAGTGGGCAAATATTTGTTAATTATTCACAAATATTCATCCACTATATCATATGACATCCAGCACTAACAATGTCTCTACCGACTACAAATTCCCTGATGTCATAAAAATGAAATAACCAACAAATCAACTGTCACAGAAGAGGAATAAAGCCCACAATAACATTCAAATCAACTGTCACTGCAGATGAACAAAGCCCACAATAACATTAACAATCTGTGATCTCGGCCCATAACATGCTAATACAACAGTCCCTCGACTCAACAACTGATCCATATTTCTGTCTGTATCAATATCACACAAATATTTACCCAGCATCCACTTCTCATTAATCTATACATCTGCAAACACTAGCATCACACATATACATCAATTCTTGATTATTTTCCTGTTATATTCTAATTTGATTTATAAAGATTTTGTCCCATTACCTTAAATAAAGTTTATCAATGAAATATCATAAATCTTCTGCCAAAAATGATGTATACATTAAAAGCTTCAAATCCCACAAAATAATACAAAAAATCTTTAAGAATTTTGCAAATTTTCTCACATCTGTATGAAAAGTTAACAACATGATTTACATCTCAAACACTAAACTTCAACATCAAATCTGTCTTAATCTTTTAAAGTTTCCTTTTCACTTACAATTGATCCATACAAATCAACACCTAAATCCTCTTGACTCTACAAATGATCTGCATATCAGCGGATATCGATATCACATACATATTAACCCGACAATCTAGGAATAATATCCTACGATCCATATCTTGCTCTCTTTATGCTACGAGCATGTATCATTGTGTACCGCACACATCTCACAATCCAGCCAAGCGTATTCATTTACAAGCCCGTATCGATCCGACTGGTCAATATCTCATTCCTTCCCCTCGCCCTTTGTGTTTTGTGTTGGCAGTGGCCGGATCATTACATTCTTTAACACCAGCGCAATAAACACAGCAGGAAACAAAGACTATGATAAATCAGTTATCCTTATGACGAGGAGTCAAGTCCGAGGTCATGTTACGATTATCCTGCTGGTCACACAAACCAAGCATTATCATTGGACGATAGCTCGTAATCTTCTCCCAGTTGGATTATTAGTATTGATCGAAGATGAAATAATTTCACTAACGAATAATTACTTGTAGGATGTCAGAAATAGTCTTGCAATTAGGAGAGAATTATCTGGGCGAGTCCATTGACGGCTGATCTAACTGGGTGTTGGTTCTAGCTTCATAAGTGTTATTATTCTGTTGATGTTATAGGGATGTGTTCCACCCTAAACAGATGTGGAGATATCGGGTGGAGTTGAGGTTCTCATGTTATTTGGAGTATACTTCCTTGTTCCTTCTATGGCTCTTATATCAGGCAATCCCATGTGCTTATTATATGTATTTAATGTTTTTGTTACACGTGTGTTGAATTTCCTCTCAATACAGATGAAGATACTGGGTTTTGAAAAGTCTCTTGTTTTGAATGAAATATATAAATCACGATTCCTTCTATATCACTCTCAAACACTAGTTATTATCACGTTTCATATGTTGCATTTAGAGTCACTGCAAAATTCATGTTGTATTTTCCCTAAAAAAACAATGGAGGTATCAGATTTGGAGGATGGTATCACGTTTACAGGATGTTCTTGTTTTGGGTGGAAAATACATTTCTGTAGCTCTAATATGAATTGGTATTCCTTTTTCAAATATAATCTCATGGGAAGTAATATCATACTTTCCTCATGATAGAGGGCACACATAATAAAACATTTTTTTAAAAATAATTCATAGTTTCATATCATAATTTGACATAACATAAATTTTATGATAATTTTTTATCATTCAATACATTTCTTCTACCAAAAAATAAAGCTGTGGCTCTTTAAACTAGCTTTTTTTTTAACTTGAGCTTTTGATATTTTCTTTCCCCATAGGAGGTGTAAGTTTCAAAGAAATGGGATTTTGGACACAGATGACAATCCCTATTTCTTTAAATTGATTAGAAAAGAAATATTGAATTAGAAATGCATGCCATTTAGAAAGTGAACAAATGTAACATTGTTACGTTTGGGGTTACAAAACCTGCATTAGTACCAATTCAAGGATATTTTCTCGTCAAATAACTTGCAAAGTTGCGCCATGCAGACAGTGTGATCCAAACTAGAACATTGTTAGAGATTATTAATTGTTAAATCTACATCTTGTTTTTAGTTTTAAACTGAGAACTAATACAAACTAACAGTGAATCAATTTTGTGTCATTTTCTTGATGTCTGTGCTCAGAAGATTTTTGACATTGCCTCACACAATCAAATCATTATAGCATAAAATTCAGCAAATATTTCTATGGTAAATAGTGCGTGAAATTGTTTCTCATTCCTACAATAAGTCATGCATAGCAACTCATTGACAATTATATTTCCGCACAGTTGGATGAAAGTGACGATTTATCTAAAAATCTCTTCCTATCAAGATTCCATTACACTGAATCCAAAATGGAATCGAACTAAAATTACGCTACTTAATTAAAGCTCTTGTACTTATAAAATGTGATAAAAATGACATTTAGCTTTTAAGATAAGCCATGTTAACATATGGAAGTTCTTTATCATGAACAATTTATTCAAAGAAATTATGGAAAGAACATATGCTGTTCAGTAAAGAACTGTAAGAGACATTACAGAAAGTTCATAATTTCATTATACATAGCCTTTATGTTCTCTTTAAACTTATAATACAAACTTTTACTGTTTATATCGCACCTAAACTTCTTAAACTATGTATCAATCTTAAATGTCTTTTGCTAATATAAACCATTAATATGAAATGTAATTTAGATTTCATGAATTAAGGCTTATTGTATAAGCTGATGATGGAAATAATGTACTTCTTCTTGTGCATGCATTGGAGTGTTTTTCTCTTGCTAAAAGAACCTTGTTTATTGTAGTATTACATTCAAACCTTCGTTTGGCATTTTAGGAGATTTAATGATAAATTGATAGCGTTCATGTTGAGGTGTTGCAAAAAATAAAATACTTTTTTGTTCTCTTTTCATTTGGTTTTTACCCATCAAGTTATCAAATATTGATATAAGTATAAATTAAAGGCTAAATATTAAAAATGAAATGAATCAAGAACTTTTTCCCTGAAACTTTCCAAACAAAGCTATCATTTGAGTGTAGCATATTTTAATATATGTTGAGTTTCAGTAAATCCACTGTAAGAGAGTCTGGATGACAAAGCACCGTTGTTTATTATAATAAAAAAAATATCCTGGGCCATATTTCATTAGCATATCACATTCAAGCAACAATTTATAATCAGCCCGTTCACATTACAGGATATTAATATTCAACAACCGGTTGGGACTTAAACAAAGATGAAGAACGCATGCTGTGTCTATGCCTCCGGGAAATATAGATTTTCTTGGCGAATAACACTAGATCAACCTGTTGTACGAGATTAATTCATTTGGTTTTTGTTTCTTTTGTTAGTTTTATCAATAATGAACATGCAACAGCTGAGTCACCCAAAAAACAAAAAGTTTTAAAGTCTTTGTTCGTATACGCTGGATAAAGGACGATTTTAATATTTAAAACATTGGCTGCATGATTATTTCTAATGATGGAACAGGAATGCAAGTTGTTATGCCTTGAACCTGCTTTCATTCCTTTCGATATCAGTGAATAAGTTCTTGATGAAATTGTTTTTCATTGAACTAAGCCATTTTTTACAAAAAGCAATCTATCTCTAAATATGCAGAAACTTATTAAGATTTTGATTATACCAGAAACACATTTAGAGTAAATGTCATTTGATGTTTTCAATAGGATTCAAATACCTTTCAAAGGAGTGAACTGATTTTCAAGCATTTTAGTACATCCTTTAGATGTTCATATGATTATTGCATTGAAGTCTTTGGTGATGTCTTAGACTGATTCAGTGTTTATATTCTGTTGAAGAAATAATCTGATAACCAGCTAAAAATAAAACTTGTCATAAATAGCTAGCCAAATTAACCAAAACGAAGAGTCAACAACAAAAAGCAAATTCAACCAAATGGATTTGCTGTCTTATTTCATACTATGATAAAATGCAGGATTTAAGACACAAATGTAGTTTATACTTTTACATAACCTCTTGAAAAGCAAGTCTAAATTCTAATCCATCTACATGAACATTGGACATTTCTCTGAGTTTACTTTCTTAAATGAAATAATCGCTTTTATATAAATATAATAATCAAATATTAACTGTAAATGAATCAATATGAATATAATATTTTTGATTCATATCTAATATTTTTTTGGAGACTAAATAAAAGTCTATAGTTTTCCTTGTTCCTAGTCCAAAGAGCGAAGTATGGATTGAGTGGGTGTGTATGAAAGTGTTTAGGGGTCAAGTATGTAAAGCCATATTTCAGAAAGAATGCACTTAAAAACACTTGATTGTTTGTTTAAAATATGCTCCTACCCCTGCTAAAAGCAAGTATTTTTATTTCAGCCCACTGAATATCTCTCAAAGACTTCAAACACATACTTCCCTTTGTATATTTTACACAAGGTTGCCTTTGGTTGTTTATATCAAACAACAAATACGTAATTACTGGTAAGGTGAAAGTCATTAGAATAAATCCTTTCCAAATTCAACTTAATTCATAATATTATGCAAGACACTTAGAATACAAACTGGTTATGGAACCAAGTGGATTCCTATTCTCGGTGCTGCATATAACCACCTAAATTCTGTATTTTGGTTTAAAAAATACCATCACCTCAGTGTTTGAAATAAGGCCTATCTGCAGTTATTTTTGGGCCATGCTGGTAACTTTTGACGTTTTTTCTTTAAATATGCCCTGTAGTTGACAAAACCATACTTTTAGACTTGTAATTTTTCAGATTTATAGCATACACTGATAATCTCTATATACTATAACAGAAGCAGGTGATAAAATCATAATGACAATTTATTCATTAAATGACATCATCAGTTAACATTGAGTGCACTTAGTCTAGAGGTATGTGATAAAGGCAATATTACAACCTGTGGAATACGACTTTCAACCAATCATCTAAGACTTCACTGGTGAATATATAACAACAGACAATCACGCGACAGGACATATCACCACATATAAACCAGAAACATTTATGGTAATGATTTTTTACAATTTGTGCAGGCACAGTTTATGATTTGTATTTTTCAACTCTTTTGAAACATAAATATGATATAGACATGTGTAAATGATAAATCAAAAATAATATTTAATTTTTCCGACTTCAGTTTTTATAATGTAAGGCATAATTGGTCTAAGTTGGTAGTTTATATTGGCAACGTTGTTCTTCATGACTTCAAAATAGTTATCAATTGGATATTCATATTTATCAGAAAACAGTTACCCATACTACTAAAACCAAGATATTTGCTAGAGGACATAACTGGGGAATGTAAAGAAAATAACCGAAAATATCTAATAAAAGAACATAATGGCCCTATTGTCACAAAAGGAATGAATGAGATTTATAATAGTAATCCATTCCATTTACACAAAACATTACAAATACATTTTCAATGCATGGGATATGATTATATATCACCTATAAATTCTCAGAAAATTCCTGGATATATGAAATCAAATTTATAGACTTTTTGCAAAAATCAATCTATGATTACACTGAGATCGATTTCCTCGCTGGCAGATAAAAGAAGGGTAAGACAATGACAAGCTAACGCAAATTTAAAATGAGGATATTCTATATAGATAGACAACGCTATTCTAAAGATGTAATACAAGATACAGGTATTTAAATACAACTCTTCCAACATCATATACTGGACATATCTGTCATACAAGTAGGTCATAAATATTAGTAACGGTCATATCAAATACTTAATGTCATATTCCAGATATTCCGTTTCTACACAAGCAGTTACACCTGACATGTCATGATTTATGTCCTTGGAACTTCACATAAACTGGGACACATGGGCGCAATTTAAACATCATATATAACAAATACATTTAATTTTCAACATAAAAATACCAATGTTAACATAGCAACATTTAAATACACACATACAAATTTTGAATAAATCATATTTTAAAATGGCAAATTTTTCCAAATTTATACAAACTAGGACACATTTCTCAGGTGAAACTGACACAGCCCTGACACTTTAGATACTTGCATACTAATGAGGGCAGACCCAGGTAAACATATCTCTACATAATTACCTACATCAATCTCGTACACTTGTGTGCTCTTCAAAATCGTGCCTTGAATTAACGCATTGTTTAACATGGCCATTTGTACCTGGATAAACATTGTACAAATTACCTCGTCTTGATGTCGTTTCAGTCAGATAATTAATTAGATGTAGAAAGGATTTGTGGTCACTGGGATTTTATGTGTAAAAAAGTTTATCTTGAGAAATGATAACTGTTGATTCATAAGAGATGAAGGATATCTACATCTATAAAGAGTTTTGAACTTATAAAAGTATTTGAAAATATTTCAATTGTTGTAATACCATAAGAGTTACAATAAGACACTAAATCTATAGGTGTTGTTTTTTTACACACTGCTCATAGCACCATCCTTATTCAGTAGAGTAATTGACCACCGGTTTTCTAATAACGTTTTGATGCAAATCATAAATACTTGAGAAAAATATTTACAATTTTTTAATTGAAACTTTTACAATCTACAAAGGGGCATTTAGATGGTGCAAAACCTTACAAAATAAAACCCTAATTAATTCATAATAATAAAAATTAAACCACCAAATTTAAAAAAATATTTTTTAAATATATCTGCTGAGACAGTATGAAAATATGTTCATGTATCTCTGAACTGACCAATGTTCTTATCAATAGATCACATAAAAAGTTAACTTCATATATTCTCAAAAAATCAAATATGAAGCACATTCTACATCATTTATAGACAGAGAATACATATAATGAGTCTTGACATTTACCACAATGGCACTAAGTAACAGTGATAAACACCTTAATGGAAAAACGTATCTCATTGATAAAGATAGCCTTTTGTCTGAAAGCTTTGTTCAGAGTTGGAGCCAGCCCGACTAAGATGATAAATCTCTTTGACGTTCGTAATTGAAGTCCAGAAATAATTACTTGCTGAGAAAATATCTATTCAGCATTATGAGTCATGAGGTGAAAGACAAGTGTCGGAACTAAAAGCAGAAATAATAATCTTGTAGTCTGTAGCAACAAGACATGAAATTGTGTTTACTTTCTGCCGAATTGCAATAATTTTCTTGATATTCTGGCAAAAATGTTTTTTCCTAGAAACTCCTAGAATCCTGATTTAAAAAAAAAAATGAGGGCTTGTTTATTTTAAATTATTTCTTTTATTTCATTTGAATATGAAAAGAAAATCAGATTTAAGTAAAGCACTGAAAGGTTCTTAAAAAAGTTTAAGTAATGAAAAAGGTAACAAAATAAATATATGAATGATTAGGTTTAATTTGAATTGAAATTTTTTCCCCTGATATTTCTTTAAATCTGCAACATTACAAAAAGGTAAGCCAAAAAACCCAACATTTTTATCAAATAAAAGAAGATAGTTAATTGAATGATCTTCCCATATTACCCTTTCAACATGATTAACATTTGAATTGCCAGATGAAAAACTAATATTTGTTGATGATCTTGAAAATATGTCATTTAAAGAAGTCAAATTTTCATTTAGAAAAGAAATCATTGAAAGCAGCAAACTTGTTAAAGTACGCATCAGAACTAAAAATCTGTTGGCAATTGAGTCTAATATTCTCCAAAACATCAACAACAGGTGGCAAACATTCGACAGTATCGTTCATCAAGCGTGATAGCCTCTTTTAGATAACCGTCTTTTGAGTGCGTGCTCTACACCCCACAAGTAAGGTACATTGAGTGGATCAATGCTGGATAGCCATCTAAATACAGTTATTTTGATCTATAAAAGTCTGGAAATCAAAATAAAGATCAGAATAACTATTTTTGCCAAAAGAATTTGTCATTCTACTTAAAAAATGTTGAAATTCTTATCTAATATTACTTATATTATGCGTTAGTTCTAGTGTTTTGAGTGAAAGTTATAACAATCTCTGAGATTGAACGCAAGTTTTCCTAGAATACTGAATAAAATGAAAAGGAGATCAGAATACATTGTACCTAGAAAAAAATAAGCTTTGGATGTTTTTTTAAGATTAAAGAAACCAAAGTATAGAACAAATTTGACCAAAAAAAATTTTTTAAACTTAAGTGTCAAACCAACTAATCCTTCATTCTTTGAGCATAAGTATCCACCTTGCCAAAATAATCTAGACTTGCTAAGACTCCAGTGCATATCTGGGAGAGAGACTACACCTTGCAGTGACATCAGACACCAGTTTCTGTATCAGCACTACATTCATCAAGTGTCATGACAATGTTGTTAGAATATCTGTCACATGTGATGCAACACAGACTCTGATTTTGTTACTGGAGAACTCCTCCTTGACCCGAAACTCTTCTTCTACATTATGACGCAGCTTCAGTGAACTAGATAATTTGTTGTCAGGCTGCCAGGCTGAGCTCTTAGAGTTTTTTATCAGCTGCAAACATCCATTAAAGAGCTCTAAGATAGACTGAGTATTGGCATGCAGTTGGCAGCTCGGTGGGAAGGAGCATGTCAATTTTAAAAGAGATCATATTTCTGTTTGATGTTGATAGAATACTTATGTTGGCTTTGAAATACAATTTTCCTTGTACAATTTTGGTAAACTATTGGCAAAATTATTACAAAAACATATTTTCCTCTGATTTATTTGAAATTACACTTTGAAATTTTTTAATAGTAAGGAAGGGCCCATGAGCCAGTAAGACAAAAAATTAGATTTCAGCTTTAACAAATTTCAATAAAAACAGGTCAATTGTATGAGATTAAGGATCAACTTTTAAATCTATCATGGAGGAAAAGTGTATGATAGACAGTATCATATTTAGATATTCTATGCGAAATCTGCTTTAAAATGTCAAATACAGGAAACATAGTTCAATCCAATCTGTCAAATCTGACATAAGTTTCTGCATTTGCATAAGCAAATTGATAGAAAGCCAACCATATATCATTCGGTGTAAAATGTCAGTGAAATCAGTATAAAAATCTCCGCAAAAGTACATGGTTATGAAAAAATTTGAAATATTAAAAAAAACTAACTGAAGTAGCTTGCCAAATATATTCCTAAATTCAAATCTGAGCATAAATGGCAATAATAATTCTAATCTTTTTTATCTTAAAAAATACAACCCTAATATATTTCAAGATTGTATAAGACTTGCATACTAATTATCAACAATTAAAATATTCAAAGTTTTTTTTATAAATCCTCAAAAACCACCCAGATGAGAAAAGGACTTCATACCTTTTATCAATACATATTTTTGGTAAAATTAATTAAATTCTGACTTATACCTAAATAACTTGACCTACAATATTTTTGTTGTCTAAAGATGAAAGCACCCAGTGTTAAACAGACATCTAGGCTAATCCATAAAACAGCGACCACTGATGTTTTTATGCATGAGAACAGCCCGCAATGCCTTGTAGAAAAACGCCCTCTGTGCCAAATTACAGGAGCTGTTTGTGGCTGATGCTTTCTGGGTAATCAAAACAAATGATGTTTTTCATTACTGTCAGTAAATAGTCAGTGGTAATGAACAGCCGGGCAGACTCCAAAATAATCTCAGTATTTCATTATCTCGAGTATATTTGTCAGCAAATTGGTGCAAAACTTTTCACCTTGGGTATTTGTACTTCGAAATAACCTGTTGTATCTCTTCAATTGACAGAAATCTTACATTTTAATAAAACATTAAACGTCCTAAAATAAATATTTGTTGTATTCAGCCAGTGTCATAAAAAGTTTTGGTCTATCTAGATTTACCACCTTAATTTCTATCGAAATTAAATTATTGTAAAATTTATCTTCATGGCTTCAATTTCACAAATATGATTTTTTACCACTTTGTGAAATCAGTAGATATAATTACATGTATTTACCTTTATCAAAGTATAAGTTAGCATGCTATTTGAAACCCTATTAAGTAAAACATGGCTCTGTATGTTCGATTAATTTGGATAATTGATTAATGACTTATATACATAACTCTTAATCAAGTGCGGTGCCATTGAGTACATTAGGAGGATAATATTCTTTGATGAGCACATTATCTACATTCTTGATAAACTTAATACATAGGATACAGACATGTTCCACATTCCCTCCATACAATCTGTCTTATCCAACATTCCTACTCATAATATAATTGAAATATTATAAATTGTGCCTCTTTTATTCTACAATACTCTATATGGGAGATATAAGTCTCAAATAATTGCTGTTTTACCTAAGTCTTCTACTCAAAACATTTAGGGTTAGAACTTTTTCTGTCCATTTGCCTTATTCTATCAAAAATCATCAGAGGAAAAAGACCATTTGCATTCAGATCAAATTTCTCAAATGTGACTTCCTCTCAATGTAACTGATGACAAATTGACATCCTAGAAGAGCAAAACATTACGTATCAAAATGAGATATCAGTCCATTATGTGCCTGAACCAAAAAGAATCTATTTTACACCCTAGATCAAAACAGAAATTTCAGTCCAGTTAACAGAACCAAAGCAACATGTTAAATCTTTAAACAAAACTGAAATATCAGTCAATATCAGTTCACAGAGACATTTTGTCAACAGAGCAAGCAACTGAATAAAAAGTACATATCATGAATAACAAAATCATGTTTTATATCTGAAATATCAGTCCAAGCATCTTTCGTCCTCCTCCTCTTCATAGATAGTTTCAGTCCGAATGGTCCTCCTCACACCCTTGCGGTCAACCTGCATGTACGGGTTGAATCGTATGAACTTACTCCGATAATTTCTCAACCCTCGCAGTAACACATCGTCAAGTATATCCGAGTTGTCACCTCGACTCAAATCTTGAAGTCGCTTCGACAACATTATTGTCGGGTCTGAAAGGTCACCCTCGCAGATATACTGCAGGCTGTCACAAGAGTTACCTTCTCCTGAATCGAAGGAGTTAACTCCCTTCTTGTCACTGGTACTAGTATCCACAGCATCACCCTGCTGTAAGAATCTATTGAACTGAGGTTTGGCAACTGGTTGGAAGGACACAAGGGAAGGGTGGATGCTTGTTGTGTGACACGTCGGGAGGGACACACTCGCAGTGTCACTGAATGAAACTATTCTCTCCTCTGGGATATCACACAGTGGCGCCAGAGACTGTTTTCTCTTAGAGTGCCACAGACGTTTCAAATCCTTGGTAAATCCTCTCAGGAAGTATTTCTGCATTTTACGCTGTTTGAGGTAGGTGTCGGTGTACAACACGGTACATATATGATTCTGACACCTCTCCACATCCTCAATCAGCAGCAATGGGTACAATTTCTCAAACTGATCAACAACATCGGTCTGATTTTCAACTGATTTCTGGAAGACAAATGTAAATAGATGAGGTGCTAGGTTGCCTTGCCAGGAGAACTCATCAAAGCTGTGATATAACTTCTCAAACATCTTCCACTTCTTGCTCAAGTTGACACTGACGGAAGAAGAGAAGTATCCATGAGACTTCTTCAGCAGTTCATCCTTCACACTCTCGCTCATTGACTCGGGAACATTCTCGTAGGTTTCTGTGTCTCTGGTCGACATGATGGTATGTTGAGAATGCTCGCTAGACACAGAGGTCCGACTTTGTGAAGAGTGGGTCATGGATCTCGATTGATCACTCATCGATGAAGATATTGAAGAATATCCCTGAGTGTTCTGCCCACCCAGGCCAACCTGATGCCTTCGTTCTTCAGACGAAAGGTTTCCAGCAATGATCCCACCATACTGAATTTGATTGCTCTGATTGAATGTTTGTTGACCGAATTGAGTCGTCTGTCCACTAATCTGAGTTGTCTGCCCACTAATCTGTCCACCCCTTGCATCCACCGCATGGAACTGCCTCTGCACACTTTGATCTCCGGCTCTCTGGGTGTACACTGTCTGGACTCCCTGAGTCGGACTCCATGTTGGAATTTCGCTCCCACCCTGTTCAAAGTGGCGAGTCACGTGATCTGATGAACTAAATTTCTGGGAGAAGCTCACCTTGGTTTGATCAGTACCGGTGACATTTCCTCTGTAAGCGCCTTCATTATTACGAGTGGTGGCGTTTGTGGTTAGGTGGCGCCCTCTGTCCTCAGAAGAAGTAACATGAGCATCTTGGAACTGTCCTTGTTCTAAATCTTTCACACTGGAACTTACATATCCACTTTGTTGAACATTTTCAGTCGCAAAACTGACACTGGCCCTGTTTTCAGAAGACACCGACCTGTGGGCCTCGCCACCTACCACCTTCATGGACGAACGTATTTCACCTCCTCTCTGGGTAGGGCCACTAACTGAGGTGGTAGAACTTCTCTGATCGGATGTATTGTGAATCTTAGTCTCACCTCCTTCTAACACCCTCATTGATGAATGAACCTCTCCAAATTTCTGTGTCTGGTCACTAAGAGATGTTCTATGGTCAGACATATTGTGTGTTTGAGCATCGGATTCATCATGGGATAAATTGATACTTAAATTCTCCAGTTCCATCAGTGAATTATTCAGGGTGTCTTCAATCTCGTCAAATGTTGAAGGGGAGAGTTTCTGTACATCACTCGAAGGGCTATGCTTTAATTCACCCGTCATCTGATCACTTATAAATGAGTGATTGCCCTCGCTAGAGGTTGAAGAATAATGTCTATACGCATCTGAGGAGACATTCAATCGAAGCTCACCTGTCATTTGGTCACTTGCTGACGAGAAATATCCATCACTGGAAGCTGACGACAGTAATCTGGACTTACCATCGGGCAAATCTCTAAATTCACCAAACATATGTTCACTGACAGACAAGGACTGTTCATCTAGTGAGGTAGGAGACATGTTTCTCTGACCGTCTCTCAGTTCACAGGTCACAGTCGCAGAATATTGAGACCCTGACGTGTCCAGGTCAGAGTTGTCGGAATCCTCAGCATAAGAAGCCTCCATTTCTTTCTCATAGTTATTATTTTCCTCCGCATCACTGTCCACCTGCCCTGTGACTAGGACAGAAACTCTCGATGATTTGTTCTGCCATGTGTTGGCGTCGTCAGTGTGAACTACGCTCTCTAGCCACTCAAGACGATCAAAGCTTGTGTCAGAATCTTTGCTGCGATTTATCTCGTCAGATGAGGTAATATCACCCATTTTCACTGACGAGAATCTCAGTCCATCATCTGTGGATTTGTTATAATGAATTTGCTCTTGCGCAGCCTCGCTCCTTGTCCAATCATCGTAATCAAAATGCGACATTTCACTTGAATATTCAATTTCTTCAGACTGAGTGTCCGTCACACTTGTAAGCCTTCCTCGCTGTTCATCCATCAACTCATACCGCTTCTTCAGATGCAATGGCAAGTCTTCAAGGGAGAATTTTATAAATGCCCCTTTGAATTGCTCAATTTTGTCGTCCCTGTTGTTTTCTGATGATTCATTGTCCGATTCTCCAATATTGGCATGAGCTTCTCTGCTAACGTCCAATTCTCCTCTCACTGTCACAGCTCTCTCTACATCAATCTCACGTCTGCTACTGCCACCAAATGTCTCTGCTTCTTTCAAAATTGAGTTTTCATTCCCAGCCAATGCCCTCGTCACATTTGCATATTTTTGATCGTCTGCGTGTTGCTCCACTAAACTCTGGCCATTAATCAGCATTCCATCATTAACTGCAGCTGATTCAAGACTGCTGCTATTCAGCCCACTCGTTCCAGCATTTAACTTTCCCACCTCTGAGCTATCTGAATAGGCCAATCCGCTTGTAATGCTGGAAGAGTCCACTTGAGCTGAAGGGGCTGACAGGATGGTTTGTTGCTCATCAATACTATCACCTGTTTCAACAGCCTTGTATTGAGTCCCTGACCCGTGAACCTGTGTTCTCCATTCACCAGAGGATGTAAACACACGCTGATCCGACAGTCCTGTGTTCACTGGAGCATGACTGTCACTGATATCCACTGACACACTTGTGTTGTTATGATCTGGTACTATATCCCCTATATCACCTAGTTTATCATTCCCGCCACTCGTATCCCCTTCCTGTAGGGAAATATTGCTGTCATTATCACCTCGTATCTCACACCTAGGCGAGAACGTGCTAAACTGTGAAGTGTGAGCCGGGTGGCTGAGCTCGGCACTTGGGGAATCTCTCAAGTCTGTGGACTCAGCTCCTCTGAACAAACTGTCTCTATTTGTCTCCCTACCGCTTGACAAATCTTCTACCGCCTCCCTCTCTGCACGACTTTTATTGGGGTATGATTCCTGGGCGGACACAACCTCTTTGTCACCTCTCAGTCCTGACCTGTCACTCTGATCTTCACTCAGGGTCTCGCTGGACTCCTGATTTACCTCATCTCGTCTGTCTCTGGACTCTGACAGTGTCAGATTCAAATGCAATTCAGATATATCAGTCTGTTTCACAGTCTCTGAACTCTTCACATAAACGTGTGCAGTCTCAGTTTCAATATTCAGAAGCTTGTTGGTCCTATCAACCCACCTTGACTCATGAACTGAACCAAGCTTATCGTTATTGTTTGTCTCGTCACTTTCATCATCACCCTCTTCTCCGCTTGTTATCGTTTCCCTCTCCGATGATTCAACCACCCTCTCACTTTCTGCTATTTCACTTGCAGATTCAATATCAATGTCTCCCTGTCTCTCTTCACCAACATTCACTTTTTCTAATTGAGAATTATCTACATTTATTTGCCCTATTCCAATTTGATTTGAAAATTGTCCATCTTTTGCAACCTGTACACTAGCCTTGTTCCCACTCTCAAATCTTATAAATTGTTCAGTTCTTTCAATTTCATGCTCAGTCGAGCCACCATCTAAAAAAATGCTGTAATTTTCTCCATCATCACCATAAGTCTGGGTTTCCATAAAAGAGGTGTAATCTGTGTCAGAAAACTTCCTAACATCCTCAACATCAGCTGTATCGGGTAACTGATCCAAGCTCCTCACATCACCATGCACTGTCAGGCCTTGTTTACTATCACTTGCACTGGGTAAACTCCCTACACTGGTTTCACTCACAGGCGCTTCTCTCAGCTCTGTTTCATTCATGTTCTCATCACTACTGTACATCTCTGATGTATGAGAAATACTTGTTACTCTTAGCGTACTCTGCTGTCCTGTTGTCTCTCCTGATAAGATATTTGACAACACTTGGTTGAAACTGTCCTCATCAAACTTGACAGAATTATCGTTGATATTTGTGATCTTCCTTTCATTGTTGTTATTTTCAGCGTCACTGTCCCTACTACTGTCATTATATTGAGTGATGTTTTCTTTCTTTTCATTGTCTCTCGAATCTATTACATCTGATGTTTTAGCTTTCCCTTCCCTGTCAATTTCTTGAATACTTTCTTTCTTTTCACCATTTCTTATTTCTTTAACATCAGATTCATCAATTTCAAATTTCTGTTCTGTCACTTCACTGTTACTGACAGTTGACAATGTAAGGGAGGCAACTCCAGCCTGTCCATCCGCATCCACCTGTCCAGTCTGAGCGGTCAATGGGGTGAGACTTGCCAACTCAAATGTCCAGAGAGGCTTAGCAGCAGGTGCTTCGGGCTTAACAGTCTTCTTAGAAGGTAGTTTGACAAATGTTTCTAACCTCTCTGTGGCTCTGGGAAGATGGATATTGTCTTCCAATATGTACAGGGCACTGTCATCTGCAGTGGTCACATCTCTCACGGTTTCCTCATACAGAGTACAGATTAATTTGTCATCTGTGAATCTTCGCTCTGCACTCCATCTATGTCGTCTCAAGGTCACTGGTGACAAAGATTTTGGAGAAATGAATATTTCAATTCTGTCGGTGTGGGTAGGAGATGCACCTTTCTCATCCCTCAGCTCAGATTTAGTTGTGTTTTCAACCTCAAAAGATTTAATTTCCTCAATTTCAGAATTTGCTGACGTATCTGCCTTTTCATCTGCTCGGCTGTTCATGTCTGGATTATTTTCATCAGGTGTTTGTGATATGATGGTATTTCTGCAGGCTGCTTCGGAACTTCCAGCCTCCAGATTTATTGAGCGATTCCTGGAGTCATCAATCAATTCCACTGTCTGGGATTCTGATGGAGATTTTACAGCCTCTTCAATAACTTCTGTCTTACTTTTAACTTCACTGTGCTCTGGTTGTTTCATTTCAGCCTCACTTGACGCAACATTTTCTTCAATTCCAACAGCACCAGTGAATTGAGTGATATGGATTGCAGGTGCATTGTCAATTCCTCGCTGCATCATAGGACCAGAGCTTATGGAAGATTCTGCATTGTCAGCCTCCGGTCCACACAAGGCCAGGATGTCCTCTGTGGATTCTCCATGTATTGCTTGCATCCCAAGTGGTATTTCACCTGCATAGCTTGTCTCAAAGTGAGCAGACGGCAACTGCCGGCCATCTTTTTCCTGAGTTTTATCAAAAGTTGCCTTATATGCAATCTGGCACCTTTCCTCAAGAGGTTCATCTTTGTCAAGGGATTCAGTTGAACTCCAAACTTTCTGACTCACAACCGTCAACTGTTCAACTTTTTGTAAATGTTCATGTTCAACTGCATTACCCGTTGTCTTCTTTTTAACTTTTTTGACATCCACATCAGTTTTGGTGACCATTTTTGTCAGCTTCTTCACCCTGTACTGAACCTTGGTCTTGATAATTGCTTTTTTCTCCAGCGGTAATGTCATTTCAGTCCTGTCCACAAACCTAGTCACCTCGTCCCCAAAACCTCCATCCTCACTTGCATCAGGCATTACTCTTGTATCTGTCCCCTCTGTCACTGACGTTGCAGCCGCCATTTTATCTTGTGTTACAATGTCTACCCGGGAAACTAGATCAGGTTGAGGTGATTCATGAATTTGCTGCATGCAGACATTATCACCTTCAACAATTGCTGGTTTATGCAGCACACCACCTGTCACATTCAAAATGTCAGCTTGTTCAGGTGAGTCCTCAATAGATGCCGTCACCAGCTCAACATTCGTCGCCTGACGATTGTCCAAATTGGGCTCTATATAATGTATTTGAGTGATATCTCCTGTCAAATTTCTTTGACTTTCATCTGTTAACGTCCCAGTCACACATTCAGTCACATTTGAATGAATCTGAATTGTCCCACTTTCACCTGAATGTGCAAGTGTTGTTGATGCACATTTAACTGTCGGCTCGGCTAGATCTGATGATATAAGCCTGTCACTCACTTCTGCCCCACTTATAGACTGTACTCTATCATCAGGCTCTATAAATGTTTGCACAGTTGAAACCGCTTTGATATTCAAATTTCCACTTTGAGATTGACTGTCACCAATTTTGAATCCCCCTGCTGACAATGTCTCTTCACTTTTTGTCAAATCCTCAGATGAATCTTCTTGATCAAGGTCCTCACTGGTATATCCAAATGATAGTGTCTTCTCACTTGATTTACCGACCGATAATGTCTTTTCAAAAGTTTTTCCAACTTCGATAAAGGATTCCACACGATCTATACTATTATTGATGTCACTGCTATTTCTGACTGGCAACTCCTCCCTACTTTCTGTTTTTCCATCTATCCTTGCTCCAGATTCCTCACTTTTGTTTTTCTCACTTCCTCCTTCAGAACTGCTTATCTCTTCATCTCTGTTTACATCTCCGCCCACCACAACTCTACTCTCTCCTGGCACGCTTCCCTCTGATGGATGACTCCCAGATCCATAATCAACATTTTCTGTTTCTAATAATTGCAGAGAATTACCTCTTCCCTGTGAGTCTGTGTCGGTATTTGCTGCAGGGGAGATGCTCTGTGCGGACTCACTTGTATCTATAGCCTCACGCCCTAAACCTCTCTCCCCCTCTTCTACATGTGCGTCCTTCCCGCTGCAGGGTAATTCCAACTTGGCATCAGGCCCAACATGCTTACTATCATTATGCACTTCCATCCGCTGATTTTCTGGAATATCCTCTTCCTGGATACTATCAGCATTTTCATGTTCTCCAGCGTTTGAACTCTCACCCTCAGTGCTGGTTTTACTGTCTGCTCGTGTTTCCGCCCATCTCTTTAACCTGGGCTGGTCAGCTGTTATAGTTGTTAACTCCTTCTGATTGACAAAATCTACGGCTGGCTTTACCAGTCTGACGTCTGCTTCTTCCAATCTGTCTTTTGCTCCCTGGCTATCATCTGCTCCAGGTTTTTCTTTTTTTATTTTACCCGATGGACTCACCTCAACCTCACCTCTGCTTTTCTCATCAATTAACAAATCACTGGAGTCAGTTTTCATCCCCATGGCTCGTGTAACAGCAGGGAGTTTACTTGAAGACATGGTAGCTTTATTTTCATCCATCTGAATACCTGGAGATTTGTCAGAGTCTAGTATATCAGTCACAGGTTGAGCCTCAATATCACTGTTACCATCTCTGGTGTCACTAAAAGCCTTGTTTGTATTGTCAGCTGATAGATTGTCAACAGTTATAATTTCACCTATCCTGTGGACTGATCTACTTTCTGTAGTAATACTATCTATTGTCTCAGCATTATCAGCTACACTGCCATCTGTCTTGTTCACATTGTCATTGTTTACATCAAGACTTATATCCAATGATTCAGCCAATCTGCTACCCTCTTCAGGTATTGATAAGGAATTGTCAATTGATAACGAGCTTTTAATTGATAATGAGTTATCAACACTTTGAGATAATTGTCTATGGGATGATAACTGCTCACTATCACTGTCATCTGAGCCGTTATCACTAATATCCTCTGGTGATCTTTGACCCACACTTGGAGTGCTGTCACTGTCCTCCTCTGCTAGGTGCACTTGTGACGACGTAGTTACCTCCCTTTCATCGATAAACTCTTCCCAAATGTCATGGTCTGCCCGCTCATATTCAGCTGAGATGTTCTGACTATATACTGGGTCACTTTCATCAATTTCATCAGGATCTGTTTTGTCTTGTATGAGGTACCGATGTCTGTCAGATGGTTCAACAATAGTGGATGAAGTAAACAAAGGCTCTGGTCCATCAATGACTTCATACTCATCAGATTTCTCAATTTGACTGACTTCTGACACACTTATGTCAACAAACTTAGATTCTGCAGTCGGCAGTATTTCACCACTAGCCTGAAAGTCAAATTCAGCTGATTCCATGATTTCCTGACTTTTCAACATATCCACTCTGTCCTCTGAATCAGTCAATGTGAGAGTCTGCACATAGCTCTTAGAATCTCTTACTCCAATGTATTCACTTGCTAATGGCTGTTGACTTTCACTGCTTGCAGTTATCACTGATTTTGTGTCCAATTTTTCAACATCGTCTGAGGGGACATTGACAACTTCGTAGTCATCAAGTACACTTGCTTCTTCAGCAATTTCATCACCCTCATTTTGTACAGATAAAACATTTAATTTTTCCTTAACATTTTTTCCACTGTCACTCTCAACATACACAAGTTTTCTATGTTCATTCACATTTTCATCACTTTCATCACTCTCTTGATCGTCAGATTCTTCCATTTCTTCTTGTATTTCCAGAGACTCTTTGTTTGATCTTTCTGTATCATCAAGCTGGTGAACATGGGTCTGGTTTCCTTGGTTCTCCTCAGCCACTTCGACATTATCACCCGGGCTCTCCTCCGAAATTGTTCTCTTGTTTGCATTTGGCTGCTTTTCAGATAAATCAGTTTGGTGAATATCTGATGTGTGAGTGATGATAATTGTCTCTGTGTGTCTTTTAAACTCATCGTCTTCATCAGTCATTGCAGCAACTACACTTTCAGGCATGTCAGTCATCGTTTTATCTACTGCAGAGTTTGGCAAGTGAAGCTCTTCTGCATGTGTGAGAGTCCTTGAACCTGAATTCTTCCTCAGCTCCCTTTCTTCTTCGGACACATGGGCCTGTAATCGTCTTTCTGGTGTATCAGGCAACATATCAACATCATCACCATGGAGATGTAATGTTTGTGTTTGATGCCTGATATCACCAACACTCTCCTTGGCAGTAGCAGCAGGTAGGTTTGACAAATTGTCCACAGAATCAATTTGATGGATTTCTGAAGTTTGTGAGATAGTAACAGTATCTGAATGTTGTCTCAGCTGATCTGTCTCTTCAGAAACCTTAGCCTGTTGACGTCTTTCAGGGGTGTCAGCTATCAGATGAACATTTTCACCATGATTGGTATTATTGTTTGTAGGTTTGTTGTCACAGATTTCTGCAGTCTGGATGACAGTCACAGTGCCTGCAGTTTGTCTCAGTTCATCGGTCTCTTCACCAACCTCAGCTTGCATACGCCTCTCAGGGGCGTCAGCAATCACAAGCACATCACCATGTTCGGATCTATTGTCCATAGACTTGTTTGTAAGGTTTTCAGATGACTGGATCATAGTAACAATGTCTGTATGTTTTCTTAGTTGGTCTGTTTCTTCACTAACCTGAGCCTGCATACGCCTCTCAGGGGTGTCGGCCATTACATCAACCCTCTCTCCATGGGCATACAGTTCATTAGTTTGGTGTTGAACACTTTCAGCAGAGTCTTTTACAACTGAGTTTGTCAAATTTGTCACATCATCTGAAGTTTCATTTCCATGAATTTCAGACGACTGCAATATGGTCACAGTGTCTGAAGTTTGTCTCAGTTGGTCTGTTTCTTCATTAACATCAGCTTGCATACGCCTTTCAGTGGTATCAGAAATCAGATGAACACCATCACCACGATTGGTTTTGTTGTCTGTTGGTTTGTCCTCATGAACTTGTGTAGTCTGGGTGATAGTCACAGTGTCTGTATGTTTTCTAAGTTGGTCTGTTTCTTCACTAACCTTAGCCTCCATACGCCTCTCAGGGGTGTCGGCCATTACACCAATCCTCTCTCCATGGGTATACAGTTCATTAGTTTGGTGTTGAACACTCTCAACACTGTCTCTTACACCAGAGTTTGTCAGATTAGTCACAGCATCTGAAGTTTCACTTTCATTAATTTCAGATGTTTGTACAATAGTAATAGCATCGGTATGTTGCTGTAGGACTTCATCTTCTGTCATTGTTTTGACCTCCTGAACTTCAGACTCAGTCATTGTGTTAGCAGTAGCAATTGGTAATCCACTATGATGAACCTCGCCACTTTGAGACAGAGTTAAGTTATCCGAATGTTGTGTCAGATTACTTTGTGCTTCAGTAATCACAGATTGTGTACGCCTATCTGGTGTGTCCGCCTTTACGTAAGTATCCCCATTTTGGACATGAACAGTTTCAGCTGTATGTCTAACATTGTCCACATCATCCACAGCAGGGGATTCTATATTTGACACATCTTCTGATTTCCCAGATCCATGAATTTCTGAAATTTGTGAGATAGTTACAGTTTCTGTGTGCTGCTGTAGTCTATCATCTTCAGTATGAAGTCCAACATTTCGTAGCTGTTCAGGCTCCCCAACTGCAGTCACTACTATGGTAGGTGTTGCAGGTTTATTTGTATGCTGTACCTCTGCACTTTGTGAAAGAGTCACTTTATCTGAAGTTTGCATCATGTGACATTCTGCTTCACTAACTGTCGATTGAGTACGCCTCTCTGGTGTATCCCCCATGACATCAACATTCTCACCATGGATGTAGAGTGTTGTAGTGTGATGTCTTACATTGTCTAAACTGTCCTCAGTCATACTTTTAATATTTGACACATTTTTAGGAGCTCCAGAATCCCCAACTTCTGAAGTATGTGAGATTGTTAAAGTCTCTGAATGTTGTCTGAGTTCACCATCTTCCTCACCAGTTACAGCATGTACCTGGGCGGGATCAATCACTGCAACCTCTAGTGCTGCAGTTGGAAGATTCTCAGCAGTTTGTGTCAAAATCATTTCACTTGTGTGTTGTTCAAGATCACTATCCCCAGCAACAGCTGCCACAACATGACTCTCACGTGTGTCAGCCATTTCACCAGTAATGTGTCCATGCATGTGCAGTGATGTAGTATGATGAGTTTTATTGTCCACACGATCTTCAGAATCTGGAACAGGTTTCAGATTCTCAGGGGAAATACTTTGATGAATCTCTGCAGTTTGTGAAGCAGTCACCATTTCTGACTGCTGTCTGAGGTGTTCATTGGTACCTTTGGCATGAGTATCAGTGTTTTGTATTGAATCAACATCCTGGATGTACAATGTCTCTGTTTTGTCTCTCAACACATCATCCTGTGTCTCCACAGCACCATGTTTGAGATTCATGGGAACTTTGGCACTGTTTTCACTGTTGTCAGTTCTTGACAACTTATCAGAGATACTGTTAGCACTGTTGCCGGTTGATGTCTCAACATCGGCTATTCTGTAGTCACCTCCATCATACAAATACAATGTGTCACTGTGATGCCTGAGTGTATCATCATCACTATTGTGATCAAGTTCAGGACTACAGTTTGTCTTATCTGTTGAACCATCAGAAGAATCTCGATGAAGACTCCTGACATCTTTGTTATTATTGGTCTCACTTATTATTGACCTATCACTATCAAATGTCACATCACCAAATTGTGAGTTTGTCCCATCATGAAAATACAAAGTATCCGTGTGATGTCTAATTGTGTCATCTTCTTGTTTGGAATCAGTCCTCGATGAATTGTTAGGTACTGAAATGTCTTTAGTTGGATCACTATTTCTGGGTTCACCATCTTTACCCCTATTCTGTGCTTTGTCTTCATGAGTCTGAGTATTGGCACCATCAAACAGGTACAGAGTTTCAGTGTGATTTCTCACATCCTCTTCTTCAACAATATTGGCACTATCATGTTCTTCCAGCATGGCATTAGGTCCATCAGAGAAATATATTGTGTCTGTGTGATGTCTCACAACATCACCATCATCGTTCATTCTTTCGTTGACAGTGTGACCACCATCAGCTACGGTGTCTGTATGTTGTCTTCGAACTCCTTCCTCATCATTCTGTCTCTGAGAGTTTTCTTCTTCTGTAGCACCGTCAGTCAGATATAAAGTGTCAGTATGTTGGGTCAAGACATCCTCATCTTCATTTTTATGTCTATGATCTCTCACTGCCTGTGAATCTCCCCCTTTATCATTTTCACCATCGTTGAGTTCATCTTCAATTTCATGTCCACCATCAGAAATATACAAAGTGTCTGTATGTTGTCTAAACACATCATCATCCACATCCGCCACTGTAGTTTTACCCTTTCTATCAGCCTGTTCAAACCTGCTGAGGAGAGATACACTGGCAGCAGGTTTCCATGGTTTCTTCACTAGTTCCTGATCTTGATCACTGTTTTCATCCTCATTGATGATGTCAAGAGTCCTGTCGTGGGACACAACACTGTCAGTCTCAAGTCTGTCATGATCATCGGACATGGGGAACATCAACAAATTGTCCAGAGATTTGTCATGTGAGTGTTCCACTGAACCTATTGAACACACTTCATCGTCGGCCATTGAGAATGAGTTGTCGAAGTCACTGAGAGTGATTGAGAATCCACTTTCAGATCTGGTTGCAATGTCATTTGGAGAGACCCCACACTCGGATTTTGACTCTGGGCCTCGGTGTCTCACAGGAAAGTCACATTCAGATCGAGTTGCAGGCCGGTATTCACCAAGATCATGCCTAAGTCTCATAGGAAAGTCATATTCTGATCTTGTTGTATGGTGATAATCTCCAATATCAGATCTGGTACTTCTGATGATACTGCCACTGCCTGACCTTGATCTGAACTCATATCCACCGTAACCACTTTCAGATCTAGAGAATGGTCTGAAGTCAAAGTAAGATGGAGACGGAGGGTAGAGCACATCACAACTTCCTGCCTTCCTGTATCCATACAGGGCATCAGTAGATCTGTATTGGTCAGGGATGTAGGATATGTCGTAGTTCGATGTCCATCGACGGTAATTGCTCATTGAGGGGTAGTCATAATAAAATCGGTCACGTGATGTTGGCGAGGTATACAAAAGGTCAGATGTAGAGTAGGTCCGTCTTGAGCTGAAGAGAGGCCTTCTGGGAGTTGAAGGCGATCTTGGAGAATACAATTCCTGGTATGAATAACTTCTGTATGGCTCAGACCCAAATCTACGAGAAAAGAACGGTGATGTTGGCACGCTGAGACTGGAGCTACCATGTGAGTTGGTAGATTCAAATAGAGACTGGGATTTCTTTGGCGAGGATGACAAGTCATGAAAAGATCGGTGTCTTCTTGGTGTGATCAGGAGGAGTCTGTTCTGTTTCCCTATCAGGTCTACCCTTGCATCTGGGTTCTCCACTTCAGGGTAGAGATAGGCAGTGTTGTAGATTTTAGCCTTCTGTCCATTCAGGTAGGTGACTCTGTGCATGGACTTAGGAGAGTACTGGTAGGATCTCCTGTTGAAGCTGCCTTTGTATTTTGGTGTGGCTAGGTACCTCTGGAGAGGGGACGGAGGGAAGGCAGGGCTTCTTGTAGCAGGTCTTAGCCGATACTCCATCTTGTCCTAGTAGGATCTTGTCACTGTTTGAACAGTTTGAGATCAGATAACCTGTTTGAATTAGTATATTCAGTTCACTTTCAGTCACCTATGTCCATTTTCACTTTGAAATATGAACATGACTTCAATATTTACCAAAAATCCATATAAGTCATTAGAACATGACTTTGTCATGTAAAATTAATTCAACCTTATTCAGTCAAACATCACAATGTTGATATCATGAATATGTCCATTTGTCCAGTTCTTACTAATTCAACACTCCACTACTCAATATGTTTCACACAGCATGTTAAACAGAACTTCTGAATCTGTCTCTAAGGCTCATCACAGGATTGGCTTGATATCCCAATGTTCAACTTCCAGTCACTGAAGGCAATATGCGATACTCGAGTCTACCTAGCGATACACCAGCATGTAACAAGTCTCTTCGCACTCAATAAAAGCATGGTGTATACAGCGTGTCCAGTTCACTTACTAAGTCAAGTCAAAACTGTGTCAGCAGAATTGTTTACAAGTCAATGAACCATGACTTTCTGAGCAAAATGGCCATGCGCCCTTATGAATATTTCTTATGGATATCACTGTCCAGCACACTGTCGTCAATCAGTTTCCGTCATCCTCATGTTATCCAAGGCTTCCTTTACGTGTTTACTTTATGAATATTTCACAAGAGCATAATTGTTTAACTTTATGTTACATCGTTCCTGCCATCCTTCATATGTTAACAGACCATAAGGCTTCCAAATTGTTTCTTATGAATATTTCACATGTAAATATCCCAACACAGTCAAGTTATGTTCTCACATTATTCAAGGCCAAGAGGTTCTTGCATAGATATTCCACGATAATATCACAGTCTATCGAAGTCATGTCTTGGATAGTTACATCACAGAATCCTAGGCTGAGCTTAACTGGATATGAAACTGATCATACCTGCCATTTACACCTGAGCGTACCTGTAGACGAGACTTTTACCTGAGCCCTACCCCTGCACAATGAAATTGTGTGCTGTCGATGACTACACAGAAAACTTGTCCATCAATACACTGGGTCAGTCACTATAAGGCACGCTTACCTAAATCCTGTCCTTATTGAGTTTTTTATGCCGGGAAACACTTCTAGCTGTTCAGTGTTCACTGTCCAAGCAAACAGGTTCCGAACAACACCTTTTAGTCGTACTGAACACGCCTCATTTACCTCCTTTATGAGTTGTCAATTTTTTCAATGGTCCCTTGAATAAATCTAAATTTTTTCCCCAGTCTCAATCTTAATATTTCACAGTGACGATATTTCATTGTTGGTAAACTTTTCACTTTGGTTGAACCTTAAACCTGTGCACATACAAACTGCTATTAATTGAATGTCTTCAGAATATTCTGTAGAAGAAGCACAATTAGAGAAGTCTCTGTTGAGAAGTATTTCGTCTCACTTGAACGTTTATGCAGGGAGGTATACGATATGCACAACTGTCATGTTAAAAACCCAGCATGATGAAGTGAAACATCACACAGCAGCACGACAGCAACACGACACCAACCTCATGCATAGAGACACTCTCACTTCATTTTTTTCTGTCTCTGAACAAGCAACAACACACTCCTAATGTTGATTGTCTAACTCCAGCTTTTATACAGTCTCTATTGTAAGTTTTGTCAAATTCACAAAAATAAGTTGTTTCTTAAGTCTTTCATAAGAAGTATGAGTTTAAATTTCCCATCAACCTTTAGCACAGAAGCAATGTTTCCTATATTGATTCCGTCTTCAAACTTGAAAAAACTTTTATAATTTCACTCCTCTAACTCTGTTCTAATACAGTCTTCGTCAACAATTTTCTTAATGATCACACCAGCATGGAGTACCCCTTAAGCCTTAATCAGTAGTGTGAGGGTAGATTTCAGTTGTTAAAATCATCATCATGCACAGTCACTGTCACTTAAAATTGGCATACCAACACACTTCTCGAGTCATTCACAGTTATTCCACAAATTGATCCAATTCCGCAATATAATGACGTTGCAGCCTTTCAAAGAACCATATTCAACATAAGCTGGTATACATCTCAACATGTGACAGGCAAATTACAGCTTCTTCAATCCAGTATAAAGCTATTATGTGTCCCGGATCATTCTATGCCCTATAACTGAAGTTATGAATGGCCTTATTTATTAAAGGTACTGGCAAATGGCCTGCCTATAGAGATACAATGCACAGGTAATTCCCAGGTAGGACAGCCAGGTTAACGAACACAGGTGGAGTTCACTGGGTGGAGAGACAGTGAGTTGACGAGTTTACCTGTCCAAGGTAACAACATATAAAAATGTCAGTCAGAGAGAGGATGTTAGCTGGGTGTTAATGGCGATATTCACCACTTGGTCAGTGCATCTTATCCAATCAGAACCACTCTTTCTCCTTAATGGCATATAATGGTGATAAAATCCTCTAATATTCACCTCCTGGACAGTATATCCACTCCTATTAGATCCATTATTTCTTCTAAATGGTTAATAAAGGTGATAACATCCAGTTTTCCAATTGCTTAATAATGTGCTTAAAGTACTTTTTCTCGATTCACAAAACAGACAGTGTCTTCTCCTGATGTTAATTAAAGTAATATTTTTCCAATGTCCAAAGGTTCAAGTTATAGTTACAAAATGACTTCTTGTCTATCAAGTTGATAACCGTCTTTCATCAATGTTTACCCATGTGACAAAAGTGGTGATGATATTGCCAATATACACAGGTCAAGCGTTGATACTTGGAGTCATGTAATCAGGCGTGTGGAATAATAGCGATCAAGCCTCCGTCCCAATCAAACTAGCCCTTGTCCTCTCACGTTCGTGATTGTAAACAACCCTGTACATGTATGAGAAACCTCTCTTCCAGGAGATTTCCTGGACATAAGTCCCTCACCTGTAAATCGTTAAGGTGAGAAAAGAGAAATGTCCCCAGGTGTAAAGAGTCTCACTTTGTCAACACACAAACAAGTCCCAGTCTGATTGTTCAAATCTGTTGAGATGATAAACAACAATTTCTTCTCTTTTTGTTCAAAGTTGTTCAGACTGTCCTCATTTACATAATATTTTACGACCCGTCAAGATGGATATTTAGTTGTCCTCCACTTGAGATGCTGTGAGTATGAATATAAGAGCGACAGTTCGTAAAAGCAGAACAGTTGAGGCTTTATAAGTCTTCTTACAGTTATCATTGAAAAACGAAATTCGAAATGTTATCTTCAATGATGAAAGAAGTCAAGCATTAATAAACCTTCATCCTTGTGTGTATCCAAACATCAAGTTTTTATCATTACAGTTCTGGCCTTTGAATATCACAGCAGTGGATATTCAAACAGATTATATCATTGTCTTTCAAGGTAACTTCCACAACAGGATGTATCAAGTCAAATGCAAACTTGAGCTTTCTCAAGGAAAACATGAAATTGTTCTTAAACTCTCCTCCAAAAGGTCATATAAAATTTAAAGTAAAGTTTCCTCTTAGAATTAATTCCGAACTGATCTCTCCTGCCCTCTATTATTTGATGAAGTAATCACTGGTGACAGGCACAAGTCCCACTGAACAACACAACATCAGGCTTTAACCCTCTCTACAGTCCAAATCTCCTTTACTTACGACATAGGTAAATCCATCAATAGGTCAAAGGTCACATACCAAGGCGACAGCTGCAAGTGTATGTGTATATTTGAACTGCATATGTTCAAACAATAAATGAGATTGATTTATGAATATTTCATATTTTCACAGCCACTGAGTCTATCATTTCCCTCTTTCGTCAAATTTGAATACGCCTTTTGTCAATTTGCATTTATCTGCATTGACCTGCTCACAAATTATACTTTCCAAAGGCAATGTCATCACCAATGTCCAATTCTACATATAAAAGCCAATATTCTAGGCTGTCAAATTCACATTATCTTCGTTAGGATCCTGTCACAAAAACAATGTCCTTGTCTCTTCAATAAACCAAACTTTAACAGACCTGTTCCAATAAAAATTCTCTCAAAATATCTGACACATTCCATAAGAATTTCACTCTAAATATCTGAATCTTCTCACTTCACTGAACATGATCAGCATGAGATCCATTCACAAATACTAAAATCTGTTTTATCAAGATATCTGTGAGTCCATTTCTCTTCAATGTCCAAATCTTCTCACTGCATTCAAGCTGCACTTATTCAATAGATATCCATTCACAAATATTAAAAGCTAACTGTTTTATCCAGATATGTGGGCTTCCACTCCTCTGCAACCACTTTGACAAGTCAACACCTACACCGAATGTTGCAATTCAAAATGTAAATCCCCAGTCAACAGTATACAAACAAGTCATTTTTTTATCAAATGCACTGATAGTGTTTTACACGATGTTTGCATTAACAAACACCTGGTAACTATGGCCGATGTGGGATGTTTTATAAATCTTTGTGGGGTATGGTTCTGTCAATATTCTCTTCTTTCAGCATTGAATAAAGAAATAATGTCATCAAGTAAATATGTTCTGAAGAGGGACAATGTTTCCTGATCAAACATCTCCCGCTTACATCATGTCGAGGATGATCAAAGTTCATACGGGATATTTGTAGGTGATCATGAAATATTCGAAATGTTCTTTAGCAATCTCAGTCACTATTTATTCCTCTTATTTATTCAAGCAGGTAAGCCTGTGTAACTCGAGAGGTAAGTATAAACATGTTGAGCTGAGCTAGTAATCTTCCCTGGTTTTATTCACATCATGAACTGGCTTCTTAGATTGAAATCCTTCACAACTCTGATATAATATTTTCAGCATTGATTAAGTTAAAAAATGTTCATGGTTGCAAGAGCACATCTTGAAAAAGATTTGAAACATTATTCAACTTTCCATCAGATAAGGGTTTTTAAACTCAGTTCAGTAAAACCGTTCAAACAAGTTGCCTCTTCTTGTCACAAAATCAAAAAAGATTCCCTTAATAGAAAAAACAGTTCATAGTAACAGCTGTCAAAATCAACAAAGGTCAGCAATTCTCACAATTTCAACCTCAAACAGTTCAAAGTCAATGATTTTTCAAATCAATTAAAATGTGAAATATTCCCCATCAATTATAACCTTTGTGATCAGATAAAGCACAGGTATGTGATACAGGTGATATTGCCCAGGTACAAGCAGGTGCCCCTCTATAACCTATGAACTATCAGGATGCCAGTATGCACACTGATGAAGCACAAATACTTGCAACTGTTTATACAGTTCAGGTCATGCTAATCCTGTGAACGATTCAACTGCATGTTTCACACTGTAATCATTTAACCTGACTCATTATCTGACAAATTGTCTCCATTCATGTTTCATAAAGTCTACAGCCATAGAAACCAGATCCACTGCAATGCCACCTCATCATAGTATTCTCAGTCTTCCATCAATATCAAACAGGCCGATACTGCAATATATGTGCTAGATTTGTTATAGCGACAAATGTCCTGGAAAAGACCAGTCCTAGATGAAAAGCTCTCTTTAGTATCCGAAACATCCAAAACCTGATCTAGAAAGTTATCAGAACAACCTGCTTCATAAATCCACCATTAAGCACCAAGGTGACATGTTAAGTCTGTTACCAACAAAACACTGTTGGTATCGATCATGATGGTCAACACTGATAAATCTTCAGCTCCACAGGTAGGACCTTTTGGTTTCACACCTCCAACAGCCTCAACATCACACTTAAAGTCCAAACACTGTCCCAGGATGTTTGGAACTCCATCAAGTTTGCCCATCGTTAACTCACACATGGACATGGATACAGTTCTGCTGCATTAGTTACATATGCTCTGCTGTGGTCGATCAATACTTATCAAGCATTCTCGCTGCCTCGTTCTGCGGTGTCATACTGACCCACTTGGCAACCAATCATGCATAACGGTAGAGACAATGTACATCAATAACGTAGGTATATTCAGTCAATGTGACAGGTGTCTTCCTCGCGGCTCCATCGAGATGTGATCGTAGGTGGAGTCTCCTTCGTATACTGATGAGTTATCATTATCTGTTTTTCTTATCACGGTTCGCTGGCTCTCTGATTGGCTACTGATCCGTAAACAAGAGATGCATTCTGGGAAACTTTCTCGCTTCAATCATCACCGATCAATCTGGAATTTACCTTATTCAAGAATGATTTGTTTTCAAAAGTCGACAATTTCAAGTCAAGAACTAATTCTCATTCCTCACTCCAGACGTGATCTTTCACCAAACAACAAATGTAATTTTCATGCACAATCTATCTTCAAGAATCTTCACATATATTCAGAAGTCAACGATCCTAAGTCAACAACTTAGAAAGTTACCAAAATTGAAATGCTAATATCATGCACCTCATTTGTCCCAGAACCAACTCACAACTTCTCAAGTCAACAAGTCTTCAGTCAAAAAGTGTTAAAGTGATGTCAAAATAGAATGACTTTTCACCACAATTTGACTCGACCATTTCAAGCACCTGTCTGTGTGCTACCTGTTGACAAGATCGTTAGGGGTATCAAGGTATGTGTTCCTATTTCATGAATAAATCATTAGCAACCTGTTCAGGTAAGACCATAAAACACAGAGGCGAGCACACAATCTCCTAACTCACCTGGTAAAGGTGGAGACACAGGTATCTAACCTATATACTTACATTAGTATACAAACTTATTGATAAGTGCCAGTAGCTGGTTAATTTTCTTTTCTTTGCTGGCAAATGTTCAAAATAAATGAACAACAAAAAGAGTTTTCATGTCACCTTAATTTTAATAATTAAAGGTAACTCTTACAATTTGTGAAAAAATTTTCTCTCTTATAGTCTGTAATTTGTAATCCAAAGTTACAAATACTATTTTTCTATTCACATAATGTAGAATTCAAATTATGACAGCTTGAAATTTTGTATCCAAATGATACAATAAGTTTTTGGATGAATTATTCATTAACAGAAAATTGATAAATCATTCAAGCCCTATTTTATGACGAGAACACCACGGTTCACTGACAGAATGCAGGTAACCACCTGGAAGTAATCAACAATAACATCAAAGTCAGGTGTCGCTACAGGTATTGAACTTAGAATGTTGTTAAGAGGATCCCATCACTCAAGATGACACCTTACACGGCACACAGACCAACAGGTATCTTGACTGGGATAGGCACAAGGTAGAAAACATCAGTCAATACAGTCAATCTTACGATGGTTAAAAATTCTCTTTATACATATAGTCAATCTTATGATTTTTCAAAACTTAACTTAAGACATATAGTCAATTTTATGATGGTTAAAAAATTATAGATGTTACTGATGTGAAAAAAATAATAATCTTTTATTCTCAATTAACATCGAACATCATAGTCTTTTCTTATGAACTACCAAAAGTTTTTAAAACAGGACAACTTTAATAATAGCTATAAACTTGAAAAAATTCAACTTTTTTCTTTAAATTCCATTGAAGTAGCGGGAAAAGAATCCTAAGTCAAGGCACATGTACAATTTAACATTTTTATGCTATGATATAATTCTGATTGACTAGATAAATCTACTATAAAGTCTGGTACCAATCTCCATTCTGGAATAAGCACATACATATGTAACCACTTGTTTCTACCCTTGAAAGTTATTTTCTCTTAGAACCACTCGAGTCAGAGAATTTATTGTCAGAGACAATTATCTCATTGAACATCTTTCCCAATTATAAATATTAACCATCTAAAACTTGAATATCACTATTAAAAGTCATATATCCAATCTTTCTTTCACAAATGTGTCCATCAATCTTTAAAGCAAATACTATTCTCTGTATTTGATGTATCTCATTTGCTGTTAAAAATTTTGGAATCATATGTACAACCCATTTCAGAGTATCTGGATAAGTAAATACATATGATAACACTTGTTTCTTTCCTTCCTAATATATATCTTTTTGTTCAAGAATATCTCAATAATGTCAACTTTTGTGTTAAACCTAGAAAAGTTTTCTTGACAGTCTTTTTTAAAAATGTAATTACACAAAAAATGTTCCTTTTTATATCAGTCTTCTGAAAAAATTAAGTTTGAGATTTGAAAATGAGGGGATAGATTTGATAAGATATCTTATCCTGCTAAAATATGTCTAAATACAACTCATTACTTGTCATTTCTGAAAAACTCAGTTAAGAAGATAAAAACTATCACCATCATAGAAACCTGGGTGTACCTCAAAGTGCTTGAGGGTAAGAAAAAACGTGCAAACGTGGCTATTCTGTACATGTTTATTCATTTTAAGTAGGTCAAAAATTGGAACAGCTATGGTAGATATAACTTTAATCCTCTTTGGGAAGGTAACTTACAAATTCACATCAGAATTTTTTAATGTATTATATAACAGATGTAAGATTTAGGTCACTTCCACAAGACAACATAAAACTAACACTTAAAAAATACAGTTTATCATATTCATTTATTTGACAAAGAACATAAAAGTTATCATAAATAGGACACTAAAATGGGTCCACAAAAGGTTTTAACATTTTTGGTCCTTATAGATTTTATTCATGTTTAGACAAAACTTGACTTTAAGAATGTTGCTTATGTGTTGAAATTGACGTGACTTGACAGGTTGTTGATTGGCCGGTTTATCCTAGTAACTGTCAACAAAGCCAGGAGCTATCAATGTTCAATATAGCTCATATTGCATGGGCTGAATGTGCTGGGGGTTATAGACATGTTAACACATCTTTTATTTAGATAATCAATTCTATACAAACTTCCATGTTCAAACATGGTGCCATTAAAAGGTTAAATGGATTTTTGGTTCTTTTGTCAGCCTTAGAAGTATAATGGATTTGTGTAATGTATCTTTCAAACTTGATCAATGGCTTGAGTGAAAATTTTGAATTGTGTCCTTTGAAAATTATAGTCGGAAATATTACAAAAAATATTTGGATTTGTATCACTTTATTCATACATGGGTTTTAAGTGGAATATTTGAGTTGTTCTTTTTGAAAAAAGAAATATTCATTTTTTTAAAAATTGATTGATAGATATGAAATGTTTCAGAATTTTTATTTATGTCAATAAATTGATTTGATTTCTATTACCTGCACTTATTTCAACAAATTCATTTCTATTTTCACTTTGAAAAATGGTTAACATTACAAAATGATCAATCAAGATTGTTTTGACATTGCCATACTTTTATGTAGAAAGGAATGTTATAAGGGATGACTGATGTGTGAGATAAGGGGCGGAAGAATTACACAAAAATTCACATAAGATTTTTAATTAGTGGTCAGCTTTCCGTTTTAATGGATTACCAGCCTTCAACCTATTGTGAAAATAGCAAAAATCTGCTTTAGATATTTGAAGTATTTAAGAAATATATTCATGAAGGTAACAAGATTACAAACAAGATTCATAATATTCAGTCATCTATAAACATTTCATATAAAGTTGCTAAAACTTTTATGACACAGGTTAATGTTTTCACAAATAAACCACAAAGATGTTAAGCCATTTATCAAAACTTGTTAAAACTCTTTAAATATTATCACAGAAAGGGTCCATGCAATCATGAATATCAAATTCATATTTTTCTAAGATGGAGACATCCCAACACCTTACCAGACCTTATATTTTAGAACCTTCATTCATGCATGCATACAGCATAAAAGACGAGAGCACGCACATAATGAACCCCTTACAAAACTGTTCAAAACATGAACTGAAATCATATATCCATCTTGTAAAACATCGGGTATGAAGACACAATAGCTTCTTGTTGCTAAAAGTGGGTCAAGGTTGTTTACATTAACAGTTGCCTCTTGCACATAATAACAGGTTTTTGAGTAAAATCTATAATAACATACCTTTGGTTGTACTTTTAGAAATATGAAATATGATTATGAATTATATGCAATGGTAGAGTAGGCAATCTTTGAATGTAAAAGGGCATGTTTTTCCAAAGATTTATTTCTTAAAATGTTTTCTCAAATAAACATTAGTTTAAGCCAAATGTATTCTCTTAAAAAGGGTTCAACATCTTATTACTCAACTAGACCATTTGTTGTCATTGAGGAAATAATCAAGTATCACATATTTGAATCATTTGAGGTAAGAGAAATCGATTTGCATATGGTAAAAGATCATGGTATGTTAGTTTTAAAACTGCTTCTGTTGATAAAAAACCATTGTCTTGCAGTTGAAAACATTTATCATTGATTTCGTGAGATCATTTTATTAAACTAAAAAAAGTGCAACTTAATTCCCCTTTAAAGCAAGATCATAAGATGTGCCCACATCCTTATCAACCCAGGCTAATTAGTTGCTTGGTAAGGCTAATTAGTCCGGATTGAAAACGATGAGTCTCATTTTATTTAGGATGCAGTCTTGCTTTAAGTTACAGGCAAGTATCTATGCTAAATTTAACGTCATCTCTGCTAATAAATATCAGGATGATGGTATGTCCTTGGTCAAAATGTTTACTTGAGTTTAAAAATCACATCCAAAACAAATTTCTACTTTTACATTTTGCCTATCTAGATATTGACACTTATCAATCTTTTTTTTATTTATCATCAGCCTTATTCATTGAAAATAATATATATCTTTAAGTTTTACAGGGAAAATAACATATTTGTTAAAAAATGTATTTCTTCAAATTTTCCGAATGAATATATGTTCACTCCAAATGCATGAGTTCCAGAGGGTCAACACCTCATTACTCAACTCAATTATAGGGACTTGTAGAAGAAAGTATCAAGTACCATGCGGAAACTGCTGGATGCCATTTTAATGTGCTTACCTTTTAATCATCTAAGTCGGCAAATGGGTTTACATAGCTTAACTGAACATGTTACGTTCGTTTTAGAACTGCTTCTGTTGATTTAAGAAGATTGCTTTCCAGTTGGTAACATATATTTTCGATTTTGTGAGATCCCTTTGTTAATACTGCCCTTATAAAATGACAATATATATACTTACAAACAAGTTTATGCAGATATATCATTAAGTTTGTTTTTGTCAAAATTCTACTCAAAGTTTGAAAATAATAACAATTGTAGTGGTAGATACATAAAGCTTAAAACTTTGAAGAAAGCAAAAGTAATATCATTTTATTTTGATGTTGACAACCAAATTCATCTTTAGTGTGGAATGAAATCAAAATTTCCCTTTTTTATATGAACTTTCCTAGATAATCATCAATATTTTAAATTTTCAATAACATTTATATAATAAACCTAATTTTTATCCATGTTTTCATAACTTGAATCATGAAGTAATATGAGATTTGAATATTAGTAACACCATACAAGCATTCAGTAGGTAAAATTAAGACAAGAAAAGATTTTTATCAATAAATTGATATTTTACAATTTTCTTATTACCATGCAGAAACATACTGTTCAAACAAGTAAGAGTTTTTATGTACATTGCCTTTTGGTTCTGCTGATGGGTGTTTATGGGTGGGCTAGAATAAGCAAAGCTAATATTAACCCAATAAACTAGGTTATGACTATAGATAAAACATGACCAGGTACTTACTGAACATATAAACTGTCCAGTCAGGTAAAACATAATTGCAGGCGAGAAGGAAGGTGGATACACAATTTACACATCAAGGGAATGCTATATGCCTTTATCATATGTTTGTTAAAAAAAACTTTGTCAAGAGGATTTATTGTACTTCTTTTTGACACGTTTTTTTCTAGATTTACAGTTTTTAAGTACTTTATGAATTAATTAATGTGAAGGGACAACTTTTGAATATTTTTATGTACTTTCTAGAAAGTAAACAAACCACAAAGTAAGGTTGAAAGGTAAAGTTTGATGCATATAAAAGTGTTTGCGTCACCATCTTGTTTAATTATCAAATTCAATTCTATCATAGTTTTCACTTCCATTTCAACTTCAACTCTTAGGACAAATTAACAAACTATTTTTTAGCCATAAGTCTTTTACTCAGTATCTAGAGCAAACCATTTTAAATAAACTCTGATAATACAAGACATATGTATGTACAAATTATTATCAAAGAAATTTAGCAAGAGAGTACAGAATGTATCATCTTATGCCAGTCCCAATGACTTTCTAAGATAGGCCTTGCCGCATTACCCGTATTTATCTGTGCTTGTAGCCAAGGCTGCTGCGACAGATTGCGATAGTCCAATGAGAAATTATATAAAATTCAAACTTTTTGCCGAAGAGGGAGCTGCACTAAAAACACAAATGTTGACTGGTTGGCAGCAAGGTTTAAATTAGCCAGTGTTGACTGGTGCAATTTAAAGCCATGCACGGGAAGATGAGAGCCCATGTGTAGCTAGAGATGATTATCAAAGATAATTTACAGGCGAGAACAGAACTGTGAGATACACACAAGCTCCAAGGTAGTTTGAACAGAACATTTCCCCTAAAGAACAGAGCAAGGAAATTCCTACACAAAAATGATCTTATCACGCAGATTACAATGAAGGTGAGGTGAGATGATTTGGGGTTTAACGCCACTTTCAAGAGTATTTCACTTATATCACAGCAGCTAGTATTGTTGAAGGGAGAAAGCCTGTAACACGAAAGTGGCTATGCATTGCGGTGAAACCTGCGAGAATCGGCTTGAACTAGCGAAGAATTAATTGAAAGGATAAGCTTATAGTTATAGTCATTCTTCACCTGATGAGTAAAACATAAACACATAACATCTCTCTACACTGTCAGTCTGACTTATTGATTCACAGGCGGGGCAAGAGCCATGCATGTTTAGTTAATTATTCATTAAGATCTGCTAACTCTAATTAACATAGACTCTTATTTCCTGTCTGTGAATATCTTTTCACAAAAAAGGTAAAAGTAAAATCATCAATTGAGATTCATGTCAAATTTGAAGTTTTCATGACATATAGTTTTCGATAAATGCTGCAAAATCAATTTTGGATGGACGGACGCACAGATGAACGGACGCACAGTTGCACGGCACATAAAGTTACGTGGTAGCATGACATAGCATTCTCATGCTTGACAATAAATTAGAATATAATGAATAATATGCAAAAAATCCCATTTTCTTTGCATTTGTTACTTGATAAAAACCTGATATATATGTATATATTTGTCATTAGCTGAATTAGAATGATAAGCACAATAAGTTAATAAGGTACACATTTTTTTTAAAAAACGACGCAAACTTCATGTCATTCTTGTCATAATGGGCCATCAATGTCATAAACATAATTGTTTTTTCACAAATTACATGACAGCTGTTTTCTAAAAGCAAGAGGAGCTATAACTATAGCAGCGAATGAAGTATGACGACTTGCTCAGCACAGCCATCCATCTTAGAAAATTGTACATGTCAGTGTGGTACTAAAACCTTCATAAACTACAATCAAAATCCGACACACTGGATGATGAATTATCGCTTGTTTACCAATCAGTTCCCTTTGATCTGGTAAATATCAAATTACCATATTTGATAGAGTAAACAGTGGAGTAACCTACCTCCCATCCCTATGTCACATTGATTATGGCAGTTTATTGCCTACTTTCACACTTTGTGGTACTATGTAAAACATCACTTAATGACTCATATACACTTAGAGGTCCTGGGAAAGGTGGATTTATTATCTGATATCAACCAATTACCACTGTGGATAGTCAAGGTCTTGTGAAGCAATATTGTGTGAAACTAAAGAGAAATATATGTTTAATGTAACATGGACTAAAACTAACAAACCTGTCTTATCAAGAGCAGGTAACATCAATCAGATGTGAGAAGGTTTTTTAATGCCAATATCCATTTACTAAAGAAAGGGAAACAATAAACTTGAGAAACATTGGTTTCATTGCCAAAACATTGCAATTAATTGTCTCACACAATGAGATCACTTAACAATTTCAGTAAATTTAGAAAAAGCTAAAATTACTTATCTCACAAGGTGTTTTACAAGATATTTTACGCTGTTATGCATCATGACTGATATTTATAGGAACAACATTTCTGTTCATTTTTTATGATTGTTCATTTTTTTTATTGTTCATTTTAAAAAAAACCCAGATAAAAGTCATAGAATAGAAACAAAACTTAGATTAAAAGTAGGCTTGACTATAGAATTAAAATGTAAATCAAATCAAAAGACATGAATATCCCCAAAGTTAAAACATATTAGTAAGAACTCAAGCATTATCAAGATCTCTAGTAGATGTGTGATATAAAGACAACGCCCATTTCACAGGGACAGTGCCCAAATAGGTAACCCAAACACCTACACTGGGTCAGCAAAGCATAGCTGATGGTAAATGGATATTCGTACACTGATAATAAATCAATTACCTACCCTAAAGAATGTGCTGACTTTTATTACTTACATGATATTGCAATATTGGAGTTTTATTTTGGAATGTTAAGTGGGTTTGAAGATAAACTGATATTTTATATCATTGTCTACATAAAATTTTATTTCTTGCTGAGTTGACATTTTTTTCAAAATTGTTTAATTAAAAAAATGTTTATTTGCCTACAATAATGCTTTGCCACTTTTGGTTAAATTACTAAATAAACTTAAAATAAAAGTTAACATGCCCTTGGTATTAACTATAATGATATAAATTTAAGTGTGACCGTCTATTTGTTGAATTTGTGTTGAAAATATATGATAATTTTATATTTGTATAATAATTTCTAGCTACAATGACATTTTCCCAGAGACTAGCTCTTCTTGTATAGTTGATGTACCAAAGGTTACTTTTACAGTGTCATTTTTTTGTCTCCATAATTTTATTAACAGAAAAGAGATGGTACATTCAGTCAATCATTGTTGATAACTTTTCAGTATGACCAAAATAAAACAGAAGAAGAAAGGTAGATAGGATAGGAAATAGCCAGGAGTGAAAGGGTGAAAATGTGGCTTCAGAGATGTAGTTTTTGTAACAAAGTTCATCAAGCCATACATCATGCTGATCATAAACTTCACATAAGAAGGGTAATTCACAATTACCAGTCTTTAAAACCCACTAAACAAATAACTTTGTACACACTGATATAACCCTTGTCCACAACTACAAACACTCAAACTCAAAAAATATTGCTACTACAAAATAGCACTGTCATTGCTGTTATGAACAATATCTAGTCTAATTACGTTTTCAAATTTCGAGGTTCATAAATAACATATCCCGTGTCACATCATCATATGTGCATGAATTCATGTTTACCACTCACAAAGCTTGTTGATCACACCATGTCATCTTGATCATAAAATTAATAAAAGGAGAGTAATTAACCACCATTAGCCTCTAAAACTCACTTAACAAATAAACTTAGTAAACACAGACACAACCGTTATCTAAAACTACAAACACTCAAATAATATTGCTACTAGATAAGCTTCACAGTCATTCCTGTTGTTCCATTCATTGCCTTAATAAACAATCTTCATCGTTACAACCTCAAACTTGCAAGTTCATTATTAGCATATCCTGTGTCATATCATCATATGTGCATGAATGCATTTTGATTACTCTAATTCACTGTTGCAAATAGTTGAGATAAGATGAACTGTAAGATCATAGATTTCAAACCACTAGAAGGTAATTTCAAGATAAACATGACTAAGTAAAGTGAAAATATTCAGATTGCAATTGGAGCATTTACTACATTCCAAGGTAAAAAGATTGTGAGGATTTATGAAATATGACAATCAAGAATATTAGAATTAAATCGATTCTAAAGAGTATTTCAAACAGAAATTTAATTAACAATTTGAATTGAAAATTGCAAGCCCTACACTTGTATACACAGCAACTAGTTTGTTGTTGCAACAGCCGCGTAACAGCCAATGTATAAACTAACACAATTGATATATATAATATATTTCTGACGATCAATATACACAAACACTGCACGACTAAGTGACACTATGTATATATACTTTCATTATGTTATAGTCTCCACAAGCTCAGCTAAACCCCTGCTGTTACATTGTGTATTACTGGGTGATATAGGTTTTTAACATGACCAGTTGGTAGGCTATGCATATCAGGAATAAATAATTTAGAAAATGGCCACATTAATGTATGATACCCATGCTACAATTGATATTGATATGTTTTCCTCAATCTGGTTATAATTTATCAATTAATTTCCCCTAACTCATTTAATACTAAACTAAAAAAGCAAAGCCAGCTATTAAAACACGGTGAGGCTAAATTTCAGGTGCAAAAGTATTATCAAACATGTGATATCCATCAACATGAGATAACTTTATCCACTTATAGATGTTTTATAGTTCAAATTTTTCGTTCAACTGCAAAACTTTATGTCAAACTGCAAAGTTTTCTTGTTTTATATGACTTGTTGAACTCAACAACAACAAGTGTTTGCCACTAGCATGGCAATGTCCCCCGCCGTTATGAGATATTTGGCATAATGAATATTATCGTGTTAACAATGTATTACAGTGGTCAAAGTGTCATGGTGACCATGAAAATAAGGTCAAGGTCATCAAAGTCGACTGGCGTCTGAGTCTTCCGCCATTGAAAGCTGTCAACAAATATGAACACTAGGTGCACGTTAACAATGTATTAGAAATTGGTCAAAGTGTCGTAGTGACCTTGAAAATAACATCAAGGTCACCAAAGTCGACTGGCATTTTAATCTTCCTCCATTGAAAGCTGTCACCAAATATGACCAGTCTAGGTGCTAAGCTTAACAAGTTATCGCGTTAACAAGAATCCAGACAGACGTAGTGTCGTGGTGACCTTGAAAATGATGTCAAGGTCACCAAAGTCGACTGCCATTTTAGTCTTCCTCCATTGAAAGCTGTCGCCAAATATGAACACTTTAGGTACTAAGCTTCACGAGTTTGTCGTTGTGACCTTGAAAATGACATCAAGGTCACCAAAGTCGACTGGCGTCTGAGTCTTCCTCCATTGAAAGCTATCACCAAATATGACCAGTCTAGGTGCTAAGCTTAACAAGTTATCGCGTTAACAAGAATCCAGACAGCCGTAGTGTCGTGGTGACCTTGAAAATGATGTCAAGGTCACCAAAGTCGACTGCCATTTTAGTCTTCCTCCATTGAAAGCTGTCACCAAATATGAACACTTTAGGTGCTAAGCTTCACGAGTTTGTCGTTGTGACCTTGAAAATGACGTCAAGGTCACCAAAGTCGACTGGCGTCTGAGTCTTCCTCCATTGAAGGCTGTCACCAAATATAAACCCTCTAGGTGCTAAGCTTCATGAGTTATCGCGTTAACAAGATTCCGGACTTACGCGGTGAAGTGGTGACCTTGAAAATAACGTCAAGGTCACCAAAGTCGACTGGCGTCTGAGTCTTCCTCCATTGAAAGCTGTCACCAAATATGAACACTCTAGGTGCTAGGCTTCATGAGTTATCGCGTTAACAAGAATCCGGATGTACGTATGTACACCAAATATAAACCCTCTAGGTGCTAAGCTTCATGAGTTAACGCGTTAACAAGATTCCGGACTTACGTACGTACACCAAATATAAACCCTCTAGGTGCTAAGCTTCATGAGTTATCGCGTTAACAAGATTCCGGACTTACGCGGTGAAGTGGTGACCTTGAAAATAACGTCAAGGTCACCAAAGTCGACTGGCGTCTGAGTCTTCCTCCATTGAAAGCTGTCACCAAATATAAACCCTCTAGGTGCTAGGCTTCATGAGTTATCGCGTTAACAAGAATCCGGATGTACGTATGTACACCAAATATAAACCCTCTAGGTGCTAAGCTTCATGAGTTAACGCGTTAACAAGATTCCGGACTTACGTACGTACACCAAATATAAACCCTCTAGGTGCTAAGCTTCATGAGTTATCGCGTTAACAAGATTCCGGACTTACGTGGTGAAGTGGTGACCTTGAAAATAACGTCAAGGTCACCAAAGTCGACTGGCGTCTGAGTCTTCCTCCATTGAAAGCTGTCACCAAATATAAACCCTCTAGGTGCTAAGCTTCATGAGTTATCGCGTTAACAAGAATCCGGACGTACGTACGTACACCAAATATAAACCCTCTAGGTGCTAAGCTTCATGAGTTAACGCGTTAACAAGATTCCGGACTTACGTACGTACACCAAATATAAACCCTCTAGGTGCTAAGCTTCATGAGTTATCACGTTAACAAGATTCCGGACTTACGCGGTGAAGTGGTGACCTTGAAAATAACGTCAAGGTCACCAAAGTCGACTGGCGTCTGAGTCTTCCTCCATTGAAAGCTGTCACCAAATATAAACCCTCTAGGTGCTAGGCTTCATGAGTTATCGCGTTAACAAGAATCCGGATGTACGTATGTACACCAAATATAAACCCTCTAGGTGCTAAGCTTCATGAGTTAACGCGTTAACAAGATTCCGGACTTACGTAAGTACACCAAATATAAACCCTCTAGGTGCTAAGCTTCATGAGTTATCGCGTTAACAAGATTCCGGACTTACGTGGTGAAGTGGTGACCTTGAAAATAACGTCAAGGTCACCAAAGTCGACTGGCGTCTGAGTCTTCCTCCATTGAAAGCTGTCACCAAATATAAACCCTCTAGGTGCTAAGCTTCATGAGTTATCGCGTTAACAAGAATCCGGACGTACGTACGTACACCAAATATAAACCCTCTAGGTGCTAAGCTTCATGAGTTATCGCGTTAACAAGATTCCAGACTTACGTGGTGAAGTGGTGACCTTGAAAATAACGTCAAGGTCACCAAAGTCGACTGACGTCTGAGTCTTCCTCCATTGAAAGCTGTCACCAAATATAAACCCTCTAGGTGCTAAGCTTCATGAGTTATCGCGTTAACAAGAATCCGGACGTACGTACGTACACCAAATATAAACCCTCTAGGTGCTAAGCTTCATGAGTTATCGCGTTAACAAGATTCCGGACTTACGTGGTGAAGTGGTGACCTTGAAAATAACGTCAAGGTCACCAAAGTCGACTGGCGTCTGAGTCTTCCTCCATTGAAAGCTGTCACCAAATATAAACCCTCTAGGTCCTAAGCTTCATGAGTTATCGCGTTAACAAGAATCCGGACGTACGTACGTACACCAAATATAAACCCTCTAGGTGCTAAGCTTCATGAGTTATCGCGTTAACAAGATTCCGGACTTACGTGGTGAAGTGGTGACCTTGAAAATAACGTCAAGGTCACCAAAGTCGACTGGCGTCTGAGTCTTCCTCCATTGAAAGCTGTCACCAAATATGAACACTCTAGGTGCTAGGCTTCATGAGTTATCGCGTTAACAAGAATCCGGACGTACGTACAGACGCCAAATATAAACCCTCTAGGTGCTAAGCTTCATGAGTTATCGCGTTAACAAGATTCCGGACGTACGTACGTACACCAAATATAAACCCTCTAGGTGCTAAGCTTCATGAGTTATCGCGTTAACAAGAATCCGGACGTACGTACGTACACCAAATATAAACCCTCTAGGTGCTAAGCTTCATGAGTTATCGCGTTAACAAGAATCCGGACGTACGTACAGACGCCAAATATAAACCCTCTAGGTGCTAAGCTTCATGAGTTATCGCGTTAACAAGATTCCGGACGTACGTACGTACACCAAATATAAACCCTCTAGGTGCTAAGCTTCATGAGTTATCGCGTTAACAAGATTCCGGACTTACGTGGTGAAGTGGTGACCTTGAAAATAACGTCAAGGTCACCAAAGTCGACTGGCGTCTGAGTCTTCCTCCATTGAAAGCTGTCACCAAATATGAACACTCTAGGTGCTAGGCTTCATGAGTTATCGCGTTAACAAGAATCCGGACGTACGTACAGACGCCAAATATAAACCCTCTAGGTGCTAAGCTTCATGAGTTATCGCGTTAACAAGATTCCGGACGTACGTACGTACACCAAATATAAACCCTCTAGGTGCTAAGCTTCATGAGTTATCGCGTTAACAAGAATCCGGACGTACGTACGTACACCAAATATAAACCCTCTAGGTGCTAAGCTTCATGAGTTATCGCGTTAACAAGAATCCGGACGTACGTACAGACGCCAAATATAAACCCTCTAGGTGCTAAGCTTCATGAGTTATCGCGTTAACAAGAATCCGGACGTACGTACAGACGCCAAATATAAACCCTCTAGGTGCTAAGCTTCATGAGTTATCGCGTTAACAAGATTCCGGACGTACGTACGTACACCAAATATAAACCCTCTAGGTGCTAAGCTTCATGAGTTATCGCGTTAACAAGAATCCGGACGTACGTACGTACACCAAATATAAACCCTCTAGGTGCTAAGCTTCATGAGTTATCGCGTTAACAAGATTCCGGACTTACGTAGGTTGTACGTACGTTAACAACGTTGCGGCGGGGGACAAAAATACTAGATACTTTCATTTCTTAACCAATATTTGGATGCGCTTTTGAGTTCTAAGATGTTTGGGTTTCCTGGTTGTAATATTGAAACCTTATTAACTAAAATGCTATTGTTTTCATCACAAACTTCTTCTGCTGAAAATCAATTCAATCAAAATGCATTGGAAAAAGTAATCAAATGATAAAAATATACTGCATATGAGCATGTTGTTTTTGCTGAAGCAATTGATGCAAGAACCATTTTGAGCGATCATTTAATCGGAACCACTAGTCGAGGGAATAAACTGGTTTTGATGGAGATATAAAGGCTATTCTAGAATATTATTTACCATCAGATGAAACATAAGCAGGGACATATTTTCATTAAATGCACATATCAATTTTACCCAGCGACGATTGTGATAGTGTGAGCACCCGTACTTTTTGTCTCTCATAAAATCATTTGTTTGTCACGTCACTAAAGGGCAACGTAACAGGAAAGAACTTTTTAGTAAATATTTCTCTATGACTCAAATAGAAGAAAATTTATACAAAAGAAATTATTATACTCGGAAAGTGCCGTTAGACTTTTAGAAAACTAGTGAAAGTTTGTGTATAACCCTCTCTGTTGTTAGGTAATATAGATATTAACACTTGTGTAAAAGTCATATCACACACTGTCTATGGTAATAATCTCTATTTATGTGACCAGCAGGTTAGGCGTTAAAGTTATACAGGAAATATTAAAGCAATGAAAATTACAAATTGATGATACCAATGACAGTATGATAAAAAGTGGCCATGATTCACTCGTCATACAATATCCATGTTAATGTCTCAGAACAAAGATATCATGGCAAATCACCAAGTGTACACTTTACTTATATAAACATTTAGTAACACCCTTTTTGCACCATGACAAATTCTATTTGAAATAACAGCAACTTATTCAAAGAGCAATCAGGACTCAATCATAGATCTTTGTGATACATTTAGCAACATACACCATCAAATTGAGGAACTATCAATCTCCCTGTCACAGACATACAATAACTACCATAGGTATAATAGATATAGCACATACTAGTTGGGTGACAACCGACAGTGAATCTCTCTGTAAATGGTACGCAAGCCTGACTAATCTGCAATAATATTTACAAATACATGTCACTATTGTTAGATCCCTGTACTTGTTGCACTGAGGGGTGGGGTAGCGTGCATGAATATACGTTTAACTGTTTGTACTGCATGTGTCATTAACTGTAAATCACAATAGTTTTGTTAAATACAATTGGTGCACATGTTTATACCCTTAGTTGAAAGCTTTACTTACATATGAATAGACCAAAGAAGAAAGAAATATACTATACTATATATATAGTATATTTTATTTAACAAATATGAGAAAAAGAGCATATTTTGCTAATAATATTATGTCATTTAACTGCCTTAAAGTTTTCATACATTCGGTGATCAATGAAGAACTAAGACAAATGTGACAGTACCTAATGAATAAAAGAAACCTTTAAGCATATACAAATCTCTCATAGAATTCTGGTCTTCTCAGCAGCTTACTCATGATTAAGTTATATGATGATCGTTTGTCAAGGAAATTTTTGGAGAAAAAAATGTTAGTAAAAAAAATGAAACATAAATTTTACTATTAACATCATGGGAAGTTAGTATTTTATTCCATTGTCACAGTAAGTGTAAATTAAGCTCCTGTCGTTTATATAATCAAACTTTATTTACAATACTAGTTAACCAAATCCTACAAGCTTCTGTATTGAGATATGTGAATCACACGATCACATAAACACTCTACCCTCAATCTTATTAAACTCAGATGTAATCTAACCAGCAATATCACCAACAGTAATGCAGTGAACTCTATTGCCTGTCGCATTTGTAAATCCGCTTTCGACAATATAATCCTTTTTTATTTACAAAAGTTATTAACCGAATCCTACAGCTATTCTCTGTATTGGCTATAAGAGTATCAAAGTGTCCAATAACAGATTTAAGAGTTGCTACCCTAAGGCAATGATTAAATCAACGGAATTTCAACCAACTGTTATAAAATTATACAAAACATAACCATTGGTTATGAAATAATTGATTTTTTCAATAATCGGATTTAGCGGAACATGCCAATTATTTTCTCTTTTCTCGTCTCGCTGGATATCAAGGACAAAGGCGTAACAGTAAAGGAGAGGTTTAAGTTTATAACTAAACAGTAAATGATACAGCGATTTCAAAGATTATCAAGGACATAATTTTGAACGGTTCGCTGAAGAAGAATAAGTCATTATTTGTTTTTCACATGCCAAAACAGGAGGACGGATCGCTGATCATAAAATACACAAGGAAAGATGGAGGACTGTAATTTAAAATAATTGGACACAATTATTTCTCTCCCTGCAAAGGCAGACATAATTCAGGTAATCTTTTCCCTAGATGTACTGATAAAGGTTCAACAAAAAAGCTTGATCATGGACATTGTCTTTGAACAATATGACTCACGGAGAAAAAGTATTAATATAACTGATAGGCCTGTCTTATCATGTAACATTTTTGTTTGAAAAGAAATTCAATTTATTCACAAGTGAATTTTCAATAATCTTGTTCAATATAAGTGTTGGTTGTTATTGAATTTTTAGTTTTGTTTCTGCTAGGCAACTACCGTATTTTCTTGAAAAGAGGCCAGTTTCAAATTGACACCAGGTCTCGAATAGATGCTGGGCGTAAGGCTGTTTGAAAATATTAGACGCTGGGTCTTGAAAAGATGCCTTGGCATAGGATGCTTACTGATTTTTTCAGTAATCTTAGATAAATAAGCATATCATATGTTCACGTCCAATGATAAATAAATATTCACCCAAAACAATAATTCTAAAGTGAGTTTGTCATGATTGCATTCATGTGCTTTAAAATAAGGATTAGTAATCTTGTAAAAAACATATAGATGCCGTCTCAAAAGATGGTAGGTCTTGCCTATATTTCAGTTTAATTTTCAGTCTCAAAAAGAGCTATAAACAAGGAAATTCTAGCAATATTGAAAGGGGGGTTTGCCCTGAATGTTCACAGATTTATGGTCAATTTTTCATAGAAAACAAATTAACACCTTGAATCCAACCCTTCCTGAACCTCCCTGTTAAAATTAAACTGAAAAGATCATCAAGCTGAGCATGTTGCTGGGACATGGTAATGACACCATTACTCTATCATAACACTAAAGCCGCTACCATTACCTCTTGTTGACCTGTATGATATTACCATTAACCAATGTGTTCCCGCTACCATTACCTCTTGTTGACATGTATGATATTACCATTAACCAATGTGTTCCCCTGCAGTACCATATCACACTTTATGCTCATTAATAGATATAGCAACTGTAATAATGGCCATAAGACAAGGTAATAAGCATAAAGAGTAAATTATTTCATCAATTGTTAAAAATGTTCAACATGCATTTAGCAAGTAAGGTCTCCTTATCAAATTCCCTACAGAGAAAATAGCCGATAAATATCACAAATCAGTATTGATTGAGAACTACAAACATAAAAAATTATTTCATCAATTGAAAGACAACAGTGCAATCTGTCATATTCAAAAATATTGTATAATTAGGAAATTGTCCACTGGCAAATAGATGAAAAGAGGAAATTGCTTCCATCATGACTGCTGGTTGACCTCAAAATAATTTCCACCTCTTCTCTATAGGGTGATTATACACATTTAACCCTTCTAAGAGGTGATTATACTCAATTAACCCTTCTTGGAAGTGATCAAACTCAATAAAGCCTTCTCGCCGGATAACTGTAAGATAATAAATGTCAATCAAACTTGCTGATGCAGCAGAACATTGTACAACATTGTTGTATTTCTGGTGTTGTTGTACACTTGTATTGATCAATTATTGATTATTGATTAATATCTACCAGTTGTTATGTACTTGGTATTGGATCTTTTAGGTCAACACATGGGATTTCATAAAGAATTGTTTCATACACTTATATGAGTAAATTTCTATCACTGTAAAATAAAATACATTTGATTTTTATGATATTCTGAAGTGTATTGTGTGCTGATTATAATATGTTATTTTGATTATTGTTCTCCCAATAGTTAATAAACAATAGTTAGGATTGGGAATAACAAATGATAAGAAAAATATATCGATCATTGTTTATGGTTTACATTATTCCAAAGGCATGATGTTGTAAATATCTAGCATGTTGCTAAAGTATCTAAAGAGTTTCAACCTGATTGAGAAAGCGGCAACAGTTATCTCCCTTGAATTCAAAAGTATTTAGTTCATGTATCAAAAAGATGCACATACCTCAACCAATAATAAAACTGTCAAATTATTTTATTGACTAATAATATTGACAGATAATTGGCAGGATTGTTATACAACTTAGTACACACAGTTTCATATTGGTGCACAAGGGTGAAGGAGTTACCTCCCTTTAACTGAAGTTTCAAATGCAGGGCTGTATGTGTGTTGTGGTGACATGCGTCTGATACATGAGTCTGTATATCTTGATGACCACAATAGGTGTTGTTTGATTGATTTGATCTGAACCCACAGGTGTGTTTGAGGGTATGATACTAAACCAGCTGGGTTTAACTCAACCTTGTAATATCCACTAAAAGGATATCTTTCAAATCCTGTTACAACTTTATGTACGCAATACATTTTCCTACTGCAAACTTTGGGATGCGTGTGGGGAATATAATGCATGTTAATGATTGATTTTTTTGTGAATGTTTACAATGCTAAAACAAGTTAATAACTTGGAAATAAACACATTAATATATTATGAAAATAATTTTGTAAATTGAATATAATTTCATTATTGTTAACAAAATCTGATGGTGAACAAATTCAAACTAACGAGCTAATACATAAAAATTCCAAAAGATTTTAGAGAACTTAAACAACACCTACCTGACGCTGTATTCAGTGAATCAGTTTGCGATGTCTGCGCCGGTTTGTCTCCAGATGACACAAACACTCTTGTCGTGGAGTTATCAGAAGCTGTCACTTTCGATGCATTTTGCTGGGAGTTTTCTTCCACAGGTTTCGACTTGAGAACAGACTCATTCACTTCTATACGAGTAGTGTCTGCGTCACTGTCTTTTCTTCTCGCAGCGATCTCCTGCATTAGAGCGTTCTTTCCAGGGAACGTATTATACTCGATTTTATTTGTTTTGGTAGAATTGTTCACAACAGTGACATTTTGGCTTGGTTTTAAGTTTATAGACTGTTTTGGCTGATTTTCGACACTGTTCAACGCCTCTCTGCTGCTTCGTAACGTCACACGTGTGTTGGATAACGGTATATCCTGGTAGTTATTAGCAGGAGTTGTCTCCCTTGTTGAACTTGACACAGTTATTGACCTTGGTATAGAGTTTGTACGAGGACGAGAAGGAGTCAAACTTATCGAGGTTAAGTTTTCTGTGGATTTGTATCGTGGAGATGGGTCAAACTTGAGAACTGTGGAAACAACATGTCTGCCAGATTGCGTCTGTTCCGAGTTGCCGTTGACAACACGATCCGTCTTCTGCATAGAAGAAAACATAAGTCCATCTGAGACGGGTCTTTCAATCCTCATAGATTCACTAGATCGAAGTTTGACCAACCTTGGTTTGTTACTGGGTGTTACATTGTTATCAGCTGTCTTTTGGAAAGCACCAAAGTTCTTGGCAAGCTGTTTAACACTTGGCAAAACCTGAAAATCTTCTTTCTCCCCATTAGTTGTGCTATTCCCTGAACCAACAATATCAGTCTTACCACTCTGGACATCACCATTACTTGCCTGTACAACACCATTACCTATCTTCACAACAGAGTGATCTCCCTTTAAGGCAGAGTTATCTCCCTTCACAACAGAGTGATCTCCCTTTACAACAGAGTTACTTCCCTTTACAACAGAGTTATTTGGCCTGCTCCCAACATTAAGCACTTGCATTTGACTCTTAACTCTTGGTGTGCTGGATTGGGAGGAGGGTGACCGGGCGTTCAGGATGCCATTGGCTATGACGGGAGTGTAAGGTTTAGAGGCATTGGTGGAGTGGTTTATAAATGCACTGCTTCCAGCTTTAATAATTCGTGTAGCAGGGGGGTCAGGGTCAGGCTGAGGGGGGATATACATGGATTTGCTGCGCTGCACGTTTGTGGAGGATTTGGTAGGCGAGGGTTGTTCCCCTTTAGTGGAGTTTCGTCTGCGAAGCTGCACTGATCCGACATCTGTGCTCCCCTTCTGAAGGTTTTGCTGGTAGGCAGAAAGCAAGGGCAGACATGTACAACATTGAACACAACATAGAGGCTAGATTATTTCATCCAAATCTGTCCCATCATGCAACAGATTTATTTTAGTCAACCTTCCAAAATATCATTGTGCATTGATACGACTGTCTTTACAATACTTTTTACAATCATGCAAATATTAATGTTTCTTTGTGAAATATATACTATTGAAATTAGATTGAAGGAATTACCAATTCAATTCAGTTTTCTTTTAAGAAATAAACTACAATAAGTAATAACCTATCAATGTTTAAGAATGTTACTTTTCAAGAAAATACACATTGACAAAATCAAGCATAAAAACATTCCACATTGAATACAACATCAAGAACATGCAATGCGATGCAGAGGACACAGACAGCGATGTGATGAGGTTTACCTTCTCTTGGAAGAAATGAATGGAGGGAGGGAGGGTAAAATGAGTTTCAGAGGCACTTTGATTTGTACAGGGTTTTGACTGTTGAGAATATAGTTAAATGGCTGATGCTGGGAGGGTGGGGAGTGAAAACTCCAACCCCCTTTTAGAATTTTTTCTAAAAATAACTCGTAAAATTGTTGAAGCCCCCTCACACCCCTTTTAGAAGGTGACCCTGATAATAAAATAAATAAGTAAAATACACAATTTTAAAATTTGTATGGAGAGAACCAAGATATCATTGTTAATAATTTCAGGTCTCAGTATCACAATCTGAGACTTTCATAGGACAAGGAAAAATAACATATTTCAGTAATATAGGTTCAAGAATTTTTTTAAGGGCCATAAGTAAAAATCTTATTTTGAAAGTAAGGTTAGGTGAGGTGGTTCATTTAAACCTTTCAAGTGTATTTCATTTTAATCTCAACAGCTAGTATCATCACAGGGGGAAATCCTGCAACTCTGTTGAGGTAATGTATTGCGGGAAACCCTGCAAGCACTGAATTGAACCCAGACCTCGAGGCGAGACCTAGCAAACCATAGCTGGTTCTGTACTTAGCCCAGTGGTGTAGCCCAGCTCTTAAACCTTACCTTATGTCAAACAGTTCCATACCCCGAAAGCCAAAAGCAATTTTTTGTCTTTGGACTTGTTTTGGGCTTTTAATGTATAATTCTCTTGTTAAAGCTAATAGATGGTTGCTTCAACAAAAGGAACTAAGAAAATAATTTAGGATGTTTACAATTTATTAGGAGGAAGCTGAGGGAAATGTATTAGGGCTGTCTACGTTGTTTAGGCTTACAAATTAGAAATGGGCAAAAAGTAGGCAGAAGGAGTAGGAAATGTAATAAGGGTTGTCTTTTTGTGTAATTTTTTTTTTTTCAAGATTAACACTCTTACATAAAGCTTCTTTTGTTTTGGAAATGAGGCATTTTTTCTAAATTCATGAGTTGAGAACTGAATGTTTTAAAAAATATCATCATATTATTTCATTAGCGTAATATAATTTGGCATTATCTGAATGTTTTCAATTATAATTAATCTTTTCAATATTGTATATTTTGGCATTACCTCTGTTGTTAACAATATCATGGCTCCAAAAAAGCCTCAAACTGTGGATATAGATTCCTTGGGTAATATCGCAGCTAATTATAAGTGTCTTGGCATCGGCAGAATAAAAAAAACTAACGACACAAATATACTGAGTATAAATATCTAAAGAGCTGAAATAAACATCATAATTTCAAAAAAAAATCATATTGAGAAATCATACTAGTGATTTAAAATAACCTGTACATTGATACAAAATTGACAGTCAGATAAAGGGATAAAATCATAATTAAGATTTGCGGAAAAGTCCAGAATTTTCAAAAGGTGCCATGCAAAAGAGTTAAAAGAAACATGCCTACATACAGAATTGGAATCTTTAGAAATAATACATAATTTGATGCAAAAGGACAAAATGATTTTAGCAACATAACCTTGGAAATGTTCAAATATATTTCTGGAAATATTCAGGATTTCAAAGATAGCAGGAGAAGCAATCTCTTTCATAGCTTTGACAGTTAAGTTTGATGAAAATGTCAATGTAAGATTACTGAAATGTGGCAGTGAATGCAAATTTGTTAATGGTGCTTGTTGTTCCATCATGAGATAGGTGAGGTGAGGTGATATGGTGTTTAACGCCGCTTTCAAGAGTATTTCACTTATATCACGGCTGCTAATATTATTGCAGGGAGAAAGCCTGCAACACCATTGTGGCTATGCATTGCGGTGAAACCTGCGAGCATCGGCTGGAACTAGCGAACCATGGGTGGTGCTGTGCTGAAATTCAGTGTAGCATTGCACCCAAACCTGACTGCGTGTTGAACAGTTCTCTACTGCAGACAAAGTTGCCGAGCCCCTTACCCATCATGAGATAGTTATCATGTAAAATTGTATGTGAAAATGTTGAGTGACCATGTTAAAGTAGATGAGCGTTTGCGGGATGCTGCGTCAGAGCAGACCCGAAAATGAGGGTTTCATCTCCCCTGTTCCGCCTTCTTCACATCCACAATGAAATGGTCATTTTTCAAAATTTACCACAAAAGCAATTGAGCATTAAAGTCAAGAAATCGTACTGAAAACTTGTAGCATTTCGATGTCATGACTTCATGAGTTGACTTCACACAATTTGGAATCTTTCTTTTAGTGATTTCTGGACTTGTTACTTTGAACTTTGACCTTGAATTCGCATATGTACCAAATTAGAACCTCAAAGCACCAAAACTTTTCAAATTATTGTGTTTACAAAGATTCTTTTTCATCATGATTTCATAACTCGCGACCTTGACCTTTGATTCTTAATGTGAGCATGTAAAAACATGTTTAATTAGTTGGGGCTGCATGCTAATAAATTTTTGAGAAAAATCTTACTGCTTGATATATCTTTCCTAAGAACCCTATTTCTAAAAATTATGAAATAGCTGAATGTGATGTGAATGTGTTTATTTTAAAATCTTTTACAAAATGTGATGCTTTTCTTTGGTGTGCAATTGCTCTCAAATTTGTGAAAATGTAAATAATGAAAAAATTTTGTCAGTGACCAAGTAGAAACCACAAGTTAGATGAATGTAGGTTTGTGAAGTGATAAGAGAAATTAGAAGGCAATCTTAAGACATGAATATATATATATCCAGGATGAGTTTCATTCACCATGTCATGCCAGAGTCACCAGTCTTTGTGATTCCTACCTTAAAACCTCGCATCTGCAGTCGGATATCATTGTATCAGAATTTGCATTATTTACTTTTCAAAATATTTCCATAATTGAAAAAACATTTCCTCCTCATTTAAACATTTTTTTATCCTTCTTATTATGTAAACCTTAAAATCATATTGAAAATAGAAACATTGTAAAACTGTAAATTTCAAAATAAAATATTTACAACAGATATACTTCTATATTGCACACTGATTTGCTTCATAACTGATGCCATTGAAAACCAATTAAAATCACTTTTGCCCCTTTTCATTCTAGATGGTCTAGATGTTGAAGAAAAAGAAAGTTTCCTACTTTTCTAACAACAGACAATAATCTAGAGAGCACAATATTACTACAAATAAAAAAAGGTCAATTACAAAAGGCACACTAATTATTACACAGCACACATAAACACGTAAAAATATTTGTGAAATACCTGAGCAAAGCACTTCATACTACGGTTCATGAGGAGCGTTAAGCGATTCTGCGATGCCACCATTTCCTTTGAGATTGTCTTATACTGGGACGAGTTACGGCTCTTCATTGTTTGGAGCTCTCCATTCAGGGAGTTAAAATTCTCCTGCTCTCTCGCCATCTCTTTCTGCAGTGTGGAGATGCTCTCCATCAGAGTCTGTGAACAATGGAAAAAAAATCATTTCAAATATTTTTCATTCATTAGCATTTTTAAGTTAAAGTACACAAAAACATGTTATGATAAAATACCATTTGACAATACTTTTACTGACAATTTTTGTCCACTGAAATCTGAAAATGATACTTTTTTGGGGAAAAAAACCCACTTTGGTTACTGAATAATTGCTTTTATTACCTTTATCAGTATAAAAAATACTACAAATATATTTATGCCAGGTTTTATCAAGACAGAAATGCCATGAAAATTTGCAGACTTTCTCAACAGATTAACATATCTGTCTAGATAAACTGAGTTAAATCACAAATAATTTCATTTCACCCTCCCAACATTTCAATTCCCACAAAAATTATAACATGAAGAGTTATCTCCCTTACACTGATGCCTACTATGTAAATTATAAAAAAATATAAAGTCAATACATATCTATTTCAATATACAATATTTCGCTTTTGATGTTAACATTTCTTTTGGGACATACTTGATTTTGCATTTTAACATTTTTCCTTTTAATAAGCTCAATATGATTATAATTGTTTTAATGAAATACAGCCGCACAACCAAAATCAGTTTTCACTCATGTAAAGAATATCTATACAAAGTCAATGACTTCATTATTTGATGCAACAACATCAAACTGATAGAATTACGCCCTAAAAATCAATCATTTTGCAGACTAGTCCAAAAATGTATCAAATTTCTAATAATGTCACTTCATAATATTTTGTGACACACATGCAGTAACAACTTTGTTGTGAGAAAGTTGATGAATCAGCTATTTATTAGAATCATAATTTGCACATATATTTATGTTTAGCAATAATGTAAAACGTGATTTCTCATACATTAGAGTACTCCATAATTTACTAACAATAATATTAAAAGTGACGATCTTTAACAACACTGTTTTCCTGCTATGTTTTTGCACATTTGTTGAACTGAATCAAATATATTGCAGTGCAGATAGGCCTTGCGTTAAGTTTTTGTTTGCAAATTGATCAATAACATCTTTTACGTCAACATTGGCCGTCAGTCTACTTCAAAACAACCTTAATCCTGCTTTGATACCAAACAAACATCATTTTTATACAATCTAGACGACAAGACGTCTATCCAGCCCGATGTTTTGAAAAATAACAAACAAGGAGCAACAAAACTACGATCTCTGTTGTAAAATATTTACGCAGTTGCTAAGACTTTCTGTGTGTATTTTCGTGTTTGCTAGCGTGTTGTTTTATCGAGGGCAGTGCATAAGACTCGGACCAGGGTCTACTCGGTGTTGACACGAGGTCCCATACCCTCCTACGACAAAAGGTGAGTCTCAACTTGAGCATTTACAACATTTACTTAGACCGGACACGTCAAATATGGGCTGTTTGCCTCAAGTGACCCACAGCATGGAAAGGTGTGGTTAGAGTTATATGGTGACATTAATCACGGATACAAAACACCTGTATGTCTGATTACAATGATTTGAGAAAACAACAAAATATTGTTCAAATTAATAAATCCATAGGTGTACTTTTAATGAGAACTAACATTAATGAAGTTCCGTATTTCCCTTATTTACTCTTGATAACCTTATGAGAACTTAAAGGTATCAGAGCACCCATTTTGGTTATTAAAGGGCATATGAGGTCATATGCACTATAGCCCTCTATCGATGCAATGAAATAATTATCATTTTTTTAAATTAACATGCAATCAAGTCACAAAGGTACATAAAAAATCAAAAGTGTCAGTAAGCACTCCTGTTGTATTGACCATAGCGATTTTTGCTTTTCAGGTCGAGCAAAATTTGAAAATTGCAAATATCATAGTTCATGTAATGTCGCATAACATACTTCCTGTCTTAAGAATTAAGTTTAAAGCTTGAACATGTGAATATTTTCAAAATAACTTTTATGGTTGATTTTTTGAGTGCAGGTCGTTAACAATATCGAGGTATATGCTTCATATGCAACATTATTTATATTACGGAACATTGGTGTGCACTAGTGATGAATAATAACATTCAGAATACTTGGTATTCAATGTCATTAACCTTTCACATTATTTCATAGTGCACATAATTTACAGATGATGCTTAAATTTTGAATATTTGGTAGGTCCTTAACCTTTTTTGTTGAGTATATATAATGAAGAATAAGAACTGGAAATTCGGAACAAACTATATGTAATTTGATGTCCTTAACTCTAAGTGCAACATTTTCATTATTTAAACCTTTCAGGGATTAAATTAGGCTCAACAAGTATTTGTTACTATTGTCTTAGGGGTGACAGAGTAATACATTTTGCTCTTTTAAACCAAATACCAAATTACACGATATAGAATTTGCTAACAGGAGAAAAGTCAAGATTTGAAAAGAGCTACTGTTAAGGATTTGCTTGATTGGATCTATATAATAGGTATATACCTGAAGTGTAAGTCCAAAAGTAAAAGTAATTAACAGGTAAAGGTTCGATTTGTAAAGTAATGTTAACATAAAAACTTTCATGGTAATACTTCAAGTTCCAAAAGTTGAATATAATAAGTTGTCTGTTCCCCTCTGAACAAGGACACATCTTCACCTGGTGATGTCAGACACAGGTGGGACATTCATATTGTCTTCAACAACGGCAAAAACCTTTGAATCTTTGTGGTGACAATAAGTGTGACATACAGCAAAAACTTGTTGAATATTACAGAAATATTGGTGCTAGTGAAAATGATGTAACTGAGGATTTTTATTCCACATATTGAATTTAGAGACAACATAAGATATTCAGAAGAAAGGAAACATTGTTTAGACATGAGAACTGGGTCCCATTGCACAAAACACTAACGTGACCTTTAATACGTCACTAAGATAGCCTTAATATCATGTTAAAGGACGGCATTAAAGTTAACCTTAGTGCTAAGTTGTTTTGTGCAAGGACCCAAATGATGAAAAAATGATGATTTCAGCACTTGTATGGTTTTACACTATAATGTAATTTCATAATCAGGAACTTAAATGAAGTGTAGATTTGTATAATTCAGTAAGATGAAGAGTATATTTTGTACAAAATAAGTTATTTATATGAAAGTGGCTAGAAGTTAGTAAATAATTAGTAAGTATTCATAATAAGTAAAGTATTTCTTTCATTCAATGATTTGAATTGAATCTTTTTAACAAATTTGCAATCTTCTATTAGTTCTTTTGGGCAAGCTCAGACCAACTTGTACAACAAATTAAACACAATCATTGCTACTAAATACGCTGAACTTCATCAGGAATTCAGTGCAGTCTCGGTTTCAAATTACAATTTAACATAAATATCTATACCAAAATGTCGGAATAGTGAAAATAAAAACATTGATCATTCTACTAAAAACTCTAGTTTGTCTCTAGTTCAGGTGAAGCAATGGCTCTATATAGCAAGAGCCAAGATTAATGCATCTCAAAAACTTTGAAATAAACACCACATTGAGGTGATAATTCAGCAAATAATCAATAAAAGATGTAGTTAGGTTCGTCGTTAAAATGGATTTTCATTAATTCCTCATGGATGCTTTCCATATGCACAGCTCCTATCTCACAAAAAGCAACTCTGTGACAGACAAGATAAGAGGACATTTTCAATGGAAGAGCAGGCTTTTAACAGTAATTGCAACAATTCAACATCGAAAATTTAAATATCTAAAATCGGCCCTGGGTAAAGATGGGCAATGCATTTATGACTATCACCAATGTAAATAAATTTTTCTGAAAAACAATTTCAAAACATAGATGATAGAAAATGAATGTTGTATGGATTAAAATAAACAGTACAATCATGTGAAATTATGTTAAAGTGAGCATATAAATTGCTTAACAATTAACAACACATTGCAAGCTTACTAACATTAGAATTTTTTTTAAAGTATTATACCATCAACAACTTTTGCTTTGTTAAATCAATAACTGTTGGGACCAGACAAAAAACAGCTTTGCACATAATTGAAATATAAAAGGACATCAATAGTATGAAGTATGTAATATCAAGAATGGACGTAACCATGGCAACAGCCACATCTGCTACCCTGGACTGATAAATGTTTGTTTGAAGATAAATTGTCACATTGACTAATAGTTGCTGAGGTAATGTCTGCACGGATTAGTTTTTCCTTGTCTCAATAATTGTGTTACCTGGAAACAACATAGAAATCTTTTATCAGCCTAAAAAGCAGAACTTCCCTCATTTTCTGGCTCTCACGGATGGCACAGAATTCAATCTTACAACAAAGTCAATTTATTTTCTGTATAAGGGGCCAGAGTACAAACATTTGACGAGCATTTTTAGGTGAACAACTGTACAAAATATGTCAATAGTACAGTGAACATGTGTGTTCAAAATGGTGACTGGATACACACACTGACCAAGTGAAAAATATTATTTATATGAAAAAATGCCTTTATGTTATAAACTAAATTTTGTCAAAAGTTTTTATACGTTTATTCAAGATTGAAATTAAGACTGACTAATTTTGACTTGTTCCATTCTTAACTGTGCACATGATTCTTGAAGAGGATGACAATTTTTACTTGATACATTCTTTTCTGTAGCAAACACGGAGAGAAAAGAAAAATTTTAAACTTTTAAACTACTATGTAAAATGGTTGTTATAATGGATTTCTGCTATGGTTAAATTCTAAATGAGTATTTATTTCAAAATACTGTAACAGAGCAGAAAACTGTTGATTTAACACAATACACAAATTTTCCTATACTTCCTTGATTCAAGACTTTTTTATGTTCAGAATAAAATTCTTTAAGAGGAGAACAACACTCCTTTGCCAATCCTTTACTATTTTTTAAATAAAATATGTTTTAACCAACAAAACCAAGCCTTACCATCCCTTTAATTATGCTAACTGCAATATCAAGCCATGTGCAAGCAGAATGGTGTATTTCTGAGATTTATTCAATGAAAGCCCAGGGCAAGAGACTACCACCCTGACTGACATCAATACCAGACCAGCAGGTAACACCACAATGACTCATTGTCATCGACACTCTCTGACTCCAGGCATTATCATCATAACTCTCCGCTTACAGACACATTATACACTACTCAACCGTTATTACTGGTCAGGCAGTAAATATGTAAATGTTACAGGTCATGAAATAAGACCACTGAGGTCAAATGTCTCGAGTTTCACTCTTGATGTGGTCACGGAATAATCCGATTTACCTGGTTAGGTCAATATTTTTGTGACATGAATATATATTTTCTTTGAAGTGATAAAACATCTCTGCTACAAAATGGTATCCTGACTGTCATAGAACAAACCTCTTTGGTATAGTAAAAGGAAATAAGAATACCTTTCCTATAGGTAAAAAGATGTATTATTTGAGTTATCTAAAAATATGAAATACTGTCAGATACTTTGAGGTGAGGTGAGGTGATATGGGGTTTAATGCCGCTTTTAAGAGTATTTCACTTATATCGCAGCTGGTAGTATTATTGCAGGGAGAAAGCCTGCAACACCATTGTGGATATGTATTGCGATGAAACCTACGAGCATATGTTGGAACTAGCTAACCATGGGTGGTACTACGTGGAAATTCAGTGTAGCATTGCTCCCGAACCTGACAGATACTTTGAATAAATGATGAAATAATAATACTTATCTGTTAATATATTTGTGGCCAACTTTTTCTCATCAGTGCTTGGGTTGCTACACACACATATTTATCAGGTAAAAGGACCAATATCGTCATCATAGTATACAACATAGCGAAAGGTATAAAGGTTGCCTTCATTGCTTTCACTTCTGAACTAGGTACCCACTTCTAGTTTATGGTAAGATGAAATTTTGGATAAGTCACATGTTTCACAACACTGATTTAAATGTTGCAAGGTATGAAAACTTGAAACTGATATAAACATATTTTTTTGACAAAAAGGTCTATTGGGTTAGGCACAAAAATCACACTTAAAACTCTCATATTATCCAGAAATGAAGAGGGTCCCCCTTTCATAGATTATTGCCCATTGTTGCAAGCTTCAGTCTATTAGCAATGTACAAGAACATTTGGTACCACATTCTGAATAAATCACCTCAAGTAACTAACTATACCCCAAATTACCACTAAGTTTAGGACTTATCTTTGAAATTGAAATTTAAAAGGATTTTAAGAAAACATTTTTATTTTTGCAGAACAAATCTAACAACAAAATTGTCACTATGAAAATCACTAAAATTTGGCTGTCAATAGAAAACAATTGATGGCTCTGCAAAGATGTTCCAAGACCAATTGCACTAAAGCCTATCAAAAGAAGAACGGTGCTTGCCTTCAGGATCGGCATCAAACCATAGAGGAACAGGATGTTGAACAATCAGTGTTGCCATTTAGTGCATGACTTCAGAAAGTGTGGGTTCAAATAACGTAGACAATCATCACCTTAACCCAAAGATGTTTAACTAATTCATAAAATAGAACCCAAATTTGAAAATGTCAGACTCAAGATAATCCAAGAACATGAAGCAGGATGTGGCACCACAGAGTTGTGACAATATAACGAAGAATCGAGAATTGTGATTCTTAACCTGATGACATATGTATCGTAACGAGGGTCCCTTGTGGTGATACATGTCATTGACTTCAAAATTGTTTATTTTGCAAAGTCAAGATATTTGTCAAAAGTTCATCTTACTATTTATTAAAATTCCTTGAAAATAGTTTATTGTGACATATTTCAAATCATCATGAGATACCATGATACATATCGAAGTATGTAATGTCTGTTTCTTCACAACTCTAGCCAACCTCTGTACTCGAGAATCAGTCTGGCTAGTGGTTACCGTGTATGAAACAAATCTTAAACAACGTTACCCCGTCAGAAAGTGCAGATTCATGATGAGGACAGTGTGGAGGTTTATCAGAGCCTACATGGGCGTAACTGCCAAATCCTCGAAAAAGGCCACTACTACACAACGGTAGTAAATCATACTGAAATGACTTCACATTTAACCTTTGTAGAATGGTGAAGACTTAATGAAACAGGTTTGATGGAAACTACAGGGCGTAACTGCTACATCGCCAAAATGGTAATTGCCATCACAAACAGTTCTAAATGATATTGAAATAACTCAAAATAATACTTTTAGCTTGTCGTAAAACTCTGAATACAAATTACCAAAATAAATGATTAACTAAGACATATTAAACGAATTTTGATAACAGCATACCATTTGCACTTTAAAACTTCTGTATGTAAGTTTAGGATTATAATGGAAGAATTTGTATAACTTAATTCTAAAAATCTTTCGGTACAACCCTCAATCAAAATACTTGAACTACTCTCCTTCAGATTTCATAGAAAGGAAAATGGTCTGTTACATGCCAAGTGTACAGCTTATCGGGTTACAGTATGTTGTTGTACACACACCATCAAAACATGGAGTATATACAAAAGGTCCATTCACCCTGGTTATGAAAACATTTCACCCCGACTCAAATGATTATGGGAAACTGAGGACCTGTCAAAGCTAATCCTAATTTAAGTAATTTGTCTTTCCCAAATGAATGTCGTTATTTCACATGACTGGAGGCTGTATTACAAGTCAAACTGATATACAAGCAATAAACGTCTCAATAAAGTTGGCCAATGACAGGGTGAACCCTCTTAAATTTGTAAGTTTGCAGTTTGAAGTGTTGTTACATGAGAACTGGGTCTAGTATTCTGGGCATATAGACGAAGTACACATTTGAAAAAAGATTTTTTGGAGAACTTCTTTATTGTAAAGTTAAAGGGGCAGCAGAATACTTTAAAAAAAATATTTTCATCAAATTTTTCCAATTTCTTTTAATATTGAACATAAACTGGGTTTCAGGTTAAAGGGGAAGCAGCATTATTTAACAAACAATTGTGTTTCATCAAATGTTTCCAAGTTTCTTTTATTGTGAACATACACAGGGTTTTAGGTTAAAGGGGAAGCAGCATATTTAAAAAAAAATTGTGTTTCATCAATTTTTTCTAAGTTTACATTAGTTCATGCCAAGTGTATCTTCAGAGGGTCAAGCATCTCATTAAGCAACCTGATCATACATGTGTAGTTGTAGAAGATATTCAATCAAGAATCAAGCAAAAACAACTGGCGGCCATTTTAGTGTTAACACCTTTTAAACATTTTCGTAACTTAACTGAACATGATTTTAGAACTGCTCGTTTTAATTAAAAGAAATTGTTTTGCCATTGGTACCATTTCATTTTTTTTCATGACATCACTTTATCTATCTAAAAAAAGGAGCCATTGTCCCTTTAATGCCTACATCTTCATTACTAACCAATAAAATGATCACATTTGTGTGAATTTTTTGGGTCAGTAATTCTCGACTACGTGCACTTCCAACATATATGAATACATACAACATAAATTAGTCCACGATAACTCCAGCAATACATAAAGTCTAGAATTTCCCGACAAGAATTGACAAGAACGAAAATTCTGATTTTTATTAAGACTCGTTTCTTTTATTGACACAAAGCCAATAATCTGTGATAATTATTGGAACAAAAGGCATGTCCCTAATCGAGATAGCCCTTTTCTGAGAAAAAAACTTGGATACTAAAAGTAAATCTAGATTGTCCGAGTGAGCTATTTCAGGTGAGTGTGAACACAAGCATCCTTCTGGACAGGTAAGGTCGTCAAAATGTCAGGTCAAAGGTCACATACCTGAACCACACCTGTAACCCGGCACACCTGTACAGGTGTCATCTCTAGTCTAATTAGTTGAAACTGTTACTGTTTCCGTGACAAATTTCATTCTTGATTAATTCCATACCCAATGAAAAGAGAGGTTTTTTATGCGGTTGCTAAAAGCTTTTAAGGTCTGCAGGCTGACTTACCCTAATTAGCATAATTGCAAATTGTGATGAAGTTTAGATGCAAACATTATCATGTCAATTATCATTTTTGACAATAATTGACAAGGACACAAAGCAAAGACCCTTGAAAAGGAAATCTACGCAATCTGTAAGATACAAACTTAATAAGAGTCTCTTCTTATAAGCTGACGTAATAATCGCTTTAAACTTGTTGCTTGCCTATGTATTCCATTAAAGAAATAAAAGAATGTAAATCATTTACTGCTTAATATTCTTATCCAATCAGAAGGAACCCAATCAGAAGATGAATCCTATCAAAGGACAGTTTGTTCGTTAAGGACTTCTTCTTTTAATTAAAAAACATTGTCCTGCAACTTGTTACATTTATTTTTGTTTCTGTGAGATCACTTTTTCTACCTTAAAAAACTGGCTACTGCCCCTTTAAAACAAGATGTTTATTATTATATAAAATAATGATTTGATTTGGCAAATTGTTGAACATGAAAATATTATTGTATAGCAATGCTTGAATTCCATCGTTAACAATATTGGCTTCATTGAAAGCGAACATTGGCAGTTAACAACATTGAGAAATCAAAATATGAAATGATATTTTACAAACATTTAACCCCTTTGGAATGTGAAAGATCTTATACACATACATGCATTTTTCTCTTTCAGTGTACAGTTTTTTGGAATAATAAACTCAGCAGCTAGAGCGTTAATTAAAAACTTTCAAAATTTTCAATAAAAAAATGTTAAATCCATAATTCTCAACTCTCAAGATTTTATATTGCTTCTTGACATAAACTAGAGAAGACAACAACCCATTTCAGTTCAGTAAGAATTTTTTGGAATATAAATTCAGCACCTTAAGAGTTAATACTGAACACTTAACATCCAATTCCTCCAAAAGAAAAAAAGCAACAGAAACTGAAACCCTTAACTTTGAATTCTAAAGATTTTGTAACATTACTTGACAAAAGACCTCACAATACAACCAAGTGAAGATGACGATGGATTTCATAATGTGTCTTGACATAAAGTCTCACTATAAACCCAGAGGAGATGACAAGTCTATATCTAGTCTACCCCAGACAATGAGACCATTATGAGATTTACAGTTTAGCAGTAAGACTTGTGAAATAGGCCATCAAATTACATGCAAGACAGAACAGCACTTTGATTTTCGGCTTCATTTGGTCCTCTCTAAACTTCAGACAAATCAAGGACGTATATTGGATACTTACGTTGTCTGGGATTTCCTCTAAATTTACAGACATGATATAAAAATCTGTCTTTTTTATTTGAGGGATTACTGTGTTGAGTGTAAATGTTGTTTTTAACAAAATTTTGGAGTTAATGTGTTTTAATCCTTTTGATGAAATCTTTTTTTAATCAACAAAGGATCTTTCTTGAGAGACCTATGTGTTGGCAATGTGATAGAAAGTCTGTTCAAAACATCATTTCGGTGTCTAATGTGTTTTCAGGTGCGGTGAGTTTTGAAAAGAGGCGCTTTATAATGTACAACAGCATTGAAATTTTATCACAGTAGTAAATTAGATTATGTTCAAGCACTCTTTTCATGAAAGATGAAAATGATGCTTGAAAGAATATTCAAAATAGAATACAAAATCTTCACTGGAGAGGTTTTATCTTCTTTCTTTTTTTAAAACAATAAAAATATACACGATCCTTCTTTCTATTATAGAAGATGACCACAAAGATTTGAAATAAGAGAGCAATTTCTTTGATGTTTTCTGTTAAAATCATAACAGCTGTTTGATATCAATAACTCTTTATCATGCTCAATATATTTTACATTTTTACACCTGGCACAGTATGGCAATTCAAGCATTGTTCTATCTTTATAATGCTGAGTGTCAGGCAAAGAAGCAACTCCCATCTTATGAAGTATTTTGGTATGACATGACTGGGATTCAAACCCCGGTCTTCGGGCGAAGAGCGGACACCCTACCAACTGAGCTGGAAACAATCATATTAGAAATGTTCAAATGTTGTATACACAGACACATCAACATATAAACTGACTTACCTTGAGCGACATTTCTTTGATGTTCTTGTCAAACTCCTCATCACTGCATTTAGACAGCTGTTGAACTGACACCACCTCCGCAGTCATCTGCAACATCAACAACTTCTTGATGAAAATTTTTAACAATTGAAATTTTGGTAATTCAACTGAAAATCATGCCATCAACAGTACAAAAAAAATTAAACAGGATGTTGTTATGAAAATCATATCTACCAACTCATATAGTACAATACCTGAAATATAAGTTTTATACTTCATTACGAGAAAACAAGGATAGATAACATTTTTAAAAAGAAAGATTAGCATCAATTTAAACTTTGATTAGATATCAACAAAGTGCATCAAAATAGCCATCATCATCTCTATTAATGTCAATGTCAATCATTTTTTAAGTTGTTATCATCATGTCATCATTATGATAAAAACTATCAGCATGAAGACAAGGATAATTTGTGATAATTTTTAATCAGAAATGTTATATTTGATGCTTTTGTTGTCTTTGACATCATATGCATCGCTATCAACTTCCTATCACTAGGGACATCTCTTATAGAGAATTCTCAAGCAATTTTTATTGAATTTAGGTAAAAAAAAATTATGTTGGGATTTATAAGCCTTGAGCAAAACAAATAATTATTTTTTCTATTCAATTATTTTAGTACTTGTCTTGTTCATCATCGTCATCATCATCATCATCATCATCATCATCATCATCATCATCATCATCGTCATCATCATCTTCTATTTGTATATGCCTTGGTATCATTTCAACGCTTTATTTCTAAAGTTTTTAAAACAAAGTATAAGCAAAAAGAAATCTAATTTCGTGCTTGGCAACTTGTGGAACAACGTGTACATAAACAAAATGTTTATCAAATTAGAAAAGCCAGATAAGAACTAAAATTCATACAATGTATCTTTAGTACACAAAATATTCATTCTTTCATAACACAAAATCTTAACATTAATGTCCAATCCAATCACAAAGATATGGTGGAGGTCACCAGTCAGTCAAAATCAAGTATATGAAAACACCTTCAGTAGAGGAAGATCTCACTATATCAGGTATACATGCGTTGACAATAAGTGTATACGATATATCTTAAACATAACCATCAACACAAAGTGTTAACAAGACCAAAGCAATAAATAACTTTGAACACCATTTCACACCCTTAACTATTATCATATGATCTACATTCTCAATACCACACTCTGTAATAGTATACACCCCAATATACTCTACACTCAATTTGCCTGTCATATGCCAATTTTTTCGACACAATGTTCGTCAGAAACAAGTAAACACTGAAGATCAGGTTGTTGAATCCAATTAGAATGCATTAACACAAGGTTAATTGTTTAATTTCCACTCAAACAAACTCGACAATAACAGATAATTCGGTATTCAGTGCTCCTAACAGTCAACCCTGTCTGATCAAACAAGCGAGGCACATTTAGTGCTTGGCGTAATGGACTGTTAAAACAGTGTTTCGCAATCAGGGTCTGTGAACCAATTGACGAACTACATACGTAACCTGTCCTGTTTGCTCCTTGTCAAAGGTCAACAGTTTTTGCCGAAAGTAAAACTGAACTTTAACGAAATGTGCAATTCCGGGGTTAGTGTTTTATTTGCAAGGAGAAAAACGTCTCCCAAGATTAAACAGACCAGGAATCCTGTGCCAGACTAAGAAAGAGGTAGAACTTTTAAATCGGAAAAACAAGAGCGATAATGGTTTTGCTTCACATATCTTCAATATTGAAATAAAATTGGTTCACTTATAAAAAGAGAAGTTAGAATACAAAAAACAAAAATTCATTCTTAAAATAACAACCAAATTGCAAATCATTTAATCAGCAACAAGTATAATATTTGAGTTTATTTATTTTGTTTATCAAGTCATTGTCAATCACTGTTCGTAATATAGAAAACGTCAACTTCATGTTTTCTGATAATAAATTCTGTCAACACGGGTTGATTAAAGGCTTTCTTAGTATTGATATATTCGATATCAGAGATATGAGAGTCAGGTTTATAAATCATTCTTCAATAGTTATCAGCAAAAACATTTATATATACATGTATATCTATAAGACAAAATTAGCTGCCATACGATGATCCAGTTCTAGCGATAACATGACAAGGTATGAGCGCACTAAACATTACAATATTTCACTAACAGCAGCTTGCATTATAGCAGGAAAAGGGGTCAATACCTTATGTAGTAAATAAAGTCCCGCTATAACAAAGTTGTAATTCTGAAAATTCAAGGTGAGGTAACGCCGCTTTCGATGTTGTCATTACAAAATTTGCCTTTCTTTTTAAAAACAAAACTCATCAAGCTTTCAATGACTTATGCAAAACATTTCAACATACATACAAAAGAACTAATCGACTATTATCAAATTTAAAAAATGTTCATATTTGCTGAGACTACCAGTCAAAAATACATCCTAAAAAATGACAAACCCAATGAGCATCAAAACGGTTATTTATTAACCCAACTTTGACAAGACATCTCTACTGTACTAAGCTGACCTAAGAACAAAACGAAAGTCATAAACTGGGGTAAAAAATAACTACCAAGCAAAAAGCCTCAAGCATGTTGGAGTGGAGTGGAGTGGAAATCAGATGCAAATATGTTGATCCAATGCTTAGTCTGCATATCAGAAAACAGTCAAATCTCTGCCTCAAAGCCATAAAGATTATACGGATGGAGAGTGGTTGACTCTTGCAGACTTTAAAACATCATCAAACACCGTCCTCCCCTGACTATGAAGACTCAACACAGCTTTGTTTGGTGACGCCAGTTTTTGGAGGTTTATACACTTGGAAAAAAGTATTGCAACACAAACTTTCTCTTTAATTCTTCCTAGGTTCTGTATGCTGCAGGAGCACATTTGATGTTGCAGCCAAACCTTTTGCATCTTAACTTGGCTGTTTTACAAGGGTTACAACAAAGACTATTTTTGAAAATGATCGATTCTGTAATTACTAAAGATCTTTTTTGTTTTTATATCTTGATACATTTTTCAACCTGAAACAATCACTTTAATATGAATCAGATCCTTTATAACAGAATTACAATAATTTGTGCATTGACAGTCATTAAAAAGTAGGTGTTGCATTATTTTTTTCCAGGTGTATATTTACAGATTAACCCTATTTTTGAAATGTAGGCTATTTCTAGTAGTTGAAGAAGTTTGAGTTTGAGTATCCGTACAAAATATTCTAGGGACATAATTCATTTACACAATAAACATGTAAGTGCTGTATGTTCTTTACCCTCACAATGAATTTCATACATCGTTATTCAAATGTTTTAATTGGGTAACATATATCTCTACCTTTACATATCCATATATACCATTCATAGTAGCAACATTAAACACCTGAGTGATCAACCTATAGTTCTCACAGAATATCTATATATTCTTGTGTTTTTCTCATCTCACTGAATTTTCAAATTGAAAATTGAAGAAGAAGTTTCAAAGGACTAAAACTACTACAACTCTTGCAAAATCAAATTGTACTCTGAAATTATTTTCAGCAGTCAAGGTGCACTGTCAATTTCAAAAGATGATATTTTTCAATAGCAGTGGCAGATCCCAGAGGGTTCAACCCCCCTGCCCCCCTTCCCCTCAAAATTGACTGTAAAATTGGTGACCAAAAAGGGAGAAACCCTCTTTTTTCCACCCCCATCAAAATTCCTGACGACCCGCTATAGTGACGACACGGACAATGGTTTTATGACGTCACAGACGACAAAATGCGGTAACTCGCGCTGAAACAATCGTTGCTAGGCAAAAGTGAAATGTGCACATGTGCTCATATTGAAAATATGTCATCACTAATGATTAACCATATGGGTAATAAAATACAATACACAACACAGGATTACATTCATTATGTTTAATACCCCCTGCTTTAACCCTATATCTTGTTAATCTATTATAACCTGACTCCCTAAAGACTCACAAAATTCAGATCAATCACCGATCAATAAAACCAATCAATCATGATATGTACATGTAATCAATGTCACTGTTCACAATCAAATATTCAAATCTGGCATGAACTTGATGTAAAATGTATATGGACCTACAAATCAAGGCTCTAGAAGGGTCCATGTTGGAGGAGGGGTGTCTTGGGGGCTTCAGTTTATCATGAAGGAATCAAATAACCATTTAACACATCAAAGCTTTAAGTCATGTAAACTTCAATGGTACCATGAAAAAGTCATTACATATTTACTTACCTAACATCAATTCAATTACAAAAGTAACGTTTGAAGCAAGAAAAGTTTTAAGTATGCTTTGGATGTATGATGACTATAAAGACACTTTCCTGCTGGTATCAGAAAGAGGATTAACAATGGGTGTGTCTATCGAGGCCCCTACCTTTCCCAATTCCTTGGCTTGAAATAGTCAGTGATAGAGACTGCTGCTAGTTTAGTTTTGGGGGAAGGTGACAAGACAAGAGAAAAGACAACTGTCTTACTTAAGATATACACCTCTAGTATAAACCATATTTTTCCTCTTAGCAAAGCAGAAATTCTGTAAAAGTTTACAAATAATCCTCAATGTTGTGTCAGCATTAACAACTAGTGTAGCAATAATTCTCTACAAGATGAAGTGTATGGCATGCAGGTTTCATAGGTTGTATCTATTATTAAAAGAAAAAAGAAAAATTTCTGCATATTTTTTTAAAGATAGGTTAAAGACTTGAACTGGGATTCGTTGCGCACTGCAACTTAAAACTAAGGTTAACCTTAGTGCCTAACATTGCGTTAAGGCTACCTTAGTGTTTGGTGAAACAGGACCCTGGTCCCATGTTTAATACTTCCCATAAAGCCTATTGATTATCCCTGAGCAGAGTAGTTAACCCCCTGCATGCTGAAGGCAAACAAAGCTGCCAAACATGTATCTTTTTAAGAGAAGTCATACAGGAAGTTTATGTTGGGTAAGCTAGCACTGGTTTGTGTCTGGCACTTGTCTATGCACCAAGTCATCACAAATCTGATGAAATAATGTTGTCACAATTAAATAAAAATGGCATCACCACTCATATTATATATTATATAACATATTATCATATAACATACATTAAATTTTGTTTAAGAAATTCAAACTAGAAAACCCATGGTCATGATTTTAGTAAAAGATATAGTCAAATTGTATATTTGAGGGGAATGAAGAACAAGGCCAATTTGTGGAAATATATTTCTCAACTAGGATATACCAGGGCGTAGACTAAAATTTACTCTATGAAATAGTTTAATAATTTACTGTTCCTTCATCCTTTATATTTTTTTCGGCTCCTAATTTCATGCGTATGCAGTAAAATCTATACTTTCTGAATGAGGACCTAGACTGTATTAAAGGCTCCTAATTATACACAGTCATGAAGCAGGAGTAACCAGGGCGAATCTCATAACAAAGCCCCAAAGATGAATCTAGAGCAGAAATCATTAATATGAAAAGAGAAAATGACTGAGTGATAATTATAATCTTAAGTTTGAGTGGAAGGTGCACTCTATATGCTTCCCGAAGTTGGCGGCACTAATTATATCAATTAAGTTCCACGCAATGTTCATATAACCTGACTGATAACACAGACTACACATGCAGTCCTATATGCAGTTACATGTCCCTCTTCCGTGTACCTACACTTACGCTCAGAGACCACACTTGACATAAAGAATGAGACCGTATGCGACTTAAAAGACAATTCTTCCTTCACAAAATATCCAAAATAACCGGAGACATTTTGTAGCTACTTAACATCTCTACCTGTGTCTTGACAGTTCGATTAACTTGGGTCACTAGAAATTTAAAATAGGTACTCACATGCCTCTACTCTTATCTTTCTACCTTTAATAAAGTTTTACCTGTTGAACTCCTTTCATACTTATAGTGTATATGTACATGTGTATTGCAGATGTAGATGTTCTGATATTACCTCTCAAATTATATGATTAAGTTCTTTCAAATGATACGATTGAAGGATCTCAAATAATAGAATTGAAGGCTCTAAAATAAAAGAATTGAAGGCTCTCAATTATTCAGATTGAAAGTGCTCACATATTACAAATGAAGGCTCTCAATTATTCTAGTTGGTGAAAACACAATTCTTAAAATGGCTATAAACGATAAAACAACATAGAAAGGTGCCTCAAAGACAGGTCTATGTTCATCAAAATATAAACATACTTTCAAGAAGTTATTTTCCTTGCTAGGATGAATTTTGGGTTGAAATATCATGAACTCAATCATTGATCTAGACTAACCCAGTCTTACCCAGTGACACACATACAGGTTCAGACCAACACTTCAGATCTTCACACAATGGTGACAAGGTACTGGAGGGTACTAGATCTGTATATGATACATGTTTACATTAAATATTATGAGCAAAGGTCTTGCTATTACTCTACAGATATTGTGCACCTTTCAAAAAGGTTCAGGATCCAACATTATCTGTCCTGTTTGACATACCTGTTCTTTTTTTCATTCGAATGTTTATATAAAATATTATGGGCGAAGGTCTTGATATTACACAAAAAGATTTTGTGCACTTATCAAGCTGAATCTGGGCCAAACACTATCAGTTTTGTATGAGACACTTGTGTCGGTTTTTAAAAAATGTTTACGTTAGATATTACGAGCGCCGTGCTTTGATATTTCCTAAGGTGTACGAGTGAGGGTCTTGATGTTACAAGACAACGTTATGTACACTTGTCTATATGGATCTATGCCAGGTGTACCACACAGGTAAGAACAAGGCAGGTAGACGAGCTCAGGTGAACAGGTAAAACTGCCTCGTACAAACCTTCAGGTAAAGTTACAGGTAACAGGATCCTTTGATAGAGCTGTGACAAATAATTGCAGTATCAGTTATTAAAGATCAAAAACATGGAATTTGTCCATTTTTAATATTTCCAATTATTCACATACCTACTGATGAGCCCAAATCAATGAAGGTGGTAAGTTATGGAAGTTATTTTCATTATTATACAAAGGATTGCAGATGTGTTTATCGACAGGTAGAAGTGCCTTAAGGTCCTATACTTTTTATTGCTTCATTTACTTTTGCGTCCAGGGTTGGATTGACCTAGTATTTTCAAATCACTTATTGGTATGATTTTGACCTTTTCCAATAATGATTTTCAGGACTCTTAAATGTAAAGTGGAATTAGTGCAACTGTCAGACACATCTGATCCTATACAACTTCATATAGATAGCAAAATTTTTTGATTGCCTTAGATTTGACAATTTGACAAAGAATAGCATATTCGGAAGAAAATAATGAGAAATAATTCCATTCATTGGTCTTAGAGGTGTGGAAAAAATCTGCTTATTCATTTTAAAATTTTTGGATATTCAGTATCATTTTTTTATTATTAAATTCTATATTCTCAATATCAAGTTGTAAAATAAAATGAGTAGAGTGTTTTTTTATCATTTCACATAATGCAAAAAAAGTTGAATCACAATCACAGCTGAAAGGACAGCCCCTTTAAGGGGAGATTTACACAAAAAAGCCCTCGTCTGGGTTAGGTGGACAATGTACACCAGTACACCAATGTAATCCAGTCTCTTTGAGGGTCGGCTTTCTGGTTAGCCTAGTCTAGGTCAGTCTGTCACCATATGTATTCTGTAACTCCCTTTGTCCCAACCCTAGTACTGAGTCTCTGTTTCTTTTCTGTAATTCTCTGTGTTTCAACCCTCGTACTGTAACTCCCTGTGTCCCAACCCTTGTACTGGGTCTCTCTGTGTTTCAACCCTTGTACTGTAACTCCCTGTGTCCCAACTCTTGTACTGAGTCTCTGTTTCTTTTCTGTAACTCCCTATGTCCCAAACCCTTGTACTGTAACTCCCTATGTCCCAACTCTTGTACTGGGTCTCTGTTTCTTTTCTGTAACTCCCTATGTCCCAAACCCTTGTACTGTAACTCCCTATGTCCCATCCCTTGTACTGGGTCTCTCTTTCTTTTCTGTAACTCCCTATGTCCCAAACCCTTGTACTATAAGTCCCTATGTCCCATCCCTTTTACTGGGTCTCTCTTTCTTTTCTGTAACTCCCTATGTCCCAAACCCTTGTACTGTAACTCCCTATGTCCCATCCCTTTTACTGGGTCTCTCTTTCTTTACTGTAACTCCCTATGTCCCAAACCCTTGTACTATAACTCCCTATGCCCCATCCCTTTTACTGGGTCTCTCTTTCTTTTCTGTAACTCCCTATGTCCCAAACCCTTGTACTGTAACTCCCTATGTCCCATCCCTTGTACTGGGTCTCTCTTTCTTTTCTGTAACTCCCTATGTCCCAAACCCTTGTACTATAACTCCCTATGTCCCATCCCTTTTACTGGGTCTCTCTTTCTTTTCTGTAACTCCCTATGTCCCAAACCCTTGTACTGTAACTCCCTATGTCCCATCCCTTTTACTGGGTCTCTCTTTCTTTACTGCAACTCCCTATGTCCCAAACCCTTGTACTATAACTCCCTATGCCCCATCCCTTTTACTGGGTCTCTCTTTCTTTTCTGTAACTCCCTATGTCCCAAACCCTTGTACTGTAACTCCCTATGTCCCAAACCCTTGTACTGTAACTCCCTATGTCCCATCCCTTTTACTGGGTCTCTCTTTCTTTACTGTAACTCCCTATGTCCCAAACCCTTGTACTATAACTCCCTATGCCCCATCCCTTTTACTGGGTCTCTCTTTCTTTTCTGTAACTCCCTATGTCCCAAACCCTTGTACTGTACCTCCCTATGTCCCAAACCCTTGTACTGTAACTCCCTATGCCCCATCCCTTTTACTGGGTCTCTCTTTCTTTTCTGTAACTCCCTATGTCCCAAACCCTTGTACTATAACTCCCTATGTCCCATCCCTTTTACTGGGTCTCTCTTTCTTTACTGTAACTCCCTATGTCCCAAACCCTTGTACTGTAACTCCCTATGTCTCAAACCCTTGTACTGTAACTCCCTATGCCCCATCCCTTTTACTGGGTCTCTCTTTCTTTTCTGTAACTCCCTATGTCCCAAACCCTTGTACTGTAACTCCCTATGTCCCATCCCTTTTACTGTAACTCCCTATGTCCCAAACCCTTGTACTGTAACTCCCTATGTCCCAAACCCTTGTACTATAACTCCCTATGTCCCATCCCTTTTACTGGGTCTCTCTTTCTTTTCTGTAACTCCCTATGTCCCAAACCCTTGTACTGTAACTCCCTATGTCCCATCCCTTTTACTGGATATCTGTTTCTTAACTGTAACTCCCTATGTCCCAAACCCTTGTACTGTAACTCCCTATGTCCCAAACCCTTGTACTGTAACTCCCTATGTCCCAAACCCTTGTACTGTAACTCCCTGTGTCCCAACTCTTGTACTGGGTCTCTCTTTCATTACTGTAACTCCCTATGTCCCAAACCCTTGTACTGTAACTCCCTATGTCCCAAACCCTTGTACTGTAACTCCCTATGTCCCAACTCTTGTACTGTAACTCCCTATGTCCCAACCCTTGTACTGTAACTCCCTATGTCCCAACTCTTGTACTGTAACTCCCTATGTCCCAACCCTTGTACTGTAACTCCCTATGTCCCAACCCTTGTACTGTAACTCCCTATGTCCCAAACCCTTGTACTGTAACTCCCTATGTCCCAACTCTTGTACTGTAACTCCCTATGTCCCAACCCTTGTACTGTAACTCCCTATGTCCCAACTCTTGTACTGTAACTCCCTATGTCCCAACCCTTGTACTGTAACTCCCTATGTCCCAACCCTTGTACTGTAACTCCCTATGTCCCAAACCCTTGTACTGTAACTCCCTATGTCCCAAACCCTTGTACTGTAACTCCCTGTGTCCCAACTCTTGTACTGGGTCTCTCTTTCTTTACTGTAACTCCCTATGTCCCAAACCCTTGTACTGTAACTGAATGCCGATGGGTTAGCCTCTTTAAGGAGAATAATAATAGACTATATAAAGGATTTCTTTATGACATAGTCACAGGGCTGCTCATGCAATAATAAGAATAAACATGGTATTTACAACTTAAGCAAAATAGATAAACTGTGCATTCAAATGGGAGTTTTTTTGTATGGAGGAGGTTCAAGAATCAAAAATTATCTTTTAAAAACAAGAAAAAACCTGAATTTTTTTCTGTCATATTTTCATACAAATCTACTTGAAAATTGTATGTATGAACAATTAAACTGAGCTCAAACCTTTTTCAGTACACTGGAGTATAAGAGTCATTGACTCTGCTTTCCCTGTACATTCCAGGAAAGCAAACAGTTCAAATTTCATCTGAATCGTCGCTCTGTCACAATTCTCAAAATTGCTTGATCACTGTTTATAAATATTCATCTTTCTTGTTCCATTCAAAACCAATTTTTCATACAAAGGCCCTTTTGACTTGACATAGACCTATAATTCATTCTGTCTCAATATTTTTATTACCTTCTAGTCCTGAATGTCAGGTCAAATTAGCACAACAATGTTCAAAGCCATTTCACGGATGGACGATAGTCATCTTCCTACTATTACAGTCATAACAACATATTTACAGGACCATCCCGTATCTAACTGCCCCGTTTCGCTTGAGAAGTAGGTATTATAAGTCATATGTTGTCATTACAACAGTTAGTTAACCTCGTGGAATGTGGGGCTATAGAGGGGAGCTTCTCAATATTGACAAGCAAGCTCCTTGCATCACTGGTCACAGCAAACACTGTGTGGAGTACATCAAACAAGGATCATATTTTGCTACAATAATATACCCCTGTACAAGTATTTTAGTACAGTAACCCACTAAAGGTTTTATGGTTGGTGTTTGTGAAGAGGACCCTCCATCACGGAAAGATCCACTCAATAAATGGGCTGAAGTGTCACTTGTGAACATTAAAGTGACCCAGAGAAGGTTTCATGCTTTTAAAAAAACCCAGCTAACTACATACAAAATAATTTCCTTGTCTAGCAAAATTTTTGGGAGCAAAACGTGTTGGCAGGAGGGAAAAGGAATAAAGATAATGGACACTTTGACATTGTGTAACTAATGTGTATTAAGAAGTTTTAGGAAAGTAAAACAAACTAAAAGTTGAGGAATGGAATCAAAAGAAATGCTGAGCTTTATCTTTTTAAACAATTTGGCATCATCAAATCGAGACGGTTCCTGATGGGCATCTTCTTCTTTCAATCTCTAAAACATTTATTGAAGGAAGATCCATAAAATAAGATATAACAGGGTTTCAGGCCCTAGATGGAGTAGGAGAATGTTGGGCAACAGAACCCTAACAAGAGATAAACCAACAAGTATACAGTCCCAGTGGTCCGACCAGATGGAAAACCTGTTCCTCATTCATGTCTCACTAAGTCACCTAGAGCAGGGTCCGTAACCAGCGGAGCATGACATTGTGCCCAGGCAGCGTGACAATAGATCAATTAGTTCTCGTACCTATGTGATATCTACATTGAAGGACACCTAGATTCTTCATTGTTCCCCAAAGAGGGTTGATTGTCCCCCCTGAGGGTCGATTGTCCCCCCTAAGGTAGAAATGAACGACTGAGATCTTCCCTATTCACATGAGACTAACACTCATATTTATTTCTATCTCCTTGATTAACTTCTTCACCCAGGTAAAAAATATTCTACGCCCACCCATTGAATTATCAAAGGTAAGTTTTGATACATTTTGGACTTTTCACAGAATATTGAATGGAGATCTTTTTTTTTGCATAAATGCACATTGGCCTCTCTTCTGAGAGAATGATTAAGAAACTTAAAGACATTCCTTAAGGAATACAAAGAATTTAAAACACATAAAGCTTCTTATCCATTAAAAATGTCCTCCGAAGAAGAAACTCAAACATTCATCTTTTGCAGATTCCTATGATTTAGATGAACTAACATCTTATCATTGGTGTTTTCTCACCCAGTATGTACATGGAAAACCAAGGACTTCCAAAATAAATATTTGTGGATAGCATGAAATATTCTCTCTCCTTAAATTGCCATAATTTTCATAACTATTGCATAGATCCAATACTATTCATCTCTGCTTTTACATCTAAAATTTTTACAAAATAATACCAAGGACTTTTCTCTTTTTGTGACAAAAGCCTTAAAAATTAGGATAATTCACAATATTACAATATTTGACTATTGGCAATTTCAACTACTGCAAATCTAGGTTTGCATATTTATGTGGGGTCTGAAGGCCCACTCCCAACTGATTGTCTCCCCATGAACACCTTATCCCCCACCAGGGGGCAGCATCATTTTATCAGATCTCTCTAGATTGATAGTGATCATAATTGTGCCCCAGGTCTCTTGTTTAGATCCTTGTAGATCACAGCTAGGAACATGTGCTATTTTCCACACGACTGATTCCATTTACACCACTTACATAAGCTTATTTCCGAAATAACTTTCATGTCTTTAAGCTTTATTGTAGTATGTGGGTGGCAGTTTCCTGAACATGACGGTGGAAACAGGCCGGACCATGACATTTCACTGGCATACATAATTTTAAATGGTGTTTAATTTTCACACCAATTTAGCCCTATTCTTATCTTTTAACAGACAAAGTGTTGCAGTAACCGTAAAAGCTATAATTATAGATGAGAGTTGCTGATTTACTGCTTGGTGCTCGACATCAAGGGGGAAACAGTTACAAGAGTTACGATGCATACAATGTACAAACTGTTATCAAAAGTTTAAATTCACTTTATTTGACATAAAATTCTCTTATAATTCATAAAGATTTAGTTCAAACCTCACTTCAAATGGTTTAAAAACTCTGGTTCTTAATTTGAAAAGGTAAAATATCTCATCTGTATTATGAATAAATTAATACTGCATTTCATACATTGTTCAATCAAAATGGTATTACACAGAAGTTCATTTAATATCCTCTGTAAACATATCTCAAAAGAGTATAGAAGATTTTATTATCAGTCAAAAAGTGATTGAATAGAATCGATATTACACAGAATCTCATTTAGTAAACTTTATTTCCTAATTTGAAAAGGAAAATCATCAATCGGACATGAGATTTTATTACCAATCGTTACCGAACATAAGACAGGTAACTCAAGCTGACCTGCTTGTTTGCAGAGATGAGTGAAATGCTGGGCAGGACTTGAGACCTCGTGGCAAATAGATGAAACATTCCAGCCAAATGAGACGTGCATACAAAACATACCTCCTTCTTATCCAATCTTTATCATTCATGACCTTATCCAAGCCTCAAAATATTAACCTTAACACCTATCATAAAACTTTTTGTAAAACAGGGACATTTAAAACGATTTCTGATGTAAGAGTCATAATTCAGGACATCCATCATCATCATAAAGTTTCAATCAAATTTTGAGACCTGGTAGATTAAAGTTTTCAAAGATACACTCAATAGAAACGGTGTTTGAAATATGTCGAATCTATTTATCTCATCAATACATTACAAGATATTTTCAAATCTATTGTTTCGCTGACGTCTCCTCAAGAGGCCCTGAGTGTTTACCATGCTAAATGTCAGATGGGTCTTGCTTTAGCTGATCCTTGTTAGAATTCTTCAAGAATTCCTCAACTACTTGACATTATCTTGGTCGTGTCTTCTTAATCAATGTTCCACACTACAAACAAATTTTACATTGCTGAGTGCTAAATTGAATATTCAAAGCTTGAATATGCATATTATGTTGACAGTTCCTCAAGGCAGGTCATTTATTGCAAAAACTGGTTACAGGAAAGATCGAAATTATCTACTGCGCCACTCAAGGTGGACTATTCCCCATATGATGTATCAAAAGTCCCCCTGGGACCCACTCTGGGTCTTTTATTTCCTTCACTCCAGGGCAACAATGTGTGAACCTTTCTGGTGTTGAAATAAGAGAGATAGAGATAGAGATAAATAGTTTATTATAGTGTCACGCATACAACTCACATTCAATGTACATTATGAAATACAATACAAGAGTATATGCCCAGCCTTAATGGCTTATGAGACACATTAAAACGTATTAAATCTCAAAATAATATCACAGGATTTATACAAGAAGTATAATCTAAAATTAGTTAGGGTAAAATATATCATTATATATACAATGATCTTCTTTTAAACAATTGTAAGAGGGTAAAAGCTAAAAGTTGTTGTAAATATTGGTGTTTAAGAAGGTATATAAGTTTAAAAGCACTAATCATATGCGTAAAATCAGGGTATTCACTTTCAGCTGTTAAAAGTAAATTATACCTCAGGTCAGAGTAAAATTGACAATCAATAAGAAAGTGGGTATCATCTTCAATAGCTCCATCTGTACACATCCGACATAATCTCTCATTTATAAGCATCCTGATTATCATTATTATTGTTTAAAATGAGAGTATATTCTGAGTGAACAGTTTATAGGAGCGCCATGTTGTAAAAATTCTACTGGCTACGGATAATCTTTCAAATCAAATCACAAAGCATGAGGGTTAAATCTAATTAAATGCTAGACAAACTGCAACAACAATGCCCAATTTCACCAATTTTCAAACCAGTATCAACATCTAAAGGCAGATTTGTTTACACACTGACATATCACATGACAGTCACATGACGTTGAATAATCGATCCAGCCTCGTCGATTACCTGGCGTACACACACGCCATGTGTTATGATTCTGTATAGACCAACCTGCCAATACGGCCCAGTGTTATGCAGCAATTTTATCCAGCCTACATAAACACGGCAGGAAATCTTTACGGTCCCGTCCACCGCTGATTTCTTTAGAAAGTCAAATAATTTCATGCTAGCTTTCGTTCAGGGTTGATATTTGAGCAGGTGATTGAGCGGCCTCTCCGTTGGATTGAGATATTAAATATTATATTAAGAGCTTTCATATCATCATGCTTTTATTAACCTATGGAGGTAATTATTTCATGAGCAATATAAATACAATGGCGCAAAAATGTAGATAAATCAATTCAAAAACAGCTACTGAAGTCTACAAAGCTTTCAAAGGACTGACTGATCACTGCATAAATCAACAGGTTAAAGTTTACTTATTTCATAGAAATTTTAACCTATGGAAGTGTGTCATATGCTTGTTACTAAACACAGGGTATGAAACTCCCAAGAATTGAAGCCAGACCACAGGGCTGGCTAGCTCAAAAAACTTGCCAGCCCTGACCTAAACCTTCCTGCCCACAAAACTTTAATAAATTTGATAAGGCGGTAATTTTACCAGGGGTAATCGGAAATTTAGCGGTCCGAGTTGAAAACAACCTGTCCCGGCCATCGGGCAGGCAGGTATTTCGAACGCTGCTAAACGAGTGTGAATTTTGTTATTACCTGAGTAAGATTGTGCTGTACAGACAAATTTGCACAAGTTCCATATTAGTCATAAGAGCAATCATTTATTCCTATTTCTATTTCAACAGCCTGCTTCCCTTGTGACGACCCACCACAGTGACGTCATGTCAAAACCCTGGCTGTTATATTACATAGAGGTCTGCAAGAACAGTGTTGATGACATTAACTAGTTACATTGCCCATAGTAAACTGAGGTAACCAGCCCTACTTGTCAAGCCTTCAACTTTTATGTCAGTGACCACTCACCTGTGAAAATATGCTCGTTAACCAAAGGTAACAAAAACCAAGGCAGCCTCTCAAGCGAGGTCATGTATGATGAGGATATATAGGTATAAGAGTATATTAGTTGGGAAGATGAACAGAATCATGGGTTCTCATTCTAAAGAAGATTCATGTACAGAATAAAGAGTCGAAAAGAAATGATCATTTAATTTCTGTTTTAGAATAAAGATGTTTGATATCAATGGTTCTTGTACTTTATTAGAATATTTTAGAAATGTAGAAATAACAAATAATTATATTACATTAGTTATCAAAATTCATATTTTGGTACTGTAATAACACCTACTAAAGGTACCAATCACTTTGACATATATATCTAAACCAAATTACACAGATCACATAATAGAAACAAATTATCTCCCATTTCCATCATTAGGCATAACATAAGGAGACTGTAGGAGTAGTTTCAGCTATCAGATTCCTTCAAAAATAGTTTTGGGGTCTGAATGTGAGAAAAGGCTACTAGATACAAAGCAACAAACTACAATAATGGAATCACTTGGGAACAAAGAAATTTTATGGGGCAGTAGCACATTTTAAAAGATTAGTTTCTTCAGATTTTCTCCAATACACACATATTTTTATGCCAAACGCATTATTTCAGAGGATCAAACACCTCACTATCCAGCTGAGCCTTATCATCCGTATTCATAAAAGAAAGTATCAAGCATAAACCACTGGTAGCCATTTTGTCATAAACACTTTTTAATCATTTAAGGTAGGGAAAGAGAATCAGGTAACTTAATCGAACATGTTATATTTGTTTGAGAACTTCTTCGTATAGAAAGATTACCTTGCAATGCGTCACATTTCTATTTATTTGTGAGACCATTTTAAAGTAAAAAAACCCATTCAACTGCCCCTTTAATAACCACAACTTCACTTAACTTAAAGTAAGATTATTTTGATATTTATATAAGTTCTACAGTGAAATCACCTAGTCTGATCAACCTGTAGGGAGAGACAGTCAGAGAGACACCTCCTTACTGTGTCTGATCAACCTGTAGGGAGAGACAGTCAGAGAGACACCTCCTAACTGTGCCTGATCAACCTGTAGGGAGAGACAGTCAGAGAGACCCCTCCTTACTGTGCCTGATCAACCTGTAGGGAGAGACAGTCAGAGAGACACCTCCTTACTGTGCCTGATCAACCTGTAGGGAGAGACAGTCAGAGAAACACCTCTTTACTGTGCCTGATCAACCTGTAGGGAGAGACAGTCAAAGAAACACCTCTTTACTGTGTCTGATCAACCTGTAGGGAGAGACAGTCAGAGAGACACCAAGAGCTTGTCCATGATGTAAGAGACAAGATGCCCATGGTCGCACTCGAGCGACTATAGTCTTCACCAGCAGGGGGTTTAACAATCGACCAGGCGTGAAGTAAAGTGGTCTAATCAGTGACGATCTTGCTGAGTCGGGAGTGTTGAAACTTTGTCATACTAGGAGGGACTCAAGCCCAACCCTGAGTTTTCAGTTGATTTATACAAGAATGATATTTGTTTCAGTTACAATGTATACATATTTTCAATCCTTGTCTATAGCATTGTTAATAAGATTAATCATTGATAAATTTGTGCAGTACCACCCATCGTTCGCTAGATCCACAATGGTGTTACGGGATGTGATATAAGTGAGATACTCTTGAAAGCAAAGTAAAACCCAAAATCATCTTGTCTCAACTTGATTCAGAAAATTTATATTGATGAGTTTATAAAAAATTTTACCAATCCATTTATTGAGAATCTCAGCATCAAAATTAATTTCAAACTAATTTATCATTAAATCAAAATTTTTATACAGTTTGAAGACATCATCTTCGTGGTGATTTTTGTAGATGTACGTTCTCTGAGGATTTCAAATTCTTTGAAAAAAATTCAAATAAATATCAATTTGACACAATAACAATCTACCAGGTACATTTTAATTTTCCCAACAAAATATAAACCTGTGGTAGATCATATGAACATTTTTCTATCATTGAGAAAATCAATTCTTTAAAATATCAGTTTGTAGATGAGGGATTCATTATGAAACTCAGGACCACATTAGGAATACTGCGCGATTCACCAGATGTCAATGAATGACCACATACATTCATTACAAAGGGGGGAAATATTTTTACATAAATCACAACTAGTGAACTCAGTGTTGTACTCAAATATGAATTATCTGAAACATTCATAGTGAGGATAAATTCCATCATCCAAAGCCTACAATGTACCTTCATAATACATGTTTACCCGATGTAGGTATCATACATTTCCAAGACAATATATTTCGAACTCAAATTTCAAAGGTCATTATGCCCTGAGACTAGGTTGTCATTCTGTAAAAATATACATTAATCTATACTCATATCATAGAATATCTCTCATGTACAAGAATCCCAGCAAAGATCAACATTTCTGAAACGAGGTTCTCGTATGGTAACTAAAGAACATCAACATAAAGCCTTATCGGAACTAATATCACTTGTGCATAATCCCACTGGGATCTTCAAGCCTATGTTACTATGCTATGAATACTGTCTGTGGACGAGTGACACACACTGAAGGTATTGTATCTAATTACAGGTAAGCAATTCACAGACTGCATCAGGAAAACTAAATGTACATACAATACTTACATTCAGTCAAGGGGTGGAGGACAATTGCCACCCGGACAATTGCCACCCAGACAATTCCCACCGGACAATTGCCACCCGGACAATTCCTACCTACCATAGTGCTAAAACAAATATTGCAGAAGAATGAATATTGTTTGTTCATCATAGCGCTATAACTATAGCATTTTAAAGAGGAGGTGTAATTATGTGTTAGTATATTATATTAGTAAGAAAGATTGTTAAGTACAAGACGAATAAATGTTATTATATATCATATTTATATTTGTTTTTGATAAGTTATGACATCATGACAATAGTGTATTAAGATTTGTTTAGGGTGGCAATTGTGCTAGGTGGGAATCGTCCTGGGTGGGAATTGTCCTAGGTAGGAATTGTCCGGGTGGCAATTGTCCGGTGGCAATTGTCTGGGTGGCAATTGTCCGGGTGGCAATTGTCCTAGACTCTCAGTCAAGCATGAATATATAGTTCAAAATTCAATCTTAAACAAGCATTTTATAGAATAAGTAATAATAAAGAAGTTGATCAGTACAATAAGTGCAAAAAAGAAGTTGACAATCCACATAAAAAACCTTGTCTTCCTTAAGAATAAGTAAACCTGATAAATTGAAAAATAAACATAATAAACATTTAGATTTTATAAGTATCTGAGTGCAGAAAACCACTGGAGGTGAGGTGAGGTGATATGGGGTTTAAAGCCGCTTTCAAGATTATTTCACTTATATCGCGGCTGCTAGTATTATTGCAGGGAGAAAGCCCGCAACACTATAGTGGCTATGCATTGCGGTGAAACCTGCGAGCATCGGCTGGAACTAGCGAACCATGGGTGGTACTGCGCTGAATTTCAGTGTAGCATTGCACCCAAACCTGACTGCGTGTAGAACAGTTCTCTACTGCAGACATAGTTGCCGAGCCCCTGGCGGGATTCGAACCACGGACCTCTTGATCCGAAGCCGAACGCGCTAACCACTGCGCTATCCCGCCCCTAGAAAACCACTGGAACATGATATATCAATTAATAATGAATTTTTAAAAAGATTAGATATATTTAAAATATTATTGAGAAGACCCCTTTCTTGGTTATGATCAACAAAGAAATATCCCCCTTCTCTGGTATTGGCTATCATATATCAGGGGATTAATCTGTCATTATCTGGAAGGACCAGCCAGACAGCTGATTGCTATTTGTGTCACACAGACCTACTTTATGATTACTTACATGTAGTAAATATCATAATCATAACAAGGACAGCTAGATTTTAAATTGACTTTGAATTTGAAGGTGATATTTTTTTTTGCATTTAGTATGCATTGTGTTATAAGTTGTAAAATGTATAACATTTAGTTACAAAAAAATACTTCTAGTTTAGAGATCATTGCCAAAAGATGATTGTTAAACAAAAGTATAACACTGTTGATTTCTGGTATGAGATATTGTAGGACAGTGTTGAATGTCACTTTTATCACCCAGGTATATCAATTTGCATAATTGATATTCGAATAATTACACAAAGGTCTTTGTTCAGATATTGGCATTAAATCCATCAATTATTCAAAAATAATTCCTATAGTTTGGGTATGTTAATTGAGACTGTAGAACGTTCTCTCTTCTTTCGATTGAATATTATTAGTATAATACAGCATAACTGTGTGAGTTCGCCTTGCTAACATAAAGTATATATACGCTGTCAACAGACGACCATAAAAGCAGACACAAGGGCGAAAGTCGTCAAGAAACCCATATCTACCTGAACAGGTAAAATGTTTAGAGGGTTTTCTGCAGGCACACGTCATAAGGTTTCAATTGTCTTTGTAGCCGGATTATTACGACAAAAACATAAGTAGCGATGACAACCAAGGATAAAGCTAAAGCCCTCCGATCTTCGTCAGGTGATTTGACACCTGTGTGTTCATTGATCATGGGGGAGGCAACCATTACGGGACACAAAAGTAATAAACTTATTCATATTTTACATGTGCGATAAAAAGCGAAATCGGCACTCACCTTCTTGATTATTTCAGCTAATTATCACATAAAACAGAAAAAAATCCAGGTAATTCCAAAAGAATCCGAAGGAGCGACGATAAAGAGCTTCGTGCTACCGCGCCATATTTACAAATTCAGTGGCTAAAAATAGTGAGGACGGGTCCACTTCATCTCTATCGGCCAGGGGTTACAGGTTGCTTTGGTTTTTGTTGACATACAAATACAAAGATGCTTGTTTCATTGACTAGATATACACTTAGTTGGACTTGTATCTAAATAGAACGTCTCGTCTCGCCGAAAAGACTTTGTGTATATTAATTTAACAGATATAGATCGTTCTGTGAAGTGTTTGGTTCAAAACAGAAGAGAACACACTACACAATAGGTCTAGGGATTCAAACATTTTGTAAATCATTTATTCAAATCTAAAACAAAGTTTTATTACGAGAATGTTCTGATTAGAACTCAAATAAGCATTTTAGAAACATATTCGTTTGTGCGATGATCATGACAATTGCATCAGAAACAAATGATTTTATGGTTAAGGTGAGGTGGTTTGGGGGTTTAACGCCGCTTTGAAGGTATAGTAGCGCGATTATTTTTCCAAATTGAATAAAGTGATCTCACAAAATTGAAAACAATTGTTAACAATTGAAAACAATTGTTAACAATTGAAAGACAATTCTTTTAAAGAAAAGAAGCAGTTTAAAAACGAACGTACCATAGTTTGTTCAGCTTTGCGATTCTTTCGGGGTTCGGGGCAGGTCGGACAAAATTCAACAGCAGCACGAAAATTCACTCGAAGTGCAGGAATAATATTTTTTCCTTACTGTAGTAGATATGTAGTTGCTGTTTTGGCATCTTTCTGTCATCAAATTAAAGAATGAATGTTTAGTAAACAGAGATGTACAAGAACTAAAACGTACGATATATTAGGTATTCCTATCTGCTATTAAAGGGACACAGAGTATGTTGTTGGTGGTCAAATATGTCAAACTTTGTAAATAGTTATGTGATAGAGAAGAAGTGGTTGTTTATGAAAATAAAGATTTTAATGCTTATCAGTTCAGCATAGAGATAATAAACAGGTTTGATTTGTAATATATTATCGTAAACCGGACAATGGCGCACGCTAATGATTGAAACATAATTATGGAATGTTATTGCCAGTATATACACAAAGACAAATATTGGTTGTTAAAGTTTAGTGGGACATTTAACTGATATTCGGATAAAATGAATGTACTTATTAACATCACTCTGGCCGGGTTTTTTTGGTATCAAAATTGTAAAACCAGAAAATATCCTAATTTGGGCACAGAGATAAAGATGCAAGTTTAGGAATGATATCTAAAATTAACACAAGACAGATTGTAGTTTTGCCCTTATTTGCGCCACATGCACTTTTTAAACATACTCTGTGTCACTTTAATGTTTATTAGAATGTAAAGCCTGATAAGACGTTTCAATTAGATGCGTTACCCTTTTATGAAATATATAACTTTCCCAATGGTAATGTTGAAAATCATAAATTCGTAGAGGGAAGTTTAGTCTACTATAGAGGAACTCATACTCATAACTCATAAGCCAACAGGAGTTGTGTCCCTTGTAAACGATATGACCGATCAGAACTGTGGTTCGCGTTAAAAGATATATTTTACTACCGCTTCTATCAGTTCTGTGAAATTACGCTGAACCGTCTGATATAGTGTTGATAAAGTGGGATACTTTATGTATTAAAAATATGCCATAAGGTATAAATGATACAATACATAATTATAATACATATTTCACCTAAATTATACAATTATCCGTTGTCGTTTTGAAATTACAGTTTATTTACATGATGTGATTGTACAAATTCTGATATTATCTTCACAACTATGAAGTAATATATCATTAGACTCACAATAAAAATAACCTGCATAGACAAGCATATGCAAGAATGCATCATAGATATACATTTAAATCATAGCATGCAGAAGATGAGCATATAGCATATGATTTTGTAGATAAGTTATTGCGAATTTATTGTCTGACAGATACAAAATAAATGGACTTGGAGATGATTTCAATCTTCATGTTGTGTTATTATAACGATGTACATGCTTGAAAAATAGGACATTACTAGCTGGGGAAAAGATGGTATGTTGGTACGTTAGTAACGTTACGATTAATGTTAAATGTATAACCACCGTAAAATGCAAAATAAGATTTAAACATCATCTTAGAAGAGCCACTCCGTGAGTTGTTGGAGTCATATTTATGTCAAACTTAATCAATGGTGTGACTGTCATTTGAACGCGAAGTATCGACTGTTACCAAAAAGACACCTTTCAGAAGCTTATTGTTTGTTTACAGTGACAATATGAAGGTATAACGTCGCAATTATGATCGAAAACCGGACAGTGGCGTGCGTCAAATAGTCAAACGTAATTTTGGAGACTTATCTAAAACAGCAAGGAGGGCAGTAAAAACTAGCATTTGTGTATCCTCCTCAATCAGCGTAAGAATCCCCTTTAAAGATATTTTGCATTAAAAAATTCCGAAATTGGTCAAATTTTATAACAGTCTTATTCGAACGACCGCATTCGGGGGAATAAAGGTTTAAAAAACATTGTTTTATATTGATTCAATTTGTAAGGCTACGAACGTATACAGATCAACTACCCATTCCCAATGAAGCCGTCTACGAATCCACCGGAATTTACGTCAAAGAACCCGTCTGGTCTACAAATTTACCTACAGGCGGTATTTTCAACTCTTTTTTAAAACTATGTTCAACTCAACATCACTCTGGTCGGAAAATTATAACGATTTGAAAAAAAGTCAAGATATATGGAGTTTCTCCCCTCCAATATTTATAAAAATGGTTTACTTTCCCGTGAAAAGATGACTTGGCCTAAAACTAATATATTTTTTTCTGTCAGGGTATGTAAAAAAAATCTTAACATAATGCGATAATGTAATTTTATCTCCAGTGACATATTCGTGAGCAGAATCTAAAATTGATTTGCGAATATTTATACTACACAATCGTTTTCCCCGAGAAGAACTTGCATGTTTACGTTATCAAAATCTCTCTCGACCTACAGCGCTGCGAACGTGCCATACGAACAAGGGTCAATGAACGAGCTCAACACCCCCATTGTTGGAACAGTCTATTGACCGACATTTTGCTTTTACGTCACTTCCTAGCCGCCATTTCTTGACCTTCATGGTGCGAGCAGTCGTCGAAGAGGCCACCATGGATAATCGGGAGGAAATATTCGACGCCCTGAATGGTAAGTAGGGTTATAATATGTAACAAAATGATGCTTGTAAATTATTTGTTCTTGTGAGCTAATTATTTCGTTGTTGTTTACAGATTTTGAGAAGAAACCGACGAAAGAAATACCTCCCCTACTGGAACAATTTTTACGACGAGTAGCCAAAACAGGAGAAACATTGTGAGTCCATGGTCACATTTTGGGATATAATTCTTTTAGATAACGTCAAGTCAACAAATTATGTTAAATATGTGATTCCAGCTTGAAAAATGTGGATGAAACAAGCTTTCAAGACTGCAGCAACCGGCGTAGTAGCGGTGTGGTGTGTACTCGTCAGTGTAAACAAAGCCGACAATGTGGCGGAGAATTCAAACTTGCTCAGATGCATTGAGATGGGTCATGGGTTACAGCGTCGGTATTTGTCACTTGTTGTAATTAAGATAGAAACTTCGACTACCTACAGCTTCCAGTTTGAACTGAAATCCATGATGAATAAAACAATAGGATAAAATAAGCGCGTTTGAGATTGATTTATGATGTGCAATGTCATTATTAGATAAGAGTTTTTGGATAAGTTGTGTACTGTTTATGATGTAAAGGATTTATAGCCTATGATTCAATGAAAATGTCAGATTTATGATTCCTGAGCTTAAATTTTATAAAGGGACTGCCCCAGTTAATTTTCTGTAATAGATTCGATGCAAATTAACCCCAATATTTTCTGAAATAATTATTCCATATTATGTCTTACGATTTTTCATTCTAGTCATCTCGTAAGTTAAGAGTTCATTTAGTGTAACATGCAGCTCCTTTAAAGCAGGGTTACGAGTGGAAGTCTGATAGTACCAATTTCTGACTATTATTTTATACTCTTATGACAATGATAGATTTATTCATTGGATAGTGAAACTTTGTTTTGGATACATAGGTTGAAAATTGCTAACACATGTTTTACAACTGAGTCTGCATTTAAGTTCTGATACCAATGCTGTAATGTTGAAACAGTACAATCTTGTGCTTTCTGCTTTTATGAAAAAATTACTCAGGGTATTGTTTATAGCCAATAACCTCATTATTTATCATTAATCTACAATATTCCCTGAAAATAATGCCAGGTAACGACCATTTAAAAGAAATAGGTGCAGGGTCTCGAACAGACGTCGGTTGATAAGATTACATAGATTCTGAAGATAAATAGTGATTTTGTCTTGCGAGAAATAGTATGCCACATGTTTTGAATACAAGCACATTCAATTATGTTTAAAGTATTACCCATGAAATCAGTTTGTCATGGTTGTATACTTATTATTCTTGTATTCTTGCAGAGCTTCAGATAAAAAAGTTGCATTAATTAAGTGGGAATGATACCAACTACTTTGACATCCAGTGGGTATTCTAGAAAGTTGGTATTCATATTTTGGATACCTACCATGTTTGATAGCAGCAGATATCAAATCTAAAATATGTTACTGGATTTGTGAAAGAGTCATTGTCACTATGCTGCTGTTTTATATTTCACTGACATGTCGAAAACTTTTGACTGATTACAACTGATTATTTGGGGATTTTACGTCTCTAATTCTCATACTGTTTTTTTTTAATCATCTCCATAAAAAATGTCATAATTTTTGGCTATCCTAGATTTGGGTACATCAAAAGACGAGATATATATAAGAATTCAAAATTAGTGTTTTGTTATACAAAACCATGATGCTGGCTATGACTTTATTAAAGCTGACTTTAGTCCTGCTTGAAACTAATTTGAGCCCTGAATCTTTAAAAGAAAACAATGATGAAACACCAAGGGAAAACACATTATTTCATACCAGTACATGTGTACTAAGAAAGTCCTAATCTTTGAGGAAAAGAGGTTCTTGAAACTCTTCACAACTTGAAACCAATAAGATAGAGTTCTTAATGGTATTTTGAGCAGTCAGCGAGGCGACTTGTCACACAGCAATTAATGCTTAAGTTAAATCCAATTATTCAAAGCTGAGATATGGAAATAACTATTTTGATTGTTGCAATCTATCAATACACATAATGTTTTTGATTTACTAAATACTCATTGTGATTTTAAAGTAGTGTTAGTAGTAGTAGGTTTTTAGTTATTTCCATTACACTAACAGTTTTTTCCCCCAAATTTCTAATTTTCTGTTATGCAGATTATCTGAAGCTCTGATGAAATGACAATCCTGATATTTTATTTTTCTCTTGTAGAAAGTTATAAACAACTAATTTTGAAGTGAAAGTGAACTATACACTACAAACTATAATGGCAGAAAATATAATTATGGTGTTGTCATGATACAGGCTTTAGGCTTTAGAGATGTGATATTTATTTCATAGTATTAATCACAACGGTGATGATGATATATGATCCAATGCTGGGAGGTTTACCTCAAACAATATTTTGCTCTCCAGATTCCCATGGCCAAAGTTGAAGCCTCTGTTTGTGAGCAAGTTGAATCAGGTGATGACCCAGTTCCAACAAGAGATCGCAGTAGATCACTTTCCCCCAAACTCCAACATGGAGCAGGTGAAGTTTGATGACATGAGAGACCGGATCATCAGTGCAGTGGAGAGATTCCATGGGTAAGAGTTTTCAGCTTTATTTTGTGTAAGGTGATAAGAGGTGTCACGATATCACATGTATCAGGATATTACGGTAAGATCCAATACAAATCAGTCATGATGTAGTTTTCAGGTATTTTTGATAAGAAGGAAAGATTAACTTTTGACAAGCATCTGGATTCTTAAAGTCAGCCATAGGTATCACAATACAGAGACTATATCGGCATACGTGTATGGTCAGATTAGTTGTCATAATTCTTGACACCACAACATATTGTGACAGCTCTACAGAAAATGAGAGATTTCATGGGAAAGAGATTTCAGCTTTATAGTGTGCAAAAATTACTTTGGTTATAGGTAAAGGGATAGATTTCTTTGATGAGAGCTACTTCCCCCGCAACTTAACAAGTTACACTCTAAACAGCTGATTTATTTTAGCCTTACTGCATTTTGAAAACTTCTGTTCCCGTTCTTTGGTCTACTGCAACTGAACTTTATAGTCCTATCAAGGTGTATTTGACATTGGTTCTTCTTGCCCTTGAGAGAATGTCCTCATATTAAGATTTTATAATTAGCCAGTGATGTAATGTTTCTCGGGTGACTTTCCCAAATTTTTAAAATTGAGAATTCTTGCAATCGCATTGGTGAGAGTTGTGCCCCTTGCTTGTTGATACATTTTCGTCTCGGCTTCAAGGCCATTTTCCATTAGTTAGTGTATTTCTGAATTTTAGGCAAGTCTGAATTTTAGCTTGATGTAAATACATAAACAAGATATTTCTAATTTCAGACTAACAAAATGTAGATTTTGCTACACCATTTCTACCAGTTTTAGACTTGCAGGCTTGTAGCAATCTGGGGCTATTTTTTAAATGTTGATTGTTTTCTCCACAATTGTGAGACTAAAATCTAGATATTCATTTTCCCCACCAGAGCACCTTTCACAATACAGCGACTGTGTGAACTGATCACAGAGCCAAAGAGACATTACAAACGCAGTGACAAGTTTCTTAGAGGTATAGAAAAGGTAAGCTCGTGTCCTTGAACATTTTGTTCAAGATACTGATGTTCTATATTGCTGTAATATTTGATCTTCTCTTTATAATCTCCAATTAAAGGTACATTTTAGAGAAAGGTTTTCATGTGAAAATGAACAGTTATAAGAAAATCTTTATAAAGATTTCTAATGGCATTTTCCTGTTTCTTTCAGAACGTTCTAGTTGTGAGTACAGTGGATCCATTTGGCAGGTATAAATTGTCTTCAACATTTGAAATTTTCTCATACATTAATTTTAACATTTGAAATGACACATATCTTAATCCATTTATTAAATTTTACAATTAATTTTGTCTCATGAAAGTCAAATTTCTTGACCAAAGCAAAAAAGATGGAATATAATATTTTTTAAAATTTGTTTGTTCTTTGAATTTGGTCTCAGTTGATTATATGGTCCTGGTACAACTGTTTGCTTATAAAGTGACGCAGCATTTTTAAATTTAGTTTCATTTGCCTAAAAAAAGTTTTCATATTTTAGGAAAATAGTATCTGAATCAAGAACACTCGTGAATGGCCTAGACACCAATGGCTGTCAGCCTGCTAATACCTTCCCACCACCGCCCATACCAAACTGGACATCAAACAACCCTGGAGTAACGGCAGTCTGGCCACAAACTAACATCGAGTGCACAGAAGAAGAGGAGAGACATTCGAATGGCAAGGACGACAACCATCCAACACATCGAGACACTGAACTGGAGGAACAGCGGGAGTTTGAGGAAAAGGAAGAGGCATTGAACACATCGTTAGAGAGAACAGAAGATGAACAGTTGTCTCCCATTAAGGAGGAGCCTGAAAGAACTGTGGATCATCCGTCAGTGGAAGATGCTGATACAACAGATGCTAACGGAGATGATAGGAGAGTCGAGGAGCCAGTGCAGGAAGAGTCAAGGGAGGTAACTCCTGTCTCAACATCTGAGGCAGACACTGTTGATGCTCCTCCTGTAAAGATGAGGAAAATCGAGGAAAAGGAGGAGGAGGATTCCAAATCAGTTCCAGAGTCTTCAACAGAGGACAATGGCAGCTCTTCTCAACATGGTAAGCTTGTTTTACACAGAGTAGGAAACTTACTAAAAGTTTGGGCATTGCATGCTACTTAGAAAAATTTCCAATATATTGTTGTTGGTATAAGTATAACTGGTTGTCAGTTATTCAGCGTGTGAGTTTTTAACATAAGAAGATGAAATAGTCCTAATAACTTAACACTTTATGTTCATATTATATTCAGGTAAAGAGGTCTTGAATACAATTGTTGAAAATATAAAGTTCCGGTGTAATGAACTCAAAATCCCTGTATTATATGTATGCAGAGTAACGACATTTTCATGATCAACACTAAATATCAAACTTACGTTATCTTCCAGAGATCCCAGTCCACCCAAATGTTGATGCTGAAGCAGAAAGTGTTCCGGCAGTTTCTGAAGGCACACAGGTTTCATCAACAGCAGAAGATGCAGAGTGTGAGTCTGGGGACATCACAGAGAAATCTGACTCCACCCAAGAGGACTCCCCGTCCTCTACAGATCCACCCACCCAGGAAGTTCAGGACCAACAGCAGCCAGAGAGCGACTCTAAACTCACGGAGGATTCGGAATCCAAACACACCGAGGACTGTGACAGCACTGTGCCAGCTGTCGACGAATCTACTGAACAGACTTCTGTCTCGTCTTGTGAGGAGACCAAAGAAGAGAACGGTGAACCTTCGCCGAATATATGTGAGAAATCAGATCCATTGGACTCATCAGAGCAGGTTATGGACACAGAATCAGACTCATGTCGGACATCAGAGAGCGTGGAGTCTGAATCCCCGCCACATCAATCAAAGGATCAAGACTCTTCCTCAGTGCAAACAGCTGAGTCGGATAAAGTCACACAAGAAGAAGAACCCATGGACCAAGATTAAGTTGTGCTATCGTAAAATTGGAATTTATATCTGTGGAAAAATCAGTGCTGATAAAAATTAAATCCATGAATTGTAAAAATACCCAAACTCAGGTCAAGATTATTCATACCTTCACATCATCTGTATGTACATTTCCGTAATGTTTATGTCAGCATATTGTACATTAGTATGTTGTTTGTTTCCGTGACAACCTGATGTAAATGTTTTTATTTGGTGTACAGCTGAGATTGAGTTGGAACTACCGCAACATAGGAGGCGAGAGCTGTGCCTTGCTCAAGGAGTGAAACATCAATGATTTTACTATCTTCATTTCATGGCTTCAGGGTCATGAGTATTTATGATTCATGAAGAGATTTTGTGAATTGTCAGAAATAAAGCTATTATTATCTGATTTTAATTACTTTCTGTGTGCAATGATTTGATTAGATCCTTAATGATAAAGGTATTTCTTGAATATCTGGTACAATATTTTAAGGAGATTCAAGTAGAGGGACGTTGCTGTTTTTAAAATAAGTAACATGTTTGTATTGAATTCTCTGAGTTGGTAATCTTCACAAGCTTTATGTGTCTGTATTTAAGTGCTTCAAGAGGGTATCTGTAGTTAAGTCAATCTACAAGCATTATAGTTAAAATTCTTCAGGTGCAGTTTATGATCCTAGAAAGAAAGTCAATTGTATCAAAGTCAAAATCCTGACTATGTCTTGCAAACATAAGCCAATCTACTTAGAACTGATATATTTCATTCTCATAAGTCCTCTGCGTTAATTATTGTATTCAAACTATAAATAATATTTCTTCTCTGAAAATGTTTAACAATTTTCAATTCAAGTCCAGATATAACATATCTGTGTTCAAACTCAATTATGTGAAAGAGGATGATGTCTACAAAGGTAATCTGTCTCAGAATCCAAGTGTTTTCTGTCGTATTCTGTTAAACAAACAACTCATATTTAGTGCAATGCCACTCTTGGTTTCAAGTTCAAGCTATTGTACATATTGTACCTTTCACCACAAGGCATGGGGTCACTAGCCTTCCAGGATTTCTCCTTGCCATATCATTTGCTGCCAGTGATGCCAACCAATTTGATTTTGGGGTATCCTTAAATTATGCTCTTATGTTTGAAGAAACTTAAATTGTTGTTAAAACATTTTTCAAGCATTATTATACTAGCCATATCAAAACAGGAGACAATTTTCTATAAACCTGTTTCTGTATCAAAATATAAAATGAGAGCGCTGCATTCCACAGCGACTGGGTTAGAATGCAAGCTACTGAATAGTGCAAAGAATCTGAATGTGCCAATCAATTTCTAACTAGGTACTTGACTTGGGTAGCACCCATATAACAACCAAGATTGTCTCAGGATGATGCCTGGCAATTATAGTCAACCAATTCAGAATTTTAACAAAAATTATGAAAGGAAAAATGATAAATGCAGTTTTCACTACGTTTTGACCCATGAACGGGAATGTAGCTAGAATACACAGCCGAAATATATAGTATCTGTGAAACGAAAGGTAATGTTCAGATCGATTTTGGCCACAGTGCAAACCATAATCCTCACTTTCAATGAAGTGAATTTTCCTTTTAAACATTAAATACGATAGGCAAGTTTGGGCTTAACAATGTTCCCTATTTGTATTTGTATGAAATAGTCAGGTAATCCTTTTAATATCTAAAATGTACAAGGTCTAAACAAATTTAAGAAAACATAAACAATCAATGTGAATCAATCCTAAGTTTATTATTTTGAAAAAAGACCGTTACAAATTAAAAATATTAAGGTGTACTAGCTTTACCAAACCTAGTTACATGAGGTTATTAGAAATCCTTGCATTTAATAGATTTGTTGTCATACAATTTGTAACATTTAAAGTAGTCTTTGTGAGGTCACTGTTTTTCCTTAAAAAATTTGCTTTAGTAGCATTAATTTGGATATAGCAGGATGACGAGTCACTGATGTAAAAGGAGTCAGACTGAATAAATGTTTTGGATCATGCAAGACGAGCAAATATTTTATCTGATTGAAATAAGATTGTGTTTTGCAGGAAAGCATATTGCCCCAACCTGAGCACATTCAATGTAGAATTTGCAAAACCTCTGATACTTTTTGAAATAACTAAGTTACGGCACTTGATGAATTAAGCGCCCCCTAACCACATTTGTAACTCACAAAATAATAAGACAACTATCCCTGAGTGATAACTTAAAGTAACACTAGATGAAAACATGTTCGTCTTGGCATTTATGCTGTTTGTCGGGTGAGCTGCATTTTAGGTTTAGTAAGCTTAAATGTGTATAAAGTCTTTGAAAAGGAAAAAATTTAAGCACTTTCACAACACAAACATCTTCTTGTGATTTTATTGTAAGATAGTGAGCTTTTTACATGATATGGACATTTTATGAGACTTATAATTCCTAGATAGTTAATATGTCACAATTCATCCTTGACATCAACCGAGTCCTCGCTCTCATTTGAGTCCTCATCTTCATCACCGTCGTCTTCATCTTCACCATTCTCTGGGAACACAAAACCAAGCATTGAGAAACACAACACATGAGTATACCCTTGTAGTACCCTAGCAAATACCGGTACACAAATGTTAGCAGATATGACGTCTGTGAAAATCAAGACACTGAAAGTTTGCTTCGAAATTAAAAAAAAGTGAGTTATTGTTTAGCACTAGGGCAATATTTCAGCCATTATCATCATTCAAAAAAAGTCTTACTTCTGAGATTAGAACCAGTCTTGTCTCTCAAATATTTATTTACAACATGTTTATAGGATTTTGCCTTTGGGTCCCAAAAGCTGTTGCCTAATGCATAGTTGTTTCTAGAGGGATGATTGGTAAATTAGCCGACCATTTTGGCTTTGTGTCCCTTAATTATTTGAGAAGGATACCTTTGCCATTCTAATGGGTCCTATCTGTACAGAGTTGCCAAAAATTACCCTAGGACCAACACTGTCAATGAATTGTTTGAGAATTTTTCAAAATTAAGTCTCCAGATAAAACAGTTCTAACTACAGAGTAAGACTATCTCAGTTCCATTAAACAAAATTTGAGGGAGATTCAAGGTCCATAAATCTTCCAATACCTCGAAGAATCTATTACTTCAAAACAGACTTACACATTCTACCTTTATCATGGTGTCAACACTTGGGTAAAACATAAAATAATATAGTTTTGTTGCTTCTTGGAGGAATGAATTTTAATCGTAACTTGCATATTTACACTGTAGACATCATATTAAAGGGCATTCTCTTTAAAAAAAACTATATGTGGATTATATGTAACATTTACTAGGAATAACTCTGATGAGGTTTAGTGTTAAATTTCATTGATTTACCACCCTGAGTTATTGAGATATTCTGCTAAATCCATTAAAATTGTTTGCTGATCTCTATGCACTAGCAGTTTGATAGATCGAATCAATACTCAAAGCTGTTTGCTTACGTTATGAGTTTGCACTGTGACTGACATTTACCAATATAGAATACATTGTAACTACAGCATTCTCATGTTTTATCAATCACTACTATTATTGTGACTCTTAATGTGTTCAGACCACATTTAAGGTTGTTAGAAGCCTTTAATGACAACAGCCATCTCAATTTCCGTCTTATGTTTCTACACCTTGGCCATACTTTCAGGACAGAGGACTTTGACAGATGCTGATGACAAATGTCTTTATCAAATCAACATTGGGTATCTAGGCAACTACCATCTTCCCACAGCAAGGTGAAAACGTAACTGACAACAACCATCTCAATTTCCGTCTTATGTTTTTATGCCTACCTTCTGTTTGGTGAATGTGTAGACATATTGTAACTTAGGTGTAATTAGTAATTTTTATGTGTACAAAAACAATGAAGCTAGTATTTTTACTGTTAGTTCCAACATATCATGATCTGGTTTGATATTTAGAAACCTTTTCTCACTTAGTAAATTTAAGAATATACAGTTCAAATTGATTTTGAAACACATTGCACTCCAATAGTCCAAAAATATTTCTATGAAATGAAGACCTGTTTTTTCTAGAATAGGTGCACAATTTTCAACATTGGTGTACAATCATATTTTAAGACTATCAAGTGTACAAAATACTCCAAAAGAGTACAAGTAGGCAGCCCTGTTGGTCATAGGACAGAGGACTTTGACAGATGCTGATGACAAATGTCTTTATCAAATCCACATTGGGTAACTAGGGGACTACCACCTTCCCACAGCAAGGTGAAAACGTAATGATATAGACTCCATTTTCAGAGTGCGAAGGGTTAGAAATTTTTTTGTTCAGGCATCTATTCAAAAGTTTATAAGTCAATAATCTTGCCAAATAATTTTCATAAACAAGTTCTAAGGTGTGGACAGAATCATAGTATTGCACAAATCGTCTTATTGGTATAATTAAATAAGAAATGGAGGATTAATAGTTTGAAATAGAAGCTACAATTAACCCCTCAAAACAATATCACATGGATTGGGAAAGGTAGGCTCCAAAGGCCATTTGCACATTTTATGAAAAAATGGCCTATTGCTTCAAAGGAGACTGGCCAATTGAAAATTCCAAAAATGACTGAAAGCATTTAAAATGTCCCATAGCAAAATGTCTCTCCCAATCCCTGAATATTTAAACTATTGTTCAGATACTAAGGTTTTGTCATGTGCAGTAGTTTGGTCTATCTATTGTATTCATCCAGGGCCTTCCTCCAAAAAGCCCTGAGGTGATTGTAAGTCTCTTAGTTAACCTTCAAAGATTGTTGAAGAATGGGAGTAATGGTTAACCTCAGTAAAGGTTGATTTTGTGCAAAGACCTTCACCCTTGTAAATGGAAACAGATTGAGAAGAGTGGGTACATATAAAGATGAATTTTATTAAGAAACTGTGCCACATTAAGTTCTAACATTTATATTCAGAGAACATTCCAAACTAATATTCTTTGATGATATTGCTGTAACATGATTAGTGACGTGTGATATTATTTCAATATATATTTGAAATAAACAAAATTTATCCAATATTTTTCAAGCAGTATCAAATTCAAATTAGGAAAACCTATTGAATATAGAAACCCCTTTTGTGAGGCTATTGACATTCATAAAATGACAAATCCTGCTCAAAATTGTTTATCGAAATTGACAAGGCCTTACACACGGTCAACAAACAGGTTTTTCTGAGGATCCTGGTAAAACTATTTACAATGCAATATTTGATCACCCGGATCATTGTAAACATCGACAGCTATGGACAATTTGTAAAAGCTAGTACACAAGTTATTGCTGAACAGTTATCTATACATCTACATCATAAGTGAGTAAATAATTCAACATAAAAATCTTATTATCACTTCAACATCTCAAACCCATAATGTTACATACATTCTCGATGATACAAGGTACTTTAACCAAGAATAAATTAAATCATATGTCTTAGTATGTACAAGTTAAACAAACTGATATTCATAAAACATACAGATAAATCTTGAGTTGCTATTAACTTGCTAACTATACAACTCGATAATTTTGACTCCTGATCTGCTGCAGGTTGTAGATATGAAGCCAAACCTAATTTATTTTGTTGTTTCAGAGTTGCTTCTGACAGTTCATTTCAAACAAGCAAACTACTTTCTACTCTAAAGTTCATTTTGAGCTTAAATGAAAACCACTCCTTTCTTCTAATACATAACATTACCCATAGAACTTCCTTAAAGCTTAAAAGCTTTGGTTAATATATGTACTACCACAATTCTAAGCTGTAAAACCTCAAATAATCTTTAAACAATTATCTTTTTCTACTAATTTAGATACTACCTGAGGTGAATGATGCCAATAAAATGTTAACCAGCTAATGATAAAACATGTAAATGATTAGTCTAAATAATTTGATTTCAAATCAACAGAATTAATTGATTTTTTGATTGTGATGACAATTCATGATAAGTTTATGACTCATTTTCATCAAGAACATAAAGGATACAACATGAACAGCCAAGAAACATTATGGCCGTGTCCAACATCAGGACAAGGCATTTACACATGATTTTATGCATAGAAAATCTCAATCACTTTACACATGCAACCTGGTTGCCATGGTTATGTCAATATACAGTGAAATAAAAGGAGACATTGATGAATAGAGTACTAGCCAGCCAGCCAATTAGAAATACATCCTTGAAAAATGACTATATGAACATCAGTATAAACTTGTAATGAGGACATTTATGAACTACATAGAGAAAGCTATGGCAACTATTAACTCATGCAACAACAATCTACTGAAGATAAACAGATCCACAAATCACTGAATGCAGGGTAAGAGAAATGACATCAATGAAAGGAAATCTTTGACGTATCAGCATGCCAATTGAGTGAGGTGAGTTCAAGACTATCACAGGTGGACAATGGACGCCATGAAAAATGAAAATGAACTGAATATTAGGACTTCTCTTCGAAGGATGATTAATAATGAGGGGTGTAAAATTTCTACAGATGGGCAATGTCACAAAACATTCAAAATGACTTCACACAAATCAATACAACATTGTCAAGGAGTAAGAAGGAATAAGAAAAATGAAGATTACTATTCTAAGCAACAGAACCATCAAATATTGGACAAAAAAATGTGATTTAATACTGTAACTCATTCATAAGCAAATAATTTTTAAAGATCAAATAAAAAAATTCAACATATGGATTATACATTGACGGCTCGGGTTGCTCAAATATGTTAGACAACTTCCACAAGTGAGGGATCTACCAATATTCAAGCACCTAAGTACTGAACATGGTGTGGCTGACAAAAACTTTTTTTTATAACAAGAACAAAGACATTATAGTAAAAATATTTAAAATCTACTTTAAAAGCAAATTGAGATGAAATGTTGGAAAATATCATTGTATCCAAAATGACAAAGTGAATTTTGCCCTAGTGCATCAAATGCAACACATGAACCTATATATGCTTGCCCCTTGAGGTAAAAGATTTTAAGTAAAAGAGAAAATAATTTCGGATCCTTTTATTTTCTTCCTATCACAGTATCTCAATTATTTATCAGTATTGAAATATCTTATTCTCATTGGGGTAATTAATTAAATTTTGAGACCCAAATAAATAAGCTAAAACTGAAAGAATAATCACAATAACATGTCTACAAATATTCGACCTAATGAACGCAAAAAATCAGAAAAAACTTGCATACCAAAACACAAACACAGAAATCACGCCTGTAAGAGGGAATATTATGAGCTTGTTTCCACGAGAGAAATAAAGACAGAGACCAAAACCAGCCAATATGGACGTGAAAGCCATAAAACTGGGGGCATTTTTATTGTAATAACTCTTTGTCTTCTTTTTCTTCCTATCCATTCCAGGGGGTTGGTGAATCGGTTTGGGTTTGTCTGAAACACACAGACAATGGGCGTGTCATATTCTTCATTCTCTCACTGTAATCTTCAAAAACCAGTCATTGCATTTTCTAAGTTGTTTCAGTTATGATCCCACAAACATGCAAATAGCAGTGGAATTTATGTTGGAAAAATCTCACGCTAGGAAACCCAAAATATTCTAAAATGCTTGTAGAGTTCAAAACGTCTGAGCATGAAAAGTGTTTGAATGAAATTTAATTCAATCATTGAAAGTAAGTCCATGATGGGAAGGATACTTTAGATATCTTACTGCAGGACAACCACGATCAAGGGAATAACAAGTTCTGGGCCAAAAAGTGAACAGTCAGAAATAGGTCCAAATTTGTCACTTGAGAGTTACAAAACGTGAAACATGATAACTGACACAATTTTAGAAGTGATAAAATTTGAACACATATTTTCTGCAATCAAAAACAATTCTTGAAACTTTCAACAGTCATGGATCTTCATTCTTGCATGATTAACAAGAAATATATGAAGTTGACAAACAACATTACTGCAAAATGTTTTTGATTACATTCTATTTCAACAATCTTGCAGGAGATGAAGAAAATAAACTTCAATTGGATTCTTTCCAAAGCCTTGTGAAAAGCCTAATAAGAAACATGTTTGACTCAACATAACGAATCTGAGCAACTATGGAGACAAAATTATGAAAAAGGTTTTCACAAACATGATGAATATGAAACAGGAAATTGAAAATTAGGTGCTTGAACAAGTTTTAAAATTCTTGAAGTGTCTTCCCTTTAAATGGCAAACCTTATCTCCAACACATGACCAGTCATATTGTCTTACTTTATTATTGGGGTTGCTCTTATTCAACCCCGTTCATGGCTGAAATATTGCCCAAGCTGGGTTAAACAATAACTCAGTGACTGACTCACTTGTTCTTATACATGAATAACATGTTTACAAGTCAATCTAAGAACCAGGATATCCTAATGAAAGGACTCTTGACAACCCATCTGTTCTATTTCAAAGTCCAACAAAATAAAATAACTATTGAAAAATATTGTTTTTGAACATAACTAACTTTCAGAATTTCTACAATGATAATTATACATATTGACAAGACAATTGTTTCCAATTGATGGATATAACCCAATCATAGATTAGAACAGAACCTATGTAACAAAGATATGAGACTGTAAATGGACAGAGTGTGTTATCATTACAATGACCAAACAAAATCTTTGCTCTCTATCAATGAGATTTCTACAGACATTTAGATAACAATGGAGTTTACGAAACAGAACCTAAAGTTTTCCACGGCAAATTTCAAACAAACGTGTGAGAGAAATATATTAGATTATCAACTTGTATTGAGTCTCTTAGTTACCATTGCGATCAAACAATTATTAATGTATAATTATGCATAGTAATGAACTTACAACCATAAACATATATGACTAATAATCTAAACGTTTCCCAAACCTTGAGTCAATCAAATCGAGACCAATCACGTTTTTAATGAGAAATGAACTGCTTTGAAGAGACTAATGCAAATGGCAAAATCTTTTATAATTTCTAGTTTAATAATATTATACGTGGAAATCAAGTTAATTCCATCAATAATATTGTTAGAGTTTCGTTTTTTGCGTTGATGTTTGGCTAATCCTATATATTCGATGTCTGGTAATAATGAGGTCTACACCACATCCTTTTACATATTCCAATCAGCTTTGCAAATCTATTATCATAATGATAGTTAGGAGCATTCTTGTTTTCCTGAATTATACATGATTACTCAGCCTTATGACATGGTTTTCAGGATATTTTGCTTTTTAAAATTTTTGTTGTCCTACTAAATGTCTACACTGAAAAAAGTTAAAACATCAACAGTAACATCGAGGTGTATTTTACGGCAAATATACAATGTTTACCTATACGAGTACTTTAAATGTCCAAATAAGAGCGAGGGATACAAGAGTAACTTTGAGCTGTATTTTAGTGCAAATTCAAGAACATAGTTATGAACCTCACCTTTAGGTTTCTTGACGCACTTCTCGTCCGAGTTGCGCTGGTAGCCCTCCTTGCACTTACAAGTGTAGGTCCCTGGCTCGTTAAAACACATTTCATTCTGGGCCGTGCACAGGGAGCTGTCTTGTGCACACTCATCCACATCTGTACAGGTGAGATGAAACAGATATATAGCTAATGAATGAAAACCAATTTAAATTATAGTATTATAAATGCAATCAGTGCTCATTCAAAAGTATTTGTAATGCACTTTTCTTTACAGTCATAATCTCATTGATTGTAATTCAAATAATATTATGTCTTCAAATTCCTAGCCTAGCCTGATTCCGACAACATAGTACAGTTTTTAAGAGACACCATGAAACAACAGTTCACGATGTCAGAAAGGATAGAGAAGATTAAATCTCTGACCAGGGCACCTGCTCGTGACACCATGACACTATGGCAGTGATGATAATCTGTTACTGAGATTTTCAATTGACACCCTATTAAAACTTCATCTATATCAGTTTATAATCTCGGATACGTTACCTTTACACCTGTCTTCTTCCCTGACATATCCCACACTGCACTCTTTGCACTTCCTGTCTCCAGACCCCGTACACCCAACACAGGCATTGTGGCATCCTGGGATACACAGGAACATTTTGTTACAGTGAGTGAGTAATTATCTAGCGTCGCTTAGGCAATATTTCAGACATAAGCGGCGTTCAAATAGTTTTTTGAAACACAGCTGACAGATGAAGAAAGCTACAGAAGTTATTTTTTCAGCCATTTTAAAAGTTCAAGTCCTTGTAAAGCATTTAAAGTTTTTCTTTAAGTGAATTTACATGACCTACATGACATAATTAAACTAAAGAAATGTCGGAATGTCATGTACATTCATGATAAAAAAGTTGTCATAAAAATATCTTTGTTTTTCTATATCAATATTTTGTCAAATGAAGAAGAACTAGTTAAATTTTACAACTTCTTGATTTAGTGAAAGCAGATACTCTAAAATCATGATCATATTAAAAACTTTAAAATTCAACTCACCAAAACATGAGTAGGATCCTGCTGTGTTCAAGCAATATTTGTCCTCTGCACACAGCTTTTCATCGTTGGCACATTCGTCAATATCTGGGTACAGGAAAATTAAAAGTATAGCTTAACATTTTATGTAAGGCTAACAAAAAGGATTAATTTTATTCTTTCATAGATATTTGAAAAATATTTAGGAAATATAAATCTGTAAATGTAAATATTTCCATATCATCCCAACATAATAAATCACAACCGAAGAAGTCATAATCAGATCTTAGGTAAAGTTTTAGTACCTAAGTCGTTGATACCAGATATAATAAAGAGAATATTTATTGTAACCCAAAAAACTATCATGAAGTAATATATCAATGTATTTCAATGTACATCTAAATAATACTATTTGAACACTTTGACAAATAAAAAAACATCAATTATTTGTACACTTTGTATTCTATTGTATATATTCAATTAAATTATTAGAAATGTGATTTTTGTTTTTTCAAATTCAGTTCACTATGCAAATATTTTCATCAGATGTAATAAAATCTTTGGTGTAACTTTCAAATATCATAGCTTAAATGATACAAAGCCTGTTTGACAGCTAATTACATGACAAGTTTTGTACTGGCCAGCTTAGGCATTTCCTCTATTCATCCTAAAAAAATTACAGAACACCATATAAGGGACTGCTACATAGCCCTGGCCAATAAAGTTAGATCTTTCCTTTATTCATTTAATCAAATTTACAAAATACCATTTTTATACCAGTTATGTTTCCAGTTTGTAACATATGCTCCAAAAATCAATAATAAAGCAACAGGTTGTATTCCCAAATTGATTTAGCACCTGTCATCTGTAAGATATAGCTTTGGATTTTACTTTGCTTACTAAACAAAACCTTTCACAAACAGTTTTATGGTTCTTCTCAATACAATTCCGGGCTATTGAGAAACCTCATTAAAATCAGTAAGAGTCCTATGACACTGTTTTTCTGAAATGAGTATTGCTAAATATTGAACTACTGCTTTGGAGTTCATGTCATGTCAGGGGTCAATTTTGCCATTTACAAATTGCACCTTTGCAGGTGAAAATCGCCTGGTGCAGCCTATTTTTATTTCAGGCAGCACCCAGTGCAGGTTACTTTTTTCTTATAAAAATAATTTGTCATATATCTTTGAAAATTGAAGTAGACAAATCCTTGGCCAATTAAATCACTTCATGTTCCTTTCATTTCAATCCAGAACAAGTTATTCATAGGTCACACTAGAAAATGTAAAGAAACAAAAACAGTTTCAATGGCGATCCGGTTGTCAATCTATCAAAGAATATGCATGCACCTTGGGTAATAGGCATGGCAAACGGAAAATATACTGCATCAACTTGTAGCGCTGATGCAAGCAAAAGTGTAAGTGCAACACACCAAACTGAATTATGAACAAAAAGGTGACCTAGAGTGGGGCAAAACCTAGAAGGATTAACAGAAATGTGATGTTCATAAAAAAAAATATTTTTGTGATTCTTGAAAAGAGGGTAGAGAATGACAAATTTACTGTGAGTCATATAGAAATGATTTTTGTGTGGTTAATTTGGAAATCATAAGAAACTTTAAACTATGGTGCAGCCTGTTAAAAAACATGAAAGCGATCCATGCAAGTAATCTTTCACATTTAGTCAATCAGCAATGTGCTTGGAACATTGTGATTGGCTGAAGATATGAAAGGCAAAAGGTCACTGTAAAAGTCACTTGGTATGATCCTATGGTGGTTCTTAGACCAAAAAGATAAGACAGATAAAGACATATTGAGGTTGTTAGTTTTATAGGTCATATTATTTCATACATGCTAACAGGACATCCACTTTTGCACATGTATCAGGCCACAATTCATAGAAAACAAATACTTGTCACATATTTGGCATTCAGGGATGAACATGCAAGTTATATCTATATATATAGATAGATATATAATCTGAACCCAGATCAGATCATAAGGTATTTTAGCACATATAAAGCTAAAATACTTAACAACACATCTCTGAATATTCACCTTTACATCCATCTTCCTCTGTCTGTGTCCATCCTGACTTACACTCGTCACATCCTTTAGGTCCTCCCTCTGTACAGAGATCCTTGCAGGAGATGTGACACGCTGTTAAACATACAACATAATCTCATAAATGAAGAAGCTTAGTTGATAGAATGACTTCCTGTCACCATGGAGGCCTGGGTTCGATTCCTGGCAGTGTCATACCAAAAGACGTTTAAAGGGTGGGAGACCTTATCGCCTTGCTTGACACTAAGCAACATAAGGATAGAACATTGCTTTAACTGATGCTGTAGTTTGGCTGCCCGGTGCCAAGAGAACAAAACAATTTTCAATGTACACTGTCATACTGGCAATACATAGTTATCATATATTCTTACTTACTTTTTCATTAGATTTTGAATGACAACTTTTCCTTACTGTGATTTAGATTGATGTGAGTATTATTGTTTGTGAAAGTTCAGTCACAGCTTAAGAGGTATGGAGTCAAAATTTATCATAAAAACTTAGCTAAAACCTGAAGGCATACTTATGGCCAACAAGCCAAACAACTTCAAGTTAAAACATTTTTTTTTCAAACTAGTCATTAACTTGGCATCAAATGCACTTAAATTACCTTAGTAAAAGGTTACAAAAACACAGGTCTTTTTACCACAAAGATGAAATTCAAAGACTATAAAGTCATACTTATGATTCATTTCATCAATGTATTACCCAGACCCCTAAAACTCCAATCCTTTTTTAAAGTATTCATAAAGTTGATACTTCAATTCTCTCAAGAAGCTTCCATCCAATCCAATTAATTACCTGAACAGATTAGGTAGGTGTCATTTTTGTGTTGTTCAAAGTAGCCATCGGAGCACTCATCACACTTGTCGCCATGGTAACCAGCATTACAGTTACATTTGCCAGTACCCTCCCTCGTGCCATCTCCCTGCAAAGTTGCATACAAGAAGTGAAATTATGCAATTGATTTTATCAATGAAACAGATCATTCACTTGACAATTGCAGAATACTTTAACTCAATAGTGAAAAATTCAGATATCTAAAATTATCCATCTAGAATTCCACATAACTTCTTTGAAGTTAGTCCAATATCAAAATGAGGAAAGCATCAAACTTCCTATACCCCTGTTATTCTGTGTGACATCAGGCAAAAAAATAACAAAGTGTCTACTAACTGTAACAATCTAAAATCTTTACTCTTTAAATTGAACTTTTTATGACAGCCAGAATGACTCTAAAACTTCAATCATATGTCATAAGATAACGGTCAAACTGTAAAACGCAACTAAGTTTGCTTACATCACAACGTCCGTTTCCAGAGCAAACCTTGGACGGGTGACCAACACAAGGGTCGCAATTTTCACCATATGTATTTTCAGGACAGCAAGCTGTAGAATTTAAGACAGAAATCATCAAAATAGTATTTAAAAAAAACATTGTTTCCATAGGTCACCATGTCTTCTTTGGTTAAAGTTAATAATTCACATGACTAAATCAGATTTGGAGTTACATGAAAGGGTGCTTCACTTTGTGTTATCATGAGTCTAAGAAGTTCCAAATAAGAACAATATTATCAACTTCAGCACAAATACAAAAGGATGTTTCTCCATTCTTTGTCTCCATATAACCTCTTATATCTGCCATGATGAACTCAATTCAAAAGGAGATAATTTTCTACAATGGTACAAGTTATTCTCTTTTTTCAGGTTGTCAAATTCATTGATAAATTAATAATCTTAGCTATCAGTTTACCATTTGAAATAATATTTTTGAAAAGTTTTATCATATATATATACAGCCCACTTACCTTTCACATTGTCAATACAAAACCATTGGAGAAAGTTATGATTTTCATTCTTTGCAAATTCTTTAAACCAGAAAGCCTCAATATAATCTTCATATTCTTCAACCATCGAATGACACTGAAATTCAGATATATCAAGGATGTCAATATACAATGATGAATGATGAATACCATGTTTCTAACAATTCAACATGCACGTATCACAATATATATATAATATATCAAACTATGCAATAATATCTTAACAAAATCAATAGGACAGTAAACATTCAGTACATTTTCATAAATATCTGTAAGTTATAAACAGATGCAGCAAAAATATATTTTGGAAATGTCCATTACTTTCAACATGTCACAACTAAACCCTAATTGTGATTCTTCAAAATTACAATATCAACTGAAATGATTTCTTTATATATACAAAACTTATCATTTGGGTTGGTAATCACCTTGGCAAAAAGAAATAAGAACCATAAGAAGATATTGTTTACCTGTTTTTCACTGCCTTTACATATATAATCTTCCATGATTTCAACTAAACGCGTTTCGCTGAAAGATGAACAAAATTGTATTATATTCATTTCACATTCAATAGCACATGAACAGCAGCTATATTTCAATTTGAGTACTGATGATCATCATCGTCATTGATAGATACCGATATATAAAGCAATATTAATAAACAGTGGAGGTAATTTTCTTAAATTCAATTCTATGATCCATCAATGCACGTTCCTTTAAAATAGTATACAAGAAATTAATAAAGTTTTAAAACCTAAAAGGACACAAAGCAAAGAGAGGGCAAATATGTTCAGAACTTCCTCTGGGAACAACACTATATATTGATTGCAATAGCATAAATCATGGGGAGTCTCATTATTGTATAAGTGAATAGATATTGTTAAACAGACAAAGACTGGGTATTGACCAATCCATATTGCTTACTATAGACTAATGTTACACTGTCTGTCCTCTATGAATGCATATTTTTCAATAAGTAAATTGTCTTTCATTGGATAAATTTTTGTGTGTGTGTCTATATATATCTGTTACAAGATGTAATAAGGAAATTGATAATATACCTCTTATCAAAGCTACCAAGTGATTTTTCTTCCCAATTTGTATTTCCACCACCAAATCCACCTTTTTGAGTCTTTTGTAAACCCTGAAAGAAAATAATATGCTTTTTATATTCAGGATAAGAGTTTACACAACATTTCTGCTGCACTTTATTTCATGTAGCAGGATGAATATCCAGACTTGCATGGCAAATGAATGTGGACATTTTTTATTTTCACTCCACAAGTCGAGGACTATTCCTTAGTCCTACTACACCCTTAAAGGCACTAGTGCACGCTTTTACGGTTTAAATTGGCTATTTTAAGGTTTAAGAGGACTTATGCCATCACTTAAGCTTTCTATCGATGCAATGAAATACTTAAAATTCTTTACTATTGACCTGCAATCAACAATGAAAACATTTAGACAGCCGCTGTCGGCTTGGACATATGACAAATCTAAGGTTAGCTGTGCACAAAACGGATATATCATAGACAGTTGAAAGCGGCTGAACTATTATTATGTGCAGCTGTTGAATTTACCTAAACTCTGAACTGAGAACAAATAATGAATTATGTTTTATGAAAGCAATGTTGTAAATTAACCTATTTAATAACACAGCATTAGCATTGCATATAGATTGAACAAAGCGGCTGCCGTTTCCACTTTTTTGGTTATAAGCAAAATCTTAATATTTCCGATATCGTAGTTCATGCGGATTTATTGTAACGTAACATTAAATACTTCCGGTCTTTAAAAATCAACTTTACTACCTGAATGTGTAAATATTTGTTAAATATCTTACGAGGTAGATTACTTAAGTGAGGATCTTGAATAATATCGAGAGATATGCAGTATCTGTGCATTCATTGTGTTAAAGAAATATTGGTGTGCACTAGTGCATTTAAGCCTTTCAGGTTTGTAGAACCTTATTTACAGGTATGCAAGTCCTTCATAGACATATCTCACAAATTGTTGACTAATCTTTGTTCAGGGTGTGAATGTGGCAGGGCGAGAGTTAAAGTGAGATCACCTCCAGCTGGTTTCAAACCTCAAGTTGAGAGTCAGGCACTACTGATTCAGCCAAAGAGATATCCTGTTAGCTTGACCCAATGGCAATAGGAAAGCTTTTAACCTTACCGTGCCACACAAACAATATAATCAACAAAATACAAGGACAAATTAACAAACCTCGTTGAAATTCTTTGCAATATTTTTGCAGGCTGAGCAATCCGGAGTCTTCTTTTTCTTCTTAGCATTGACAACGTATGGAATTCCCAAAAGAATCATGAGAAATATGACAAAACTGACGACATTTTTCATAGAAATGTTCCTGAAAGTCAAAGACTGCTTTCTGACAAGTGGAGACATTTTGGAATAATTTCACAATCCAAAGCTTTCTACCAGTAAAGGTTGAAATGTTTTTAAAAAGAGGATAACACTCAAATGACAGTTGAAACAAAGCTGAGTATTATGAAGACATTCACAAATGAATTTACAGACAAAATCAAATCAGCTGATCACTATTTTTCCAGAATATCCGAAATGAGTGCAGCACTTCCCCTCCTTATGTTTTTCGACGATCTTGAAGCCTGGACGCGAATAACATGCGTTTAACAAAGTTTTTCGTGATGTTAAAACATTAAAATCTCCCCAAGGACCACCGCAATATGCTTCGCAAGTCTACATCATCCCAAGTCAACACATTTTCTCGCCGGCACATCGACAACCCCACATGCTATCTAGCAGCCGACATTCTCCTATTTTCATCCAATGAAAATGAGCCACGACATTCATTTCCTTCCCAGAGGGGTAAATTAAAGGACGAATTGCGAAAGATGTGAAATATGCACAATGATTAATTTAGATGTTAAGTTGAAACATTATGATGACATTTTATCTAGTTATAAATACCATAGTTCATTTGAGAAATAATATTCAATTGAACTATCTATTAATCTGAATAAGCGAAAATGATATTTCGATGAATCTTTTTCCGATTTATATGAATGGTGGTTGACTTATATCTAACAACTACTGCCCTCGTTACACGTAATCAAAGAGTTCACCATGCTTTATTTAGTGAAAAAAGAAGTTTTCTTATCTCGTTTTATATTTACAAAAGTGAAAAAGCGAAGAAAATATCCGCAAAAAGTATTTACTTCTAAGACCTAATCCATTTTATACTTTTCTAAAAAAAAAAAAAAAATCAACAGACATCAGATACCGTAATATATAAATGAAGATATTAAACTAGAAAAATACTTTGGTTTAAATTTAACTTTCCCAAATATATGCCAAACTGTCAGAAAGATATGAAATCTACAATCTGACTGGTCCTTAATCGAAAACCAATATACATGTATATTTATTTCTATAGTACAGATCGAGTGCGTGTAATACTGGCTGATTTACGTTGGCTGGAGTATGTGTATCGAATTATGCATTTTATGGTATGGCAAATGGTTTTAAGCTCATAAATCTTTAAAAAATTGAAAGAGAGATAGACCAGTCAATATATTGGCTTGAAAATGTGGCAACTTCCTACACTTACACGGGTTGCCCTATGAGAATGAAGAGTTTAATATATATTGAAAAAAATGAGTTTATTATGATATAATAAATATAATATTATAATTGTAACGCAAGGTAAAATCCAGTATTCGAGTAGTTTAATTACCTCTAGTATTCGAGCGACAATTAATCTGCCTTGCTGAAATTCCGGGATTCACTTGAGCACTGCATGGCAATTTGGAAAGAAATGAGCATGCCTTTCATGAAAATCTAAGAATTAAATACCCAATTCCATATTTGAAAAAATAAATAAGTCTCTAAATTAATTCTGTCAAAATTAAACGAATCTTTATTGCCAGTTGCCTGCTTATTTGCCTCGATAATTGGTTTGAAAACCTTTCATTTGATAATTTGGTCATCGATCTTACTAATTCTATTAAAGACTTTTTATTGTATTATCAGCTTTACTTTATGATAAAATGGTCGTACAGCAAGAAAGAAGGCGAGGTGACCTGGGGTTCAACGACGTCCTCAAGAGTACGTGACTTACATCACAGCTGTTAGTTATTAGTGCAGGGAGCAAGCCCGCATTACTATTGCGACTGTGCATGTCGGTGAAACCTGTGAGCATTGGCTGGACCTACTCAACGATGGTGGTACTGGAGCGGAGTCAAGAAAGAAGCAATAAACTGACCCATGAAATCTGAGTTATCGCCTCATTATGTGCGCTTGAGTACATCGGTCAAGTGTTGAGGAGAGGAAAGCCCCTGACAGAATGAGTTCGAATTCCGTTAGAGTCAAAATGTTTTTATTCGCTTCGAGGAGTGGAAAACCCCTGATTGAATGAGTTGGCTTTCCGCTAGAGTCAGTTTTATAAAACGTTTATTCCTCGAAACACGGTTGATCTTAATAAAACTGAGCACATTATCATACATGCATAGAAAACAAATGACATGGATTACACGAGTAAAGATGATTTTAATCATGGTATTCATTTACGGCAAACAGATATACATGACATTAATGGTACGCATCAAATACACACAGATCTTAATTCATATTTTGTATTCTTGATTTATTTTATGTTAATGCTTAATAAGATTGTCGTACAGTCCCTTTTTCATACCATTCTATCTAATGATGATGTCATAGTGGATAAAGAAAAGGGTTTTATTTTCTGTTAGTTGATCTTCGACATGTTTCAATAGTCATGTAGGGTGTTAGATGAACGTTTAATAACAGTAATTTTCGATGGACTCTAGTTTCTTTGAGAGTAAGCATGGATGAAGTCCAAAAGGTTGACAAAATTCCTGTGATGTAGGATATTGTAGGCGATGGGTTTGAAATAAGCCCTGTATGTTGTAAGGGGATGCCGTGATACACTGTCTGCATTTAAACCCATATCCTGTGAGTGCTAAGTATAATGGCCCGTGAGTGTTACTTTTGACGGAAAAAATTTCTCCTGTGCGGAATTGAGAAAGTCCAATAGTTTAACCGCTTTCATTTTAGTGTATACCAGCTTTCCCATAAGCGTTCGAATTGATGTATGGTCTAATTCTTATATTGTTAGCCTTGATATAGCTGCATGTTAATCCCTACTTTTGTGACTGTAATCCTTGACAAAGCCCATGTCGGTGAAAGCTTTGATGAAGCACTAACAAAGTGGACCCTATTTTCTACGGGCGTGATCGTGATGCGGTACCTGGAGTTGATCCAATTCATGTGATGGTATCCTTGTTGAAGTCCCGAAGTTGAAGTTTCCCGTGGGTGTAAGGTTTGATGAAGTCATATCTCCAATGGATGTAACCCAATGGTTTTCTCTGAGAGTCTAATAATACTAATACAATCGACCCTATTTTCTACGGGTGTGATCGTGATTAGGTCCCTGGAGATGATCCAATTCATGTGATGGTATCCTTGTTGAAGTCACGAAGTTGAAGTTTCCCGTGGGTGTAAGGTTTGATGAAGTCATATCTCCAATGGATGTAACCCAATGGTTTTCTCCGACAGTAATTCTCTCCCCACAGAGGTAGCTCCGTTATGTAGGAATGTAAGACGGAGCTACCTCTCTAGGGAGAGAATCTCTGAGTGTAGGCCATTGAAAAGTCCTTGAAGAACTACTTTTTTTGTGGACTTAAACATTTCCTAAGGGTGTAATTCTTGATAAACTCCTTCCTCCTTGATTGGTGTAAACCTTGATGAAGTCCTATTTCCTATGAAAGAATAAGTCATTTCATGTTGGTAAAGCAAAGCTGCGATAGTCCGACATCCTGTTGATGAAAGCCTTGAGGAGGCCTTATTTTCTTACTTTATAAGCCTTGATACCTTCCTATTTCCTGTGGGTGTAAGCCCTGATGAGGTATTATTACATGTGAGTGTAAGCCTTAGTGAGATCCTACTTCCTATGGCTGTAGAGGTTGGTAGAGTCCTATTTCCTGTGGGTGTAAGCCCTGATGAGGTATTATTACATGTGAGTGTAAGCCTTCGTGAGATCCTGCTTCCTATGGCTGTAGAGGTTGGTAGAGTCCTAATTTCTTTGGGTGTAAGCCTTCTTAATGTTCTGTTTCCTGCGGGTTTAGCCTTGCTACAGGACACCATCCCGTGGGTGTAAGTCTTGATGAAGTCCTATTTCTTGTGGTTTAAAGCCTTGATGAAGTACCATTTTCTGTGGTTGTAAGCCTTGACGAAGTCCTATTCCAGTGGGTGTAAGCATTTATGAAGTCCCAGTAGTTGACCCGCTCCTCCTCGTCCTGATAGCAGGCAATGAGGAGCTCAAGGAGGCGCCCCAGCTTGAGGTTGAGTTGTCTGTGTGACCTCATTGCAGACAAGATCTCCCCACGAGTCAGGTACCCGCTCCGGTCCGCGTCCAGCTGCAGGAACACAGCCTCCAGTGTCTGGGTACAACATGGAATTTACAAATCATTAGTTGAATTTTGAAAGACAAGAATTTAAACCTTCTATATATATAAATTGATTCAAACGTTATACAACTTGTGGAGGTTACAAAGAACAATAACATAATGATAAAGGTTTTATTGATATCCATAATCTTTTTTCACAGAATTGCAACGGATCAAATATTTCTGAATTGTTTTATAGCCTTTATCTATAACCGATCGTTGATAAATATAAATGATAAATAATACTTTGCAATATTTGAAATTTGCATAAAATCAATTCTGATACGGCCTTTTTGGTTATATGTCTAATGAGATTCATGTCCCTCTACTGGAGACTTGAGTCTGCTTTGGCCTATAAATACTTTGAATAGGGATAGGTGTTTTTCAAGAGGCAACATTAAATAAACCCACTTTGGAGGTCATCTTGATATCGAAAGTAGTGAGGAACTGCTCATAGTCGAGTTCGCTGGCACTCGCCCGCGCACAGCTTATCAGGAGAGCGGCGATACTCTCAGCCGGCAAGTTGATTGGACAGGAGGACTTGGTGGCGTCCATTATTTCGTCACGTGACAACCGCCCGTTCCGGTTCCGGTCTAAGATCCAGAAATCTCGTCTCAATGCCATCTGTCTAAAATATATGGATTTATCTGGTTTATTTTGTGAATAATGGTAACGTAATTTTGTCACTTGGTATGTCGCTTTATTGTCTTCGATGATCCGTTATTTTTTGGGAATAGGAGTTAGCCTGTATAACAAATATAAATTCAAACGAAGATTTCGACATATGGCAAATAATGATATTTTTCTCAGCGGACTAGGAATAAATTAAGTGTCATAACTGCAAATTATCCAGTTTTTTTACTTGTATTTTCCCAACTAAAATGTCGTTTAAAGATGTGTTTAAATTAAAAAATATCAAGCTTTTTCTTACAATTTTCTAAAGGCTTCGTCTCTCCTATTCATTATTGTAAATTATAAAATTTCAGAGACCAGAGCTCCAGATAAGCTGCGTATTTGCGTATTTTACTCAGAAGAAAAGTCAAAATACGCAAGAAAATTAAATTGTCTGCGTAATGAAAATCACTAAAAATCTACGTTTACGCTTCTCAAAAATTAGCAATGCGTATTTACCCAATACATAAAAATTATAATGCGTATCGTGTCTTTAACAAAAATCAAAATAGTAACGTGAAAATCTCAACTTTAAGTCACTGATACATTACAACAAACATCTACTCCGAGCAATGCTTTGTGCAAAGCGGCTTCGCTTACTACTCCGAACACCATTTAGAACTCGCTCCAATTCATATAACTGATCTGATAATTCCCAGTTTTGTGAGGAGTTTAACACCGTTTGTTTTATGCAAGGTTGGGGCCTACTAAATTTGAATGTGCACACGAAACTAGCATGATTACTTTATTTTCCCAACGACGTTTCGTCAGTGTTGGCTTGTGCAGATTTAGGGCTCGAAAAAGGTTTAGTTAGGACCATCACATAGAAATAGTCATTTGACATAAATTTTTTTATTGAGAACGTATTTTCAATATATATGTGGTATAGTTGTAGAATGTAATGATGGCATTTTTTATGAAGATGATGCAAGAAAAAATAACGAGATTTGCTGGTAATAAAGAAATAAATCCGGTCAGGGATATTCGCAAGCGTGTTTAGATTAATTTATTATTGGTAACAATTACATATCAATGCCGACTCAGTTAATAAATACTCTGACGTTTTGCCGTACAAGTTTTCAATCAGTTGCCTTTTTAAAAGAAATTTCATTATTTTGCACAAGCCTAATATGTTCTGTTATTACTGATCATTTACAAACAGAAAGTAGGCTTTTCCCATATCTCTTTACAGAAAATGTTTAACGGAGGTTGATGAAACTTAATGTTCAGAATTTGGTTACGGAAATAAGGTTGTCTTGTCTTAGCTTTATTTTTGATTAGAATTTAATAACATGTTTAAGTTTTTTACGTAGGAAATGAATACTCAGATTTCGAAAAATTGGTGGGTATCAAAAAGTATGAATACCCATTTGATATTTGAAATACCCACTCAGTGCTAAAAAGCTGGGTATCATACCCACATAGCCAAAAGCTTATCTGGAGCTCTGCAGAGACAATTGAATAATCAATGTGACATTCGCTGTTCGAATGAAACAAGGAAAAATTAGGCTTGCGAAAATATCTATTGGCATTATCTACTTTTATCTCCGACTTACTGCATCATTATCGACGGTATTCTTCTAATCGCCTCCAGAAAGTCGTCAAGGGTCACGTGATCATCCTCGTCCAGTTCCACCCCATTCAATAGAGTCTGCAAGAATAGATACATAGGAACTTTGTAAAATATACGGACAAAAAAATCTCATTGCAAAGCATGGTCAAAATCATGTAATAGTGCAAGAGAATTAAAAACAATATTTTCGACTAGTATGCACATTGAAGAACTTTAGAACGATGAAAAGGGTTCAGTATCATCATTATTTCACGAAGCGACTTATTCGGGTTACCTCTTTGGTATCATTGGCATATGATTGACCCTTCGAAGACAAAGACATTAATTTAAATTGCAGAAAACAGTCTTTGAATATGTTTTGGTCTTTTAAGCAATTAATTTAAATAATTTTGTGCTTCAATAAATTTATCAGCAATGGAAATGTCTTGCAATACTCCTCCTTACAGCTTCTCCAGTCGAGAGTTGTGTTTTGATCAGGTAAATACCTACCTGAACCTGGATACATCTTGACCCCGTCCACTCATGCAGTGTTTACTCTCCCTTTTCAAGAGTAACAGTTAATCAAATGTCCTCTTTATTTTCTTTATTGGAAATTAGAAAATCACTTTCGTTGATGGAATGGAATTGATAAAAAGAAACTTAAATTGGTTAAACACATTTAAATACAAAATGCTCCTTTGAATTTTGTTCATTCTAGTGAAATGAAAAGACACCTTACAGGTACATGTATAGTTCTTTAGACATCCGTGATGTAATTAATTAGCTGTGCAATCTCACCATGCTGGTTTTGACTTGACTTTTTTGAGATCGCTTATCAATATAGTTTTGATCGGGCAACACTAAAAAAGTCCCCCCCCCCCTCCCCTCCAAAAAAAAGGTTGCTCATGTATCTCTTTTCTCAATCCTTGTTAATCTTATCAATACATTCTCCATTTAACAAATCTTCACTGCGCCCTAACTTGAAAGTCACTACAATAACTTATTGTTAGCCATCCTTCACACTGCGCCCTAACTTGAAAGTCACTACAATAACTTATTGTTAGCCATCCTTCACACTACGCCCTAACTTGAAAGTCACTACAATAACTTATTGTTAGCCATCCTTCACACTGCGCCCTAACTTGAAAGTCACTACAATAACTTATTGTTAGCCATCCTTCACACTGCGCCCTAACTTGAAAGTCACTACAATAACTTATTGTTAGCCATCCTTCACACTACGCCCTAACTTGAAAGTCACTACAATAACTTATACTAACTAGCCATCCTTCACACTGCGCCCTAACTTGAAAGTCACTACAATAACTTATTGTTAGCCATCCTTCACACTGCACCCTTACTTGAAAGTCATTACAATAACTTATTGTTAGCCATCCTTCACACTACGCCCTAACGTGAAACTCACTACAATAACTTATCGGACTTGCTTTATACTAATCGCCGATGATGACACTGTACTTACAGAACGGACTTAGGGAAATGCAGTAAGGCGTAGATTAGCCAGCGCTGGTTGGACCTTGCGTGGAACCCCTTCCTCAACTCCCCGCCCCTTTAAACTCACCAACACATCATCTTCGCTCCCCCTGAAGCCCCCTCCAACCAGGGCCTGGTAGACCTGGACCAGGGGTAGACAACCCCGGTTGTACTTGTCCTGTCGGTCGAACTCCTGCTGGAACACACGCACCTGGCTGGAATACCAAGTCTCCATCCCGATATTCAGTAGGCGCTATTCCTTAGAACGCTGTCATAGAAAGACTCTATTTATCAGATGAGTAAGTTCTTTAACTTGGTTTGATGAACGTCAATTCCTGATTTTCGGATTGTAAATAGCAGCGGATTCTCGGAGGTGAACAAAATTTCACCTTCCAAAGTGTTCCTGTAGATTCCTGATCTACAGATCGTTAGAACACCATCAAAGATATCTTGACGAGGTGACCAAAGTACCCCAGTCTGAATACTGTATATATGCGGGTAGAGACTTATAGATGTCTCAGATGACAAAGGAAATACACAAACCTTCGCTAGTCATTCAATATATATCAGATGTAGTAAAAGGTTTCGGGGTACCCGCAATCAAACGCTTGAGCACAAGAGCACAAGATAGATGTTTCTCGGCGAAGAAACGTCGATCTCGGAGTTGTGTCGCTCTATAGTTTCTCAAGGTACAGTATTCCTTTCGCTAGAGCGGTCAAGGTACTTCTGTTGAAGACAAATTGTCTTTGACACTGAGCCTCACTTAATCTAGGGTGTTGTCCTTTGTGTATCTGTAAGTGTTGCCGCAAGTGCCCGACAAGATAGTGATGACAGTTTTATTCCCGATATAAATCAATGTAAATAGTCATCATTGTTCAGATAATCATTAGCTTCATATGGCATTATAAATGAAATGGGTATACATACATATTTGTTGGATATTTACATTGATAGAAACTTTGCTCCCTATGTTTTTCTTCCAGTATCAATTATCTGTAAACAATGTATTAGAAAACACAACTGTATGATATGATAGAATCATTTTCTAACAGCTTAACGAGGAAAATATCACATAGAAAACGTTGCATTACGTTTGGATATTTCACGGCGTCTACGAAATTCTGGTATTTTGGTGTCAAAGAACTTGTACAGTTAAACAGAAAAATTGAAGTCAATATCGGTTGTTATTAAGTTAGTATTTTATTATTTCAAGCAAACTGATGATACCGTTAGTACCAGCCTTTTAACTAAAATCACTCCTTGCAGCAACTCCAGCCTTTAAAAGACAACTTCAATATTTATGTATATAAGAAACATATTTCATAATGTGTTTATTTACTGGCTTATAAACGACTTCTTTGAGATGCATTTAGAAGTTGGTAAGATGAATAGAAGAGAATAGAATATGTTATATGGATTTACAACTTCTTTATTGCAGGATTGCGACGTTTCGGTGTAAATACTAATACCGTTATTAAGCAAGTGATGGTGGACATGATTTGTAGAGTGAATAGATACAAAAATGCTATTAGGTTTATAAATGAGAATAGGTTTATTTAATTGAGATGGTTGAAGTACAGAGACATAATATAAACGGTTTAAAGTGTACAATTTAAACCGTTTATTGTGTATATTTTATTCTTTAGCCGTCACTACCATGTTATGCTTAAATGTTGTCGTGAATCAACTTCAATAATTTTTCAATGCAATAACTGGCTTATAATTGATAAATTGATATCAAAGTCTTCGATACTACTAGCTGCTCGATAGTTCCAATATACATCAACATATACATATACATATGTTGTATCCAAATATAAAAAACAAAGTAGCATACACATTTATCATATCTTCTGCTTTTATTATATCTTCTAGTGTTGAAAAAATATTGCTACTACTTTGATAAACAGCAATGATTAAATATAGCTTTACTACTATTTTTAATACGTGCCATACTCAGTGTCAAATATTCTCATTATTCTCATTAGCTTCTATGACATGATTTAATATTCTTTTTATAATTATCTGGTTACAAATAATCAACATTGTTAAAATTTCTTTAGTATCAAATTTTCCCAAGAAACTGCTTTATTAACGCTGGCTATGAAATGACACTTCATTATACCCACAGTTACTATCTGATATGATGGCATAACAAAGAGATTTTATATCCGCTTTGATCAATTACCCTCAGTGGGGCAATGAAAACAACAGCATTTCGAAATAGTCATCTTTATTCATGATAGTGCTCTCACATGATTTATGCCCCCCCCCCCCCCCCCCCCCCCCCCGCGAAAGGGCGTAACTTCTTGAAAAAAGTATGAGCATTAACAATGATATAAACTGATTTCCAGCCATTTGAACTACATAAACAGATCTTCATAATCCCTTAAATACTGAATACTCATCACAATTTCACAATTGAATCAAACGGAGGAAGCCCAAAAGGGCAATAGGAATATTGCATTTCGTCGCATTGCACGAAAATGAAAGAATGGCCCCTAATCACATCTTCACCACAGACAAGCATATTGTAGACATCTAACATTTGTCAGAGGTTAAGTTGATTATTGCCATATTTAACACATTCTAGTCTATAATCAACAATTCATTTGACGCGTCAATTACGTGCTCTGCGTATATATATATATATGTTTAAATCACAGGAATGCTGGAGTATATAATGATAATGACGATTATAAATGACACATGTCTATCGTAAAAAAATATATCAAATGATCATTGACAGTCTAATTGAAAATTGAGCTGAATCGATTGATTTGAACATCTGTCTGAATTGAGACAGCAGATTCCATGACCCAGAACGAAGCTCCTCTTTTGGGTGAACCTGTTCTTTAATATCAATAGGTCGCTCATTTCCCAAAGCGTGTCAGGAGTGTCCCAATTTCTGATGAAGTTTATGAAAATATACAGGTGACCTTTAACTTTGAATATTTATTCAAATCCTTTGTAATAATCGTCAATGAGCGTTTTGAAACAAGTCAGTTATTAACACAATATACTGTTTTGTGACATCTGAACATGTGAACAACTTCCATGCGTAGACTTCATCTTAACTACAATAAAATAACTGTATTCAAATTCTTGAGGTATTTACACACAAGTCCATTGGATTGATGGACTGTATTAACCCTGACCGACGGCATTTTTTATTGCTGTAATGCAAAACACATTTGACACTTTTTCATACCCTTTTCAAGCCTACAGTTATATATTACTAACTCGTGTTATTTAAGGATTGTTTTACATTTTTTGTGCCTCTATCGATGTATAACAGCAACAAATTGTATAACATCGCGTAGCGTAGCGTAGCGATGTTATACAAAATTTGTTGCTGTTATACATCGATAGAGGCACAAAAAATGTAAAACAATCCTTATAATTACAAAATCGAACGTTACGGTAAGATTATGAATCTTTTTATACAAATAATCTAAAGGAAACAAGGGACCGGCCATTTAACGGTGGCGTAGTAATACCAGCTTGAGTGAATCCAGGTCATTCCGTGCAACAGCTTTATCCTTACGCCTCACATTCCAATCCAACAAAACATAAACACAATAAAAACCAATTCAACATCTTAAATAGATTTTATTTGCAAGATGTTGTATAATTAACAACTTGTGTGGGCAAAATAGTGTAGAGAACAATTTATCTTGACCAAATTCATTTTCAAACACGAAACTACTTTGTGACGTCATGGGAACCTGGCGGAAGTGCATAGATACGTTAAACGTCGAAGGGTTTAAGCGTGGTTCATGTAGATTGAAAACTGACAGTTTTCAAAAGAGGAATTATTGAGGATACCCCGAGAGGACAAGAGAGATTTTGGAGCATTGATGTTTACTGCAGTGTTTGATGCAGGGACAGCAGTCGACTGCAGTGGCAAAGTGTTACTGTCAGGGTTTGGGAATGTGGCGGCAGGTACGCGTTTTTGAATGTCGGGGACATGACACGAAGGGACTAGCGACAGCGCGTCGGAGGGATTCTTATCAGCAAGAATATCGCTCATTGCGCGTTTTTGAACGGAACTACAGTCTCTACTGTAGCTATGAACAGAGGCCTCGTTGCGATGGCCGGACATCAACATTATGTGTCGGAGTTCAACCCCAGCTTGACTTAGCATGTGAATAGCAGTTGCTCTAAGACAATGGGCTGTGTATATGTTACTACACTTTGCAAGTTTGGAAATTCGCTGCATGAATTCGGAGAACATGCGCTTGCTAATAGGCTTTGTGCTGTACCAAACGTTGTCCGAGATATCTTTCTTGGACCTGCAAAATAAACTAGCTGCCCCTGGATCACAGTGTGCCAAGAATTGTTTTAATGTTCTAACTGGACAGGTCGGCCCCCCCGTTGCATACATACGTTTTTCAGATTGGATATTCGTTTCCGACAACCCCCCCTGGATATTTTTCTGCTGGGTTTCGTGTTTAAGGATTACATATTCCCTACCAGTATCATCCTTACTGAAATCAAAGGAATTTGTCATAAGCTGATGATGAAATTCTAACCCTCTACTAACAAAATGGACAGCAAGGTTGAACCAGTTACTTAGCATGAGGATTTCTGCGTCTGATTCGTCATTGAGGTAAGATTTAATTTTTTCTAGATCGCCCCCTTGAATGATTTTTTTGTGCTGGGTCGGGCGTGATTGGCCTGATTTTGCCATTAGTTTTAGTTTGGCATTAAGCAAACGGTTAGCCTTGTCGAAAGCCTTATCCCTGACAATGTCGACATCACGTCGACAGTCTTTAATTTTTCTGTTTAGTGCAGCCCTAATGTTTTTTAGGGAGTTTTTGTGGTATTCTGAGGCGAGGGCTCCTGGGAGGCTTTTCTTTCTCGCCTCTGTCTGCATCGGCGTCGCACTTGCATAAAATTCCCTGAGATAGTCCGCGATGACACCCGGGGAGGCCACAGACAAGTCGATCTTTGGTTTACCACTTTCTATACACCAAGCTGTGAAAATAAAAGGGACGTAATATCTACCATAATCAGTGAAGATTTGTTTCGTTGGTAGGCCTACTTTTTATCAATATGTATGATTTGTTGAAATCTTATTGAACCCGTTACCCTGATTATTGTGTGATATATACGTTTCTTTGAATCAGATAGGACTTGTGATTGTTTAAATTTGTTAAAATGTTAAAGATTTGATGAAGACCGAATACCCTGAGAAAATATTTAGGCTAAAACAGTATATGAGTCTTTATTAAAACCTCTTTTTGAGTACATCAATGCGGATATACCTTCAAATATAGCCATTCCCCATCTAGTGTTTCTTTTTGTGGATTCACTTTGGGCATGACTTTCGATAGCATTTATGTCTGCTTCAGAAAGCTTTTTAAATCTCGTTTCACTTGTCATCACTGTTGCGTTCTCTTTGGGATTATCGTCGTGGCTCTCTGAGAAACATGTATGAAATAGAACTTGAGAATATAATTCAAGGATTTTATGTGGTTGTATGATAACTTAGATAATTGTATTTCCACAGAAAACGTTAGAAACTCATGCGAGGAAGGATTATTGTCATTGATTCGTTAATTTTCTATTTTTACCTATTTAAACAGTGTCATAGAATTGTATTCTTTATTTATATCTTTTGTATTTAAAATGGTAATGTGGTAGAATGCTAGATTTAAATAGTTTGTATAAAATTTATTTTCAGTGTGAGCTATCTCACCTTCATCGACAAAGTTTTTTAACTGAACATCAGACTCGGGACCTCGATCCTCTGCCATTTGCACGTCTGAAAAAAAAATTTATTTATGAAAAATCGTAAATTATATCGGCCTCTATTAATTGACAACTTATCCTAATACTTCTAATACATAACTAATCATTTAACATTATGCAGAGTTTTCACTCAGTTGATTTTTTGTAATTTTTTTGTGCCTGTAAATTAGCTTGTATTTTTGTCATTTAAGAAACCTTTTTTTTTTAGAAAAGATAATATTTAGTAATTATTTACCTTCAGGGAAGTCATTCTCGAGTTCATTTGATTGAACTAAATCAGTCAATAGCTGCTGTAAATCTGTGTCATTTCCCAGATCAAACGAAGTATTTTCAAGAAAAAAATTCCCGAAAGTTGGAGAAATATCCGATTCGGCCATGGCGCAGTGCATACCCGGTAGTAGCGGAGTTAGCAGCCGATAATTTTTTACTACATATCGTAAATAAAAACACTTTCAAATGATGTATACGTTTCATTTTATTTATTTCCCAAAACTGTTTTCCAGTTCAAACTAAAACCCGTCTCTTTTATTACAATCTTTACGGAAAACCCCGATTGAGGAATTCCCATTTTCTGTATTATTAGAAATTCCAGTTAAGGTCAAGGTCAATGAAATCAAAAAGAAGTTCCAACTTCCGGTGTGTAACAACATTTTTTTCTGCATTCATCGAGAAATGGTTGCATGTTTTTGAGAGCTCTCGTCCAATCAGAATCGCCGAAAAACGTGTAACAACATCATTTTGTAATTATTCCTGACTGAGATATATAACATATATGACATATAAAGTGGATAATCAACTTCTTCGTATCACAAATCAAAACCTTCAGTAAATATCCTCATATTATTTTTCAAGTACAGACTTATAATTGACTTCAGCGTTAATATGCAAATATTCAGAATCTCAACACTTGTTCACTCAAATACCAAACATATACAACTTTCGCACCAAATCTTCGACTGGTTGGAAAGCCGCTTCAATCTTATTGGCAGTCTCTAGAAGAGTTTTGGCCACGATAGGTTTGTACCAGTTCGTTATGTTGTCCGCGTCTATAGGGAGGGGGACCAGGTTGAGGAGGAGATTAGAGGGAAGAGGGCTCATCGGCTCCGGTCGAGGGGAGGGTAAAACAAGATCGAAATTGGGCAATCCAGCTGCAATACTTCGGAGAAGTTTGAATCTATCACGCTGGCCAGGACCGAGGGTATTCGAGTCTATTCCACCTATGGAAGCTTTCACCTCGTCGACATGGGACACAAGATTCTTCACAGACAGGACTAGACCGGGAAGCTCCGATCTAAGTAACTCTGGGGAGTCACCTATCTCAGCCATCTTGACGTATCCCGGCATTCCAAGATACTCAGCCGTAGATTCCACGGACTGGACAGCCGAGTTCCAATATGGAACGACATTCCCGCCTTCGAGATGGTAGACGACAGCATCAGCAACAGCCTTGAGCGTGTTCATAATGACCTGAGCATCCATCCACACCTGGGAGACACGTGACATCTGGCGCGGAATCCCCAGGTTCCTTGGAACCAGAAGGTGTTGTTCTAATATCTGGCACTGGTTGGTCTGAGTCGAAGACGTTATTTCCACAGCTTTGGTTTTACCGAAGATTTCCACAAACGGCCATGTTTTGTCCATGCTTTTCTCTGACTGGATTATGCCGATTTGCTTCTCGTGATTGACAACCACACAGACATAGTTTCCCACTGGGACCAGGCTGATGACGTTGTCCCGCTTAGCTTCCTTCCTTCCGAGTTCCATGGACACAAACGTCGGGTGTGATATCACTGTCTGAGGAAGATCCTCTGGACGAATAAGATCCGGGTTCTCTGTACAGATTCCAACTCGTATGTGACCAACAGAGCCCATGTTGACCTTCACTAGCTTAAACTCTGCCGGTTTACCCTGAGGAACGGGACGCTTTGTGAAAGCTACCATTCCTCCTTTATAACCCAAGGTGTGATACCACCCGAATCTCGCCAGATTTTCGCTTACTTGGGCAATGGATCCACAAACTTCATGGAAAGTGTTATTTTCCACTTCAACCTCTTTCACTGGTCCCCTTAGTTCAATAAACGCCCACAGCTCATCCATCACTTGAAAGACTCCTGGACAAGGGAATGTTTGAGACGCTCCATCTTTGCTAGAACGGAACACCACTGCATCATTTGCATAGGAAAAGTATATGACGGCACCTGGATATGCACACGTGTCCATGGCGGGGGCGAAGACGACAAAACCCTCAGATGATTTGGCGGTCTCCAGTTCCTTGGTGAGTATTCCACTCCCCCTGAGACTAGCAGGGTTTCTGTTAGTGAATCCCATCACACAACGCCCAAAAAAGTATTCAAAAGTGTCCTTGATTCGAAAATGAAATCCCGCATCGTTGCCAAATGCTATATTTCCGATGCAAACTCCGTTCTTGAACCCTTTTCTTCGCGTCACGACCTTTCCATGCTCCGGATCAAGGTCAACGTCTGTACCGTGCAAGGAGTTGAACGACGCATGTGCATCTGCACGTGTGGCAGAATCACCAGTATTCACCTGCACGTGTTTTGAATCTCTTACGTTGATATAGGTTCGTGCATAGACAGTCGTTTGAGCAAAATTCAGGTTTTGTTCTCGAGGGACACAGTTTTCATCTTGGGAGAATTCGTCAGCATTGACCTTCTCGAAATCACCAAACTCCTCTTCCCCAGCGGTCGCCATTTGTTCTCTACTCTTCCACACCTTTCATCTCGTCCTGGAAAAAAACCAGTACCTAGATTAATTCAACTTTCCAAAATAATTCAACGTATTGATTATTGTCTCAAATCTTAAACTCGTTTTGCTTTTGGGCCTTAATTTTCGCATGACGAATTAATACACAACGGAACATATAGTGCAAAACAATCAACGAAACATTGTAAAACACTGCCGAAAGTGATTCAGCACACTTCCATATTGTCGACATTATAGGAAGAGCTGAAAATTTTCATAGCATGGATATTAATAGGCTGTTGTTACAGTCAAGGAGCTTATACATGCACAAGTGTGCTGTGTGTGAAAACCGCCGAAAATCTTCATTTATCAACTGTCCATGAACGAGAGCCTCAAATACAATCTGTGGTTTAGAGATATGCTGACATGTAAGTATGATATGTTAACCCGAGTTCACGTAGGACCTGGGTGTTAGGGGGGTGTTTAAGGACATTAAAAAATCATTGTTTTATTTATACTGAAATTAAAAGTTTTATTGACTGTCTTTTTCTTGAAGACAGTCGTATTTAGACTCAATTACGACCTAGGATACAAAGCGGTGCTTAGAATCTTTGGGTTTACCGGGAATGGGGGTGTTCGATGTAATAAAAAATTTGTCGTTTTCGAGAAAATGCAGCGCATTTATTTCAAAAAATAAACCTTCCAATGAAAGACATTAAATCGGATCGCAAAGTACTTAACTTGAACTGCAAAAGTATTCAACTGTATATAGCAATCGAAACTTGAGAAGTTACCTGTTCGTATGACAGCGCTTACCGACAAACACCTGGGAGTCAACGAAGCGTGTCAAACCTGTTTGTGGCTAGCCTCTTTTAATGTCCTGTTAGTTGCTTGTAACATTATGAATATGTTGTATTTTCTAGTTTTAGATAATATTTTGCAGTGAAGACTTCCGAATTTAATCAACGGTACATTTTCTTGACTCGCTGTCCTATACCTGTGACTCACGATCGATATTGCCTGAACAATGCGCAATCTTTGAATGACGAAGAGGGAACAGTCATAGTTATTTCTCTATGTTAAATGATAATTAATATTTCCTCCGGCGTGTCATGCTTGGTTTATGTGGTTTCCTTAACGTTTTGTTCTTCTACATCAGCTATGTCAGTATATAAAAAAAGCCTGGATAGTAGCCGTCCCCAAAATGGTCTTTTGTCAATTTAATGGTAAAATTGAAGGGGGCCTAAAAAGGATAACATTCCACAGGTAACCAGGTTCCGGGCTGGCTGACGGACCCATTTTCTATCCCTGGGTATATGCATATATCCTATTTTGGCTGTATATGAACTGTAGGACTTGGTTACCATGGATACAAAAGGTATCGATCGTTATTGTCCATCGCTAATTTTTCATTACTAACATTATTTGATTCACTGCATACTTTTTATCATTACATAGGGACTCAGTTTGCAAATTATATCATTCCCCTGATGATATAAACCTACACGGATATATTGATAAATGTGCAGCGTAATTATTCAGAAGTACGCGTAAAGCGGAGGTTAGATATTTAAATGTTTATTCCACTAAACGAAGCACTCATTAATAAATGCACTTGTATGCATGCTTTGATAACACTAAAATAGCGAAAACAAACATGATTAATAGTCAATCATCATATCAAAGCAGCAAATATAGTTTGAAAGCAGGTTTCCTACATGGTGACCTATTTGTAATCCTCCAGCTGGTTGCGAATGATTATTATTCGAATAGAGCAAATCATGGCGAATATGTTATTCCTGACTCCTACAGAAGATACATTAGCATCCTACCTGTGTCAGAAGGACACCTGTGCCCTACATCATGGCCGTTGCACGCGCAGGAGAACGGCCGAGAGCGGTGATGTCTGCTACCAGCCTTACTCAAACATGGCGCGCGGCTCACAGTGTTTTGCACAAGGTCCCTGTTTGCACGGATCGCTCTTTGTTTACCGACAACCTGCCTTGTGCTCTAAATTTAGCTAAGCAGTCATCGCTATATACGTACATACTAGGGTTTTCCTGTACAAGGGGGAATTCTAGGAAAAGGTAAAGGCCCTATACGCGCAATATTCAAATCAAATGATAAAGCAACACGAAATTGTGAAATGACAACAAATTGAGCAATACTGTACGCGTATTGTAAGAAGGAACACTAGCTAGGATTCACTGCATTCTTTCATTGCTTCTTGTTCATCCAATCCCTTGTATTGCTGGACTTTGTGTCATAGTTTATGATTGAAACCATGATTTTCAAAATTATTACTATACTATTTTATTATTTATATTATTACTATATTATTATAAACTATATAAATAACAGGTAACCCCGATAACTGCAGATAACCCGATAATGACATCAAGTCAATGTGGTTACATGTATAGGATTCTATAGATATTCTTTATTTTCCAGTTTTGAAGATACAGTTGTATACAAGAGTAAATAATAGTTTGAATGTCAGAACATGAATAAATATATATAGGTACCGCAGACCAAATTTTTCTTAAAGAGAAATCGTATTTTTTTTAATTGGAATGTGTTCAGGGTCCATTACGAATAGAAAAAACAATAATTGTTTCAAGATATCATGTTTACATGTTTCAGGAAAAATCCACAAAGTACACTACCCTGGGTGTAATTTTTTCATTTTCCAATTTCAGTTTGGTTCACTGCTCTCAAAGTCAAGATTTTTGTTTTATAAACAAAATAAGCCTATGTACATGTAAAATACACTCTAGCAAAACAATGTATGTAATAAAATTGAAGAAAAGTTGTTTCTCCGTTTTTTTAAAGAATTTTTTTCACACGTCATTGACTATCCAGAATTCGAGAAAACGATCTTAAACCGCAGCAGTTCACAAGTTATTTGGTCTGAAATGTAGAAACAAATATGCTGTGATGATTAAATCAATAACTGAATGTTGATGAATTAATATTGAACCAAATTTACTATTATTTATGTTGAAAATATATAGAAAATACAAATATTCAAAGAACGAAATCGATTACATCGATTTGTAAATTGCTTGAAAAATCTTTCTTTGTGTGAGTTATCAAACCTACACATCTAAATGATAGATTAAATTTACAATGGGCCAACAAGATGTATAATAGCCTTAATACCTTTATAGTTTACCAGTTATTAGATGTGTAAATATAGATTGTCAAGAGTATAAAGAGATAAATAAATCTAAGACTATATAAAAATAATTTGTTTGTCTAAAATCATAAAAAAAAATTAAATATCGGAGTTCGTATTACAGTTATCAAGTTTTAAGCTTACGTAAAGTTCATATCAAGAAATAAATTAACTAATGTTACGAAGTAAAATAACTCATGTCAAGAACTAAAATAACTCATGTCAAGAATGAAAATAACTCATGTCAAGAACGAAAATAACTCATGTCAAGAACTAAAATAACTCATGTCAAGAACGAAAATAACTCATGTCAAGAACTAAACTAACAAATACAGCAGTGTCGGGTACAGATACGCACTAACTCAAAACTTTACCTAGAAAATCAGGACCAGGTAGCACACCTACATCGGCCCGACATCGGCCTGATGCTGTTAACATCATCGGCCCACAGCCGGCTAACTTCATCGGGCCGACGAAGTTTTGCTCATCGGTTATTCATCGGCCCGATGTCGGAGAATGATATATCGGCTGAGCATCGGTCCAGCATCGGCCCATCATGGATTTACTAATTCATTGCTTTCTTGTAATTAGTATTAATTCACAGGTGTTGAGCTCGAGCATAGTCTACAGTTAATTACTAATCATTAGTGAACTGTCAGCTCTTTGACATCTTACCCTCTGCTTACTTTACAGCTGAGTTTAAATCTATCCTGGGTGTAATTTTCCTGATTCAAACAAGTATTCATCAAACAAGTACATCAAACCGAGACATGCTCAAAATTCAGGAAAAACATCTCTTTCAGTACAGCATTTTTATTAGCAAAACTGATACAATGGTGGTAAAATTTGACAGTGAATCTTCCTGTTTTCTTGAAAAGAAGAAGTATCCCACCGGCCCCTAATAGAGTTTTTCTCTGAAAAAAATAAAGCATATAGTAAATATTTTATGAAATAAACCAAAATTATATTAGTTACCTTTACTAAATATCTACAAAACATATAAAGAATTACATTAAATATAGTGATTAAAATCATATATGATAAACCAATTAGAACTAGATATAATAAATGTTATTCTTGTAAAAATCAATAAAATGTATGAAAAACGGAAATCTGATGATTAAAGGTGATGCTTACTCAAATCTTACTCTGGCATTTGTACCCCTGGACAGATGGGAAAGCATATCCCCTCCTGAAATAAAAGAATTTCGATGAAATTGGAAAAGAAACGGGTATATAAGTTGCCCATTAATATTACTTCCGCATAGATTTTCAGGCTCATAACTTTCACATCTTTTTTCAGTTGCGATTAGCTCTGAAAAGTGTTAGATATTTCACATACTCATACTGGTGGTTACTTATTATTGCTCAAAATCAACCCCCATTACATTTATACATACTTAGGTATAACCTCACCATGCAAATCATACGTTGTCTATCGTCTCTGTGACTGAAAAGTTGAAATCATCAATAGAAAATTGGATAGAAAGCATTTGATACAAAATAAATCATTTATTGATATAAAAAAAAGCGTGTCTGATGATTAATTGAAATGTCACTCCTTGAGGTGTTGGAGTCTCATATACAGATCTTCATCAGTTGTTTCATATAACAGACTCGTGTTGTTGTTGTTTAGAAGTAGCAAGTTTTTTCTGATGAAAAAAGTGAACACAAAAATAAATGTGACCTACTGAAAGATATTGTTTACTAAAAGGAGAGTTTTCCGACAAGCGTACCACGATTCGAATCCATATCCCTACATCAAATGATAAAAGTTGTTTTATAAAAATTGCCGCCAAAGATTTTGTTTGATACTTGATTATTTCCTCTACAACCACGGATGATAGGGTTGACTAATGAGTTTTCTTCGCCCTCTGATAATACGTTTGGTATACGTTTATATTTAATGGAAGTAAGAAATGTTTTTTTTTAGTTCTACGTGCTAACTTATGTTTTACCTTCTGAAGATAATACTTTTGGTATACTCTAACGTATTGGAAAAAAATGAAGAAATTATGAATATTTCCAAACGAGGCTTTTCGGTTCACTATAACGACAAAACAAAGATCTAAAGTCGGTTCCTTGACCGAAACCGGACAATGACGCGCGCCAATTACTCAAACTTTAATTGGTAAAAGTCACAGTGAAAGTCTTTTCTCTTTTTACATTTCTTTGTCAAATATAAATTGCCCTATTTTGGCTTTTGAGATGAATAGGTGACATATTTTCAATTTAAATAAATTCATTCTATCGTTTTAATGAAACCGCTTATAGATTTGATAGTTTCACACACCGTTTGTAAGATAGTTTTTCCTGAGAATAATTGTGCAATGAAACAGCGATAATTCATATAATGCAAACCACTGCGCCATCCCGCCCCCGTTTCCCACAGATCACCATTATGAACGTTTTTAAAACTATGTGGATAGTTTGGTTATATCATTGACTTACCTTAGATACGAAATCGAAAATTAAGCAGAAATTTTGAGGTTGTAGCTTAGAAATGTGCCAAAAATAAACAGGATCTGAGAAAAAATTAAATCAATTGCATGATGCTACACTAGATTTTCATGTACGTCTATGAAAATTCTATGGAAATACTGGCACGGATCTGTACTTTGAAGCAGTCGTAAAATATTTTAACCCCGTGATGTATGATAATGTTGTTCGAAAAACGAAATAATATGATTAAGGTAATGTTGAAAAAAGTATGGATTGCAGAGTGTAATCCTAACGCCGAAGGAAAAACATAGCACCTTTGAGCAGTGGACATGTAACTGGATATTGGCGCTATATAATTAGATGTTTGTGTGAATGAATACATGAGAAAGACGGTTGGCAATGTTCCATTCTCTAAACATGAACTAAATAAAACTTTGTCTGTGATGGATATGACTTAGGTATGCAAAACCACAATGTGAAAATTATTGACATGGCTTCAGCTTGTGTTATAACATAACACTCGCTAGATAATCAAACTTTCCGACGCATTAATGGATGTGTGTATCTAAAAAAAGAGGGTGAATGCATCTTACATGCTTATGTATGGAACCACACTATCTGCAATACTACAATGCAATACAAACAGCTTAGTACTCAATACACGCTTTGGCAGTCAATGCCCGATGGTCGAAATGGTAATGTGTTGGTACACTCAGTGCTGGCAGTGTTGCTTGACCGACGGTATGTGTTCGAATCTCGCAAGTAGCTCAATTACAAAAATTCGTATTCTTTCAAATAGAGAGTCCACTTTAATCATGACGATGTCACTTCTATTCTCTTTCTAATTTGCATGAATTTCTAACACATAAATCTGACATAAAAGCACGTTTCAGTTCCTCTCGAGATATTATTTCTATGATGATAACGATTTATACACATGTTCACGTGAATCTCTTTAATCATGTTAACATGTGCGATGATAATGATGTTTTCCATCGTGTCAAAGATCATTATCCTACTTATCACATGATGATAATATCACACCAGGCATGTACACTCATTATTTCCCAAAATTAACTCAATCTGTTACCTAGTCACGTTACTGAAATAAACTTTCTACATAAACCTGCAATTTCGTTTAATGTTTTTGTAATGTTTTATTTCAAGTTATTTTGATAAGGTTATTTCCGAGAGTTGCAACACTTATATCACCATGGTTACGTTAATGGATCGACATGATGTCAAAACATGCTTTTGATGTTTCATGGTACGTAAAATCTTATCAGAGAGCCCAGCAGTCTCATTATCGCTGTTTTTCCTTTACGATTTACATTGTAATGGTTTAAAATGATTTGTATGATTATCGAAAGTAAAGAATGATTAAGAAAATCTTGAATTGTTTACTTTCGATAATCATACGGAGAATACGGAGTACAGAAAATAATTTGAAATGTTTAAATTGATGAAATAAAACATCAAAATTAAGTCATATACGTCTAGTTAGACATTCTCAAGAACAAATTTAAATCTAAAATCAAACTTCTTTAGATAGTTCAAGGTCCTTTTAGATATTTGATGCAATAAACCTTTATCAAGAATGAAAACTATAGTTGCACAGTTTAGAATATGAACAAGCAGCTTGAGTATTTTGCAAATTATATGACATATAAATGAAATGAGCTAAATTAGAATGTGTAAAACAGTTAGATATAATCAATAAAAAACATGTACATACATCAAAGTTGTTATTGTATCACATATCCGTTAATGTTTAGAACTTATTAATATGTGTAACATTACACAACCGTATATATTTCTTTGAAACCTGTTTGTGCGAATACTAATGTCTGCATTGAACCAAAATAAGAACATAACACATATACCTGAACAATAATACGCTCAAAACTGATCATGTGTGACAATAAGGTGTTTATTTAAAAGGTCATCAACCTGTTACTGAAATCCATACCCACGCGTTATAGGCCCGTAATGCCATTTATTCTATGCAACAAGAAATCGTGGATCCGAATGAATTGATTTAATCTTTATAAAAGGATTTTAAGTAAATTTCAGTAAAGAAAAAAACAACTCAAATCTAATGCAACAAGCGCCCTTTGATATCAAATGTTTCAACGAGTAGTAGATGACGATGGTAGTAGTAGAAGTATTAAAGTAGAAGCAGCATTTGGAGCAAGGGTAGTAATGGTAGTAGTAGAATTAAAGGAGAAGTAATAGTCGTAGTAGTGGTAGAGGCATCAGCAGCAGTAGTAGTAGTAGCAGTATTAGCAGCAGCAACAGCAGTAGTAGCAGCAGTAGTAGTAGCAACAGCAACAGTAGTAGTAGTAGTTGTAGTAGTAGTGGTAGTATTGAAACAGTGGTAGTAGTGATGTTAGTAGAAGAATAAGTAGTAAAGTTTAAGAAATAGTATTCAAAATAAAAAAAATAAATGAAAAGTATAAAAGTAAACACACAGGGAATTAAAGTAAAGGATAACAAGATTGGTATCATTTACTATACAGGTTTTAATGAGTGAACAACAGCTTAGTGTCGTGAGAGCTTCCGGCCTCTGTAACGACCGCTGCCTCTAATGGCAAAGTCATTAATGTTTGCAAGCTTTTAACTACGTATCTGTTGTGATGCCGTGTTTGCGATGTGTTTCGTCCGTGTCTGTTTTGGAGTCAGTATACTGAGGTCGATAAGTTACAATTGACTGTGATGGATTTTGTACAAATACATCGTTTGAATGTTACTGACTTTACTGGGATGTGTCAATTGGAATGATATTGATAGAATTTAAATTTGGAGCGAATGTTTTGAGAGTAAATTTAGATAGAGGTGTTGATTAGCTTTGTGTTTATCAAAATTTTAATGGTTTTTATGAACTTTATTTTGTTACATAAAAGAGTCATTAATTTTATAAACAACTGTTAAAGTTTTTTGTTTGTTTGTTTTTTAAACAGGGAAACTCAAAGGCATGGAACTGTGTCATTTGATCGAAAAAATATTAACCTTAATCGAAGAACTCTCTTGGAATGATTAATGAAACGATACACATTTTACTTTTCATATTTCATTTTCCCCTTAAATACTGTTTGATCTGAACAATGAAAACAACATCAGTTGATTCCATTTATCAGAATAGGATGACACGATTGACAAAAGTCATTCAACCAACGACTTGTATACTGACACCTTCTGGGCATGTTATGTCAATCTAAACATAGTTAGCATGGGGGTCGTACACACAAAGGTCCACAGTCATGTACGTAATGGCAGAACGCCAACCGCTTGGATCCTTCCGCTGGAAGACAGTGCAATGCGTCCATCGATCCTAGCTGTAATAGTGTTGTAGCAGTGGGAGCCACGCTCAGTGTTCTCGTGACTATGTACTGGATAATACCAATCGTCGCACTCGCACTTGCGCTCAGGTAGGCAATTCTACATATCATATGTATACTTCATATATGATACCAACAGGTGATACATTGTGATTGTAAGAGTAACATGTGTGCATTGTGGATTGAATTGTATGTCGTTTTTTCTTTCAAATATTGACATTTTGATCTTGTCGTTGTCGTTCAGGTTCTCTTTATTTATTAATCGCACGTTTAGTACTTACTATGTTGATCCTCTTTATGTATAACGTCTGACTGCGTAAAAAATATTTTTGGTCATGCTTTTAAGAATATATATATTACGTTCCCTCTCCTTGCTGTTATCCAATTCTTATAATTTGAATAAGGGAGACTACTTAAGTTAAAGAGCACAATTTATGTAAGTTTTGTAACGTCTAATAGCACATTTTATGCCTTTACATTACATAACTTAACCATAGATTAAGATACATTACCTTGATGTTTGTTGTGGTAGCCTCTATTGCATGTTATCAACACCAGCACTGTGGTTTAACTTATGTTAATATTGACGTGTAGCTTATTATTTTGTATGATATCATTAGGGGATAAGCTTATGATATCATCTTTATGTATATATTGTGTCTACATATCACATTCTTCTTTACATTGGAGTTATGAAGTATTGAAAGTGTCCTTTTCTAGGAAAAAAGTCTAAATCTATTTTCGTTTGATCACCTATTTCGTTATGTTTGGTCTTGCTCTGTTAGTGTCCACATTTTTCAAATGACCTTTCTGAAAGGCGTTAAGATTTAAGAGATTCAATGATCATGAAATTTTCTTGCAGTTTACAATACAATGGAACTTAGAATTGTTTTGGCCATAATAATGACGATCCTTAATGATGAAAAACATTTTAATTACAACATTTTTCTTGATATTAATGACCATTTTATCGTTTTCCAATTACGTAGTATTACACATGCTGTTGTTCTGATACAACATTCCGGCTTGAAGCGAATTCCCCAATGGTTCAGTTTATACATGTACGATATGTGTCGCCATTCAGTCCTGTTTTTACTCAGGCCTTTAATGTAAAAGGTGCTTACAACTCACGGATTGTGAACTTGTACATTCAGTTGTAGAATGAACTCGCCCACTTTACAATAAGAAACCACAAACTGGGACCAACTAAGAAAGAAGCCACATATCAATGTGTATAAGGAACTTATTTACGCTCATACAAGACAGAATTATGTTTATGTGTGAACCGTGGCCCAGACCTATTGTGGATACCTTAAAGGTTCCCCGGTACATCCAATAAACGTTTACGCTATGATTTCACCACTAATAACGTTATGCTTGCTCACTTTGGTTGTATTAGTGTATAGCAAATAACATTTTCGCATTGACACTGTTACGTGATCTGTCCAAAAACATGTAATGATGACTTATGTAATGTAATGATTTTCTTAGTACTTTTATCCTTTTATGCCCACAGAAAGTTTTATCTGACATACAAATACGCCTTTATGTTATGATTTCCCTTCTAGTAATGTACTGTTTGCCAATTTCGTTGAAATGGTGAATAGTAAGTATGATTTTCTCATTTAAGGAATTACAAATGATCTGTACAGACATTTGTATTATCGTAATATCACTTCGTAATATATTTCAACATAAAATCTACTGTATTGACATTTTTTCCTTATTTGATCTTATTTTTCTAATGCAAGTTCACAAGTTATTTCCTGTTTCCCTTATTTATGACTGCCCATACTAATATCCAAACAGCAGTTACTATATACAAATTTCCCTTCAAACAATTAAAGGTTTTACCAACCACGTATAGAAGTTGTATAGAAGATTTACTGAAAGTTTCTCTCCAATTCGAGAAATGACCATTCATTACAAATACCATTTTAATATATGTCTACAGATTTACATTGTGTTTTACCTCTTATTATTCACGATCATCAATTTGAGGTCTATAAAGAATCAATGATATCTTAATTTTATATAAATTTGATTTTATTCATAATTTTCAGATTCAATGTCAGATTGTTTTCGTACACTGATTTGTTCCCCAATTACTTTTTGGATGCTTTAACTATATTTTCTCACTATCTTTTGCGCCGTTTTATTCGAGTATATATTATTTGGTATATTCCCAGATAATTCGAGTGAATATTTTCAATAATGACAAATATTGATTTCAAATTACTCCCAAAAACCAATCCCGCATTCAGTTTTCAGGAAACTGGTTTTCCTGGGGGACATATTTCGCATACCGTAATGAAATAATGGATTAATTACCCGCAATGCATATTTCTGATGTTTCTGTTGTGTTCTATATCGAAGCATCACTTTGAACAAAATGAGTTACCTTGAAACCTTTCTATCAATTCATTTGACACCTCACAATTGCAATTAATATTTATTCTACTTCAAAAAGGCATGTTATTGATTTGTCTTTGATAAGTTATATTTGTTTTGGTATTTGATTTTATTTTGCAAACCGTCTTAATCATTATCACTATTCTCCAAGTGATGTTTTACTTGTATTAATGTCTAGCAATTTGATGATTTTATGTTCGTATACGTCAACATGGACTACACCATTTGAGCGGATAAATTCAAGATTATTTTATTACAAATTGAACTATGGAGTTTTGATATTATGCATATTTTATCCTATATTCATTTGAACATGCACACACAGATCAAAACATGATTTGATGTTAGAGGAGAAAGAGTTTAATAGATGAGAAACAGAGTTATTGTACTTAACATGCTGAAGACAAGTGTATAAAATACAACTTTGTTAAAACACTCTTTAGCCCTTCAATCTACCTTTTCAAGTTTTCTCATATTGGAATTTGTAAAAAAACATTTTCTTAAAGTTTCACTTTCTGAAATGTATTGATTAGTTAAAGAAAGGCGGATACGATTGGTAAATTGCAGAATGGTCTGAAAGGTAACAATCCATACCATTTAAATTATTGAAGAAACTTATAAATCGATAAATTGACTCTGCTACAATGTACATCTTATACTTGTAATCAAATATTGATGAAGACGCTTTGAGTTTTTAAACGATAACATTACTTTGTAATTGTTAAATCAATTAAAAGGACAGAAATTTCATTGTAAAATGTAAAATTCACTGTATACATTTTCAAATAAAATTTTATGAATGTTTTCCCGTAAGCCTTTCTCCTATTACATTTACTCATATGAATGTGAAACCAATAACTTATTACTGGTTATTCAGTTTTGTAAATACAAACTATTTTGTTTATCGAAACAAAACGTATAATGAAGAAATGAACAAAACGTAATGATACCATTGATGCAATTTCTGATAATCATTCTGGAGTATGATTGATGAGATATCGAGATTCTTGACGCTCATATTTTTTACTCTTCTGCAAGATATTATCTCATCGGGAACAAAACTGAAAAGAAACAGAGCTGTTCTTTAATATATTCAATTGACAGCCGACTTTGCAAGGTAGTTCCCTGTTGTGAAAGGTACCTGTCTTCCTATGGCTGTCAATAATGCAATGAATGTTTACCTTAATGTTCCCTTATGTTTGTACCTTAATGTTTGCTAGGCAAGTATTAACCCTTTGACAAGGTATCTATATATCTTTAAGCATATAATTTGCCTTGTATATTTCGAAATAGCAGAATAAAAGGGGAAAAAACCTATTAAGTTATAACAGAACGATCATTTCTGTAAAAGGGGATTCATTCTAATTTGAGCGTATTACTTTTGATTCTTCATGTAAAATCACATTGATTCTTGTAAAAATAACACTTCTGTATCATGAATATGACATTTATATCTTAACAATCGATTATAAAACGGCTCTTGCACCTTCGTGAGTTCTATAACACTGAACACTGAAGAATGTCCCTGTAAGTTCACCACCAGAGCGATGAGTGCTTTCCTCGAGTGAAGATTATATACTTAGCTACTGAATGAGCGTGTGACTACATACCATTATCGGTAGGCACGTACACATGCAGTAGTTTACATCACTGAACGAGCTCATCGACACGTAACATTTACTTTATTCAAAAGTGCTAATCGATTACTCTTGAAAATGGCCATGCTATTGGAGCTTACATTCCCTTGTAATTTATAATGTAAAGTTTTTGTTTGTATGATTATACTTTAACTGGTATAGGCTTTTAATATAAATTCAATAATTGAATATTCGTATTAGGCAAGAACTCAGCGCCACCTAGCGGTCGAGAAGAGCGGACGCATGTCACAAGTGCTCCGTGAAAAGTTAGAAATTTGGCGATTTTTAGCAATTATTTTTACCCAATTGTCACCAAAAGGGGAACCCAGATACAGGTCTCATAATGGGATGCGACCAAGAAACATACAGAGCGAGAATAGGTGGGTATCAGTCAACGTTTGTCACATTCATGCTGAAACGTGGTAGACAAAAGGCCGCCATGAAACCGCACGTGCTGCACGTGCCCTGGTCGAGTATGAAGTTGGGACTTCGAGTGTGCGTGTGTCTATCACTACTTCTTCTGCTTGGAAATGACGTGGAGAAAAATCCCGGACCCCCTAAAACAAGACAGACAACGCTGCCGGGGGACATGAGTAATACTGACATTATGAAGGAAGTTAAGCTCATGAGGAAAGAAATGAACGCGAACTTTGGTAAACTGACTCAGAAGATCGCGAGTGTCGAGCATGATATTGCAGTGCTTTCAGAAGAAAACCGTGAACTGAGAAAACGCGTCGGAACTCTTGCTTACAAAATGGACATATTCGAAAGTCAATCAAAAAAGCTTAACCTGATATTCCACAACCTGGAAGAAAACGCTGACGAGAAACCAAATGAAGTAGAAGAGAAAGTTCGTGACGTCATAGAAAACAAACTCGGCTTAACAGACGGGATTGGGCTCGACTCTGTGCGACGTCTCCCGACGCGGTCATCTACCGACCGTCCAGTGCTGGTCAAACTGCACAACATGGAACAGAATATACTCAGAGCGTCAAAACATCTGAGAGGATCTCCTATCAACATCGCGCAGGACTTTACAGACCGAGTGCGAGATATCCGAAGAAAACTGAAAACCTACATGGACGAGGCACGTGCGGAAAACAAGTTCGCCACCTTAAGATACGATAAAATACAAATCGATGATAAACTGTTCTCGTGGAACGACGAAGGCAAACAACTGAAGATGATGAGAACCGTGAAATCCTTCAAACGCCTTCCCGGGTCAGACCGACCTGACAATAATGACATGACCCCCGACCTGGAGAGCTAGAGGTGTGGCCGAAGCCATGTGTATCCCATATATTCCTGGAGCTGTGTCGTCTGGAACATTGAGGGATTAAAAGGAAAGTTAGGTAACCCTGAATTTCTAAACTATGTGTCATTGTTTGATATCGTTTCTCTGGTGGAAACCTGGATCTGTGACTGCGATGTGATATCTATTCCTGGATATACTGTCTTCAGTAGCTCGAGACAGAAATCGGATCGTGCTATTAGGAACTCTGGAGGTATAGTAATACTGGTTAGAGACTCTATCGCGCAATATGTCAAGTTATTACCTAGTTCATGTAAAGATATTATGTGGTTACATGTCAGATTTAGAGATCAAAATGTATTGTTGTGTACTATGTATTTCTCCCCAGAGGGTTCTAGTGAGTTTGCTAATGAGCCATTGTTTGAAATCATTGAACATGATGTAAATGAGTTCATAATCACTAATCCAGAATGTAATATTATTGTGCAAGGAGATTTGAATGCCCGCACTGGCGACGGGTCTCTGAAGGACTATATTGTAAATGACGATCCTATATACTTACCTATTGACAGTGAACTCGATTATATTTCTGATGACAGTGTAACCACTCGTAAATCACAAGATAAAACTGTAAACAAACGTGGACATGCACTATTTGAACTTTGTAAACAAACCGGTCTTCGTATTTGTAATGGTAGACTCTTCAAAGATGCTGGCATCGGCAAAATTACATGTTTCGCCAACAAGGGATACAGTGTCGTGGACTATGTTCTTTGTTCTGCCGCCACAATGTACATGCTATGTGACTTTAAGGTTGATGATCAGATCGAATCATCACACGTACCAGTGACCTATAAACTTGAAATGAATAACGAAGCTGTCAATCAAGCTGCCAACAAACTGTCGAAACAACAACGCTATGTCTGGAAAGATGAACTCGAAAGAGACTACATTAATAATTGGAACGTCATTCCTGATAGTGACCGCAATATATTTTATCATTATTTGAGCTTTGGAAAGATAGACCTTGCGGTTGAACATTATGGTAATCTGTTGTTAACATGTGCTAACAAATTTCAGAAGAATGCCAGCGCACGGAATGCACCACGCAAGGGAGATAACTGGTTTGATCACGCATGCCGGACAGCTCGCACGAGGGCAAGGCGCTTATTACGTGCAGTCCATGCTTGTAACAGTGACTCTTTGAGACAACAGTACATTTCAGCAAGATCATTATATAAAGACTTATGCAAACAGAAATCCGCGTGTGCTCGAGAAATGATGTCAAACAAATTAAATGATGCTTTGTTACAAAAAAACAGTCGACTTTTTTGGTCATGTATTAAGACCAGACGATATGTAAACAAAAATAATATTACACCCGAGGCATGGGTTTTACATTTCCATTCATTATTTCAAGGAACAAATGTTTGTGAAGCAGAGGTTGAGTTTTATGATTATGTCTCTGATTTTGTTAACTGTATTGGTGACAGTTTGGTTGAAGCTACATCTGTTGAATCAGACTTAGATTTGAATATTACGTTTGAGGAAGTGCGTTGTGCAATTGATGGTATGCAGACTGGTAAGGCACCAGGACTAAGTGGTATTCCTGTTGAGTTCTTTAAGAAAGCACCTTCATTTTGTATAGATATGCTAGTGTCATTATTTAATTGCATTTTGTCATCCGGAAACTATCCACAGGAGTGGACACTTGGAGTTATTTTGCCTATACACAAGAAGGGGAGTATTAATGATCCTGCTAATTATAGGCCAATTACGTTACTGGAGGTTAGTGGTAAGATATTTGCCAAGGTTCTAAGTGGTAGACTGAATAGATGGGCTGTAGAAGAAAAGTTTTTCGCAGCTGAGCAAGCAGGTTTTCGTAAAGGGTATCAAACTATTGATAATATCTTTATCCTAGATACTATTATTTCTAAGTACTTATCTCTTCATAAGGGTAGACTATATTGTGTTTTCATTGATTTAAAATCAGCTTTTGATTCTGTTTTAAGGCAGGGTTTGTTCTACAAACTTTGGATAGGAAATGTTAAAGGGAAAATGTTTCGTCTACTTAATAATATGTACAGTAATGTCAAGGCTTGTGTTTCTCTAGACGGCGGCAATACTGTTTTCTTTGAATGTTTATTTGGAGTTAGACAAGGTTGTCAATTATCACCTTTTCTTTTCTCTTTCTTTATAAATGATATCGTTGATTATCTATCTATAGACAACCAAAGATGTATTGATATTGATCTGATGGAACTTTTTATTTTACTGTTTGCTGATGATATTGCCATGTTTGATAGTACGGTCAGTGGCCTCCAAAAAAGAATTGATAAGCTATCAGCTTACTGTGACAAATGGCAACTTAAAATCAACGTTGACAAAAGTAAAGTTATTGTATTTCGAAAAGGTGGCAGACTTAGAAGATATGAAAAATTCACACTTAATGGCAATCCTGTTGATATCGTTCCCTCCTATAAGTACTTAGGAGTTCACTTTTCTTCTTCGGGTTCGTGGTATATTACTCAAAAGACGTTGTCAGAGCAGGCTATTAAGGTTTTATCAATACTCCGTTCAAGGATCCGCAACTTTGTTAATTTATCTCCTCATGTCTTAATCCATATTTTTGATGTAAAGGTTCTTCCAATTCTGATGTACGGCAGTGACGTCTGGGGTTTTCATGCCTCACCTAATATCAATTGTGTTCATGATAAGTTCCTTAAGGATATTTTACATCTCGGGAGGAGTACACCCAATATCGTTGCAAGAGGTGAACTTGGTCGTCATTCACTCAAAGTAAATCAGCATATTAAGATCATAAGCTTTTGGTTGAGATTACTTTACCAGCAAGATAATGCTATACTAAAGCATATTTATTTCTATCAATTCAAGTTGGCAGAAAAAGGAATAGATTGCTGGGCTCTTAAAGTTAAGAAGCTGTTGTTCAGTTTGGGTTTTGGTCTCTCTTGGATAGTGCAAGGTGTTAGTAATATCAAGGGATTTCGTAGTATGTTCAAACAACGATGTATTGATGTTGATAAACAAATGTGGATTGAGAATATAGGACAATATTCGAAGTTAAAGTTTTATAAGCAGATTAAAGAATTTCACATGTATGAAAATTACCTATCATCTGTAAATGTCTCTGTGTATCGTATTGCTCTTTGCAGGTTCCGTTGCTCAAATCATAATTTAATGATTGAAGTTGGCAGGAAATGTAATATTCTACCAGAAGATAGGTTGTGTCCTCTTTGTATTGTGCCAGCTCAAGAATCTGAATTTCACTTTCTGTTACAGTGTCCTTTTTATTCAGATTTAAGACAGAGTATTCTTCCATACTATTATTGTACATCACCATCTCTACAGAAATGTATTTTATTATGTAAAAGTGATAATAACTTTCTTGTAAACTGTCTAGCAAAATATATTTTCCTTGGACTCAAAAAACGTGCCAAGTTTCTTCATATCATGTAAAGATGCCAAACGTTTGTACTTCACAAATATACTGGTGCTCCATACAATGTATTATTGTGTTTCATGACTTGTAATATGGGCCGGTGGCCTTATTTACTTCTGAATAAAACCATTCAATTAGGCAAGAACTTAAAATTCCATTGAAAGCATTTATTTCATGGTTCATGCTTCACAATTGATTATGAATTAATAGTTCTAACATAAGGATCAAGTGATTTCTACTTATCAAAAATTTCAATAACGATTTGTTGATAGATTTGGAGTGTCGCGGGTCATTATAGCTATCTCGGTGTCTTGGTCCATGGTTTGTTTTCTTATTCATACTTTAACATATCAAGTTAATGGTATAGAAGAAAATCCTTATATCTATCTATCAGTCCCATTAGTGTTTCCTCTTCACTTCTCTTAAATCGAATGTTTCCCTTAAACTCTAAAAGCTTTTGTAGAGTTTTAACTTTAAAAATCATCAATTTATCAACAATGATAAACTTTTCCAAAAAAAGAAAAACCGGTTTACAATTGACCAAATTGCAGTATACAAACATCAGCATAAACACTCTGAATATTGACAGACAGACAGTAATGTTTTATTCATATAAACCAAATATTAACCATGATCATTCAACTCAACCGTTCGACGAATTAAATGTAGATAACAAAATTCAATCTTGGGGTAAGTGAATATTACAATGATGTATGTGTGTTATTGCTACCTCACCCCCTTCACCTTTGGTCGACCGATTTGTTTGTTCAACAAATAATCCATTGACAGAGTGACGTTGCTTACATTTATCAAAATCAATAACGACACGAGTATCATCATTACCTGACTTTTAGAATGACTACTAAAGAATAATAAATTTAGCAATTCAATAAACTCCCATTCAGACTATTTTCTATGGTCAAAATGTATTTAACGAAATCAACCAAGCAAATAGGACTATCTTAACAAGCTTGTACCATTGTAAAGCCAACATCTTTAATAATGACAGGTGATAAAATATTGATGGCCTACTGTTTAAAGTAAAAAACATATTAATATTTTTCTTTGTGGGTGTGAAGTATTATTGTATGTCTGTAACGTGATCTAATCTGTATATTGTCGATCGTGTGGTCGATCATTTATTTCTTTATGACCGGTAATCAATACATGTTTAACAGGAAGAATGCCCGTCAAAACATTTAAGACGTGCATTAATGATTCTCTTAACAAAGCAGGTTACTAAATTATGTTGATTATGCTAGTAATTCAATGCAGACATCTCAACAGATGAATGGTTTTTAACACACACTTTTTATCCATGGTAATTCAATTCATTCATTTCATTATATCACATATCATTTTCAAATGCGCGGTGAGGGGTTGTCAAGCTTATGTATCATCGTCGTTTCCTAAACTAAAGGCAATACATTTTTAACAGACCTACTCCTACAGCGTGTGCACCATGCCAAACTTTGTATCTTGGAATAAGCAATTGTAAAGTAATTAATATTGTTATTTTTGTCGTAGGACAATTTGTAAAAGAAATTAAGGTAGCTCTGATTCAAACCCTTATTCAACACTTTTTAACTACCCAACAACAAAGCTGCCAAGGACCTTTGTGAATCTAGCGTAATTTATTACGGTTTATAGATTATTGATGTTGTACTGCTTGAATTGAACGTCACTAGTTATTTGATTGTAACTTTGAAGTATGATTGAGTGTCTGAAACATGATGTTATTTCTTCGTGACTGTCTACCAATGTATGAATAGATCTCACAATAAACCGAGGCCTAGATTTTCGAAGCTCTCTTAGCACTAAGATAGTCGTAAGATAATCTTCAGAGATGGAGAAATTTGACAGACAGTTTCATTCAAATGCAATGCTGTATATTTCATTTTCCTATTATTCATAGAATTAGTGCTTTACAAGCTCATCTAAGGATTTTTAAGGATTATATAATTTTAAGTCATATATTTCTAGTCCTAGATGGTGTATATCATGGCATACTTCGGATCGTGAATCATAGTCAATACCATGCACTTCAGAAAACACAATGTCTTAAAATGGGAATACTGGCCTCATCCAAACAAATGGGTATACAAGAAACATTTATTTCATAATAACATGGCTTAAATAACCCTTTAAAACCCTTTAACATGATTTTCACCCTCAATCACGCAACATCTCTTATTTGATGTTAAAAGTCATTAAACCATGACTCCCTTGTTGGCGCCCATGGTATAACCAACCAAATTGTTAGTTATTCGATGGTCTTGGGTATCCGGAACTACTTTCAAAGAAAACAAGTTTTGGTATAAGACATTTATTCACGTAATAATTGTTACAGTCTGGACGATTGTGCAGGACTTAAGAACTTTTGGGGATCTTAACGGTAACTGTGAATTCTATCGGACCGGTAGATGTTGCTGCTGGGGTAGAAGTTGCAGCTCGCTTGGCACCACGTTGGATGATGCTGCTAATCATTTCCTCCTGGTCATCATTCACACGCTTGTACTCCCGCACTGCATTACTTCGGTGGCCCGTCGTCTTGCAGATCAGTTGCTCGTCAACTCCACTTTGAAAAAGTCGAGTTGCACATGTTGCCCGCAAGGAGTGATTTGTATAATGCCCTGCAAAGAAAGTTCACGTCACATAAAACAAAATTAACAGTATACTTTTGTGGCCACTAAAATCTATTTAATTTTGTTGTAATATTTGTATTATTCATATACTACCAATGGGATTTTTCTAATAAAATATTGAATTGAAAATACATACAAGTGTCAAAAGATAACCGTTTTGGTTCACAGAGTAGGAAACTTAATATACATTATACGGTATTGATCTCAAAGAAACTTTATTAATTTTTTTCAATACAATTTAGTTTTACCAGTTTCAAAATAAGTTACCTTTCATGCCAGCAGCCTGACAGAGTCTCCTGACAGTTGTCGATAAGGTGTTTTGACCAATTGGGGCAACCGAGTACCACATGTCTGCTCTCGGCTTCGTCAGTGGGCGGAGGTAGAACGACGTCGGTTCCTTTGGGCGCAGATCCATGTATTTCTTGTAAAGATACACGATGCATCGCTCTTTCCTAGGTGCAGCATAGGAACAGACACTTTTGAGTGTCACCCGAAAAGTCTTAAGGCCTCCTTGATTATTCTTGCTGGTTTTCTCCGTGTACCTCAGTAACTCTACAGAAGCATTCCTCTCAAGACGCAGCTGATCAGTACTTAAATTCCTGTGTTCTTCGCCGCTGCGTAACGCAAAGTTCAACCCCATCAGGAACACCATAGTGTCCAAAAGACTTTGAGGAGATCTGTCCCCCAGCAATCCGAGTTCCCACAGCTTCTCTTCCTCTTCAACGCTGATGACGTCAGCTTGACGTTTCTGCAGACCATGACCAGACCTTGCACCGGCTTTCATCATGTTGTCGAGTGTATTTCTCAATTCGTTAAAGATGACATCGGACAAGAAGTTAACTTGCCGCCCTTGATTGTTCAAATGCATTTGAATTAACAGTATCAGTTGCCTCAGTGTTTTAGGGGGGTACTCGCTTCCATCACTTTTCCTGGTCTCGCAAAGGAACCTACATAAACAAAAGCTGAGCTCATCGTCGTGGAGGTCTTCGAGTTTAATGTCAATTATACTTAATTTCTGGCCAACACAACCACCATTTCTGATTCTGGAGTTGCGACTTTCACGCCAGTCTTCAAAAACACGACATGCCCATTTGATTGTTTTCTCCGTATTCTCCGGCATAGTTTTCTTCGAAAGATCCTCGATTTCCTTGTCCGTTTTCGGTTCTGGAAAACGTTCTGCAAATAAAAAGAATCATCTGTAAGTTATTCTACCAAACTGTCATTGATGAAAGTAGATTATAAGAAGTTTTTGCAATCTCATTCAAATCAAATTAAACGTTTTGACTCGTACCTTGCTGCATTTGTTATACCCCCACCTACGAAGTCAACATTGCATATCTCCAAATTTTGTTAGAGACTTTTGATTTTCATGGAATATATTCATAAAAGATTCATGGTGTGATTTGTGACAAGATAATCTGTTTTAATTTTTTTCAAAATCTGTGTCAACATTGCTACCGGTCATGATTTACAAACATGCAGTGGGGGTATGTGAGGTTTGCTCGCTTTTTCTTTGTTTATCTGAGTACCACGTCATATATGGGTCATATCAGGTGAACGTCCAATCAAGCCAATCAGCGACATGACTGGGAAACTATCAGGCCGATTTTATATTGTAGCGTGTTGCAAGGTGAAAGGTCACCCACCGTCAAGGCCACATGAAGGTCACCGTCATGAACAACCGCAGTGAGGTACGAGTGAAGGTATTTGGATTATTTCAACGAAATTGCTTTTAAAATGTTCGCAGCTGCGATAACAGGAGCTCTATAGGTGCTAACGACTAATGTGAACCTATGAAATAGTATACCGGTACTAACAAATCCAATTTGTACATTGAAGAACACGTTCGACTAATTGATGACGTAATTGTCCGGTTTTCGATCACAATCGCGGAGTAGATACACTATACAGAACAAATTGGTAATTGTAACACAATACTGTTCATGAACAGTCATTGCACATCGATAGCCTACAATTCTCAAATTAGCAAAATATATTTGTACAACAACTCACTGACTCTACCGATAAACACTCGTCCTCAAAGTACACTAAATCAAAATGAAAGACAGTTACATACCAAAGGACTCCCTTTCAACCCTCAATGGCCTCATCCCTTCAACACTTTCCTCGGCCTGTTGGCAAGACGCGACAAGAAGGTCTTCATCTTCTGAAGAAATGTTGTCGTTTTCTTGTGTTTGTGATTGACTAGACGGTATTAAATCATCGTCGCTGAAATTCCCCTCCATTCTGTCTGTAGAGCACAAGCTGTCAACACAACGCCGCGTCGCAAATGACTGAGTCCTACCGAGCTCTTTAACACACGTGGTTTCCGCTCTGCACGTGAAAAGCAGGACTCGATCGCAGACGTAAACATGATACCGTAAACCCTCTATTATAAAGTCGTGTTTTAGTTTCGGATAGACAATAGATATTGTATTACAACAAATATAGGAAATACGGTATTTTTAAAGCCGCTTCACTAGTTTGTGATGCATCATATCAAAATAGTGCTGAACACTAACTAAATTGTTTAACAAATTCTACATGCTTTGGAACTGAAAAGGTGACATTTTATCGTAGTCATGGTTTAAGTAAGTTATACGACTCGTATTGTTGGTGTAATCCACGAAATGGTTGGTTATACGACTCGCCGCGTAGCGGCGAGTCGTATAACCAACCATTTCGTGGATTACACCAACAATACTCGTCATATAACCATTACTTATTTAGTAGACAGATTCTTTTTTCATTAGAAAACAATACGTGGCACTACGAACCACCACCTGAGCACCACAATCTATGGATAGTTGATAGTTTAATAGGTTAAAATATCTGTTTGGGACACCGCAATTTCGTTAACCTATCAATTGATAACACATTGAGTGTTTTTTATTTTATGACAGTATATATGTTTATATCATAGAAAAATTTATAAAATCCGAATTCTGATAACATGGAAATTGATAGTAGACTATGTATGAACACTTCCTAAAACGTTTTAAACACTCATATCAGATTACGTGATAGAAATGGATGACTTTGAACTCACCACATTATACCAACCAACTATATCTTTATGACAAGCAGAACAAACACGATTAGGAGATAACAATGTTACGATTTTACTTATAAGACACATAAAACATCAATGACTATATGCCAGTTGATCGTCTTCACTGAAAGGCATATCTTAATTAAGACATACCAGAATCACTACTCATGGGGAGCCACAAATTAGGCAGTTGTAATTCCATCAAAGCACATTATTCCATCAGAAACAGTATGCATGTTTCATTACGTTTGGAATCGTACGAAATGATGTTGATGTTGGCACTGTCTAGAAAAACTAGTACAAACTCGTTAAAAGCCAATCGCGTTCTGCAAGCTGTCCAAGGCAGGATTTCGGTCGGATCTTATTTTAATGATATCGTACACGTTGTGAGACAGACTCAGCACGATGGCTGATTAAATCCGTACCTTCTATATAGTGTACGAGACTGATCAAATATCGAGGTTAAGTTAACCTTGGTGCTTTAAGAACGAGTACCATGCTTATAAGACATCTAAGACATATTTGCGAGGTAATGAATCATGAAATGTAATTACGTTGAAACCTTTACTGCGGGAATTTTGCTTAAAATCATGTAAATATTCTCCGGATTTTTGTCATTTTTGTCCAAAATTTTAAACAATTGTGTTTTGGGGCAACCCTCAATATGAAGTTAAGATTTTAACCATTGTTCTTCGAATCTTTAGATTAAGTTTTGAAAAGGGTGTTTGAGAACCATTTAACATTTAAAGCTGCCAATTCTGGCTATGAAGAACATAAAGTTTGTCTGATTTTATAGCAAAAGTACACCCTCGTGATCGACCCAGTGATATACATGTCGAAGCTAACAGGCTTTTTGTTGACAATTTAAACAAGAGGAGAAGTCTTAGGTTGATGTAGAGACTTCTTCAAATGAATGTTTGGAAGTTGTAAACCAGAATGGTAGGAGATAATGAACCGATGGATGGTCCTGTTAATGCTTGCTTTATAGATCGAAGACTTTTTATACATTATAAGAAACGAAGAGTGATCAATAAGTAGTGAGCAACTATTGAAGATAATGACAAACGCTTTACACGTGCACTTTCATGTTTATCGGGCTTTGTCACAGATAAATGTATGTTTTATTTTATATCAGGTATGCTTATGATATAAAGAATACGAAGGAAGTTCGGTGAATCAAAAGGTTCTCTGACTAATTACAGTACAAATAGTTTTACTTCATATGTACATTTGATGAAAGTTTGATATAGAAATATATATTTTTAAAAAGTTATCACGCTATGAGCAACCTTACATGTGTGTTCCCTTTCGTCTTTTTCCGCGGTTTTATTAAAAATATATTAAAATATTCAACTATATTTAGAGCAATTCATCCAAATAATTCGCAATAAATCATGTTCATTATAGCATTGTCACTACACATGAACAGTACAGTTGATAAGGGATGAACAAGTTATGGCAACTTGACTAGAATTTAATTTTTTTATCGTTACATTTTGAAAAGGCTATCGCTTTTGTTATATTGTAGTAGTTTGCCAACATGTGTTCAACATTTGCTCCTTACACCTCTTTACGGTCGAATTCGGAGCTCAACCTAATATACTGACAGGAAATTCATATTACTCCGTCGATATTGAATGTACTCTTATATTACCATATGGTACATTCTGTCATATGGTGTTGGTGCACTTCAAATCAATGCTTAGTATCTATAGCAAATTAGTGCCTCCACTTGACTCATCACATAGCTCATCGTGGTGTGTTGGTTTGCGTGCTTAGGAACCCTGAGAGTTATGCCCGGCAGAAACTTGTACTGATTGGAGTACTCAAGCTCGACAGGTCGACAGATTGAAGCCAGACCAAATTTAAGTAGTTCTAGAACATGTTTTTTCCCCAAGAAGCCTTTCTTTTCGCCTTTTTTCCAACCTTTCGATCCCCTTTCTCCTTGTTTTGTCCACTCTATTTTGGTTCGTATTCATCCATATGCTGAATTACTGGCATATCGTCGAAATCCATTAAATCCCAACCAAGTGACAAATCAAAGAGGTCAGTGAGAGTAAATTTTAATCATAAGTCTAATGATTCCTCTTGCCAACACAGACTACTGGCTATTGTATTTTATACAGGGAAGGTGCCATCTGTTATCTTTTTATTTGTAATGTTCCGGTACCACCATTGGTGGTTTGTTGGCATGACGCATTGAATTGAGGTGAAAAACTGAGATTCCAATTTACCTTTGATGTATGGCCAAAGCAGTACATGCGCCTAGTAAATACAATAGTTTATTATCTTACTTTGTTTTATAAAAATCGATGTTTGCATCTGGAGCATCTTCCACGAGAAATTTTGACCCGATTACAGCTGATAAGGAAAGTTGAGCCATTACAGCAATATAGATTCGTTCATTAAAATCTTAAAGAGCTATAAACATTTAACAACACAAAACATTATTTGATCAAATTTACCGTAAATTTTCCTTCTCCACGAAAAGCCTGTGTCAACATCTAACGCGTCAACCTTTGAATACATGTCTCTTACAGAGTTAACTTTTTACAGCTTAACCTTGCAACTATTGGTATGGCAGTACCTACCGGAAAACAGACACGGGCGCATATTTGATTAACCTAGTCACATATTTCGAAGATAACAGACTGTCTGATGACATATATAGATGAAGACGATTATTCTTGGATCGATGAGTTTGATATCTGGCTTAGCAACCCTTAACTAGACAGTGGCTGGAAATAATTGACAGATGAATGATATACAAATACAAACATGTAGATGCATTTATAGAGGTCAAAGGCTATGTGGTTTGCTTAATATGTTGAGTTAATGAGAATAAGAGGAGGGGCCGAAAGGTTTCTCTCAATCATTGCATAGATTAACACACCTTAAATGCTGTCAAGAACAGCTCGTTAGGCACACATCTCTGTCTTTTCATCGACTTCTTGATTCAGTTCAAATCACTGTCATCTGTTACAAATCAATGACATTGAGGAGAGTTTATTCTAGTGATAAGTCAATACGAGCAACGATCCTCCTGTGCAACACAGATTATCCACTAATGTACTTACGACGGAGAAACTTTCCCATTGAGATTCCCATGTGCCCTTAATCTACAGCTCAAGGACTCAACCACTGTGTAAATGTAAGTTTATCATCTCACCTACGTACAGGTAAGTATTGATGTCTGCACCTGGAGCTTCTCCCACAATTAATTGTGTCCATACCACATGCGATGACGATAATGGAGACCCTGTATATAAAATCTATAAAAGAAATATTTTTTGTTGAAAAATGTATATAAAACAAAAATAATAGAATTGAAAATCTCCTACTTGCATAACGAAAACATATAATTTTCCATACTAACCTTATCTTACTGTATTTCTATATGAATTACTTAACATATATACATGTATGTGCATGTTTTTGCAATGATTGAAATCACCCCTATGCAATAAAAGAAAACATATTTTCAAAAAAAGATAATAGAGACCCTATACAGCTTCTGCTGTCCGGATGTTAGAAGAATTAGCGCTTTGTGATGTCATCTCAACCAATAGTCCTTGACTCGTAGTTAAAAAAGCCATTGAGTGTGTCCACAATATTTTTTCTAGATGATTATTCAATTGACGGTAAAAGTTGAGTTAAACATGTTTATTCATGAAAATGTACAATTCATGAATGGATTGGCCAACAAACTGTGCTTATTTTAAGGCCGCTCCGAAGCAATTACATATGAGAATGTATATAAAAATTGTTTATGGTAGTGACACATAGCTGATTGCAATCATAGCTTCAAAGATAGTGGTTATGCATGAATAACATTTCGTTGGTTTACTGTAAAAGTTCGTTGAACGATGAAAGAAAACCGGTTGAAACAATCGTTACTGGATAAAATTATCTATTCACATGTGTACGAATGAACAAATGAAAAAATATTTTACTATTTTTATTTTATTTCATCGATAATATCGCAATATACAAACAGACAAAACCAATGGAGTCTTTATGTCATCATGTTTACATCGATACAAAATTTCCACTTCAAAATGTTTCCTGACAAAATGTTTCACCATAAACTCTTATAACTTAATTGTTTTTAGCTATGTATTTTTAACATATCGTCATTTTAAATATGTTTATATGAATTAAATTAATAATCAAACAATGGCATTATGAAAACTTTGAACATGAAAACATGAAAAGCAGTGCTTATTTCCCTTACATAACGTCATCTTTGTAGAAATTGTTAACTTAAAAAATTGAGCATTGACATTATGCAATTTTTGCAAATAAAAAATCATTTACTTAAAAAGTAACACCATAAGCTCCATAAACTGTTTATATGATGTTTCCAGTTCTGTAAATTTTGAATCTGCAGTAGTAAAAACATTCATTTGATGCATGCAGAGGCTCCTTTTAGAAAGTATCCTATATGTTATATAGACTCTCTTGATTTGTTGTGTCTATAAAATAGAGCTATACAATGATGACAGGACCGTGATTGATTGAAACCCTATTGCCCTGCTGTTTATCTTATTCATCGTGTAATTTGCTAAGTGGAAACTCTTTCAATATGTTTTAATGTGTTTTATCTATAAGGGACATCATATCTAATGTGAATGTAATTTACAAGACGTCAAAGTTATCAAAGGCAATTCGCTTGTTAAGAGGGGGGGGGGGGGGGGGGGGGGTGGGTGGGTGGGCGTAGCGCAGGAAACTTTTCGGGGTTCGAATCCCGCCATGGGCTCGGCAACTGTGTCTTAAAACCATTAAAAGCGGCGTTAAAACACATCTCACATAGACTCTTGTAAAGCATGCAGGGATCAAGAAAAACCAAATATTTACCCCCTAGCGTAACATCACACATATAAAACATTCAACATTCAAACCTTAAACCAATTACGATTATGTTGTTGAATTTTAGCCGTAATAGTTCCTCGCTGCCTGGTTGCTTATACAACATAGATAAATGTCCCACTCAACGGAAAGAGTTCATAATTCAATTTTTGATGATGAATTTTCTGTAACAATATATAAAATATTTTTCATTGATTTTTAAAATTTGTTTCAACAAGTGTTAAAATTGTATGTTCGTTATTGATAAAGATGAGGGTTTAATTTTAACCTTAAACTGTCCGGACGCTCTTGCTTCTTTCCTTAGTTTTCCTATGAAAAACATTGAGATTGATGATAAAGGTACGATAAATGTGTGGAGATGAAAAAAGTACAATAGAAGGTGAGGAAATATTTTAGAGCCTTGAGATGAAAGAAAATCCTTAAAGATTACGGCATTAATATTTACAAGAAATTAGATAGTTAGAATTTGGAAGGACAAAAGCAAATGGTTTCAAAATTTATGACTATAATATAAAGATGCAGGAAATATAACAGAGCAAAAACTGTATCTCAAATAAAAATCCAAAGACATGAAAGACAATGAGATGTTAAGATGATCTATAAAACCTTTGGTAAAATATGGACGGAAATTCGGTGCCTTTGCAATAATCGAAAACGTGAAAGAATCATCATTGTTCAGGCTGTTACCTTGTTATGTGATCACATGAAATTCCCTTTTAACGTATATCATTCTATTATCATATTGTGGCTCCTTAAAAATAAGGAGAATGGAAAAACACTTTATCCTAGAAAAGCATAGATACTCAAGATTGGATATGACAGGTTAAACAATTAAAATAGAAACATCATCAAATTGAGGTGACACTCAAATAAGCATTTATCTATCTATCTACAGTACCTGGAAAGGTATCGCCGTAAGCAATTAAAAATATTATCTGCCATAGTTAATCACAAAGCAAAACCTGCAAAGAATTTTGAAAAGCCCAAGTAATTATGCAGACGTTTATACAACAAATATTTTTTCTGAAATGTAACAGTGGATGTGGATCTGAGATCTTGATCCCATTTGGCTAATATCATTACCAAGGAACGCCCAGAGGAAATGAGAGTTGACAAGCTAATCTGATGTTATTAATAGAAAGCATCTGGTAAATGGTAAGCAAGACAAGACAATTCAATTTGTCGGTAATTGTTTTCATTTAGAGATTCATTCGACAGTTGTCAACATCATTAATGATTGGACATAATGGTCAGTCAGTGAATCAACACCATTAAGTTGTGTTAATTAAGATCAAGTATCTATTGATTTTTTGGTGACGACCAGCACTCTAATGGTAAGTGGTCCAAATGTGCCTTCTATTTGGTAAGTTAGAAAATGGTAAATGGTAAATTTCAGGTTCCATTGTATCTTAGATGTTCGGTAAGGAGCTAATGACTTTCAATTGACCACTGAATAAACAATCTGAGTGTGTGGTTGTCTATACACAATTGAAAATCACAAGAAATGCCACACAAACATCCCTTCATCTATTCTGTGTGTATTATATAATCTCCATTAACGCATTCAAGTGACAATGAAATCATACACCGACTGGCATGGTCAGACAGTCTCGTTGAAAAAGGGCAAGGGAAGTATTTGTTGAAATTGGTAGGATCCCCAGGCCGTTAACTAAAGATAAAATGTCCACTGTCCTTTTACAAAACCATCAATATGATTAGACACATTATAGTGATGCTGGGCAGTGAAAAACATCACGTTCTTGTACATTATCTCTTTCTTTGAAGACAACCTTTTTCTGTTCTCTAGATATTTTTTCATGTGATTGACTATATTCACCCTATTCATATGGATATAAGGGATTGCATGTTCAATTAAAAATCTCCATTGACAATTGCATTGATTCAAGTCTGTCTTTTTAAGAAGAAACGAATGAAACAGTTAGCCACATTTGATTTTTTTCTGACAATATCATATACACCAGCTTCAGAATATCATGAAGTACCTTTTACAGTTTTAGTTCAAACATAGTAGAGGTGAGTGATATACAACTTTATGTTAGCGCTCTGCTTTCACAGCGTTCCAATTTTCTCATTGTAGACATAATACTTCATTCTTTCGTCGGAGTAAACATTACGATGTAGTTGTTGAGACATCTGAAGACACAAATCTCTTAAGGACTCCTGATGAAAGATTCAGGATATACTTTGATACACGTGTAGTTCATATTTTACTCGGCCATATAAGATACATAAGTGTAATATCTGTATGTCGATATATAATTAGTTAAAATTTACCGTAGGATAAATTGACATGCGCATGTTTTATGAACGTATTCTTTCAAAGCAACGCGTGTTTCCAACATTAGTTTAAAACCGTTGTGCTTAGGCATCACTTTGGCGTCTTCGTTTGAAGTTATGGCATGACGACGTAAGTGACGCCATAGCAACGATACAGTTGCATTTTGTCTTCAGAAAGCATGTTAATCCTATATGGTTAAACATAGTAATGACATATAATCCATAAAAACGATTGTTTCAGCGCCCGAGTTCCTGTATTTTGTCAACTACTACTGTCAACTACAATGACAGTAAACAATTTGTTTGTGACATCTTTGTAGCAAGCCACTTTCTGGAAATTTTCGTTGGATATAAATGGGATAGAATCTGCAATAGTAAAATTTTCACTCATATGACTTCTTACGAATCTCGTGCAAATTTCCTTCGCTAATCGGTAATTAAAGAGGTTTACCCTCGTATTTCGCAAGTAACATGTACACCTCCTTGGTTGATCCACATGATCAATGGCATTTGTTGCTGGTAGCGGCGTTAAGTCAGCGATAATGTACCCTCTACCATTGAAATCTTTGCATTTCACCGAATGGGCTTAGTTATCAGCCAGCAGCAACTGATTGTGTAGTATGGTTTGCGTATTGACTTATCGATTTTTGTTGACTTTACACCAAGGTTAGATAAATGTCTAGCAATAAAACTCGAAAGTCAATTGATGAAAGTGTAAAACTCGTATAAACTTCGAGTTTTATCACGTCATAGATTGGTATGCGTACATTTCATTAATGTATAATACAAATCCAATTTTTGTTACCTACACAATCATTAAATGCCCATGTTTAACAGTAAATCACTACACTGGTCCCATGAGAACTATTATGATACAGGAAACATAATTACCAAGCCATAATAACCAGCTACTCTGTGGAATCTCTCATCAACATTCTCAGACCACAACCTGTTTCTTATAACCAGTGACCTAGCGTTACTAATACCGCACACAATGGACGAGACTTCTTACTCACCCGGAACCAGAGTTCAATAATGTTTGCATTCCTGAGAGTAGAATGTCGTAAACATAGAAACTGATTGAAATGTTTGTGATTTTAAACATCAGATTGTTTGTTTGTTTCTCCCTCCTTTCCTTCTTACAAATTTATTTTAATCAAGCATACATGTATCTAGTCAGTTGAAACGGAGCGTCCCACTTCGTATTACATTTCGAAAGTGAATATTTAAAAGGATTGACAAGTTGTGCTTTAAATGCATTATAACAAATTCTTAGAGATCTAAAAAGGAAAGCAAAATGACCATTTGCAAGACATTCTTTTTATTCATTAAAGTGATTTTCTTTCTAAACAAACATACAATTCCTTAAAACTTAGCGAATCCATTTCCTGAACTCAGCTGATTAAAAGATGTTCAGGCAAAAATGCCTGCATGCAGTTTTATGGAAAATATATATTCAAAGTGCATTGATTCAGGCAATATTGGATTCACTTCCTATGTGTTTTATGTGTAAGTAAAGTCTGCTAATGCTCCAAAATATTAATACAGAAATTCAATATGGGCTACATTTTTGTAAATGTTTAGCAAATAGAGTTAGTTCGTTTTATCATTGATGTTAGAATTTGTTTATAATATTATTAAAAATCATAGATGCAAAATGATATGAGATTAAATGTCATTGTTTGATCGTTTGTGTTGGGTACTAACTTTTATCATGATATATCATTTGTGTGATTGAAGTTTTGAAGTTGTTTCTGTTCCGAAGATTAAAAGCAAAAAGAGCCTTTGAAGGAATTTACTTGTTTGTGTCATCTCAACACATCAATTAAGAAGACAATATCTTTCAAGTTTCATTAAAAGCTAATAAATGATGTTATCTGTCACATAAAAGCTGCTTTTCTGTTTGAACCGTGTATTTCATGTAACCAATAGATTCCAACTCAAAGAATATACAATCGACTATGTTACGCCGTTTTTAAGTTAGATGCTTTCTTTCACAAAGAAATTGGTTTCTTTATATCTTACAAGGCTGCACAAGGAATGGTCAATGAAGTAAAGCCTGTCATATGACGTCTGGAATTATTCTGCAATATTAACTTGTTGGTTAAGGGACTCCGAAGATTTTTTTTTTTTTTCTGAAACAATTTGTCATACATTTTGAAAGTAATAAGAAATAAAATGTTGTTCACGGCAATGCCTAATCCTTCATATCATTCCATGTCTACAGACACAGGTGACCAAAGCAGTTTGTTAGTTGAAGCATATTCATTTCTAACAGCAGGACATAAGTGTGCATCAAATTAAAGTTGTGAGAAATTAACTTTATGTCAACAGTAGAAGCACACTATTAGAATTATTGCAGATTTTATGTTCAATAAACTTACACAAGCACCTGCTCATAATGTACAGCATCTGGTGGTCGCGATTCGCATGGACGTTAAAAACGTCTTATATCATTTAGAGGTGTCTTGGTGCATTTGTTGGATAAAAGGAATACACTATTCATTAAATCCTTATATAAATTACCTAACCATTTCATTGTTGCGCGCACAAACCCTCCACGATTTAAATTGATATACAGTAATAATTTGTGATAGGGGATAAAGATTTTTTTTTACAGTTTTCAAGTATATCTATACCTATACTTTGTGATCGTTATCAATTGCTTATCTTCATTAAAATTTCTGTTAAGGAGCTAAAAGAAATTACAATAAAACACAATTTATGGCACATTTAAACTAAATTCAAATAATGTTGGATGATAAAATTTACCATTTTTTTCTGAAAGATTTACTTAAACACACAAATATAAGAGACAAAAAGCAACTTTTCTGATTCCCAGTTAACAACATATGTAAAATGTGCACATTAGTTAACAATTTAACGAGATTTTGTCATTGTTGAGAATCTCATGATGCATGTCAAAAATAAATGAATTAGCAATTAGAGCTGATTACGATATCTTTAAAGCGAGTAAGCAAAGTAAATGTTGATGTAAATTCTTCCGGCCTTGCTTTATAGAGAAATGGAACTAATGAAATGACATGTTATGATATATTGAGATATTCCGTTTATCGAAAGAATTGAAATTTGTGTAACGAAAGCCTTAATGATTTATTGAAATGCCGTTTGCATTTAAATGTTGAATAAAGGTCAAATGTTAATTACCTTAAATAAATTCTGTCTACTTCTTCATAATCACAACCTTTATTCAGCGTTTAAAGAAAACTGTCATTGACCACATCGTCCTGAAGTGTTAAAATGATCTCAAAACGACAAAACAATTCACATCATAATGGCGTTCTAAATGATTAATTCATCTTAAAATCGTCCTTTTCTTAAGTCATACATGTCCAGAGAGTTGCAAATGTTTCAATCGGTATCAATACATGTAGTGATTGGATTTCACCAAAGTTTGAATAACACTCAGAATCTGACTGCTATGAGCATCCTTCAAAATTGACTATGATCTTTTCAAAATTTACGAATCTTTGCAAGGGCTATCGTTGTGAGCATCAGCTGTTTCCCTTCATCCACTAATTGCTATTTCGCCTTGACACCATGCCCCACCCTAATATAACACTGTTTGATAGAGTAATTAAGCACTATAGTACCACCTGTTGCAAGAATAATGTATCAAAAGTTATGCAGTGCAAACTTCAGATTCGCCACAGTCATCATTCTCGAATATAATACTATAAATGTTAAGGTGAAAAATAAATATTGATAAATCTTTTATAAGTGCAATTTTTATACACTTTCACTTTACGTAACAATGGTTGGTTCAGTTCGAGTTACCTATATATATATTCCGTCGTTTATGATACCATCAAGCCATTTTTCGTGATGGTATTGTAGCGGACAATTGCAAGAGAAAATTATCTCTTGTGAATTTGTGTAAAACTTTCATTTTCGTTATTGTACATGTAATCCATAACTTTACATTGTTTCGTATAGTAATATAACACACGTCCTTGGGCAATAATCTCCATCATTTATCATAGAGATGAACTAAAGCAGAATAAATAGTGTAACGTTCACATTCAGTTTCCAGAAAAGTCATTCAGAAACAACTTTAAATTAGCAGTGATTTCATGTTTATCGAATTTCTATACACCAAAACTATCCAGGAATTAATTAATTGGAAATTGTTTCCGGCAAATCTGATCGGAAAAGTCATTTCGACCTTGTGATTATCAGGAACGTCCTGGGGGAAATGAAGTGCCTTTGGTCTATGGTGCTGGTATCATTGAGTCGGATAACAGGGATACAATCAAGGTCCTTTTCATTAAGCATGGGTGGATCAGATATGAATACAACAGTCTTGGTTCAAGTGAGTCAAAGTAGAAAGGACATAGATATTGTAAGTCCATCCAGTGATGAAAATCTGTAACAAAAATGAAATGATTTGTTGATGACACTGTAACATGTTCCTATTTAACCACCACCGATCAATTAAGTGTAACAGTGTTATATTTGGGATCACACTATCCGCAATAGTACAAATTCTTGCACTTTTATTTAATTATTCTAGAAAGCATATTTCTATATTCGCATTTGGACAACATAGAGGAATTTCTGTGTTTCAAGAATAACTTTTACACATGGATTAATGAAATTGAAAATGATATCTACAACTATTTAATTAATTATCATAAATATTAAAATATAAAAATGAGTGGTTTCAGTTATAACAAATCTGAAATAAACTATCATTATTGCGCCACTCTCCAAGTATAAACTCCGGATGGGTAAAATTGCACCATAAATGTGAATTCTGATTGTCCTTCTGCCATCACATTCGGAAAGAGAATCAAGTTACCTACATATGCAGTAGAAACAACGAAACGCAATTTCAACAATATGTATAAATGTGTCTATTCATATGAGTGTATTTCATCACGAGAGTCCCAACATGAACATAGATATTGCTCGCCTTAATGGTTACAATGATTTTGTGCCTCGAGAGGAGAGGCAATGTGCTGAAACCAACACTTTATTTCCTTGCCAATTAATGTCTCATCGCTATGGACACCGAAGTGTTTTAGAAATATATCTGAGTTTGGTAGGGAGTATCGTGATTTTTTCCACTCAACTGATACATTGTCTTTAAATCTTCCATCCTATTATAGTCATTCAAATATCGTTTTTTAAATGAAATTCAACGCGGAATAGCAATATTTTTGGATTACAACTTCTTTATTTCAAAATTGTGACGTTTCGGAGGTTATGCTTATTTTTGAATCAGGAGGGGACCTGGAGATGCACATTATGGTAATAAAAAGATAACGAAAATCCTCATTCAAAATATATCTTTTTCCTAAAAAAACCCAGTTTGGTCATATAAATCAATATGCATCCTGTTTCACGTTCTATTAGTATTATTTGGACCACAACACTATTGGTTATTACAATTTATTTGTTTTGTAACAAATATAGATTAGATCACATGAACTTTGATATTGTGATGGTAGATGAAAATCAATACTTACGAAATTCCATTACAGGGATTAGTGTTACCTGTCAAAATAAATCCAGATTTCGTGACACAGATAAATATTTACATATGCTTATGTTGATAGTCTGTACACTATCGAACATTACTCACTAATCAATTCCACTCGAATTTTGTTATGGAATAAAGTAAGATCATGGGATAGTTATGGAAACAAATGGTGTGAAACGGTTTACATTTGGTAATTCACACACACTTTATTTAATACCGTGTGAAATGGTAACCAATTATCTCTTAATTGAGCAATTACATCATCCCTCAACATACCTTGCCGTTAAAATAATTATTTGAATCGATGGATACCGCTGTCGACAATTACTTCATGAAATACGTATTTTCTTTCAATGACAAAGAACTAAATTTTATTCAACCATTGCAAACGGTATTTATGTTTATATGTATTCCAATGTTTAGTTAACTTTGTCTCATGGGTCTGTGACATATTTACAGAATAAACTGTCTTTCACTAAAAACCAAAAACGTAATATCTTAATAGCAAGCATGTAGACAATGGTGCAGAAAAACATTGTCATAAAGAAATAACCAAATAGATTTTTTTCTGATTTATGAAAACGTTTCTCTATGTCCTCCAAATACATTCCCAAACTATGAAAATTAATTACTTAAAAATTATTACTGACGTTCTTCATAGAAAATAACACTCATAAAATGTCGAAAAAGAGCTCCGCTTAGCAAATGGCACTTTTTGTAAGATAAACAACAGCGCGGCTATACTGTTTCACTCACTCACGATCTTATCATTAATTAACATCTTGCCATAATAAACACATGACATAAAAAATCTTCTATTAATCTATTGGTTATTTTAAAAAAGGGTAGCTACATCAATTGGATGTTTGTCTAACTACAGTAGCAACACTCTGCAGAGTTCGCAGCTGTTAATATGATATGTTCTGGTTATAGAGCTCGTGGTACATATCGCCTGTATGAAATGATAACATGAAAGTTTTACGCCTCTTGCGATGAATAGACGATCTGATGAAGACATTTTCCTCAGTGGCAAACTCAAGAATCTTTAAAAGTGGAGAGGGGTGAGATTGTACTTAACGTCTTCTGACAATACGAGCTTTACTCACAAAAAGGGGTGGGTGCATAGAGGGTTCACCTATCGAAAAAAGGGGGATTGGGGGTCACCTTAGGGGTTTCAATAGCAACCACTCTCCCTGGATCTTCAACTAATCATTAAAATGTTGCTCAAACCGGTTAATATAATTTAAAAAAAGTTGAAATCAACCTTATTTGAATTTATATCAATTCCTTTAAAGTTATGTATTCTTTCCAGCACGCTCTATTCGATAAAGTTTAATGTAAAGGTTGACTTTTATCATTTAGATATTTGTAATGTCAGTGATTAATAATTGATTTGATGTGACCTTATACCCTGAAAAGATTTTGAAGTTTTCATAAAAAACTCAAAATATATTAATCATCAAAGGATAAAATAGTGATTTGCTTAAATGGTTACCACAACACTTTTTATAAGATAACCTCTCCCCAGTCTCTGACAGCTTCCTTTTTGCTTTTTCGATGTCGGTATATCTATTGTCGTTTACTTACATATCTCATACTTTGAAAGGACTTACTTTAACTCACAAGAGGTAAATCTTCTGTAGTTAATAGGACGGAGTGACGTGAAGACAATCTCTCTGGCGAAGAAATACAAAGTAAGATCAATTGAGTTGAATACTACCATCATCTTAGCGCTACAAGACCTTTAAACATCAGTTCAGAAGAAGGATAATTTCAATGTCTCCACTTTCCTTTTCCTTTCCTTATGTGAATGTGTGAGAACCGATGGTGGAAGTCCAGATGCAGACATCAATACTTGCATTTATGTAAGTGAGATGACTGTATTTATACAGTGATTGAGTCCCAGAGCAATACATTGAGGGTCAATGGAAACCTTGATGCATTGGAGATCTTCCCTATCGCAAATACAATAGTCAATAACATTTTAAGAATCACCGGTTGTATTGACCTATCATTAGAATTTACTGATTTAATGACTGGAACCTCACAATGTTTGTTTATCTTGCTAAGAGGGTTTTCAGATGACATTATGTACAATGAGTCGTTTTGTTTTGTCATTTGTAAGAGAAGCTTCAGAATCTCACATTCATCAATATTCTCACCGCAAAAATCATTATATTTTGTGGTAGAGATACATAAAAAAGCAAACCCCAACGCATTTACATGTGGATACAATTCCCATGTTGGTACAAGAGCATTAATTTTCCATAATTAGCATCTTAATCTCAGCATTGCGCAGTGCCTATGAGCTTCGATATTCCTCCCTGAGGACTTCATGTTTCACTCCCAGATTTCCACAGACTATTTAAGAGAGATAGGAAAATTGGTACTTGTTTGAAATCATATATTTGGTGGATCTAGGTAGGTATGCGTCAATCGTGTTTCACCCTCAGTTATTATTGTGACTGTTTACTTACAACTGGTAAAGTCCCTGATCAACACTGCAAATGTTCCATGTAGGGGACTTTGTGCCTGATCAACACTTTGAGATTGCCCATTGGTCCAAATGCTTTATATAGGGGACTTTATGCAAAATGTGCAGGGAATTTTGCATTTTATCGAGACCAATGAGGGCCTCAGCATGCAACTCAAGAAATTACGGGTAAAAAGTTCATTCACATTGCCAAACCTTAACAAATTTAATTTGTTTATTGTCCTTACGTAATATGTCCTTTTCCCAATTGCCGATCAAGTGAATTCATTATTTTCAGACCGATCCCAATTTGCCAGCATATTAACAGAAATAAAAAAACACTTTTACTTGGATTATTTTGAATAATATACGTCTATGTTTACGACAACGAAAGGATATTTTCTACTCTATTAATTTCTATGAAAGTATTGGTTTCTTCTCATCCTAGATAACTACATTTAGTTGGTTGGTATAGTATTACGAGTACATACACAATATAAATTTATTCAACACAATCGTGTTATCGTGTTTTGAAGAAATTGCTTATGACAATTGCAAAAAAAAATTTTATAATTAAACACGATGCTATTTTTAGTTGTTCAAAGAAGGTTTTCATACGTGATGAAATTAAAATCATTCCATTAAAATGTCTTGTCAAGACTTTTTATGTGAAACCAGTTGTTTCATCCAAGGAAAAACACTCTGCAATTCTAGTTTTCAGGTCCAATATAACGATCAAGTGTCCATAAATTGTGGGGCTCAGGTGATGGAGTCTTATGCTTAAGTGTTCTTTGGTAATTAAAGAAGAAATCGTTCGACCAAATGATGCCTATAAAGAACGTTAAACGTTTTAAAAACGATTTTCAAATTTTCCTTTGACTATTTAAGTAAAGTGAGGACATTTTATGTATCGCGAGAAGGGTGCCAAATGAAAATGCATGAGATGACAGAAATAAAACGAAAACATGAGAACTCCCAATTTTTTATATTGTCACATAGAACTAAAAACTTGAGTTTCAACAGTGGGCTATTTACCTGAAAGATTATATAATTGTTTTTAGCACTTTCCATCCTTTCACCATAGACAAAATTATTGCAACCATTAACGATCTGTGTCCATCTTGGGACTCTGTGAGCACTATTCATGGACCAGAAAAGGCACGTTTGTACAATTCATTTAGATAACGTTTCAGTGTTTCGTTCTGCACTTAAAGGTAACTCGAGACTTGTATTTAGCAGCAAATTGATACAGATGTAATATTTCGTGATATGTGTCTTATCACAAGGGCTTTAACATCTCTTCAAACTTTTAACTTTATTCACAATTACAAACGGATTTTACTAATAAAACGTTAGATAAATGACTGTTAGAATGCAAGCTCAAATAACAATAACTTTTAAAATGTTCCAACCTCTATATTTGTCTTCTTCAACATTTACATAAAATATCTTATAACCTGGGAAAAACAGAATTCTGGAAAAATTGGGTATTTTAGACTTTTAGGCAGAGGTTTTGTTATGTAGAAAACAATTACTCCCACTAACCACCTGAAAAATTATTAACAAAATGATCATCCGTCTGTTCGGTTTTTTCCTTGTTTTTTTTTCGGATTTTCGGTTGCAATTCTGTTCCAATTTGCAGCAATCAATATTCAGTTTTCTCTTAGTGTCCTATTCGAAAAAGAGGGTACCATTACCACAGATGTATGCAGGGTGTATAATGATACCTATCAAGTCATTGTGGCCTCTCGTTGATACATATACTGTTTCTAACTGCATTAGGGCTATTATCTGCCTTGCTTGGACAAAGGTTAAGACTGTAAAGTATAAATCGAAGTATCTTGATATCCTATGCATGAATCAACAACAAAACGTTAATCATTATTTAAAGCATATCCTGATAACAACGAGTACAAAAGTTACAATGGCAAGGAGCTTATGCCATAAGCTTATACAAAGCGGAATTGTAAAAATATATATACGGCATATATAGAAAAATACGTTTATCAAGTTATTTGCTTACTCTGTTATATACTTTTGGACAGTGCGAAAAATATGTTAAGAAATCATGGTTCGCCGAGACGTATATGCATATGTACTTTAGCTATATTAACGGTAAACTATAAAACTGTTCAACTGTTATAGTGCATTGTCAGAGTTGGTAACGTTTAACATGAATATACAGGTTTCATTCAGCATGCCTTAAATTGTTTTTAAATGTCTCATGCTGGCATACAATGTAAAAGAAAAATATTTGAATATGACATTTGATGCTCAACATAGATATCTGCTACACATGGTGCATTCTTGCCAAATAGTACGGTGTTTAATCACTCTATAGTAGAATGTTAAGTTACTGTTTTCTATTGCCTCGAGGCGAAATATTCATTAGCGATAAAAAAACCCAGCTGATGCTCACACATGACACCCTCAGATATAGTCACCTGAAAACTGAACTCTATAGCAATGAGAACATGGATAATTATCTGCATACCTAATCACTAACAACCGATGACTAAGAATTTTAATGAGATTGCTAATGAATGATACCAAACATTGTTCGACGATTATGAATACATAAACGCTTTTATGTTGTACTTTTAAATAGTTACTGCGGAATCAACTGCACATTTTAAGGGCTTTGGTTTATATAGCAATTTACTTTGGAAAGTTTCATAGAGGATTTTTTATTGATCAACATACGGAAACTGCTTCTATTTTTTAATTGCTGGGAAATTGTCAATGACTCTTAACGTCATAACGTCAAGACGTTATCTTGACCTTCATTGCTTACTCAATTTGGAAGCTCTTAATGTGATGGGGAAAGTAATCAGGAAGTCGTGTACATGCTTATTTGAAACTTACAGTTCTGAGTGCTATTGTTACGATTTTCTGTATCGTAATGGAGTATCTAAATATTTAAAAAGACGTAATGGGATGATATTGATTCCATTTTCTTTACACAGAAAGGTCTTTGTTAAGGTGAGTCCTTATATTCTATTTCGCTAAAAGTAGTTTTGGAATTGCAACAAGCTCGTATAGAAAAGAACACACATCACGAAATCAGTTTTCATTGTGACATTTATGATCAAAATCTAGGCAAATGATAAAAATCTTATCTTTTGATCGGATATATCCTCAGGCACCCTAGGATGTTGTTTTCGGAACCTAAAATGGCATTAGTTTCTGTATATTTGTCACAATTTTCTTAAGATATTTTGAAACTATTCTAATTGATTCTAATTTTTTTTTAAATAGCTGAATTTTAGAAGCTTATTTGTTACATTTTCATTTTGTGATGCCTTCTCTAAAATATATTTTCAATATTTTTATGTTAATCTACGTAATTTACTTGTTAAGTTACTTGCCAACAAATTAAATAAACAGCATAACGTCTCTGAATCGGCCTTAATCTAAATGATCCTTTTCCATTTAATGTCAAAGTTATAACAAACACGCAGTAATGATAGAATGTATTTAAAGAAACTTAAATATAAATATTTACATGTTTTTGCTTCATGAAAGATTTACGTATGACTTCACTCTTAATACATGTGTCGCCTCAATAAAATCATCTCCTGTGTACCTTAACGTTTGTCAGACTAATACAATTCACATTTATAGTAACATTTGTAATGAACAACTATCGCAAATCAATGCTAAATGAAAAAGATATCTCTTTACACCAACTTCGCCACGTTGACGTTTCGTAGTGCCAATGCACATCAATTGTGCCTTCCCAGCATGTGCTTTCTTCTGATGAGAAGAGAAATGTTTGAGGTGGCATGCAAGTTCATTCTAAGGGAAGATTAGGATGTTTCCTTGTAATTGGATTGTCTGAAAACAATCTTAGTCATGCATGCAGCTCGGAAAGAAAGGTCGTTGATACTATGAACATCAAAGTAAGTTTTAATCGAGTAAAATGCGTAATCAGAGAAATTCATTTTTCTAATTCTAATTTTTCTGCTAACATGGCAGTTGTAAATATTCCGATTATTGATTAAACAAAGAAATAATTGTCCTTGAAGTAACTGAATTTGAGCTAGTCAGGATAGAGAAGACAAACAAACATTACGATCACTTGATTGTGGAGCATCAATTAGGAAATTGTTTCTCTGATATTCAGGATTGAATAATCATATTTCTTTTCTAATAATCTTTCTTTGAAAACTACATGAATCAATCTAAGCAAGCTTTGAAGGCTAACATCTTTTATAAGAAAATCTCTTTAGGGACAATATGGACATCTTAAGAATGTTAAATCATGTCAAATATATTTTGAACATCATAGAGGATGTTTTTACTCGTACTTTTATTCTTGTTGAAATAACGCGATTGTCGATTAAACCGGTCTTAATGACATATAGATAAACGGCGGTTAAACGTCAACTAGTCAGAAATCTTCTTTCTTAGCGTAATCATTTTTAGATAACTGTTAACGTTCTCTTGTTCTACAAAGTTAAACACAAAGCACAAGTTCCGGAGACTTCTAATGAACATGGTGCTGTTAATGGTTTATATCACCTACATGTTTATCATATACCAAGAGCATTTAGGCCTTTATTTTGTTCTTCAGTATAAACAGCAAGACAGCATGTTACACAGTTAAGGGGGTCGTCTCTGTGATAATGTACATTAACCATATGTTGATAACCAACACTAACAATATTGTGTCCATCGCATGTGCCAACTACACAACTGCTGCGGACCTAGCTGAAAATAACTAGTACTTAAGATGGAATGTAAAATCGAAACTGATAAACATTATATGAATCCTAGAAATGAACGAACCTTCGTGTTATATAGTTATGTAGAAAAAGAATTTCACTTTATATGTATATGCATTTGTTAACAAACTCCAAAACCTCCAACCACTAATAACTATAATGGGAAAAAACTGTGAGAAGTTTGACATGGAGCTAATCGAATACAACAAACACTACCTAAAAACAGAATCATAAAAAGAAATATTCCACATAACAAATTTTTCGTTTCAGATTTCAAGTCTAATGGTCCGAAATACTTTATCCCACTAAAGTCGTTTAAGTTTTAACTCGGGATACATAAAATGCATTGTGCTTGAGTCGAGTTTCAACCAATCAAACAAGGCTTTTTAGCGAAAATGGCGTCATCTCATGGCTGACCATGTAAAACACACTAGATCATAAAGGGGTTGGTCTGGTATAGTAACAGTGTAATACACTGAAGTATACTTTTCGCTGTATTCATTCAAGATAAAATATTTGTATACATCAAAAGAATACCGTAGAGAGACAAAATACCTATCATAACATTGCTAGAAAGGCTGTCGAAACAATGGAATGCAGACTGCTTTTATTACATGTCAGTCACTCTGAGCACTATTGTCTGAAACATGCAAGTAAGCTTAGAAACCAGGACCTAGATTTTCGAAGCTCTCTCTTTGTGCTAAGACAGTCGTAAGTCAATGTTAATGTATGACACTTACGACTATCTTAGCACTAAGAGAGCTTCGAAAATCTAGGCCCTGGCTAACGTATTGACCAGGTTTTCTTTCTCTATTCGGCGTCTCGATACATGATGGCAAACTACATGTCCATGTAAAAGCTGAATAAAAAATCTATCAAAATTCATAAAATTATCATGTTCATGCCATATTATATCTATCACACTGTAAGATGAAAATTAGGCGAATCACAAGGTAACAATAGGAACATTGCACTTCCGAATTTATAATTTAGATAATAGAGGTCTACTCGTATGAACTGCAGCGATATATAAAGAAAAATATGTTAACGTGGTCAATTTAAAAAAAATATGTATACATTATTTGATATATATCCTTATATGTGATATATAGATGATATTTAATTAAGTTTGTCGAATACAATGTTTATCTCATCGAGTGTTGGGGTTGGAGCTGATATTTTCATGAGTGGCGCAGCCACGAGTGAAAATATCAACTTCAACCCTACCACGAGATGAGATTAACATCGTATTTGACAAACTTAATAAAATATTCTATTTATTATATAATTTCATTCTAATTTTGTTGATTTTTAGTGTTTATGATGTCGATAAACATTTCTTAACCCTAAAAGTAGTCCCGGCACAAAGAGGCCCTGGAAACTTCACCAGCAGTGACGATATATTATATCGCTACTGTCACCAGTGACGATATATTATATCGCTAGTGTGACCACATACAAGGTTTATTTCACTGATAAATCACAGTATTTCATTGCTTATTATATAATAAAAGCACTTATATCAGATATAAGCACTTTCTTAAAACCCTGGACCCTTTATACGTAGATGCAGACAACACGTTGATATCCACTCAATCACTTTTTGCAGGAATTCAATTATTGAGATAACTGAATCCCCAATGCTTGTTATTTTGCTATCAGATATAAATCTGTGACAGTATAAGACTTGAGGCTCAAGTAAAACCAGCAGAGGCTTTATCTTTGTGGCAGATTATCTTTACGATTTCAATAATGGAGCTAAAGATATTTCTCAAGAGGGATGCTTGGGACCTTCATGACGTATCAGAGATCATGGTTGAAACAATCAAAGGGTTCACATTTTGATTTGATGTTATTGCTTCTGTTTCGCACCATGCCTAAATGCAACAATGCACCAGATCATATGCAATTATTAATAAATAATGAATTTTTACTTTCCTATTTTCAATAAGAATCTAATTTTTTACGGAAACCTAGGGTAAATTACTGTTGATGATAAACTTTACATTTTCAAACGATTAGCTGGTTCACTTTGCCGGTTTTGTTTCAGGGTGTCAATTGATAAACCATTTTTTTAATTGATACCTTCTGGAAAATTCCTGTACAAGATCATTTTGATGTTGGGTACCGTTAGATGACTATCCACTTCTTCGGGGAAGTACCTGAATGTTCAAACTTACATTTGTGACCCAGAACAAAAGAAGAAGAATATTTCACGAAAAAGTAATTTGCACAGCATAACACTTTGACGGGAAAATGATGAAAATATTATCTGATAAATCGGTATCCTTTTTATGAAATGTGAGCGTATGACGCAAATGAACGGGTAATTGATAAACACAAACACTTATCAGTTCTTGATTTACATAATTAGCTAAGAGAAGCAACATTTCACCAGTCTCCAGGTGCTCATGTTTGTAATCGCAAGATGTCTAGGATCACTTTCGATTCAACCCTTTACATAATTTGGTTAAAATAACATGTTAACATTTCATAGTCTGAAACAGACATTTGTTATTAGTATTAACCTCAACATAACCTATTGAAAAAGGCATTTCTCTTATGTTTACAACGATTATCTTGCTTGAGAATTATTTTTCAGAGACTGAATATAAGTCTATTTTCACAATCAATTTGTCAGTCAGTGCAAATTGTTAACCCTTCTGATCGTGAGGAGGATATATAGAGGATACTAAACGACCTTCTATTTAATATTGTTATTATCAAACGAGTTAAAGATTAAGTATGAAACGAGCGAAAGCGAGTTTGATACCAACTCATTAACGAGTTTAATAAGAAAAGTATTAGATTGAAGGAAGTTTAGTATTCTCTTAATCACTTGACCTCAGTAATCAAGCATGATTGCCGAAAGTGTACAGAACGAAACATTTCCACGACTCTGCCGCCATTGAGACGGTGATGTGAACATTGTGACGTCACAACCACACAATATTTTGACGTCATGCTTGCAGCGGTATTACACTAGTTTATTATCACTGTATATATATTATTCTGCAGTATTTTCACGGGCGAGTAATACAAGTTCCTATTTAGTCTTGATTCTTTTTATTCCTTTCTATTTTTCATAAAGTTAGGTAATAATGCAGATTGGAATTAATTTCAACATAGCAGAGTAATAAAACCGAACATTTACAAGCATGATCTGATAATAAGGGCGGGAATAATTTATTCATTAAGCCTCAACTCAATTCCAGATTAATATGCCTTACAAAACTTATCGATTCAACGAATCAAATAATTTTGAAGACAATGGTTTGCAATAAAAGTCCCTTTCCTATTGTTAGTATTTTCTTTGAACCAATCATCGCTTTATGTAACATTTGTCACGAAAAATAATAAAGGATTGGGTCGAATTGTATTCGACAGTATATGAATGAATATACATTGTAGATTTCATTTCATTGGGATAAAATGATAATTGAAAATATTCACAAAGGAAATAGTTTTTTTTATACTTATTCTTTCCTTTTCATATTACCGTTTCTGTTTTGTTACATGCACCATGCCATCAAATATACCGGCCATGATATGATCTATCTAAGCAAATAACGAAAGGAATATTTACAGCAGAAAATAATACCGGCACTTGCATTTTATGTATTTCACGTCACCTATATATGGTCATAACTATATTGTGATAAACTCATGAAAGGACCTTAAATTTGTTATGTTTGAGAGATCAATTTTTTTAAAACACAGTTTAAGTGAACGTCCATTATCCAATTTGAAGAAGAAATGAAGATACAGATGCTTGCAGGGCAATAGTACATGTGCATGTTACCTTTGCAGTGAATACCGATAAATTACCTTGGTCCCAGGAATTGAAGGGGCACGGAGTATGTTGTTCACGTAAATTATGGCAGACTTCACAAATGGTGTCATTTCATCGACAAGGCGTGGTTGTTTCTGAAAATTAACACCTGTATGTCTATCAGTTAGCATAGTGACAATGCACAGGAAAATAGTCGAGTCATGATCATGATTCCGATAATGGCGTGCGCCATGACTCAAACGCAAAGTCTGAAACTTATTTGTAGGGGAAAAAACGAAAATATAGGTAATTAAACTAGTGAACATGTAAAGTGGGCTGAATTTTGACTTCTTAACATTAACATGGCCGTTTTTAATTAAGAATCCATAACACGATAATGTCATAATTTTGGCAGTTTTGAGATAAAGACTTTAGACAGGAGGTTTGACTCAAAATGAGGTGTTATGGTGTTTTGGCTCTATTCAAGCCATATAGAACATTCGTAAAGCATACGTTGTGTCACTTTAAGGAACATGTAGTGTCAAAAACTTTAAAACATTAATTTGATATCACTGTTTCATGTATGAGAATGAGATTATTAGTTTTGCTGAGTATATACATATGTAAACAAAACTTGTGAAAATTTCCATTTTTCGGAAAACATTTATGAAATACAATATTGTATTTTCAACTTGTTCTCCATTTTAACCTGTGTGAGCTCAACAGGGGTTCAATATTATTATGTGTATTTCTGACAACATTCAATTGACATTTATGTGTTCTTCCGTAACTAGACATTGATGGTATTACCTCATAAGATTAACGATGTAGGTTAACGATGGTGATTATACGAAATACATAGTCACTCAAGAAATAAGTAAATATTTAATGTATGTTTGTATGTCTCGGCATAAATCTAACCGATATCATGCCAGAAAATTAATCGTGTTATTTAATTTTCTTTTTCTCTTCAATAGCCGTTTTTTTCTCTGTCACTTCCCGGCAGATGGTAACTGTTGTATGCTCGGCCATATCAATAACTTTCAGTTAATTGGTTGCATCGATTCACCCGAACGTGAAAATGGTAAATTGGTATTGCAAAGAGAAATAGGTACAGTAATGTCATGGTCGTAAGGGGCACAATGTATTTTGTAGGGGTCAAACATGTCAAACTTCATAAACGGTGTTATTTGAACGAGAAGAAGTTGATGTTTCTGTAAATTAATATCTTACTGAGTTCAATAAAATGATAATAGACACCTTAAAGTCGACATATATGATCGAAAACCGGACAATGGCGCGCGCCGTTTACTAAAACGTAATTTCAGAAACGTAGTTTTAGGAGACAAAACGACAAATGAAGGTTGGTGGTGTAAGGTAGGTCATTTGATTATAGACAACTAAACGGGAAGCAGAATTTTCCCCTTTTATCATTAATACGATCGTTTTTCGATTACAATTGAAAAAACCCCATCCTAACATTGGCGTTTTTGAGATAAAGAATGAAACTATTGGAAGGCGATTAGTTTCTTTTTCAGGACATAAGGGATAAAGGACATTCAACATTTATGAAAAATACTCTTAGTCACGGAAATATCGCTGTCATTTATTCCATATCTGTTATTTCATCCGCACATGTTATCGTTTACACGTACAAAAGTTGATATATTGATAATCATATTTTCCAGTTTTTTATGCTATACTAAGGTGGTAAATTTACCTCAAATATAAAGCCAGTGTTGAACAGCTATTGATCTAAAGTTCCAATTAAAATTATTCTGACAGAGGCCGATAATGATGACAAATATCTTACTATTTGTTAACCAACGAGGAACGTATTATACCGGAAACATTATTTTGCTCCACAATGAAGCCAAAGTTTTAAAGTATTGGAATATCGGTCGATAAACTTAGAAAAACATATAGTTGTATTTACCTACTTACAAATATATACACTTATCATTTAATGAGGATAAATACAGTGGATCTTTTTATATCAAAATCATGTCTCTAGCTAAAAAATAGTAGATTTAACGTTTCATTAGTTCTACATCGTATAAGATGTTTTTTTATTCCAAAGTTCATTCAGAACTTATGGTAAATCCGTTTGAGAGTTATGCGTATTATCATGATTTTCCAAAAGACTGTTTTTAATTTTCTAATACTATGGTGGTAATTTCTTTCAAACGTTTGTTGTACACAATAATTTCATTGCAAAAGTATCATTTAAATAAAGATATACAAAATTAATTTTGAGTGGCAAATATGACTTCTTATGAGTTATCTGGCCCGAAACCCAAAGTCCGTCCATTGGTCAGGGGCATTGAATACATTCCATTTTATTTAACAAAAACAATTTTTTCATTTGAGCTCATGATGTTTATCGCAAACCTTTAATGGAGATATACGTGTATCTTGTCAAATTTGCAATTGTTTGAACTAGCATAATGACGCTTATATAGAGATTATTACCCGAGAATATAGAATTAAAGCATGTTAGAGTAATTTCTTTTAATTCTGTTTTTAACAAGGTGCGTTTATGATCATTTTTCAAGATTACCTATAAGTACACATTATGTATGTGTATATCGATCTCGTACGGTAGGTCTCTGGCAAACTTGAAAACATACCACACAAAGCAGATTCATGTCCCATGCATCCCGTGTCGAAAACATGCATGTATACGGTATACTTATACATCTCTATTAATATCATTTCGTGGACGTCATGCCGTAAATTTTATTCAAGTGAAAATGTAACCCCAAAAAATATATTGTACTATGATATAGATATTTACCAAAATATAATATGTGTATAATATGTTGTGCATTGAAAATATCCCAAAATAAGGAATAGTTGGCTCTTAATTTTGTACTTTAAGATCCTCAAAGTACTCTCACTACATTGAAACTCTATAGCTGTACTTCATCAGTATTAAGTTGTGTCCTAATACGAGCAGAGGGAGAGATTGATACAAATAACCTTACAGACTATAATTCACTGTCATCTGATCACAATGAGAGAGATGAAGTATACCAGCAATGTGATTGGTTGTTTATTGCAGAGTGACGTGTGATGAGAACGACACCTCGGTAAGACAGCTGCTGTCGACATTGCTGGATGAACGAGTCTACGATCCAACCATCAGACCAACAGTGGCACCGGGTAGATAACTCTTCATTCGTTGTAGTCTGCATACCACATAAAACATGAAACTTGTTCTATCAGATCGATTTTTCTTCATTTAATCATTTCATGTTTAATCAAATTGTTGCGCTTTAATCAAGTATCTGTATGGTGATTAAAATCAGTTATCAACAAAATATTAGTATTTGTTTACATGATGAATTGTATCTTTCTTTGAAATGCTAAGCCCTAATTAATGAATTGTAGTTATTAATCAACAAGTAAGCTTGCAAGATTAATAGAAAATATTATGTTTCACATACAAAGTTTACCGACTAGCGATGTCAGTGTCCATCGGTTTATAGTGTACTTGTTTACCTCATTATTTTTGATCGATAATGTCTAGACTAATTCTGATAACCATTACACTGCTGACAGTTCATATTACATGTAATGTAAGTTATAACACATCCCAACCTCCAAGTGTGGTTGGTTTGTACGGGCATGATGTCCACTGAAGAATCGTGTTATCTCACACGTCATCGAACCTCGGATCAACTGAAACCTGAAGACTGAGTATCATGCCCTGATTCGATGTAAGATGACAAATAAGTGGTAAATGTCATATGAGATACCAGATTCGACTACAAGTCAAGAAGTTTCTAATCCCGCTAAGTGGGTCGGCAACCTTGTCTGAGGTAGAGAACTATTCTACGTGCAGTAAGGTTTTGGTGCAATGCTACATTGAATTTCAGCACAGTACCACCCATGGTTCTATAGTTCCAGTAGGTGCTCTCAGGTTTCACCTCAATGCATAGCCACAATAGTGTTGCGGGCTTTCTCCCTGCAATAACAACTTACTCACGACGTTAGACCAAAAATTCACCTAAGCTTACCTCATACCGAATTGACACACTTTCTAACAATTTTGGTAAGCTTTGTGATTGTTAAAACGTGAGAACATGTTTAACGTCTATTGTCGATGGTGATATTGCACATATTTTGTTATTTAAAATACTCGTATAGAGAAACTCAGCCAAGTGTCTCCTGCTGTCAAATATATCAACACAAGTTGATACATGCATATATGATATCAGAAGACACTAGGGTGAGATTCTATTTAGCGCCAATATAATAGTTTCATTTCGTATCAGTTACAAACTGTAAATCCGTTATAGCTGCACTATGCTTAGACTGTGATGTCATAGCAGTGTGAGGTCATCATGTTGGTGACATCATTCCAATTTTTCCATTACTCAACGATATCAAACAACCATGATGTCATTTACTTGAGGGCGGCGGGGCATTTTTAAAAGTCTACTCTCAAAACGGTATTGCCTACGAGACATATATGACTTGATCCCCTACAATCGAAATCTACAGTGGAACACTGTTTTTTCATGTGAAGTACGCGATATAAATATTTTGTTGGATAACTTATTTATTGCCTGAAACCTTAAGCCTTAACATCATACGACTGTATAATGTAAATGGCACTTTAGGTGGTAAATGTAAGATCAATTTGTTAAAATATTTAATATTTTAGTAATCTCAATCATCTCGTTAACACATTGTTTCATGAGGAATCAAAAGCATTTTAGAATGTGAATTATTTTATTGTCTATTTTGAACTTCTATAAACATGTAGTCTATCATTCTGTCAATTGATTAATAGTTATTGCCTAATTCCTTTGTAAAAGTTTTTGATTTCCTTTGTTTTCATAATAATTTTGTTACAATCTTTGATTTTTCTTGAAGGCACGCCAACACAGGTGAACGTGGATATGTTGATGACTGCTCTCGGGCCTCTCAATGATTCCGACATGGTACGTTTAGTTTAATCTATTTACATAGACATGTGGTTTTTTAAACAAAGAAAAAAACATATTGAGAAGTGTTCACTTTGACTTCAACACGAAGTTCTCAAGAGGAGTGGTAAATCCTGATATTTTACACGAAATATCCATTTAATTAACCCATAGATGCCAACAGGCTGGTACATGTTTTCCCTATCCCAATATAAATTTTATTTTAAAATAGATGATATAAGAAAAGTTTTAATAATGGCAGTTAATTTCTATTCATTTCTTGAACGCTTGTGGACTTTGGCCATGAATGCCTTATTTGATTCAACAACAAGGCCGGTTTTTGGCAAAGTCCTTCAGTAATTTATGAGAAAGTATCCATTTAACAAAGGCAATTCTAACGTGACACGAAAACTAGAATGAAAATACTGCTTTCTGATTAGTTACCGAAATAAATTTTGGAGAGATTATTTCGCTAATAATCACCTCTAAATATTTACGACCGATTCACATTCATACGCGCACGTTTACAAACTCCATTCGCTGAACTTACTCGCAAGCTCGGTTTGAAATTAAATTTAGGGGTGAAAAATGCACGACATACAATCCCAAAATAAAACACAGAATGGATTTATCTCCTAAGACCATACTGAGAAGTGCTCACTCTGACTTCAACGTCAAGTTCTCAAGAGAAAAAGTACGCCAGTATATCCTGATATTTTACACGTATTATCCATTTAAAAAACCCATAACGCTCAAGAGGCATTTCAGACTGTAAATGTCAAACAGTGTAACTGGTTAAAGGATTAAAGATTAATAAGAAGAGTATTAAAGGCCTTGCCATGCTTTACAACATGAATCTCTCAGAGCTAGCAAGTATAATATTGGTTAATAATTCAGGCTCATAATATCATGATCTCTCAAGTGCAAACCATTAAACAGCATATACCACTTCATCGTATACTCGTATGATATATTCATACAAATGTCCAACCTCGTTATATGCCCTGGTGCACCTCCAGGAATGATGGAGTAGATTAGAGGGCATCACGCCCTTACATTGATACTGAAGATGATCATTACAGCGCCATATGAACAGGTCACATTTGACACACGATTAACTCGATGGTCTAAACAAGGGTAATTCTGTCTTCCTACACGACATTGACATATTAGAGAACATCGTTTAGGTGTCGTGGGACATAATTACTACTGGATACGCTTGATAAGGTTAACATTAGTTATTCTGAAATCGATTTTAAGTGCAGCTATTAACATGTATTTGTTTACAAGCATTCTACATGTCATTGTGAAGTGTACATTCTTGCATTTATAAAGGGTGCATTATAATACACTGTGATAATAAAAGCACTTATGTGCAGACTGAGGGTGCAGAGTTGTGTAGCAAGATTTGATGAAGTGTCATTACGCACCACTTGTATAACATAGTGCATTCTATCACGCAATGTTTCAAAGTACTTTGGTATAAACATAAAGCTAAGAAAACCAAGTATTTCAAAGTAACATTAAAGACAAGGCCTTGTGGATTACTCGCCTAAGTAAATTAATAATAATTTCCGATAATAAATATTTGATTGACTTGACTGCGATTTTGAAAATGCAGCCAACATTATGACGTCAAAAATTACATTTTTATGACGTCATACGTGCAGCGAAAATCACACTTGTTTAATATTTGACATCCCCAGGACTTCTACACGACGCTGTTCCTGCGACAGGAGTGGGTTGATCCTCGGCTCTCCTATAACTTGTTCAACAGGAGCGTGGTTATCAGCCACAAACGTCTTCCCCAACTCTGGCTCCCTGACACCTTCTTCCCTCAAGCGAAGGAAGAGAAGAGTCACGACCTAACTACACCAAATGTATTAATACGCCTACAGCCCAATGGAACTATTTTATACAGTGTCAGGTCAGTTATAGGAATATATGATCACGGACAAAATTCATTAGAAATATTTTTAATGGAGAAAAAGTCAGTTAGAGAGCGGTCGGGGCACAAGTCAACATGTATTAATTTATCATGATATTATATACTTAAGAAAGTGACACTAAGATACAATAAAATAACAGTATATGAAGACGCTTAAGAGTACCATCACAATGTAGAAATAAAATCACGAATATAAAATTTTCAATAGGTCAAGAAGATACTATGAATCAGTGTGTGCAAATGGATGAAAACATGCATGACATCTGTAGCTTGCATACGAAATAAGATACCTATCTCTTAGGTAGTGCATAAAGAAAATGAACACCGGCTGTTAACTTCCGCATTCATGTATATACCCTACTGTAGAAACTGTATGTAACGGTCGTTGCAATGTAAATGGCAGAGGCCTGAGGCAGTGATATCAAAGTGTGAAATGTTTCAGATGGTCAACACTCAGGCCTTGGTGCTTAAGGATACAATATCTTTGTGTCAACAGCTCCTGATAGAATATGTATCAAAATCAACATTTCTTGCTCGGGGTGTAATGTTTAAGCGAAAGTGTCTGATTGTCATAGTATGTGGTAATGGATGTGTCACAACCTAAAGCACCGAGTTGTAGATAGAGTCTCAGTTCTCGGAAGTAAAAGTAATAAAATTTTATCACATGAAGCCACTCGGAAAAAAGAACATAGAAAACCATCGTTTGAAGTTCTAAATGTCGTATTTTACGTTATCACATGTTCAATAATGATCACTTTAAAGAAATTTATGAAAGTGCTTCAAAGTAGACGTAGATTTTTTTATCTGTTGACTAGATGCTTACTAGGAGAAATCATTTGTTCGCCATTGACGTTTTTTTACTCTCATTACAGGCTGACTCTACGCCTCCGATGCTTGATGCATTTGGGCAAATTCCCCATGGACGTTCAGAGATGCAAGATACAGATTGAGAGTTGTATGTGTACCTTTGTTTTATAGGCGCTAACAATCGTAATATTATTTGGTTGAGCCTTCCGGATTAATACACTGGTGTACACTGATCATAAGTTAGTTATGTGCCATGATAACTCTTACCAATTTTCCATAACCAAATTTAAAGCAAATAGTATATTTTCCTTGAAGTGTGTTCATATGAATAACTAGGGAATTTGGTATCATAAATAAAAATAGTTTTAAATATTTTTATTTGGTCTAGACAAAATAATAACATCGATTTTAAACCATGTGATTCTTAATTGATATTCAAAAAAACTTTACTCTCGTCTCCTCCTGTGAAACAGTGTAATAATCATCATGAAGGTTTTATTGTAAAGTTGTTTTTTAAAAAAAATATTTATTTACAAAAAAAAGAAAAACAATCTTTTTAAGACATTTAAATAGAAATCACTATTTTCTGAGGTGCTGTACAACCATTTCTTCATTTGATTTGATGTTTGTTCTGTAGAAATGCTACAGTGACCCAACCAATATGAGACAAAAATACGAGTTACTTTTGAAAAGGATCATCTTATTTGCTTGTTGTCCGTTCACACATACCCATAAACACATCATTCTCGTAATTATCTTTGCCAATGAAATTAATAAAAGTGATAATTTCCATTACAAGAAGACCTACCAGAACTCAAATAGGCTTAACCTAGTTGAAATTAAACAGAAATCTTACAGATGGTAAACACTCAGTTATGTTTTTAAAAAATGTATGATAATCTTAAAAAAGTGAAAAAAGCGAAGCGTAGTACAAGTTACCCACAGCACTGGTGGACTGTCACTTTCGATATGGTCCCTTGCTCTTTAGTGATTCGTTTCTTTACTATTTGGTACAAACTCTGCAAAGGTATTCTGTCACTTTTGGTATGGTGTACCTCGCTAGTTTTTCTCTCGTTTGTGTTCCCCCTTAGATGTGTTTTATGTATGTAATAATTTGTGAAATACTCCGCGTCTTCTCCAGATGGGTTCACAATAGAAGACCTGGTACTACAGTGGTCCAACACTCGTCAGACGGTTGACGTGCTACCGGAAGCATATTTACCCGACTTCCAGTTCGTTAGCGTCAACACCACTTCCTGTAAGACCGGATATGCAACAGGTTAAAGTGCTTCTCTATTTCATTTGATTGCAGATTTAAGAGTTGTCAATGCGGCTTCTACGTTGAATGAGAGAAAGATTTAGCACCGGATAGGCTTCTCAATGGGTTTTCTTTAATTGATATTCAGGTTGCTTCAATGGCTTCAATACATATAGTTTAAATGCCTCAAATCGACACCTGCAATTTACGTGGTTATATTTGATGTTTTCATCTCTCAAAGTTGTTTTTATGACAACGAAGGTTGACTAATCGAATGCGTTGCCATCTACCCAAAACATAACCCCCCCATAAAAATAATAATTAGAACGTAAAAGTAAAGTGTTCCATTATCTAATTTTGTGTACATCCATGACAATGTCATTCTCAAAATATCGTTGCATATTTAAAGAGGCAACTCCCTTTTTTACACTTCTTATATAATTAGAAGAAACAATTCTTGGATTAACCCAGTGGGGTTTGTTCAAAACAATATAAATTTTCGCTATTTTGTTTTGGAAAATATGTGGATAGTATCACGTAACATCACAGCATGGTCAGTGGCGCATTTACATTTTTTGCTACGATTTCACCTGTCACTGTCTTCAAATCTTTTAAATTCTATAATAATGATATTTTTGCACACTGAGAATTTTGTATTCCAGGGGCCTTTCCGTGTCTGTCAGCTGTTCTCACCCTGAAGAGAGAGATTGGTTTCTACATGATCCAGACCTACATTCCTACAATGCTTATCGTCATGCTCTCCTGGGCCTCGTTTTGGATTGACCATGAGGCAGTTCCGGCGAGGATATCTGTCGGACTCCTTACAGTGTTAACAATTACCACGCAGAGTTCTGGAGCTTTGTCACAACTCCCCAAAGTACCATATATCAAGTCAATAGATGTGTGGATGTCAACATGTCTGGTGTTTGTCTTCGCTTCTTACATGGAATACGCCATTGCAGCTGTTTTGACGAGAAGATACAGAAAATGCTTGATTTTAAGAAACCGTCAGCCAGTAAGTTTCTTGTTAGTGAATATTAGATAAGAGTTGGAAATATGTTCTTTAGTTAACACATTAAATGACCAACAAAAATTTAGAATATGGCCTAAATGTTGAATCTAATGTCTATCCTGACATTTTGTTTCGCTGTGCAAGAATACCTATGTACATTAATCCTTTTTCGAAAATTTTACTTGGTCATTGTTTTTAAAAATACACTACTTATAGCTTATTTTGTATAGGGATCATTTTTACATTACTTATACAAAGGAGGAGTGTGTTTTATCCCAGGAACAAATTTTGGCATTTCCAAAAGGAGAAGTGGGTCAAAAATATAAAATTGAGATTTTATATTCATTAGATAATGAATTTATATGAGTTTTGTCATTTTCGGCCCTAGTGTGTCTAAATTCCTTGCCAAATGTGTAACTAAAAGATGAGTATCATCTTTAAGTAAGTGATAAGAATATGTTTTATCTTCTCCAAAAATGGATGAAATATGCTATATGCTATCTTAAGTGAAGACCGTTTTACATGATATTTTCACATAATTACAGCTGTATTATGTGTGAGTATTCCCAAGATGGACACAGCCTTTTAGATTGCTTTATTTAAAGACTGAAGTCATGATATTTGTTTCAATCAAACTCAAAATAGTTTAAATGTCATACAAACCTTTTTTCAAAAATAGAAAAAAACCCATAATGTTTCTTATGCGAAGGATCCCTCACTGCAACAAAGACGAATCTTCTCGTTCGTCTTTATGATCAATCATGTGTATCATATTCCAAATCTTTATGCTGAAATGGGGAAACTAATGACTATAGCTATAGCAACTATCGCTATCTTTGTATCATCTATCTTCATATTGCAGAAAAGTTCGCTTCCATTTCTCTTAATATTTTAAAGTTATGAATTGTTCAAAAGAAAACCAAATATCAATAGAACAATAAAGATAAAAAATTAACAGAATTTTGAATGCCAACGAGTTGGAAGCTGACCGTTATATTCATTTGATGAATGAAATATTTATGATGAAAGAAGATGACATTTAGCAAAAGGAACGAAAATTGAAAATGAGTTTTTAAACAAAGATACAAGATGTTATTCAGTAACATGTCCATACCTATGACATACACACAAAACATCCGCTTCATGGAAATATATCTAAATATATAATGTATGCACAGGAATATGTATCAGGGGATATTGAACTAGATCTTTAATATAAGGTTTCGGGAAAATATATACTTTCGACATCAATAGAAAACAAGAATACGTCTCGCAGACTGTCTTTTCCATGTATAACTTACATGACGTCAGAGTACCCTCCGAAACAAATTTCTCAGACTTGAGAACATTCGTGATGAAGTGTTCAGCGACAGTTGTGACCTCCTTTATAGTCTCGTACCGGCATACAACTTCTCCTCAAGGATCTCAGAACGTTAGTAAACACTTCCCGAAATCAAAAACGGCATCGCCACGGCTCAGCAAGAGCATTTTGAAGACCTTGGAACGTCTGTGGTAGATTGACTTGTTGACGGACGCGTTAACCCAGCTCATCCCAGATGTGCTCGATAGGACTAAGATCGGGGCTAAGCGACGGCCAGTCCAGGACTTGGACAACGACATTTCTAAGCAAACTCTGCGTAAAAACTGTCGTATATGGTCGTACGTTTTGTTGCTGGAACGTTAGTCCGGGACCATGTCTCTGCCTAAACGGAAGCAAAACAGGTGGCAAATTCTGACCCCTGTACTGGACAGCATTTAAGTTCCCTTGAACATCCCTTGAGCATTTAAGTTCCCTGAAGCCACAAAGTAAGTCACCTTCACGGATGCACACTTAAACGTGACGTTTACCTCGCCTGATGTAAACTGCGGCAAGGTGAATCGATATTTGTCGCTGAAGGAAACCGAATTCCACTGTCTTGCGTCATGTGGCATCCACCAGGTAGTTACGGCATTGAAGAGGTGTCAAATACATAGTCATTAAAAGCCAGGACAATTAGTTTTCATCCACAAAAACATTATGTTTGAACATCAATTAAACAATCATTCTTTCAAGGAAGTTGGCGGTAGCGATGTTAGTTTTTGTATTAAAATTGCTTTGTAGGCTTTTATCATTTATCTTCCATCTGAAATGTTTCAGGTTATGAGACAGATGACTCGACCACAACGGCAAGAAAGGCCACCGGAATTTAAGCAAAATGGCTCCAGTAACGGCCATATTGTTGAAGATGCAGAAAATCAATGTGATATCCCTGGCATGTTAGATGTGAAATTACCCTTATTCTGTAGTCAAGACTATGGCAGAAAGTTGGAAAAAATATCACGAGTTCTCTTCCCTATGTCGTTCATCATCTTTAACATTGTTTACTGGACTACTTACCTTCTGATGTCGTGAATCTTTCTCCATTTGCATTTCATCGAATTATAAATCGCTCTATTTTTGTACAATTTTTGCCAAAATGTTTGTCATCGAATAAAATGTGTATCAAATGTGCCTTTTGGATGTACTTACTTTCTGTCACATCTAACATTAGGTATTTCCATGCATAATTCTCTTCTGACAGATTTTTTGTGCTTTTTTACGTCATTGGCCCTGTGCTGATGTAAACATTAAGTTAAAGACCTTCCGAACGTTTCTATCATTTCGCGCATCCGAAAAAGTGCCGAGTATAGCCAAGATACAGGTCGACGTTGTAGAAAACATGTCACCAAAGCGCTTTCAATGTTTGGAAAGTGATGAAAGTTTAACTGTCAATGCTGAAATATCTACCATTCGACCCATCTACCTTTTGATCATAGAGTTTCAGAATTGGATGAATATGCATTGAATATAAACAGTAAAGGTTGTTTTATGCAAATGTTCAATGAACGTAAATTCGTTTTTCGTTGTTTCATAAGTTATAATAAAACTGAAGTTTTCCATAATATACTACTATCATCATTTTGAAAATATGAAAATATCATCATCTGAAAACGGCCTCCATCAACAGTACCGTTTTCTACTCCTGGATGTCTCTGTATGTCATTGAATGCACTAATGAAAGGCATTCTATATTTAACATTGGTGATCCTGCTTATTATTACATTAACATGGCGTCCGTGTATCTTACATTTTTGCGATTCGAGAGTCACAGATGGCGTCCATTGATTCGCAGGGACTTGAGTGAATTTTATAGGACGTAAAACCGGGCATTGTACGTGATCTTATTATGATTTGACAATTGGGTTACGACAGAGAGTGTTTCCAGCAGTTACTATCAGCTGATACCTCCTTACTGTCTACCTCTTGCGTGTAACATACATACAGTTTTCATACAATTACAGCAATCCATTTACATAAATACAGTTTTCATACAATTACAGCAATCCATTTACATAAATACAGTTTTCATACAATTACAGCAATCCATTTACATAAATACAGTTTTCATACAATTACAGCAATCCATTTACATAAATACAGTTTTCATACAATTACAGCAATCCATTTATGTCCTTTACTATATAAAACACGTTTTCTTTGGAGCAGTATTTATCGTGTGGCCATTCTTTTGTCCATTAACGTTTAATTGAAACAAAAAAATGTAAACAATATTCAAGATTTCGTTTGAATTGATTAATTCATTATGTTACACCAGTGTTTGGTTTAAGGTCATATAAAAGTTTTTCTTGCATTTACGTCTTTACTACTTTAGATTTTTGTGTGTACCAGCATTGTAAGGTAAAAAGCATAGTTTATTTCTGAAAAAGGAAAGCATTTTACTAATTACATGTATCACAATGGTTCAAAGTGACAAAGTGACAAAGTGACAAATGGCCTCTATTGTAACAAGTACCAATAGTATACAGCGTTTGTTTGAAAATTGAACGATATTGTCTTCTCATGTGAAGCGCATAAACGAAACTTAGATAGATATTATTGTATCACATTAGGTTAAGTTTAAGATATACAAAACAAAAATAATTCCATCACAAAAATGGGGGGCGGGATAGCGCAGTGGTTAGCGCGTTCGGCTTCGGATCAGGAAGTCCTCGGTTCGCATCCCGCCAGGGGCTCGGCAACTTTGTAGTAGAAAATCAGCGCAGTACCACCCATGGTTCGCTAGTTCCAGCCGATGCTCGCAGGTTTCACCGCAATGCATAGCCACAATTGTGTTGCGGGCTTTCTCCCTGCAATAATACTAGCAGCCGCGATATAAGTGAAATAATCTTGAAAGCGGCGTTAAACACAAACTCACCTCACCTCACCTCATCACAAAAAAATGACATAAATCGATAAGAAAAGTTAGTTCGTATACTGATGATCATGCAATACACTCTAGATCGTATTTCAAAAGTATATTTTTGGATTGATGATGACGCCTATAATAATTAACACTTTATTTGACTGAAGTGTTATTAATTGTGATGCTCAAAACGATGTACATTGTGTGCGTCCAGCATTACTCTGAGAGATTCCACACAGTACCCGGTGATTATGGCTCGGTAACTTTATTATTTATTTATTATTATTATTATTATTTGCTGTATGTCATTTACAACAGGAGCTGCATACACGTGCAGGTGTTTTCCTGAAAATAACTGTTATAACTCTGTTATGGAGATAAATTGTCATTCTTAATCAAAATTGAATTTACATAGTTTGTGTATGCATAATTGCATGTACTTCTGTTATATCGATTCATTAAGTGAGCCATTATCCAATGCCTATAAAATATACAGCAGGTGTTAAACAGTTGTTGTTTTTATCGAATAGCCTGTCGATTTTGAACGTATACATATCAATCTAGCCCCTTAGAGGTTTATTGATAGGCTTGATTTGTCCTTCATCACTAGACTATGTAAACATATAAAATGTCTGCAATTACAAAATATGGGTTAATGATCAAGGATGGTAAATAGATAATATTTGTCATCTTGCTCTCAATGAACCTGATTTCATTCCTGTCAATGCATAGCTTTATTTGAAGTGTTGATTTATGTCCCCTCGACCTATGTTATGTAAATATATTATGTTTGTATGATCCCTCCAACCTTTTGATGCATCTTTGTAAATTCAAATGAGCTGATAAACAAAGTAAAAAATGATAAAGACGAAGAATAGTTGCTTACATCGACTAAATATCCTCGTCAGGAAATGATGACATTTTCAAGAACTAAACATAATATCCAAATATTCTTTTTATGATTCTCCTTCTATTTTGCTATTGATTAATTCAACAACATCAAAAATATATAAACAGTTTATATACTTTCTCTAAGAAAGCAGAATGTCTTTCTGGCATCTTCTTTTGAATCTTTTAAAGCTTATTTTCGAATTTGTGAAAGATTTTTAATCATTATCTTATTCTTTGCTTTGTGAGAAGTGTGTATTTTTTATGTTTATGTTTATTGATTGTAATTGAAATATCAGTTTATATATTTTTTCAATGAAGAGACTACTAGTATTATTTCCATTTAGGGTATATTAACATATTTGACATCACAACTGACTTTCAAGAGATCACACATCAGTGAAAATTGCAGTGAAGTCTACTTTTCTCAACAAGCATAATGTACTGATAATTCTTTGTACAATAAACATTAATCTCATTCCCACTTTACTAAGGAAGCAATACATTCTGCTCATGAACAGGAAACATTAGACAGAAAAGAAACCTACATCAGTTAATCAACAAACCTCGTCGTTACTTAATGATCTGCCAGTCACTAGTTTCATTTTTTTTCTTTTACCTGTTCTAACTGTAAGGCGAACGTGTTCTCTTTCAGGATAACTCTCTCCATGTGTTTAGTCATACATGTACATGGTTAAGACAGGAACTGATTGAGTCAACGTTTTATTGCAGTTTACTCATTGTACATCTTTATTCATCAGCAGGTGCCGTTAACAGTACTTCTGTGTTATATAGGCTGAAAAGGTATTTTGAGGCTTAAACAATTTACTCATTAATGTTTAAGGCATGAATGATTGAAGTGTCGGCGCCACCGCTTTTTTACCTTGAAGAAATTCTTGGCACTAGCATGGTGTATATAGAAAATGAATTGTTAATTGAACTACACGTAATGGTTTATGCTGTCCAATGCAATGCAATAGAATGGAGCGTATGTTGATGATAACAGGTTACAGAAAGGGTAATGAAAAGAGAGTTTTTTTACAACGGAATGCAAATTTATCCTTCATGTTCAGATGATGTTGTTTCAACCAATTTCTATCTTATTAACTTACAGTTACTGGTTTAAATGATGATTAAGCGAGGGGCAAACATAACCGGTATCTTGTCATTTGGTAATTTGGTATTCTTGCAATGTACTCTTATGCTGTCCTTAACTTTTTAGAAAATGACAATTACCAACATGTCTGTCTATATTATTCTCATTTGAGTGAGTCATTGTTGATACCATAGGGTTGACGGGTATATTTATTCTGTAGACCACTGTTTATAGTCTTGTATTCAAAGTTCTTGTTTAGGGGTTTACTGAAATTCGTTAACTCCTTACCAAATATGAAATATATATTCTTGCCACAACCAGCCAACATTGTTCTATCTAGCTTATCAAATCGAAGAAGCAATGGGAACTGTTATCCATTACACAATTTTAATTCTATAGACTCTTGAGTTTATATCAACATTCTTAATGTTGTTATTCATTCACTGACCTTGGTGTCTGGTCAGTAATAACGTTGCACATGCTAATGAATTCCCCCATTATATTAATCAACAACATATTGGATTTCCTGGTCTAACGTCCCATTTACACGAGGCCTACTAATAATGGATCGGATAAGCATGTCACATTAGGTTTACTCTAAACATACCTTGTGATAGCATTGACTAACTAGAATCAGAGTGTGGTATCCTCTTTGTCATTTCAGAAATACACTTTGTTGAACACAAAAGATAATTGAAAAGATTGAAAGTCAGTCATTATTTCTTTGACTATATTTAATTGAATAGTTTGAAATATGTTACGTCAATGATATTCTGAAGTCATTTCTCACATATTGTATAATCACATTTATTGAGGCATGATTGAATTTGGTGAAATGTGAATATCTCCGAATCTAAATACTAAATCTTTCATGTTATGTCTGCAGCTTTTTGTATCATTTTCTCAGTTTTTCAAACTCAAAATACTCATCGGTTTTCGACATAATTTAATTTTTAAGCTTCTGATTTCTAGCTAAATAATCTTCTCTCATCATTTAGCGGCTGGTGTATTAAAATCATTCCAAATCTTCATGCTTATTCCTATATCGGGCAAGCTTTCAATTATTTCCCCCTTCATAACTCATGCTTAATGTATATTTTTCTCATCTTCACTGGGGCTATAAATGTCTTTTCCCTTTCAAGATTTGGGCTTTCGATAAATTGAACCTTACGATTTTTTCCAACTGTCTTAACAAGGCTTGCCATGTACACAACATTATCATTTACCATCAATCAACGTCTTAACTGAATAACTTACTGTTGTACTTAATATTTAGCGGACGATTGACTTTATAAATGATTCAAGACACAACTCATGACACCTTTGGATTGATCCTATGGTTCTTAGTTCAACAAAAGATTAAATTGACGATGTAAATATTTTAATATTCATGATTACCAAGGGAATAATGGTTTGTGATAAGCTTTGATTCAAACTACTGCCTTTACAAAACATGTACGCAAGCAATCATTCAGCAAGAGACTATAGCTTAATGTTCAATACTGTATCTTTAAAAACTAGTGTATTTATGACAACTATAAATGTTTGTAACTTTAAAGTGTAATCGAGTGTAAAAACTATCATCGTCTCTTTAGATTATTCCACGTGGGTTGCCGATAATGGATCGTAAAAGATCAAATGTTATCATCACCGAATAATTAATTCGAAATAGCTAGCTATAAAACATTTGATGTATTTGTTATTCAATGTTTATATATAAAACTGCAAACTGCAGACGGGTTTTGAGTAGCAATTTTTGTTACTAGAAAGGTTTTTACATAAAAAATGATTTATCATCAATTGTCATAAAATCAAAGTTACTGTATCATCATCAAACCTAAGTTATGTCCAATGATTCTTTTTTCATTATCAGCCAACACTGTTGTTAGTAATTTAATCCACATCACTAATGACTTGTTTGACAACACTGCCAAAGTTTCCTTTTTCGATTTTACTTGAAGACTTGAAGAAGTTGTAGTTTGCTAGATTTCATTCTTACATTCAGGAACACATTTTCTGAATTTTACTCTTCTATTAAATGAACATGAGTATGTATTTGAAGAGAAATTATTTAGCATTAAGATTTTCAGTATCATTGAGAATTTCTTTATTTTAGAAGTATTACATACTTGGCAGTAAGAATCAAATCCATGTCTCATGTCGTTTATGGACTTTTGAAAAGTTCGTAAATTGCAGTTTTTGAACTTCTAAAACTATCAACTATGAATTGCTAGATTTTGCTGTGTGGAATATGTTTTAGACTCGAAATATCAAAACGTTGTATTTATGAATATAAAGAAGTTGATCTTTCTAGAAGTTCTTGTCAACTAAAACATTTATCAATTTCTATAAATATTCCCAATCTGTGTCAATTGTCACAGCTGCATATAAAGCAGTATTTCAGTAAATCCATGTCTCATGTCGTTTATGGACTTTTGAAAAGTTCGTAAATGACTTTCAAGTGACACCAGTCTATAAGCGCCACTGAGCATCTTGAGGTGGATATTAGGCGCTTTACAAATGCATTATTATTATTATTATTATTATTATTATTATTATTATTATTATTATTATTATTATTATTAGTCAAAAGAACACTGCTGTGTTCTAAATGCAGTTTTTGAACTTCTAAACTATCAACTCTCCATAAATTGTAATGCTCAGGTGGGAAATCATAGTTTTAAAGAGTTAATTAAACACGAACCTGTCTTCCAATGACGCCTTTAAAGAGTAATTGATGGTTGTTACTTAATAAAGAGGAAAAGTCCTTTTACTTTGATGCCTTAATCAATGTCTGTGAATAGGAAAATTTAAGAACTACTCGAGTAATAGGATCTTTTGAAATCTTGAACCTGCACACCGTTTCGTAGAACGAACAATATTATTTTATTGATGATTACTAAATAGAGCGAGAACGATCTACAAGATATGTAGACCAAGGTTAGATTGTCACCTTATATTTGTCCAGGTATACTTAGATGTAATTTTACACACAAAAAAAGCTACGACAGGAACAGTCTCTTGTATATATCTATTCTAAATTTAAAGGTTAATTCTACCATTTTAAAAAGCTATAAGCACTTTGAGAGGATATTAATGGATCAGGTTTTTTTCTGCGAATGATTTATTCATTTTCTCTCCCCCTTTGTCTTTTAGTCATTAAGCTACTTATCATTGATTAGGTTTATGGATTGCTCAATTTTGCTGTGTGGAATATGTTTTAAACTCTCAATATCAAAACGTTGCATTTATGAACACAAAGAAGTTGATCTTTATAGAAATTCTTGTCAACTAAAACATTTATCAATTTCTAGAAATATTCCCAATCTGTGTCAATTGTCACAGCTATATAAATCAGTGTTTCAAATTCACAACATCAAACTATAACCGATAATTTCATTTTCTTCCTTCGCTGCTCTAAATATTCCTTGCCAGTCTTGTATGCTGTTATGCATAGTTTAACTCTGGAAGAAGAGCATAAAACTAAAGAAGATTGCACTTTTTGATGTGTTGGAAACAATCTGCTGTTACGAATTCAAAGAGAGAAAAAGCCTTTTTGTGAGAACTTTTGGCGTCATTTATAAGTGTTTGATTAAATCTGAAACGATATCGTCATCTCAATTGATGTCCCCTGATGATAAAAGTAAGTAAACCCTCATACAAGAGGTAGTTTTTGAGGAGAGAAGTCACCAATCACACTAACAAAATGATTTCAATAACAGACGATAAAATAATATCATCAAATCTAAATCTCTCATCGTAGATTTTTAACGAAGTTACTCTTTGGAATGAACTAGTTTCTTTTGACTAGAAATGATGAAAGCACCTTCTCTATACCATTTAATTTTCAAGAATGGAAAAGACACGTCCATTCCGAATATTTCAAAGTTTTAAAACAACGCTATCGGTATCACAATTGAAACAGGATTCGAACTCGCACGCAACTCAATATCATCAATCCTAAATAATGTAACAGTAATGAACTCTTGCTCTGGGTGAATAAGCAATCTATTCTGTAAGTTGTTATCTATAACCGGTAACTCATGCGATACAAGTTGTACTGTAAGGATATCAAAGAAATTCCATTTTGTTCATGGTTATTAAGACTCGGTTATATTATAATCATCAAGCAAAAACCACTGGCTGCCATTTTTGTGTGAACACCTCTTAATCATTTGAGGTAGGGAAATGTATTCCCATTGCATAACTGAACTGATTCTTTTTTTTAAAAAATATATTATTTTCATTAACGTGAAATCACTTTCTTTATCTGAAATAACGTTCTACTGCCCCTAGTGATTCAAAATTCTTTAAAATCATACAACACGTGTCAAACATTATTGGCTGTTTGTATCAGTCTGATTAAAATCGACCGTGCTCCGAGGAATACAAGTTTTTAAATATTGACTATGGTGGATTTTGAACGTCTTCTACCAGGTGTTTTCTTCAGATGGGGGACAACGTTGTGGAGAGGACAGCCCCTTTATAGAGTACGTTCGAATCCCACTAGAGTTAATATTTAAAAACCTTTATTCCTCGGAACACGGTCGGTTTAATCAGACTGCTGTTTTTATAGTATCAGAATTTTGAACAAATGCATCAATCCTCTCCGTTGGTTGTTTATTTATACATCATAGCCTATAGCAAAAACGAAATGTCTCGTATGACAATACATGTTTATTATCAACTAAATGTAATCTTCGGAATCATACTTCTATTCTACGACAGTGTAACACCAAAGAGCAAAATACACAACTGATAATTCTGAACTTTGACGTAAACTAAGATGTAAATATTGGTTCCATTCTATCAGAGAGATACATTCTCTCATTTGAATAAATCCAATTTATGGAAAAGCATTTATGTGTTGGTTGTAAGTCCATCCCTTTGAATTCAGCCAGCTCAACATCAAGAATGTCTGTAACTTGTATAGTTGATGTAAGAAAACAGGCTGATTTTTCCTATTAACTTTTTCTAATTGAGTGGATAGTTGGTCTTATGATTAATAGCCCATAGACGTATGGAAATCTTTGAGGAGGGTGTTATATTTCTTTTTGCCAAAAAATGCAATTAATGTGAATCTTACTAAGACTATTTACATTACCTTTGGCATTGTTCCATCTATTACACACAAAGGGAATAGAATGATGTTGAATACACAGAAATATATTTATCATACCATATGCGGTCCAAATGGCCAATTCACATATAAACCCTTGGGAGGTTATAAAACTGTAAACCTGAAACTGACATTATTTCATTACTAGACATTCATCGCAACCTTTGATGAGAGCAATCAGTCAAACTATACAAAAACAATTTTGCACAAAAAGATGATGCAGTAAATAGTAACTTATTCGATTTAATGCAAATATTCTTCTAGTTGAAATCAGGCAATACATCACTACACCCCAGTCATTGATCTATGTCAATGATGGTATCAAAAGGTCTGAACACGAAATGCCAAGAATTAAGAGCGAAAGTCGATGAGCTTGTATTTTTAAAAAGAAAATGTCATTTTTACGTTCATGTCGTTTACTGATTTTGAATCATAAATGACTTATGCAGGTCGATAGAAATTTAAACCTCTTCATACAGCTAAACATCTTACTGTAAGCATTTCTAATTATCTGAAGCCTAGAGAGGAAATGAAATGCGGTTTTTCTGCCTACCTATTTGTTGTAAGAAATTGATTAGATCTTACAAGTGTATGAACAAAGTTTAGTGGGATAAAGGAAGAAGCCTCAATATTTACGTCGTGAGTTATTGGGCTGCCAGTTACTGATCTCTATTGTGCCTACACCTAAAGCCCAATGCTTTGCCCTTTCCTTCAATTCGATCTAAGCCTTACAAATCGCTCTCCTGAAATGATGTGACGTCTTTTACTTTTGTTTTAGAAAGATCTATTTATGAGATAAACGTAAATCTTTCGGTACTTATAAGGGATGCGTTAACAAATCTACGGAAGCCTTCAAACAACTACACAGTAATGTCACTTCTGACGGATCGAAGGAAGTAATCTCTATGCTTTTAGATTACAATTGTCAATGAATAGCCTTCCAATCACTCATATCCACAAAGCTTTCGATGAAAATGTGGTCATGAAAGTCAAAGCTTTAGCTCATTCTTGGTATACTGTTATACCTGGCATATCGATCTAAACATGCTTTGCACTAGCAAGAAAGTGAATTTTCAATTAAGTATAAGTAACAAGTCTTATACAATACACATGGAATTGTGTGTATATCGTTAATATAATTCATAACCACATGGCAAAAAACAGAAACGCGCTCCCTGCATCATAACCATGAAGGAATTGTACCTTTCTAAGCTTATATAATCTTACAGATAATTGTCTTAATGATAGTTCAGTAAGAGTAAACCACAACCTATATCTACATATTTGGTTCCTAGTCGAGGGATTCTAGGAATGCAAACTATACTTTCCTTTCACTTTTTCATTCTCATTTTACTGGCTGATTCTGGACTATGATTATTCATCACGTTGACCACTGAAAAAGGAATTTGCCTATGATGACAATTACCGACATAGTAAATATTTCTTAGCCGATCTTCCTATTTATATTACCAGATGCTTTCTATTACGGAAAATCGGATTAGCATGTCAAGTCTCATTTCCTACTGGCGTTCCTCGATAATAGCACCAACTGAATGGAATAACGGCTTCGCTTGTACCACAATACTATTGTTACATGTTATACACAATTTGGTCGTATGAGACGAGTATGGAATAAACGTCTTATCCTACACTGAATGGAATAAAGGCTTCGCTTGTGCCACATTGCCATTGTTACATGTTAGACACAATCTTGGTCGTATGAGACGAGTGTGGAAGTAAACGTCTTATACGAGAATAAATAAAAACGTTCGTCGAAAAAGCATGCCGTAACAAGCCACTACTTAAAGATTTTCTATGAACCTGGAAAGTAATCTTTTCTGAAGCTAGTGACGAAATATTGCAATTATCCTTAGAGTAGTTTTCAAGATGTCACATCCAAAAGTGCATAGTCGTGAAGAAACTGGAAAAATGCCTGATGTTGAAAAGCGTGCAGTCATCAAGTATTTGTTCAGGAAAAGAACGACTGCACAGGAAATCCATTTGGACATGGTCGATACCAAAAACAGTCTGGTCGGCCAAAAACCTACACCAGTGATGATCAAATTGATGCTGTTTACGACATGTTTACGAGGAGTGGCAATTCAACACATTTCTGAGACATTGGGCATTAGTTTGGGTAAGAATGCACAAAACTGACAGATGTTCTTCAGATGAGCAAGCTCTATGCAACATTGGTGCCAAGAATGTTAACTTTTGACCAGAAACAGAAATATTTTAAAAGCAGGGGAGATATGGATTATTTCACGAAAGGAAAGGATTAGTGACCACGATAAGACATGAAAACACCACTTTGACCCCTAAACCAAAAACCAAAGCAAACACATAAAGAATGCCAATTCCCGACCCACAAAAGAGTTCAATCAATCTACTGGAAAGGTAATGGCCTTGGTTTTTTGGGATATCAGGGTGTCATTACCATTGATTTGAGAAAGTTGGGATCCAAAATATATTTAAAAATTCATTTAAAACTATTTTTGAAAACACAGTATCATTATTATAACGTTAATCATTATTAAATGCTATTGTCGAAATTCTGCAGGAAATTCATTATTGCAAACATTTGAGAATCTAATGCTTTTTGATACCTACAAATACCTAGTTTTGGGTATTGTCAACACCGTCTCCGGCTTTCAACATTTATGTACCTTGTACATAGTTTGAAGATAAACCTTAAACATATTCATCAAAAGGTATTAGATGTTGATTGTTCTGTTAACTACAGCTGCATGCCAAAAGTTTGTTCACATACCTGTATATACTAGTGCAAATATCATGTTATTTGAGATGCCTTTGCGGTATCGTAGCGTTGTGAAATACAAACGTATATTGAATGTTCAATACACATATGCGGATAAATTCTTCTTTAAGGCAAATGTTTATCGTACCCAACAATTACCCGTAACAGTTTTGGCAGGTTATTGAAGTGACAGGGTCAATATCCCGAAAACACTCATTTTTATTTTTATCCATAAAATCCTTATAAGTTATCATCTTCTTAAAAAATACGTCACGTTTGTTCCTTAGCACAAATTCAATAGGATGATGTTGCTTTTAATCTCAGAGAGTCGATAAGGAACATTTTATTTGACATTTAACGAAATCAAAATTTCGAAAATGTGACCCCCTCTTTGTATATCAGTGTGTCATAATTCGAATTTTTGCACCAGAGACCAGACGATCCCAAAAAGAGGTCAAGAATGGTTATTTAACACATAGACAGTGAGTGATCCATTGTTAGTTTTGCTGAAGTTATTCTATTGACGTTGAAACGAAACCCAAATTACATGATATTTGCACTACGATTCAGTGGTAAGTGAACAAACTTTCGGTATGCAGCTGTAGATAAGGATTGGTGACAATTTCAAAATTTCCAAATGATGGTTTTAAATACGATGATTTTACATTGCTCATAAGTTATGAGCAATGTAACAAATTGTTTCAAGCAGCTGTATTAAAGCTGCATCCCAAAAGTGAGTTCACTTACTTGTCATCACAGTGTAAATATCACGTATTTTGGGTTCTTTAGGTTGAAGAAATAAAAATCAACAGTAATATGTCTTAAGGTCTGTAGTGACGATTGAATGTTCAGTTTTGGCAGTTCGTTAAAGTGGTCAGGGGTGAAAGTTTTGAAAACTCCAGTTTTCGTTATTCCTAGAAAAAACCTCTGATAGGTAAAACAACAGGACACAAGTTACTAATGTTATTTTTTCTTATAAGCATTTAATGAACCTATGATACAACGTTTTTTCAATAAGTCAATAAGAATCCTTAATCATAATTCAAATTTGTGGGGAAACCGAATTCTGAAAATCGGTACAAATCTTCGAAAAATTGCAGCATTATGTTTTTTAAAGGTTTATTGCAAGTTCAAATAAAGTAAAGCAATTAACGTGTAAACGAAAACCAGAGTCAATGATATTTGCACTCAGATACACAGGTAGGTGAAGAAACTTTCGGAAACCAGCTGTACATTACCTAGGTTTCAAAGGAAACTCTTATAACTCTCTGGAGAGAAACATAAGAACACATTTCCCATCAAGAATAAAGAAGTCATTTTTTACATAGATTTTATAAATACAAAATAGAAAATCCCTGGAATACAGTGTTATCTTAAAAATCAAATACAAACTTCAAAGTCCAATGTCGTCTTTGTTTTTACAGTAAATGTCTCCTAAGACATTTCAAAGAATTGTAACATTTATTTGATGGATGCAGAAAATAGAAACTGGATATAAGGAACATTTGAGGAGAGATTTGATTTACATATACATAAAGCATAGATCAAGGTATCAAAAAGACGTTATTTTTTAGAAATGAAAATGAAACGATATTTTCTATAACTGATATCAACCACGGGAATATTTTAACGAACATAATGTATTCGCCTTTTTAGTATATTATCTTTTAAAGACAACATATTTTAATCAAATTTACGTCTTTTGGGGGTATTGGCTAAAATAACTTCGATGTTATATTCTAAATTTTATGTCCAAAGTAACGACTCCTCTGATTTATATACATATCATCTGACCTCCAGAGAATGCAGACATTATGACGAGGTACTGAACTCGATCATGAGCTCAAATCATCACTCTCAGTTAGTGTTTCTTCCTGTCAAATTGATTAGATATGATGTGATTTCATGTACCCATGTCACAGTTAGTCTTACGATTCTATTTTTAATGTAAGTAAAGTATTGCATAAAAAAATGAATAAAACAATCTATTTAGTATGGAAAACATTGAATTGAGGAAATACGCAAAAATCCCTGTAGTTCTACTATTTGAGAAAGATACACCATTAACGAAACATGATGCCATAATATTTTTTATGTCTTCGCATCTCAATGATTAAATGAATTTTCAAATAAAGTCGCAATTGAAATTTGAAAATCGATATCATTGCCGTCGTAGGTGATACAATTAATAACCTAACCAGTCATTTATTGGTTTTAAAACGATTCACTCAGTGAGGGAACAAATGACGCTCTTTAATTATTTTATAACATTCTTTTAAACATATGAAATTACCCAATGTCATTATTACTGGCTTGCATATGATAAGGGTTGTCATTGAAATTATATTGGCTGATTTAAAGTTAAAAGTAATCCGTTTGATAGGATTTCAATAGCAAGAAATTGATATAACATTTAGCGTGCAAGGAAAACAATTGGTCATTCATTTAGTGAATAGTTATTTTTTTGTAGAAATCCTTATTATATAATACAAACCTTTTTTAAAATAAAATATAATTTATCTCTAACACTGAAGTTTTCATATATATTTCTGTTCCAGTGTCCATTATAGGAATCCTTTTTTATTTAATAACATGACTTTTAAAACCACAGACCATTTAAGCATAGATATAAATACGCAGCGGGTTTCTTTAGTCACCAACCGCGTTAACAGTTGCTGAGGATATGACTGTAGAAATTCCATTATAAAGATAATTGAAACTCCAAAGCTTGTTTCCTTGTTGTCAGATCCAAATCAACGATGATGTAAAACTTCATCAAATATCAAAGGCTCGAGTGAAACTAGCAAGGAACTTATCTCAGTGACGAGGAAAATGTCAAAACTGTAATAAAGGATTTAATGCTCTATTTCTCGTGTGGACTGAGAGGGCCTACACGACAAATAAGAGCCTAACGTCTTAACGTCAGAAACTTAAACAAAGTAATGCTGTGATAGGCTTCAAACTCGGATGACAATTATCGTCAATTTATTGAGCCGATGTTTTATGAGAAAAGGTGCTTTATAGGAAGTCGCATGGTACTTAATAAATACTCGGAAAGAAGTACAATTTTAAAATTATGTAATTTACTAAAATGTTTGTGCTATTACACCATGTTCAATCATATTAGATAAAGTTACTTTTTTCAATGAAATGTCAATAAAATGTGAAATCAATCAGATTGTATTCGAGTATCAATAAACATCATTTTCCGAGCTCAACTCATGACAATAATTTTCTTTGGTAATAATTTCTGATTTTGCAAAATATCCTTTGTTTTTTTTCTCTGTTAAACCAATATAAATTTCAATCTTGCCCTGTTCACCTCAAGCCGTTAAACAGAGAACTTCCGGTGCCATGAAGCGTGGTCATGAAGTTTAGCTAATTTCTAAGTCATCAGGGAAAATTGTGTTTAAGACCTAACTTACTGAATCCGAACTTCAAAATAAGCGACATTTTAAATAAATATCAAGAGATCGTACGATGCAAAGACATATACCTAATATTTTAACGGCACTAACTGTTAATTCTCATTGAATCGTCTTTATTATGAAGAGAAACTGATCGTGTTTCTGATAACATGAAAAATTGATCACATCCAATACAATGATGATCAAAATGTTCATTGTAATTATAATGACAATTTATACATTGGTTTTTCTTTCATCATCAATACTTCAGTCATTGATCCCTATGGCATTATTACTCGAACTTTTGTATTTTTTGCATTTCATCAGAGCACGCACAATGGAGAACAACAAAGTAGAATAATAAAGCCGATACGTGACAACGAATATCTTTAACGCTGTTGATCACTTATAAAAGATTTGTAAAAAAAAAGTTTTTTTCAAAATTGTGACCCGAAAAATGTTACGGACAACTTTGAGTATGATAAACGATCATGTTAAGGTACAATGGATACTCATTTATGTATTGAAAATTAGATATACTCAAATTCGGTTTTGCAATTCAAAGATACTCAAAGACATCACAAATCACATGATATTTGTACCAGGAAACGCAGGTTTGTGAACATCCTTTCGGTATTCAACTGAAGTTTAGTTTTATCATTCATTGTTACACTAATATCTTTTCCCCGCTTAAAAGGAATTTTTGGGGATAAAGAAATATCCGCCATCCATCTGTTCATGTAAATTCTTTTCCTGTCCAGAACAAAAAATCCACAATGTTTAGCTCATTGAAACATGGTGTGTGGAACAATCACTTGGGAACCCGTGAGTTTTGGGGTTTACATTTGTTTTTTACATTTATTTATTTCCAACTTATTCCTACTTTACTTTTTGCCATTTCCATCGAAACGTTAGAATCGTCTTTTACCGAACCAGAACTAATTAAACATAAAGTCTAACACATTGAAAGTTGATGTATAGAACAATCATCATGATTAATGGTGCTTTGTTTGGGATTCAATTTCCTCAAAAGGCACCATACTGTTTTCAAAGTTGAACCTTAAATTCTTAACGCATAGAATAATGGAGCTAACTCTTTAACAATGATCTTCTGAAGGATACAATTTTTCAACGAAGAATATGGCGGGGGATATAGCCGACTCTGTAAGCTTGTTTTTCTGTTTTGTGTAACTGTCACATTATCTTATTATATATATTTAAATTGTATAATGTCAGCACTATTTAATTTGAAAAGGTGAAATTTGAAAAGAAAAATTACTTCAAATGAAACCTATTTTCTATGTATAGACAATATTACGACATACAATATGATTCCATGTCTTTACATTGTTTTAGAATGTGCAGCGTTGTTTTCTTTTTTCCGAATGATTCATTTGAATTAATTCTTAAAAACAATGTAACATGTACCTTGTTCCTAAACATATTGAGAGTTGATAGCATGTTTTCACTTCATAGATTTGAAAACTATTTTATCATTTTTGTTTCTTTACACAAATTGTAACCATTCACGAATTAATCATATCATTTATGTATAAATGATTTTATCCTAAAAATATATGACATTTAATGTCCTCAGTCACTTTCATTGATGCAGCAAGAAATTTTGCAAAACTTTTTAAATTTATATATTTTCTATTTCTATCTTAATTTCTGACAGTTGCAGATTTGTTAACTTGGTATGCATATCAGCTTTCAAACAGCTTTGTGATAAATTGCTGACTTTTTTAACCCTTGTGCTGTTTGTCGTGTTTTGCTTTTGCTACCAATTAATGAACTATTTCATTAAATAATTGCTGAATATTGCTCAATCGGACAACTCCTGCAGCATGAAACAGAAGTAATCAAGTTCACATTAATATGCAACAGACCAACGTGAGAAGACAAAGAGCTGTATCTTCACGCCATGTTACCACTTATAAGCTGAGAGTAATTGTCCAATTTCCAGTGTACTAATTGACCCTTGTATATATTCTACTGAAGGCTTTCATCTATTATCATGCTTGAGGTACTCAATAATAGTGGTAGTATAGTTTGCAAGTGCTAAGTTCAGTTTGATTAATGTTGATCACATTAATGATCTGAAGGCCTGAAAGCATATTAGTCATACATGATTGGGCTTTCAAGAGGTTAAGGAATGAATGAAAGAAGAAGAATGAAATGTCTGAAACTTGGAAAAAACTTCTTTAAAAAGTTTTAGAAATTAGAATTGTTTTAAGACATATCAAAAGGTTGCGTCGTGAATAATGGAAGGTTCTATAGTATCACAAAATATCTTTGTAATTTTTTAGTTTGGTTTACATTATAACTTATGAAAATATTTTCACGCAGTTTAGTTCATAAGGCTGATTTAAAAAAACAAATTTGTTCCGATAACATTTAATCACCCTAGGTTATCAATAGAGGTTAGCAATGAAGATATCGTGAAACGCACGGTCGATCAAGTTCTCTAATAAAAAACGAATTTACCATAATTCTCACTGGTAATATGCCAACAAATGGATTGCGTTGTTTGATGTTCTGTTTCTCATCTATTGCTGTTGTCCTTGCGAGCTTATCACGGCATATGTACATTGTCACAGGCTCGGGTAAATAAATAATTTTCAAGGGGACCTGTGTTTGCAAAGAGCAGTTAATTAGCTGCATCGATAGACCCGAACTTCCAAATAGTTGATTGGCGCTGTGAAAAGAATCAGTCCTGTAATTCATCTCATTACATGTTATTGTCGTTTATTTGATCTACCCTTAATATATGTTTACCTGTCAAGATAGTGATTAATCGATATTTGAAAACAAACAAAACTATTATTAACAAAAAGAAGTAAATTTCGTCTCTTTGAATGTTTTGTTTTCTTTTTAAGATGAATATTCAGAAAACCAAATACAAAATTCTCTCTTCAAAATTGCATGCAAAAGGAATGGAAGATCACAATTTATCCAAAATTGTTCTGTTACAATGTAAAACTTTATGTAATATATAGGCTAGGCCTAGTTCATATGGAAACATCAGAAAATGTGTTTTCTCCTTGAGAAGACATGTCATCACCTTGATGACTCTCGAACTATTATATAGACATTGAAAATATCAGTGCAAACGATGATGGCAAAGTAAACGAGAATAAAAACGCCATTAGAGATACATATTGGTTGAACTCTCCCACAGAAAATTAATGATATTGGATCTTCGTGTTTTACGTGTCCTTTCCATGCACTTGACTTGATATTTTAAAAAGCGTGAAACGAAATCAAACAACGTGAAATTGGGAAGAATAAGTTCAGAAAAGTCTCTGCGAAATAGCACCAATGACTTTAATCAAACTACTAATCTAGGGGTCTAGATAAACTTTCATAACCTTGTGACAAACCATCAATGCTAAATCTGTAAGCTCATTATTACGATCATAATCATGACAAATACTTAAACTAGGTTGTTTTGTTATGAAACTGTTATGAGACGTTATTGAATGATTTTGACTTATTTTGTGACTTATAATTAACAATTATTAAACTTGTTTGAAATCCTTACGTATTAAGTAATTGGATTTTGATGATAATCGTAGTATTGAAAAGTGATTAAGTAAATGTGTTTACTAGGTTAGATTCGATAACCTAGAATTTAAAATAATATGAATGGGGAAAAAGTGTGAGTTTGTTAACTTTATTCATAGGTTTATAGTTGCAAGAGCAACAAAGTTTATAAAGCCAACTCGATACAAAAAGGATGATGGTCGAAGTTTACTATATTTCAATACCCATCGGTTCATAGACCTGCCTATTTGCTATTAATGTTTAGACTAAATGCTATAAGCTGAAACGTTGCCTAAAAACAGTTTCGTATTCACCTCACATTGTTCATAACTCATCCTCATGTCACTTCTAAAGACGCTAGAGTGTCAGTGATCTCCACTAGCTACATATTTCTCTATGCTAGGTACATATACACCATAGTCAGTACAAAATATATCATTGATAACCTAAGTATCATAAACCAGCTCTCATGTACACTCTATCAAACAGTGCCTATATCATTTCCGCTGTACCTCATATTATATATTCATCAAATGCTCACAACCATTATACGATTATAATATCGGAATGATCAAGTAGACGAAATGGTATCATGCCCTCACATTAATGAATGATACATTATAATACGCCAATTGACCACATCTCATTTGACACATGATTGACTTGACTACCTGACCGAGTGTTACTTTGTCTCGTTCTTGACATTGACGTATTCAGGGACATCGTTACGGTGTCTTGGGACACAATCACGAACGCATCGACTCTTATCTATTTCACATTAGTTATTCTTGAATTATTTGAAAATGCAACTATTTACATTGATTTGTTGAGTAACAAGACACGTGTCTCGGTTTGATGTGTTTTTTCTGTATTTGTAACAAAGTTTTTGCTCTTCCCTCTAACCATGGTATCGAGTGTGTGCTCTTTATTACAAAATGAAGGTGAATTTGATGCACTGTCATTACCAGCCACACTTATTCTGTTACATAATGTAATAGTTACTTTGCACAGACTTACAGGAAAATAGAAAATGAAGAGAAATGTCAAAATATATTTGAATGAAAAAGGAAAAATACAAACTGTTAAGGGGCATTTATAAAATATTTCTTATGTATAAAAACCTTTATGGATCACAAATTTGAAACGTTTTTGTATATGATATGTCTTTGCTTCTTGTGTGATACATGTAAGTGAAAAGATCTGGTTTTACATGTATATATCTTTTCAACAAGAAACACACTTCAAAAGAAGATGAATTTTATTTTAATTAAATATGATCTTTTGTTCATTTTATTTATTATGTAAAAAAAATCAATGTTATATCATTTCCGCATGTCCATATTTTACATGATGACATGTTTTAATAATATTTCACTTTAATATGTCATGTTTTCCCGTACATGGAATGTGGCCACTTTTAAAGTTACATTCTTTCCCTTCTAATACGTACGGGCAAGTGCCACAATTTGGTCTTCCACACTTGCTTATTGATTTGTCAATTTGGCTTGACTGATCAAATTTAGCTTTGCTTATTATTTGTTTGATACTTTGCCTTTCCATTTACTCTTTATGAGATGTACATGTGTAAGTTTATCTTTTAAGGTATCACAATTTTGTAGGGGGTGGAGCGTTTCTTAAGGTTTTTGGAATATCTCTGGGTTTCTTGGATTAAATGTTGATACAAATGGTAGTACCTTTTCTTGTACTTGCTCTTTAAATTTAAGGAGATCATTAATTATTTGTTTCGGATAGTGCCTTTTAAATAATAGATCTTTTAATTCATTCAATCAATAATCTACACGATCAGTATTTGAAACAATCGTGCGGATTCGTCTAGCTAACAAATACGAAACGCTGTTTTTTGTATGGCGAGGATGGCATGAATTGAAATCCAAATATTGCTTAGAATCAGTTGGTTTGTAGTATACATCCGTTTCAACAAGACTATTTGAGATGTATACTTTTGCATCTAAAAAGGGGGGCTGAAACAATGATGAAACAATATATATATATATATATATATATATATATATATATATATATATTTGAAAATAAAATACTTTAGACGACACTTGCTGTAGATATCATTTTAATGATGACTGGATGCGTCGCATTTCGACTTGATAACAAGTCTTTTCAACAGTCATTTTCAAATATACATTTACTTCACGTGCGACCTTTCACCTTTTTACCTATATATATATATATATATATATATATATATAATTTTTTATTACATTTTACAAACCATTTTATACTTTCCAAAGAATGTACATAACATATACGTGATTATTATACCTTTAATAATATAAACATCCATCATCGACGTTGATAAACATAAATATATCGAAGTTATTCTAAAAATATAAGTAAATCAATGAAAGGCCCACTTGACTCGTGTGTTGTTTGAAAATAATATGTCTTTCCTTACCAACAGTACCGTCATAGTAACTAAAACATCTAGATTTCTTGTTTAGCTATTGTTATTTATAAAAGAAACATCCCTATAGTTGGTTCCACATTCATTCATGTATTCATGTGTATATGAAGGTTTGTGTATCAAGCATTCACCACTGTATGAATCGTTTGGACCTGAGGTCGTGATATATATCAATGTGAAATTCTTCCTGTCGTTCAAAAGGTCCATACTCAAACCTTAGTGCTAAGAGGTACATTTATAATAACTCTAGGAATCTTTCAACACGTATGGGAATCAATGAGATTTGCTCATGGGTATAGAGTATGAACGTATTATGTATGGTTTTCATAGCATGTGTTAATGGATATTTCATTGCTCTCAGTTCTCTTGTATTTGAAATTATGGATAACAGATGTGAACACTACAAAGTACTAGAGGTCATATTTTACGTAAATGATGACTGAGGTGTCATCTTAAGAATGGTATCTAACAAATGTTAGCGGTATTGATTCTTGTTTATTGCCTAATTTACACATGACAAGACAAAATGTTTACATGGCTTTTGAAGGTTAATAAGTCTTAGCGTCAATTTAGTTTCTCTAGCTGTTTAGTGTTGATTTCATTCACATTTAGTACGACTCTTAGTCAGTCTTAAGTCAGCAAAAAGTGGTCTGATGCTGTTCATGTGGCCTTAAAGTGTTTGATGGTGTGAACTGTTGTTATGGTATCTTGGTAAATAAATTCTAACTGAAGTAAAGTTAAGTAAGTTTTTAAATGAATGCCTTCAACCCTTTTTAAAAAAACCAAAAAGCTTAATGAACAGAATCTATACGAAGATAAAACAACACATCTGATGAAGAAAACTGTGTTGGTATATAGATATTTAATTCATGAAGTATTACTTAAAATATGATAACCCATTTGGTTCTGATCAATAACAGTCTTTGGTGACGTGAACAAGACTACAGATAACTGGAGTAGTTCTGAAATGGAAATTTCATTTAAAGAAACGATGAATAATGAAAATGCCTCAGTCACATCCAGCTACTTTGCAGATAAAACCCATTGCAATTATATATATTTACTTTTTCAGATGAAACAGAGAAAAATTCTATTGTGCTACAGGAGGGCTATTTTCGCCGGGTCTACTTTTCATGTTAAGGTCATTTTCACATCTAACTCTCATTCCAGGTTGACCCTACACCTCCGATGTTTGATGCATTTGAGAAACTTCACGATCAGTGATGCAGATAAGAGCTTTAAGTGCGCTTAGAGAAGTTTTGTCACGAACTCGTATATAGCACACATGACAAGCGTTTCCACGTCTTTGTGTATTTTATTCACAGAAAATAATGCTTATTCATAAAGATTAATATATGATGAATGGAAAGTCAATTTTAATACTGAAAAGACTCAGAGCATAACATTCTCCAGGAAACGAGTACCTACGCAAGTACCGAATTTAGAAATGAAAGGTAGAATAATAAAACGCCTTCAGTACTCATAAATATCTAAGGCTGACTTTCCAATCAGACGGTTATTGGCACTCCCACATTGAAAATATAATTTCAAAGGTAAGCCCGATGATAAACTGTTTGCGGAGCTACAAATACCGCCTGAGTCGACGTACTTTGTATGTACTTTATAATTCTTACATCCTTCCTCTTTTTGACTATTGTGATCATATATTTGATAACTGTACAAAATATCATGAAGTATTACTTGAAAAACTGCATTTGGATGCACTAAGGACAATATGTGGTGCAGTTAGAGGTACCAGCCACAAAAAACTGTACGAAGAAACAGGGTTTACATCGCTAGCTGTAAGACGACAACGTCACAAGTTATGACTTTTTACAAAATGAAGTTTAACTTGACACCAGAATATTTATTGTCATTAGTTCCACCAGCAGTGTCCGAGATTTCAAACCGTATTACCCGAACATCAAAAAACTTACACATTTCTGTATGTCATACTGAATTCTACAAACGTTCCTTCCTACCATCGGCCATTGCTGGGTGGAATGATCTGGATGTGTCTCTTAAAGTCTCTCAATCGTATGCTATCTTCAAAAAAAGCTTATTCAAAATTTATTGTAATGTTCATAAAACATTTAGAGATTTTGGTACTAGACAAAACCAGGTAACACTTTGTCGTTTTGTCGTTATCTGATGACACTAACTTGATAATTGTTGATTCTGTTTGTACATTTATAGACCTAAGCAAACGATTCAGTGATTTATAAAATGCACATGCTCATAGATTGTGTTGATCATTGTTTTTAGATATATTCTGTAAGTATTCATGAATTTCTTTCTTGTTGTAATGTATGTTACATGTTACGTTGTATAAATTCTGTCCACGTCACGGGGAACGATATTTATATAGGGGCAACCCTGTTTATCTATCCCCCTTTCCTGTACCATCTGGAAATAAATACAGTTTAAATCAAATCATATCATATTCCATATCAAACTTTACATCCTTATTGAGAGAAAATAATTATGTTCCCTTGGTTTTTCCATTTAACGAATAACTAGATAATTCTGAAATAATAAAACCGTCTAGTTCTTATTTTTTGTTTTATACAAAGCAAGTAAAAGTGAATGCAATTTCAAATCAAATGTTTCTAGAAACTCTTTAAATTTTAGCTCTAAAGGATGTTTAACAATTTTTGTAGAAAGCTGTTAAGGTTTCTAAAGACACGTCTTTCATTTACTCAAAGCCAACAAACATTCTTTAAAGATATTTTTAAATGCATAAATCACAGAAGTGCTCTCTTTTGTCGTTAATCTCATTTGTAGTACAATCGTGTCCCAATCTTACTAGAATATGATTCCAGAGAAGACCTATAGAACAGCATACATTGAATACCACAGCTAACGTCAGACTTAAACACAATTTATCAATTGAACAAAAAACGACTTAATTAGTTTGGCTTCTGTAACCCGTAACGCACCATTTTCTAAATGACAGTGCCGAATGCTTTCTTTTAGACTGATTTATAAAACGTACACTTTCAGTAATTGGAAACTACAAGGAAAGTAAGTCCAAGGCTCAAATAGGCCATAGAAAATTTTAATATTTGCCAAAATAAAATCTATAAAAAATCAAAAGCTTGAATAAGCTAGGCTGATGCATGCGTGTATACCTAATTGAATATATACACATTATCGTTTAAAACTGGAAGAAAATAAATTAATGTGAGGTTATTTAGACCACTGTGAACATCAACTTCTGAGTTCTCTTCTTCGCTAGATTTGTTCACAATAGAAGACCTGGTCCTGCAGTGGTCAAACATCCGTCAGATGGTTCACGTGCTACCGGAAGCATATTTGCCCGACTTCCGGTTCTTCAGTGTAAACACCATTTGCTCCACGACCATTAATCCAAGATGTTAGAATGGCTTCCATGATGAATTTGTTTGAAGATCGAGCATTGTGAATGTAACTGTAACTACTTAGGTGGGTTTCAGGATTTGATAATGTTTCGTTTCTTTTTTTCCAAAGAAGTTGAAAATATCATGCATTGATGCTAGCTCATTTTCTAACATAGAAGCTGATTCGTTTTCTTGCCAAAACTGGGAATTTGATGGCATCTCATTTTAATTCGGCTTTGCTTAAATCTTTGAGTCTAAAGGTTTCTCTCTATCCCCTCTACACATGTTGGTTTTCTACGAAGAGAACACCCAAATAAGTCACAATCCTAACACAATGTCTAAATAATCTTTTGAAATACCCAACGCCTAAAGTAAGAGGAATGTACTTCTAGATCTTCTGTACTACATGGCGTAACAAATATCAAGAAAACTATGTTGAATTTGTACAAAATTATTAGAGATGTTTCCCTGGTGTCGTTTGCATTAGACAATAATGAATATATATAGTGGATATTTATATGGCGCCTATTCCACGTTCACCTGCTCAAAGCACTACCTGCATCATTACCCTGAGGTAAGTGTACTTCCAAAACAGCTACTCAGCTACATCTCTATATATTCAGGCACCCATTTTAAAAGCTGGGTGGCCTGAGTGCAATGAGTGTGGATGAAGAGCCTTGCCTTTGGACCCATATTTGGATCACATATGTTTGGTGTCTCCACCCGGATTCGAACCCGAGTCGACGGCGTCAGAGGCCAGCACGCTCACCACTACACTACTACATCACTGTGCTCCACTTTAGTACTGTCCTTTATGTCTCAGATTAAGAGCAGATTCTGTTTCATCTTTTTCGTTATTTCGTCTATCGTAGTTTCCTGAAATGGTGTGATAAATATTTCAACATTTATCTATAATAAGGATTACCAAATACAAAATTAGCAAATTAATCGCCTGATAACAATTTTGGATTCGGTTGACCTTTGGGAATGCAGTGACCTCTCCCTCCTATACATAGTCACACGTTTTGTTTTCTGAATATGTTTGCCTCATGAAAGACAGTGTTCTTAAATTTTTCTTTACATGCTTAGAGGGTACAGCGTATACCTTAGGATAACATCTTAGCCATCATGACTCATTTTCTCTTCTTGACCATTCGATATCGTTGATATTTACTGTACAATCTCTATTATCTATTAGGGGCTTCCCTATGCCTTCGATATATATCGATTCTTTAGCATCTCAAACTCATGGAGATATTAAGAAAACGGCCCACTTCCCTTGGAAGGGCCCGCTGATGAAAATCATTTTATGACGTCACAGACAGCGATATAAGATAATTCGCGCCGAAGTTATCGTTGCTAGGCAAAGGGATATGTTCTCATGATTAACCTTATGGGTAATAAAATATGTTCAAAGTGAGAATTCTGGGACAGAAATAGGGAATCTTAATTGGTTGCAATCAACGACAGTTGTACTGTCAGCAATTTTATGTCAGACTAACCACTGATAATGAGACTGGCGTTCAATCCCCTTGCGATGCGCTCATATTTCTTACAGTCGGAGATAATGAAATATCTGAAAAATATGGGCCACTTGTAACAGCGGTTATGTGAAAGATATGACATGCGGTACGTTTATGGAAAGAGAATATATGTTTGATTGCAAATGGGATTAATTGAGACCTCGTTGACAGTATCGTAGGCTTCACCAACTCGCAATGTACGAATAGAAAAACAGAATGTTGGATATTAAACCAAACTTATTTAAGAATGTTCTATGATAACAATATTATTTCTTTTGTGGCAAGTATCCTCGAAAAAAGGCTATAAATGTGTTAGTTTCCGTTCACAGTATTTAATGATAAATCATGCATATCATATTCCAATCATTATGTTGAATGGAAAGAATAATGACTTTAGCTAGCAACAATCGTTGTTGACTTAGCAACCGTTTTTCATCTATCCTCATTTTGCGATAAAATTCATGGTTACTTTCCCAGATTTCTGTTAATGCCTTTCAACAAATGAACTATTCAAAATATCACCTAACATCAACAGCGTAATTAAGATAAAAGTTCCGCAGTAGTATTAGAGTCACACAGAGTTGAAAACTCACCATTATCTTAATCTGATAAACGAAAGATTGATGTTGAAAACCGTTAACGTTTAGTGAAGGCAATTATGTTTTAAGACTGGACAAATGAGTACAGTGATGTTCTTACATGTAAAGCCTTTAGAAATCGATCAAAACTTACCCTTCATGGCAATATAAAAACCATTATATACATACATTACAATAAAAACCTCGTAGTAGAACTGGTGATCATAAATTAATAGACACCGGTTTATGCAATTGCTGTGCCGATAAAAATACGCTGATGTTGCAGGGTGATATATTTTCTATATCTAGTTCATAATCTTGATGTTTTGAAACGTCTTTCACGTCAATCATCTAATTAAAATTCCGTTTCATGTTTATGCCATTGTCGATAAAATGTTTATAATTTAACCAAACATGTAATAAATATTTCTGTTTAAAAAATGCATTTCCCAGTTTAAGAGACTTGTGATATATGATAACAAGTGTTAATCATTTCTATTTTATTGTTACTGTCATGAGAATAAAATGAAATCCCTTCACATGTAGCGACTTTACAATCGAATGTAAATATGATGTTTTAGAAAACAGCAAAGAAGGCCTCAATCACGAAGTGCCATCTCAATCGCGTGCAGACCATCCTCGAAGAACAAAATAAGTTTATCTGATATTAAGCCAAACAAACAAATACGATGTAAAAGGAATTAACTACGGTGACATAAATATCTTGAAATTTCAAGATAAAAATAAAAAACAGATGGCCCTAATATGCCACCGTATATGCATTCATATGGTAAACATTTGCAGGAAATATTTTCTTTGAAAAAAACTTACATCCTGAATTAAATCCATGAATCCAATGACATTATTTTACCCACCCCAAAGGCTACAAGACAACAATTTCCGTTTATAGATTTCACATTTATATCAACATCACTTGAAGTCGGTATAAGTTCACATCAGTCTATCGTATAAGATTTCAAACGTCCAGTCGTAAACACGTGACATTTCAAATGATGCTTCACATAGCGGGGATGACTGTATGAACTCTCAAAATTGTGAAATTGAAAAATTGAGGAAATTAATGTCTTTTTTGTACGGAAGCATCCTAGTGCCACAGTCAAATGTTTTTATCTCCTAATTCGGAGATACTATATATCTGCTAATTAGGAGATAGTCAGACAGACAGACAGACAGACAGACAGACATATTTATTCAGTAGTTAAGGCCTCAGGCCCATAATACAAAGAAAATTTGAGAAAGTAAAAAAAATGTACATGCTGGTAATTCATTTAACGTTTATACCTTTAAATTCCGGATGCGGCGAACTTGTGTGAGATATCTGCTCATTGATTTAAGTACATTAATATTGTCAGATGACATCAATCGAAGGAAAGTTTCAGTCGTTGGTGGTGTAATCTGATAATTTTGAAAACAGTCATTTCGGAATTGGGAATATTTCTGACAAATTAACATTACATGGAATTCATCCTCAATGTAGTCAAGGCCAACAGCATGGCAATACACGCAGAGACGTTCATTATATGGGGTATTTGTATGGCGGCCACATTCCACTGCAAGTCTGAAGTTACAACATCTAAATTGGGTTATGATTGCACGCCGGCTTGGTAATAATTCGGTGGTTAGATATGGTTCGACTGTGAGGAGTGATTTGAATTGAGAGTAGTAGTAACATTTAGAAGATGAAAGAAGCTACGAATGCCAGTCCTGGGTGAAGCAGTCGTAAAATCTCTGTTTAAAGATTTTCATGAAAGTTGAAATACATCCTATATCTTGTGATATCCATACGATACCGAATCCATATTGAAATAAAATCAATCTTATGTGGGAAGCCCATGTTATTTTTCCATTATCGTCCAAAGATTTCATCGTTAAATAAGCATGATAAGGAAGTCTATTCCGTGGAAGCTGCATCAATCTGCACCAGTACTTGACTGCTCTTGAAAGATATCGAAAGTGGAGAGGGGCTCTCCCACACTCTCCCAGAATCATGTTGTTGTTTGTGGTTTTAGTTACTCTGAGAAATGACTTACAAAATCTTGAATGAACAGATTCAATTATTTTACAGTAATTTGTCCCCCATATCTCTGAACCATAACACAGTATTGGTGATAATTAGGAGATAGTAACTCCTAGATAGCTTCCGTACTTGATTGTTTGTCACAATTTAATTCAGAATAATTAGAATGGACAAGGTTCGCAAATGGGAAAACTGACTATTTTCACATCCGTTGCGGCAAGCAAAACTTGGCATTAAGCCCTATGGTTAAACTATGTCTTTAAAAAAAGATATTCGTGACTTTTGCAATAATATAATGTTTGAATATTTTGCGACAGAGAAATATTTCAAATATACAAACTAGAAATATTGATGAATTCAAGAGCTCCACGGTAATGCCGAAAAGAAACGTTATATAAAATATTTTAACTTTAGAAATCCCACATACCATGTAGGGACAAATCAAATCATTGTCGAATGTCAAGGATTTTCGTGATGAATGTTCCTACAATATACCACTACGCTGATGCTAGTGTTGATTTTAGTAACGCTTCTTTCAGTTCTTATACACTTGTACTTCACGAAGAACATGGAAGTGATATTTCTATTCAGATTACAAACATTTTCTCTTCCATTCATATTTACTTTACCTATCTCAGTAAACATTAAAAATGTGTTAAAAGTTTGGTCTATCCGAAAGACAGACCAAGAAGAGGTTATAGGTATACTTGTTAGTGTTCAGTTCATGTTTAAAGCTACTGTATGGTTACATATATTCGTCTTCATTTCCACTCTGTTTTTCAACATGAACCACTGCCCAACTACATCGATACGTTTAAAATCATGACGACGGAGTCACCGTGTTTAGCCAAGGATTTATATAAACGTCCTTGGTTTAGCTAACAGTTAATTCCCCCTTTCAAGATAGGAGTTTAAAGGCTACAAGAATGTGTTGTTATAAACGGAACACCTTTTCAAAAGATTCAACATATATTGTATTGACCGTTACTGAATATTGTCATTTAAATGCTTATCAGTTAATTTTAAATGATAGCCCGGTGGCTAGCAGGGATAGGAGGTGTGAAAAAAGAAGTAAAAAACAAATTTATATTTAGTTCTTGGGAAAAAATCGATAAGATGTTTTGAAATTTGTATAACGCGTCAAACAACGACTGAAAGATAGATTAATAACACAGCATTCCAGATACTGCCTACAAGCTTGTAGCAACACAAACTCTCGTGTACAATGCTCTTCGAGTTACGGTCACTGAGTTTTACGAGCATATACCACGCATCTGGGCCAAATAACGGCGTTTAAAGTATACAATGTAGATACAGTATGAGCAGAAGGCAGGTGAGATAGTATTACACCTGGGCATTGTTACCTGTAATCACAGGTACGTTGCCAGGTTGCGCACAGGTAAACAGGCAACAGTCCATTAATAACACCCTTATAGTCAAGAAAAGTCTTCTTTTGAAAATGTTACTTCAAATAAGATTGTTTTTTTCTATCTAATTGAAATAAACCAATAAAAGGGCACGAATGCATTCGCACTTATTGATCTGAAATAACTTTTCTGTAAAAATTCAAGTTTGAAAAAGTTATTCTTTTCATACAGTCCATTGCTAATATTATGATAATTAAATGTGAAAATAATAAAGAAATTCGTTTAGAAAACAACACGATTTTAATTTCCTTAGCAATGTGATGTCGATATTATTTCACCAATGCTTAGTTTTGAACATATTGGTATAGATGTAAAGATGAGTCTGATGTAACATATTTATCACTTTTAATTGTTTATTGACATATTACGTACAATGTAAACAAATGTACTTCAGCGTTTTTGTGTACAGACATAAACGTCAAAGCGTAGAAGTACGTACTTCGCGTTGATATCCAAAAGAACTTCTATATTCACACTTTATAGACCTTGTTATTGTATTGCACTTATGATAATGATTAACCTAATAACAATTTTCATAAGTAACATTAAACTTCATAGATTGGAAATCTTTAGGTTTTATCATTTCGAATAAGTTAAACCGTCCTATTGTCAAACAATGCACTGTGAATACTGTGACCTATTTACACGTGAAACAACGCACTGTGAATACTGTGACCTATTTACACGTCAAACAATGCACTGTGAATACTGTGACCTATTTACACGTGAAACAATGCACTGTGAATACTGTGACCTATTTACACGTGAAACAACGCACTGTGAATACTGTGACCTATTTACACGTCAAACAATGCACTGTGAATACTGTGACCTATTTACACGTGAAACAATGCACTGTGAATACTGTGACCTATTTACACGTCAAACAATGCACTGTGAATACTGTGACCTATTTACACGTCAAACAACGCACTGTGAATACTGTGACCTATTTACACGTCAAACAACGCACTGTGAATACTGTGACCTATTTACACGTCAAACAATGCACTGTGAATACTGTGACCTATTTACACGTCAAACAATGCACTGTGAATACTGTGACCTATTTACACGTGAAACAACGCACTGTGAATACTGTGACCTATTTACACGTCAAACAATGCACTGTGAATACTGTGACCTATTTACACGTGAAACAATGCACTGTGAATACTGTGACCTATTTACACGTCAAACAATGCACTGTGAATACCGTGACCTATTTACACGTGAAACAATGCACTGTGAATACCGTGACCTATTTACACGTGAAGAAAACGAAGTGCTAACGTGTTCTTTATGAAGTCAATCCTTTTAATTTTAAGTATATCATCATTCGTAACTCTTGTTGACAAACTGTTATTTTACACGAGTTTTTGTTACAAAGTGACCTATTTATACGCCTATACGGTGCAGATTGACAATTTCTTTGACAGTAATCATGTAAAAATCCTTTATAAAGCATTAAAAATGCACTGTCGCACTTTCTCGGGGAACTCACAAAAATGTTATCGAATGTAACCAATTGCACAACAATCCTGTTGAATCAAAGATTTATTAAACTAATATAGAAAGCCCCGTTAAGCTAAGCTCATCAATTTCCCTAGCTTGAATGATACATTTTTCGCTAGAATCAGATGTTTTATTCTACAGTATACCAATAATCGGGATGGTTAGTATGACGTTTACCCTCTTATCAAAGCATAAACTATCGTTTAATGCGAAAATTTTAGGAATTGAAAACAGCGTGCTATACAGCACCTCTAAGCAATACATATTCTAACAATGTCAGTTCGTACACTATGTTGTATTGAATCTATTCGGTCTGCTGTAACTAGGTAATCACCTTAATAGAAACTGCTATTAATTACAGTCCAGTGTTTGTTTGGATGCTTAGTTACAAGTTGGCAGTTTCCGCTCCACAACATACGAGATCAGTAGTGATTGTCTTGTAGATGAACTCTGCCGACAAAGTTATTAATAATTTCGGGCAGAGGAGACCACCTTGTGGAATTCCATCATGTATGGTTTAAACATATTTCTATTTCCAACAATGAAACAAAGATTGGCGAACAAGCTATAATAACTTATTTGAACGCCACTCTTTTACATGATATATAAAGCTGGAAACAAACACAAGAAAATGTGAAACTTCAAAAGCTAAGAAACAACATCATCATGTATTGTATTGTCTTATACAGACATGTTTTTTGAACGGGTGATACATGATACATGTTAGAATGATGGTTTGTATCCTGAACATGTTATCATTACACTTATAGTGTGTCACTACCGAACCTGGATTCAAATATCATGACTATGGAACGAGAAAAACAGTTCACGTCTCAAACATGAAATCATTAAGCGGGAATCAATAGATTTCTGGCTGTCAATTTTACTACTTCCATAGCTATAAACAATGATTAGAAATATCAAAATCGCATAAGGATAATTAAGTTAATTTGGGCGTAAAATAAAGAAAATTGAAAAAAGGAAAACATTTTTTTAAATAGATATCATTAAATAACGAAGGTAAAATTTTATTCTCATTTCAAATATTTGATAGCTTAGACTCATTCATAGTTAGATAAAATTGCAACCCCTATCATACCCATTTACCTTTGAACCAAACCGACCTTATCCACTAACTAGGTTAATTACTCGTGAGAAGCCCTGGTACCAGTTTCTGCTGATCCTCCCTGTGTTGTGTACAGTGTTGCTAAAGACAACAGTAAACCATGAACAGCTTGTCTTAAGCTTCCATTATGCACGAAGAATGGTAATACCTGGGCCTTGCCCAAATAGTAACTCCGTAGTTTGATTTATATAAGGAAGTTATGATATAGATAATTTTATGTCAGAATGGATATGATATATCGCACAGGGAACATTGATTTACTATGTAAATTGAACACGTCTACCCGACTTAATTATGGATACATGTAAATTTTGAATTACGAGTTTTCTTTTTTGACACACTGAGGTCAATCGTAAACTTCACAAAATTCATAAGTTAATTTGTGCAGTATATATTTCATTTTAAAAAATTTACATTGAAAAGAGATTAATTGGTGTTTAGATTGTTGTGAATGAAGAAACTTTGTTTCTAGATTATACTTTTTTGAATTGTAATTGAATTTCCGTTTTCATAGTATGATACATTTTGAAACTTGCATTTACAAAAATTATGTAAAAGGAATACAAAATGTTTAAGTACGGTCATGTCTGAATTAAACTATTAATTTTTACACAATATAAAAGGTAAATTTGAAGAGGAAATAATTAACAATGTTGTTGAATTAATTCTAATGGAAATATTTAGCAAAAGGAGCTTGAAGAATCCAATAATAGGTATAGTTTAAGGATAAGTAGGTAGACACAAACAATGAACACGATATAATGTGAAAATAGTTTATTACATCAACGACTGCGATGTTCAACTGACGTTCATGTGTATGTACATTAATGATAAAATTACAGCAAAGATTATATATGTTAAAAACAACCAATACATCAATGAAGAAATCAAAGCGTATCTTAGACAAATATGGCACAAAACTGTATTTTTCGCAATCAATAGATGGTTGACAATACGTCATCATTCCAACCCTTTACACCATCCCCTAACAATATGTGAACCTTTTGAAACACTGTAAAATGTGGACAATTTATTGAGTTCAAATGTCTTTGAGGTCCGTAGGATTCATCATTGGTAAATCATGTTAAGGGCTTTTATCACAGCGAGGCACGAAACCTCATCAAAAGTCTCAACATGTTTCCAGTTATTTACACGTGCATCAATTTCCAACATTAATGAGCGACACCTTTTAATTAATAATTCTGCACCTCCTACTACCCCTGTTGCACCTTGATCTGACTGAAGAACAGACCACAGGCTTCACACACAGGTCCGATACAACAGTTGACACACGTGCTGAAAAACTTCTGAGCACAGCCCAGGTTGATGGACCAGACTCTGAGACAAGGCGTGATCTGCCACACGTGCTGGAAGGTGATGAGGGCGAACTCACAGCCCCAGCACAGAGCGAGAGGACAGCCGCAGAGGAGGGTGAGGATCTTGTAGCAGCAGTTCTTACCGCAGTTGAAGACGCTGTAGGAGAGGCTCCAAACGCAGTCGATGCTGTGAGCTCCTTCCGGCTCAGCCAGGATATCCTCGAACAAAACCTATTGATAAAGAGGGACATTGAATAGACGATACGTGACGATTAATTAATGGAAACCGGAACAGACATTACAAACAAGATTAAGATTACAGATCGCCATTTTATGATGAAAGTTTTATTATCCCATTTATGAACACTAATCACACATATTTTATTAAGTCCTGGTTTAATTTATGAACAGAATATTCAAGTGCAAAAAATATTATAGATTATTTTAGTTTATATGTAGATTCAATGGGTATGATTTTAGCGAAGCAACACGTTTGTGGATGTCATTACTTAAATGGACTATGACATTACCATTCCGCAGCATGATGGTGTCCGTTAAGGCTACTGGCTGACTTTAACCATGTTATGTTTCCAGTGACATGCATATGAAGTCTGAAACACTTTTATGTGTACGATAAGCTGTAAATTAAGTCTTTGCAGTATCTGCATTGAGACAGCGTCCATCACCGGGCTTCACTAGTGTCAGCCCTAATCAATGGCTAATCAAAGCCTTGAAGCATTTTCAAAACTTCTCTGTCCCGACTATAGCCTACTGCGACTGGACTTGATAGTCGACTAAGAAATGGTATGCAGCTGTCCAACTAGTTACGCTTGAATAAGCAACAGTTAGAGACTGGCCAAAGTTATGTCTGGCGGCAGAAGTTGTTTTTAAAGTTAACATCACATTTAATTACGCATTGGCAGTCAGTAAAGAATTGGATAATGCAAGTTAATTGTTGATCCTTTGTATTGCCACCGAAGAGAGGTGTCATTAAACATTGCATTTAACCATTTCAAGCAGGTTATCGAATCATCTTAGAACTTTGACTTCTCGTTGCGTGAAAAGACTATAGGTGAATTTTTTAAAAAGCGATTCCAACAATTCATTCACATCTTCAAAAAGAGACTAAAATTGTGTTTATAATATCTTAAGATATTGGTCTGTGCAATGTATGAAAGTTCAAAGAAGACATTTACCAAGCAAACACAGAATCAAAACATTACAAGATATTAACAAACAAGGCTTTCCTCACAACATTTTATTATGAGGTTATTGCACAGATAACAAATCATCTCCTCGTTTCAACAAATAACACGGGAGTAAAACATAAATAACAACGATGAGATCAGAAATAAGAACAACAGTCCATTCTTCACAACCAGTCTGCTTGAACCGAACTGAAACATAACTGAAACGTAAAACGTTTCACACAGAATTCAAAATTCAAAGTCCATCAGTTCATTTAATCACTTCACACATTCTTGACTTGAACGTTACTGAAGAACATTCCACAGGCTTCACACACAGGTCCGATACAACAGTTGACACACGTGCTGAAGAACTTCTGAGCACAGCCCAGGTTGATGGACCAGACTCTGAGACAAGGCGTGATCTGCCACACGTGCTGGAAGGTGATGAGGGCGAACTCACAGCCCCAGCACAGAGCGAGAGGACAGCCGCAGAGGAGGGTGAGGATCTTGTAGCAGCAGTTTTTGCCGCAGTTGAAGACGCTGTACGAGAGTTTCCAGACGCAGTCGATGCTGTGAGCTCCCTCCGGTTCCCCGAACACGTCTTCAAACTCCACCTGAGTAATGAGAGCAATGCAGTGGAATAAAGAAGTTGACTATCCGATATAAGTTTCGTCAGTGAGAGAAATAGTTCAATATCCTTCACTTGACGTGATAAATGGTTGACGTTGCTTGTTTCTGTCCGGATGTATCTTACAACTACATACATGTACGATAATGAATGAATGGTAATTGATCAACTAATATCAACCTGTGGCGCTTTACAATGCTTTAGGAACAAATAAAGGGTTAATAAATTAATTACCATATAGCGTCTTCTCATCAACAATGCCTTTTAGTGAAAATGTATTTCACTATGGGGAGAGGCGGAACCTCGATTGTGCGGAATAATTCACTTTACGGTGCGCCAAGATGCAGATCACTGTAACTATGTGATGCTCCATGAGTTGTTTTTTTGTCACTAATGCCAAACAATATCACTTAGAAGTACCAACTACTACTGGAACGCATAATTGTAAAGCTTATCGATTCATTACAGTGACATTTTGCAGGTTTGAAATGATCGGAAACCGGACAATGACCCATGTCCATTAGTCAAACGTAATTTGGGAAACTTGGTCAAAACAGACTGAAGATTAGATTGGAGTTGATATTGTTTGAGAGGTCATATAACAAGTAATTATGTTAGTAGGACGTGTGATTTCGGCTTCAGAACATATATAAGGCTATACTTTGAGATTCTCTTAAAAAACTCTTATTATACTCAAGCGGGATTTTAAAAAAACCCACTACACTACTGACCATATCTTCACGTTATATGATATGATTCAGAAATGTCTATCTCGTAAACAAAAAGAAGTTATATGTAAGATTTGTTGACTTTATAAAAGCGTTCGATACCGTTGATAGGAAGAGGCTCAGGGAGTGCTTGAGAAATACTGGTTTGAGGGGTAAAATGTACTGTATGTTGAAGGAAATGTATTCAGATATAAAATCCTGTGTCCGATCTGAGAGTGGTGTAACAGACTATTTTGATTGTCCTCATGGTTTGCAGCAAGGCTGCATTCTCAGCCCCATTCTATTTTCCTATTTTATAAGTGAGTTATATTATGAAATTGCATACAATGGAAAACATGGTATACAGTTGTTTCTTGACTATATGGAAATGTTATTGCTTCTTTTCGCTGACGATGTGATTTTAGTATCAGATACAGTGGCGGGTTTATAGAGACAACTTAACATTTTATCTGATTATACTACAGAATGGAAACTTTCAGTAAATCGTGATAATTTTGTAGGGGTGGTCCAATGTCTTACAAAGAGAAATGGTTTTTAGGCAATCAACTTGTTAAAACAGTAGATGTTTACACATATCTTGGCTTTCGCTTTTATCAGACTTTTGATATGAAGAAAAGTGTTTATGATCTTGCCATGCGAGCTATAAAATCTCTTTTTCAATTGATATCGATAATGTACAAAATTGGAATGTTAACACCTGTCCTGTTCTTTAAACTTTTCGATGCCCATATACAACCAATTTTGTTATACAGGTCAGAGATATGGGGGTTCCAACGTTCGACTCTGTTCGACTGAAAAAGTTCATTTATTAGCATGTAAAACGCTTTTGGGTGTCGGACCTTCAACACCAAATACTATGGCACATGGAGGGTGTGGCAGATACCCCCTCTATATTAACTCACAGATACGATGTCTTAAATACTGGTTAAAATTCATTCACATGCCTAATCATCGTATTCCTAGGTTGTCATATAGCATGATGGTTTATCTAGATAATATTGGAAAAGTAACTTGGGCATCAGACGTTAGATCTCTATTGTTTTCCCATGGCTTTGTTTTCTTCTAGTTAAACCAAAACTTCGGAAATATTGATACTTTCATCAAAGTTTTTCGCAATAGATCTTTAAATATGTTTCATCAGGAATGGCAATCGCGTATGAATAATATCACGCGCTGTAATTGTTATAGGATGTTTAAGAGTCTACTTCAGCCAGGAACCTATCTATCGATTCTAACAGCTAGAGATTTGAGGTGTAGTTTGATTGAATCTTTACTTCGATTACTTAATTTAATGATAAATAAAGGAAGATTGCTGTCAATTATGCAAAGACGCAATTGAAGACGAAATGCTTTTTGTTTCTATCTGTAAATCATATGATGAAATAATAAATATATATGTACCTGATCAATTGCTATCAAAGCCCCCAGAAGTAGCGTTTAAACCATTATTATCATCTGGTGATGAAACCATTATTAAGAATTTGTCATTGTTTATAAAACATGCTTTCAAATTGAGAGATGAATTGTTAAAATAACAATTTTACACTGGCAAATATTGTATATTATTTACTTTTATATTTCTCTGTGAACTGTATATGGGCCAGAGGCCTTGAATACAGTAAACATCTTCTTCTTATATGCTTTCATATATTTGTCATTTGGGGACGAATAAGTGATATGTTTTGAATCTATATTACCATATACGTAAATGAGTTATTGTTTAGTGCCGCTTGGGCAATATTTCATCGATTAGCAGCGTATCATACATGTAGACGTGCATTTTTCTAATGAGAAGAACTGAAAACTGAAAATCACTCAAGTATCTGTGCCAATTAGAGTGACAAAATAATAGCAAACCTTAACTTAATGAATCGATTAGCAAGATCGCATCGCTATTGCGGCCATCTCATGACGTCATCCTGGATCTTTAGCGTGACAGGCCAGCTTTTACCCTTTACAGATAGGGCAGCGCTTACCGTGTTCGGCGTCTGATATGAGGTGGGGTTCGAATGCCTCACGATCTATCTCTATATCTGTTGTAGAGAACGGTTCCACATGTAGTAAATTGCGACACAAGTGCAGTACCTGTCATTATTTGCTAGATGGAACCGATGCTCACACAATCTTCACCTTCACGCAAAACAAAATTCTCTTGAAACGTCGTTTACCCTTGACTCACCTCAACCTCTACACCCTCGGGGTAATTTCATACACCATTATTAAAGTTGTTTACCAAAGAACCAAGCTTATGAAATGCATACAAACATATAGTTATACAAAACGACAATGGTTCTCCTAGCTTTCGAAGCATCTGGTAGCACACAAGAAACACATTACTGGACTAAAAAACGGATTATTTGGACAATATCAATATCATATATTAACATATATGAAATGCAACAAGGAATTTCAGAGCACACCGAAGAATAAGAATCGTGAAATGCACGAAACGGCATGATCAATTTCCCATTCATTTCTATCATTCCTGTTTATTTGCCACTTCACGTCCAATGCTGCAACTTTCACGTGCAGATTTTAAGTTCGGTTTTATGCTTGAAAGGTTCGTTATCAATAACTTAAAAATGCATCAACTGAGTTCTTTCCCTATATAAGTATGAGTATGATATACAGTGTAGTGGATGTCTGTCTTTCTCTTACCAAACTCACGGAGTATGCTCTACAGGATGGGTGCAGGTGGAAATATTTGACTTCATGGAGAGTATATTTGATTACAATATGTGTATCGATTACATTTCTACTGCATTCAGAACGTCCTAATGCCATTTATTAAAGAGAAGCAGGTGAGGAAAGGGTTAAGTAGTTTATTGAAACGTTAACACCCACGACAGCAGTAGATTGGATAGGTTGATAGTTTCAAGTTGATATTTCTAAAATCTTATGATCGTTATCTGCCATGCCAAATTACATATGTGACATGATTGTCCCTGTCTTAAAATAAGAAAACGTCAACACCTATGACTTTTCTTTAGTTTTCTTTCGTATTTGATATCCTATTATGACAAATTTGACATGGTACTTATTCTGACACCCTGGTTGTCACGACGGGCGATAATCGAAGCTCCAATCCACGCATTTAATTTAAAAGGACAGTAGTCAGAGTCTTTAAGTGGCTATTTCAATACGATTTTGATACATTTGTCACCTTCTACCTCTACAATTACAATTGTGTCTTAATTAAAAAATTGCAGAGGTCGTATTTCTAACCTTACATCATTTTGCCATTATATTTAGTTCGTTACAAATATTTTATGGTTTAAAAAAAGTTTTAGAGTAGCCAAGGTTGGTAACTCCTAACTCCTTTTTCATGTTATACTGAGACACACGCTTTCCATCCAAATGTTTGTGTTGTATTTTCGTGATATAATTGGCCATAACGTACGATTATTTTGACATAGGCACTGACGTGTTGGAAATGATATATGTCACTCGATGCTCTTAATCCTGATCTGATGAATGAATGTATGAAGATAATAATGATATTTTTTAATTAATTGCGAGTTAAAATAATACTAAAAAGGATAAATATTTTATTCAAAACTTGTTTGTACAAGAGTATTACAACTGAGACAGGTTTCCTCCCTGGAAGACACGATGAAAAAATATAGATACAGTTGAATGTGTTGAATGAGACTCTCCCGAGAGTCAAACATTCCACTATGAGGTAGATAAACAGTTATAAGGATTATGGACACTCACCTGAAGCTTTTAAAACATGATTTCTTATTACGCTAAGAAAATACGATTATTACAAAAAATACTTCTTTAAATGAGAACACAAAAAAGAGGTATCACATTAAGTACAGCGTCAACGTTGTGAATTGAGTTAACCTTCCTCTTGCTGAATAGCCCGTAGCGTGTTCGGAAAATGCTTCATTGAACTGATCAGCAAATGTTAACCGGAACTGTTCTGAACCTTGATGTTGCTGAAGCACAACCCGATGGCTTCGCAACAAGGACCAATCAAACACTGCGTAACGGTACCGTAGAACTTCTGGCAGCAGCCCATGTTGATCTGGAAGCACCTGAGGCACGGGGTGATCTGCCAGACGTGTTGGAAGGAGATCATGGCGAACTCACAGCCCCACATTATAGCCAGGGGGCACCCACAGAAGAGGGTCATGACCTTGTAACAGCAGCTCTTGGTACAGTTGAAGCATTTGTAGGAGAGGTTCCAGACGCAGTCGATGCTGTGAGCTCCTTCCGGTTCGCCGAACACGTCCTCGAACATAACCTGAAAGAGAGACAGAGGGTGTGTGTGATTAGTAATAGTTCAACAGCGTAATGGTCATTATGCCATGCAGTTTCATCAAATATTATATTAGCGTAAAGTCCTATAGATTTTCTGTTTGTGCATAGCCAATGTTTTTAAGGAATCAGACAATGTTTTGTTAACTACTACATAGGATATAACGTTATTAAATAAATAATTATAGTTATCCTAAAAAGGACAATTGAAACTCACTTAGGATACCTCTAAGGTAGTTAAATGTCAGCGCGTTTAATATTCTATTTATATTTTAGTGATGCAACATTCGAAAATCAAGTTAGAAAGTTTGTGACAAATCGAAAAATCACTAAGCTTTGGGCAAAACCATTTAGTTCCGGCATTTAAACCGTGCATAAAGATGCAGTTTGGATTTGACTGGCTGGCAATCATTCCTATCAAATGATGAGATCTGTTCATTATTATAAGCGTATATTTGCAATTAATATTTCCAATAACTCAATCACTTTTTACATGGGAACGTATTCAAGAGAATGACGTTACCTGAATAAATCAGAAAGTAGCTTTTCACATTTTGATTTATAAGTTATTGCTTACTAACATAATATCATTGCAACGAAATCCGTGGTAAATAATATAATACATGCTTTTCAGTATAGTTATTGCAATTTCCTTATAGTTAAAACTTATGATACAAGAAAGGAAGAAACAACGAAAAACGTTTTAGAGTGCAAATGCATACATCGATGTTAAAATTCGCCTACAGTGAGTGCTGCGTGCTTTCTAAAAACCATCACTATCTGTGGATTTTGTTTGCTCAATCTGGAATTTCGGGTGCTCCGTGCATTGTGATCCAGGTGCGTGTGCTGTGGTATACGTAGAGACATTTGAAATACTTATCTTCGGGATGTTCATCCGATTCTGTCCACTGACGCGATAGTATGAATGAGTTTATCACTTCAGTGTTGGGCGACGCTTGCAATAATGGTTAGATTAGTCGATAGTTGTTCAAATTTATTTATATAAACATTGAACAGGAATTAAGCGATGACGATTCGATTTTTAAACTTCAAGGCGAAAAGGTATAAGATATACCATTTTAAGGCGAAAGAGTAGAAAAAGTCAGTGTTTGATTCTTTAAATACTGTTTAAATCGTCATTTGTTGATTTTTAATGATACACTGGAAAACGATTATATGCCCGTTAGACTCCTAAAGAGGACTTGCAGGGGGAACGCATAAAACCTTTTCTGATGTCGAAACACGAAAGTTAAGTTTTAAAATCGTTTTGAATAACGCCTAAATCCGTACACGAGAGCATGGTCACGCCTGATAATCTGAACCCAGTCACGCAATATCGCCACTGCAATCTCATGTTTCAAAACACACTGTTACCCCTAGAAACGGTAAACACACCGGTCTAGAGGCTAAGGTTACCTGCGTCATGTCTCATTCAACTTAATGAGATTTGGAGTTGCCAAATTTTTGTTTCAGATGTTGTATGACAAACATTTCCATGTAAACAAACAGACACAGGAGTTCAGTTTAACATTTGCATCTTTCATGGGTTTAGTTTATGAATTACAGAAGATTCAATTGTTTGATTAACTTGTATTCGTCTTTGCAAACATGTTTACAAAAATTGTGTTCCAGATTATCACGAAACATAAGAAGATTTAGTCAAAACATTGTTTATTATCGTAAATAGATCACACCATACACAATCTGAAAAATAAATATTATTCGACGTAATATCACAGATTAGATTGAATTCTAAAATCACGAATTTTCGGCATCAGCTCATCCATTCTTGACACGAATCTGACTGAAGAAGAGGCCACAGGCTTCACAGATGGGCGCCATGCAACAGTTGACGCAGGTCCCAAAGAACTTCTGGGCACAGCCAAGGTTGATCATCCACACCCTCATGAATGGGGTTATCTGCCAGACGTGTTGGAAGGTGATCATGGCAAACTCACAGCCCCAGCACATGGCCAGGGGACAGCCGCATAAGACGGACAGGATGTTGTAGCAACAGCTTTTCCAGAAGTTGAAGCATGTGTACGATAATTTCCAGGCGCAGTCGATGCTGTGCGCACCTTCCGGTTCCGCTATGACGTCTTCGAACAGGACCTGAAATAACCGAAAGATTGTTGAAATATCTCTAATGAAATAAATGTTTGTGAACATTTTGTGTTTTACCACTTTATTCTGAATAGCCAATTGTTATTGATTTCTTTAGAAACATTGTATTTTTATTAATGGTAAATAGATTAATCACTTAGGGCCCTTTTTCCAAAATCATACCCTCATTATAGTATTTACAGAAAATAGTATTTGTAAAATAAAATATTTATAATTTATTTTCAAATATTATAGGAACTAAAAGGAGAAAAGTTTTATTTCAAACAGGATGATATATCGAAAGATATTATGATAGGTTAAGGATGTTTATATATTTGTGAATAGGTCAGAACACAATTAATGAATTAATTCAAAGGCTGAATAGGAAAAGAACGTAATCAATATAAAATAATTTAAAAAAGAAACGCAAAACTGTGAGTGATAAATAAGATTTGAATTAATCTAGAATAATTCGTTATATATGTCAGTTGAAAACAAAATCACAAACTAGTTGTTATTGAAAGCACACGGTGAAACAAAAGAGGGGTAGAATTGCAGTGTAAGTTGCCATGGCAACAGAAACAAGAGTCGTGTAAGAATATAAGTGTGAAAGGTTTCGAATCATGCACTTTGTCAGGTTTTTACCTTTCCATGTAATCCTCTGGACATCTCTTCCTAGGTCTGTCTTGATATTTTCTTTGTATGTTGGGTATGTATGTATGTAATATGATATTGTTTCTAAAGTAAAGGATAGAATGTTGAAAATTTTTAATTTAAACTTATAGGACAATCATCAGTAAAATAAAGGTTTTTTTTAAAAACGGACAACATTTCGTTCCAGTATCACATCAAAGTAAGTATGCTCCTGATAATATCAAATTTAACGACATTATAACAAGTGTTAAAACATTAAAAGAAAATTAATGTAAAAAAAATTCTGTTGTCTATCAAGAAATAACTTCCGACAATATCAGATTTTTAAATATATTTTGTAAATTTCAAAAGGAAATTTGAATCAAAGAATAAGAATCTTTTATGTCATTTCACTTTCTTTTGTTGACTATTGAGACCAATTACAAAGGCTCATTCATAATTAACCATTCATTGCCCTGCCCTGCAATAACTCCCATGTGCACGCAATGCGTCACACACATTGGTAGATATCGCTCTAAGAGTCTTGTTACCAGGGTGCCGTCAACAATACAGCACTGCTCATAACTTATTTACACCTTTCTTGATTACCTACCTAATTTAAAGACTGCATCGTCCTCCATGCTGTTTGTTTATTTGTTTTGGCTTTTACCATGCGTCTTTCCCCTAGTTTTATAAAGACAATAGCGTCTTCACTTATCACTTATGTTAATGTAAAATAACTTAAAATATCAATGTAAATATAAAAGCAATATGCATCAATGTGTTAATATTAACATAAAGGTGAAATTTTAGTTTTCAAGTATGAAAAGTGATCAAAATTTGAGGTTTTCGCGAGAGATGTTTGTGTGTAGTGTTGATGTACGTATTCTTTGAGGCTACGTGTAAGCTATAGCTAATGTCTGTTACCTTTTGTAAAGTATTATTTTACCTTAGTACTTATGACGCAATGAATGTAAACGAATTAAAGTTTTGAAGTCTTAGCTGATAATTCATACAGCACATTGTTTAAGTTAAGTCTAATGTTAAGATCTATTTTCAAAAATAGATGCTACTTGAAAATAGATTGATATAGAAAATTTTAATTTTTGGTCTACGTGAGTTTCTGTTTGCAATCGATGTCACTTGGAACTCGTTCTAAATCATCATACATATATCATTCCTGAAGCTATTTAATTCGCTTTTTCTTTTTTATGGGATAGAAACGATATCAATACAAAAATAGTGAAAGCAATTGCTGATGGCAATCAAACTTATTGTACATCATCATGATGTCATTTGACTGATAGAAAAAATATCTCCTGGTTGTTCCAAGCGTTTTTGTTGATCTAACTAACCTTGTAAGGTTTACATTCTATTTCAGTAAAATATCGTAAAGGTATCATTGGGCTGATACCAAAATAGTATGTAGGAATTGTTCCAAACATTTTTACAACACCATCAAAACCAATGAACATACCCCACATCAATGTTTAACTTGAATGACAGCCCGGAGAAAATTATATAACTATATTCTTATAACGATATAACTATAAACTGGTAGATATATCTAAATATTTTGAGACTTATAAGAAAATAGTCTTTGATAATTCAATATCTTCAATTGCTGGGATTGAATTCAATTTCTCATTTTGATAATTAAAACTATCCCTCATACAAAATACCATTTTATATAAGTATAACATCTACAAGCTCTATGTATCTAATATCTAACGATATCCCCAAATCTAAGAGGTTCAAAAACGGAGATTTGAGGAATTTATGTCTTCCTTACCTTAACATGGTCGTTCAGGTTATTGGGGTCCCTATTAACCAAATCAACTTCGTTTTGGGACATGGTGTTAGGTAGCCGTTCGTTTCTTTATCCTTCCTGCGTGAAACCTTTGTCGGAATAAGAAACAAAACTATCGTGTGCACTTTTTATATTTGTTGGTTACCATGCCAGAATAAAACTACTTCCCTTGACATATCTCCTGATTGGACAGATATGACACGTCGGCATGACGACGACCTCGCGTGCTCATCGCTGCTTCAACATTTATAAGGTTTGGCACCAACTATCATGCAATCGTATCAATCAAAATTGATTTACTTGTTTTGTATCAACATTAACCTTCTTTTAGTTTCTTAGTTTTAAATTCTTGTTAATGAAATGTGACACCCGAGGTTAATTTTTCACAAAGCAAAACGCCATTCATCACCTGCTAAGATATGTAACCTCGAGTAGGATTGTTGACAAGGCGCGATCAGAAGTAGTGATAACAGCTTTAGGGAAATTTGAGCCATATTTTGATGTAAACGATACACCTAGGCCACGATTACACCTTTCAACTTGAACACGTTCGTTTTACTACAATGTAAACTGAGTTTGCACTATGTGATAAAAATGAACTACTTCATATATGAATTGTGTTGTTTAGGTTTCTAAGAAATATAAACCGAATTATGATATACACTTCTTTGAACAAAAGCATTTTCATATACTTCTATGAAATATATGTAGATATAAATTGTTATCGTATTATATTGTATTGAACATTTCGAGGTTGTAACAAAACATTAAGGAAATATATACACCATCTTCCAAGAGTGACACATGATGCTATAATTACGATAAATTAATCTCTACATAGATTTTGATTTTAACAGGTCAAATAGAATTCAATCGTACAATAGTATTAAATATATGTAGACTTACATGTAAAAAAGGATCCGAATAATATTCTCCAAACTAATGTCCATTATATCTTCTTTCAGGGAATTGCTGCTTATTAGAATCACATGAACTTATTCTGTAGATGAAATGCCATCTAGTGCTAAGCCAGTGTTTTATGAAAACGATAATCCGTGAGATTATAAGAGTAGCTACAAGTAGCGACTGGCACAATGAATGGTTGTCTTCTCATACGTAAACGAATTGCCATCCGTTGTCATGAAGGATTTGATTGTTGAATATTGATATGTTAGACATAAACGTTTCGAGAAAAGACCTTCAAATGTACATGAAGTGTTCATGCGACAAGTTCAATTTCCTAGTCCTATGTCATGTCATAATTATGTTAGGGTGGAGCTAACCCTTTACTTCACAAGTCATACACACGCTCCACAACTGTAGACATTAATGAACTCCAACGTTCGTATACATGTGGCTGACAATACATGTTTCAAGGTTGGTGTCAGCTTTCGGTCTTCTACGAAGACATTCAAACGCACGCTAAATTTCAAGCTTGAATAAACAGACTTTTCGTGATAATGTAGTCTCGAAATGATAATCTAGTTGCCATAGAGAAACATTTTTTAATTTTGTGAATTTTAAAAATGCACGAATTTAATGGTATGAACAACTTCAATAAATTCTTTTTCATTGTTGAATATTTTTCTCGGGCACGTCATTTTCTTGATGCCGAATGCAACTATAGATATTCATCGCCTGTGCGATTTGCAAGCATTCAACACTTTCAAAGTTATGAAATATAAAAATATGGTAAAAAAAAGTGCATATAGCTGATCAATATTGACTTTAGAGATGCTTAAACTAATTGTCCCTTCTCGTCATTGGTAATAACTATCCCGTTCCCGATCAAGGATGGTCAATACTTTGCAATTAAGGAATACGATTGTGAGTTTATTCCATAAAACCATTTCAAACGCATTATCAAAGTGAATAAATCTAGATCCCTCTTAACCGAAATCCTTTTAATCCCATATATCTTCTTTGCCGACACACCAATTTTGTCATGTAAAATTGATGATCATGTAAGAGTTATAAAGCTTTCTACTAAAGAGTTTTAGTGTAGATATTACCCTATTTTAATATCCTACCAATCCATTTCACAATTATATTCCTAAATGATACTTTAAAAAACGGAATATTCTAATCATAGATTCATTCAAAGACATTCATATTGTTTAAATTGTAAATATTTTCTTGAACTAGTCAATTCACACCTACGTTTCAAAACCAAGCCCCTATATGAACATACTTGTCACAACCACAAAAGCCTTCTTTTCAAACGGTTGTTTCAGGTCTAGTGAGTTTCTTTTTCCTTTAGAAGTTAAAGGTAACCTAATACAAAAGCTATTCTGATTGAAACCTCCCTTGCAAGTAGTCTCGAAATGACACATGAGGACCATGTGTTATACAGGGCGACCGAGAACTAAGCCATGTATACCATGGCTGTGGTTCACAATACCTGACGGTATGATGGGGTCATGTTACTTTGTCTTTGAATAGATATGCCGGGTGATTGACTAAAATGGTTCAAAACATGTTCGATCATATGTAAACACGATTTGCTACAAACTTCAACGTACTCATGCCGGCTTTACGCCTCAGATTGTTACCCTTACAACACGGCCTTGTAGCAAATTGCAAAAATTGAGTGTCTAAAATATATCTAATAGTAATACCATGTTTATTTCTTCAAGGAAGGCCGAGAGTTTATCTTTGATGGGTCAGCGTTATATCAGTAATTGTTGTAATTAATCACGCGTATGTCTTGTCATATTTTAATGTAATTTTCAGTAGTTATGCATTAAAATAGGACAAGGACCTCTTTGCTTGCTTCCTGTTCTTTCTTTGCCTGATAGGAATTCTAAACATCCTATTGTCTAGATTAATCAAACTTAAAGACGCATGTTCATCTTCGCATTCCTATGGAAGTATTTTTAAACTGTGATAGGAACATCATTTACAAACATCCCGATATAAACCCAGAATTGTAAAGCGTCGAGAAAATAAATTGAGGTAACCACCCTCTTCTAACTTTCCAAAAACGAATCTACCATCCGTGACGTCCTTGTTTTATGCGCAGGATTTCTACATTTTCTCTTTTTGAGATAGCGTTCGATTTAAACTCCTTCGACGGTCTTGTTTATAAAAATCAGAAAAGATAAAGTCTTCAGCGAGTACTGCTGTATTAAAGTGTGTTCTAGAAGTGAAAATTGGAGATGAAAACAGATTTTCACTTTCCTTGTCACGGTTAGTGCGATTTAGTTCAGGGACAAACATTACACATTTGCTACATATGTAAACGCACGTGCAAATGCATCTTTCCGCGTAAACAGTGACGGGCGCATTATTTTTCACTAACTATAAACAGCACTGCGTTCAGTAACACCGAATTTCCTTAGCGCTTGTGAATACTCGGTGTTAAAAGAAGTATACACGCCGCGAACAACGCAAGGTAGATACTAAATGTGTTAACTTCCCTCAGTTCTATACGCCACCTTGGAAATAACACGATATGCGATGGTTAGATTACTAACCTGGTTACGATTGCACTTCCCACTTAATTTTCTTGACATATTGTTTGCATTTTAAAGAAATTAATGTTTAATATTTGAATTTAAAGGTGTTGTACATGGGGAAGTCAATAAGTTCATAGAAGTGAGCATCGATGCACCCCTGAATAGATCATCGTTGATGTCATTATTGATATAGGCCATCTGAAGACAGTTTAGAGACATAAACAACCGTTCCCTATCATTTTATTAAGATTTACAACCTGTTGAACACTGTTACCCTACTGTAATCGTGGAAAGTTCTAAATCTGAGCATCGTACGGTTATCAAGTTTTTCACGAAATAAGGTTTGGATACAAAAACGTATGACCAATGTGTCTGGGAAAGAAGCTCCTCAATATTCTACTGTTGCAAAAATGGTTAGCTGAGTTGAAGCGGAATCACAGCTCCTTTGACGATGAGCCATTAAAGATTATATGGTTTGATTATATGGTCACGGGCTTAATCATGTTCGATCATAGAATATTAATTGGACGAGATACATGTATATTCAGAGTGTCGCATTTCTCTTGGAAGTGTTTGCACCATAATTCATAAGTACTTGCACATGTCCAAGGTCTCTGCAAAATGAGTGCCACGAAACTTAAATGCACAAGATCGACACCAGATAGTTATATAGTCGTGAGCTCTTGGACATCTACAAAGCTGATCCCGATAGCTTTCATGCCCGTCTGATTACAGAGGATGAAACGTGGATTCATCCCTGTGATTCTGACACCAAGCAAGAATCCGTAAAAGCGCAAACACTGTCCTCTAACCATGACTTTCAGAACTCAGCCTTCTGCTGGCAGGATCATGGCGACCATTTTCTGGAATTCAACGGGCCTCATTATAAACCACCTACAACTACAGTAACAGGAGTCTACTGTGCTGACATGTAGAAGCAATTGAAAGCGGCGATCAAGAAGATGCCATGTTGACTGCTTGAGGTATGCTTCTTCATGACAACGCTCCAGTGCACAAGAGCCATATTGAACAGGCTGCACTTCAACAATGTGGCTATGAACAACCTAAAGTGACACAGAGTATGTTTCATAAATTGAATTCGTGGCTTAAATAGAGTCTTTCTAAAGTTCTATTTGTAACTTTCAAAATTACGATATTTTCTTGTTGTCAATGATAATCGAAAAACGGCCTTATAAATGTTAAGAAGTCGAAATTCTGCTTTCCATTTACATATTTATATGCAATATTACTTACTTAACCCTATCAACCTCTAATTGTCTAGATATCTGCTGTAAATAAGATTCCAAAATTACGTTTCAGTCATTGACGCGCGCCATTGTCCGGTTTTCGATCATAAATTACGACTTTAACCTGTTCATTGTCACTGTTGTGAACTGATAAGCACTAAGATTCTTATTTTCAGAAACATCTACTATTTCTCAATTGAGTAACATCATTTATGAAGTTTCACATATTTGACTCCAACAACATACTCTATGGCCTTTCAACCATCCTCCCTACAGTACAGACTTCCATGTTTTGCAATTTGAAATCACACTTGCGTAGTTCACGATTTGGCAATGATGATGGACTCAAGGCAGCTACTGAGGCGTGGCTGCGGGGCCAGTCAGAAAACTTCTACCGCAAGGCATAGACAGTCTCGAAGAGATGAAGGAAGATAATATCGAAAAATAAAATCAATATGGCAACCATTTGTTTCTGTTTTATATCCACTTCCATGAATTTACTGGCCTTCCCTCCTATATGTTTGAAAGACATCTAGTAGAAAAGAAATGTTAAGATGAAGATCCGCAGTGATTCAATTTAGTGCATATTCAGCAAGTATGTAAACATTTTGAAATAATCTAACAAGTTCATCGGCAGAACCACTTACGATAGCTTCTTTGAGTGGCATTTTAGAAGTTGGTATGATGAAGAAATGGATGATTAATTTATGGATTAACAACTTCTTTATTGCAAAGAGATGCGACGTTTCGGTGTAGATACTAACACCGTTATCAAGCAAGTGATACACAAGGTTACAGCACTGTGATTATATACATACGTTGAGGCATGTTTACACAAGTAATTATGTTGATGTACAGTAAATGCCGAGATCATCATCACCGAGATCTACTTGACTGAACTAGAAGAAACAGCCCTTTCAACCTCTCCCATAACTCCGATGTGCTGGTTCCAGAAGGTCGATGATACCTTCGTCATCATCAAACCAACTGACGACCCCAACAAACTCCTTGACCACCTTAATTCCCAACATCCTAGAATGAAATTCACCATGGAAGAAGAAATCGACAACAAGCTCCCCTTCTTAGATGTTTTGGTCAAGAAAGCCGACGACAAACTCACCACATCCGTCTACAGAAAACCAACCCACACAGACCAGTACCTTCACTTCAAATCCAACCACCCCCTCCAGGTCAAAAAAGGTATCATATCCACACTCACCCGCCGTGCAAAGAACATCTGCTCCTCACCACAAGCCCTAGACGCCGAACTCAACCACCTCCGTAGAGTCTTCATCAACCTCAACAAATATCCAGCCAACCTAGTCGACAACATCATCAAGTCCACCCTCAGCCCCACCGGCAAAAACCCCCGCCAGCAGACAGCCCCCTTCATCATGAGCATTCCTTATATCAGCACGACCAGCCACCACATCCGACGACTACTCAAGAAGCAGGCCAACATCGACGTAGTTTTCAAAAAAGGACAATCAATGCAGAACATCCTCCGAGCCACTGGTAGACCTCCAAACAGCATCAAACAGGACCCATCCGGAGTAGTCTACCACATCAAGTGTGAATGTGGCGACTCTTACATCGGCGAAACGTCCCGGCCTCTCCCCCAAAGAATCAAGGAACATATATAAAGCCTCAGTCACAAACAAGGACTCAAAATCAGCCATCTCTGACCACATCCAGGCCCACCCAAAACACAACATCCATTGGAACAACATTGAAATCCTTGAAACCAGTCACCCAGATTATAAGATCAGAAAGACTTTAGAAGCAATGAATATTTTGAAATTTAACCCCGCCATGAACAGAGATCAAGGATATTACATCCCATCAGCCTACCATCACTTGATCAAGACAAATCAACGCTAATCCCTCTCAATCAGTAACCACCTCATTGTCCATCTGGCTTCCAATCTATTGCAAAAGCATTTACTGTACATTAACATAATTACTTGTGTAAACATGCCTCAACGTATGTATATAATCACAGTGCTGTAACCTTGTGTATCACTTGCTTGATAACGGTGTTAGTATCTACACCGAAACGTCGCATCTCTTTGCAATAAAGAAGTTGTTAATCCATAAAATTTCCTATTTTCTTCACTTACGATAGCACTGCTAAACATGAAATATTAACAAGACAATTTTACACAAAGATAGCCTGAGTATAACATGTGTCAAGTGGTGTCCCGGAAATAGCCATCAATGATAATTTCATGTTAACATCGTTGAATGATCACTTTATGAGTGGTAGTGCATTTAATTGTAATAGTTATATTGTTTAACATGTTTTATTTTGTATTGATAATTAGTATCGTTTTTCGACTCAAATTATCCAAAACTTCACATTCTAATTAATATGCATGAATATGCAAATGAGGCAAATTGTATACCATCTTCTACTGATAACGACAACTGCATATGCTTTAATTTTGTATCAGTTTGAGATATTTAGGATGTGAAGTAAAGGATCAATATCTTTTTCGTTAAGAAAAGTCGCAGATGAGTGTTTGTCATGGAGACAGCCATAAAAAGTGACAATAAACATTCGTTATTACATGTAAACAATGATAAATTGTCACTTTCAATCTCATTAAAATCAGCTCGAGGGACAAGTTTCGATCTGATTTCAATGAGAAAGGGTCACTCTATGCGTTGGTTTAGATTTAATTGCAATGATGATTTTGTTAAGATTTCTTATACGTTGTGTAGGTAAAGAATGTGTTGCAAATTTTGACGCTCTAATTTATTTGCATCAATATGCACATGAGGCAATTTTGCATACCACTATCTAAATGATTAAAGACTATTTCATATGCTTTAATTTGGAACAAGTTTACGATGAAAAGGATGAAAATTAAAGGAGTTATGGGCTGCAAACTATTTACTAGAGGAATTACTCTCAGATGACTGGTTGCCACGGAAACACGTAAAAACGGCAGGGCACAAACGAGTTTATATTTTGGGAACATCATTCATTTATTATTCAGACCCAGTGTTACATTCTGGTTAAAAACGTATTATTTTCAAATATCACGAACAATTGTTGAAGGAGTAAGAAGTTCACTCCGAAAAGACGTGATTTTCACAATGAAGAAGGTGTTACCCAGAATATCTTGTTGTAAGCACTCCCTCAGAAGGTATATATGTAAATTACCCGATGATTGAGGAAACGAAGAAAGTAAGGGAAAAGTACTGGTTATATAAGTTATAACATTCCATCAAGGGTGACATAGGGATATATTATTCCCTCGAAAGGTTTTATGCAACGAGCGAAGAGTTGCATTAAACCTTTCAAGGGAATAATATATCCCTATGTCACCCTTGACGGAATGTTATAACGAATTTATCTTACCGAATGTCTGAATGTATTATCAAAAAGACAAACAGAAATGAACACATATGACCTGATCACGTGACTTTGATTGATTGACGTGGAAGCACGCTTTACTCATGTAGCGGGATTTAAGGGATTTATCATCCCTCGGTGACGGTGTATATGGACATTTGTTTAGGGTCACATGGACCAATCAGAGATCGGCATTCTTACTTGAGGTTGGATAATGTTTTTTGTCTTCCTGTGTCATGGCTGTGTATGAGATTATGAAGAATATTTCATTGCGTTCCGCAGTGATGCTAATTATTGCATATTCAGTAAGTGAGTAAACATTTCGAATTTATCTGACGAGTTTTTCGGCAGAACCTTTCACGTTTGCACTCTTAAAACATGAAACGAGACATTTTACCATAAGGAAGCCTTAATACGAGATATGTTAAGTTAGTTCTGTTCATTTATTATGAAGGAGAAGCAACAATCTGTCAATATTTACAGTGTCAAATGCATATAACAGTTCAAAATGACTTTTTATTTTGCACTCACAAAGTCATTCACCGACAAATTGTCCATGTGGAAAAACTTTAAAATATATACCGCTTGGAAAAAGTCTGTATGTCCAAACCAAGAATGTCGTAAGAATATGTCATCATAAAAATCATTCTCAGTTTAGGCAGTTACCACTATCTCTTCTTAAAGACAAAGAATAGATTTCCACACGCTTCGAACATAGGGTCTAGACAGCAATGGACGAACATGCCATAGAACATCTTCACGCATGCGCAGTTGATCTCGAGGAGTTTGAAAAGTGGAGTGACTGTCCAAATATGATAGAAGGCAGTCAGGGCGGCAAGGTAACCCCACTCTGCAGCAAGACAGATTCCGTAACAGAGAGTGTGGAGTCGGTAACAGAAGAGTTTCCAGCAGTTGAACATGGCCTTGGAAATTGTCCAAACACAGTCGAAGCTGTGAGCTCCCTCGGGCTCGGCCAACACATCCTCGAAAGAGACCTGTAATATTTGAATAATTTGTCATAAATGTGTTGAATTAAAAACAAATCGAACTTTTCATTCGTACTTCGGGTGGATATTTAAGTTGCATTGGATTGGTAGAGGGTTGAATCCCTTTAGAGCAGAACTTAGAGGTGTAGGAATGAACGACTTACTTGCTTCTTTATGGGTGGATGAGCTAACTTACTCAAAAGTAAACTATAAATGCCATTAAACTCGACCAGCACACCCAACCCCTAAACATTTCAACCTGGTTTAACCTTTGAAGGTTTTGATGTAAACTTGAGGTAATGTTAGAAATGCAAGCTTATTCCCTATTGAAAAAAGTTTGAACTTAGTGTACATATGACTCGTTTACATTAAGTGAATATAATTGCACCCATTTCATAATAATGCTTTTGTTTTCGCGTATTAGCTAGGTCTCACAATGACTATTGTCAGAGTGATATTTACAATAACAATGAACATCGAAGCGTTTAATCAAAACATGACATGACAACATAGTTAAAGTTAAGTGGAGAGATGCAGCCAGGCAAGATTAGATACCATGAGTAATGAATACGATTTAAAACGCATAAGAGGAGATTTTATAACGCTTCTTCAACAACGAACACCATTCCTGTCGTTGTCAAGGATAGATTTCAAATGCATTGGTTTACCAGAATTAATAAATCAGATATTGGTTTGTCGATTTGCATTCAAATATGTTTGAGTTCTCGAGGGTTCTTTCTGAGGCATATACGAAACGTTAAAAATTAGAATGGATCGGGATGTTGTCTTACAATGAGGATCGACTCAAATTTAGTGTTTCGTTATTTAAAAACGTGAATACTCTGTGTGAATTTAAGTGTCTCATCAAAATCTCGGTTTGATGTCTTATCCGATAATGCGTTTAAGAATGTAAGAAAGTATTTTTTTCAACCTCATTCATATGCCTAGGTTCGCAAGGCAATCACTACCTATTTACGACACTTTCTTCAATGTGATTTGTTCCTTACTCACCCTAATCAACACAATATGGTAATATGCTTCTCATATAACAAATTTAAGGGGTTATGATTTAAATGGACAAAATGAAAGTCTTTAATTACTTTCTGCTGCTACTACTATACTTACTACTATTATTTCTATGCTTGCTACCACTATTTCTATGCTTGCTACTACCATTTCTATAGTTGCTACAACTATTTCTATACTTACTATTACTATTTCTATACTTACTATTACTATTTCTATACTTACTACAACTATTTCTATACTTACTACTACTATTTCTATGCTTGCTACCACTATTTCTATACTTACTACAACTATTTCTATACTTACTACTACTATTTCTATACTTACTACTACTATTTCTATGCTTGCTACAACTATTTCTATACTTACTACTACTATTTCTATACTTACTACTACTATTTCTATGCTTGCTACTACCATTTCTATGCTTACTACTACTATTTCTATGCTTACTACCACTATTTCTATGCTTACTACTACTATTTCTATACTTGCTACCACTATTTCTATGCCTGCTACAACTATTTCTATGCTTACTACTACTATTTCTATGCTTGCTACAACTATTTCTATGCTTGCTACTACCATTTCTATGCTTGCTACTACTATTTCTATGCTTGCTACCACTATTTCTATACTTACTACTACTATTTCTATGCTTGCTACTACTGTTTCTATGCTTGCTACAACTATTTCTATGCTTGCTACTACCATTTCTATGCTGACTACTACTATTTCTATGCTTGCTACCACTATTTCTATACTTACTACCACTATTTCTATGCTTGCTACAACTATTTCTATACTTACTACTACTATTTCTATGCTTGCTACCACTATTTCTATACTTACTACTACTATTTCTATGCTTGCTACCACTATTTCTATACTTACTACTACTATTTCTATGCTTGCTACTAATGCGCCTACTACAACCAGTGCTTCTCCGCTTCTCATCATATACTACTCGTTGATATATTAGAAGGCACTTGGATTCTCGATATACGTTATACTTGACTTCGATTTGGTTTTTTCTTTACTGAACTGCATCATTAGTTTTATTTAGGAAGATCATTTCAGTCTGACATGCATCTGAATAAATATTCCCATCAAAATTCTCTTGATGCAAACAGAATATTAAAAGTATTTAAGTTACAGGTAGATGACAGCCGGAATAAACACCAGATGTTCACACATGCTTTTTGGCACATGATTATGTAGTTATATTTCATCAATATTGCTATTAGATTGACACAGATACGTTAAGATTGATTATCAAAAAGGTTATAAAGACTATCTTCATATGATCATTGATACCATTTAATAGTTACAATATCTTGTATTTTATCATTATTGGTTTGTTATAAGTAAACGTTTTTGCAATGAAACTGTTACAATTACATATATATGATTATAAAATTTAACGCTTTACCGATAACAACCTATATTTGATAATTGAAACTATCAACTACAGCAATCCCCTTTTTATAACCAAGGCTATAATGAAACTAATAAAGGTACCTTGACGTGATCATTGATGTCGTTTGGATCACGGCAGTCGGGTGCAAGAACCCTGACCTGATGGTAAGTCGGCATGTTGAAACTACCTGATCATTTTCTTCAAGAAAACAATCACGTCAGTCCTTAGTAACGAATACAATAATACCCCGTGGCTAATGTGTTAGTTCATTTGGATAATCTGGCAATAATCTTAGTCTTAACTTCTTACATCACACATCACGTAGGAATCACATGCTAAATGGAGCATTTTTTACCTATATAGGTGCGTTTGGAATATTCATATAGTACATAAAATGCATCTAAAAAGGTTATAGTTCTTTAATCATGTATGAATATAAACGATTATAAATGAGGTTTCTTTGCTTTGGCACTATATGATTCAAGTGTATTCTTCCCATTTCATGTCTTAATGGTTTGATGCAAGGGTTAGTCCTATGTCCATTTCTGTCACTATATCATAGATGCATTCATCGTGTTAGATTTATAATCACAAGATGTGGATTACCGATTAACCGACATACAACTTTATGTTATCTGATTTTTTAATTTTTTTTCCAAAATAAAGCGTTTCACTTTAGTATATAAATTATTCGTAAACATCAAATCTAATATATCATTTGCAATCCACCTAGAACAACACCTTCTATTTAAATAGAACACTGACTATATAAGCAACATGATACTATTACATCTTTGTCAAAACTCTTTATGAAAATATTATCTTATCTCTTAACATCCTTCTATACCAAGAATTAAAGTTTCTAAAATATTAAAAACTTAATGTAAATGATTTCAACCGAAACACTTACGCAGGATTTCCGCCTAACGGCCACTGCAGGAATGAGACCATGCTTTATGGATGTGCGTCTGAGGGATAAACGGCGACCCTGGGAGTTCTGACGTTGAACACGTAACCTGTGACCCGCCGGGCAAAACTGGAGGGAACAACAGTTTTACAATTTTATATCGTGGAAAGTTAGATATTACACTGAAGAACTGTATCAACTGTCAAAATCACGACTTTATATTCGAAAACACATATACATGTGTATCTGCTCCTTGTGTCGAAGTTTCTTCAGACACTTATCATTTGAAGTATAGCAGAAGGAGGGTACATCAAAACTTTGTAATTTAACGTCGTAGTCTTTTATCGCTATGTACACAGTGTCTGCCTGGTTACGTAACATGTTAAGGCAATATGTCCTTTTATATTATTCTCAACGCTTGTCACTTCATAACGTTTTAATTTACATTCATGCATTTCTTAACAAGTATGTTTATGAAATGCTATATAATATAATTCGTTGAACATAGTTGAAAATAGCATTGTTGTATAACAAAGGCAAAATTCATATATTGGAAGAGAATATGTTAAAACATAACTTATGTCACGTGCGGGATAATTAGAAGAGTCATGAGAAAACCAAATTGACTCAAAACATGTCCTATAGAACTGAATGTGTAATTGTTTATTTTCAAAGCATATTTGTTTCGGGAAAGACCTCTCTGTAATGAAAACTGTCATTTACAATTTTATTTCATGTTTAGTTTGAGTTCAGTACAACGTAAAATTGATCTGGTAATGCTAGAATGTGCCACTCACTCTAACATGATCATCTAATCCCTCGGGGTAAGGGTTTCCTTCGTCCTCGTGTGGTATCCTTATTTCAATTCTCTCTCCTTCCATGCTTTCCATAGAAGTCCTTACTGGCCCGTCAACATGTGACTCTGTCATGGACAACCTTGGAATCCACGCGTCATAGTCGGTCAGATCATTTAGTAAGTAATAGCCTTACAACAGGGTAAGATGATTACCAATAGCTTATTATCAAAATGATATAAACTTTTCTACCTGGGTATTATCTCCTGAGTCTGCATGTTTTAGCAAGAAGGCAACCGCAACATGTTTAAACATATAGAAGAGGATTTATAACATTAATCCAGCGAACCCTGTTGAAAGGGGAATTATCAGGTATTCTGACCTTGAGCGTATGTTCAGTCACCTGTGACAGTCACCTCATTGATACTGGTTAGCGTCATCTTCCATTCGAATTGCTTCGGCAGTATGAAACTTATAACTATGATTTGTTATGTAACGAGCAAAAGCGAATTGTTAAAGAGTCACTCGCGAGTGTGAAACAATTATTGTATAATTGTATTATTCGAAGGAAGGTTTTAATCATGTATACTATCCGATCACATTTATCAGATCAAGGGAACTAGGTGAGATGTCCTGAGTTTCCCGATAGTAAGGAACATGTTCACTAGACATTGTGACGTCACAATTGCATACTGTTTGGTTTCCACTAAATATTGTGGTATACACTTAAGTATTCCCAACGAGTGACTAATGATCAGTATTCTTCATTCGTTCAGTCATTTAACCATGTTTTGATAGGGTACTACACCTACCCGCAACCAATCGCTAAGAGAACATGAGGTCTGACTTGCTTGCTTTACCGCATAGTGTTTCATTGCGTCCTCGCCTTCATGGGTGGGTAGCCAATGTATCAGCTGCTATCATTTCCTAAACATATTGATAGCCTTCTGCATAACAAACAATTTCGCTAGTACGCAGGCTTGAACTCAGTATCAGTTACTCATCTGTCAAATCTGAATGCTTTGAATTTCCGCGATAATGACCTTCCGTCAAAGTTGTGCTCTTACGAAAAAAGACATTTGATTTGATGAATCATTTTCTTAAACCTGAAATTCAAATGTGTATTCAAATATAAAAGTTTGAAAAAAAGGAAACTAATTACATGATGAACACGTTAAATTTTTTTATTACAAATTTGTACAAAATTATAATATTTTGAAGTAAATGTCGACAAACAGTAAACTATAACGTGATGAACAATGTAACGATTGGGATATCTGAACAATTCCGTCATTTCTAATGTAAGCTCAGGGTTACCATCGGCTTTGGTTTTTCGCTTCGTCGATATAGGAACGTACTAAAAAGCCGTAGAAATCTTTCGCACAGTTAAGTTCTTGCAACTTAAAGGAAGGAGTGACGGTCCAGATGAGAATTAATGGTATCCAAAATCCTAATCATCGTGATTATCTTGTGAAGCAACAAGAACATATGGAAACTTTTTAAAGCAGTTTGATAAGGATACATCTAAGTGCATATTTCACCTATAAGCATGAATATAACTTCAAGACATCTCCGTCGCTAGTCGAAAGCCTTTCGAAATAACCAAAAATATATTTTACATCTTCATATCAGTTTCGTCAGTTCTTTTGAAATGCCCAAAAGAAGTTGCCGAAGGCCTCACAGCATGGGTCGATGCAGCAATGTATACACAAGCCGTAGAGCTTCTTCAGCACAGCACAGTTGAGCTCCAACAGTTTAAAGGTAGGAGTGATGATCCAGATATGGTAGAAGGCAGTCAAGGCGAAATAGTAACCCCACTCAGCAGCAAGACAGATCCCGTAAAAGAGAGTCAGACATCGATAGGTGCAGAGTTTCCAGCAGTTGAAGCAGGCTCCAGAACTGGTCCACACACAATCGAAACTGTGAGCTCCCTCAGGCTCCGCAATCACATCCTCGTAAGCTACCTATGAATAGAGAATTTTGTAAGTGAAAGGTGCCGCTTTAAAAGGTAAATTAAACTGATGCAGCGTCGGTGTAAGAACCAAACGCTGTTTTACCACTACATAGCCCATCTATCAGTTGATGTTAGCCATTGCCCATTAGGATTTTTATATTCTTGAAAGAAGAAAGCAAAACAAGAAGTTATTGTTATATCAATAACATATATCTGTGTCAAAACACTTATTATTATTTTAAGGAGGTGAAATATATAAAACCTCAATTACAGTTATAATTCAATTAGATTATAACACTAATCCTTTGGAAATAGGTGTCTAATCAATCATTTATCAGCTCATCATGGTGAATAACATTACGTTATCTAATCTTCTACGTATTCACTACGGAAAATATTGAATTTAAACACGAATGTATAAACGTACATGCAACAAAGAAACGATCATCAAAGATACATTCAACCGAGTTTTATGGAGAGGATGATTAAAGTAACGAGGATGGGGAAAGTCAGGGAACAGCAAATACACGTTCACGGGTTATATAATGGTGTAATATAATTGTAAAAGCTTGTCAATTTAAGATAAAGGGGTTGATGCATTTTCAAACAGGTTTAGGTTTAGTATCTAGTATTTAGTAAGCTAGTATTTAGAAGATTTGCTCATCTAAATAATTTAGATTATGTTTTGACCGCTTGTATTTTACTAAAGTGAACTGAGCATCACCCTTTGTCGTAGTATAAAATCATATTTTTATGTAAACGTGGAACTATATTACCAGTGGTGAAAACTTTAGAGTTTTGGCAAATAAAATAGACAAAAGGGGTCTATTACCTTAAATCATTTATCGTCCTTACTGAACATGTATTTACAAGAACATTAAATCATTTATTAGAAATGATGTATTCAGATTAAAAAAACTGTATTCTTTAGATTTTGACCTCTGGTCACTTCGACAACGAGCTTCCAAAAGGATTATGTTAACTGTGAAATTTGAAATAAGGCAATGTATAGTCTTTTCTGAAATGAAACTACATCGTCATTGGTTTGTTTCTGTCATGCGTAACTGCCATAAAGACATCACACATTACCTGAAATTGTAGTTCCACTAAGGATTGGTAGAAATCTTTTCACACTTTAAGGATGAAAAGTTATGTATGTATTGCAAAAAAGTCATTTATTAAATTTTAATCAGTAATAATGATACACCCAATGAAACTAAATAAAGGAAAAATCAATTTATAGAAATTCGAGTATCACAAAATTCTTTTGCCCGGTATATCTTGTCCTTGTAAAGATAATATTTATATAGAGAATACATACCCTGATGTGTTCATTAATGCTATTGGGATCTCGGTCCTCCAAGTTGAGGTCTGTGACCTTTGACATGATAACCCGGGTCTGTTCCATGCCGCTAGATGATGAGTATGGTTATTGTAGTTATAATGAGAATGCTTCTTGTAGTTATAATGAGAATAGTTCTCGTAGTCTTAATGAGAATACTTCTTCTAGTTATTCCCGCACCTTATATGCACCGTGTGCCTGTACCTACATGTAGAAATACAACAACCAGGTGTTAATTCAGAGGGGTTATGTAATGAAAATAGTAACAATTGTGCATTAAGTTACCATTGTGTACAGTAAGTTGATTAAGCCTGACTTAACGTAAAACCAAAATATCAATATTTATTGTTACTGAGTAATAAGTTACCCGTGAACTTAATCATAATCGTATTCATAATTACGAAATGAATAACAATAACTACTTATGTTCTCATAATAACTTGCTTTATCGCTTGGAGACAAGACAAATAAACCAAGCTCCATTTTCATAATGACTCTAGTATGTTTATATAGTTATAGCTTATTTAGCATAGAATTTATACAGACTTAGAGTATCAAATTACATCTACCAGATGTTTAGCGATTTTTCAAGTTGATTAAAACAGCATCTTATCTAATCAAATCTTTCTAGCAATTTATAAAAACCGGACAAACGGAGTTTCCAAAAATGGATATGTCACGCCTATAGCATTTCAAAATGATTAACCGGTGTCAGATCACCCTTCGACACATGCAACATTTTTTTTAAATGATCCCATTATTGTATTTTAATTCAATTTTATTCAACATCATATCGCATTTTCTGCTATTATTAAATAAGCGAAATGTTACACTTTTTTAAGCTGGAGTGTCACAAAAAGTAATGTTTTATTGTGTTTTAACAGTCCAAAAGCTTAATCTTTTGTGCTAAAATAATAGTCTTTAAAATTTACTGACAATTCTGCCATATTTTCCATGGGTTGGGTCAGTTCTCGTATTTTCGAAAAAATAGCTAGTTGTTAAAAAAGGTATAAAAGTGAGCTTAACCGTTATTGTTTACTTTGATAATGCTTGCAAATTTCATTAAAATGAAATCAGTTATGTTTCGGATAAGATTTATTTGCTATTTTTTAATAATTTTTTTTATCAAATTCTCAGATTTGTAATGTATGTCTTCTGAAGACATTTCTACAATTCTAGGATAAAAGTTCTGGTCAAAATGTATTTTTTAGGAAGCATTAACGCAAATTAACCGATTAATTTCTTAAAGATGATGAAAATTAATAAAAGCATATCATAAGCCTTGTTAAATGTTATTTTGCTTTTATTTTAGCCACCTATATAATTCATTACACATACCCTGTGTCTCTTTCAACAGCTACATAACGCCACGAGTGTATCATTACTTCAGAACTGTGTTCGAAAATGTGAGATCATTATTTATCAGTTCTGATGATGTTTTCACTAGTAACAGTATAGATTCTTGGTATAATCATGTAAGGGGAGGCTAAATTGAGCTGAAGTATGCCATCGGCAATTGTTATTATACTGTATGCAAATGAAATTTCTGTTAAATAGTTTCTCGTTTAGAAACTTTCTTATCGATTTGATAAAACAAGTGGTGAAGAGTTTTTTTTTAATGCAGTGGACATTCCTACATATGTATGTCAATCAGGGAGTAAATTACAATTTTTAGCAAAGTTTTCAACAACCATTCACAAGAAAAATTATATTCAATACCCGTTGCCCTTAAATCCAATTTTTTTATCATGATTACGGCTGGCTCTCTTTATATAAAAATACTTCAGGAGGTTTTAGTTGAAATAAGCTTGTGGTAACTGCTATCTGGGTTTTACAGACATAATAAGTCATAGTAGATTTACTTTGCAATTAGAAAAAAACACTCCAATCTTGCATAAAAAAATGATCATGACGAAGGTATACGTTTGTGTACGATGTTATATTTAGTTTCTAGTTTCATTCTATGTTGTGAAAGGCCGTAGATCTATAAATATCACGCAAAATAGAGTTCCACAACTGGAGACAGTGTTTAGACTATCTGCAAGGTGGATTCCCTTTGTATAACATTTAGCAGGTTATAATGTTGAATCTTGACTGTTGTGATATTGTTGTTAATGTGGATGTTGTCATATCGGATCATGACTGCTATCATATTGTATTTGATATGGCTGTTGTCATATCGGATCATGACTGCTATCATATTGTATTTGATGTGGCTGTTGTCATATCGTATAATGACTGTTATCATGTTGTATTTAATATGGCTGTTGCCATATCGTATCATGACTGTTATCATATTGTATTTAATATGTCTGATGTCATATCGTATCATGACTATTATCAAATCGATTTAAAATGGCTGTTGTCACATCGTATCATGACTGTAATAAATCGTTTTAAAATGGCTGTTCTGAAATCGTATATATCATGACTGTAATCAAATTGTATTTAATTGTATATGACTGATGTAAAATGGTATTATGACTGTTATATTGTATAATATGACTGTTATCATATTGTAATATGACTGTTATCATATTTTAATATGACTGTTATCATATTGTAATATGACTGTTATCATATTGTAATATGACTGTTATCATATTGTAATATGACTGTTATCATATTGTAATATGACTGTTATTATATTGCATTACAACTGTTTATTTTTACAACATTTTACATTTAAACAGTTTTAATATCGAATTTAGGTTATTATCATTAAGCATTATGATGATTACCATATTGCATTAAGGTTGTTATCGTTGTGTCAATAATAATATTATGAAAAAAGAAAGTTTCTAAACATATGTTCTGGTATTTCGTTTTAAGGTTAAACGACACGTCAGGAAATTCATCAGAATTGAGCGCGGCTCAGGCTATGGAAGACCCGCTTCGTGACTGATAATATGAGAGTTTGATGGATTGATTTCCTGCCCCGTAGAGACATGGGTTGTGAAACTAGTTGATTTTCCTTTGTCAAGGCACTGTTCTTCAAACAGTACATTTTTTGATTAACTTAAGTAAAAACTTTTAGGGTAACGAAGGAAAAGCCACGTGTTATAGCCAAACCTGCATGTGTGTGCGCTTTGAAAGTGACCATTGAAGGCGCAGATTCGTTTACAAGGGCCGTAGCTTTTTTTTTAATTTATCAAAGGGATCTCACAAAATAGAGATAAGTAACCTCATATTAAGTAAATGTTTACACGGTAGTGTTTAGTGAAAAGAGTTGAAATTAAAAATTATAACAAAAGAAAAACGTTTTAAAAATGTATTTTAATGAATAGACGCCTACTAAAATAAACAATTCTTTCCGTAACTAATCGAAAGTCGTTCGAAAATGAAAGCAGGATATCTATATTCCTGCATTTCGCTAGTTTTCACTTTCGTCAGTTCTTTTGAAATGCCCAAAAGCAATGACCGAATGCCTCGCAACATGGGTCAATGCAGCAATGTATACACAAGCCGTAGAGCTTCTTCAGCACAGCACAGTTGAGCTCCAACAGTTTGAAGGTAGGAGTGATGATCCAGATATGGTAGAAGGCAGTCAAGGCGAAATAGTAACCCCACTCAGCAGCAAGACAGATCCCGTAAAAGAGAGTCAGACATCGGTAGGTGCAGAGTTTCCAGCAGTTGAAGCAGGCTCCAGAACTGGTCCACACACAGTCGAAACTGTGAGCACCCTCAGGCTCTGCCAACACATCCTCGAACGCTACCTGGAAATTCAAACAATTGAAACTTAAAGGTCGGTGCTGCCGGGAAGGTATGACATACTTCGATTATTTCAGAGGTTTAGATTAAGACCCTAACAAGATAAACTGAATTAACCGGTGCATGACTTATCATAACATTTCACGAAGCTATACATAAAGCAAATTCTACGTTTAACGAGTACAACAAGTGTGTAATTTACAAGAGTGGCCTTACGCAAGTACCTTTTCTATGTGAACTGAGTTACCATGGCATTAAACACAACTCTGTTCTTACACTGAAAAGTCAGTTATGCTCAATGAATCAGTGAACAATCCATCAATATAGAAGACAGATGAGCGTGAGTGTCTTCACGTTCAATAGATAAACTATTATTCAAATTTGGGATTTGATCGACACTGTTTGGCACTATATATACTTTGTGCAATAAATCTTCTTTAAATTTATCCTTGCATAATTTTTTAAAATTCTGAACCCCAGTACTTCTGTGTACAGAATACTGACTCCGGGAATCCCATGTGCTCCAAGTTTCTATATAATGCATCTATATAGTAACAGTATGCATTTAAAGAACAGTAAGTTCAACTAATGAGATAACATAACCACACTATAATCGTTAATACTTAACTGAGGAATCGTAGTTCGAACGGAAAGTGCTTTGTCAACACCTTATACCCTGCAGGCAGATAGCTATGAGAACCATACTATATTAACGTACCGCAATGTGATCGTTGATGCTGTTGGGGTCGCGGTTGACGAGGTCAATTTCTAAGGTTGTCATATTTGCTGCGTTGAGTGACGAGAGTGAGGAGTGACTGACCACAACTGACCATTGCACTCCTTAAAAGCATTTTGCTCCATAGCAACTTGACAGATAATCCGTATTACAACTAATGCTCTACCTTATGAACGCTTCACTGGTGGACAAAACAAAGTTAACAGTGTTTTCATTAGTGATTCCGGAACGTACCGAAACCATGGCCGCTTGTTTATTGTGTATCTTGAATGTGTCAGTAGGGTGGTTTTCAGGAAACGTTCAAAACTTCATTCAAACATAAGGGGATTGTGAAATTATTCATTTATTTTATTGCCAATGTTATTTAACTGATTTTGTTGCATTTTAAAAGTCAGTCGGACATAATGTTTTCTTTCTAGTACGTACTCATTTAAATAACAATTACAGAATTCAAATTTGTGTACTCAAGAAGTTTTTGATTTTGCTTTATTCTTTTTTTTTCATAATGTTATCAAAAGGAGGTACAAACTTATTAAAGAGTACTTTCGACTGTAGGACAATTTAGACATACATAATATTTGTTCACTGTTATACACAGTGATTTACATACATACTATTTGTTCACTGTTACACAGTGATTGAGATATTTCATGCTTTATGGATAGTTAAGACACTAGTCGTGCCTGATGTCGAGGATACATAGCTTACAACGTTAGAGTAGCTCAGTCTTTTAATCCAAATCATCAACAATTTTAGATGTATCCCGTTTTCTTTCTTTTTGTGTGTGTGCTGATCTTTAGTGTTATTTGTTAATACCTAGCAAGCTTTTTCTCGTTATATAACACACTTGTGCTTTAAATTTGGTGTTGAAAGATCTTTGAATTTGAAGTTGTTAGAATGGACAATTGTAGGACGGGATAATTATTGTTGGACAAGTTTTCTGAACACATGACAACTTTTCTGCAAAGACCACGAATGGTAGGCCGTGCTTTTTCTGAGGCAAGATAGTATTATATAGCGTACAGAATGGATGACAGAGAAAAGTTCATAAAAGTTTAGGATCTCCATTCCATAGGGATACTTTGTATGACAGCTGCAAATCGTTGGTTGTTAGAAAACGATTAAACTTTTCTTGTTTTGTCTGTTTACACAAGTGTAGTGGTAGATATTTATATATGACATTCTACGAGTACATGATATCCATCCTCAACCAGATAACAATGGCTACAGGTTGTAATTTCATTATGTGGTTGTTTGGAAAATGTTGCTGCATTTATCTTAAAATCATGACCATTTCATCTAAACATAGTTACAATTCTTCGTAAGTGGACGGAAGTTAAAATCAGATGGATACAATTCAGGCCTAATGACTGTTTCCGCATTATAACTAATACTGTTTGACAAACGAACAGCAAAAAACCATTCCTGTTGATATATGTCTTTACACCTATGCTTTAACAGTTTTACAAAGGAATTTCGGTCGCCAACAACTTGTGCGATCGTGTCCGAAAACACATTGAAACATTTGTGCACAGATGATGCCCAGTTTTAATCTCCCGTATCACATAAAGTCTTAAAAATTTAATATTTATTTCTTGATATTCTGTAAAGAGGTTATCTGATCAGCTTAATCCAAAAACGATATTGCTCTACAACGATCATTAAAAAATAAGGGGCAAGGATAATCTTATTTGAAGCTTTATATCCACTTTTTAAAACAAATTTTTCTATATTTCTATCAATTTTAAAGCCCCAAACTTCTAATCCATCCAAAAGAATTGGAATTTTTTTCCATTAAATCAAACAATTTGAGAGATGAGTGAATTGGAAATCCAATAAATTGGAAATTCTTAAATTTACAAATAAAACGTTTTACAATGTGTAATGCTTTTTCTGCCTGCATTGCCAGCGTCTCACAAGCTTTTGAAAACATATTTCTGCAAAAGAAAGCTTCATATAGGAGAGGAAAAGCTTTCTGTTTGGCATATGTTTTCTATATGACAGAACATGCTCCCCTAGAAGCATTAGATGATTTTGTTTTGTTGTTGTAGGGTAGGACAGAATTTGCTCCTGTGGGGTAAGATATATTCCTTATAGGGCAGGACAATCTTTCTGTGTGACAGGACAAGCCTCCCTTAGTGCAGAAATTTATTCCTGCAGAGTTTCCTGTATGACTGGATAAGCTTCTTGACAGGTCTGGGACAGGTCGAGCTTACTCTAGGGCAGGACATGCTTCCTTTAGGGTAGGACATCTTTCCTGTAGGGCTGGACAAGCTTCCTGTAGGGCAGTACAATGCTTATTTAGGGCAGAACAAGCTTTCTTTTAGGCAGGACAAGTTTCCTATAGGGTAGGACAATCTTTTAATAGGGCAGGACAAGGTTCTTGTAGGGCAGGACAAGGTTCTTGTAGGGCAGGACATGCTTCCTGTATGGTAGAACATGCTTTCTGTAGGGTAGAACAAGCTTAAGTTAGGGCAAGAAAGCTTTCTGTTGGGCAGGACATGCCTCCTGTTGGGCAGGACATGCTTCCTGTTGGGTAGGACATGCTTCCTGTTGGGTAGAACATGCTTCCTGTGGGACAGGAAAAGCTTCCTATAGCGTAGGAAAATTCATCACTTTTTTATTTCATTTTGAAGATATTTAGCATCTTTCATTGTTTTTTTCTACGGTTGTTAAAATCTTTTCACATTATGCAAAAGGTGTACTATTGTGACTTCAAATATTCATAGGCGTGTAGGAAAAATACACAATCCTAGGAGAGAAAAAATTGGCTTAATGGCTTGTTGTACCGCGTCCAACGGTAAATTAGAAATTAATTTCAAAGGTTATATTTGCCGGTACAATCTTTTGTTAACTGAATTTGGTAATTTCATAACGTTTTGATTTAAATGGCAAACATTTTGGCACAAGATACTTTTGAAAAATGCACTTGAACAGACATAAAAGTATAAGTACCACAATCTGATGTATGAAACTGTGTGTACTTCTGGACAACTGGTGGAAATCAAATTTCTCACATATAACTCAACTGTTTCACTAAAATGTCATATTGAACCTCAAGATATGATAAAAAGGATTTTAGATTTAGAAAAGTGTTGAAAGATTTTTTAAAATAGAAATTTGTATATCGAGTTTTTGATGGTTAATAGTCGTACACAGATTGTATATAGAGATTTGGCTCTTTAATTCCTTTGATACATTATCACAAAAGTATTATCATCTCTTATTACATCTAAATTCAGAAAACCTCTATGAGCATCATCTTAATGACAACAAAGGAAGTTTCTTTTTGGAATTAACTTTAATAAACATTGAGAAGACTGTATATAGATGAAACATCGATCTGTTGGTTATCTCTTTGTCGTAAGTCTGGCGAAGAGTCCTATTAAGAAAGTCTGTTCGGAACGAGTCAATTTCGAACGAGTCCACCACAAAGTCTGAACTGATAAAAATCATTTACGTCAGTTCTTTTGAAATGCCCAAAAGAAGTTTCCGAAGGCCTCACAGCATGGGTCAATGCAGCAATGTATACACAAGCCGTAGAGCTTCTTCAGCACAGCACAGTTGAGCTCCAACAGTTTGAAGGCAGGAGTTATGATCCAGATATGGTAGAAAGCAGTCAGGGCGAAGTAGTAACCCCACTCAGCAGCAAGACAGATCCCGTAAAAGAGAGTCAGACATCGGTAGGTGCAGAGTTTCCAGCAGTTGAAGCAGGCTCCAGAACTGGTCCACACACAGTCGAAACTGTGAGCTCCCTCAGGCTCTGCTAACACATCCTCGAAGGCTACCTGGAAATTCAAACAATTGAAACTTAAAGGTCGGTGCTCTCGGAGTTCAAACAATTGTTGAAAATTATTTGTCGTTTGCTACCAGGAGGGTATGATATACGATGATCACTTTATGAACTAAGATCAGCATCGTTAGATATTTTTTTTCTTTTGAGATCTTTATGTGTATATAAAACACCCCCCATATTTTCTTACAAAATGTATGGTTGGTATAAAAACGTCTTGTGTTTTAATACACAACGTAAATATATCCTTTCCCACTTGGTTGATGATTATAACATAACGGTCATCAACGGTTATAAACAATTCTTAAAGAAATTCGAGCATTATATCCTGCAAAGTTAGCACAAGGCAAGTGAAATTGTTCAACGTAAATACTTCACAGAGAGCTGGAAATAATCAAGGGGTGTCAAATTTGGACATAGAACATTTCATTACCATAAAATGATCAAAATCAACATGAATAGAATCTAAACGAAACAATGGATAGCATAGTGGACACCCAAAATTTACTCTTTTCCCCTATATACCAGTATCAATTTCACAAAAATAATCAATTAGAATTAATGCCAATCCAAATGACAATGAAGCACGTTTTTTCGAAATTTTATTTCTTCAAACATAAAATAATCTGAGTTTGTATTTTGGTAAAGCATCACATTACACACCCCGGTTATCTATAGTCGTGGAAGACATTATCAATTATCAAACGAAATTCATGTAGCCATTCTAGTGTTAACACCTTTATAATTTGAGTGAGGGAAATTCGTTTGTCTATCTTACTCGAACTTAGTTCGTTCGTTTATGGACTTTTCTTATTGATTTAGAAATATTTTCATGCAATTAGTAACTTTTGTTATCCCTTTCGAAACATTACTTTATTCTCCTCAGAAACACTGCTACTTTGCCTTCAGCAATGAGATCGGTGTGCTAACATACCGCAATATGATCGTTGATGCTGTTGGGATCGCGGTTGACGAGGTCGATTTCGAGGGCGGTTCTGGGATCCATCTTGGTTGAGCTGAGCTGAGTGATCAGTGAGAAGGCTGAGTGACCAGTGAGAAAGCTGACTGACCAGTGCTGACCTCTACACCCTTATAAAGCACTGCCCTCCATAGCAACTGGACTGTTAATCCATATTATTACGAACTCCACAAATACCAAATAGTAGTGACCCTTACCATCGCTTGGCGACTAATGCGCTGCTGTTGTGTAATGTGAAAACACCGGTAAATGTTATTGTTAATCTTAGTACTTATGTTTCATTGTTAAAGGGTTCGTTTCCTATAATTGCATATAATGAAACCAATGCTGATAATGTCTGTTTGGCATATTTCGTTTTTAGAAAATAACTTTTGATATAACCTCCGTATTTAATATGAAACTTTGAAATTTATTCTATGCATACATAATGAGTGTCCTTAAAACTGTATGTTTAAAACTTTACTGATACTTAAAGGTAAAAACTTTATCCTTCCTTTGCAATGGTGAGCTTCCGATATCATCAAAGTCAACAACTGCTACAAGAGGTGATTACATAGTATTAATCAAAGCTAATTTGTTGAAATTAACTTCAATTATGTATATTTCATATGGAAATAAAAAATAGAATTAAACTACATCTCATTAAACAGATATACAGAAATTCAATGATTCAACATAAGCCATTATCGTAATATTTTTAAACCTAATCTATCGGGTTTCATAATGTCGAGTCCATTGGGACTTTTTGTAAATAACATATAATAATAAAGGAATCTAACATCCTGATGTGATCCGTCGACGGCTATGTTAGCCTTCATAGAACTCCACAAGCGATGAAATCTACAAATGGTGTTGATAGTAATCAAAAGTTCTTAGGAAGTTCACCGGTTTCATATAACAATCAAATTGAAAACATGATTAATATATTGGTGAAACATCTTCTTAGAGAGATTTATATATCAATTTAAATGTGACACGTTTCTGTTTCCCCGTGATATTCTTCATATCTGTATTAAAAATGTCTTTCAAAATGAATGACAAATCTTGCAAACCTTTTTTTCTACAAATCTATTTTACATTCATCAGCTATCTTCGATTGTGATCCGTTAATATATTTAAACAGTTACGTGTACAGCACCGTAATTCAATATATCATCAACTTGTGTTTGTTCCACTTACATATGTATGATTTGTATTTTGATTTTTTACACATATTCAAATATCTTTTTTTGAATGCTCATTTTACTTTATAGAAATCAAAAGAATGTACTGATAAATAAATAAATATCCTCATGTCTACTTTTATCATTTTGTAAAATATTGAAGAAGAATTATAACCAACAAGGACTCATTAAAAGAACGAAGCAGTTAAGAGCAACATATTATACGTTCGTTATAGTGAACGGAGATATATTGTTGTCTATGTGGTGAAGTACGGTAAATAATGTTTTACAAGACCACTATAAATCAACTTTGATTGTAGAAGTGCCTTGTAGTGTTTACCGAAATGTTAACATACCAAGTTTATGGGTATCCGACGTCAACATATACAGACACTGAACCAAACATTAGAAATATTTCTAATAGAATTTAAGCAGAACAACAGTGTGGACCGTCTTCTCACATTTTCAAAATGGTTGATTTACTCAATCGGGATCCCAACAATATCAACGATCATATTCGGGTAAGGTTTAAGACAATCTAAATGAATTATGATAAACAATTTTTAAAAAACATAAGGTCATATTGTTAATCATGTGTAGAAAAATTTGAATTAGTCTGAATAAACCCTGATTAACAGTTTTTTTGCAATATTAGGTCATATTGTTCATGTGTCAATTTAATCTTTTATTTGATAGCGATGATCTTTTTACTTTTTTGTCTGGATGTTTGTTTTAAAAAGTTTTATCATACATATACGATCCAAAATCAGTTTGAAGTATTACTATCAAATATGAATGAATGTATACATGTACATATATTATTAACTATTCAATTGTTAAAAGAATTGGTTTGTAAAGAATTGATATGTTGTGGATTATTATTTACCAGTGTTTTCATAGTATTGATATATGTCCATCAAACATATATACAGCTATCATTTATGAACGATATAATGAACTATGTCGATTGAATACTTTGGTTAATATTTCAATGAATATTTACACAGTTAAATTGTTATTCATCTTACAAATATTGCAAATATTTATGTGGACCTCAAAATAGCATTTGTTCTAGCACGGTCTGGACAAAGTCCATCATCTAAATCCTAAATTCGAATGAACTCTATTACCAAAGTGAGGTTTATATTTACGGGTTTCGAGCACAATAACATATTGTTAGAATAGGACTGAGTGTTAATTCAGGAAGCAAATCGACAACCGACTTCTCTCAAAGGTGAGTTGAGGTGATTTTGGGTTAAACGCCGCTTTCAAGAGTTTTCAGTTATATCACGGCTGCTAGTTATAGTGAAGGGAGAAAGCCTGCAACACCGTTGTGGCTATTGCATCGGCTGTAACTAGCGAACCATGGGTGGTACTGCACTGAAATTCAGTGTAGCATTGCACCCAAACCTTACTGCGCGTAGAACAGTTCTCTGCTGCAGATAAAGTTGCCGAACCCCTGGCGAGATTCGAACCACGGACCTCTCGAAATGAAGGGACTTCTCTGAAAGGGGCACGGAGATGTTGTTGACATCAAATATGTCAATATCGATAAATGGTGTTATTTGATTGAGAATGAGTGGTTGTTTCTGGAAAGCAATGCTTTTCACTTCAGTATAGTGACAATAAACAGGTTCAAGATTTGTGATCGAAAACCGTATGACTAAAACTTATCTTTGGAATTCTATTTTCAGCACACACAGTGACAAATACACTTTGGATTGCGCTGCATATGTCTTTTGACAAATAAACATGAGTGGGACGCAGAATTTCGATTTCTTAACATTTATATAGCCGTTTTTAATTTTCAATTCAAAATAAGAATATACGATAATATCAGCATTTTAATTAGAGATGATCCATGAAGAAGGGTCGTCAAAAGACGGTTTGAACTTATATCAGGTCAAATGGTGTATGGCTCATATTTAAGCCACACACAAAATTTAAAAAAAACTTATCTAATCTGTGTAACTTTAAAACGGCCTTTACACAACTTTATGTTTTATTGGTTCACAGATGGTGAAACCGAAAGTGCAGACACAATGATTGTCAGGCAAAATGGATGTTTCCTTGAGCTCTTATAAGACAATGTTTGTTGTTTCGCTACATGATTAATATATAGATATCACCCAATTGAAATCAAATGGATCACCACGAGTTAATCAAAGTAAGAAATAGGCTAATAAAATTAATTGTAAACGACCATCTTGGTTATAAGTGACTAATTCATATCATCCAAATCAGTTTTAACATCAATTCAAAAACGAGTCATGAGCATCGACCTCAGCGACACCATGGCATAGTGACATCATCTTCAAAATGATATTTCAGCGCGGCATATCATTAATTTGTTATTTGAGCTGTGTTCCAAATGGTTTCAAAATAGCATGATCTCAACAACTGAATATTCAATAGAATATTACGATCAAATTGTTTAGAACATATAATAAGTTTTTTAATTTTGCTTAATCATCTTCTGTTTTAGTTCATGTAGTTCTGAATTTGAATTCCACCATGTATCGTCGTATTTAACAAACTGCAAACTAACATAATGTTCACGACAATTATTTAAGATTAGTTTAGATTATTCAGAAAGACTTTGGAAATAGAGTTAATTTTGTAATTATAAGGATTGATTTACATTTTTGTGCCTCTATCGACGCTACATGTACTCTATGCTGTTAAAAATCGATAGAGGCACAAAAATTGTAAAACAATCCTTAAATGATTACTTTTATGATACTTATCATATCGGCACGTGTGCAAAAATTAAACCGATTTTCTCTCAACCATTCCCTCTGTGCATATCTTTATATTTACGTGTCTGGTCTCACAGGTTGCATTCGAAGATGTCTTAGCAGAACCAGAAGAAAGTCACAGCATCGACTGCGTCTGGAGCGCATCCTCTATCTGCTTCAACTGCTGTAAAGACTGCACCTACAAACTCCTCACACTGCTGTGTGGGATCTGTATAGCCATGCAGTGGGGTTGCGAGTTTGCATTGATCGCCTTCAACCACATCTGGTGCATCACGCCTTACTTCAAAGTGCTCGAGATAAACTGCGGCTGCCTGAAGAAGTTCTATGGAACCTGCGTCCATTGTGCTCTGGATCCCTTTTATGAATCCTGTGCTCTCGTCTTCACTGCTTTCAACAAAGGAGGGTCGCTTTAACTGTTTTAAAAATGGAACTTTCAGAATTAAAATATTCAAAAATATAAATTCACATTTAAAGAAAAACCATTTCTTAATGTTAACTTCTCTGTCGCATTGTGTATGTGCCAGCCTTGAAGTTGGTAAAATACGAGAGAATGTTATCTCCAATATTCTTGAAATGGTACTGAGAAGATGTTTCCCTTGTTTTCCTTCACTTCTCTATTGAAAAGACACCTCCAGCTATCCCTTCAATATATGTCTGATCAAGAACTTACCATACAACCGTTTGGTTACCGTGGTAAAATGGGTAAAATACAAAAGCAATGGTTTCTACCACATTTTTTAAATGGTATATGAAACATACTGAGAGGTTGCTATTATGGAATAAAGTATTTGTACATTTGAAGAAAAGTAATTTTCCTTTACTTTACCTATTGTGAAAGGACACGTTTAATATATGTGTCTTATGAAGTAAGTATACAATCTGAAACATTGTGTATTTCCATAATGTGTTGTCATTTGTGTACTTCGGTAAATGAATGTTACCGCATTCTGATTTATTGCTTTTGTAATCTAGTTAAAACTTATCAGACATGTATATTTACGAGGGAAATGCTAATCAACGGAGAGATAAATTGTGAACAATAGATTCACTTATTTGTTTAACAGATTATATTATCAAATCGTCTTTTCTTTCAAGAGGGAAACCTGAATCAACCGGTCATATATTTTACAATACATTTCGAACGATAGATTCGTTTGATTTTATTGTCAGATTATTACATTTAATTTTCTTCACATTCACGTATAAACAAAAACAACGTTTGCAGAAATGTCTTAATACACGTGTACTTTGAAAAGCAATTGCACATTGAGAACCATTTCAACCAATTACTTCTCAAAACTTCCACACTGTAATCTTTTTAGATACATTTAAGAACATGTCGGGTAGTTTGTAAATGCTTATTTTACTTTCTAGATAAAATTCACTAAGTGTCATTCTCGAGAAATACCTAAGCAGCAATAAATTCTGAAAGCCTGTATCAATCGGTTTTATTATGGTATTATACAATATATCTTCACCGTTACTGCGCAGCATAAACTTTTATGTGTGTACCGTCAAGTGGTATATAATAATATGGAGCGAAAGTCTTACTAAAGGCCCTTACTAAAAGTCTTACTAAAACCAACGTCTTACTACTCTAGTACTCTCCCATTTGTAGTAAACTATTTTCCTAAACCAGGTTTTTGTAGATATTTTCATCGATACATCTCCCTATGTGGAATGACGTTGCAGTATGTCCATGGTCGTGTTGATATTTTTTATATTTGTTTATGATCATTGATCTCTTCATATACTTCAAAGCTTGGCGAATATTTAGTTGTTTTATGTCTATTTCCTACGAAACATGACCTTTTTCCTGTCATTCAATTTCTTTCATCATCAAGCAGACTTTTTAAAAAAATTCGAAATAAATTCAGACTTTGTGATGTAAACGATATGCTGCATTCTGATTGGATCAGACATGGTCATGTGATCGGTATACATTTCAATGAACCCAAAGTTGAGGGTTATACAAAATAACCTTCAGTAAATGCAGGTTATACGATATCGTGCCGGAACTAGCCAAAACACGCTGTACTGTCACCTAGATTCTGGACAGTATAAATACGCGAGTGTTATTTGTTAACTTTGATCTATTTAAATGAAACTTTACATTTTCCACTTTTTTCCAAAAATATAATCATTGTTAGTTTTTTGATACACAAAATGTATTATTTGTAGAATAAAAAAGTGTCATTTTTACCGAGTCTTTGGAACTATTTTGTTTATGCGTCTGAATACGGGTAGAGATCCATCTTGGTGTAACCGGTACGTAGGTCAGTGCGACAAGCAGCTATAGAATTGCATTTCGAATGCATTTTCGCTTTAAATACAACGTTTGAATTTATAAGAAATGAATTTCATCATATGGTTGTCCACACGGTTATAACCTGTTTGAAACTTGTAAGATAAACTTTTGTATAACCGGCGTCGCAAGCTTGCCGGTTATACAAGTTTATCTTACAAGTTTCAAACAGGTTATAACCGTGTGGACAACCATATGATGAAATTCATTTCTTAAAAGGAAATATACGATCAGGGTTATAACAAACATGTTATCTAATTTATCTAATCTACAAAAATTACAAGGAGTATTGTTTAAGCAACTCACTTACATTGCCATCTAACCAAAGCTAGCAAGAAGGCAATACTGGCACTCTTTAAAATATTAAGTTACATTTGTGTGAGGAGACACTTTCTGGAGGATTCATACGATCAAATCATTTAGAGAGAGCAAAAGAACTTTTACGGGTGCTTCATGTTCTTTTTATTGTTCGTTTCTCATACTCTTTGGGTATATTTTACAGTAACTTTACGAATAAGTTGAGGTGATTTGCGGTTTGGTAATTTTTGGTTTAAGAGCTTTTCACTTATATCACGGCTTCTCATATCATTGCAGGGAGAAAGTCCGCAATACCGTTGTGGCTATGCATTGCGGTGAAATGGCGAGCATCGGCTGAAAACCATTAAGTGTAAATACTTTAATGATCGTTCAGCCATTAGAAATATTTTCCAAAACTTTAAGTATGATACTCACTGTAATGATTATGTGTTTGCAATTTCAAACTTGTGTAACGTTGCACTGTTCATAGGTTCACACACTTGTTACTTTTGGTACAGTAAGCTAGTTTATCTAAGCTGTCTGTGGGTTTTCTGAATACCTCAGACAGGCTTCAACTTTCGAAAGCTTCCAGAATTGTTTTCTAGAATCATTTTTATCTAGTTTAGAGAAAATGGCTAATTCGGGTTCCTTGTTTCTACATTTGACTTTGCCGTCATTGATCTCTAACCTTTTCGGTTACATATTTTCAAGTCGGAGTCCTCCAGAAGTAATAATCGTGGATAATCTTTTTAACTGCTTTGCCAACCAAATAGTTTCGTGAATGTGTTTAGCCATCTTCCCACGCATGGCCTATTCTTACGCGAGCATGATAATGAATTGCTATGATAGGCCTTGCCTCATTTCCCGTACCTTTCTGTGCTTGTCGCCAAGTCTGCTGTGACGGATAGTGATAGTCCAATGAGAAATCATAAGAGAATTGCAACTTTTCGCCGAAGAGGGCGCTGCACTCAAACATGATTTTTGACTGGTTGGCAGCATGGTTTCAATAAGCAAGTGATAGAGACTTGGGTAATTTAAAGCCATGCCATGCTAGCCTTTTGTTACTCATTAAATTTTGTCAGTGTTTATTTATTACTCATTAAATCAGTGTTTATTGTTAATTGTATTGTTATAATCATGTTCAATTTCCTGCCAAATTTCCTGGTTTGTTAGGAGACATTTACATTAATTACATTAATGATAGAATATATGATCTTATCTTATCTTATCATTTTTAATCGTTCCATATTAGCAATTAAATTGAAATAAGATGGATAATGTACAATACAAAAATCAATATTTTCACATCGGCAACGAACTAGTTATATGAACGGGGACTTTGTTTCTTATTCCTCGTCGTATTTGTAAATCGTGACACTATATTAGGTAAAAGTCTTTTTGTTGCCGTAGAGGTTCTGCAATACATGACAACAGCACGATAGCGATTCCTCGGAATTGTTACGTTGTTCATTTAATTCTCTTACAGAAAGCGGTGACGCCGTGAGGTTGATCACGTGTATGAAATGTTTTCAATAATGTCACTTGTTCGAGACGCACTGTCTGTTGCCGAAATATATAATGTTAAGGCTAACTTGTTCCTCAAAGGGTGAAAGACACGATTTTATCAAATCGTGAAAAAAAGTATCGCTTCTGGCCTTAATCATTCAAACCTTATTCTTAATTTTACCCCTAAAGAGCCACTCCGTGAATTGGTGGAGTCATTTATGCCAAACTTAATCATTTGATCGCGAAGTATCCACTGTTACCAAAAAGACACATTGTAAAGCTAATTGTTTTTTTACAGTGACAATATGAAGGTAGAACGTCGCAGTTATGATCGAAAACCGGACAGTGGCGCGCGTCAAATAGTCAAACGTAATTAAAGACTTATTTAAAAACGCCAGGAGGGCATTTATGAGTTGATAGTGTTTGTTAGGTTATATAACTGGTATCCATGTATATTGGACGTGATATCTACACCTCTTTATAAGGCTGTTTTTAGATTTTCATGGAAAACAAATATTTGACATTTATATGTCTTTTGGTCATGAAAAGTTAAGATGTTTTGATTTTATATCACCACATATGACATGTTATGAAAATCACGGAGTGGCTCTTTAACAGGCAGAGAGACAGACTGGATTAAACATGGTGTGAGCTCATCTTCCCACCCATGGTCTACTCTTACGCCAGCCCCAATGACTTGCTAAGATAGGCCTTGCCGCTTTCCCCTTATACTTTTCTGTGCTTGTCGGTAAGGCTGTTGCGACGGATCTCGATAGTCTAATGAGAAATCATAAGAGAACTGAACCTTTTCGCCGAAGAGGGCGCTGAACACAAAACATGTATTTTGACCGGTTTGCAGCAAGGTTTAGATTAACCAGTGATAGAGACTGGTGCAACTTGCAGGGGAAGATGGTGTGAACTATAACTTCCGTATCTGTACGATGGTGTTTGGTTGCGGCAATTTGAATAACAATAATAATGAGTTATTTCTAATCTATATCATCATATTAAAATGGCACTCATCAAAATCAAATGATTTTTATGAAAATCACGGAGTGCCCCTTTAATACGCAAATCAACGACGGTAATACCAGCAACAACAACAACAACAACAACAACAACAACAACAACCACAGCAACGGTTGTGAATCTAAACTTTCACTAAGAAAATAACTGTTTTTTTTTATTGAATATAACGATCATTCAATACAGACCAAATATTTATTATTTTAATTTGTTTTGCTGTCATATTACAACTTTGTTACGATGTTTCGATTTCCTTCAAATGAGTCATATGTAGTGTCCTCAGATCAAATCACAAAAACTAATAATTCATTCGAATGCTTCCTGTTTGTCATATGCATCACAGCCTGGACATGACAGCATAGTAGGGCTATAGTTGAGTTATTACATGAAAATAGTTGATATCACTTCCCTGGAGAAATTCTTCCGCTGTAAACAAGAGCTCTCTAGCTGACACGCGACTTCCCTCAGAGTGGCCCGCTGATAACAGGTAATGTTGAAACATGCATTTAATTGAGGCATTTTGTAAATTGAATATCATATTCATGTTAACGTTGTCTGATATGTAACAAACCGTTATTTAACAATGTTGAAATACCTCCAATACCGTAAGGAGAATTAGAATAATAGCATTCAATCAAACAGTTCATCGAGCGACCTCAAAATTCTCTTTCAAAACCATATCTTAGGTTTGCAGTATGTGATAACTTGAATTAGCAGTGTCAAAATCTTAATTTCAATGTCCTAAGAAGACATTTTGTATCTCAGCAAGCACCACCAACATGGCCGGCGTGCAGGATCTCCCCGAGAACCAGCAGAGAGCAGCTGTACTGAAGGGTATTCCAGAAGAGATCCGGGGTCTAGCTTACTTCTACCCCGGCTTTGCTAACTCTATAGAGGTAGGACACCCCTTTATAGCGACAGTAGCACGTTTTTTAGGAAACAAGTGGAGCCCACAAAAAAATGAAAATTATTGTCACCAATTAAAAGGCAATGTATTGCAATCAAAAGAAAGAAGTTTTAAACAGAGAGTACGATGTTCGATTAAGCTACACTATTCCATTTGCATACATGTACCATAAATGATTAAATGTGTTAGTAATGATATGGTCGCTTGATGCTTGATATGTTATTCTACAACTACGGATAATCTCGATGAGAAAGAAGATGTTCGACCCCTTGAAGATAATGCGTTTGGTATAAACATATATTTAATGGGGGAATTTTTTTTACCCAAATTCGGGCTACTGACCATTTTATATACTGATGAGGCTCAACTTTGTACTGTACATCTTGGTACATCTGTTACAAAACGTAGCTCGTATTTTCTTTCAACGCTTTATGTCCTGGGTTTTTGTCCATTCTTAGATACAGTGGAACTGTGTATGTATCATATGATAATGCAAAAAATGTCTTTGCAAAAGCATATACTTTGATTTTTCAAGAAGCTTTTTGCAATAAATTTTAGATATCTATTTACTATCTATTTATCTATATACGATTTTTATACTCCTAACCATTGGAAGTCTATGCGGACATAGAAACTTATTTTTTTCTCGGTTGTACTGTTTCATTTTGACAAAAATGTGCGGAAATATTTCATAAATATGGATACAAGTATTAATTTTCAAATCAATTTGTCTTACAATCGGTATATATCAGACATTTGTTCTTTTCGCATTGCTCTTAATGTTGATAATAGAAACTATTACTTTTTTACCAAAGTTCTGAAGATAAATTTATCAAATATCAAACAAATTGAACCTTTATTTCATTTATTAATTTATTAATCCTTTGAAACATCAGTCATTGAAACGTCTCTACTTTCAGTAGCATTGTTTCTTTTGGTAACTAAAGCTCTTATATCACATTTGATTCCAACTATTTCCTTGTTTTCGTTGTGCTACTGGTGTTTATGAAATCCAAACAAGGAAGTGTCATCTCTGTTTCTATTTCACATGATATGTTGACACTGATTTGTAGCTTGTTGCACATTGGATAATCTGATAATTCTTGATTCTAAAAGGTTCCATGTCAGTGGTATAATTCAAAGTGCATTTACGTTAGTATTGTACGTGTATTGTCTAAAATAAAAATAACTTTTCTTTAAAGGTCCAACCATGCTCCACCCAGTACCATGATCATGAAGAGTAATCTGTTACCCTACACTTTTTTGTTGTTTTTCCATTTTATAAAAAAAACATGTTTCTTTATAAAGTTTTCTTGGACCTACTATTGTGAAGTTAGATAACTTAAAATATGCAAAACTAAAAGTCTATACTTTTAAAAGGCTCTTTAGAAAAAAGGTCCTGGTGTGATATTAGTATATAACATAAACGTCATGTCTGTTTTGCCCTGTATTGAGCCACAGCAATCTGTAAAACGAATAAATAAGATGAAGAAGATAAATGGTTGTAAAAAAAGGAAATTTGAACGCTTTCGGACACACTCTTAAATGCATTTAATGGAATCATCAGAATATATCCGCATACAGACTCAAGCTTTTTTACCCTACTTGTCCTTATCGTTGACCATATTTCTGGCTGAGCCGACTGACCTGAATTGTAAGAAATATTTGACAGAGGTGACTTGAGTATAATTAAATCTGATTATCCACACAAAGCTAATTAGTTAAAGTTCCTAACATTAGGTACAAGTAAAGTTAAGGTTCTCACTCTTCCCTGTAATACTTTAAACGAAACTTGAGACATTTATCAAATAGGAAAAGGTTCAGTAACATTTTCAAAAGATTAATATTTGTTAGCGATGATGCAAAGGGCATATCCCTCCTTGTCGGTAAAACCAATAACCAATCTGATTAAAACCGACCGTGTTCTGAGGAATAAAAGTTTTTCAATATTGACTCTAGCGGGTTTCGGGCGTACTCTTTCAGGGCCTTTCCTCTGCGGTCAGAAAGCAGCCTCACTGCTCGCACGTGCTGACACCAGATTAGCGCAGACAAAACCTAGACATTCGCGGACCAATCATATCATCACGTTTGAAATGACGATATCGGCGATCAGGGTAACGAATGATAAATTGGAGTTTCTTGCCCCTAGATACCGAAGGCTTTTGCCGGAGACATTGTGATTGGCTAGTTGAGATTGCGATAGAACAAGCTACGAGGGTGCTTTCAGACCGTTGTGGAGAGGAAAGCCCTTGATAGAGTACGTTCGAATCCCGCTTGAGTCAATATTCTAAAACTTTTATTCTTCGGAACACGGTCGATTTTAATCGCATAGCATCAATAACCATTTGTCTTTTTTGGTGGGATGTAGGCCTGCAAGTACCTGGAGCCGCGCGCAGCTGATGCGGGCTACTTCCTGCTCAGACTCAGTTCGAAGGGAAATGATTACCTCGCTCTCAGCATCAGGTGAGTCTTTAAATTAACAGTTCCAATTTCGTTTTAAGAAGAAATGCGAGGGGACATTCTGAATAAACAAACGTGTTATTGCTAGATCATTAAAACACGATCCAGTTTAATCACACCACTGATGGTAATGTCTTGCTGCTTTAGAGTTGACATATGGATAAAGGATATTGAACATTCATAAATATGATCTTTACTGTTACAATATATTTGATAAAAATGTGTATGTCATGACGGTGTAGGGGAAAATTAAGTTATACAATGCCTACTATCTGATCTATATCCAAAAGTATTAAATGAACAAGTTAAAAGTGTTGTACCTTTGACTATATATGTTGATCTTACCAATCCTATACCTTGTTAAAACTCTTCAACAATCCTTGGGGATCATTTTTAGTTTTAAACCTGTCAAACAATTCTTATATCAATCAAAATGACCTTGGGTATATTTTCCATTTATTTAAAAGAGGGTGCATCCTTTTGATTTATCTATAAGCGCTTTAGTTATCAAATGGAGGACCCTTCTTCCATGTTCTCGCTCCTCTCCATCTCTGAAGTTCAACTAGCATACGTGTTCTATTCGAAGCGTCAAGAGGATGTCTGTGCGGCACATGACGGTGAATATGGAGAGGACGCCATACCTCCGCTACTTCATCAACGATCAGATCAAGTTCGACACTTTCGAGGACCTGAGAAAACACTACAGCGAGTACAGTATCCGTAATTCGGAGAACATCCCGAACATCCGGCTGTTGGTCCCACTCCATCGCGGTTACAGGGACATAGAGGAGTACATGCGTCTCAACCCGAACTTCAGGTACATCACCTATTATTGAAGTTTTATATTATTGAAGTGTGAAGGCTCTCATTTAACTTTCGGTAGTATTCATGACACGGGACGAAGTAATCTTAAAGTAAGATTGTTGAAACAGTAGCCTGAGAGTTGTATTAACCTTAAGCTTCATAACCTTCATAAGTGTATGGTTTGATATAACTTAATGTTGCGACATTTATGGTGAGAATGTATAGTGAGGTCATGCGTCTTACAATTAGGACAGAAGGCGACACATACTGCTTGCAAATTTTAGGGATGATTCTAGTCTTTCTAGAAAAGTAATGATGCACTGTGTGAAAATGAGCGCCAGTCCATAACCAGGCAACGTTTAATCGCGATAATTTTGTCGTTTATAGGCCAAAATAACACTTTTAAATTGCTTATTTTTCAAGCTTTAGACATGGGGCGGCAAAATTTACATATTTTGAATAACGACATAGGTCACACAGAAAATCAATTCACTGGACATTTTGACGGTTTCAGGTACTCTAATGGTATCCCAATACCTGGTACTAGACCGGCTGATGACATCGTTGAGCCATGGACTCCCGAGGAGGGTTTCCTGGACGCACGGATTGTGGAACTCAGACGCAAGAGAGAAAGTGTCTACGCCAATCGTCCTCTTCCTAAACCACCAAATGAAGGTCGTCGGAGCCGGCCAGTGCAGCGGGCAAGCACAATGACTCGCCGTTCCATCGATCGCCCCATGGTTGAACAAAAACGACATTCCACAAATACATCTACATCAATCGATCGCCCCATTGTGGATCAAAAAAGACATTCTGCAAATAAATCGACATCAATGCCAAGAGACATGTCATTGCTGAGAAATATCAACAAGAGAAGTAATTTTCTTGGACAGATGTCAAGTCGACCAGATGAGCCTGAAGACAAGAAGAGGACATTGCAAGAGACAGGGGCTGGGGCCCGGCCAAAGTCAACATTGGTCTTGAAAGCTTCTAACCCATTTTCATTCCTTCGAAAATTTAGATCAAAGTCTCCAGCTAAACTTGACGCAAGCTTACCTTCAGCAGATGAAGCCAAATCTGTAATATCTGCAAGCTTACCTTCAGCAGATGAAGCAAAATCTGTAATATCTGCAAGCTTACCTTCAGCAAATGAAGCAAAGTCTGTAATATCTGCAAGCTTACCTTCAACAGTTGGAGCAAAATCTGCAATACCTATGGATCTCAACTCTGCTGCAACTGGAGATGTTGATTTTCCCACATCAGGGGATGCAAATAAAAAGAGTGTTGCCACGGCTTCAACAAACAGTGCCACAAAGCTTTCCTCAAAGGCAGATGAAATTATAACAACCAACATGGATGCTAAATCTTCAAAACGGAACGTAATGTCTCCTACAGCGGAGGTCACACTATGTACCCTAAAGAAAGACACAAAGCGTATCATGAAGCTAGATACAAAGACACTCACTAAAGTGGTAGAAATGCCGGAAATGGATATATTGTCTCAAAGAGAGACAAGTGCAAAATCCTCAATAGAAATTAATATAAAGTCTCCTGCAGCGGGGAAAGAACGTGACAAAGAATCTCAAGGTGAGGATGATAAAAAGCACGAGACTATAACCGAATTGCAACACTCAGACAGCGAATCTCTTGAGGATGAAATTTTCGAGATTGAGGATGTTGTCACTGAGATGTCTCCTTGCAAGATACCGACTGAGGAGGAGGAATCATATAAAAGTGAAAGAGCTGAAGCACCAGCTTCAGAAGATCAAGAACCACTCCCACAACCAAAGGATGATAATTCAGGGTCCACAAACACAAATGATTCTATAGATGATGTTTTGGCAACTGCAAGCCCTTCTACGTCTACCCAAATCAGACGACTGAGCGCGTCAAAGGTCGATGACTACACGACGCCTACACGTTCCAAGCAGAGATATAGTTTAAGGCCTCCTTGTCCCACTCCTGCAAAAGCGGAAACGAATGACACCTACTACTCAAAGCCTGTTAACGAGAGTGAGAACAAGATAGACGAGCTCAAACGAGCACTTCAGGATCAAGAGTACTGCGACTGTGGAATTCTGATGGGAGCTTCCTTTCTGCCACGGAACTGGACTCTGCATAGAAGCCTGAATGTTGAGACCTACAAGTGGCTCTTCTACCAAAATGACCAAGGAGTGACAACTTGGGACCTTCCGAAAGAGATAGTTCCCGAGATTACCAAACACCAGTTCGACGTCATAGCAAAACTGAGTGCGGATTGTGATTTGCCTCCCCCGGAAGAACTGAGCTGCAGATTCCCGGAAGGCTTTGGTCATGTGCAAGTTTATAGGCGAGAAAGTCCTTCTCCTCTGCCCTCGATGCCTCCTGTTGTAGAAGTTGTTTCGAAGAAGAAGAAATCTCACAGCAGCTTCAGTCTCCTTAGGGGATTATCCTTATCTGTCAAATGACTCCCTGGTATCTGGGCAGATCAAACACTACATGATCGCCAAGCATAGGGTTTTTGGAAAACCAGTATACTTTGAACGCGAAATGGTGTTCAGCGAGTCATCTCCCTTTATGTGAGATCAGAAAATGATGTGACTAGTCCTTCGGTCTACGAACTAATCCTAGACGGAGATACTTCGACAAGTTCTAATATGTAAAAATGCACAAGCACATTTGGGTGAAATATTACAAGAGAGGATCAGTAACAAGGGATAGTCATTAGTAATGGTGCCAAACTAGGGCGACAAACTCAAAAGTTTTTTGTCTTCTCCCACTCATTAATTCATTGAAGAACACGAACAACATTTAAATCATTTAACTTCTAACAACAAGTACCTTAACGTTCCCGGTTAAAGTCCTTGTCAATTGTTTATTGTTGTCTTTCAATGTTGTCATCGGTATGTACATGAGCTCTTGTCGCGAATAAGAATTACTCACAATGTTGTCTATCAGGAATATTTTCTTGTAGCTGAATTCACAATTATAGCTTAATTCCATTCGTTCAGAAGCATTTCAATGTTGTATTTATATAGTGTGTATTTATGTATTTCACTGTAATTTAAACTTTTGTTATAATTGATACTGTATATTTTGTAAATTCCATTTGTTTATCATAGTGGTGACGTAACTCCAATGTGTTAATTGTGGGTTATTTATCAATAATTTTTCAATAAGGCAATGCTCGTTGACTGTCCCGGTCAACGGAGGTGTCAGGTTAAAAACGCTTCAAGAATGCCGAATACCTTTTGTATTAAATATGAAAAAAAGGAAGTGGGACGCGAGCCAATGAACTCGGATGTCGGAGAAAAATGAAAGTAGGAAACTTACGTTATTAAAGTGACGGGTAAGTGAGAGGTTATTGGTATAGCATAATCTTGTTTATGAAGTCATACATGGATTATGATAAAGAATGCGTTCGGCGTCTTGAAGTCAGTCAACTGGCACAATTTTGGCTCGTTTGTTATATTTCACAAATCAATCCTATTTGTTTTCTCGATTACATAGAATTTTTTACTGTTGAATGTGATAAGTTTGGTGTTTTTTCTAAATCACTTTGACAAAATATATTATCGCAGTTGAAGAATTTCTTCAGTAAACAACATAACTGTGAGTCGATATATTAGGGGTACTTTAAGAGCCACATTTTTATTGTAAACATTTTATTATAAGTAAATTGTTTCAACTTCATTAGGTGTGAATGTACAACTCTCAAACGAGTCATAACTGATAAAAGTTTTTAACGTCATCTTTATGTCCTTGTTGATTCGATTAGATAGTTTGCGTTTTAAATAACACTTAACTGAAATATTTGATTAATTACATTGTCGGAATATAATCATCACGTTGGTGCTACAATTTTGCACAGATACGAGCGTATATGACAGTAACCATGAAAATGATGACCTTTGTGTTTTGATAACAAGGAAATCAAAACTGTTTTCATGTGAGCAGCGATCTCGTTTGTCAGTCATGAATTGACATAATACGAGTTTATCACCATGTTACAGCATTAGGAGAAAACGTTATTTTCCTTGTAATAAGGCGCCTTTGGTCATGTGCATAAATATATCAAACATTTCCTGCATGCGGTTTTTACTTATTCGATTATTGTGTCGAATTTGAATTCTGGATTTCATACATTACATCACAGAACGAACGCATATTGGTAAAGCTTCTAGTCTGGTGCTAAACTATCAATTTTCCTTGGCAAGTGTTACAAGAGCTTGAATACAGTCTAGATTCAATTATATGAATAAGCATCATTATCATTCATATGGTTAATCGAGTTCATCACTAAGATGAGCCAATCAAAATGCTAGTACCACATCGTAGTTGAATAAACATGGCTGCCCTGAAGACCACGTTGTTGTGGGTTGATTTTAAATGAAACAAATAATCAGAAACAACACAGTCAGTAACTAGTGTCTGTGAAACAAAATATTAAATTCAAAGAACAACTTTTGTAAGGAAACTTGACTCAACTTATTAATCTTAACGAGCAAAACTCTCATCACTTACACCTATCTTTCCTGTCGCGTCTGCAAAATTTTTCATGTTTATGCCCTTTTTACAGTTTAGGGAGACGCTGCTTCTTGGCGTCTGCCTTTTCAACCAGAAGAGCAAACAAATTAAGTGCGCCCCATCGCGAGTGCGATATACCGGAAATCTAGTAACTGCAACTCAGATACTTGTGACAGACGCATTTAGCCAATTAAATTGCATATTCACCTTGGAACTTACATGTGTTCTACGTCATGGCTTTTACGAAATGACGTGGTAAGGACTGTCGCTCGACAAAGACATAGGTAGCGTGTTTGAAATTCTTTATTTGAGGGCTAGAATGCACGCAGAGTTCTCAAAATGTTGCAAACGTCAAGGGAAACATTACTATGATTGATTATCAATTTGTCTGGTGTACATTTCAAAAATGGGCCTATGACTTTAACTAATATTCCTTTATTGGTCCAAATATTTCAGAAGGAAGTGTAATCTTTTGAACATTATTTTGTTGGAGAATTGTACAAAGTATTCATTTTCATAAACAATTTTTATTTCATCCGGATAACCAAACAAAGTTAGAATCAGTACTCTAAAATTGAAGCGTCATAAAATGTCCACATAGTAGTTAGACAGAGCATGTACATAAATGTATGTTTAAACAATTTGACAACTACCTTATGTCTTAGTGAAAAATCAAAATGAATAAAATAATTCCATAGATTTGAAATGTAAGAAAAGTGAAATATTGGTACTCCAAGAAATAAATTCATCCATAAAATATCTGCGGGGTCGTTACTCATTTTATGCGACATAAGCAAAACATGGATTCCGTCATCAAAATATGATTTTATTGTTATTCATGCGACACTGGTGGGTAAATTTATGCAATCTTTGTTAAATATGTTATCAATATCTGTCTGCCACTTTAAATCTTTGTCAGTTCATCTTGACAGCCATAGCTTTGCTACAAAATGGGCACTCTCCAAAGATGGTGTTGAAACTAAGTCGACTTGAAGGTAAACCCTTCAACCACTCGTACAGACAGGTTTGGTGAAACGCTTGTCTACAAGTTTTGTTCTCACAAACTTTGTTTGGCAGCTGGCCATTTATTCTGGACGAATAACAAATTCCACACTCATTAGCGAGGTCCTCTTCCACAGAATCCAGTTTAGATGGAAATGCTTGTTCAAGAACGACATTGAAGTTATCCAGGAGACCTAGTCCATCGTTCCACTTCTCAAGGTTCCTGTTCAGTTTGTCTTTCAGAGGGGAGATTTCCTCTTCCGGTCCAAGAAATAAGCAGTCCGGAAAACTTCTTGGTCGTTCAGCGTTCACTTTGATTATAAGAGATGCATTCGAGTCTACAACAATCCTACGGTTTGTGGTGCTAGGAGTTGGGTGTTCTGGTTCCAGGACTCTGGTATTGTCGTCAATTTCTGACATTACATTCCAAAAATTTTCACACTGATTGAGAAGTTCTTCAAATTTATCAAGTAAATCCTTGATACGAATATCTTCTTTCCGCCTCTTCCCGAAGTTTGCAGCAATAGGTAGATCCACTTTTACCATATTTTCCGGACTCTTTTCTGATAAATCAATTTCAAGAACGTGTTTTCTGCCTCGAGAATCCAATAATTTTAATTTCACAGCCTCCCGTGCTAAATCGATAGTTTCCAATTTATTCCATCCTACCTGTCGCAACTGAGACAGCACATTTGAAACAGAAAACTTTCCTCCGGATGTATCATTTTCATGATTTGACTCTCTCTGGAAAAGTCTGACCTTGTCGGTGATAATTTCATGGGGATGGAAACACTGTTGTTGGTCCCAGCTGCATTCGAAATAAGCGTGTGACATATCTCCATCTTCCGTCAGCACACCAATAGGGTAACCTTCAAACTTCTCCTCATGAACACAGTTCAACATGATATAATGCGCTTCTTTTGCAAGCGATGCACTAGGCCTAGTTGAAACCCGGATCATTTCGTTTTCCCCGCGAGAAACATGGCCCAGCGTAAACAGGAATCAAGAGTTACCCCCCTTTACTTAGGATGCGGATCGACTGGAAAACTGTCAAACGATATATTTCGAAAACTTGTCAAGCCTAGAATCCTTTTAGTTGATAAAATGTGTTTGAGTAACACAACAAGGCCAGTTATTTGAAAATTTAGAAAATAATTTGTGAATACTGTTGACATTAACCGAAAAACACGTTTTAAAATTGCGCAGTGTCTTTCAGGTCCTCGGTAGTATAGTGGTCAGTATCCCCGCCTGTCACGCGGGAGACCCGGGTTCAATTCCCGGCCGGGGAGGTTTGTTTTATTTCGTACTGCAATATACTTATTCCCTAGTAATGTAAATATTTACGTATTTCATATCATTTATCTTAATATTAGGAGTGCATTTGCCAAATTCAATAGGCCACTCCATATCGCGGGTCAGATAATTGTTTGTTAAGGGATCTGTCTCTATGTGTCCATTCCAAACAAAGCAGTTCGTGATCAGATTTGCACCGAGTGGGCCTCTGTGACAAGATCTCTGCTCTGAAAGAGAAATAATCTTCGTTAATACCATATTTTTCTATTAAACATTTATTTCCCCTAGAGCTCGCTCGTTTTAGGTTTTTAAAAACAAATGATTTATGACGATAGGTGCACTTTAGACCCCTTTCAAGGTTCCCTTTTCCGCCACTGCCAACTGTGTGGGTGTGCACGGTTGAGCAGTTATTTTCGTTATAGTTGAATATGTACATTATAAAAATTCAGTTCGAAGACCATTGGCAATAATTTTCTATGACATTAATTAAACTTCTAATCTTTGCTTATTGATGACAAGTTGACTGTCGTATTTGCAACCATGTACATTGGTTATTTGTCAAACAACAACTAAAATATCAACTTTCCATATCTTTTACTAAGGAAGGTGAAAATCCCGTCTACAAGCTTCGATTTTCAAAGCTATTGTTATTTAAACATTTATTTCACATCAAAAGAGCGTTAAGTCAGAATCTCTGTCTATGGGCTGAAGTATTGCAATGATGCGAGCTAAGACAAAATCAAATTCTAATTAAGTCAAATGGGATGTTGTAGTCTTCAAATCGTATAATGTTGTCCAGTTCACAGTATGAGAGAGCTCAATACAAAGTATGTAGAGCATGTATATAAATGGAATTACACGTTTATGTTCTCATTTTCAACTTTAAGTTTCACTTAATATATATATATATATATGTTTATATATATATACTTGATTGAAATTTCATTTTATATATATATATATATATATTGTTATCAAACAATAACAGCAAAAATGACAGAAACTTAAGGTTCTATTATTCTTTCATATCACAAAGGAGTCACTTATAATTGGAAACTTATAAAGTGGTGAAGACCTAAAGCTAGACTTGCTTTCAAGAGTTTTCATGAGCTACAGTATTTCGATTATACGTTTCATAATTAGTATGTTCACTGACCGTTTTAGTGAGTGAGTTATTGTTTATCATTGCTTAGTAACATTCCACTGCCCCCTCTCTCCCCATCGGACCCCAACTTTTTACAAGGTGAAAATTATCAAAAAAATTACCTAAAGAATCGAATCAAGAGATATAACAAGACTCTATGAGAAATCATGCCCTTTAAAGACAATTTTAATGGAAAGGGGCCAAAACAGATATTGAAACGCTAATCCAGGCATCCAGTACACCCAACCCTCCCACACCCAATCCGCCTGTAAACATGATAGGTCTTGCCCCAAATTTTTAGATGTTCCTACGCATATGAAGTTTAATGTTTGCTTTTACAATAAAAATGAAATACAACTTTCACTCGATTTATGCTCAATTTGAATACAGTACAACATTTTTCAATTATTTTATATATACCTTCAACAGCTAAAAAAATTAACCAAGAAATGTCCCTGCTGACCTTGTTGTATCAGCACAATTCAAAAACCCCAATAACTCACCCCTGACTGATAACGCTGATATATTCCCTCCTACCCAATCATTTCAACGTCACCTCAAAGTTCGTTAAATCGATTATTGATTTGTTTGTTTGATAAATGGCATGTTTTGTGTACGTGGTCCTCGATACGAACTCTGAAGTGACCCTCGTGATAATAGGTCTGCACGATTCCTTCTGAACCCCTCACGAGGGGAACTTTATTTGGGCAGCTTTAAGACAAAGGTCCTGACGCATCATGGTCGATCTACTGAACAGAGATCCCAACAGCATCAATGACCACATCAAGGTTAGTAATGTAGTAAAATCATTAAAAGTTTTCAATAAATTTTCATAATAGAAGAGGAAGAAGAAAAATAATTTATTAAAGTGTCGCACAACATACAACATTAGATGATGACATTTTAAAATATTGAATAAAAGGTTGCATGTTGCTTTACCAAACATGGCCTACGGGACACTATTCAACAGTTAAAAACATATGTAATGATATCAAAACACATTCAGACATATAAAATAATTTGCAGGGAAATAAATGAATTTAGGTTAAAGTGACGAAGAATAAATTCATAAAGTATGTATGAATTTTAATAAGAGCTTTGATCTCTGTGTTATTTTAAAACAGCTTTTCTAAAGTTGCATCTTTATCTCTAAAGTGCCAAACTTATGATATTTTATTGTTTTAGATGCTATTCTAAAACGGTCATGTACATGTAAATGTTAAGAAGTAGAAATTTTACTTAAAAGTTACATGTACATGAGTTCAATTACCTTTCAATTGAATATATATATATATATATATATATATATATATATATATATATAAATTTTGTGACTGTAGTAAATAGGTTTCCAAAATTACCTTTCAGTCATTTGTGCGCACCATTGTTCGGTTTTCGATCATAAATCACGACTTAAATGTCACTATACTGAGCTGATAAAACATGAAGATATACAACCATACTTCTCGTTTATATAAAACACTTATGAAGTTTGACACTTTTATACTCTAACAACAGTCTCTGTGCCGCTTTAAGTTTTAAACAGTAACATTCATTTAAACCAAGAGTAGCGAAGTTGATGGCATATGAAACCAGTGTTGAAAATAATATGAAAATTATTTTCATAACTAAAATTAATGATTCAGCTGATATTACATTGCGGATGGAAGATTGTCTCCCATATGATATAAATATTATGGGTGCTTTTTTTATTTTCAATTGATCATCTGACTTATTTCCGAGAAATTTAACATCAATATGCATGAGCCAGCGATAGACGTTTAGTGACCAAATTAAGACTATATAAAACATAAAGACATTAGATTTGTAGCTCAACAATTGGCATAACCCGCACATATATCGTAACATTGTAACGCAGTGAGTTAAGCGTGGTTTGACATGTTAAAGTTAAAGGAATTTCCCCAAGGCATAGTTGATACTGGTCACGGGTTCCATCACGCTTGGGATGAATTCATAATCACTTCTGGAACAATGTAGCAGTCTGTAGGACTTCATGATCATCAAATATGGAAAAAATAAGTTTGTCATCTAAATACTTGTTCTCGTCTGTCAACCGTTAGTCAAGATGAAAACACAAAAATAAATAAAATATTGACTGATTGATGAATGCACTGTTTGGTTAGTTCAAATGCCTAACAATCTCATTTCCATACCTTACATTGACCTTCTCCTCTAGGTCGAGTTCGAGGACATCCTAGCGGAACCGGAAGGTGCGCACAGTATCGGATGCGTGTGGAGCGCCTCCTACTTCTGTTTCAACTGCTGCAAAGGATGTCTGTACAAGACCATCACCCTCCTGTGTGGCATTTGTATCGCCATGAACTGGGGGTGTGAGTTCGCCTTCATAGCCGTCAACCACATCTGGTGCATCACGCCCTGTTTCAAGGTTTTGGAGCTCAACTGTGGTTGTCTGAAGAAGCTGTACGGCCTCTGTGTCCACTGCTGTCTCGATCCCTTCTGCGAATCCTGTGGTCTCCTCTTCGCCGCCTTCAAGAAATAGCATTGACCTCTGTGATTTTATCAATATCGATTACCTTTCTTCTGTGATATATACACTTATCATCTTCGACGTCTGTGATTTGGTTCCTCAAGAAATTACGCTGACTCTTTATGTTCTGTGATTTGTCAAATATCGGTAACCTTTGTCCTGCAGGAATCCTCTTGAACGTTTCAGTGATTTGGTCCTTCAAAAAATAACAATTAACCTTGGTCTGTTATTTCATCGAATTTCTGTTTGTTCTGTGATATTTTAATCAACTTTCATTCACTTATCTATTGTTATCTCTGATTATTTTGTTCTTTTCAGTTTTTTTGTTTTCTAATAAATTCAACCTTTTAAAAAAGACTTTTTATAGAATTCTAGAGTAACTGTTTTGCACGATTAATGCCAACATTGTTGTGACTCTTGTTGATTAATATGCATAACGTTCCTCACAAGTTGTCGTAGAAAACATTTAGTTTCCTCATTTCTCCGCCCTTGTTGCTTATCTCTAAGAAATAAAGCATAATTGAAGGTACATTTTTGTTGAACTATTTAACCGCTACCTGGTTCTGATTGTGGTGAACTATTTGATGATAACAAGATATAAATGCTAAAATATACTTTACATCAATATATATCATTACATCTTTGTTTAAAACGAAGACTTTAAATATTGCAAATGTAGATGATTAATTTCTTAAACAATACATTATTTCTCCTCTGAAACTAGGCCTACTGTTCATGATCAATAGCATGTACGAATTCTGCTCCAACATGAATATAAGATTATAAGACAAAATCCTTTAATATAGTCTAGGTACTCCTTCAGCAAGTCTATTCGTAACTGGATGAAAAGAAATAATTTCTATGAAGTTCCTTTAAAGGAAAAAGCTTCAAATGCTAATACATTAGTATATCTTATTTTCAGTTTTGAAATACGACATTTTTCGGTTAAATTGAAATAAAAAATTTCACTGAATGAAATGCGTCATACAACAATAGGATGACGTCATTGGATAACCGTGATTAGCGAAGCCATCTTACTACTCCATAATAAAATGATCGTCTCTACAATGTTTTGAAATATGATAAATAAAACATTTGACATTTATTGTGGAATAAGACGTATATCTCATCTCGTGAGTAAGAAAATTATATATTGACACTCGTAACTATGCCAATATCATTATTATGAATTTTTCCTTCACTTTTACCTGAAAATCGACGAGAAAAATTGCCAAAGTATATTTTCAAAAAATCTAAAGTTATTTATGAAAAGTTTCATTTTTAGTATGAGTTTCGAATAACCTAAATCTCGTTTACCTATCTTATCTCGCATTACGCCTTTACACACCTAGTTGGCAATATCTGAATGTACATAAATTACTTATGAGTTTGTTTAGCAGAAGGATCTGTCAGAGCATACATGGTAATCCAGGATAAAGGTTTCGATAATATTCCGCAAATCCAAATGTTTACCTTGGATTATGGAGGGCGATGTTGGGTCGTGTAGACCTGTAAATGTATACGGGGGATCAGTTGTCTTGGATCGAAACTGTTATCTTCATAACTTTAACGTGCGTATTTTGCTCACTACACGTAGCTTGTAATGACGTAATTAAGGTAATAAGCTGCAATCGAAAGTGAAATTTATCACTCTGCATATGGACTGGAGGACATGGTGTGACAAATATCGCCTAGTTTAATATCGTGTGTATGGGCATCTGAAGTGGCATTATCAAACAACATGGGTTTTTTTAAAATTTTATGTTATACTGAATTATCTGGAATGATATATACACAAATGAAACAAACATTGACATCAATAAACATTTAAAAGAGCGTGGTATGCAGTGCGCATATTGAATGACTGGTAAACAGGGAAAACTTCTGAATATAATAATATTCAGAAAAAAATATGAAAATAACACTATAGCAAGTATTATTGCAGCGGGTAAAAAAGAAAAAGAAATAAAATTTGTAAGTTTGAACTAGATCCAGAGCCAGACACGAGATGTCAACATATCTTCTCTAGCAATTGACAGAAAATACAATGGTTAAGAGAATTTGTAACTTATCATACTTTGAAAACAATAATTGACACTTAACACTGTTATTTTGTAAAATGAAAAGGGGTTGTAATTTTACCAAGTAAAATCTCCTTGGGAATGACTCATAGGTTTCGAAATCTTTTGATATACGGGGTCCAAACAACAAGCACGTTCTTGAAACAATAAAGTGTGTGCTAAATGTCGCTTCTTTTCGTGAAGCACTTTTTACATTTAATACCCTGAAAGCAAAGTATCAAAAATTGTTTGGTTCGAAATGGCAGACTCAGGTAATATCTAGAACGTTGTGTCATTTTGGATGTCCAAATGAAATTTTGAATTATTTGTTGATGGTAACGAAACATTACATATTTAAAGTAAAACATTGGATATATTACCATACATCGAATGCACCAAAATGTTATTTACATACATCGAATGCACCAAAATGTTATTTACAATATATATAAGATAGAAAAAATGTCTTCATATTCTTCAATATGAAATTCTTGTCACGATACCACAAGATTAATCAGTCAAACACACTACACAAACGATCAGATTATTTTTTAGACCTGATTTGACGTCGTTAAATCGTCAAGGAGGTGCAGTTAGGAGAGGCGATTAGAAACGTGAATTTTATCCGGTGACACAAATATTTCTCAGTTACTACTAAGACCCGTATTCGTATAAGTACGGCATATTTATAGATGGACGTTTTGAGCTTATTTTTTAAGTCCAAATTTAATTACGATATTTTATGTAATGGTATGATGTCTGCATTTTAAAAAATATAATCTGCTGAGAATAATGCTTCTTATTAGTTGAACAAAGCTCGACAATATCTAGTGAATGCATAAATTAAAATGTTTGGAGATCTACGAACTGAATTTGACAACAAATTGGTATGGGTATATAAATGCTGTCAAATATTAAATTAATCAATTAAAAATATCGGGATATGTATTTGCTTTTAAACATAAAGCATTGTATTAAAACAATCTCTTATAATTTACATGAAGTGTAATTTCAAATCCCGATAGGTTTCTTATGGGAAAACAACCACGCCATCTAGAGTTACCTCCCTTTATTTGTTCAACAACCCCGAACGGTTAATGTAAACAGACATTTGAAATCAGCGTTTGGAAAATCAAGTTGTAGTCAAGTATAAATCTTTGGTTCCTAGCACATACTAATATTCAATGGTATGCATTCGTTTTAAGAACGTGAATGATTTGCATTCAAATAAAGTTTTTACAACTATATATTGCAATTGTAATGAATTTATAATGTATTTATATGCCGGTGGATTTAAAGAGCCACTCCGTGATTTTCACAACATATTATTTACCTTTGATACGAACCTAAATGTCATATGTGGTGATATAAAATCAAAACATCTTGTCCAAAAGAAATATATATATATATATGACAAATACTGATTTTCCATGAAAATATAAAAACAGCCTTATAAATGCACAGAGGTGTAGATATCACGTCCAATATACATGTATACTATATTTATATAATCTAACAAACACTATCAACTCCTAACCGTCCTCCTGGCTGTTATAGATAAGTCTCCAAAATTACATTTGACTATTTGACGCGCGCCACTGTCCGGTTTTCGATCATAATTGCGACGTTCTACCTTCATATTTTCACTGTAAAAAACCAATAAGCTTTAAAATGTGTCTTTTTGGTAACAGTCGATACTTCGCGATCAAATGACACCATTGATGAAGTTTGGCATATATGACTCCAACAACTCACGGAGTGGCTCTTTAATGTGCCAACAAAATTATATTTTTAATTTTAATTCAGCTTTTTTTCTAGCTCACAACACTAATGATATCAGCAGATATTTCACACGTGCACATGTAGACATCACCTTTTCCTGGCAACCATTGTCTCACAAGGGTTTCCTTTTTGTTTCTTTACGCTAAGTGACTTTATCAGAGTAATTAGATCGTACACGTTATCATCCAACGTGACAAATGAAATGAGGTTTTCGTATTTTATGAAGATTTTGTATTTTTGTCTGGATCCGTGTTCGTCACTCAAAATGTTCAGTCGTTAGAAATGCATGGCTAAGACAGCCCCTTGAATCTCAAAGTGTGTTCTTTCGTAAAAGTGTTAAGAGGCATTGTAAAACCTGCTGGCATAAAGATGACGTGATGTTTTAGATGGTCAACTTTTCTATTTCATAATGAGGACGATTTTTCCTTCTATCGTATGGATTAGACCCTCGAAACGATATAATATTTAATATCTTTTATACATGAACATTGTTAAAGTAAGATGTTCATTATCTTTATAATGTTTTGCATTTGGTACCTGAACTTTGTGTAAAACTGTCAAATGATTTAAATTTGTTCATGTAAGTTTGACTTTTATCAAATTCTTTAATATTTCATACATTTTTATCAAAATCAAAATGGAACTTTCGTTAACTCGAGTTATTTCCCTTTAATCGCAAAGCTGTCGTGTATGATGGTTGAAGTACTTTGAACTGAATTGATTATTTTATTATATCTATTCTTATGTAACTGTTTTATTACGTTTGTTGAAAATTATTGGACATAATTATAGAAAAATCTTGATACGGCTTTGAAATTTTTTCTGTATGCGATGTGGTCGTAACGTGTATCTCTTACATCCAAACCATGCAAATTAATGAAGAATATATTCAGATAAGCAACCCGCCATTTGATGAATAAAATTCAAAATGAAGTCCACCTAAACAATTATTGTTTGATATTGTTTTTCATATATGTATGTTCTTGTTATCTGAAATATTAGAAATAAATATGAAACAGAAAATAATATCGGAACATGGATAAGCAATGTCTTTATTATCATCTTCGCAATTGCAAAGTTTCGTTAAGTCTGCATGCCTTATTTACTTATGTTTTTCTCAAATGAAAACGATATTGTATTGTCTGTGAACATCTCGATAGTGAAAATGAAGAAATTGTCATATTTCTAATTTAAATTTACAATCTTTTGCGCATCTCTGAAATAATAGGAGCATAATATGACAAAATATTGCTGTTGATATGAGTAAAATGCAAGTTACCACTACTCGAGTTACCTCCCTTTATTTTCTCAGCGATCAAATGACTTGATACTTAAAACTAGTCATATGTTAATGTAAAAAAACAATATTCAAAGTCAAAAGCATGCTGGATATAGTGATATTATGTATACACCTATGTAAGGGTTCTAATAAATGACAATAAACGGTTCAAAATTAGTTCTGTTAATGTTTTGTATCAATGTTTAAGATAGTTTAAGATGCTACATACAACATTGGTTCCATTCAATTTGAATTTCATTGTAGATTCAGTCACACAAACACATAAGCTTGAAATGATATTATTCCTTTCATAAAAAAACACCCACTTTTGATCAATTTTATAAATAAATATTATAAATAATATTTATAAATTTTGTAAATATGAACCTGTCATAAATTTGTCTTCTTGTAACATATGCGTTTGGGTTTTGATGGGGGTTTTGTCTTTTGATTAATTATTTTATATATAGAAGATTCGTTTGAAGGTAATATACAAGGATCAACTGAACGTTTAACACTTGTTTCAAAATAAAAAAAAGTAACTCTTTCACGAAAATCTAATCTTAGGGAAATATAAACGTTATGTGATAAACTAGATTATGTTTGTCTTTTGTTTGACCGTGACAAAATGGATAAGGTTCGAATCCAGTGTGAGTGATCAGAACAACTGCACATGTTTGGTAAGGATCTTGCTATGCATAAAATTGCCTAGTCGATCACTTCATACCTCTATCCATAGGAATATGGGATCTCATTTAAAGCATTCCTGAAGCGGACAAATCCAAATTGAATTCAAGCACCATTAAACCATCGAGAATGTTTTTCATCTTGTGTTGTTTTAACCAAGTCCGTTAAAAAATGTGCTTCTTATCTTAGCTCGAATGTAGTTTTCTTTGATAAAAACATCATTTTGTCAAATTGTTCTATCCTCATGTATTTATGAAAATAAAGTTGTCCTTTTTTTCTCATTATGCTAGAAAACCAAGTAAGTTGCAAAGAAGAATCTCCTCCGTGGCTAAATAAAGAGAAGTCCTTAACCCGTTAAGACGTCCTTGTTTCTTCACCCTGACTACGTCTAGAACACCACTCAAACACTTCACGTACTTCTGTTTTCAATAGATACTGAATTATCAAGTGCGCAACTTCTTTATAAATGGTATCATGTTTATACCGAAACTTAACTTTAACTATTGTTTTAATGAGGATCAACCAAAAGACTTGTCTTCGCTTTCATGGCTTCTCGGTTTCTTGCAACGTTATCAAAAATTCTAAAGAACGACTAACGTAGCGCATTAAGCTTTGCTTAATTGTATAGATTTATAACATGAAATAATGATTTGTATCTATTTTTTAAATGTACATATAAACCTCTGTCATCTGTTTATTATTCTAAGCTCGATAGTGAGATAAGGCGTTTAGTGCTTGTTTTCTAGATATAGGATAATCAACTTCTTTGCTTTGCTTAACGTTATCTTAAACTTAAAGTACAACTTAAATATAAGTACATTGTAGCTTTATCATCCCCAAATCCGACGGGATATGCCTTATGATATAGAAACAAACAAGTTGTTTATAAAAGACAATTTATTTGATACATCACAGTTTGCTGAAGAGCTTTGTTATATGTACAACATAATACTTTTATTCCGCACGTAGCTTCAGAGTCTCCAACTCTTTGTACAAATCGAAGAAACAAAACTGTCCCTTCGAAAGACGAAATATTTACAGAATAGTTTGTCTCGAGATCAACAAAAGGAGATGGAAAAACCCCGGGGATAAAGGTCAAAGTTCAGAGTATAGAGTTTGCATTGTTGAATTGTTTTTTATCTTCCACGCCAATCTCAACCTCTCCTCATTGGAAAAACAAGAACCAGCGAGACATTTGTGCGTTGTTTAGGTTCATCTTGTCTATTGGAAACAAAATGTCATTGAAGGGCAATCCGAAATATTGAGGCAAGTTGGTAAGAGTCAAGGATAGTGTTTCTGTTATTGCTTGACCTGTATTCTGCTGAAGAACGCACCACAAGACTCGCAGAATGGCGTCAGACAGCAATTCAGGCAGATGCTGTACATTTTCCTCAACATGTGACAGTTGATCTCGCAAGCTCTGATCTGTGGTGTGTATTCCCAGATGTGGGCGCAGGCCAACATTGCGTATTGCCAGCCGTAGCAGAGACCGTACAAGGGTCCGCACAGGGTTAGCAGAACGTAGCAGCACTTGAAGGCGCAGTTGAAGCAGGTGTTGGTGAACTTCCAGCAGCAGTCCAAACTGCGGACTCCTTCAGGTTCACCCAAGACATCCTCGAACTGCACCTGTTGCCGGAAAAGACGAAAGCTTGTTTTAATAGAATGTAAATTTCATAAGTGGAAGTCAATAATTTTTTAATCTTTGAAAATTATGAAAGTTCAATATACTTCGAAATTGCATGTGCAAATTTTGTAATTTGTTTTACTCATTATGTGAGTGCGAGTTTGCCCAAATATTGAAGATCTACTAAGAAACATGGAAAATGGCAGTTATCATATTTGGAAAAAATAGTGTTTTTGTCTTGGTTCTGTTATCTAACAATTGGTTTTATAACAATGATTCCATCTATTTCAACCGTTCATCCGGTTTTGTACCAGTGTTTATATCAAAACAGACTCAAACCATTCTAATTGGACTGTTTATGAAAATTAGTTTGCCGAAGTTTATCACATTATGTCTAAAAATCAATTTTTCACTAACATTATTCTCTATTAAACTATTTGCACTGAGAATTGTTTATTTAGTTCCAACGGTGCATGGTTGTTTACACTAGTTGCTTAGCAACAGACGTCATGGGCCAACAATTCAAGACGCCATTTAACAAATAAGTCCTTACTCAAAAAAAGCCAACAATGGTCACAGTTGACTTCTTGATCTTGAAATACAATCGACTTTTATAACGTTTTGACCTTTTTAGACCTTTCAATGGCATAGGTTTCAACTTTCATATTGAAGAAAGTTCTTTGTCATGAAGTTTAACAGATACGAAATTGTTTATTTAAATGGCTAACACTACTTTAATCTAACATCATTTTCAAATGAAGTATATAAGTATTGATTAGGAAAGATAGTTGTTTTTGATACATCCTGCGATAAACATTCTGTTAAGTGTTATGAAAAACGTTTTTGAAAATTCTCTTATACATTTAAAAAAAAAATCATAATGGCAATTTAAATTGAAGATTTTTTACCTTGACGTGGGCATTGATGTCATTAGGATCGCGGTTTTCCATATCGAGTTCATTTTGACCGGCCATGGTGAAGTTCCGAAGGTTTTTTTGCACAGAGTAGTACTGCTCCTGTTTCTGTGACAATCTCTACCCGCCCGAGTGTCGCTGTCCCAAGCGTGCTGCCATTATGTACGTGTTTACTTGGTTACAGAGTTGTTGTGCCTCACGGACAAGTCATGGAGCAAAAAGGGAAAATGCCATTGATTGAAAGGAAAAATCGACCAGTCGATTCACCCTTGAACGTATTCAAGACCCTAGATGGCCTTTGATTGGCTTTGGTACCACGTGACCACGTGGCAGAACCATTATGGTATGGCACTCACAAGACAACCGACATGCACAGTTTCACTTGTGTTGGTTTACATGCGACAGCCTGTGTTTGCTGGGGAAGTCAAGACAACTGTATAATGCTTTTATGTCTACGGGCCTATCTTTCTGGGTAGTCTCATCAATAGGGCCATTTGATTTGATATCACAGCGTGAATTCTTTGATAGGCGAAAGCCATTATGTTCTAGTAACCTTCCCACTCGAATATTACCGCTACCATTTGATTGAAAAACTTTCAGGTAAAGGCATTAGCTCCTATGCAACTAAACTTTGAATGGAAGGCATTTTAATTAATTAACTGCATGAATAGGATATTGGGAGTTAGAAAGTGAAATCTTTAGTGAAAGCTATTGGGTGTAACTCTTAACACATGTACAGTAAAACAGTTCAATTAACACGATACACTACCATCATCACCAGGAGAAAAATTCTACTATAAACTTATCATTATAGCGATGTGGAAACATTCCTTTGTTACAATGATCAAGGTTGACAAGTTTGATTTTTAAAGAAGTAATTTTATTTGAAAATCTTACCTCGACATTTATCCGCCCAGAAATTTCTTCTGACTGGGCTATGGTTTGTTTCTGTAACCTGCTGTTTGAGTACAAACTATTGATTGTTAAAAACGTCATTTGCCTTAATGTTTCATATTACATCTTCTTCACTACTCATATCATCGAGGAATAAAACCAGTGTTTTATGGGTTTCGTATATAGATATACTAAACGACCTTCCATTTAATTATTTTTATTTAAAGAGTTAATGATTTCGTTTTAAACGAGCGAAAACGAGTTTGATAAAATTATTAACGAGTTTGATAAAACTGGTATTAAATTGGAAAAGGTTTTGTGTTCTGTTTATCGTTTGACCACAGTAAAACAACATATTTTCCGATAGTGTCATGGAAGTGATTTTGGTAATGAAACAATTTACTTTAGTCACAAGTTAACTGATCTTGACACAGAAACCAAAGAGCCTAGTGAGTTTTAATATCTAAAGTCTAAGCCGGTCAGTTAGACAAACGACTTAAGGGTGTAAATATTAAAATCTAATATATTGTCCGCACTTTCAATTCTACACCACTTCGAATTCAAGCAATTTCCTGCCGTATAGATAAAGTGGTTTATCATTTACACAAGAGATGTTTGTTGAGGTGATAATATCAGTGGATAAACTTCAACCTTTATACTCATGCTTGTACCTATGTGTATAAAGATTCAAGAAAGTTTCACCATTAAACATTTGAATACTCATAATGAAACGTCGATATTTCTACGAGATTTTCCTTTTAAAGGATTAAAGGATATCAAGCGAATTTGTTTAATTGGACATCTGTCTTGAAAATTGGACATCTGTCTTGAAAATTGGTAATTATCTTAATGAACACGGCATGGCGATATGGTGCCCAGAATGATAGAGTTGTTTAAAAGCAACTTTATATTTTGAAAAACATTTGAAATATTACGAAACTATGCATTAGATTAAGCAATTTAAGGGTGAAATCGAACTTTTCATAATATTTTTTTTCATATTCAAATGCGATTTGAAAGAAACATTTTAGATATACATACAGTTTAGTTGACCTTTACTGAAATGACCGTTAAAACTCATCATCGGTAATTTCAAGGCTGAGCTGTTTCAGTCAGTTTTAAAATTAGTCAAACAAGAAAGTATAACATAGACAGGGTCACAAATGTGGTCATTATCTAAGTAATTTCAATCTCTTGGTAATACTCAACCTTAATTATAATAAAGAAAGTATATATTTAAAAAAACAAATTGATGAAAAGGTAGTTTATTGATTTGCATTATAGAATACAGCTGCATATAAAATATGTTCAAATTTGTTGAACACACAACATAATACATTAATTCCATTCGTGAGGCCGAAGAGTGTATATACAAGCACAGTGCATAAAATACTTTATTTATTTGCATTATTAAAAAAGTTGCACTTGAAATATGTTCAACATTGTTGAACACACAACATAATACATGAATTCCATTCTTAAAGACCGAAGAGTGAAGTGCATTTCAGATTCCCAGATTTCCAGATATGTAATAGAAAAACTACAGGATTCAAGGTAAGAGTTCTCAAAATATTATCAAATCCTTCTCTTTGGAACCAAATGTGTCCAAATAGCATATGATAAAATTAGGAAACTTTTAAGAAGTTGGTAAAAGTCAGTGACAGTGCTTCTGTTATTGCTTGACCTGTATTCTGCTGAAGAACGCACCACAAGACTCGCAGACTGGCGTCAGGCAGCAATCGAGACAAATGCTGTACATTCTTCTCATGACGTGACAGTTCATCTCGCAAGCTCTGATCCGTGGTGTGTAATTCCAGACGTGGTTGCAGGCCAACATTGCATATTGCCAGCCGTAGCAGAGACCGTACAAGGGTCCGCACAGGGTGAGCAGAACGTAGCAGCATTTGAAGGCGCAGTTGAAGCAGGTGTTGGTGAGCTTCCAGCAGCAGTCCAAACTGCGGACTCCTTCCGGTTCAGCCAAGATATCCTCGAACTGCACCTGTTGTCAGCAGGGATTTACAAATAGTTTTATTTGTCAATCTCAGCTATATATACAATACTGTCCTCCAGAAAACGACATTGTTTTCGACTACGCAAAATCTAAAGGGGGGTTATCATATGATAAAGAAGCATTAGAGATTGTATACATTTGATGGTTTACTAGGATGTTGGAATCTTCCAACGCACGGTCTTTATTTTCCCCAGTCCCATTAGCTTGCTAAGATAGGCCTTATCGCAAATACTAAACTCGTTTGCGCTTGTCGTCCAGGCTGCTGCGACGGATCGTTATAATCTACTGAGAGGGCGCTGCACTCAAAACACGAATTTTGATGGGCTGGTAGCAGTGTTTGAAATAGCCAGAAAATTAAGGCTCGTACAATCTATGCAGGGGGAAATTAGGATAAATCCATTCTGTTTTTTATTTTGGGGTTGTATGTCGTGCATTTTTCATCCCTAAATTTAATTTCAAACCGAGCTTGTGAGTTAAAGTTAAGAATGTATTATGCTCTACTAAAATCTTTATGATTTCAAGCGAATGTATGCAATGAAATTATTTGCTATTAAGTGTATTTAAATCTTGTTAGTCACCATAACATGCAGTATTATTATAAACTGAAGCGTTCTTGTTTACCTTGACGTGTGCATTGATGTCATTAGGATCCCGGTTGTCCATATCGAGTTCGGCCATAGTGAAGTTTCTGTCTCCTCACTTCTCAGAGCGTTATAAACTCCTGCTTCTACGACGCTCTCCCCAGTACGAGTGGGCGGTATCACAAAGTTATAAGACTGTAGATGTTTATTTGTTTACACAGTTGTTATGTAATAGAAAGAAGGTTTGCTTTGGCAATAAGACAACGAGTGAAAGCAACAACGTATCCATTTTATTCTAATTAGCATATCTATTGTGCTTTAAGCGAGCCTTATAGTGTTATGCTCTTTGAAAATCATAATGGATCCGACGAAAGCAATGATTTTATTCAGAGGACTGAAAGCCTTTTCATTTATTTCAATGTATACAAAAAAGTTAGCGTATACCTAACACTCGCTATGACACAGACATAACTTCTTATTAACTTAACCCTACAAAGTACTTAGCGGCAAATATATAGTAAACAGAACAGTTATAGGTTATAGGTTATAGGTTTAGAAATCAGGAAATTTTCATCAGCCATAACTTCTTATTAACTTAACCCTACAAAATACTTAGCGTATCATCGATATTAAACAGAACAGTTACGGTTATAGGATAAGAAATCAGGTACCTTTCATCAGTAGTACATTAATCAAAGTGGTTCATATGCTGGGAGTCAGTGTTGTCATTTGTTTATGATATATGTCATAACATGCAATTATCAATTACCTTCCTCCATGATTACATGTAAATATGGAATCATAACATACAATGAAAAGTTTCTATGAAGAAGTTTGACACAGTTCATGTTAATTGGCCAAGCTAATTCTTTCAACGTTTATAGGTACGGAAAAAACTTTTGACGTTGAGAAATCTTTACGAGAAAGGATCTGAGAACTGGATCATGTCTCCTGACCCTTCACTTCAACCAATCAGGATGTCCCATTCAAAATAGAAGAAGGCCTGTCATTGGTTCATTTATGGAAAGTGTTAAATCCTTACAAGGGTACAAGGCATGAGCTTACTCGACCAGGCCTCAGGTCATAACGCAGCTGGATACGATTTTATCAGTTAGATTTGATTTAAATCAGAATTAATGCAATTGCATATGAGTAAGTGGGAAACCTGAATTACTGAGAAAAAGCAAAAGAAAACCTCGTACTCCAACACTTTATGTATGCGGGTTTCATCTATAAGCTATTTAATACTGAAGGTCAGTCAGTTGGTGTTTAACGCCGCTTTCAAGATTATTTCACTTGTATCGCGGCTGCTAGTATTAGTGCAGAGAGAAAGCCTGCAACACCATTGTGGCTATGCATTTCAGTGAAACCTGCGAGCATCGGCTGGAACTAGCGAAAGATGGGTGGCGCTGCACTGAATTTAAGTGTAGCATTGCACCCAAACCTGACTGCGTGTAGAACAGTTCCCTACTGCAGACAAAGTTGCCTAGCCCCTGGCGGGATTCGAACCACGGACCTCTTGATCCGAAGCCGAAGGCGCTAACCACTGCGCTATCCCGCCCCTTATTTAATACTGAACAGTTCGCTTGTCGTCTTCATTTAGGAATTTCTGGTAAATTGAGAATTGATATCGATGTGTTGACCACTCGAAGCTCTATAAAATCAAAAATTGTTTTGTTTAAACTACTTTACTACATAAATACTTCGTTAATATCAAACTATTTCATGCAGCTCTGGACAGGTTATTGGGACACACTTGTGACGTACATGATAAATATGTCATCAACTTGGAGCCGTTGGTTGGGTTGTGTGCCGACAAATGTTTATGAAGAGTTAATTTAAGCTTGGTTATATGATAAGAATTATATGAAGAGAATAGTCGAGTAACTGATCTTATATGATTTGATGTCATTTAACTTTAATATCCAGTTTATGAGGATACGTGTTAGAATCGTTGTAAGATTAATCTGCCTAAGTGATCTGACGAAAACGAAATAAATGTCCCAAATTGCAAGGCAATACATTTTACTCAAATGAATGTAACGTGGCGTTCACTAATGCCTACATGGAAGAATGCCTACAGTCTTATTAAAACATCTTCATGCACCAGTGGCTTTGTGTTTAACAACCTTCACCCTATTAGCAAAGTGTAATGTTCCATTTATATTCCATTTTGTTAGCACAATCGGTATTTCTATCTATATTCTAATCGATATTTTAATCGACATTTAATTGACATGTAAAGTGACGTAATCTAGGTGTCTATCATCAAGTAAATTGTGAAAATTTAAGAAAACGTTTTTAGTGCAATATTTATACAATATAAAAGTTGGGGTTGATAAAATTTAGAAATTAAGTAACATAGCCAAGGAGATATGTTGATAAATGGTAAAAAAATGTTAAAATTTTGAAAAATAAGGGGGAATTGATAAAGGGAAAAAAAAGAAAATATTTAATAAATTATTTATATATAGTATACAAACAATAATATGATGTTCAACCCTTCTCGCGAAGGCCCCCTAAAGCAGCAGCACCAGACCGCAGGAAAGAGCCACCCCCACCCCGGAGCAGATCAGCCACCCAACTAAGTGCAGGAGGGGCAAAGCAAAAGAATTATTAAGACAAAATATCAAAAGGGAGGGGTGGAGTTCTGAGCTTACCAGCTAAAATACTGGGTCCGAAAACCTACAAATGGCATCATGTGCAAATGGTGAAGTTCCATTTGGTCCAGTAACTGGTTGCAGTTGTTTATGTAGATGTGTTGGACTTTGTTGTCTGTCTGGACTTGTTTAGTTAGTATAGTAAAGTGTCCTGTTTGCTGAATAATTGGTAGCACATAATAGTTTGTTTTCTTTGAATTTGCCATGGTTAATGAGAAGCATTTTGTGAACACACATTTTAAACTAATACAGTTCCTTTTGCCATAGAGTACTGCTTACAAAACTGATAGTTCCTGTTTATTAAGATGACTTGAGAACGTTTAAGATTTTACTTAGATTTAGATTAAAAGGATTGTTTTAATTCATTAAAGCAATTCCCTGACAATAGTATGAGTAGGTGATTTATCTATCAAAAACAGCTGCTGTCCTAGCTATTGCATGTTGTCTCTTACTTTCTTAATCTATCTGTTAGCTAATGCTCTATTAAAGGCTTTGTTCCAAACTAATTGGAAAAGTTCACCTGTGTGCAGGTAAGCGTGTCGCTGTCACAACAATCATTGTAGGCAATGTTCCTTGTAGGCGTTTTTCCTTGTAGGCGTTCTTAACCCTTACCGAGTGTAACATGTTTGGTTAGCTTTACTCTAAATGAGAAGGTGTTCACACTATAACGTACTTGATACTTTCTTCTTCGACTACGGATATTCAGGTTAAGTTATGAGGTATTTGACACTCTTAGGATAATGCATTTGGTATATACATATATTTTTAAAAGAAAATTTGAAAACATATAGTATCCGCTACAAAAACATTCTACCGTCCCTTAAAGTGTTTATATTTATCGGAAACTTCATCTGCGGAATTTCGATTTTAATTAAGACATAAAGTCTCGAATTCAACCCGACACACTTCCAAAGCGTAAAATGAATGTACCGTTAATTGAGTAACAAACAAATTGTTTATCAAAGATGATTTATTGGATATGATCGCAGTGGGCTGCATAGCTTTGTAATATATGCAATATAATACTTTTGTACAGGGCATAGATTGAAAGTGAACGACATCAGAATATTTGTAACGTTCGAGAGCCGGTACATAGGCACAGACCGTTCAATCGACTGGCGAAATATTTACATCACTGAGAACTGGAGGTCAGCAGTAGAAAGGGGAGTGACCTCGGATCAAAGTTAAAGTTCAAAGTTCGCTTCTGAAATGCTTCCATCTTTCCAATCGTTTCGTTAAAGATATTATATCCCAGTTTTGTATCCGACTTCAATCCCCATTCTAATAAAGACAATACATTCAAGTTAATAAAACACCAAACAGAGTTTAGATGCGTCCTTTAATTAAAAAGATATAACGGTTCAAATCGCGTAGAAATTGGCCACCTCGAAAGCCCAATTAAAAAAGTCCTTAGAGTGGCCTGAGCTCTCCTTCGGTAGATGTGACGTCATAGACAGGACTCGCTCCGCGTTTGTTTGTAAACAAGTATATATCAATGCAGATATGGGTCGCATTCGTCGACGTTTTCATTGAGATAGAGACATGCCTTCTTCCTGCGTTGCTGCCAACTGTACTAATAGGAAATCAGGAAACATTCAACTGCATCGGTTTCCGAAGGATTCTGTCCAATTCGCGAATTGGACAAAGTTTGTTAGTCAGAAAAGAGCGAAGTGAAGTCCCAATGACAGGTCTGTTATCTGCTCCGATCATTTCGCAGAGGACTGTTGTGATCTTTCCTACGATTTCAAAGCGGACTTTGGACTTGCCTCACAAAGGAAAAGACTCGTCAAAAATGCCGTACGAACAGTTAATAAACAAATGAAGATGATAACATGCCCGCTACCCGTCTGTCCAGCGAGATATAACAGTCAACCATATCGGAAGAGAAAACGGGCGGAATACTTTGAGAAGAGGGTAAGGAATTTGAAAGAAAGGCTAATTCAAAATTCTATTCCGGGGGAGGTGGGATAAATAATCATGAAACTTTTGGGGAGTTGACTATACTTGATGATTTTGCAGACGAATGTTGAGTTTTTATCTACATTATGAATTTATGTCTCTTTAGATTAGTCGCAGAATTCATTAATTCAAACCCCATTAACTGTTTGAATTTTTAGTATTTGATTGCATATGGGGTTGAAAAATTCATCGGGTTGAACTAAATAGTTATTTCAACATGTTTGAGACTATAATGAAATAATGTGCATATATATATAGATCTGTAAATTATACACAGTTACAGGTTTGTAGTTTGTTACATTACTAGTTTTGGGGTATACATAATTGTTTTTGGTGCTGATTACTCTAAGGATACATACAAAAATGTAGGCAAGTCACTTATGTTTGTATGTTGACACTACAGTTTGGGTTATAACATTTATGAAAAATTAAAATTTCTTGCTACAGCGTCATTTTAGAAGCAACAAAAAGTAAAATTAAAGTAAAAGAGCTGCCCCGGAGAAAAATTTACCAATTTATGTAGCCTCACAGTGGATAACGTATAACCTATTATATATTGATAAACATTGCAGAATGAAGTAAGATATTTAGTAATACAGATTTGTTAATATATTGTCATGTGTCACGTGTATTGACAAACCTAATTACCTTCATCAAGTTTCAATAAAGGCTGTTGATCATGTGTGAGGATAAGGTTTAGACAGTATAACTAATCAGTGCCTTGTGTATTACCTATTGGAAATGTGCCAGGTGCTGAGGTCATTAAGTTTATTGCTTAATTGCCATAATGTACAGGTGTGTGGCATTTCATGTAGACTGTTAGGTAATAACTTTATGACTATATTGTCTGGTGTGAAAAGGTAGTGTTAGGTAACTAAAAACCTCTCTCTGATAAAATACCGGTACTAAAGTACTGAAGAAAATGGAAATAATATGCTTTTCAGCGTTAATATTTTTATTTGGTTGAAATAGTTAAAACTGAAAAAGAATTTCATATTTACGATACATTTCCAAGCAGGCTTTAACTTAATCACAATCAACAATAAATGTTGTGTTATTATTGACAATATTGGCCTATGTCACTCTAGATTAGTACCAGACTCTTTATCTCAAACACTGACCATTACTCACACAAAAGAACAATAATCTGTATCCTTACTATGAAAAATACATTAGTAAGCGTACGTAACTCTACGTTTTTATGAAGGTGGCAAATTGAGAATCAAAAGGTACCTTTACTAAACACATCAAAGATTTGATCTTCATTATCACTAATAACTGAGTAATAAGGCGAAAAACAGCTGCTCGGAACCTCGTATCCCAATGACGAGATCCGGAAGTTGCCGAGAGACAGAGCATCGAAAGCGGGATCTCATCGTTACAGTCATGCAAAGCAGAAACACGGAGTTGCGATATTGAGTTGACACAAATGGCACAAAGTACTAACAAGTATTCTGCATATACAATGGTCAATCAACTACACAGGGGGATAGTCGATTTGTCTAGGTGTTCAAAAAAAAAAACAGTCACAATGGCGGCAGATATCACTTTGGGTTCATTCGATCGGCATTATCGGAGATTAACAACCCAAACAAACAACAACAACAGCAACAACAGATAATTAATGTCAAACAGAATATGTCGATGTATTGATAGTAATATCTTTGGTGACTTAGGGGCTTTTTTTATAAGTACAATCAGTGAAAATATATACGTTCACGACCGCTGGAATCTATAATGTAAACAATGACACAGATCAGCCAGTCGTTAACGAGTCCTGTCTATGTCGTCACAACCCTCCTAGTACCTGATTGGCTAATAAAACGTTTCGCGTCTGTTTTCCGGAAGTGTTTATAAAAGACGTTTTTTCTGCTATTTTCAGGTGGATGTGAACCTAAATAGTTGTTGATATTTTTTCTTAACTGTGTTATGAAGTATTTCCGCTAATCGTACCCCCTATGAGGATATATTATCTTTAAAATGGAATTTGATGATAGTTCCTTTGTAGTGCCCGCAACCAGTATGTCCAGATAGTAGAAGATGAAATTGCGAAACTTTTAGGCAGTTGGTAAAAATCATAGGGGATAGTGCTGCTGTTACTGCTTGACTTGTATTCTGCTGAAGAACGCTCCACAAGACTCGCAGAACGGCGTCAGACAACAGTTGAGACAAATGCTGTACATTTTCCTCATGACGTGACAGTTGATCTCGAATGTTCTGATACGTGGTGTGTAATCCCAGACATGGTTGAAGGCTAAGCATGCGTATTGACAACCGTAGCGGAGACCGTAATATGGTCCGCACAGGGTGAGCAGAACGTAGCAGCACTTGAAGGCGCAGTTGAAGCAGGTGTTGGTGAGCTTCCAGCAGCAGTCCAAACTGCGGACTCCTTCCGGTTCAGCCAAGATATCCTCGAACTGCACCTGTTGTCAGCAAGGATTTATAAATAGTTTTATTTGTTAAAATCAACGTTATGTACAATACTGTCCTCCAGGAAACGATCAATTGTCCTCAAAACTTCAACGGGTCAAAATTGTTAAAATGGAGAGACAACAATTGCATTTCAAGAACATGTTAAAGAGTGTTGATACACACCCTATCGGAAGCAAAATATATTAAGATTACTAATGTTGTTATCGGTTTGAATATCTGTCTTTTACTGATATACCAAATTTGAATCAAGTCTTACTTAGTTTAAGCTTTATAACTTTCGACAAAACTAAGTTTTGATTAATTATTTTATCAAACCTAAATCTTTACGATTTTCAAGCGGATGTATGCATTGAAATTATTTGCTATTAAATGTATTTTAATCGTGTTAGGCAAAATAAGATGCAATCAACGTTAAACACCATAGGCTTATAAACTGAAGCGTTTGTGTTTACCTTGACGTGTGCATTGATGTCATTAGGATCCCGGTTGTCCATATCGAGTTCGGCTATGGTGAAGTTTCTGTCTCCTCACTTCTTAGAGCGTAACCAAACTCCTGCTTCTACGACGCACGAGTGGGGCGGTATCACAAAGTTATAAGACTGTAGATGTTTATTTGTTTACACAGTTGTTATGTAATAGAAAGAAGGTTTTCTGTTGTAATAAGACTACGAGTGAATGCAACAATGTCGCCGTTTGATTCTAATTAGCATATGTATTGTGCTTTAAGAGAGCCTTTACGGTTATGCCCTTTGAATATCATAATGGTTTCGACGAAAGTAATGATTTTTTTCAGCAAACGAAGGATTGAAGCCTTTTCATTTATTTCAATGTATTCAGAGAAAAAAGCAGTCTATGCGCTACATTGACTATGACATAGGCGTAACCTCTTGTAAACTAAACCCTACAAAATATTTGACGTATCATGAATATAAAACAGAACAGATATGGTTCGTGTTTATACGATAAGAAACCAGGAACCTTCAATCTGTATTACATTAATTGATTTATATGCAGGGAGAACAATGTTGTAATTTATTATAACATAAATTGAATCGTGCAATTATTATTTACGTATTTGTCATGTATAAAAGCAATTATAACATACCTTGAAAAGTTTCTTTTTAAACGAAAATAAAAGTTTCCAATTTAAAGGCAATCTATTTTCTCAAATGAATGTAGCATGTTCGGTTAAGCTTTACCTTAAATGATTAAAAGGTGTGCACACGTAAATGGCCGCTAGTACTTGCTACTTTCCTCTACAACGAAGGTTGTTTAGAGTAAGTTATGAGGTGAATGACCCTCTGAAGACAACGCATTAGGTTAAAACATATATTTCTTTGAGAACATTTGAAAACATATATTTTCCACAACAAGAACATGCTTCTTCCCCTTTAAGTGTTTACATTTATGGAAAACTTTATCTGAAGAATTTCCTCTTTCTACTTCACACACTTCCAAAGCGTAAAATGAATGTACCGTTAATAAATTAAATAGAACAAATTGTTTATTAAAGATGATTTATTGAATATGATCACAGTGGGCTGCAGAGCTTTGTAATATATACAATATAATACTTTTGTCCTTTGTATAGATTGAAAGTGAGCGACATTAGAATCTTTGTACACGTCCGAAAGCCAGAACATAGGCACAGACTGTTCAATCGACAGGCGAAATATTTACAGCACTTAGAATTGGAGGTCAGCAGTAGATGAGGGAGAAAACTGGGATCAAACTCATAGTTCAAAGTTCGGTACGGAAATGTTTCCATCTTTCTAATAGATTTCTGTTCGTTAAAACGAAATTAGGTGACAGTTCTTTTGTAATGCCCACTTTGTATTCATAAGAGCCAGTAAGTCCAAAAAGAAGGCGATAAAATTCCGAAACTTTTAGGCAGTTGGTAAAAGTCATAGGGGATAATGCTGCTGTTACTGCTTGACTTGTATTCTGCTGAAGAACGCACCACAAGACTCGCAGAATGGCGTCAGACAACAATTCAGGCAGATGCTGTACATTTTCCTCATGACGTGACAGTTGATCTCGCAAGCTCTGATCTGTGGTGTGTATTCCCAGATGTGGGCGCAGGCCAACATTGCGTATTGCCAGCCGTAGCAGAGACCGTACAAGGGTCCGCACAGGGTCATCAGAACGTAGCAGCACTTGAAGGCGCAGTTGAAGCAGGTGTTGGTGAACTTCCAGCAGCAGTCCAAACTGCGGACTCCTTCAGGTTCACCCAAGACATCCTCGAACTGAACCTGTGGTTGGAGAGGAAACAATGGGTTATTGGTAAGTTAAATACAATATTAATTTGATCCTTGAAAATAAACAAATATTACGAACAGAACAGAACCAAGAAATATGAGCAAAAAGAATGTCAAGATAAAAGGTAATATGGGGTACTGACATGTCTTTAGAAAGAGGGAAGTTTCTTCAGAGAAACAAATTGGACGTTATGGTTTTATGGTCGTTTTGTAACAAGTATAAAGGGTATAAACAGTACAAATGTAAAAAAGATATATTACAAACTTGACATCCGTAAGAGAAAAATATGTTTTAAAATGAATGAGATGAAACATTATGCATTAAAACGTACCTCATTTCAGAAGATTATATTCAGGTTATGGTAATAAAGGAAACAATCATATCTCAAAGCTTAATTGTTTGTAGAAAAAGAATAAACTTCTAGGGAAAAACAGACCTAAAATGTGAACATAATATATGATAACCTAATTAACTACTTAGAACGAATAAGGTTCCTTTATGCAGAAGATAAAAAATTATTGCAAAGGTTGTTTGCCGTTCGGAAGAAACCTTTTCGTTAAGGTCTTAAGAAATAAACCAATTGTTTCAGAGGGCTTCCTTGATAAAAAAAATCTATTTAGTTTTGATAGAGATATTCAACCTTAACGTAAACCAACGTCATTGTTTGTTACAGATTTGGAAAAAACATAGATTTTTTGACGATTTTGAAGCTTTCTGTTTGTCAATGGGGAAGAATTGAATGTTTACTTATGGAAACGTCATTGCGATATGTAACGAAAATAAAAGGTAATAGAGAAGTGCTGAATACGTTCATAAACTGTACCAACAAACTAGGACTACAAAATCTTTATGAACCTTTTATTTTCTTAGTTTTAAAACATCATTACCGAAAACACCTACACAAAAAAGCTTTATCGCAGTGAAAATATGTTTTAGTTCTATCCTTTCATAGTTTCGTACGCTTGTTGCTTAGCAACAGACGTCATGGTCTGTGATCAAAGAATCTGAACACATAATGGGAAAGCTTTATGCCTCATAGATATGTATTATGGATATGAGATATAAGCGAAAGCTTCGTTACTGCTAGATATCCAAAGATTTACTTTGATATACTTTTATATTTGTTTAACTAGTGTAGCATATGGACGAAGGTTTTCTCTTTTGTTGCCAAAAGGCCACCCATTTTTTAAAACGAATGGTTTTATGGACAGTTGAAGAAAAATGCAAAATAACTCTCAATTTGAACTTTACTTGTTAAAGCTTAATCCTCAAATGTTATCTTTTCATTCTCAAATGAATATAGATTTGTATTGTCGCTCAATTTAAACTTCACACGAAAGTCACACGAAAACCAGAACTTGTTCTGAGCATTGTTTACTTTCCATAAACATTTTCTGTAAACATGAAATAAAATTTTACCTTGACATGTCCGTTAATATCATTGGGATCCCTGTTTTCCAAATCGATATCGGCCATAGTGAAGTTCTAACTTGGGTCAACCTCTTCGAGCACTGCTAATTCCTGCTTCTGTGACGGTCTCCACCAGCCGGAATGGAGCGGTCCGCGGCACGCTGCCATCTTGTACATGTTTACTTGGTAACAGGGTTGTTGTTTCACATGGATATGCCATGGAGAGGCAAATCGACCAGTTAGGTTCCAGTCTTTGTATTTGGTCCTCACACTCTGTGAATGGTCTACAATAGAGATCTGTTGTGGTCAGTCTTTGGCAAACCGATATACCCATTACACACATATGAGTTATGTTCTTGATAGGCTTTTGATACAGTCTGTGTAATAACTCAGGATTCACTCAGTACTTTTGAAAAAGTAAGAAAATGCACGTTATATTTCAATAACAAAAAACCCCATGATTTTGAGGTCGGTAAGAATAATTGCTGTTTTCTGGTACTATCGATACTATACATTGAAACCAACTTGTAGCTAACCTTTAACATGCTATTCTATATATTAAATCGGCTTTTTTAGGTTCCAAGTACTGAAGCTTTGAATTCTGAAATTGAAAGCATTATTGATTTTTGTTTCTGATTAATCATCCTTAGACGTTTGGGTGATTTTTACAGCTCAGCTACTTATGGTACACCATTGCATCTGTATCTTGTAATGTGAACCCAATACTGGTTTAGTCTGGGTAGATAAATGTTATTAATTCAACTTTGAGTACTACAATGTTTTGAAAAATACCCGTTAATTTTCAAGAAACTCGATGAAACATTACTATGACAATGTAAGAGATTCGTGTTATCGTGAACTGTATTAGGCCGTTGAGCATTTCATGTAGCAATGAAATGATTGCCGAATAAAGAGGCCATGCATATCAAAGCTCTAGCAGTGTTCTGATACAAAGTGTAGTTCTCTAACAGTGTTCTGATACAAAGTGTAGTCCACAAGAGTGTATTCAAACCGCGATGACAGTGCATGACCGTTGATGTATCGATTTTTATCGATTTATTCATACACGGCTTACAACGAGGGGAAGTCAATAAGTTCATAGAAGTGGATATTAAACAGTAGCCAATGGTTGTTATATTGGTTTATCTCTTCAAAATAGTCACCCCGGACTTCGATGCAATTCGTCAATTTGTCTTTTAGACTGTCTATGCCCTCGCGGTAGAAGTCTTTCCACTGACCCCTCAGCCACGCCTAGTATAGATAGCTGCTTTGAGTCCATCATCATCGCAAAATCTTTTACCACGCAAGTGTGATTTCAAATTGCGAAACAGATAGTCGGTTAGGGCTAGATCTGGACTATTGGGGCGATGGCTAAGTTGTTCAAAACCACATTATTGAAGTGCAACCTGTGCAATATGACACTTATGCACTTGAACGTGAAGAAGGGTGCAGGAGAGTGCTTATACTTCCATTACATTGATTCTTGCTTGGTTTCAGGATCCTAATGATGAATCCAAGTTGCATTTCCAGTAACCAGTCGGGCATAAAAGTTATCTTGTCGATCTTGTGCATCTATGTTAGGTGACACCAATCTTTCAGACACCTTGGGCATATGCAAGTGCTCATGAATTTTGATGCAAACACTTCCATGACGAATACCACACTCTGGAGATATCTCGATTTTGTACCATCGTTCAAGGAACTGCGACCTCGCTTAACCTCACCTGACCATTTTGAAACTGCAGAATATTGAGGGGCTTCTTTACGATAAACATTGCTCATTCACATTCACCCCTTCTTTCGTGATAAATTTGTCAACCGCACGATACTCAGTTTAAGAAATTTCCATGATTACAGGAGTTCAGTTGTGTTCAAAACATTATCGCGAAGGTTTCTTTATGTCTGTAAACTGTCGACAGATGGTCTATCTCAATGACAATGACATCAACAATGGTTTCTTCAGGATGTATCAATACTCACTTCTACGACCTTATTGACTTCACCTCGTAGCTCCTGTACTCGATCACTTGTACTTGGTTGGCTTCATTTCTGTCTCTTTAAGGGCTTTAATGTCATTTAAGTATATCACCGATTCATAATTCATGACTTTTCTATCGCATAAGCTTTTAAAGGGTTATTTGTTTTGTATACAGCAACAGTGTCAATGTCTTATAAAATCTTAAAAAGGTTATCTCTTGTCTTTCACAGTCAGTTGGTGTTGAAATCGAGACTATATCGGCTAGGAGGAATGGTCAATGACTCTCTCGTCGTTTCTAATTCTTTAAGTGCGTTATTGTTATTTCAGTGTGTCACCAATCTATAATTTATGACTCTTTCATCGTGTACGCATTCAAAGAGTTTATTTTCTTGTACACAGCAACAATGTCGGTCAATGTCTTATGAAATGTGGTAAACAGTATCTCTTATATCCTCTTTTTCTGTCAGCTGATGTTGAAGAGGTATGATCAGTGACCCTGTTATCAATGTAACCCTATTAATGTGGTCATATCATTATAGTGGAGATGATGACTAGGATTAATCCTAAAAGGTATTTTGCTTGCTGTATTCAAGGTTTTAATTGAAATATGTCCAAAGCATCTGCCTGTGCTAATCTCGGTATCTGAACAATTGTCGGGTTTATTGCTAGATTGTGTAGATAGTGTAGATTATTACTCCAAGGAAGACTTTGTAACAATGGTTGTAACTCATCGTTGTTCTGTGCATTCATATCCCTCAATGTTCATTTATACAACAAATCAAGCAGTATTTGCAATAGTCTGATATGAACAGTACGAAAGTATGATTTGTTCAGAGATATAGAACATTATGCACTTACTGGCTTTTTTCCCTTAAAGAATGTGTGGCGGAATATAATTTTAAAGTCTATTTTCCTCTTTGAAAAATCTCCATTACAGAAAATATGTCAAGATACGCCATCGAAGACTAAGTATGCATAGACTCTACAATCTAACAGATCAATACCCAGACTATAAAGCCCATATACAACTTACTGAAAAAAATTATTCGAAAAGACAAATTCTTAAAAGAAAGTACACTTTGTAATAAGCATTGCTTTGACCATGATACACACATTATTCTACACTGTGAATCGTTATTGCACCAAAGAAATAACTTCTAAACGACTTTACTTGACCTACTTGATTTAGATGGCATTGTATGTATTAGAGCTCCTAGATGATGATGAAGATGATGATATGATGCCATACTAATGCAGCAAGGCAAACTATTTTCATTGAATTTTCCAAAAATTAATATCACATGAAACAGATATTTCTGAACTGTACTTGTTGTAAATATTGAAATGTGAACTGTTTTGCTTTGAATTTCTTGTAAATATTCTCTGTAAATGAATGTTACTAATTAATTATTTATATTTGTAATCTTTATAGAAATAAAGAAATTCATTCATTGTAACCCTATTATTGTGGTCATATCATTATAGTTTCAAGAGCTGGCCAAGACGTATCATTTGAGGAAGACTCCATGGACATTTTGTCAACACTGTATTTCTTTTTTCAAATCTGCAGTCATTGTCAACATCATGGCTGAATGATGGTGAACTTGTCCTGTGATTTCAGGGACTTATAATGATTATACTGATTAGTTAAAAGCAATATCAACTTAGATCTATTGAAGATTATCTAACAATACGTTTTCTTTCAGTCGTATCCAAGGCCGTCGTTTCTAATATTTATCTTCATTACATAAAATGAATATGCTTTAGAAAACTAACTGCTATTTAAACAATATTAAGAAGATCAATCGTCGTTGCATCAACAGATAAACAACTGATAATAGTATATACAATTCAGGTAGGTGTCGTTGTCTTCTTCAATCGTCCTCGTTGTCCTTTTTTCAGGCCATAGGAAATGTGCACATATAATGATTTTTTCTGCAACTTTTTCTTTTGAAAGTGCACGAGAATTCTTTAAGGACCGTTCGAGATACTGCAGTAACTACGGTTGGACAATGATATGCTCAATTTCCCTTTCACTGAATCCGAAAGTTCAATTGATACAAAATGAAAACTATATGTAGAAACCAATTCACATTATTGAAATTTTATTAAGGTTGGTTCGTTATTGTCCTATTTCATATAGTTAGGGCAATGGGTCCTGAAATTTAAAAAAGAAAAACATTAATACCTGAAAGATCGTCTTTCTTCAGCAGTTTGAGACGCGGATGCCATATTAAATAGATTTCAAACTCAGCTTCTTGTTCAGTAGAATATGTTCATGGAGAGTATCATCGAAACTGTTTATGGGATGAAATGCAATTACGCCAGTTATTCTCTTTATCCTACTGTTGAGATCAAGTTAAACCCTCCAAGACCGCAGTAGCTATATTCTTTATCAACAATGTACTGATTTACGTTCGACTTAATCGCAACTCTAATGACGTCATTAGCACTATAAAATGACGTCATTACGGCAGCTTGACAACTCCATACATTTACAATTGAAATCAGATCATTGTCATATTATACACATCAGCAACGATATGATATATCGAATATCTATCCAGGTTTCCCATGACAAAATAACAGGATATTTATCTCACCTCATCACATTTATTTTTCTACCTCACGACAATCATGGGAAATCATAATACCCTCATTTAATCAGATATTATTTAAAACACCCAGTTCGATCCATTTGAACACGCGACCCTTGTGATCTAGATTTTTCATTACAACTTATTTCTATATAGCAAACACACTTTATTTTCGAAATTCTGTTATCTCGATCATTTTTCAGTGCTAATATTATGATGCTCCTTTAACCATACTTTGATCTTTCATTTTGATGCCGATCGCCAACTAAATTTTTCATCCTTTTAAACCATTCATTTTGACACTGCCGGATTCAAACCACATCCGGCCATGCGATTTGCGCATACTCTACTCAACTGAGATTTATGAGACATATCTTCGTGAACATTTCAGATTCTTTGCCACAAATAGGAACATACTGATTTTATATCAAGTCACCAAGTAAATTGCAATTTTTGACCATGTTTAGCGTGATATTAAGATAATCGTCAGTCATTAAGTTAATTGTCCTTTTTTGACCATCTACATCCTAAGATAATCGGGAGCAACTTAGTAAATTGTCTGTTTTGACCATCTATTGCAACATACGAAGATAATCTTTGGCCAGTAACGAAATTGTCTTTTTAGGTTGTTGACCTGAGTAATTGGTACTCTGTAAATTTGGCACGACTTAACAACACACACATACACACTTTCAAACATATGGCAAAGGATAAAAGACATGTCGGTAAAGAAAATTATTTTTAATCGTTGTTCAAGATCATCAATTGATTTGCATACATTTTGATTCGCTCAGAAACGTACAGATACAGCATATTTTAAAGGTGTATGTACAAAAACAGAACAGATTCCAAGAGTATCAGAATAAATCTAACAACGAAGGCACTTTACAGCTCAAACGAGTTGTCTCCCTTTCAAGCCTTCACTCACTTGTTCAGCAAATGAGCATTATGTCGCTTATATCATAAACAAAATAATATGTCGTTTACGACAATGCTCACTGCTACTTATTTGATACAATAATCTTGCTGAAACAGAGTCCGCATGTCTCGCATATTGGTGCGCAACAGGCGTTAAGGAAAGACGTATAGAACTTCTGAGCACAACCCAAGGTGACGCTGCAGGACCTGAGCATGGGAGTCCAGGTCCAGATGTGGTCGAAGGCTAGCATGGCGAACTCACAGCCGAGGCAGAAGGCGATGGGGATGCCGCAGAGGTAGGTGAGGAACATGTAGCAGCAGTTTTTGCTGCAGTTGAAGCACTTGTACGAGTTTCTCCACACACAGTCGGCGCTGTGCTGGGCGTCAGGCTCCCCCAGAACATCCTCGAACGCGACCTTTGGAGAAAAAACGGAAGTTAGATGGTTAGAGAGGTATCAGACTCTTCTTGAACATGTTCAAACAAAGGTAGTGCACAGACGATAATGCCAGAGTTTTACAGAGCATCACCTAAAGGACCTACAATTATGTTTCAGTAAATTCTCTTAGTGCCAAGTTTAACGTAAGTGTCACGCAGAAGAATTGGTCTAAGTCAATCTAAGCACTATGGAGCTTCTAAAATCTTGAAAAAAGTAGAAACACTCTTTTCTTAACATATAGACTACGACAAATTGACAAACGCCAAAGGAATAAGGAGTTACGTCAGGCTCCCTTCGAACAAAACCTGTGCACAGAGAAGGGACCATGAATTTTAGGTCAACATCAAGTTCTCAAGGAACAAGTGACATATAATATTTTACATCTTGGAAAACCATTTCAACTAAACGAAGGTTGCAATCAACTCAATATGATAAAACGATTTACTGAAGATTTCAAACACGGGTAGTATCACTGAATGAAATGAGAATTATTTTTGTGGAAGAAATAAATGAAGTAATTGCGATCAGTTGTATCTCGAATGATGTAATTGACAATTTAAGTAATAATTGTTTCACGAAGGCAAAACCGAGGATAGATAGGGGTTGGTTGGGAAGGATACCCTTTGTTGAAAAATCTCACATGACTTATCTTTGGATTATAAGAGAATTGTCAGCATCGCTCAGGTCAAAAAGATTTATTCTGCCTGGGGCAGAGGCCAAAAGCTTTATCTCGGTATCGTCTCACATTGCTTAATCAAGTGTGATTTCAACCATTTAGATCAAGCATTGCTCGTCCAAGGAAACTGCAGCATGGTTCATGATTGAAGTTAAATAATAATATAATAGTTTATTATCGTGTCATGTGTTACATATACACATCTTAAAATCTTTGGTCACAACATTAAAAACACACCGGACCCCATAAGGTCGAAAAAACACCTTAAAATACATCAGATATAAAATACAAATATACATAAGCGAACAGCGAATAGACATATACACTTTATAGCATCCAAAAGGACATTTATATTTATAGATCCCAAATACCTATATACCTTTACATAACCCCACATACTTACATCCAAACCTACATACATTAATACACCCATACCTACATACTTACATCCAAACTTACATACATTAATACACCCATACCTACATACTTACCTCCAAACTTACATACATTAATACACCCATACCTACATACTTACATCCAAACTTACATACATTAATACACTTATGCCTACATACCCTCATAAACCCATACCTACATACTTACATCTAAACCTTCATACATTATTACACCCATATCTACATACTTACATACCCTAATTAATACCTACCCCCATACCTACATACATACGCCCATTATCTACAAACAAACTCCCACACCTATTTACAAATATTAAAACCTACATACCTACATCCACATGTATCCTCAACCTTACTAATACATACAAACTTAATACCTAAATTCCCCTTGACTCTATACTCATATCCCCATACCTAGACAGGTAGACCAGCATACATACATCCAATAATACACTCGGTCTATCATACTTACATCCTAATATATTTCACATTTCATCCCCTCTGTCTCATGGCCAAAACACAAGTTCACATTCAAACCAAAACAAAAACAAACACAAAAAAACAAAGCAACAAACGAACCAAAAGCTCACACTTACAAATATTATGCAACATACTTTGTAAGAAACATACTTTGTGAGAAGGAATTTTACAATTTGTATATAGTAAAATATTATATCTTGAAGTTTACATAATGATAGTTTATGATATGAACAAAGAGCTTCTGTGACGAAATAATGTTTAGGATGAGATGCCTTTTTTAAAAATTAAAGTCAGATTAAGTTAAGTATAAAGACTTTGTCATTTTAACAGAACAAGATACTTCAAAATGTCTTAATCTAAAATGCTTTAAAAGTATTATTAAAAATGCTTAAAAAGTACTAATAAAATGCTTTAAAAGTGCAATTAAATATTCTTTTAAAGTACTATCAAAAATGCTTTAAACGTACTATTAAAAATACTTTAGAAATACTTTATAAATCGGAACGAAATGCTGTTTGAACTTGCTCTAGTTTATTTTCTGCCATTAATTGTGATAGTTGACTTAATGACGTATTTTCATTAGTTTTAATCAGTTTATCAACAGTTTTCAAGTCCAAGCTGTTGTGAGTAGATAAAGAACGAGGGGCATAAATTTATTTGTGGAACATGCTCTCTTTAAGTCGACTAGATCACTGTGAATGATAAGAGGGAATACAGCAGAGACTGATCGACCGAGTGTTGACACAGGACAAATGCTTTTATTGATAGAACTGTTGAGCGACTTCACTTGAATACCCAAAACCTCTCCCTGGAGTGCTTTCAGGCTCTACCCCTAGCAACCGTTGCCAAGCAACTGAGAAACAAATCTAATCCTCACAACTTCTCATGTTACAAGAACTTTGTTGTGGACATTGAATTAACAAGATATGTTATTTACTTAAAGAAAAAAATGAATATCATATTTAGATTGGTATATGCACTGATTTAGCTATAAAACATAAATTCATAAACATAATATCTAATTATTACTTAAAGTCTAAGTTTTCTTTCGAATCAGCATCAAGAAATCTGTCTGTAATATTTTTTCAAGTTACAAATTTGGGACCTCACTATAAATGTGGCAAGTTCACTTAATGAAATAATAAAACGAATTTGTTGAGTACTTTTGAAAATATATTTTCAAGAATGACAGTTTTACGACATTGCTATTAGTTATATTTATATAAAAGTTAAAACTCAAATTATTGGATTTATGCTAATATTTCTCGAGCTTATTTCTGACAGTATCAACAACGAGGCTTCAACAATAGGATGTTCTGCTTTGCGAATCTCCCTGTTCAAGTAAAACTCCGTCCACTTCAGCAATTATTCCAAAGTGATAACGAGTTTAAGAACCAATCGATTTCCACGCTCTGGTTATCAATCGACTCACTATCGATTATCTTATCATAACACCATAGCAGAACGTTTACAGAGGAAATATGATCGGTGTTAGCTTGATCATGCCAATTAAGTTAGTCGCTTAAGTTAATCTACAAAGGAAAACCATGAAGTTACTCTGACACAAGCGTGTTGTGGAGCCGATGGTGCTATCAGCTTAATAATTGGCTGGATCGCCCATGCGATAAGTCGGTACTTGACATCTCTGGATCCTGTGGTTGTCAAGGAGAGGAAAAGACCTAACAATAATCAATCAGTTATTTTGTATTTGTTCCTTCAATTCTCGTGACCAAGTGCAAGAACTTGTGAACTTTAATAGGTAATTTCATTGTTATCTAAATTTTCGACGATTCAACAAATTCTGTAAAGAAAACAAAATTTCTGCGACTGCACGGTAGAATATATTTTCACGATGAAGTTGACCTGAGAGCTTTTGAATACAAACTCGCAAATTAGCCGATTATACGTTTTTACTTGTTTGAAGGTTATAGAATTTGTGATGATTTTGCTTTTTACCACGATACATGTCTCCAAGAGGTATATTTATTTTAAAAAATCATTGAAGTATTTTGATTTCAATGAAGAGATAACGTTTTGTATACATCAGCTCTTTTAGGACTATTTGACACACTATTTCAGGCAGAAGGTGATAGAATTCGACACGATTACTCAACTTTGAACCCAAGGATGCCAACATTGAATGGAACAGAGAGCACTATTTTCTTCCTGGCGAGATTTCGTTAATCACAAATTTAAATTCTTGTTTAATATTTGAGTTCCTTTATCAACTCAGCCTTTCATCCAACTCTTAAGTGAATACATCTTTATTGCATATAATTTCCCATCTCCAGTCTTTTTTATGTCTGACGGATATAATTGGTTAATCATTCTTTGAATTAAAATCTATTTGTATGGGTTTTTTAAAAAGTTTTTTTTATATAAATTTTGAAATAAACGCGTAATCCGCGTAAGAAAGAGTTCCTCTCGTTAGATTTTGTCTTTATGTAATACCTAGAAATAATTTGACTCAAAAGAAAGATATTTTAAATATTCAAATGACACAGCTTACCTTCAAATGGTCGTTGAGATTGTTCGGATCACGGTTCTCCATATCAACTTCCATTTCGAGTTTTTTTAAAAGCGAAAGCTTAAGAGCTTGCCTCAGATGTCAGAAGTGGTAGACCCAAAAGAAGAACTAAGACCGAAATTCAAAACATGGGCCCTTAAATTCAGAACCTCTTGGATACCAAACTGTTATTGCAGATTGCTAAGCAGCTAAGTGGTCAAAGTTTGCAAATATCACGAAATAGAGAGCCGCCCCTCCCTGTTTAATTAGGATGGAAGGGGTCACGTGATGGGTTCAAATTTCATGTCACCCCTTCTTCTGAGGTTTGCTTATCTTGAGCAACAGCTTATAACTAGGTAACCCCATGTACTTATACAGATATACATGAATTTCCTTTCAGGCCCACACGAAAAGTGAAAAATTAGGCAATGACCTTGTTGCAGTGACAACATTGATGAATTTGTGGAATTATGTTTCTTATAGGTACGACATGGATTTGAATTATTCAAAACAAAATTATAATGCATGTTTGAATTTAAGAAACAAGTTTATACCAGACGTAACGCCTTAATTTGAATTTGCAATACATCGGAGGAATGTTTACTTATTAAGAATCAAACGTTTTAGAGTTATTTGGCAACCTAGATGTAACGTTTCCACTTTCCGTATAAAAGATTGAGTTTTTTAAACGTGTATGGTTGCAATTCAATTTCTGACAGAAACGAAAATGCGTTATATCGGCATCTTAAGGTTTTCTTTTGCTTAAATGAATGTTTGACGTGTGCATAATTTTAAAGAATTGGCAAAGGATCGACTGTAGATTTATTTGATCACTTTATCTATTTTTACATGTATATATAAAGCTAGTTTTTTTAGATGAAGTCAAGAGGTCCAGGTTTCGAATCGGGCTCGGCACTCATGTCTGCAGTAGAAAACTGTTCTACACGCAGTAAGGTTTGGGTGAAAGGCTACACTAAATTTCAGCGCACGACCACCCATGCTTCGCTACTTTCAGCCGATGCTAGCAGATTTCACCTCAAAGCATAACCACTATACTGTTGCAGGCTTTCCCCCTGCAATAAAACTAGCAGCAGTCATACAAGTGAAATACTCTTGAAAGCTGCGTTAAACTCCAAACCACCTCATCTCCCTCACCTGATATGAAGTGACATCAACCAAGATATGTACAAACAATTGAAGGATGGGTATCTCTTCTCATTTCAGTACTTCAACATATGGCGATACAGAAAGCCATATTGCAATATGTAATGCCACATATTGGTACTTTTCATATTTTAGTTTATCCATGCTAAATAACTAAATTAACTAAATAACATAAATTAGAACAGTGATCAGTTCTCAACTGGCATCACTTATCTTAACTATAACCCATCTTGGTAAGATACATGCCAGTTGTAAGAAAGTCAACTGAATTTTATATGCCTTGAGTTGTAAACAAATACCAGTAATTTAACATCCCACGTGAACGAAGCTGCCGAAATGATATCATGCGTTGGTATTGATGCAGAAGATACTTACTAGGTTATAAACGTCATATATGAGATAAGTAATTTGAAGGTTAAAGATACATGCACACCATAATGCTGTGGTTACGCTATTTCGTCAACATTATTAAGGTTAATTATGTATAAAATCTTCGAAATAGATCAATTATGTAAATGATTGGATATTTCACTTGTCATTAATATAAGTAAACTTTTCTCGAATATTGTTAATCGTTGCACCAAAACAAAACACATGGTTGAGACAATTCGTAAATGCGTCGCCTATTAGTTCGTTATGCATTACATGTACTAGTGAGATAAGCTGGAGACGGCACGCATGTTTTACACACATTTGTTTACAAGAGAGAATTGATTGGGCATCAATAGAAAAGGTTTCCTGCCAAATCATTTATATTTCTTACTAGCTCAAGTTATGATATTCAGGTGTCTTGACTTGGAGGCAGGCATAAAGGTCGATTTACCGGTGATTAATTTTATCATTCCATTTAAAAATCTAATTCAACACTTATGTTGAATAGTTGTAAAATGCGTATGTCGTGGATTGTTTTTAAGGTTGGCAAGTTATGTGCTCTTTTTGGTCAAATATTCTTTTATTCAATACGAAGTAGTAGTTTGTAGTTAACGTAATTTATCAATATGTTAGTCAATGTCCTTTCTCTTTCTTCATATGATATGATTTATCTTAGAAATGTGGTTCAGTAAAATAAATAGAATTATACCAATATGTTTTGCCACCTGTTGAATGTTTTGTGGGCCCAACATAATGAACCGTATTCCTGTAGAAAGTGCTCAACAATAGGTTTTCAGCTTATTGTCAGTGTATCAGAAACATCTGATATTGGCAAACGCTACACAGTACTAGTGTGCTTTATGTTTTGCGGACCAATATCATTCACGAAAAACATGTTAACCTAATCTATATCAAAGAAATTGTTAATTTAGTTTACCTGCAAACTCATTTTTATACAGGTGAATAAAGAAGACGTATTCCCACATTTGAGATAAGAATATGTATTTATTGATGAAATAAGTATCCTTAAGCACACATTTTCATAGTTCCAGTTTCAAACTTTCATATGAAGATGAGCTCATCAAAAAGGGCCAGAGCAGAATAAGTTATAAAAACATCTTATCTTTGGCAAGTGTCATTGAATTGAATTAATAAGTTTCTGATTAAACATGCTTTTATTTGACGGAACAAAAGTAGGGGAATACTGTACATATTGATGAAATAGTTTAGTTAAAGTATATAAAAAGTCTCTTTAATTTATCAAAATGATAGAAAGTATTTACGAACCAGATGTACTTTGGAAATAGTTAGGAAGAGTTATTAATTTCCTTTTCTATCTATTTGCAGTGTAACCCGGCTTTCTTTATGATGATCAACTTATACAATCATTTCTGTCAACATTTTCTCTCCATGTGAAATAAGTCTAAAATTAAGGGATTATGAACGTTTACAATTTATGAATAACAATATATCTACATTTTCATAACATGAATGTATAAACTGAACAATTTCAATACAAGTCGTTTCCACAAAAAATACTCCAATAGGACCGTCTTTTTTTAAATGGCTTTTTTGTGCTCCATCTTCAGGCAACATTGAGAACGATTCCGTTCGACCTAGTTAAGTAATTCTTTTTCTATTGAGATCGGGACAGATCGATTTACAAAAAAAAAGATCAATCAGCTTATGATGACCCTCGCACAATCAATAACAAACTTATTGAAGGTCAACGCTGCATTAAGAACATTAAGAGAATAAATATATTTTGGCTGTGCAGTAAATATTTCACTTTCATCGAAGACTATCATTCTGTAAAAAAATATATGTACGGCTCATGTTTTTCATTTCTTGTAAATGTTTAGTTTCTTTGGTGCTGTGTCTTCAACTTTCTGTTAATCTTCTTAAAACATTTATTTATGATTTTTACATAATCGAAAGTTTAAACAAAAAACAAAATACATAAATCATAATTTCTTATATCATGGCTCGGTTCGATCATCATTCGTTAGTGGTTCAATCATGACCAGTGAATCTTCAATGGTGCCCTCTTGTTCATGTATTGAAGTCTAAATGTGAGTCAATTGATATGCGAATCCCATTTTTTTTGGATATTAGTCATATTTTAGTAAAATTCTCATGCAAGTCATTTACTGAAATTACCCCCGAGCTACCGAATACTGGATAAGCTAATTCGATCAGAAACCAATACTCATCGATCACTCTGGTTGAGGGTAGGACAACTGATCAGGGACTATAACTTTTTATGCAAAGAGTCCATTATGGGCTTAGGTCTGTCCTCAATACGGGCCTCGTTCTATGCAGAGGTAGCCGATATTTCTGTGTAAATAGAAGTAAGTGAATGGGAGACACTGACGCCATAGCAACCAGGGTGAAGCGTCCTTAGCAACCAGGTGTTTCACTCATCGATATGACGTTACCAAGGCCAAATCCGTCCGGTTTCCTGCGGGAACTTTATCCTTTATCATATGCTATGGTGAAAATGAAATATGAATTATTTTGATATAGATCACCGATAGTCTTTCTGCGTACGAGTGATTTGACGTTTTCTATATGGACCGGTTATTTGTGTTTGATGAAAAACAATATTTGTTACTCAATATTTAATCCAACGAAATAATGGCTTCAAAATTCATTAGTTTGCAATCGTTTTGTTTTCTATTGAGTTTCATCGCCCTTATTTCCTTTTATCTGCAAAGCTTCTTTTTTTCGTTTCAATAAGCGAATGGATGTACAATACAGTGTCTATTTAGTTCACTGTAATAGACAAAAGGAAGCGCTTACTTAGAATACAATCAATGAAATATAACTGTTACGGCATGAATCAAAACAAAATGTTAGACAAATTTGGTTTGTTTCAACTTTGTGTCCAAACAAACAGATGCAGATGCTGATAAGCTATCAGAATTTACTGTAAATACAATTGTAATAATTGTATTTTCTCTCACCAAATGTATGTATTTCTCAGAAACTCCCTTTTCATTTTTCCATCATAAGGAGATTTTTTAACAAAGCCCATATAATATGAACCTTTTACTTTAACCGATCCGTCGTTTCTGCGCTTTTCTTTGTAGTTTTGAAAAGCTCTGTATTCGGAAACAATTTCAGTTTAATGAATGACATTTACCTTTTGTCCAACCCACATTGCCCAAAGCTCTTCAGGATAAAAAAGGGTTAAAAGATATGATGATATTTACATTTAAAAAGGTATTCAGTCTTTATGTGGACAAGGATTTTTCAGTTGAAGAGCCGAGTGTTGAAATGACACCTCTCTCAACAAAAGCAGCTCACAGATTCTCGGTTATTGACATAGTAGAGCAAACTATCTCACTCCTGAATGATAAACATGTTTGCTCGTGCTATTCTAGGGGAGAAATCAACCAAGTATGGCCATGTTGTGATGAACGCTACCAGCCTAGCAACTGGGAACAGTGAATGCATGGCCAGAGGTTTTGTCTGTCCATTCAATGGTTCAGTTGATAAAATATAGTTCTCTTTATAATGATGTAGTGGCAAGTTATGTCGCGGATTCTAGAAGAGTTTGTCCGGAAATTTAAAGGTTCAATAAATAACCAAGTTATACCAAGAGGACAGGAGGCATTGTTTGAAGAAATTGTTTGTTGCGAGCTTTGATGTTAAAGATTTATATATGTGACGCAGGAAAGTGCTGAGTTCTAACTGAAGTCATGATGAAATTTACATGAAATTGACAAGAGCAATATGAAAAGATGTATTGTAATCCAATTAACTTTCTACGTAGGTTTAACATTTTAACATGTATTTAACCTGAATGATAAAACCCTCATAGAACTAACAATAAAAGTTGGCTTTTTGGTAGAGTGTATGGAATATACGTTTTGAGTTAAGCGCTGGTGACAGCTATGACACCAAGGTATGTTTTATAGTGAACATCATATATTGTAGATGTCGTTTTGTATAAAGTATATTTACAATATTCAACTGATTGATATTAGATTTGAGTAACGTTCCCTGGAGAATAATGTTCATGTTATTAAGAACATTGGAATTGATCTGCCAACACTATTGAATACAATTTCAATAAATTTTCGCGAGAAAGGCAAACAAGTCCATGTGATCAGTCAAAAAACATCTGGTCACATGTTGTTAAGTTTCAGATGGAGTTTGATGTCATTCATCATTCTATTTTAAAGAATGACACAAAATATTACAACATTTAGAATTCTAGTTGCTGACTTACAAAAATTCGATATTTGATTAAAGTTCAAGTTGACATAGCGAAAAACATTATATGGACATGATGGGAATGAGTCAACGATACCACCACTGTTACTCCGCTCCTTTGAATGTTTGTTTAAAGTTATTAGTTGAGAACCAATGAACTATCTTGTTAAAATTGAAAGGATTATTTCTTGTCAGTTTTCCTTGCATATAAAGTTAGATCAATATGTAAGAGCGGTCATTTTGGAGATACTTTTATAATTGTTAGTTACACATGCGTTAATGGTAAGACGTCATACGTCACTCATATATATACGACAAGCACCTAACGTGTCCTTCACACTGGTGAAGTCACAATCAAAATATGTATTTCAGTTATGGTTACGGGTGTATAGGATGGTGCAGGTACATTCAAAGAGATGAATACGTGAGCGATATCTATCATAGAATGTACCCTCTATTTATCAATGAATTGAATCTGAATTCAATGGTGACTTTTGCTATTGAAGTTGTGTGCAATAGGATTTATTTTGTAAAGATTTGTAATCAAAAGGAAAGAGGTCATTTTAAACTTTCATTTCTATTATTTTTTAATATAACCATTGGCTTTCGAACATTTCAAACATTGGGGAGGGAGGAGATCTGTCGTTTGATAGCGCGGATCATAATATTATTGTAATTTCACTTTATTCAATGTTTAATACATCATAATGGGTTTTCCTACTTTCTGAATGCTTTTTGATGAAAATATGCAAGTGAATAAGTTTCATTTTATACAGGAACAAAAATCATTCTTCTGTGCTCCTTTGCTCCCGTTCTCCTATTAAAGAAAATGTTTAAGATTTTTCATTTTCTTTTGGATCGATTGCAACATTAATCGATTGGACCATTGATTGAGGCCCAGTGAGAGTGATTTTCTGAAAGGGTTTGTATAGTGTTTTGATGTTTCCATGCACACAGTCTACAGAAGGTTGAAGCCTTTGTCCAGCCTACACCAGATGCTTTATAGGCTTATAAAGGATATGTCCTGGCTATGTCCTTATTCCCCTCACTGCAATGGCGTCTATCAATAACAGTTCAATGCCTGGGATAATCGATACTGATATCATATTGGTTTATAATAAGAAATGACTCCCATTTTGTAATAAAAATGAAAAGGAACGAAAATAATAATGGGGGTAAATAAGAAGATATATTATTATCAATGATTGTATTCGAACAAATGTAAATAATCGGTTTTACGGTGCTCTCTTACAATGATAATTGCTATTATCTTTGAAAACAACGAAAACAGTTAATTTATAGTTAATTCTACACAATAACGAACATTATATTTATATATTTTAACAACCAATATTATAAGAATCTTTCTTATATGTAATAGAAAATGCTATTTACAAGAATTTACAGAACAACAATACTACTTATATAAAATCTAGGGGAAAAAAACACAAACACAAAAACTGTTTGAATGACATTATAGAAATTTAACGTATATGCTGATGATATCATATTAGTTTCAAGCACAGTTAAAGGCTTACAGAGAGAGATAAATAAAGAAGGACTATTATGATAATTGGAAACTAACTGTTAACCAGGCTAATACAACAAAAATTGTTTTTTAATTGGGTAAAATTGCTCTACATAAATGACACAGAATATGTTTCATGATTTTTATATGTCGGTTGAATAAATTACCATATGACCTGGCTTATGTTCAAATCGATCCTCTAAACTTTCATCTTCATTTCTAAAATTTCAAAATAATGATATTTTCTTGTTTTCAATGATAAATAAAAAACAGCGATAAAAATTAAAGGAAGTCGAAAATCTGCGTACAATTTTCATGGATATTAGTTAAAGGACCAACTAATTACTACCAATCAATTTTGTCTTTATGTCTGCCGTAAATTAGTTTATAGAATTACGTTTGAGTCAATGGCGCGAGCAATTGTCTGGTTTTCGACCAAAAAACACGACTGTAATCTGTTTCTTGTCACTGTATTTAACTCATTAGTACTATAATACTGATTTTCAGAAAGAACAACTATATCTAAATAAAATAACACCATTCATGAAGTTTGACATATTTGACTCCAACAACATACTCTGTGGCCCTAAGGGGTTGGACTGGAGAAACTGCCTCATATAAATACTTGGGTGAGTATTCCACTAATCATCTATTCTGTCAGTACTCAAAGCAAAGGCATATATGCAAGAAAAGATATATTGAGAGGAATTTGAAAATCTATATCATGGGTGGCTTGTGTTACAACCTTTCTGACGAAATATTCATCAAAATAAAGAAAAGTAGTATTTTGAAATAATTCACAATTTTGCTGACTCAACAATTTTAATTGTAACTATTATTAGAGCAAGTTCTATTATCTGTTTTTCTTAGAAAGTAGATGTTGTTGAATGAAAATGATTTATATGAATGCGTTCAGGTATATATTTTAAGATAATGAGTGGGAGAAAGCATGTTTTTGGTCCAAAAATAGCTTGAATGTTATTCAAATTTGAGGAACGGACATCCTTAAACGATTTGATGTCTTAGAAAATGTTTATTTTTTGCTTATAAGAAATGTCTAGGGTAAAAAAGACGTATCTGTTTGTATTGTCAACGGAGTATGTGGGAGATACTCGTTGTATATCGAAAAAATTTATTAATTATCAAGTACTGTCTAAGAATATTAACGATGCCTTTGTACATATTAACAAGAAAATGATATGCAATGATGCTACTATACTGGTTAGCACACACTTAAACGTTATTACCTATCGGCTTCGTCAACGTTTGGCATTCACAGTCTGTAGAATCGCATTCCCATTTTTCTACTCAGTTAAACAAAGACGCAAGTTAATATATATCTCTAAAATTGGTCAGATAGTCCTCCTATAAAATGATAAAAGATTCCATTTATCAAAAAAGCATTACTTTTAGGTCTTAACAAATAGGAAAACAAGGTTTTCATTATCAAAGACAGATTTCATGATACCACGTGAGTTATCAGATAACCACGCACATGTTCATCGTTTACATGGCTGCCTAGAGCAAAGGAGTATCGCCCAATCTAAACCTAAGATACAACCATATGCAAACCCATACAATCATATACCAAATCGTTCTTTCTAAACCTAAAAAACCACCATATGCAAAACCCATTCAATCACATACCAAATCGTCCAATCTAAACCTAAAATACAACCATATTCCAAACCATTCATTCATATACCAAATCGTACAATTTAAACCTAAAATACAACCACACACCAACCCATTCAATCATATACCAAATTGTCAAATCTTAACCTAAAATACAACCATATATCAAATATCAAGCCTTCCAAATACATTATCCATAATTCATGGATTTAGTCCCAACTTATCCTCTGACAACTCACCCAAACAAATGATCCAAAAAGTATATTCTTTATAGATTGATCCCCAATATACTTTTCACATTCTCTATTCCTTGTCTTGTGAGACTAAACCTATATGTTTATTAAGCATACATAAACAAAACGCCGTGTATAGAATCAATCTTGTGAGACTAAACCCATATGTTTATTAATTATACATAAACAAAACGCCGTGTATAGAATCAATCTTGTGAGACTAAACCCATATGTTTATTAATCATACATAAACAAAACGCCGTGTATAGAATCAATCGACAAATATATCAGAGATGTCTTAAATAATTAAATGTTTGTTAAATAATACGACTGTATGTAATAGTCATACAATTGTAAGAGATAATCAATATGAGATTATTAGGGTTAAAGAGTATATTTGAAAGGTTGGACGAAATAAGTATTCAACTCAGACATCTTCAGTGTCTCAGTGAAGCGACAATTGATCTTTCTATTGTGCCATGCATAATCCTCCAGTGTGTGAGAATATGATATACTACTATTGAGTGAAACCCGTGAAATTGGAGGTTCTCATTATTTTCTGGTCGATTATATATATGAAAGATAGAAGGTCGTTGACTTGACAAGAACGGAACACAACCAACTCCTACTCAGCAACACACGAAGACCATATGCCATCCCATTCAATCACGTACCAAATCGTCCAATCTAAACCTAATATAAAACGTACAATTTAAACCTATAATACAACCATGTTCCAAACCATTCATTCATATACCAAATCGTACACTTTAAACCTAAATACAACCATATATCAACCACCAAGCCTTCCAAATACACTATCCATAATTCATGGATTTAGTCTCAAATTTTTCTCTCACAACTCACCCTCACAAATGAACCAAAAAGTATATTCTTTATAGATTGATACCCAATATACTTTCCACATTCTCTATTCCTTGTCTTGTGAGACTAAACCCATATGTTTATTAATCATACATAAACAAAACGCCGTGAATAGAATCAATCGACAAGTCGTCTACAAAATCTATGTCAGAGATGTCTTAAATAATGAAGTGTTTGTTAACCATGATGAATCAACCATGACATGTTTTTACAATGGAAATGAAATAGTTTTCCTTTTCTTAGAACACGGATGTTGTAATTGTATGAGAAAATCAATACAATTGTATGTAATAGTCATACAATTGTAAGAGATAATCAATATGAGAATATTAGGGTTAAAGAGTATATTTGAAAGGTTGGACGAAATAAGTATTCAACTCAGACATCTTCAGTGTCTCAGTGAAGCGACAATTGATCTTTCTATTGTGCCATGCATAATCCTCCAGTGTGTGAGAATATGATATACTACTATTGAGTGAAACCCGTGAAATTGGAGGTTCTCATTATTTTCTGGTCGATTATATATATGAAAGATAGAAGGTCGTTGACTTGACAAGAACGGAACACAACCAACTCCTACTCAGCAACACACGAAGACCATATGCCATCCCATTCAATCACGTACCAAATCGTCCAATCTAAACCTAATATAAAACGTACAATTTAAACCTATAATACAACCATGTTCCAAACCATTCATTCATATACCAAATCGTACACTTTAAACCTAAATACAACCATATATCAACCATCAAGCCTTCCAAATACACTATCCATAATTCATGGATTTAGTCTCAAATTTTTCGAAAGGTGGGACGAAATAAGTATTCAACTCAGACATCTTCAGTGTCTCAGTGAAGCGACAATTGATCTTTCTATTGTGTCAGGCTTAATCCTCCAGTGTGTGAGAATATGATATACAGCTATTGTGTGAAACCCGTGAAATTGGAGGTTCTCATTATTTTCTGGTAGATTATATATATGACAGATAGAAGGTCGTTGACTTGACAAGAACGGAGCACAACCAACTCCTACTCAGCAACACACGAAGACATTTGTTGAAGGAACGACACGACACGCTCGATATGATAAAATGTTTATTGTGATATTATTATCGTTATCAAAACTCAATCTAGTTTTATAATCTATATTTTTAGTTGTGACGTCATGATGTATTTAACGTTTTCAGGTTTTAAAGCTTTAAACGTGCCTGGTCTCGACAACAAAATTTTATTATTTCATTTTCAGAAGTTTATTGCCTTTGTTTGAATTACATTAATGACACGTTTGAGACGATAAGATAAAGTTTTTTTTAATTAAACCTAGATTTGGTTTTACATAAGTTATTAAACGTTTTCGGTTTTATAATCGATATATAATGTCGTAAAATTTTTCTTTTCTTACAAATTAAACGTCAATTGTCAAATATAGCAATAAATAATTAAGTGACTATCTATCTTAACCCCCATAAGAAAATAATCCTATAACTTTACATACATAGCAGACTGTAGACATATTAGTTACACACAACATTGTAAATAATGAAATATCTAAAAGATGGAGGAATTTGATTGAATCACAATAACATAGTAATGAAATTCTTGCTTACCAAAGGTGAGTAAAATTTATTTGTTTCCATTCTTCATTGACACCATTTGGGAATATTTAAAAGAGCATTTGATAATTATTTTCAATTCGTTATAATCAAGACAGTATACGATATAACTAGGTGTGATTAATTTTTAAATAGTGATACATTGATCTAGAAGTTTGATTGTCTTATATACAATCAAACATGAATTTTGACTGACAATCATTTGGAGAAGATGGAACATAAAAAAATAAAGTTCCTTACTTGTTCAAATTTAGATTTTGTTTTGAATTTGATCTTGGGTTGAATACACAAAAGTTACGTGCCTTCCAAACAATTGATTGTCACAAACTTCTTAAACAAGATTGAATATCAATTTCACCCATGGTTGATATCAAATATATATCTGAGGTCGTTGTACTTCCAATACTAAGCAATACACGAGCTATTCCCGACAACTGAACAGAGAAAGTCAGCTTCGCGTGGGGTGGAAAAACAGCAAGCTCTGGGACTCAATCAAGTAAAGGGTATAGAAAGTTATAGATCCGTCACGCCTCACTGAACATACATTAACAAGGATCGGTGTATTGATCATATAAGATGGATAGTCATGGTCCATATGAATATCGGCCTAGGTTAAACTGGCTGCGAATATCCTTCAGACAGACTCACTTCAGTCTTGAAACTTATTCTTGTCGCGTCGATAAGAAAACAAAGTAGAAAGTAAATTTATTGGCGTAACTTTATTTTTTAAAATAAATTATGATAAAGTCTTATTTCATCCTGTCGCAACTTTCAATGTAATAGCTATAACAGTTATAAATATGAATACTGTGAAACAGGGTTAAAACCTAACTTGAATCAGCGACAGTTGATTTCTCTTTAGAGGAAAAGTTTTTATTTTTCAGTAGTATATGCGAACTAAGTGAATAATTTGAAAACAAATTCGGTCAATTTTCGCCATGATGATTTTCAAAGTTTATACATAAATCATAGTAATTTCTGTATCGTCAAGTCAAATTCAATATAGTTTTAATTTACAATAACATTTAGTTCAAGATACAAATAATACTGTACCTCGAACGTTCTACAGTTAATTGTGAAATGTAAAATTAAAGGATAAATTGTCACTCAAGTTTTCTTTCATTTCTAAATATTGCTGATAAACATATGGTCGCCTTAATTAGCATTTCGTATTATCTGAACATATAATTTTGCAAAATATTGACGTGACAAGACATAAATGCATAAAAGAGGTGACTTGACTACTGCAGATTGCCTCATCTTCCATTCTTTCAAGAAAAATGTGAAAAATATGTCTCTGCAATGTATTTTTTAAGAAAGATTTGTAGATCAGTCACGGAATTTTTCAAGAAAGGTAAACTTTAAACACAGAAAGACGCGGTTCATTTGAATAAATGTAAAATTTCTTGATCAAGATTTATCAAATAGATAACGTAAAATAGTTTTATCGTACAGTCATATTTCAAAATCGAAAGAATATTCGTGTAGATGTGAAGATGAAAACAAATTACTATATACACTAGTGTACATCACACGAGGAAGTTTTTTAAAATTTTGTTTATTAATCGTCATTGGTAGCGTAAGTGGTATCGAAAACAGCCTTACAGCTAAAGATCAATGTAAACGTTGATATGGGGATTATATTACCGCTTCTCATTATCATAGAGTATTTCTGTTGTCGTCAAAACTATAAGAAACAGAGATTGACCAGTATAAATCATTACCCTATAAAAAGGTATGTTTAACATGTGCTGGTGTTTTCAGAACACGCTAAACATAAACTTTTTACAGTAATAAATGTGCAAGTAAGTACAAGTCACGTACTATTGGGAACATTGCAAATAAACTGCATGTACAAAATCTGATTTAGGAGTTAATGGATTTCACCACACTGAGTTCTTTTCTGGAATCATCTTTTATAATTTCATGATTTATTGTGTAATAGATTAACAAATATTCTCATTTAAACCAATCAAAAGAACTATGAAAAAACGGAGATCTATCAACATCAATTAAGTATTACAAATGTAAAATAGGCTTCATTTAGTACTTCGTCCAAACATTAGCTCCCCTTCACATCAAAAACACAAGAACTAAAGTAATACATAATATAGATTTAAATGGCATAATAATGTGAACATTGAAAAATGATGATAGGCTGTCTTGCTAGCGCAATATGGAATACATAGTTATTCAAGAGAGGACAGTCTGTCTGTAACAGTAGAGGCAAATGGTTTATAGTTAAATATACTTTGGGTAATTGAACTAAAATAAACAGACACTGCACGCAACGGTTTTGGCAACACTACCACGGCGATTTAATAATGATAATAACTCGGGATTTTAGGGTTGGGTGAGTAAATATGATGAAAGCAGGGTGAATTAATTATTCAAGCTGATAGGTAGGTGCAAGCATTTTGGGGAATGGGTGGTAGCATGTAACAGAGGCTTAAAAGAAAGAAATACATGCGGGGAAATTAAGTATTTTGAAGACAAAATATGTCGATTTGTATGAATCTTTGGTTTGTCCAACAGTTACAATAATGTAATTCTTTTCTAAAAGTTATCTAAAAGATCGAAGTTCACAGCAAAGTTAAATCCTGAGAAGTGTAACACTAAAAAATATATTATGTGCCCTATATTTAGTAAAGAGCACAGAAAACTTCATCGACGTTCCGATTGTCTAAGGATTTCCCTTTTTGCGAAAACGAGGCTGGGGATTCCCCGATCTGCAGATGTCGCTACCGATATTACCCGCATAACATTACTGATCCATCGGACGCGAACGTATCATCGTAAACAACACGAATAAACTCCCAGCAAACCACGATGCTTCGGTGCATGATCAGAAGAAGATTTCCCAAAACATTTGTTATATTTCAACCAATATTAAGATGTTGTAAACCAAGGAACGACAGCAAAGGGCTGAATAAATTTATTCGTGAACATGTTTTAGAAAATCGGCGACTGCTACACTCTGCAGTAGTGTGTTCCAGACGAGGACCGCTTCAGTTCATTCCAAGACGAACATTTGCAACTGATGCATTTGAAGACGAGAACTTTTCGCTTGAAGATAGACTTATTGAAAGATGGATTTACGAGGTGGATCCGTTTGGCAAACTCGTCGTCTGCTCTCCATTCGATCTGGAGATTTCCACCTTGAATCCTCAGGAGTACCCGGATATGAACAAAGCGTTGGTGACCATGATAACGAAGGAAGATGGACAGAATGATAAAGCGAGATCCTTCTCAGATATCTACAATCTTAACATCGATCAAAATAAGGAATCAAAGACATTAACAGTCAGTTCATCAATGGCAGATGGAATTGTACTTCCGATTATATGCAGTATTAAAATTCCTCTCAAATTTGGTAAATATATTTTGGTGTCTTCTGCTTTCACTGCTTCAACTTCCCCTGCAAGGAATATCTCATGCCACCTTTAACCACTTGCTTATTTAGTCTTGCTTCATTTCCCCATCATCCTGTGCCACCTCTCCAGCCTACTGCAACTGAACTTGACATGATGTAATCATCTGGAGGTTTCTAGTTATCTTCGACGTGAGGGCTGCATTCAGACCATGAGATTTTGTGCGATGCAACAACGTTTAAGTTTAAACAATGATGGAGATGTGCGCACATTAATTTTGCCTCGCTGGGGAGGTAGTCATTGCATGTGATGTCATGTGGGTAAAAGGCTTGTGGAATCATGTTTTCTGCATGTGCACACGATAATCACATTTTCAAAAACTAATTTAACATTCTTAACTTTTGTCTGCTAATAATTCTTCTATATCTAGTGAAATTAATCTGATGATTTTAAGATTCCATTATGTGACTTTGATTTTCATGATTGAATGTATATAGTAGCTTAATAACAGATTACACACTTGAATATTATGATTGTGAAATTGACTTGTAAATATGAATGTGATATTTCTTTTTAATATGTATTACGCTATTTTCTTATTCAAACAGATCTCCAGGTTACAAATTCTCAGCCCATCACTGTATCAATAAAGAAGACGGAATGTGACAACATTGATGTACAGCTTTCAAGTGGAGACTGTAAACTTAAAACAGTCAAGGTAAACATGGAATGAATTATTGTTTAACAACAGTAAAGATGTCAATTTGTTACATCGAGCAGAAATAAAGTATTCTAATCAAAAGTTTGATATCTTTTTTAACATGAGCATTTGAAATACTGCAGGATGTTTCTTTATATTAATTCATTCGTTATGGACTATGTTAAGCTTTACCTCAAAAATAACTTTGTAAGAACTTAATGTGCATTTGAAAAATTATTTCAGATTTCATACGCTTCATAATTTTTTTAAGATAAGCATTTGAAATACTGAAAGGTGTTTCTTGGTATATTTTCATTCAACATTTACTATGTAAAGCTGTAACAACATCAAAAACTTAATTTGTATTTGAAAAATTATTTCTCAATTTAGTATGTGTCAAATATCTCTACATTTAAGTGTGGCAAGGTATCAATAGAATGTAAAGACGGAAACATCACCAGTCAGACTCTCCTCCAAGGGAACATCAGACTGAAGACTGGCCGCAAAGGGGTGAGTGAGTAGAAGGGTCACGGTTCAGATATTTCACGATGTAATACATATCACGATATCTTATTATGATATAATTCTACACAATACAGTCACAATACACTATTTTCAGGGAATTTTGATGAAAAGATCTATTAACTTTTCAGAAGCAGCTTAATTTTCCATGGGCAATGATATCAATATGTCAGCTGATAAACTCATTCTATGAATGCGGGTCGACATTTCAGTCCACATGTTTAATCATGATTTTTCTATCTATGTCAACATTATCTTTCATAAATAAAGAAGTTGAATTTCCATTATGCTTTGATTGTGAATCAAGATTTCATACTTTCAATTTTAACATGTTCATCATCACAGAAAATAGTTGGGAAGCGTATGCAAGGAACAACACTGACATGCGAAAGTGAAGCAGGAGGGATAATCGTGGAGTCTATATATGCTGACAACAGCAAATTCTCATCTTGTAATGGAAATATTCATCTCGGGAACTGTCACGGAAATACTGAAGTAAACATAGACACTGGACACCTGATAGTGGGTCTGTATAGATCTTTATGATACAGAAACCTAGTTCAAGATAGTAATGTTATAGGTAACATGTTATAACATCTGTCTGTGTTGCACAAGCCACTGAAAAGAGAGCTGGCGTAGCAATTGCAATTGCGGTACAGTTGAGATGGCTTTTCCATTCTTCTACACCTCAATAATAAAATCTTATTGTCAGCGAATATTCGAGGTGAATAAGTTGAAATTTGTTGAGTATTTGTGTTTTGTGTGGTTTTTCGATTATACAAAAGAATTATTAATGAATATGGTTAAACAATCACAATAAACATTTTAAGAATTAACAACAGCATGACCTCTGAACCTCTGAAGTTTTAATCAACTTGATAATACAGAGTTATATTTTCTCGAGACGGTTTTGATTACTTTTTTTGGGGGGGAAGAAAATTATTCACTGAGTCAATATTAAATGTAATACCGTATTCGACGTGATAAGCGCCCGGGGCGCTTAAAAAATTGGTAAAAGGGGGCGCTAATTAAAACAATAAAAATGTCCTCAAGTTTAGTCTTGAAAGTGTTTTCTTACGATACACATGTCTTTTGTTTTACCAAATTACAAGCCTTGATTACACTGAATTGTTTTTTGTGTTTTATGTAATATATGGTAAATAGTTGAATAATAACTGGGGGTCTTGAAATACCCTGTATTCTTCAATTTAGTGGAAGTAAAAGACTTATTGCAAGACTGAAAAACCTTCTTCAATGAATCAGCTTGCAAGGTAAGCGATGTTGAGAGGTGGGCGCTAAATCAGGACACATATTGTTCAGTCAAAAACGTGGTGGGTGGGCACTTATAGGGGAGTGGGCGGTTATTAAGTCGAATACGGTAATTTAAAAAATCTGTTCCGATTGACTTCCCAGACACTATTATTCAAATTTTTATCAGTATTTAGTCCTTTCTTAAATATTGCATTGACATACCTCATGTAAATAGTGCATTTTTAATTTGAGGACATTCTGCCAAAAACTCTGCAAAAAATGTTACCTGTTTGTGTGTCAACAAGAAGATCATGCAAAGCCTTATGAGCTACTTAGACAATGGCTTTATGTAAATCAAATTTTTTACGCCCTTAATAGTTGTCTGACTTTGACAATTTGTGCTATATAATTTTAGATACCCTGGATGGAAATCTGAAAGCTGAGGTTGACCGTGGCAATATTGATGTATTTATTGAGCGACATGAAAATGTGAACATGTCAAGTAAATCTGGTAAGTTATATCCTTATCTATACAGTGTTAGCTTTTGAAAATCAAAATCAATGTTATTTAACTGATAGTAGTTACCCGTTTGGAATTAAGTTTGTTGGACCATTTAGATGGAGCTCTAATCAGACAATCTGTTTATATATTATCAAATGTACATATTTCTTTTATCAATGAGAAGGGAATTTAAGCTTCTCTAAAGGAATTAATGCGACCTTTTAAAATGCTTTAAATCAAATTTTCTCAGAATAGGTAAGAAACTTGCCTGGCTTGTGTGTGTTTCTGATCTAATTACCACTAAAAAGGGTCATGTGAAGTGACCTTGTCTATTATCATTCACCTTCAATAAATTTAACCAATCACAGGCCTGCTAACATATTGGATACTTTCCTACCTTCAATACTGATTGGCTGGAGAGAAAAATCGCTTAACTTGCCCTGGAGCAATATTTTCAGGGAAGAAGAAAGTGATGTGCAAGGTTCACCTGCAATCTAATTTTTATGACTTAACTGAAAATACAAAGAACTTCTAAATTTCTAGTAATTTTCAATATATTTGGATGAGCTTTCATTTAATCATCATTAGGTAATAGAGTTTAATTATGTCAATGTCAAATATGTTTTTAGTTCATTTCTTTTCATACAAGTCACTTCTAAATACTTCGGAGTTGATTACTTAATTTTAGATAATTAGTCCTCAAACTATTTTTCTCTTAATCAATTTGTCACCAAATTGCAGGTCACATTAGAGTGAAATGTCGAGAGGACCTGGAAACCAAAGTGGATATGATTGCTGACAAGATTGAGGTGGATGAGAGTATCAAACTTGACTACACAGAGTCCAAACATGACGGCCAGACAAAGTACTCAGGTCAGTGCTGTATATGCTGATTTTATGTCCTCTTCTTTCACTTTTGATAAGGGATGAACTCGCAGAGACATTTGCACAACAAAGATTGTCAGCTTTTGCAATGTCTACGGATGTGAACATCTACGGGAACAGTGTTCACTGCTCTGTTTCATTCATAAAATGTACACATTTTGTGTATGTTACTGTTAGGGCTGTGCAATAATACCGGTTTACCGGTTTATACCGGTACAGAACCATGCAGTACGATTATCGCGATATGGTTTCAATTCTGCAATATATTGGGCCTCCTTTCACAAAAAAAACGTAACAGTTTTTTGGTAACTTTGGTAACAAATTCAACAACAAAACGATGTTTTACACGGTGAGCTGTACATATTTAGGCAGAATCAGTTCAGTCAATATATCGCAATATGTATTGCAATATCTCTCAAATTATTGCAATATATTGCAATATGAAAATCAGGGCAATATCCAGCCCTAGTTACTGTACACACAAATCAATAACTTCTTATTTCATGAAAGTAACCACATCATTTCTCCTTTTGTTTGATGAGTCTTAACGTTTATTGAGACTTTCATTCAATGTCTGTGCCAGCTCTTCAGTGTAAAAAAGCCCTCGAAATCATAACTCAATTATGGACACTGACTCAACCCATGAATTTTAATGAAATGCGACAAGGCATGTGGCTGTGGTCAAACCATTTGAAGAAGAAATCCCTAGGCAATACGAGTTCAAATCATGATAAAGTCAATATTTTGAAACTTTTATTCTTAGGAACACGGTCGATTTTACTTAGACTGCAAGGAGAGTTATGTGCTGTGAGAGAACTTATGCATACGTTAAGTTGTCGAATAGAATTATTTTGGCTTGCAATTTTTTTGTGGCTTACAATGTTTTTATCTCTGTTCACTTGTTGGAACAAGAAAAAGCTTTTATATAAGGATATTTTATGTGTGACTCCATCGGAAATTGAAAATGTCAAACATTTTTATATTTACTACATTCAATCTCTCTATGCTTTCAGGGTTTATGGCCAGCGAAGTTGATGGGCAAATCAGCGCACACACGAAAAAGGGAACTATAAGTGTATCAACTCAATCCTGGCTCTCCTCGATGGGACTCAAGTTTCGTTCTTAGGTCAATGATATTGGCAGATTAGAACATCTCAATATTGCACTGTGATAATGGCATAAAAGTATAAAATAACTATTTAGGTTTGAAGTGGAAAGAGCCATTGAGTGTTTCTAGTAAAAATCATTTGTTAACATGTATAAATGCTATCAATCATTTATTTAAAACATGATTTATCAGAATAAATTTTAAATTATGACAAGTTAGAGTAAATTTGTTATATACAAAGGAACTGTCATTTTGATTCTATGTCTTTCTTCTTCCTCATAAAATGACTTTGTATTTAGACTGGGAATCTTGAAATACCTGCTTATTTGGGGCCAAAAAATCATCAAAAATCATAAGCTTATCTTTTAACAAAATTTGATAAAAAAGTTTTGGCTTATCAATGGCTCTTTAACCATCACTTTACAATCACATCCACGTACATGTTTTCTTTTTTTGTGTACACCCATTACAGTTTACTGTCTGCAGAGAAATAAATTTATAAAACTTTTCCGTGTTTTTTTTTTTTAGCAGTTTAAGTGACATGAGTAGAAAAAAATTCAAATTAGTGGGCAATAACTTTAAAGAAAGATCCCTTACTTTACAAACAGTAGACATAAATATCATCTCAACATTTCTAAAGACCTCGTATACCATCCCTCACACTCCTCTTACATAGGGTTATCGCAAAAACAAATCTCTAAAATTGAGCATGTTTAAAAAACAGTACGATACACTTCCGATATACAGCGATTTTCAACCATTTCTTTTCGTAATTTTCTCTAGTTCTGCTTCATGAATAAAAATTAGTTCAAATTGTTCCCAAATCATTAATTTTGCTGAAGTGGAAGTAAACACCAACTCGCTCACTAAAATTCTTGTTTTTTTTACTCTTAACCAAAATCTTTTGCTATTTTCCCTCAATAGCCACTAAAACATTTTGACCTGATGTATGACAAAAGCAAAAATGTTTATTAGCATCACTTGATAGTGTGGTGTAGATGTAAGCAGCTTAACACTAATAACACATGTGCATTGCAATGGATAATCGATTCCAAACAATTGGTAGAGTACAAGGCACCATACCCCTTTTTCCTTACAGTTCAGTTACAGTTCTAAATTTGCACAATGTAATGCACAATGATTGTTTTGTATTTAAGCCAATCTCTATTGGAAGTTTAATTGTCATAAAATCATTGTTTTAGTCCAAAACTTTCAACTGACTTGCTGGTAAATAACACAATACAACCAGCTAAGTCATCGTTAGTAAAACTCAGTAGTGGATTGTTGTCATTACTTGTTTCCAAATTCATTGAAATCAAATCATTGATTCACTCTTTAGTCTTATATGGGGTTGTTTCTCGTCACTCATCAATGATCTGAGGAAATCCCCCAGAGATCCATGTCCACATGAACTTTGAACAGGGAATGACCCAACAGTTTGTCATTCAATAATTTCGTAGGGTTTACCACTATTCGACCAATCAGATTCCGGCTTTCATGAGTACTAGCCTTATCATTAAAGATGACTTCACCCAAAATTAATACATGTATGTAACACCCCTGTATTACTTAATATCCGCAAAGCATACCTATATTTGTGCGATAGTCAAAATGTTTTGCTGTGTCATGATAGTCATGGTAAACCATCAAGGGTTGAAGGTCGCCGCGATATTACAAACATTTTGAAATATTTGGAATATATACCTGGAAATCAAAAGTTATCAATATCCTGTACGCATTGAGGCATTATTAAAAAAATCGACTTTAAAGTTACTTTCAGAAATTTGAAAGCACAACAGTGATAGGTAGATCATTACTTCCTGTGGACATGGATCTCGCCATCAGATCATAGATGAGTGAAGAGGGACAACCAGATATTAGACTAGGTAGCGAATCAATGATTTCATTTTAATCAGATTCTACTTGTTTCTCCATAGTAAACGCTCTATACAAGAATGAAAACGTTTTAACAGGATCAGAACATTTATTTACATACATTTTATGCAAATCATTGTAACAACTAAGATTCAGTCAGCCTCTTTCCGTTTTCAGAGTAGGTTAATAATCAATATTGTGGGTTTTTTTTAAAAAGATACACAATTTATGTCCACATAATACCAACCCCATTTAAAATAACAGTCATACAATAATAGATCAACAGGGATGAGACATGTTAGGCAGTATCCTCTTTTCATATTTGAGAGCGAGATAGATCTTTGGTCTGATGAAAGAGTCAACTTTCTCTGCATTTTTGCAGAAAACATCTTGGCTTGACTTATATCTCTTCTAATTTTACCAAAGTTCTTTTGCTTCTGTCATTCTATCATTCAGTGGATCCTCATGCTGCTATCGCTATCCACCATTTAGATGGTTTGTCAGGCGCCCCACTAACATATTATATTTCTTTACAGGCAATATTGTCCAAACAAGGTTGGCTTACTTTGACTGCTGATGAACCTAATTCACTTTAACAATAGATGAACCAGTACACATTTCTTGGTTAATTTATCCAACAAGAGAGCACACCAACTAACTGGCAACCATCTTTGATCTTCATCAAGTCAGCCTTACCCCAGCTTATGAACAAATACTTCATGACATCTTCAAATGCAAATCAAACAAATCTATTTCTTCAACTTTTTTTTAGATTGGAGGCTTTTTGCATTAGCTTCACACAGCATTGACTGTGTACCAGGTTGAGCAGGTTTGAACTTCCTTTTGAAATATAGCCTGAAAAATTGGTGAACTCGTCATCCCAGTCTTTTCAATAGGTAATCCTCCCCCCAGCCCCAAACCTTGGATTCCTCACAATCAAAGCATGAAATTTGATGCAAGAGGCACCAGACACTTTTTTCAGTCTTAATTAAGTGTCAAGAAAATGCAAACAGTTTACATTCTAGCAACTGAAGCATTTTCAAAAGCTTTCAAGTTTTTATAAAGTTTCATTTTAGATGAGATGAAGACATCAAGAGAGAGGATCGCGATATTGAGTCTGTGGTTTGTCACTGAAATGCTGGATTTCTCTTAGCCCCTGAAAGACAATTATTTTTCAAAATTTAATATAAAGCAAATTTGTTAATTGTCACACATGTTCATGTCTAAGTTATTATAAAATGAAAATTGCTCAGTAAAAACAGTTTCATTTTTAAAAATTGTAATGTTATGACATACAGAAATCTACATTTTCAAAGTTATAACAAAAATGTTATCCAGCCAATTTATTTCAGCGCCTTGTTTCCAGAATGACATATATAATAAAATTGATAATTCATAGTAAATATAAACTTTTGAAGATAAAAGTAAATAATAAGAGAGCACACCTCCAGCACAAGTTTTATATGAGCTTTGACTCTTCCTGCATCTTTAGACATGGCTTCTGTACGTTCTGTCAACAGCGAGGTTTTCTTCTCAATAAACTTAAGCGCTTCATCCAAGGTAAACTCCACAAAGAATCCGTATCCAACAGCAACAGATATTCTTGAGGCATCAGGGCTGCAAATAAGAAACAAATTAAATTTTCATTTTATAAAGCAAATAGAAAAGGCTTCATTCATGTTTACTGAACAATGGTTATAACACTCTTAAATTTCTCTGTAAAAATATCAATCAAAATTTGAAGAATTTTAAACCTATCTTACGAGATGAAAATTGGTTTTTAGGCTGTTAATAGGAGTCACAGGGTCACCAAATCTATAAATTTGACTCCCCATCAGCTAAGAAGTCTATTCACAAGGTTTCGGGTTTCTAAGCCTCTTGCATCTCAAGTTTCACGGGAGTGGTCCCTGTGGTTATTATTAGGGGTCACAGAGTCACTGAATCTATAAATTAAAATCCCCATCATCTCAGGACTTTGTTCACAGGATTTCAGCTCTCCAGGCCTCTTGCTTCTTGAGAATATGAAAAAAGGTCATAAGGGAGTGGTCCCTGTGGCCCTTATTTGGGGGCACAGGGTCGCAGAATTTATTACTATGTGTTAACTTCTTTATACAAATGACCGTCCTAAAACTCGCAAATACAACTAAAATTACACTATCTATTTCTTATTCTTACGATTTAGTATGATTTTAAACAGACCGTTTTAACAAGACAAGATTAAAAGATTTTGAAACATCAGCAATTCACTCTTTTTCTCATTAAGACTATCCTACCTTCGGATATTCTTCAGTACAGGAACCAGTGTATTCTTAGACCTGGCAGGTTAATAGACGAGTTTCTTTCTTACACCAGCAGGATTCATAAATATTCATAGATGTTGGGTTCATTGACGATTTAAAAAACTAAAAAAAACTGAAAGTTTGAGACACTAAATGAATGATTTTGTATCATCATAAGACTTAAACAAATGTTTTTCAGAAAAAGGGCAGTGAGCAAAATGCCTTAGACTCTCTACATATTGAAAGAGCCCAGAATATCAAAATATAAATTGTAAAAAACTATTGCACTTAATATACATTAAACTGTGATTATTATCATTAAAGTAAAGTAAAAGGGAAGGGCACAAAATGCCTTAGAAAACACGACATATAGAGAGAGTCCACTCTGACCAAATGAAAGCTGCATAAACAATACACTGTTATCATTTTTATTATAATACTTTATATGCAAGTAACTGCAATCCTGAAACCAATTTATGTTAACTCACACGACGGCCTGCACATAAAAGTTACATCCAATATCCACTTGTGTCTTCAGTTCTCCAGTTTCAGAACATGCTTCCTTGAAGAAAAAGAATAAAGTAAAATTATGTAATAGAATAAAAAGAATTATGCTGTTAACTAGATCAACATATGTTATGATACAAATCATTGAAATCAATAATATAATCAATATCTTATGTCAAAAGCACAATTTATATTTTCTTATGGATGATCAATTTACTAAGTGACATGTAAAAATTAAAGAGAATTCAATCCTCTATTTTCTATACCTGAGTTCTCTCAATCACAGACTTCAGTTGAAGGTACTCTGCTATCTGATTGTAAACTTTATCTCTTTCATCAAGTATTTTCCTACAAAATAAAGGTGACAATCATATATATAGTAATAGTTGTACATGTACAACACTAAGCTGCTATTAGAATTTTATCAGCTTTTATCTGATAATTTTATGGCATGATAATATCATAAATAGCAAAGACAATGTTCCTTGAACTTAAGAACCTGATTTTATTAAAGTTACAAAAGAAATTTGGTCTAAAGTACATTTTTACTAGATAATATTCAGTTCTTTTTAATCTGCTATTATTTAATTATATCTACCTCAAATCTTCTCGCAGTGTTTCATTAAGAAACCTTTCGTATTCAGTAACTTTTGAATTTATTGCATTGCCCGCCATGCTTGACAGAATATGGTATTTGTTCGTACTGTTAAACCATTAAATTTATACTACACGTTCTTAAGCCTTTACACTTTCATCGTTGCAGGTGCTTGTCCGGGAGAAGTATTTTTACAGATAAAATGAGTTTGCTATTTAAAAATGATAATAAACGATTAACAAATATTAAACGAGAGTAAGTGGTAAAATATTTTTCAACATCGGTATGTTACATTTTGCTTTGGTTGAATCTACCTAGAATTCTTTTGCAAATTCATACTATTATCAATAAAATGGGGGAGAGTTTTACCTACAATTAATTCTCCCTTCCAATTGATTCAACTTCCGTTTCTTTTCAACATGGCCGAGTTACTGCTGGACTCGAACATACGAGTCTGGGTTTTCTTGCCAATCGTTGTTATTACTTTCCTAATTGGAATAATCAGGCATTATGTGACAATTTTGATATCTTCTGAAAAGAAATCCGAGTTGCAGCAAGTGTCTGATAGGTGAGAATATCAAAAATTTGTAACTGAAAAAAACCCAGCCAGTCTCTTCTCTCGCGACCGGCAGACAGTGTCGGTGAAACACATGGAAAATTCCCATTGCTTTGTCTAAACATTTTGTTGTGAACTATATGAAAACAATAAAAGAGTGAGTTCCATAATTACAAGAACGTTTTGTTTCCCTCAACAAATCATTTGGCTCTCTTTTTTTCCAGTCATGCCTTGATAAGGAGCAGAATATTAAGAGAAAATGGAAAATACATACCAAGACAGGTAACATTTTATATGTGAATAACCTTAAATTAAGTATCTTCCTTTAGTTTAATACATTTATTATTTATATTCTGAGAAAGTTTGTATATATAATCAAAACAACCGTTTTTTTCACTTACATCCGGACTATTTATTTCACTATTTTGACTTGCCTTCAAGACCATTTTAATTTTTTAGATATTTTCAGTAATGTATCAAACTTGAGAACAATTGAATAAGAGAGTTGGATTGAGAGATTGAGTCTCAATGTATATATTTATCAGATTATGATTTCTGTGACGAATCCTTGCATGCCAAAATCATTGTTTTTAATTGGTCATACAAAATCTAATGAGCTTCAAAGCCATTGCTCTTATTTTTTCCTATTTATATATTGTCCATTCTCTATCATTTTTAGTCATTCCTGGTGAGAAAAAACTTCTTCAATAATGCTGAAAGAGGATTTTTCAAGACTGAAAAGAGGGAAGCCCAAGTGAAAAATCCAATGACAGGTACAGAAACAGGAAATCTATTGTTCTCAAAAGGAAATTAATGTATTAATGAATTATTCTATAAATGCTTTGTTGAGTTTTTAAAAGACAATGACTATATCTCCTCTTATGCAAATAATACAGGAAATCAATATGTCATTTTCTTTAACAAAAGTATTTTTTCAAAAACAAATGAATTTCGAATCCTGAATTACTTTTTTACCAAATACCTAATGCACTTTTACAAAACTGATGATTTGCAAATCTGGCCATATTTTCTTCGCTACTAACTTAGAAAATTTATACAAATCTGGTTTTACTTTATCATAGTGCCGATTGATATATTTCAGATCCCACCATGATGACGGACATGATGAAGGGCAATATCACCAATGTTCTGCCTATGATTGTTATTGGTGGCTGGATCAACTGGGCCTTCTCAGGATTTCTCACAAGTAAGGGACACTGATTTGCCTCACTGATCAACACTTAACCTTCTTTTATAACTTAGTTCAATATGTTAACCATACTTAAATCAAATCCTTGCCTTCGTTGTAGAATGAATCATTTACTTTATGAATACCGGTAACTAAATCTAAAGGTAAATGAATGAGTTTAAATCCTGGCTAATTTGATAACTAGTTTTATTCTCATGTGTTGAATTTCTTGTTGTGTTTGTTATCTTTTGTTGTGATACTACAAATACAACTATATGAAAGAGTTTTGTAAACTTAACAAAAGTTTTGTTTTTGTCAAATTAAATAGGGAAATTCAAGAGAAAAGGAAACAAATTATAAGCCCTCTCTACAAGTCAACAACATATATATGCTCATTGACAGGTCTCATTTAATTCATTGCACAAAACACTTATTTTCTTATTTAGGTAAAATATTCAAATGAAAATGTTAATCCTAAGTTGATTCTTTTAGCCAAGGTTCCATTTCCCCTGACGCTGAGGTTCAAGCCAATGTTGCAGCGTGGTGTTGAGTTGTCTTCCCTTGACGCCTCCTGGTGAGATACACATGTACTTCATTATCTGCATTGATAAATCAACAACCAACAACAGCTCGAGAATTCATTTCCCATGTTAGGTTTTGTAATTGGCCAAAGTCCTTTTAACTGAAATACAAGTTTAATGGCAACTTTTTAGTTAATTAAGCTTGATTTTTGGTATGGAAATAATCATTCACGATTGAAAGATACATAGAATATTTTGAAAATTTATATTTTCTTTAACTTTTTGTTATTGAATCTCATATTTTAGCATGAGTCTCTTTAATGATATCGAAAATCAGATCATTCACATCAAATTAAAATTTTGGCATTAGATGAGAGATGAGTTGATGACAGATGTCGGTTCTGTTGCAGCTCAAATGTTTATAGCTTTAGCCTCTTGTTCCAGGGTTAGTTCAGCTTCCTGGTACTTCCTCAATGTGTTTGGTTTGAGGAGCATGTACACTCTGATCCTTGGGCAAGATAATGGTAAGCGTTGTTGCCTGTATAAATGTTCTTATCAAGCATTTGTTTTAGATTGATTTTTCCTCCTTGTAAATCTCTTTATTTTCTACGGATGTTAATACTGAAACATCTGAGGTCTTCTTTATATCATATGAGTTCTTATCTTCCAAAACTGTGTTCCACAAGAAATGTCAATCGTGGGAGATCAAGCAATATCTACTGGGAGAGTTACTGAATATTACTTTTGATATAACTTTTAGCAATTAACATTGATTTGATACATAGAGAATCTCACCCAATTGCCTTCTGAAATCAATTACAAGTATATCAACACAAGTTGATTAAAGTTACAACTGTTTTTACTTTAATGAACAAGTGTTGAACTTGATATATTTGATTTCAGAATACACAAGGATAAGATGTTTTTAATCATTCGAAATCATTCTTCAAAAGTTTTAAGTAACAGAATGAATCTCAAACTATAAAAGTGTCTTTAGGAATCTTGAATAGTGAGGTCATAGCAGTGTGAAATCATCAGCATTGGATGTCAAGACATTATTTTATTCTTAAACATTGTGACATTATGGCATTGTTATCATTGCTCTCAGTTATGCCAAAGCATTGTGAGGTCATTAACTGATGATGCAAAAGCATTATGACAATTTCGTTGTGCATATCTACGATGTATATAACGCTTGTTGATATCACTTAATCTCACACAAGCGATATCTACTGTGATAACCAGTTTTGGATGATAAATATTTGAAGAAGACAAATCGGTTAAATTCATTATAAACACATAAATTGATATCCATAATTGAAAACATCAATGAATGTAACCTTTAAGTATTTCAAACAGCTTTGGGCCAAACTGATGATACAAGAACATTGTCAAGGTCATATTTTGGAAATGTATTTTCATTGAAGATGTTCATTAAAATCATGATAAAACAATTAAATTTTCCTCTTCAGCTGCAGACCAGACCCGCATGATGCAGGAACAAATGTCAGGGTCAGCCATGATGGCCCCACCCGACCCCATGAAGGCCTTCAAGGCTGAGTGGGAGGCCCTGGAGGTGTGCACACATGACTGGATAATCGAGGGTGTGGAAGAAGAGCTCACAGGGGGGATAATCCAGCCAGAGACTATCTACCTCAAGAATAAGTTTACATGAACTTGACCTAGTCCTCGTTGATTGAGTCGCTCATAAATTGTGCCACTTATAAAGGCTCCTTTTCATATTGCAATTGTTTTTGTCAATATGGCAGAAATAAGTATGTTTTACCTGAATGTCACGTCAATATCATTATCAATGTCAATAGATTAATGCATCATAAAGTGAAAGGGAGATAACTCAGAACTTCACAATGGTGCGAGAACACAAAAGAATAAAATTTAAGAAATGAGTAATGATTTAAGAGATGTGTTGACATATGAATAATCTATTCAAGATGTTATAGGCAACTTATATGGAGGGTCTTTAGTACATTTACTTTCTTTATCATAACCGATAGTGTAATTATACAGACATTTCACATCTACTCCATGTACATTCTATGTTGAATAATCAACTTTAATTCCTTCAATCAGGTGGATTCCTGTATTTTGTTTGTGATGTGCATGTCTGTGTTAAACACAAACACCATTGTATGAATGCTCAAGTGTTTGAGACAAAATAGATAACATTTTGTATACATTTGTTATGAAGAGAATGTGCATTTACCCAGAAAGACTCACCTACCCATATGTAGACAGTGAATGTTGTATTGTCAAATAAAAGTCAAACTAAACAGAGTTCTCAGTTTTCATTCAAAGGTTTATGCTTATGTTAGCTTTAAATCCATGTCATTCTCGCAGTCATATTTGTATAAGCAAGCTATGACTTTGATTTGGTATATTCTAGAGCATTACTCCAAAACTTTGAAAGTTGAAATTTGTTTAGAATGTGATCTATGGAATGTCATCTGGCTTTTAGGTGTCACACGTCAAAGGTGCTGCTTTATTTACTGACTGTATGAAGTTTCCAAGGCATATTTTCATGACTCTATAAATACAAGTTTGATATGACATTACCAATGTGTTCACTGTCCAAATATCTAACATCACCTCCTTCCTTTGGTTATTAGCCTCACTCTTTTATATGATTATCTACAAGCTTTGCAAATAATTAATGTTGTTTACCAGTGGTAAAACTTCAGGCTTGGGAATGTGAACTGTTCTAATTTTGCACTCATTTATTTGTCATCTATTTGATGAAGCAAGGTCTTTATGGCTTAAGCTGCTTCAAAGATTATCCAGTGGATGGTTCATTATGTTTGATCTTTTCTCTTAACAATAAACTCTGCATTTCAAACTGTGGCTGTATCCATTATCAGTCATTATGAATATAATTCTAGTAAAGCCCTGGTTGGTAGGCGGCAGCTGTGGGGCTGAGAAAGAAACCGAGGTGAATATGCTGTTGCTAAGACAAAAGTAGTCCTCTTTTCAATGTTTTTAATGTCACAAGAAAGATTCAACGCAATCATTGTCCATGGAAAACATATATACCTGAAAGAAAATATTACAATATCAAGTTTTCTTTTTATACCCCCGCCTTACAGCGTAAGCGGGGGTATATAGCGTTCATTCTGTCCGTCCGTCACAAATCTTTGTCCGCAGCATATCTCCTAAACTATACATGCTAGCTTCACCAAACTTCATACACTTATCAACCATGATCCCTAGATGTGCCTTTTGAGGGTTAGACCAACATGACTAAAACAGTGACTCTATGATCAAGTCCTTTGTCCGGAGCATATCTCCTATACTATACATGCTAGCTTCACCAAACTTCATACACTTATCAACCATGATCCCTAGATGTGCCTTTTGAGGGTTAGACCAACAAATGATTTTTATTTTTTGCGGTTTCCATAGAAACATGACTAAAACAGTGAATTTATGACTAAGTCGTATGTCCGGAGTATATCTTCTAAACCGTACATGCTATCTTCACCAAACTTCATACACTTATCAACCATGATCTATTGGTGCGCCTCTTGAGGGTAAGACCAAAAAATTATTATTATTTTTATTTTTTGCGGTTTACATGGAAACGTTACTAAAACAATGACTATCTGACAAAGTGCTTTTTCCTGAGCATATCTCCTAAACTATACATGCTAGCTTCAACAAACTTAATACACTTATCAACCATGATCCCTAAGTGAGCTTTTTGAGGGTAAGACCAACAAAGAAAGCCAGACTATCGTTTGAAGCGGGGGTATGTGAGCTGTGCTCACTTCTTTACTTGTTTCTTCTGTATTCTGCAAATCATCTGTATACAGAAAGGTTTGAAAATTATATCCAGGGCTCTTCTGACAATCACATAACCAAAACGGGGTGGAACCAATGGCCTCACAGACAGCTCAGCGTCTTGTCAAATAAAAGATGGGACGTTTTGCAGCAACATTTGTACACCAAATACTGTCCTGGTTGGTTTTTTTTGTCTTCAGTCATCAATCTAATGCAATAAATGTTAATATCCACATCTACTTTTTGCACATTGCTGTCACACCAAAACTTTTTTGACTATGAAGTTTTTCTGTTTTCCAAGTTTATGTTGTTCTTAAAAAGATAAACTGGGTGATTACCAAAGGGTTTGTTCATTTTATATCTAAGACATGGTTTAACCAAAAAACTCCAATTTGATTTGTGACAAATTTCTAATTAATCAATTATCAATATTTTTTTATTACAAGAGTCATTGAGTTCCAGCTGATGCTCACAGGTTTCACCGCAATGCATAACCACAATGGTGTTGCGGGCTTTCTCCCTGCAATAACACTAGCAGCCGCGATATAAGTGAAATAATCTTGAAAGCGGCGTTAAACATCAACTCACCTCACCTCACTACAAGAGTCATTTTTAAAAAAGTCCAAAAAAATACCATTTTCCAGGTGTAGACATAATGGACACAGTTAATGGAAGATACCGAGGCTCTAACATGCCATGATTGATACTGCCTGATGTTTGTGTCAGTGGGATAGTAATAGTAGAGCTATTTCCATGCATAAGCAAGCCCAAAGTGCATAAATCTATAAAACTCTGAAGGAATACTACTTCATGCTGCCAGGAAACACCAAGTGAGTCCATTCTTTCCCATGTTCACGTACCCTTTTGTACAGTTGGGTGGACAGTTCAAAATGATTAGTGTGTCTTGCCTGGGGACACACATCAGTAAGGTCCCATGTCATAAATGTTTCGAAGTAGCTTTCACCTAGGGGATAAAAGTTTGTACTTTAGCCTGTCTCCTCTGCAAATATGGATGTGGCAGGCATGAACTGTAAAACCTTTAAGTGACTTTATCTCCAAAACCATGGGGCATAGTAAGCACTTTGTATAACTTTTTCATTGGGGAGTGACCAATGACTAGATTTTGTTCACAAAACGGTTGCAAAGTCTGGACTGGATGATAAGAGGCATATTTCAAAATTTTATTAAAAATCTTTTTCCAGATGCATACATACACACACACTCACACACACACACACCCCCCCCCCCCCCCCCACACACACACACACACACTTCAGTTCACTTTGCACAAAGTTAATAATAAGATAATTAACCATATCACCTATAAAAAATGAATAAATAGATTTATGTAGTTAAAAGATAGCTATGGTTAGTTAACAATTAGTGAGTGAGTTATTGTTTAACGCCGCTTGGGCAATATTTCAGCCATTAGCGGCATGAGTTCACAGTTAATACAATGATTAAATACAAAAAAGGTTGTAATTTAAAAAGGTTTTGATAAAGGTAAGATGTCAAATGATGATTAACTGTTTTTTAAAATCTTCATGCTGGCTTGAATAAAAGAAGGAAGCTACAGCTAATATTATAGAAATGAAATAGATGGTGGAATCTAAATGATACATATGTACATATTTTCCAAATTTCATCCATATTCAACAAAAATATGTATTTAGATTTTAAAAACAATTTAAAAAATACTCTCCGATGTACATGTTCATTTTGAAACACATGGAATATAAATTCTGATCCACATTTGATTACTATAATAACAAATTAAGGAGCTGTCGATCTCACTTTATCTTGAGTGTAACTTTTAATGAAGATCGACCCTAGTGTCCCTACCTTTGAAAAATCCGTTTCTATGCATGTCTGTTGGATTTCAACAAAACACTCCATTTCATTTAAGTATTTCATTTATTGAAGTGAATAGTATGCCTCAGGTCAAATCGTGACAACGGTTGTCGGAAGAGCATCATCTACTGTTGAGTGGGCGTGTCGGTATCAACGCGATGAAGCAAATCGTAAACAGAAGGAGTGCGAGCTCCGAACACTGCGGGCTTACACCGAACAGTGTAGCAATGGGATTTAGATCAGTAACGTCGCTGTAATGTTTTTCCCGGAAGTAGAGTGATTTGACCTGTGTCTTTGACATGGCCAAGTTGCCAAATCCCACCAACTTTTCTATCCTAGTTTCAAAATCGTTTTCTGTCAGTGATGTAGTGCGGTGTATCAGAGATTTATCGTCATCGTGGATAGTCTAGTGAGCCAAACGAAAGGTATGTGATAGTAAACTGTACAAGGACAGAGAGTCGAAAGCGACGGAACGAGGTGATTCATTGTTAAAGTGTTCAGGCAGTCAGTCAGCCTGTTGTCTTTGACTGTGTCGTTTTCCCGTATGTTTTCAACATTTGACGACATATTTTTTTAAAAACAACTTATTAGAAACATAGGAAACTAATTTGGTTATATTTATTTTTAATATACAGTACTATAATGAACATAATTAAGGATTGTGATTGTTGATGTGAAATATAACACTTACTAAGCTAGCTTGGCCTACTGTTTCTTTTATATACCAGGTTTACTGTATCTGATCTTATAAATATCAGTCTATGTTTAACTAATTTACAGTGATTAACTAGAACTTCTTGTTTATCTGTTAAACTGAAAATAGAAAAAGGATGATTGATAATTGTTATTCTAGAAAAGAGAATTAAAGAGACACTCTGTGTTAACATGGTTAATGAATTAAGAAATAGATTAGCCCAACCATCATGTGTTTTGCATTAAAGTACAGTTTTGCCCTGAACTATTATAGTTAAAGCAGTGGGCTGAAGGTGAATGATAGATGAGGCTACTCTATTTCTTTTCTAATTTCTTTGATAATTACATTTCAGCTAAAATGAACTTAAATGAAATTGTGGAATTTGGCAAGGAATATTACATTATTGTTGTTGATTTCATGGATCATTGTTTCATGACGTCATTCTAAAACTATACTTTATTGCGGAATAAAGGATTGGTAGAACCTTTGATGTTTACTGAAACAAGTCACATTACAACATTTTCAATGGTGGCCTTTTTTCGAAACGTAATCACTGTTGCTGAAATGTATCATATTTAGCTCATCATTGCTTTAAGGCCAGTAGGCTTATGGCCCGTTGGACAAGGTCCGTAAACTTTTTACATTATCAGTTTCTTCCTGGGAACTGCTTAAATTCACCAGTAAGCTGAAATAATGTTTGCAGACACCTAACCTTGCACCTTCTCTGCAGTTTTGCTCATATCCACTCCAATGCATAAAACATAGTATGGGATAGAACTGACCATTTTATATGAGTTGTTATGCATCTTGACACTTGAAGCCCAGAGACAGTTATAGTGAGGTTATTGTCTCCCCTGCTCCTCATGATGTGTTGATGTCCAATTTGGTAACTTATCAGAGATGTCTCTCTATTTGAAGATGACCTTACAAACTCTGCGTGGCTCTGCCAACTACGTATGGGACCTGACACGTCCTCTCGGACAAGGAGCCACTAGTATGGTCTACAATGGGAGGAATAAGGTAAGCTCATAAAATCTTAATATCTTTATTTAAGGGCCATAGAGTATGTTGTTGGAATCAAATTGGTTCAACTTCAGAAATGGGGTTATTTTATCAAGAAGTAGTGGTTGTTTCTGAATATTAGTATCTTAGTTCTTACTGCAGTATAGTCACAATAAACAGGTTCAAGTCGAGATACGTGATCGAAAACCGGACAATGGCACGCGCCAAGGACTCAAATGTAATTTTGGAAACTTATTTTCAGCAGACACAAAGACAGATATTGATTGATAGTGTAAAGTAAGTCATTTAACTAATATATATTTAAATTAGAGGGAGAATTTTGACTTCCTAACATGTATGTGGCTGTTTTTCAATTATCATTGAAAAAAAAAAAAAATATCCTTATTTTACAAATTTAGAGATAAAGCTGCAAGTTTAGAGGAGCGATTTGAGTTTAAGTGAGACCATGTTGTATTTCTAATCTACTTTAAGCCACATGAAAATTCATAAAACATACTCTGTGTCACTGTAATGGTGATATTTTATTGAGAGGTTAGGGTTGCTTCTGAAAATCAACATGTCAATGCTCATAAGCTCAGTACAGTGACAATAAAGAGATTAAAGTAGCAATTTGTGATCGGAAAGTGGACAATGGTGTGTGCCAATGACTCAAACATATTTTTGGTTACATATTTATGACAGACAGAAAGACAAATATTGTTATGTTAGTGTAACGGAGGTCATTTAACTAATATACAAATAAACGGGGCATAGAATTTTGACTCCATAACATTTTGCTTCTGTTTTTGATTATCCTTGTAAAAGACACAAAGACAATATGGATTGGTAGTGTAAGGTAGGTCATTTATCTTTTACATGTAAATGGGGCAAAGAATTTCGACTCCTTAACAATTTACTTTACCATTATTAAGAGCTTGCAACTGCATATTGTATACATCTCTAATGTAAGAGATATTTTATGTTCAAGTGGTTTTGGTTATGTTTGGCAACATCAGTGTATTAAAAGTATATCAATGTTTGTTAATGAATTTTCAATAGATTAAAAGCATGTTATGAACAAGAATGGCATTCTGTTGTACAGGATAGTCCTAAGGCTTATTTATATTGTATGTATAAACATAACTTTTCAACAGAATTATATATATATATATATATTATATGTTACCATTTTAACATGTGACAAATTTAGATATGCACTAGCTCGCTTACGATGTTGCTCTAGTCATCTAAGAATTGAAACTGGTAGACATAATAAGGAACCTAGGAATGAAAGAACATGTAATGTATGTAAATGTAATTATATATAGAAGATGAATTTCACTTTATTTTATTATGCACTTACAATGATAATTTAAGGAATGAATTAATTCTTAAAAGATATTGGCAATTTCCAAGCAAACACAAGTTTTATGCTTTACTCTCTTCATGCAACCCATATACAATTAGTCAGTTAGCCACTTTCATTGTTAGAGCAATGCAATTAAGAACTTATTTTCTGTAACACATATATTATATTTATTTGTATCATGGGCCTATGGCCTACATACTTTATGCAAATAAACAACTATCTAGACTCCTTAACATTTTATTTCTGTTTTCTGGTTATATTTGAAAGCAAGAAAATATCATTATTTTGGCATTTTAGAGATGCAGATGCAAGTTTAGGGAGGTGATATGACCCTCACTCTGCACACATGGTATTTTTGCTCTTTTTAAAGTGACATTTAAAATGTATGAAACATTCTCTGTGACACTTTAACAAATCCTAAGTTGATGGTGTTGCAGAGGACGGGTGATGCAGTAGCAGTGAAGGTGTTCAACCCGTCAAGCTACCAGCGTCCCGCGGAGGTGCAGTACAGGGAGTATGATGTCATGAAGAAACTCAACCACGAGAACATCGTCAAGCTGCTTGCTGTGGAAGAGGAGGTTAACATTTTCATTGAGATGTTTACAATATGAAAACTGATGTACACCTTTAAATATATTTTACAAATATAGATTCTTGTTATTGTGTATAAGTTGCTGCACAGTATTTTCAGTAGATACATGATATGGAGCAGCAAATGACTAAGAGTTATTCCCCTTGATTCCATTGACTTTGCATGACCTATTTGCTAATTTGTAAATAATAACATTATATTTGAGCATTTTGCAGGTTTTATCTACAACAAAGTTAATATCTTATCCTGAAACAATTACATTAAAGCATTCATATCAAGTTACAAAAGACATGTTTATTGTGGTTATCGTACATATAAATTCTATGTATGGTTGAGGCTTTAATAAAGTCACAATTGAATATAATATAATGTTCATGATGCATGAGATGACATAGCGTGGAAATCCTATATATATTTATATATATGTGTGGTTATTTTGCAGCAAACAAGCTACCAGAAAGTGTTGATAATGGAGTTGTGTCCTAACGGAAGTCTGTTTACACTGCTGGAGGACCCGGAGAACGGATACGGGCTAGCAGAGCAGGAGTTTCTCACCGTCCTCAAACATGTCTGTGAGTGCTTTTTGTCTTATTTGTATGTTGTGTTCTTCTTGTTGATAATCATTTAAAATTTGGACAGACATTAATCAACTCATCCTGTTTCAGGATGAAAAAAATATGGTGCCCTTTTACTTTCTTACTGTTCATCATAACCTAAATCAAAGATCCGTGCTGTGACCTATGGTTCAGCCAATAAGATAGTTTTATCGCAGTGGTTTGCGAAAAAAATTCCGGAAACCACAGGGAGCAGTTGTCTTCTGCTCTTCCCAAAATTGTGACGTCCTTAGATGAGCTAGCTGACATGGAAAGATTTTTACCATTAAATTGTCTTAGATGCAGACAGATATACTTTACCACTTGCATGCAGCCAATTAGATCATTTTTTGCAAACCATTGCTATAAAACTTCAGGAAACCACAGCTTTTCAAACTGCAATTGTTTTCCACTCCTCCACAAAATTGTGAAGACCTTAGATTAGCGAGCTGAAAAGGAAAGTTTTTTTCCATCAAATAATCTGAAATGTAGACTGTGATACATGAACACTTGCATGCTTGGGAAAACGTTTTCTTGTCTATGAAAACTGGGGGTTGATGGAGCCTGCAATCTTAATACTGCTTACTTCAAGAGCTGTCATCGGTTTACCATTTTTAGATTATTTATAGGTCATATTACAGCACACATCTTTGAATAGGTTTATAACCCAGGATAAGAAAGTGTAGTAACTTATTTGTTTTACCCTTTAAAAGATTGTATTTGAGTACAAAGTGGAGGTTTAAGAATTATGTACATTATCAAAAAGATTTATTCATGTGAAAAAAAGCTGCTTTTAAACTTCTTTGTTTCCATTGGTATCATAAAAAGTTTGCAATAATCTGTCTTATAATCCTAATGAGTATATTTTGACTTATTTTGCTGATGCCCAGGTCTCGGCATGAAACACTTACGTGATGTGGATGTTGTTCATAGAGACATAAAACCAGGAAACATCCTACGCTACATCGGGGAAGATGGAAGGTGAAAAACTCATTTCTTGCTATCCTGTTTGATATTTTTATGAACTCAAAACCAGCTGCTGTAGAATAAAAGATATGTTTACCTTTCACAGCTGGTAAAACATAAACTGACTGGAAAGTGTTGTCAAATGATGTCAAGTACTGTTTTCTCATTGCACCAAGGAGGGCAGAATGTATTCCCTGGTGCCCATCCCATAATAGAGCCAAATCAGTTTTCTTACGATTTTGTGTCAACCAGAAGTCATTTACACTGGTTAAAATAAAAATAAATTAGGTTTAGTGCAGTGAAGGAAATTAAAGTTTAGAGGTTCTACCCAGAAGAATTATTTTGAATTTTATCAAGTTCATCTTTTATATAAAAAACCTTTATTCAAAACATTCTATCGAGAAGAATTATTTTGAATTTAATCAAATTTATCTTTTTTGTAAGAAACATTTATTCCAAAAATTTCATGAATTGAATATAATTTTTTAGGTGTGTGTACATGTTCACTGACTTTGGTGCCATGAGAGAACCCTTACAGAAAAAAAGGCTAATATATCATATTGAATAAAATCAAGTTCATTCTCACAGTTTGAAATATTTCCGCAAAAAGATTTATTGTCTGTGTATGTGTTGACTGGCTGATGCAGTGAGAGGACATTCAGAGAAAAAAGACTTAAAATAGGAACCTGATATTGATTCAAATAAAGTTCATCTTCCACAATTTCAAATATTTCAGCAATAATGATTATTGAATAATTTTTAGGTCTGTGTACAAATTGACTGACTTCGGTGCAGCAAGAGAACTTCAACAAGAAGAAAGGTTCACATCGCTGTACGGGACAGAGGAGTATCTGGTAGGTTCTATCCTCAGTTACCAAGGGGCGAATGTTCAGATCCGTTTTGCTGTTTCACCCTGGGACTTTTCATCAGGAAAATCTTTACTAAAAGCTAGCATTCTTCATTTGTGTAAGTCAATGAAACTTTTTAGTTGATTGGACCCATGAGACACGTTTCAACAGTCTTTGGTCTTGTAGTGATGAAATTGTATTGCATTCTGCAGCACCCTGACATGTATGAGCGAGCTGTCCTACGGCGGGGTTATGGACAGAGGTTTGCGGGTACAGTTGACTTGTGGAGTCTAGGGGTTACCATCTATCACACAGCGACAGGGAACCTTCCATTCAGACCCTTTGGGGGTAGGCGCAACAGGGAAACTATGTAAGTTTTGTGCTAAGAAAAAGTACAATCCATCTTATTGAAATCAGTGGAAACTTATTTGTGTTTCTGGACGGAGACCACTCCATAAGGGGGTCATGTCTTATCTGCTTCCACTTTTTCCTTGTTTTGTAATTTTACTGATATCATAGAAAAGTATGTATGAGTTGGAATACCTGAAGATTTTTTCAGTGTATTATGTTTGGAACCTTCAACCTATCAAGTCACCACAATTGATAAAAGGGCACTATTTAGTTGTGTGTCTACATGTTCAGGTAAACTACTTACCAATTCTGCAACTGACTGTTTAACTTTAAACAATGTCCACATCTATGCAATTCTTCTTCTCACCCACCAATCCTTGTCAAGTGTTGGATATTATTCATAGACCTCTTCATGTATCGCCAGGTATGAGATCACAACAAGGAAGGAGTATGGAGTGATATCGGGTATCCAGAAGAGCGAAGGCGGACCCATCGAGTGGAGCAGAGAACTGCCTCAAACTTCAAGACTCTCCATGTGAGCTTCTCTATCTGAATTGCTTTTGCACCGTTATTGTTATGTTCTTGTCACGGGCGGGACAAGTAATTACGATTAACATTTTCATAATACTCATAGGAATTACAGCGTAAATGAAAATAGTTCTTTTTGATTGGCTAATGAAAATGTTTTTACAACCATTCATTTTCTTTGCATATAGTTGATAGGCGTAGAAGCACAATCCTAAACCTACATTTTGAAAGCACATGTCAAAAAATCTTAAAAGTGAAAAGCTTAGATCAGCCCATGTCTATAGGCGTAGATACATAACTAAATATTCAAGGGGGGCCAGTATGGAGGAGTCACCAGCTATTAATTGTTACATCAGACTTTATGATGTCATTGATCATGATGTCAGTGACATCACAGCATACCAATCTTGCATTGTCTTGTGTAGTTCAAGTAACTGGCATTTTACTGTCTTATTCTGGCTTTACGACATTGCATACAAGAAAGAAAAGTTACCTTTCTTTGGATAAAGCTTGACAGTTTCTCATTACAATGTTTCTACATACTAACAGTGTTTCTATGATATAGTATTTCTTATTACAATGTTTCTTTATCTAAATATGCTTCAAAAGAATTCTTTCATATTTAGATATTTCTGTGTGTTACGATGTTTCCTGTTATAATGTTTTTACAGTGGACTGAAGCTCCTGATCACACCCTTGTTGGCTGGTCTACTTGAACGAAACCCAGAGAGAACTATAATGTTTGAAAAGTTTTTCCATGAGTCAGCAGTAATCACTTCAAAGATTGCCCTCGACGTCTTCTGTCCATCTCTTTGCCACAGTCTGAGAATATTTCTTGATCCAATTGACACGTGAGTAGCCCTTCAAAGTATGCTCTAGTTTTAATTAGCATTCTAGTTTATGACCAAAGGATCCAGGAATTTTAAGAAAGAGATCAGCTCTCAAAATAAAAAAGCCAGAATCATCTTTTTGGTCTCTCCTTTGGTGCAGTTATCATAAGAGCTAAGGGTTATGTGCACCTCTCTCTAATACTCCTTACAAAACATTCCTGCTCTTTCTATTTATCATAAAGTTTGGTTGTTATAGCTTTAATCTTAATTATTCATACTTTCTTACATTGTAAAGTAATAGATATCATTACATTTGTAAAGTCATCTTGTATTTCCAAAAGACAAAGGAGCTTGAAGAATTTGAAGTTGGTTAATTTGGCCATGACCCTAATCTAATAATGATATTGCAGACTGAGTGTCTATCTTTGAACCTTCTTTTCACGTTTCGGGGTCGGGATAGCGCAGTGGTTCGCACGTTCAGCTTCGGATCAAGAGGTCCATGGTTCGAATCCTGGCAGTGGCTGGGAAACTTTGTCTGCAGTATAGAACTGTTCTACACGCAGCCAACTTTGGGTGCAATGCTTCATTGAGTTTCAGCGCAGTACCACTCATGGTTTGCTAGTTCCAGCCGACGCTCCCAGGTTTCAACACAATGCATAGCCACAATGGAGTTGTGGGCTTTCTCCCTGCAATAATACTAGCGGCCGCGATATAAGTGAAATACTCTTGAAAGCAGCATTAAACCCCACATCACCTCACCTCACCTCTTTTTACGTATCCCAAAAATCAGAAATGACATGAATATGGTATGCTAATCTGATCATCTCTCCCAGGTACTGCAAACTTCAGGAGAAGATGGCAGAACAGACAGATATTCCGGCCAGTGACCAGCTGACCATCCATGATGGCCAGGTCTTGACCACACTGGTGGATGAGACCACGCCTATTCACTCCTATCCTTCAGACATCTCGCGCACTCTACCTCTTGTCATCTTCAACAAGTCGGATGAACACCTTGTGTACTGCAAACCTGTCAAAGGTGCGATATAATCAATTGTGTGAAAACTATCGTAATTCACTAGATTTACTCATAAGAACAGCTCCTGAGGAAAATAAAGTACGAAGTTGATTTTGATGACTGAATTTGAATAACAACCACACATTGACATATGAAGATAATTTAATCTCGGTTTCTGATGAGATAAAACTTTCTATAAATTGGGAAAATCTTTATGTCAAAGTTTTTACTTGTTCATATGAAAATCTTTCTTTTAGGAACGTTCCCAAGCCTGCAGTCAACTGGGTATCTGGACTTGGATGCGACGATGGCTAAAAAATGTACAATCGTTGTGTACTCTATAGCAAGAGCGGTGGAAACACTTCTCGCCCGGAGTACTCTTATACATTCAGCAGTAAAACACTACAGGTAGACATCCATCAGTATTATATATGTTCCAAGTTTTTTTTGTCTTAGAGCTTTTTGTAGTGCTCATAATTTTAGAAATTTTGGACTTAGGAAGTTTATTTAATGGATATGTAATGTTCTTTTTTTTACTTATTCAAGTAAACAAGCTTAATTCTTGCTTCTGTTGACATTGAGATTTCCTAAATTTGAGTCCAATTGTAACAGCAATAGTGACAAGGGGGATGTAGTGTTGTTCCGTGGGTCCATTAAGAATTACCCACCTTTTTGACATATGGTACCTTCAAATATTGGGAAGGATACTTCCATCTTCTCAGAAAATGTTAATCTAGGAACAACAATGCCATAAGTTTTTACTTGAGTAATTGCCACAGGGAAAAAGAAAATATTTCACTAATTTCCAATTTCAGCCAAATCCTCAACCACCGTCTACGTAGTATCACATGTATCTTTGCCACGCTGACGCCATTTTGTCGGGCGACCCAGCAGTGGCACGAGAACTTTCTGCGTCTCCAGAACCAGCAGCTGCGCACCCTACAGCTGCTCCTCAACACCGGCGTGGGCGGCAACAACATCAAGACCCTCCTCACACAGCTGCAGGAGACGCTCAGGACCTCCCAGGCAGACTGTCAGGGATCTGCTCTTAGGGTACGTAGTCTTTGTCTGGACATAACTTGTCTCTGGATTATCAGAAACTTTATCTTTATTAGCATTGTGGGATGATGATGAATGATGAAGAAGATTTCTTGCATAAAATACCTCTATTCTGGAACAATGATTTCTTAACATGTATTCATGTGTCATCGCGAAAACAATATAAGTGGCTATAACGTCTGCCTATGATAACGAGTTTGTATATCCATAAAGTTCCCTTTACCATTGTTAATTACAGAGTTGCACAATTAAGCATAAAAACTCTTGTTACAAGGAGAAGGTATTCTAAGTTGGAAAACTTGTTCCTCATCCTTTTCTTAATGAATACGATATTTTTAAACTAAACTAAATTATAACTAACAACATTAGTTTGTCCATGAGTAGTTCTGAATGACCTTTTGCCATCATTCTACACTTAACTCACTCTTAAGCAACAAGGTTATTGTAGGAGAAAGTCCTTATCAAGGAGCCAGCTTTGCAAAGCCTTTGTGGAGTTTTGTCTTCACTATATGTCTTAAAATTATGTTTATCCATGGATAATCTTAAAAGACCCATTGCTATTTTTCAATGCTTGACTCCCTTATCAGGGAATAGTGTTTAAAGGAAGAACTCTTATCATCCATGCCACAGCCTATCAAACTTTTCAGTCAGGCTCTAACATTTTAATTATTTGACCATTACTTAACCTCCTCATATGACATCCCGGCAGGTGGAGCACGGGCTGGAACAGACCAACTTTCATTGAGCCTCAAGTCATTTTAATTATTTGGCCATTACTAAACCTGCTTATATGACATCCCGGCAGTTGGAGCAGGGGCTGGAACAGACCAACTTGCATTGAACCTCATATCATTTTGATTATTTGGCCATTACTAAACCTCCTAATATCATATTCCTGCAGGTGGAGCAGGTGCTTGAACAGACCAAGAAGTCCCTGGACACAGTGAAGAGTCTGCAGCAGAAGATGAACGGTTGGAAGTGGGATGGGAAGCCTATGAAGGAGGAGAGATGGTGAGTTGGTTTGAATGGAGGATAAGTTTTAAGTGTGTCTGAGAGTTATCTGTTTCTTCCCATCCCGTTCCTAATGTTCATCTCAGAAGTAACTTTGACAGGCGAATGTATGGATTTGAAACTTCATATGAACGGATATACCTGATGAATATCCTTATAGAAATGACATGAGATACTTTTCTTATTAATTCTGAATTTAGAAATAAGAAAAACTAAGAATTAACACTTAGATCAGTATATGTCCATAAAATCCCAAGTGACCAACTTGACAATCCATGTTTACAGGGCCGAGAGGATCCAGATCGTTTGTACCAAGACAAAACACATCCTGTACAAGTTCCGGGAGGACAAGGCAAAGCGAGTCCTCAACTACAATGAGGAACAGATCCACAAGATAGAGAGGTGGGCAGGAGTTATCTCCCATGTGTTAGATGGGTGTATTGCTGACATAACTGTATTGACAATTATGGCAACTTTAAAAAACTTGATTGCACCCTCCTCAAATTAAATTAAATATTTTGATCATAATGTTGTTTTGATAATTCTGTGATTCCTGCAATGTGTTAGTAATGTTTTTATGATGTTTCCAGAGCAAGTTTGAGTGAGATGTGTTCAAGAGCAACCTCTGTCCTCGAGACTGTGGACGAGAGAGTCAAACTTCAGGCTGGAGCATACAAGCAGTGGTACAGGTGGGTGACTAGAGATTGTCACTAATACTCTTGAAATTAAGATTATATATATATATTTGATATGACAAATTTTTAATACTTACCCCACTTCTTATATTGCATATTACCTATACTTCCGATAAAACGATTGGAAAACGTGTTGGTAGTAGTCATCCTGTCTTCATTCTGTAAGACGGGGAATATGACGATGACAACACGACCTCGTAACCGGAAGGTAACGATCCAATCCGTCACGTGGCCACGTCGACAAAATCACATTCCATATTTATCGCTATCGCGAATGGACGTGTTTTGTTTGAGTTGAATTAACTGTGTTGTATTTTTGTGATTTGACTATCTTTGCTGCACGGTGAATGCCGCGTGTCTTTTGCAGTGTGTGCAAACTCCTGAAGTCCTCCAAGGACCCACACCCACTTTGCCCAGACTGCGTGGCTACAGTCTGTGTTTTCGACTCTCGCTGTGTGTACTGCAGACCTTTGTCCCCACGTGAGTTCAAGTGCTTCTCGGCGGCTAGAAGGAAGAGATTTACACAGAGAGCGAGGAAGACGGTGCGCTTGATGGAGTCCACTGTCCCTGCGGCCTCTCCTCCCGAGGATGCGGAAGCATCCGTCCCGACACCGGAAGTGGTCCAGGCGCCGCCTCCGAGGGAACCAACTCCTCCTCCTCCTCCTAGACAGCCGTCCCTCTCTAGGGAGGATTTTGAGAGGGCTTTCAACCTGGGTGCCCCTGGTATTGAACTGATCCAGTCCCTGGTCTCGAGAGCTGTGCAGGCCCACGAGCTGGCTCGGGAGAGGGCCCTGTTGGACCAGACTACCCCTGTCAGCGACAGCCTCCGGACCCGAGGACGATCGACGCCAACATCGTCGGACCCCTCCTCGGACGTCTACAGAGCGCATCTGGACGCCCCCCACCGCCGGCCGACGCCCGTCGGTACCCGTCGCCGGCTAGTACGGTGACTGGTCCCCGAGTGGAGCATCAGCGTTCTCCAGTGCCAGAGCCTTCCGGACGTACGAGACGTTCACCTGTCCGCCGGAAGTCACCTCGTCGTTCTCCGACATGTCGGACCCCGCCCCGGAGCCGGAGTCCTCTTCCTAGGCGCCTCTCGCCTCGGCGTTCGTTGCCTCGACACTCGCCCCGACGCTCTCCGCCTCGGCGCCCCTCGCCTCGTCGGGCTGAAGTCAGGAATTCGTTTGCCAGAGACCCTCCATGTGTTCCTTCGTTGGTGGACAGTCCCATCGAATGTCTGCGCAGCCGTCTCTTTGACAGATTGGACCCCGGATCGGCAACTGTTCGTCGACGCGTCTCTTCAGGGTTGGGGCGCTCACATGGACGAGCAGTCGGCAGCCGGCCTTTGGTCGGGAGCCCAGAAGTCGTGGCACAGCAACAACCTAGAGCTACAGGCTGTCATTCTGGCAATAACGCACTGGCTCCCGATCCTGCGCAGATCGCGGCTGTTAGTGGTGTCCGACAGCTCCACAGTGGTGTGGCTGATCACCAATCAGGGGACAACGTCGTCACAGAGACTTCTGGACGTTCCAGTTGTTTCACCTACTAGACAACGACAACATCAGGATCAGGGCCAGGCACATACCAGGTTGCAGGAATGTGCTCGCCGACGCCCTGTCCAGACCAGACAAACCTTCGCCGACGGAGTGGATGCTTCACGTCGAGGCGTTCAATCTCCTGTGTCAGACTTATCATCAGCCGTTGATAGACCTCTTCGCCACAAAGCTCAACGCGCAACTTCCGGTGTACGTGTCCCCGTTACCGGATCCAGCGGCGTGGGCAGTGGACGCTCTATTGATGTCGTGGGAGGGTCTGGACGCATATGCGTTTCCACCACCCATTCTGCTTCCCAAGGTCGTCGCCAAGATCAAGACGACGAAGAAGATCGATCTGCTTTTGGTCGCGCCCTATTGGCCAACGAGGTCGTGGTACCCAGAGTTGCGCGGCCTCGTCGTAAGGGCACCAAGTCCACTCCCTCTGTGGCACCATCTGCTGGTCCATCCGCACAGTTGGTTTCCTCATCCCGACCCAGGACGGTTTCATCTGTCCGTATGGACCATCTGCAGAAGACTCTAAAGGCAAGCGCCATTTCCCGGGCCCATAGAGTTTCAACGAGATCACTTTATGACGACAAGTGGCTCTCGTTTGTGCGCTTCTGTGAGGAGAGATCCCAAGATCCGGTGAGGGCTCCCCCACAGTTTGTAGCGGAGTTCTTGCTGTATCTTCGAAGAAAGAAACATCTTAAGGGAGGAACCGTCTCCACCTATCTGTCGGCGTTGAACTCGGTTCTAGCCGTCAAGCAGGATGTGAAGTTCTCAAAGACGCCGGAACTTATCGCCATGTTGAAGTCTTTTAAGCTGGAGGATCAGAAGTTGAAGTTTCGTCCTCCGGCTTGGGACCTCAACTTGGTTTTGCGGCACTTGAGAGGCCCACCGTATGAGCCGTTGTCTGAAGCGTCCTTTGAGGATGTGACCCGGAAGACGGCTTTTCTCCTGTCCTTGGCGACTGCAGCCAGGGTCAGTGAGGTGCACGCACTGGATGTGACAAGGGTCCGCTTCGAGCAAGTGCGACATGGGGCGGTTCATTTGGGACTGTTGTGGAACTTCGTCGCCAAGAACCAGCTCCCAGGGCAGCCGAACAGGAAGTTCGTCATTCCGCCTTTGTCGTCGGTTGTGCACCCCTCTGAGGTGGAGGAGCTGTCCATGTGTCCGGTGAGAGCTCTCAAGGAGTATATCAACCGTTCCACCTCTAGGAGGAAATCCCGGAAGAGGCTGTTCATTCCATTCTCAGCTTCCGGGAAGGAAGAAGTCAGCAGGAATACCATTGCCTTGTGGTTGAGGCAGACTATTCTGGCGGCGTATGACGCTGCAGGAGAACCTCACCCGACTGCTAACAACCCTCATGAGATTCGGGCTTTGGCATCCACCATGGCGCTGCACCGCAACATATCTGTGCCGGCCATCATGGAAGGATGTTTCTGGAGATCGACCTCCGTCTTCGCCAGCCATTATCTCCGGGATTTGGCAGTGGAGGACGTGGAAGGACTCCAGTCCTTTGGTCCGTTGGTGGTCGCTCAACAGCTGACCCGACCAACCAGGCACTAGGTAATTACACCTCAGTGTTCTTTGCCTTAGGGCTTTCCCACGGTCCGTCGTGGCGTTCCCCTAAGGCTCTGTGGGCTTATGTTATGTTTTTCCCTTGCAGGGGGCTTCTGACATTCGTCCTGTGTGTGTTTCCCTGACGGGTGGTCCATTCGCCAGCCTGCCCGCCATCCTTGTCTGTCGGATTAACATGCAATATTAGAAGTGGGGTAAGTATTAAAAATTTATTAAAATCTAAATATTTTAGATATTTAAAAATACTTACCCCACTTCTGGGATTAAGCCCGCCCAGCGATGTCTCACTTCCTCACCTCAGGCGGCCGTCGTTGGACCTTCATATGGAATGTGATTTTGTCGACGTGGTCACGTGACGGATTGGATCGTTACCTTCCGGTTACGAGGCCGTGTTGTCATCGTCATATTCCCCGTCTTACAGAATGAAGACAGGATGACTACTACCCAAACGTTTTCCAATCGTTTTATCGGAAGTATAGGTAATATGCAATATAAGAAGTGGGGTAAGTATTTTTAAATATCTAAAATATTTAGATTTTAATAAAATTAATTAGGACAATGCCTTCAACATTTTGAGATTTTTGTAACATTTCATCATCAGAAGAAAGTGTATTTAATACTAATGGTAGTTAAAATAAGGAAATCTAATTTCTTAATTTTTTATTCTCCTTTTTTTTAAAAAGAGGCTTATAACGAAGTATTTTTTGTAGAAAATTCAGGTTTATAAATATTTGTCACTGAGAATTGATTATAATAAAATCTACTTAAAACGTTTAACTGGAGGTAATATTTCAAAAGCTGAAGATTTCACAATCTAATTTAGAATAGCACACTTTCACTAAAAAAAAGAAAAAGGTCTAGAAATAAATCAGCTCATCAGCACTATAATGTGCTGCAGCATGACCAGACGTTGCTGATTGTTATTATCAGTAATTCTTTGCAAATCTGTGAAATTTCTCCAATACTTATGTTTATCTTTATTAGTTGTACAAATAAGTTAAACTATCACAGGTTTTTTATCATCTAATGCCTAAAGGCAAGATTGCAGACCATAAGTTGCTAGATCCTACACTTTAAAAGACTTGTAAAGTATCTTAACATATGCAATCTCAATTTGAAATAACTCAGTAAATAATGGGAGGAAGAGGCAACATAACTAAATTACAAGAGAGAATAACATCACTATGTAATGTGTTTCAGCTCCTCGTACCAGTGCCGGAAGTTGACGGGCGGCGTGGAGACGAAACTGAGAGATCTGCAGGAACAACAGACTCAGTTTGTAGCGGGACTCAACTCTGTGAGTACATCTTGGAGCATTCTTGGAAATCTTGCTACATCAGCATATTTACATCTGCAGAAATCATTCAATTCCCTTTAATTCAAATGGCTTGTTTTGCTAATGGCTTGTTTGTCATGGCTATGTTTATTATACCCTTGATCGAAGGTAGTTGGTATATAGTCATTATTTCCGATCAAGAGTTGCAGTTGTATGTTACAAGTGATATTGTTATTTTTTTCAGTGTTTGAAACTGTGTTTCCAAATGAATTTTAAATTGATACGTTTGAACAGATTACAGACATGTGCTAGTAGTCTTAGTTAAGGGAAGTCAAAGTTATTTCTTGAACTCAACAGATTTCACATCTATTGATGGATGCAATTCATTTCATTTGCTGGTAGTATGCATAACATTACAAAGCATTTTGTCAGATAGATATCGGCTTATTCAATAAGCTCTGCAAATTCAATTAGGCAGGTGTAGTAGGTGGTTTTTGGGAGGTTTTCTTAGGTTTGCCATAATCTTCTTTACGGGATAACATTTATATATATATATATATATATATATTATATAAATATATATAAACTTTTATGAATTCATGTGAAGGCGTGTATTTATGTGTATGTATGTGTATATATATGACAATACATAAATTACAATATTTCTCTCCCAGTTTTGTCACAAGTACCAGCAGCTGGTTGAAGATCGAATCAAGCGTATCGAGCAGGACTCGGGCGTGTCAGATCTTAGTCTCACGGAGTACGACAACATCGTCAAACTCGACAACAACATCAATCTTGAACAGTCCAACAAACAGGAGGTCATCAGTGATATTCTTGACGGGTAAGGGAGGTCGTTTCTTCCAGCATGATTCCTTACTTTCATCGAAAACATTTTAACAAGCTACTCTTAGAAGTCAATAGTACTATTTGAAACTTGCTATTGTTGAATCCAGCCTCACAACAAGGAAAGGTCTTGTACAAAATGTTACAGACAACCCCTTGAGAAAAATTGCTTCAAAGTTTATGCATTTTTGCACCAAAAATATTTTTAAAAAGCTACCCTTGTCAGTCAATTATACTTAGTTCAAACCTTGGCATTGGAAAGCAAGGAAAGGTAAATGTCAAGTACAAATTATTGCAGACAACCCCTGGAGATATTTTTTTCAAAGTTAATGCATCTTTGGTTGCAAGCATCTGTAAATAATTCATGGTAGGTGTCAACATTTAAGATGTTGCTTTTTAGATTGTTATTTCTCTCTGTAATCTTTGCAGACTGAAGATGTCCCGGAGCTCCTTGGAGGAGGTGGTGTCCCTCGTACATGAGAACAATAGTCTGCTGTGCAGGTTTGTACAGACGCTTGTAAAATGTATTTTATACAGAAAAAGGAATGAAGTTGTTCCTAGGGGGGGATCTGGGTAATTGTGAAATTTTTCTTATTGTTTCCCAAACAAAAAAACTTTACTAATACTGTTTAGATTTTACTCTACCAGCTTACCATAAAAAAACAAAAACAAATTCAATTATTTTTATGTTCATTGCCGCTAATGAACAGTATTTAATGACAAAAGATTTTAATTTGAAAATGTAATATTTTGATTAAAGTATTCTTTGAAGGGAAAAGATTTGTGTTCATTCATCAACTCTATATATACAAAAAATTATTTTATCATAAATCTTAGTTGTTAAAAGTATGTTTTATTGACCAAATTTTTCATATTGAATATATGTTTCCTTTACCATCTTTACAAACAATTCCCATATCAGATTCCTGTGACCCCTTTAATATATCCACTCGTAATTGCAACATTACTTTATTTGCTTACATGATAAGCAATCATAAAATCCGCCATCTTTCCTTACAGCATGAAAAACCTCAGCATGGACGGAGACATTGTCTGGCCTCCGCTGGACATCACATGACACAATGTCATCGTTCAACGGCTCCGATAAACCTATGTGTAGATGACCTTCGACCCTTAACCATGACACAAAAGAGAGGCATGAAAATTGTCTGTCAATTCAAAATAGTTTTATCTATTTCATACTCATCACATTGATTGAATTCATCCGCTACGTGTGAACTAATAGTCATCATATCAATTCCTGTGAAAATCATTTGCTTCATGCAGTCATACTTAGTAAGATAAAAACTTACATAGATTCAACTATGCCTATCACTGAAAAATTTTCACTTGAAATAATCAATGAATTACATGGGGTCATGGTACAATATAATGGAGATCTGTTTGGGTTCCTTGAGAAACTCTTTGATAAAACTCAAGGATAGAAATTGATTAGAATGTATGTTGAAATTATTTATGAAAGAATTTGACATAATATTTGGTGCCAAATGACAAGAGTTTTCTCTGATGAAAATGCTGACATGAATTAAGATGAATGAAGTGACATTTGAATAAAACTTTTCCCACAATGCGCAGGAATAGGTCTCGGACGATCTGATCTTTGTCCACTAATTATCCTTATATGATTGACTTCCAGTCTACAAATGATGCTTTAAAAATGCTTTTACAGTCAAAAGGCCCACGGAGGCCCATGAGAAAGACTTACCTGTAGTTCAGGCCATCAGAAATATCTTCGAGGTCAAACATGCAGTGTGCCTATAGAGCTAAACATCATACACCGTGAAGCAAAAACCAACCAGAGAGTTCTGAAGTTCACTGAATTCCGGTGATGACTTACTTGGCAAGAAGTTAATAATTGTTTGTTTGGTTATGATTAATTGCATTCCTAAAACCTATCTGATTTTCTTTCACGTAAAAGTCTACCATAGGAAAAATATCATGCAAAAACCTGAAACCTAAAACGGTTTTTACAAAGTATACATCTGATAACTTCTCCAGCTTATATTAAGCACTTGTATTCAAAAGCAAAATCATTTTTTCATCAAATATGCAGATGTTTGCCTACAGACTTTGCAGTATAACAAAATATTAATGGTTTTGAGATCTATTGAGTTACATGCAATTTTGAAGTAATTTCCTACACCATGAATATTGATTAAATGGTTTTAATTTCCTTCACCATGTATGTGATAAGAGTTTATTCACACTCAATTCCTTTTGTTGAAATCAAATGAAATAGTTTAAGATTATCATATTTCTCTTGTAGCTGATTACAAGCACTTCTATTCTCTCTCGTAATTTGATCTTGATGAGGATAAAGTCTTTACTAGAAACAGTTACTGCAAAGTAGACTTTGAGATGAAGCTAAATCGCCTATTACATATTTATTTAGGGAACATACCTTTGTCCTTACCCTTGGTTATTTTGCCTTATGAAAGGAAAGATCACACCTAAAAAATTTCAGGGTTCAGATCCCATGGGACTCAAAAAGATTTTCATCTCTTGAGAGCCCAATCTTCTGTAACCCGTTCTTTATGTTCCTATTTTCGGACATGTCGTCCCAGAGACTTGTCACCTTTCTAGTTCTCAGATTATCTGCCCTTGACTCTTGTTATGATAACCAGCCAATGGAAACGCTTGGCATTGGTAGATGGAAGTATGTCAAAATGTTAAGCATTTGCTCAAGTACTTTGATTTGAAACTGCACAACCAAAGTTTTGTTGTAGAGTTTGAAATAAAAGAAAATGTCAATGCAAGACCAAAGCATGTTGTAATATATATCTTGGGAGAGTCGTTAAGAAACAGATTTATACATATCCAAGGTGGGTTATTTGACTTCAGATAAGAAGATCAGAGAAGTCCCATGGGTGATATAGTAAATTATCCAAACATTAAAGACACTGTATTGTTTTTATGAAAATTTTATTTCTCAAAATTTTGTCTTATAGTAGTTGAAGCAAATTATGTATTATCTTCAAAGGGTCAAACATCTCATTAATCAACCAGATCACTGATAGTTACTAGACAAAGTGTATGCTGCCATTTTTGTGTGAACACTTTTTACTCACTGATTTATGGGAATTAGTTGGCATAGCTTTACAGAACTTTGAAGTTGAAATGTTTTTTTAATGACTTCTTTTTTAGGTTTATAACGATTGTCTGGTAATTAGTAATATTAAATTTTTTATTTTGTTTATTTTGTTTGGAACATTATATTATTTTCTTTCAAAGTTTTGCTACAGTGCCTTGAAACTGTATTTGACCCAGGATGAAGAAGTGCTTGTGAAAAAGATTTATATCTGTGATTTCTTTTTATGCCTTTATTCATTTGTGCTAAATGAAGTCTTTTTTTTAAAACAGTAAACATGCAATTTGTAATATTTGCATAGAAATCAATATTAGTGCAATTTTTTATCAAGCTCTTGAATAAGTATTTTTGACAGAAGCATATAATGCATAGAAAACCATTTAGTACTGTTTTTTTATGATCGTGTTACTATTTCCAGATTTGTTAGTATATTTATAAGTATCTTAACTTTTTTGGTTCATTAGGTCTTCAAGACTAAAGTTGTGAAGACCTATTATGCTAACCTGTTTTCCTTATCATTATCTATGTTTAAAGTTTGCCACTCTGATGATGTGGTGTTTACTATGAGTAACTCTACTAGAGGAAACTGAAGGTCAAACATTATATGTAGGTCAAAGAAGATGTCTGGAAGACGTGTAAGTACTGCTGTGGCAGTACTAGTTAAATTTGTTATTTGTAATTAACCAAGTGTCTTAAATAGGTTGTATAGAAGACGATTTAAAGATCTCATTGCCACCTTCCCTTGTTTCTTTCTTGAAGTCCACAAGTTGTTCTTGCAGTACGTTTCTCAGAGATGATCCACAAATAATTTTTAACTTTGTATATAGACTTGTACAGTGTATATAGGCCTCCATACCTGTGATAGCATTGTACAGATACCAGCACATTCCCAGCTAAGCAGTGCAGTCGAACCTTGCTTATCTGAAAACCTCGCTATCTGGACGCAGATTTTTCAAACCATGTCTGTACATTTGCACTGAAATAGGACAACTCGCTATCCTGGCCATTTGCACCTATAACCAAATCGTCCGGATAAACGAGGTTCGACTGTATATCAACATATCTACTCTAACATTAATCAAATTGTACTCAGAGATTCTTTAACTTTCCCTTTTGTTTCTTCAAATATTGTTCTTAATTTCTCAGTTTTCTTTTCATAGAGATTAGTTGAATGCCTTCTTAAAATGGAGTTGTTTTTGAAATTTTATGATTAGGTATGCTAATAATGCTCAACTATTTACAATTACCTAATTGATATTCATATGTTGATATGATTATGTATTCTTTATTTACAAAATCACAGGTGTTGCATGTTGAATAGATTGATTTGTCTAAAATGTTAGTAGGCTATTAGTTTTTTTAAACCAAGATTCAGGAAAGATATGTCACTGTCACTGGGTTAGCTTTAGATTAAGAACTCTTTAAGGGCCTGTTTTAATGACTCTTATTCAAATCATTATAGTTAAGGGTATACTTCTACTTGCACTGGTCAATTCGTGAACTGATATGCCTTTGATCTTTCATATTATGATGAGTATGACATTTTCATGAATAAGATGTCCTCATTTCATTAAAGGTTCAATGTTTTTTTTTAGATTGAAAAACAATCTTTACAGACATATGATATTCATATTTTGTTGGTAGTTTTTACTTTATCTTGCATTTCTTGTGGCTTTCCTTCTATTTCTGTTGCAGCAAAATCAAATCTGTAGTTTGCTTGTATTTGTAACGATTTTGTGATAAAGTAAATGATGTTTTCAGCTATGAACAGTCTGATTAAAATCGACCATGTTCCGAAGAATAAAAGTTTCAAAATATTGACTCTACCGAGATTCGAACTCTATATGTGTAGCCTATCTTCTCCACTAGGTCTGACCGCACCCTACTGTAGCGCACGTGCTGACACCAGTTTAGCGCAGACAAAACCTAGTCATTAGCGAACCAATCGCATCATCGCGTTTAAAATAAGGATAGCAGCAGTCAATGTTAACGAATAGTGAATGAGAGTTACTTGCCCCTAGCTACTGATACCGAATGCTTTTGCCGCACGCATTGTGATTGGTTAGCTGTGTTTACGTAAGAACGTGCGCTACAGTAGGTTGCGGTCAGACCTAGTGGAGAAGATAGCCTACACATATAGAGTTCGAATCTCGGTAGAGTCAATATTTTGAAACTTTTATTCTTCGGAACATGGTCGATTTTAATCAGACTGAGCTATGAATTTACAAAAATAACCCCACCTAGGAATATTACGTGGCATCTCCAGTTCTGAAAGAATTGTTAAGTCTGATGTATAGCATGTAATTTTGAGATGAAAGTTATTTAAAACCACTTTTGCTGATTAAAGAAATGACGAACGTTTATGGTAATAATGTACATGGTTTGAAAACAGAATAAAACAAAATTGTGAATAAATCATTCAAAACCTGTTGTTTTTGTTTATTTTATCATTCGCGAGTTTCACATTAATTTTTTTCTAGTTGTGCGCATGCGCAGAACAATGTAAACATCGACTGGTGGAGTTCCGGTCTGACGCTATGCAGGTCGCTAGTGTAAATCATCTGTATTATCGAGTTGAATATACAGAATATAACCATCGCAAAGTCAATGTTTAGAGCATGACAATGGCCTAAAAATGAGTATTCAAACTTACGAAATAATGAATTTTGCCAACATATGCGCCATATTGACATTTGATGACGACAAAGAGTTAGTTTTGGACGCAAAAGATCGCCAGGTTTTGATAGATTTGGCACTCGTGGAGAGTAGTTTACACAAAATAAAAGTTCAGTGTCTTGCTTATCTTATCGGTTTTTTTCTTTTTTATAGACACAAAGAAACACACACAATGGAATATATGTATTTTATTTAAGATTAATTTTTTGGAAATTAATATTTATTTCTGATGCCATTTCTCACTTCGACATGTCATCCACTTGTTCAATGTGATGATTGTTAACCTTGTTTGTGAGGACAATAATTAAAAATTTCATATGAAATATTTATCCTTTTTGTAAATATATAAGATAATTTTTTTGGATAACCAGCGATATTTTAAGATAATTTGTCTTTGACCAACTACCTTGAAAACTATTAAAAAAATAATAGTAAATTTGATGTATTTTCAGTGTTATTTTGTTGTCATGTCTATAGGCTTCAAAATCAGATGAACAAAATATGTGGGGGCCAGTAATTACTACACTTTGATTGCAAAACATTATATGATTATAGAAATCATAACATAAATTATTATGTCTGTCAATAATCTAAAATAATATGTAAGTAAACAAGAGAATGGCTTGAAATTATGAGGGAAATATTATTCAAAGGGAAATATTAATCATTGAAGAATTTTTTTGGTTTTAATTAAGTGAAAAAGGACATTCCCTTGAATGTTAATATACCTATCACAATAGACATGAATAACACATGGAATATCAAAAAGGTGTGCGAATGTTAAACCTTTACAAGATATGTTAAGATGTTATCAAGCATCAGACTTCATAAATATTTGAAGATTGCAAACATAATCTTTCAAACATTCTGGTCATCACTTATTACGCTTTGCGGAACTCATGTACATGCAAAGACATTTCATGAATAATGTATGTGCAAAATGCCAACTTGCCTAATATGAGATGAATAGAAATGTACTAAATAAATAAGAGTTAATAAGATTTGACTTGTGGTTTGGTTTTAATAAAATCATGTTGAATTACTTGCACCTTTTTATTTCCATGCCAGGAGGTAACAGGAAATAAGTTTTTTTTCCCTGTACAAATATGAAGATGTTTTTTAACAACAGGTATAAAGGTATGACCCCCAAAAATTGTACATATAAGTTGATAAAGCAAATTTGGTTAAATTATATTTGTAAGTTGGATGTCCTTGGTCTTTTCAGGTTTTCAGAAAATTAAGTTAAATAAAAACAGTTTTAAACATTCTCTAGCAATTTGTATAATAAGGATTCTTTTTGTTCTTCTATTTATATTTTTCATCAACTCACTTTTTATCTAATCCAAAAGTATTGGCAATCTTTTCATGTTCATGCCATATACATGTACTTAAATTTGAAAATATAAACATATTAATTGTAAACATAAAACCAGTTTGCCAGTGTTACTATTGTCATTTTACAAAGATATAAAATATGACTTCTTTTTGTTTATTTTATTACCAATAGCATTATATGACTTCATCTTGTTACAAAGCAGTCGCAGTTCTGTCCAGAATTAAATACAACATTTGGGGTGAGATCAATATGTTCCATCTTTTTCTAAAGCATGTCGATTGAAGTCAGAAAGAGTTTTGAGAAAGTGTATTTTTCAACAAAAAAGATTTTAAGGTCTTTTGAAAATAAGTGAAAGAAAAGAAATTAAAAAGCAAATTTTATTAGATAATGTTTCAACAGTTTTTTTTAATTCAATACAGGGGTTAACACTTTCAACATTTTATGCAATAGAAGACTACAGTGATAAAAACAAACTGTGAATATGAGTTTTTAATTTTATTCGATTTTATTCATTTCTTATTGATAATATTTTTGTGTGTAACTTATGTAAAAGAGAAATTGAATGAAATTTTATCAATATGATAACCATAAAAAAAAACACTTAAAAAATACCAAAAAACGGTCTTCCATGTTTCCTGCAAATAATTTCAAGCTCGACAGATGGAACTATGATTCATTCACAATTGGTTCTTAAAAGATGAGGTTTTACATAAAGTCTAAAAAGATTTAAAAACCAATGTCTATGTTGATCCGATCAAGTTATCATCGACGAGTTGTCTGCTTCGTAAGAAGTTCTGTAACTTGGATTAATCGGTCGTAATTCTGCTTGACAACAGACAATTTTCGTCGTGAGAGGTGTCTCAATACCTAGAGACACAGGGAAAAAAATTCTATCATTCTAACTATTTGTAAAACGAGCATTACGCTTGTTGATCTGTCAAGCTCCTAAGAAATCCTTACTATTAGCCAAACCGGAACTCCACCAGTCGATGTTTATATCGTTCTGCGCATGCGCACAGCGAGTCGAAAATTATTGTGAAACTAGCGAATACCAACTGTGACACTTGTATGCTAAAGATATAAATGAAACATGTTGAATGGTAGTATCATAATAAAAACATCTTGAAAACTTATCCCAAGTTTGTGAAATGTTATGATCTAGAAAGCAACTGAAAGATCAATAGTTCCTGAAAAGAAATCTACCGTTGTTGTCGAGTATCTACATTCGCTGATCAGGCAGGGTGAACCTGTATGGGTTGTAAGATATTCAGATACCTTTCCAGTCAATCATGAGGGACAAGTGAATCACGAGTTAAACACACTGAGAAGTGAACTGCTTGATTTATGCACCTTTTATTTTTTTTATCTGACGCTGAGAAATGTTTAGTTGTGAACGCCTTTTTAGAATATGTGCCAAAAGCTGCATCCATATCTGTTTATTGCGTTGAAAATATTTGTTTAAATAATGTATAAATTATGCTTTTTAACACACTAATAATCTATGTCTATTTACGTTTTACCATCTTCTTACATAATACTTTATGTTGTTAGTTAAGGTTAAGATCTTGTCTCTCCATTTCAGTGGTATATATACTTTTTATCTATCATGTACAAAATGTGTTATAAGTGTATATATGGTGAGACACCAATAAAGAATCTTTATGCTTTACTTGCTTTATATATGACTGTCGTGATAATAATTTTTATATTAGTTTGGTAAGGATCAGATCCATACTTAATCATTTGTCAAAGGTTAAACCAAATACAAGATTGGAACATTAGCTCTTCAATAATTACCTAGTTTGATTTTAAAAAGGCATCAACATAGTAACCGATGTATAACAGTACATTCACACGTTCGATAATATTTAAATATAACTCCAAGTTTCTAAGCAGATATTGATTTTGACACTTACTGGCTGAGCCTGTATGGTGAAGACATAAAAATAGAAACAGTCATGAACTGAAATACTTTCTAGATAACAACTTTCTTTTGACATCACGTTTTGGAGCATTTGCTTTCTACGTCATCGGTCGGGATGAAATAAACTCGGCATGTGACGATTGCGGCAAAGCTGCATGCGAGACTGATGAATCCATTTGGTTTTGGTAATGCAATTGTCAGAATCATTCTTAACATGGATGCAAGCAAAATCATGATGTGTTGCAGAAAATTGACAGAAATAAAGACATCCCGATGTTGCAATACTTACTTCCGAGTTCATATCGGCCTTATTGTGGAATTGCTTGCAAAAAGTATTGAAATGCCTGTAACAACCCTTGACCAGGTTAGGCAAAATGATATAGGCTTGAGATTTCGTTGAACACGATATATTATTGTTACCGGTAGTTAAAATTTGAATGGATTTTGTCACAAGAGAAAGTACAGGGTACCAGGAACGAAAGTAGGCCAAGCCATTATCCTTTAACTGTATCTCGCAACTGGGATTAGAAGCAAATTGTATAGACCCTACATTCATGAATATACATTCGCTAAAACGGTATAAACCACCATACCTATCTGCCATAGTGGGAGTGAAAATTACTGCAACAAATAGCTGCAGTAATGTAATCTTGAACGGTAACGATAGTAATGATAAAGATGAGTATGGAAGAGATCAATCATATTTCAAACGCAATGAACATCGTTGCAATGCAAGCATCAAGTCAAATGTGACATGTGACGAAGCGACTTGAAATCACCTGTGTTTGTTCACACAACTGATGTTGGAATCGGGTATACCCCCTCTCGCTTCAAAATCGCTTCCTAAAAATAAACTTCTGATTCGGATCTTATAAATGTTGTTATATTCTTCCTTGAGTGTCTAGGTACATGTTTTGAAATCGGAGACTTACAGAAACGTCCATCATCTGTCAGAAATGCTGGTATTGTAAGAGAAAACAGAATATGCAAAATACATGACTACATGCATTGTAGAAAATGAGCTGCTGTTTCCCTGTTAACGAAATACGTTAAACTATGCTATCACAAGTCCAAAATTTAACAGCACTATTTTTCTTTTCATCAAACATGCTCCTATCATGCTTTCCTTCAATACGCTTAAATACTCAATTGTATTTGAAAGAAAATAAACAACACATATTCATAAATTATCTGCTTATGAATGTACTACAAGCCTTCAAGTGTTATTGAATGGTCAAAAACGTGTTCTTATCCCCCGCCATACGAAGTTTTCGGCTAATCTCTTCCGGACCAGAAGTAAAAAAAACATTAGGCCTGACTCATTGAAAGTTGGTCTATAGAACAATCATTATGTGAAGTTGTGCCTTTAGGCGATTTCAACTTCTACCTACATTTATTTTTTAATTTTTACATAGACTTTTGTTTCTGAACTCATTGGAAACACAAGTTAAAGTACTGTTCAAGGGGAGAACTTTAAATCTAAATGATAAGCACAATGAAACTAAAGATCTTACACGATCATCTTCTAAAGGATGAACTAAGTACCATCGATCTGATCTGAGATTATTTTAGCACTTAAGATATGAGTTAGTAAGGGTTTATTATGGAACACAATTTCATAACTTTTTTCAATATATTTCCCACTTTTACCACTTGGCGGATATATGCCTGACCCTGTATGTTTGAATTCATTTGAACATGAACCTTTTCAATAAACAGATTCCAAAACTCTTAGAAACTCCGTGTGTTTTAATGATCAAATACACACCATTGCATCTTTTGAAATTCACGACAGGACGTTTAGCTATAAATATGTAAAACAGTCTGGAGAAACACTGAAGTACGACGAGTTGTTAGATAAGTGTAAGACTAGGTTTATCAAATATTTTATTCATTCTGTTACATTGAACAATTCAATAATAAATACACTACGATATACATTTCATCTACTTACAAAAACTCTAAACTCGTTGCTCTACTAAAACGTCATTACCCAGTGGCAATGAAACAATAAAATAACAAAATGACTTCATTGTTTTGAAGTATATTATATCAAATGACGTCTGGTATCTGTTATATAAAGCATTAATAACTACATTAAAAAACCTGCACTCCCAGATCCGATTCAGATTCTAAATGAAAGGACATATCTTTATAGTTCACACGTACTTCTATAAGACAATACTGTTCAAAATGTCAGTGCCCTTATATATTGAATATCGATTCATCATTATACATTTATATAGATTTCGATCGTTTAATGAAGATCTAAACATAATACAACTCAAGATTCATGAAAGTTTGTATTTTTTTTTACCTGTGCATAAATCACTGAATATCAAATAATATGAAAGCTTGTTCAGAAAGCAAAGGCTTTTTAGCGTGTGGACACTCTCAAAGAACAGGTACTAATTTATTCAAACTCAATGAAGAACCCGCACCACTCTGGTTTCATTACTGGCTTAATTCAAGCCTTGAAGCATTGCTTCAGTGTATTTGATCGGACTGTCAAGTTCAAGCGCAGTGCGCTGAAGAGCTGGCAAAGGAAGGGTTACCAGATGAAGGAATGCTTGAATTAGCCTGTCATTTGATCTACCGCAAGAATTTGGAACCAGGGGCGATGTTTGTACAATTTCAAATATATTCCATCCAGTGCCATAGACGCCCGCAAACGTTCACAGTTCTGAACAAGCCTCAAGTGACCAGGGATTCCTCCAACTTCTATAACATTTTGTACAGTGAATTCCACACAACTAAACACACACAGGTTCTATGTACAGCTCGTAATACTGAATCGGCGTAGGGTCGCCACTTGGCTCGTTATAATGAGGGACACAGCCCGACCCCGTTATAAGGACACGGATAAATTATCTCACACCACATAATAAATATTTTAAAGGATTTCATAACTGATGATACAAGTCATATTCAACAAGGGCGGTTGAGGAGGAAGGTAGTTTTTTCGAAAATAAAACGTGACTCGAAATGAAAGAGAACAGCAAACTCCTGTATTCATTTTGTATACTGGCATCACTAAAGGAAGAAACTGCATCAATTTTGAAAGAGATCTATCGAACTTTGAAATCAATCAAAACAGCATCACCGTAAAACGATTTAAAACAGAATCACCGGTGTTTCAGCAGTATTTATGTGTACTTATCACGATGCAATGAAAAACATTTATATGTATAATGCCATAGTTGAAAAATTATTTGGAAAATAGATAATATTTTGCAAATAGATTTTGAATCCATTTTTTTCACGTAGCGTTGAATTTTCTATGATTACAACAAAAAGACCCCCCCCCCCCCCCCCAAACCTCCCTCTTGTAATCTGACAGTATGTCTCTATATACATTATATACACGAACAAGTTCTAGCTACATTCCAATGTAATCTAACTCACACTACGTAAGTAGTAACAATTAAACATGCAGCACATAGATACATGAATGGTGGACGGAAACTGTCGACTTTGGCTTTCATAAATAATTTTGGCAGTTTCTATTAGGACGGAATGATACAAACATACAAAACATCGTTGATTTCAATGGAAACTTTCGCTGATAAGACATTAATTACTCAATCATAACGGCTAATCGTGTAGTCAGGCCTGTGACCATCAGAAACATTTTTTTGTTTTTATAAGCAACGGATTTGAATTAACTCATTAAAAATGTATATAAATATATAGCAATGTTTAAATGCTTTTTGTGGTTGCTTTAACTGATGCGGCATATTATTTTCAAATTGGATTAATTTAAAAGCTAAAAGACATAATACATTGATTCATCTTATTTCTCTGGTCGTCAATTTTATAATTAGATCAATAAGGAATATATCCATTTTACATTAATGACTACAGTACAATTCAAACATTTCAAATTTCAAAGCAATAATACAATTTATACAATATAACAAAGACTCAAACATTAAAAGATTAGATAATATATTCCAAAATTTAACATACAACCTTTTGCGTCGTTTTTCGACAAGATATATTTGAGCAGAATTGAAAAATAATAACATCATGTTGAGCAAACTGGAGAGCCAGCTTCTGGTTGTAGGAATTATAGACTGGGTTCTGTCTATGTTCGCGGAGCGTTGCCCACTCCTAGCACCGTTTTAAAAGAACCTATGCCATATCTTCCGTCTGAAATAAGAAGTTTAAGCAAATCAACCATGGTCGACAGACAGATTGATATCAACGACTAAAAATGTAGGAATAAATAAATTTATGTTGTTTGTACTTTGAGTTGAAATAATAACATAGATCTTGCAAATTATAAAAAAAATCATATTCATTGAATCTTTTAAAGGGGTAGTAGTTAATTTTTTATGTTTCATCTCTTCACATTTTCCCCAATAAAGAACTTCTTTTATCAAAAACATTGTCTTGCAATTGGTACCATATTCGTTTTCGCGAGACCTCTTTGTTTCCTTGAAATCAAATAAAATATGCCACACCTTCTTAATGGTGTAAAATGACACGAAGTACCAACTAATCCTCAACATTATCATTTCAATGATAATCAGGTCAGATAAGTGAAACTTTAAAGTTTAAAATCTTGATCGAACACCGGATAATGTACTTTGATTGGTGCACGCCATTAAGCCATTCGTGATTGGCAACTTTTGTAAAGCAATCCAAAAAAACGTTTAATGTTTAATAGGTCATATAACTGATACTCACGAAATTTGACATAAAATTTTGACTTTGGAACATAGATACGGCCATTGCTATATTATCATTGAATATAGGTAAATACCACATTTTTTTGCATTGGGGGGTATATATAAAGTTGAGTGAGATGATTTTAACACATAAGATATTTTTCAATGTATCAGAGAAAAATAAATCTTGATGAAAAATATTTAAGGCCACTTTAAGAAACTTGTTATTAAAGGGGTTTCAGGATAGACAATACATAAAAAAAAGCCCTTTAAGAAAATCAAGTTTTCTTCATAACCTCCTATTTATTGTGAATGTTTGATATTTGGAGTTAACTATTAAACTCATGACGATAAAGGGATAAGTGCATTCTTCAATACGTCATGAAGTAAAACAATAAAGAAGTTGTTATCTATAAATCTCTCTTTTCTTAACTCTCCTGAAGTTAATGGGAAGCTGTTACTCGATACGAATAACTCACTCCTTCTGCTTGTAAATGTTTCCAACACTACACGCAGTTGTCAAAACAAAACTCTGTAGAAGTATCCAAACGTAATGCTACTTACAGGAAGTTGGTTTAGGCTTCTCAACCAGCCAATACCGGAAGCCTTCCTTTGCTCTGTCGTGGAAAGAGTTCCGTAAGTTGATTGGTGGAAGTGACGTCCTTGACCCAGAAGGGCGATAACTTCCGGGGACGGTACCGAGGCTGTCAATGACGGCATCGTTGAAGGTCTGGTCAATGTGTCTCCTCCCTGCTATGCCCGACAAGTCGTGGCTCGCGGTTGGACTCACCCAGGAGGACATCACGTCTGAGTAAGATAAACTTATAAGTCATTGGCACAAAACATTGAAGCTTATCACTGTTAAAAAGCATATATACTTTAATTTAGCCAACTTTATTTTCAAGGAGTTCAAAACGTTTCAGTAACATAATCAGAATTTATAGATATATAAGACTAAAACCAAAACGACATGACTGTAGGCATCATTAGTCATCCGATGAATAATTTATGAACTAAAATTTACTTGTACACTAATTTATAATTTCAAAGTTTGCTGATGTCGCTCACGCCTATGGTCTGAAGATGCTACTTCCAGAAGTAATAGTTATTGATAGAAACTTGCATGGCAAAATATCTGTTTAGCATATCTTATTAAAATACTTCCGGTATTTGTGCATGTAATGAAATAATTTGAGAAAGAAAATGATTGTACAGTGATTTTCATTGATCAGTGCAAATGACATTAGCGTTTATTCATTCGTCTATTCTAAATGCTTCCAATGCTGGTGCAGAAAACAGAAATATAGCCATTGGTTGATCGTGGCTAATGACCTTTAATGTAATTAGACGCCATGTCTACCTTTACTTACTAAAACCTTCCTTTCAAAGATTCGAGGAGATTTCAATAAGGTGTCAGTTGCAGACAGACGCGCTGCAATGGCCATCGAGCACGCGATGCACGCACCTTGGTGCGCATTTCAATCAATCAAAGTCACGATAATCGTAAAAGATAACTGCAGTGGTCACGTGACAGACGCACTTGTTGACTTGTGATTGCAAACTTTTCCCTGTTTTCTTACTTCTAATTTTATTACTTGTCTGTGCGTGGAAAGTCTATTCCTTCAATCATTATATATAGCTGGCAGAGGTATTTCTTTTTGGTACGTTCTTATTTGGCGACTCGGTCTTGCTTTGGCTGATATCATGAATTATATTTTCGTATTATACGAAACTTAAGGTTATGAATTAGTGTCGTGTATTTTCAAGACAAACAAAATAAATAATTAATTTCTATGTATTGAATATACTGACGGTGGGTTTTTTCATTATAAACAAAATATCGTGTCCTCTATTTGCTTCTAAGAAATAAACCATGAATTCAACATAATTTTTAATAATTCAAATTATTAAATCAAATGTAAATTCCTTAAAAGGTCAAACATCTGTTAAGAATTTCATCGTGTTTGCTTTTTAATTGTTTGATACACAGAATAATACCGATTGAGTGTGTAGAAACATGACATCATCGTTACCGTGGTAACATATTATACCGCACGTTTCAATGTTCGAACAATCATATTACTTGAACATTATATGTTAAAATGTTTTTTAAATCTATTTCCAGTGACATTTGTTAACGTCATTGAAGGTTTGATAGAAGTATAAGACTATAAGAGAGTATAAGATAACAAAGCTCTACTAATCACAAATAAAATTATGATTGACTTTATCAAAATGGAAATGTTTTTCTTTACTAATGTGTTTATTAATGTATAATAAAGACACGTTTTTTATGGATAACAACTTCTTTATTCCGAGAGCACGTCGTTGCGATAATGCGTTGGTATTGTTTTCAAGCATAATGAACATTAAGAACATATCTAAACGTCGTGCTTTCGGAATTATGAAGTTGTTATCTATAAATACTTGTCCGTATTTGACCTTCAGCTTCTAAAATGTCACTTAAAGAAATTATCTTTATATTTGTTCATATTTATGGAGGAGTTATTATGAGTAAAATATTGTTTCATTCTCACACACCGAATATATACGACCGCAATTTTTTTATTCATAAACTGCGAAATTTAAGATTTTCTTCAAACCTAATCTTGTTTTACACGCTCATGGCGATTTTCTATTGCACATAACAAATAACATGCTTTCGGTTAAAACGATAGTAGAAGACATCTTCAAATATTGTTCAAATATCAAGACATCAATTCTATATCACATCTACATACTCTCCATTGTGAAACCTTCAATTCAACACCAAAACTGATTATCACATATTAACATGACATATCTGCCTATTAACGCTGATCCTATAACCAAGACTTTGATGAAAAGGTCAAGCCAGTACGACTAGATCGTTTCTCCTCTGATTTGCTTTACGAACGACTCTGATCACGATTTCATCATCAGATATTATTTCAACAAGATATTGGCAAAGTCACGCTATTCAGATATCGTTATCTTTGATCAGAGAAATTCAGTCCTACAATCAGATATCGTTAATGCACTTACTACTATCTTATTGAAAACTGACGCATTATTAAGACAAAGTTGTCAATAATGCAATAGAATTATTCTATTCTTTCCATTATACCATTTTATTCAGAGATCTTAAAACATAAATGCTGATGTAAATAACGACATTTCGGGTATTCTTTTTTCACTATTTAAGCATTCTATATGTATTGCTTTTATCAATACATAATTCATTATAAAATGGTAACGTTAACCTTTCGATTTCCTATGTTACAGACAATGTTCTGTCTATCTCACAACATATCTTACGAGCTAAACTAGTGAATGAAATTAAAATAAACATATATACATAAACAGTGTGACGATATAACGTCTGCACCCGATTAAAACAAAATAAAAGCCATGAATTTGATTGAACAGCTACGCTCAGAAATGTTTCAAGTATAGTTCATTTTGCTTACAAAGTAGTTACGGAAATAGACGGAATAAGGATACAATTTACTTTTTTTATCAGAAATATCGATTTGTTTACAAAACCTAATTATTCATGCGTTCAATAGAATGACTCATTCAGACCTTATACTTATAAGCTTACACGGGCAAGTCCCACTCACACTTACAATCTGAATAAAAAATTGGTTGTTAATTCTTCAAAAAAGGAAAGTTATTACGATTTCCAGTTATGTCAAATTTTTCGATTTTATGCTGAAGGTCCTTCGAAGTAAGGTTATCATTAAAATGCGTTCCCATGGTAACATGAACGCCAAAGCGCTTCTAATCAAAACAGACATTTGCAACAAGAAAAATTTGTTTAAAAGGATGGTATAATAATATATCAAATACATAAACATCTTATCATCTTAGAGATTTAAAGGTAAACGAAGGTCCTTCAGATGTATTTCAGAATGTCGAATATTGCAATTTCACCTAAACTGTCAAGATATTAATAACAAATAGCATAAACTTACCTCCATCACCAACTGGCAGCGTATTGACCTGAAATTAAAAAAATGAAAAATGACTGACATCAGCAAATATTATTTAACGTGGGTGTTTATCTATCTCCACACGAGGCTAATGCCCACAGTGATATGTAAGTGTGTATGCAGCGGACTGATAAGTCTATATTGTTACGGAAATGGAGCGGAGCTCGCACAGCTGATTGAAAGAAGGCAAGACGATAACGTTATGAAGTGTGGCGATACTGTGTCAGTGTAACACTGAGCACCACTCATACATCTGATCGAGATAGGGCACTCAATATGGTATCAGTACCATGCACATTTTAAAGCATTTGCTTAGCCGCTGTGAGCAGTAATGCAATGTTCTTCCAAACACTTGCTTTTTCTTAAATAATGACACTTGCATGAAAGACAGACCAACGAATGCGTCGAATAGGGTTACTTTCAAAGGAAGGTAAAATGTGGAAACACCTAGATACCTTATCACTTAAGAAAAAAATTGTTCATCATTTGAACTCGCCCCAAAGCAATCCCTAAACAGACGCTGGAATTATTGATGTAATAATCTTTCTAATGAGCAACGAATTTTTTAAAATGAGGATGCTATAGGGATATGTTTTACACCATACTAAAACAATCTACCAAAGAGCAACATCTTCATACCTGATCGACATAAAACAATCGATATTTACGGGTTAAGTATTCTTACAAATATCAAAATGAAGTAACATTCAGATAGTTTGTCTTGTCTAGGTAAATACGATAATGCCTAAGGTTGTATCCTGACATTAGTGTATACTGGACTGAGGCAATCCAGTAACAAGAGACACAACCTGCCAGATCATATCGTCGTAATACGAGACATTTGTCACAGCCGATTGTTAAACAACAAATGCAATAGCTACTGTCACAAGGTGCTCGATATACATTTCAACATGGATAGTTTGTAGACAATTGTTTGAGCACTTGTATAGCACGGAGGGATATTATTAGGTGCTTCGTTACCCCATAGAGAACTTCATGTGTCATTCAAGCTAAGGATATGGTATCCTTACCAACATATACCGTATTTCATAAAACTAGTTTAGGGTGTAAAGTAAACTTTGTAAAAGGTTTCGAGTCTTACAGAGTTGCGGAAAAGCCATATATGTTCAATGGGACTTAACAGCAAAGTTATAGGATGTGTGTTATGTACATGTGATGAAATGATAAATGCAGCGTCTAAAACAGGGGAATCGCACCATTAAGTCAATTGCTAAACCGAACGGCAGTCATAGTAGGAATTACTGATTCGTCTGTCCCAAAGGACGTTAGATTAATGCATCTAAGATAATTGCACAACTTTACAAACTCCACAATAACGTCTAATTTCAGTTCAATTGAAGACGGTGACAACAACAACCCTCTACCGTTCACCTATAAAGGTAAAAGACAATTAATATTTAGCCAAGTTTTGATAAAAAGTTACCTGGATATATGACTTACCCCTTTTGTCAGCTTTAACAGATGTAAATTTTATCCAAAGACAGCCTTAAGTTTGGCCTTATCAATATAAAATCTACCTTCATGGTCATAATGGACAGTGATCTGCCATGTACAGAAGCCAGATTCCAAATGTTACCCAATGAAACGGTATCACAGCCAGTTCATATAAATACTCAGAGAATGTTTCTCACGGTGGACATAACTTTAGGCAAATTCTCAGAGGTCTTATGAAAAGTACTAACTCGCTATATTCCTGTATGTTAAACATACGTCCTTTCGGTTAGGGTTGAGTTCTTTTTTGTTGTAAACACAATATACTAACACGACCAACCCAAAGGGATTAAGACGAAAAGTGCCTAAACAGATTGTCGTGGCATAGTCACAAAAGTACTTCTCAAGCTGACAATGGTAGTTTGACACCTCTTGCATCAACTCTGATGGCGTTCCTTTATACGTTTGCTACATATGCGAGTTTACATGTCAGCTTACACTGTCTGAGACTTAGTGTTAGTTTCTGGTAAAGGAGTGGGGGTGTTAACAAATGGATTTTATGTATTAGTGCATGCAGCGACACGGCTAGTCGATAATTCATAGCTTGTCAGAACATTTGTTCCCATGGCTAGCAAAGCGAGAGATATATTGCATATTGATATGTCTCTGTTCCTTGTTTCAGACCTACAGGCGTTATGACAATGTGTGAGGTAAACGATATTGGTTACACGGATATCATCGTATAATGTTGAATTATAAACAGTTATTGTATATTTATTTCTCACACTACCATGTGCCATATCAATTGAATTCATTCATATTTATAGTGTGCTTTGTTATCACGGTGTAGATAGGTAAGCTTATTGCCTCATCTGTATCCCATAGCGCTAAATAGGACTATCATAATTCAGTGTCTCACACATTCTTATCAATTATTTCCGATTATGGGGATACTGACATAGGTTAATTAGAAACTTTATATATAAGCAACAGGCACCTATTGTTATATGTCAAACTTCTGCTACGACCGTTTTGTTATATGTGAACTTTTGATATAAATTGCTTCAATATCATAATTCTAAAGAAATGATAAAAGACATAATAACTTTGGGTTCATCATAGTCATTCGTAAGTAATTGTTGAAAGAAATATTTAAAATATTGTATCAAAAATGGAATACGTGGGATTTCTGATGTTTCAATGTATGCATTTCTTGAACATTCCGATAACATAACTCATTTTATTGGCTAAATAGTTTTTTGTTCTCTCAGACAAACCTGTGTTAGATATTTCATGATTGTCAAATATACGTTGTTTTAATTTACTACAGAATATGTTTTACATACAGAACCAACGCGTAACTTTTATGGGCATAAATTACGTATACACCTGTTCTTACAAATCACAATGTTAAATTGCATATAAATATATGTCATAAACATAAATTGTATATACAAACTCGTGGGGGACGACACTAGCAGTTGCATCATTAGAATAATGTCTGATCAAAAGGAATAATTTACCAAGACATCAATAACAGGAATAAAACAAGTTTTGAACAACGAAATACTTAAATGATTATTTCGAAGAGTCTTTTCTTAAAGAGATGTACAAAATTTATTATTTGTCTTGATTTTTTTTCTCGAGGGACATATACTAGTAAAAAACGTTTGCCCTGCACGTACGTCGTGTCGGGTAAGAGATTGTCACAAAGAAAAAAAATATAGTTGAATCTAGAGAATATTTCTACTGATTGTTTCAAAAGGTATATTTTCTCCTCAACATAAAGATGCAACAAAAGGTCACCACTTTAAAAGAACGCGTGACACATGAGAAATGACATCGGTCCCCTGACAGTGTCTGGAAACACACCTGTATTGTGGGCTATGAAGACTATACGTACCTCATTAATACTTCGTCAATCAAAAGGTGTTTAGTATGTCTATGTAGATCATAATCTATTTCACCTGTGCGTCTAGTCTTACCTTGGTGAGGTAAGATGTAGATAATAACTAAAGGTGAGCTTTACAAATCTACCTTATCCCCAGGTAAGGGCTTAAGACTTCTGACTCACGTCCCGCCATTGACCGCTTATCTCAATTGATATTGCCGACCTCACAGAAATATGATAAATAGCTCTATAAAGGGTAGCAATCAGATTGGTTTTGTACGATTTTGACACCGACCCGACCGAAAGTCCCCCGTGAAGAAATTCAAATAGACAGTTATAATGTACTTAATAGGAATTTTAATTTTTCGATAGAAATGGTATGATTTTATTGTCGTCGAAACTTGCACCCCAAGCAATTTATTCATCATTCATTTGACAAAAACTTTAAAAAGCTGTCCCGGAGGGTCGCTTAGTGTAAGGACGGTCTTTATTCCGTTTTATTGTCGCTTATGATCACTCAAACGAGAGATGAAACGGTTTGATATGAAATAAAGCCTTGTTTGCGAAATAACTTCAGGGTGTTTAATATGCCTTAAATTTCGTTTCAAGCCATTGCACGTGAAAACGAACTCATAAGTCATAATAGAAATTCAGAATAAACTACGATTATATTGCTTTCAAAACATGTCAGCGTGTCTAAGATTGATATGTCTGGTAATAAAAGACCATATCTATTTACATAGAGTTTACCCCTGTTCACTGTTCGTTATTGTTTGATGTGTCCTCTGGTCGTCTCAATACCTATTGTACCTGGTCGACTACACTCGACAGGTGCACTCTACGGTGTCACAAAAAGAAATTTGGATGCCAGTATTGTAAATAACATTGAGTACTTTCATATCAATTACATGTTTAGATTACATGAAATGAAGACAAATTTGACCTTTTTAATAATAATACAAGGTAAATGCTTGATCAAAGTTCACTTTACTTTCCATGTATGTTTACTCCGAGTCTGGAGGAAATCTGCTGTCGTCAGCATATTTAGTCAACAGTTTACAAATCAGTTAGAAATATCAAAGGTATTCTAGACATTATTATACTGAACATTTGTAGAAATCTACGGTAATTATTTTCTTAAAATTCAATTGTGTTCAATATGTAGGATTAAATTTAGATTCAATGAGTACTCAAGATAGTATAAATGTTTTTCAACCAAAACGACAAATAATAAAAAGTTATTCAATCAATATCATGTTGGATTTTAATAATAAAAAAACTAAAAAAACCTACATGTCCATTGAATAAAAGGACCACTCCAGCAACAGTGCTTTACGCATAAGTTAAGTCATCGATTCTTATATATAAACCTTTGATCATTTAAATTAAATATCCACAAAATTTGAACAGAATCAAGCAAAATATCTCACCTTAAGTTTCATTTTTGACCAGTGGTCAGTGTTTCCTCGGGGCTGACTGACCGGGTCATAGCGGGACCAAAACGTCATGCTGTTAAAAATGAAATTAACAAATTAAATAGTTCTTAGATAAATAAAGATATAAATGCATAGCATAGAATAATATAAAAATATTGTAAATAGATAAATTTGAAAATAAGAAATCTAAATATACATAACTAAATAGAAAACAATAATATCATAAAAATATTATAGATACATTTAAAATAAGAAATCAAAATAAACAGAACTTTAAGAATCAGCATAACATATTAGTGAAAATTAAAATTATATAAAAATATTATAAATAAATATGTAAAAAGTTAAAATAAGAAATAAAACAAATTCAAACATATAGAATACACAAATGAAAAACTTAAATGAAGAAATTACATCAATAAATGACTATTTTGAATAAGTGAAATGTTTTGTGTGAGCATTAACGACCTTTCGGAATGTATTCTCACTTCATCTTAAATGAATTTGTGCAAGGGTAAGAAGGCTTAGCTGTTAAAACCAACAACTCACAGATATAGCAATATCAAACTTCTACAATGGAATCCAGACTCATTAAATCAAAATGTTACATTCCTGCAATTTGAATGCAATGCGTTATATTTCCTATCATAAACTCTAATTGGTATTTTCTATTATAATCAACATAACTGCAAAAGGGAATGAAACGAGCAACCCAACCACGATCCGTATGGCGTAACGGCAAGCGTAAAGTACTCAATGATTCTTGTAGGAGTGACTTCACGAGATGTACCCCAAATCTTATACATATAAGTCCCCAGTATCCAGTTTCCCTTCAAGCACCAGTTGTGTGTATATTGCATTATCTATCTCTGTAGGTACAAGTCATAGGGACAGTCAAACCCCCGTGTAAACATTATCTTGCCGAGACGCCAGTGTTTGATCTACGGAAAATGACTAGATAATCCACTGTTTGTTGTATAAGCAAGGACCACTTAAGTCATGTATGTCAACATCATTAACATAACGCTTGGGTATAACACTGTTCAAATGGTAGATGTTCTGCGATTAAGCCAAACGAAATCCAAATCTTATATGGTAATTCACAGGTGGGATGAATAGAAAAAGCAGGACCCTTGAAAACCATTATGAAATTAACCCTCAAGTAGTTTATATAAAGGAAGACGATGTAAGGATGCAGAACGTGTATTTATAATGGCGATGTAACAGTAAATACCCTCTCTGCCTGCAATCAGTTTTTAAACCGTCGCCATTAGGAAAAAAAGCAACTTGTCGTACATAAAATCCATGTTTTTTCAATGTTTGTTAACGTGCTGGACACGATAAGCACTACGTATGTGAGCCTTTTCTTAATAAATTACATATTTACCAGCTATTAGAGAATTTATAGCCAGATAACCATCATTGAAAAATCTACTTTTGATTTCGCAAAAATAAATCTAAATAGCACTAAGAAAGTTGGTTTTCTGTTTTCAAATGTGTTAAATCTTTAAAAAAAAACCTCGATGTCAAATTTCTAGGATATTTGAAAATGTAAAGTTTAAAATTGAAATTATGAAATCTTAGATTAAGCTTGAGTGTTAAAGTTCCCAGAGGCTGATATTTCGGTATTTTGAGAGTTTGAATAGCTGAAAAATAGTTTGTAAATCAGAAGCAACGGTCTTGTCAATTCTTCGTGATGATACGACATTAACTTGTATGAAAGACTTTCGAATGAAGTAACAATTTCATTAATCGAGCAACCTTAACAACGTCAGACTCGGGCGTTTCATTTCTTTTTTGTTTTCTCCTAAACCTGACCCATTTTCGCCATATAATGAAAAGAGTTTGATAAAGGAGTCACAAAGAATGAACGATATTGGCGATAACTGGAACACTCATGAAGAGCAACTTTGATGAAAGTGGTATATAGCAGTTTTACTGTTCTTGTGAAAACCAATAATGGAGAAGCATTCAGTAGTTTCTCAATAACAGTGCAATAAAAGCAGTCAAGTATTTTCTGGGTTCAGCTTTAATAAGAAGCAAGTACACAAGTTGGGTATTAATTCAAAATCTTACATTCTTGTTAATGAAATTTTTTTTTTAAATATTGGATAAGGATTAAAAAGAAATGAAGAAATTGTAATTAGGAGGTCTTGCTTTTCGATTATACACCTCTTTGAAAGAACTTTTTTGGTTAGGAACATTTTCAGTTGCTGTTTCAATACATGAAAATAAACAAATGTTTAAGGGTTTAACAAAACTAACACCTTTTTCTGGAAATTTTCTGTGTAAAATCATTAAAATATGTTATTCCTAATTCACAGTGACACATATTCATATAAACTCGAATGCAAATATTGGATCACAACCATTAGACGTGAGTTTCTAAAGACCCATTCATTATACCACAGACACCTTACCATTTATTACACAGGAGAGGAACCTAATTCGAGTACGTAAGAGCGACAGGGGGATCAGGACTTGTCTTAAACCCAACGATAGACTGGTTATATGGTACATTTCTTTGAAAAAATACACAAAAACTATTGTGCTACGGTCACAGAGGTGTCTCACTGGGCTTAAGAGTGGATTACGAAATTGGATTTATCTAATACCCGGGACATTAATCTTATTTTCCGAACAACTGGATATGAGCAGAGAGAAGCCAGATTATGGACTAGGTCTGTTTCTGTCAAGCGTCATAAAGCAATGGCTGCGTTGAATACAGATAACTTTTGAGTTCAATTCTTTCCTTGAATAGATGAAAGTCATAACTGACGTACGGTGACTTATTGAAAAAGATATACAGATGTTACTATTGGAATTGGCATGATAGTTATACCTGTCTTTACATTAAAATTAAAAGAACAATTTGATTATCAAACTATAAATCAAATCAATTTGAAATCTGTTTATAATTCAGGGATTTAGGATAGTCTTAAAACTAGAACTAAAACATTATTGAACTGACAAACAATTTTACAAATTCGTTCGGCCTTTTTGAGACCAAAAATGATTTATAGCTGAAACTATACCTATAATTCTTCAAAGCGACAACAACTACAGTTACAGAAGCGTGCCCGGATGGCACCTGTTTGAATTGAATTACCTGTAAACTACTTGCGATTTGTAAAGGAAAACTTCAAACAACAATGCCATGTCTCAGTTTAATTTAATTTATAGCGCAAAGCTTAGGGTATTAGCTCTTGGAAGATGCATTTATTTGAAGCTAGTGGACTCAGTACTTGCTATTGAAAGTGAAGTGTAATGGCCCGGCAATGACTCATATTGGGTTTTTCAAATGGTTTATTTGCGCTGTTAAACAATGTTTGTGGTAATCATTGCATCAGAGGCATATCGGTATCCTGAAGAAACTGTTTGCTCTTAGAAATAATTTTAAGTTTCAAAGAATATAGATATAACAAAGCACATTATTTTTAAGGCAAGTATATGAAATATATTATATTCATCAAAACCAAATTGTTACATTTAGTGATTGCATTTGACGGATTCATCAAAGCAAATAGGTGTCTTAGTCGTTTTGAGGTTTCGAGTCTGACCATTAATTATTCTATTTTAAATGGGTGCAGTTCTAAATTTATATTCATTTAATAAATAAATATGTGGATTTGAATAATCCTATTTTAAAACATCAGGTGTTCAAAATTAGTTTTGTGTTTGAGCAACAAAAAATAAAGGTAAGCCAACAAATATAGCTGTAACGGTGAACCCTGCCCCACACCTACTTACAACTTATATAGTCAAACACTTGTACTACCCCCTTAATGACGTCAAAATATAATCATGTTCAAGCAAAACTAACAATTCACATAACCTTCAAACAAATGCAGTAGTAACATTGAACCCTAGCTAACACCTACCTGTAATATAGTGCTTGAAAAGTAATACTGTTATTGTTGTAGTTACACTTCGTGTAATTGGTGTAGTTAGTCCTGCAATTTTACCTGAACAAGGTACAATTAGTATAGGGGTGGAGGGTTTCATGATGAAAAGATAAAGGTAGTGGTTAACTCATGTCAATTACCCAGAGGAAACGTGCATTTATTTTCTCGTTCTGCTTTCTTCCTTTGGTTAACTTTTCCCGTGCCAAGTAAGAAGAAGTGTTTATCAAGATATTGTTCGTTGTAAATCGTGAAACGCTTGTAAACATCTAGACATCTAAAGCATTATCTTTCATATGAATCATCTTCGGATACTTCAATCGGCTGAATATTCTGAATCTAGTCTTTTATCAGATGCAATGAATAAAACACAAAAAGTTAATCACGATAACGGAATTCCCAGTCTCTACAAATGCTAAATTCTTGACATATTCTACCTCTCAAAAACGGTTGATGTTTCTCGGTTTTATTTACAAAGCATGGAAGAATACTTGTTTCTGTTGACGATCGGATATCGGGATTCACATTTTACATGCACACCATTTGTAAAACAAAGCGTATAAATATCGCTATTTATGTTCTTATAACATGTCTCTTACCTAGGAATTAAAGAATGATAAGATTTTTTCAACTGATCTCATATTAAGGACTTTATATACTCCCTGAAAATAAATAATGAAAAATAAACAATGTACAATCTTACCCTCCGTACTCCATTGTTCACACAGCAATATATCAAAACTTAGGAAACCTGAAGGTTATCAGCCATCAAGCGCTTAAGTGTATGACTATTGCTTGTATTATATCTTAAAATTCTTTGTATTGACATTTAGGAAGCTTATATCTATCATATAGCAACGCTATCACTCATCTGACTGGGTCACAGATTCTCCGCGTGGATTTCAGGCCATACAAGCTCACGAAATGTATTCTAAAATATCTGGAACCTCATTGGTGATTTTTTTTCTAAGAAAACACGATCTCGCGTGAAGTCTCGATCTTGTGTGAAGTCTGTCCTCCACCAAGAAGAGATCTCGCGATAATTCATCTCATAAGCGTGAGAATTGAACCCCTGAATAGTGAGCACTATGGGTGATATTGAATCGCACTGAGCGGGATATAAACTCTACAACAAGCAGTTGTGGTGTATATCAATATAGTTAATATCAACTCACTATGATGTTATCGGTCTGCTATTCAAGCACTTGGCCCCTTGTGTTATCTGATATTATCAGCCAGTCGGACACGAAATGTACATCTTGTTAGCAACTGTGGCAATCTGACCGTGACATTTTTATTCTATCCAATGTTTGTAGTTCATAATACACGCGTAAGGTTCATGCACTTACATATAATATAAGGTTCATACACTTACATGTACTATATACGTATATGATAAACTCGATAGGGTCCACGCACCTACATCTGATATACCAAATGGTGTTTGTTCCATGTATTTGATAAAATTGATGTTAAATAGGTTTAATTCAATGTGTAAAATCAGAAAATTGTAAATTGTCAGTTTCAGGCATATATGATCTGTACTAAACTTATATTTGAAAGTAATTTCAGATAATTTGTCAAGAAAAGGACTGATGTTTTGAACACATTCTAGATTTTTTAAGTTTTTCTTTGATCTTACAAGTTATTAGTTATTAAACCGACATTTGCACGTAACAAGTGAAACAATGTTTCAGATTTGTTTTTAAGTTTAATCTATAAGGAATAAAATCGTGTTTTTGTTTAAATTCAATACCCTTGTCGAAAATAAGATGATTAATAAAAGAGTCTGCTAACAATAACTCTTCTCATCGATTAAAGGCAGGAAATATTTTGGAATTATTGAGGCTATTTTCAAGAAACTGATTGTAATATAGAAAAGATTGAATCCTACACGGAATTTCTTATTCCAATAAACATAGACATACCAATATAAATAAACGGCATATTACTTTACATTTTCACTAAGCACATTATGCTAAATATCAATTGTCCAACACAATTAAGCAAATATCACCAGATGCTATCATGTAAAGATAAAAATATATATGAAAACATCGCTACTTATCAAACATGCACTATCTAAAAAGATCCAATAAATTTTATAGTAAATATGTACACATATTCATGTGATTGTCTCAACATATTGTCTGAATATCATATTTCATTTGAACTGATTGTACATTGGCCAATGATCTTCTTAACGAAACATACTACATCCATTCGAAATAAATGAACATATATCGATATAATGAATTATACCTAATTTTGATAAACGAATATTCCTGAATAAACATAAAAAAGTAAAGGTAAGCAAAATAATATGGTCAAATTAACATGAAATATCTCATATAATCTAAACGTAACTGTCACATAGTTTTGCGGTCATTTACACACGTTAACTACCATTTCAAAGCCGTATATGGACAAGCTAGTCTTATTGACACATGACCCGTTATGATATCACATTTAACACCGCTCACAATGAGCAGCGCCTATAAGATTCACGACGTTCAAATGGCGCACTGGAGGGGTTGCATATAGACCAGTTGTATGTCAGTGGCTCGTATGTTATATAAGGCAACAATAAAGACACTCTAAGCGCATGGGGGAACAATCACATGAACGGTAACCCGTAGATTGCTTTTAATGGCGATTTGATCGATGTCATTCTCTGCGTGGGTAGATATACACATACAGTGCACATACTTATGGAGACATTTTACTCGAAGATTCTCTAGGTGCTAAAGAATGGACATACAAAAACACAATTTGTCAATACAAAGATAAGATTATTGATATTTAAAGCCCATGTATCAATAAAAAATCACAATATCAAAACATTGTACGTGTTCAAGACTCGGCAATATGTAAACTAATATGTCAAAAATAAAAACAGCAAATCAATAATGAAGATCAGTTTAAAACAATGATATTAATACAAATGAAATTTTCTCTAAGTTATAACCTAGGGTTGGCTTACCATGACTTCACAGCGTGTCAGTATTGCGCCCACTTTGAACGATCATCTCGCTAGAACCCCGACCTCTCAAAAAAGTCTAGACACCCTGAAGTTCAGACCTGTCTCAGTATAAATAGCCACCGGTTCTGTCAACGATCACACCTATAGCAAGAGGACACCTCCCAGTCAACACTACACAGCATATGATAAATCTTACACACAAAACTATTGACAAAGCGTACAATGAACAACCCACACGGACACATACACCGACGCCTATTGTCTGTGTACGGAGTTTAAACGATATGATTTCTAATGTATTTCATGCTCTTATTTATCTCAACAAGAATTATTGGTATCCATGACAACGGCTAACATCGGTGATTTATACAAACAAGTTATTAGATTTCGTTCAAGTAAATCAAAATGACTCTGTTAATCACGTTCTTCCTGCCGTTCTTCGGTTCATATTTAACAAGCCTTGTCTATTCTTATCAGCTTACTACATTTACATTACAGCGATAGATCAATTTCGAACGTATACACCAAAATACGAATTGTCACTCATGTTTACTTAATTGTTTATGTCAATTACAAAGTTCCTCTTGATCAAATGTCATCAAGATAGCCATTGACATATGGGTGTTAATGTCTATGTTGACAATAGTTATCCTATCAACGACTATTCGAGAGGCTGTTCTTACCATGAGGTTAGTATTCAAGGACGGACAAGTGCTCGAATGGTCATTTAATACCGGACAGGTGAAGCGGTGATTAACAGCCAGTGGATATTTCATATCACAGAAAGTGGTGCATAAAGCTACGGGGAAGGACCAATGGGAGAATATCAACGTTAAAGGATCTTAACAAATTTACTACGTATATTACGCATTATTATATACATATATTCAAAAGCCGAACTTATATATATATATATGGGGGGGGGGGGGGGGAGTGTGTGTGTGTGTGTTTACTTCGAAGAATGTGCCTTTATGAAAGCTGTCTCTGTCCTATACCAACGAATTACATGCATAAAAATCGGAAAGGGAATATTAACCGTGAAGAATGACAATGAAATCAAATTCTATGTAACTTCTTGCTTCAAATTATCATAAGAGTTATGAACCAACCTCAGATACGATGATAAAAAGAGCATGTATCTTTTATTCTGAATCCAAATATTTACAAAGCATACGTAGTGAAGATCTACCAATAGATGATAGATAGACTACATATAAATTTTTCGATAACTGTTTTATAGAAAAATTGAGGCAAATATAACTCAAAAGATGAAGCCTTATGAAAATTGCGTCAAATTCACTTCTCAAAGTCAAAGCATTTTTATACCAAATTTCTCCCAAAGAAACAAATGATATAAGAAAACGATTTTAACATTTGCATTTAAAAATTTGACAAATCTTAATTAAGTATGCGTTATAGATATATGGTCTGTAAATATGGACGAAGACAATTCTATTAGTTATAGCAACAAAAGCATATATTTTACTGAAAGGATTAATGGTTAATATTATATCCCAGCTTATTGCAAATCAGATTTAGAACTATTGGATATAGGAGATTTGTTCCCTAGTCGCAAGTGAATGTTATAGAGCAGACGGAAAATGAGCATATCCGAAGTTTCTTTTCCAACGTGTATTTCGTCAAGTACATTTAAAACCATGAACAATAAATCTTCACGCCTATGTGACGTTACAGGGCTGGTTTAAAGCCGAATTAGCTTTGTTGCAAAATATCATGAGATAAGCTGCAGATCTGAAGAAGTTTACATCTATGTATCAGCTTAAAAATGGGGACAGAAAAATGTATAAGAATTCTCGTGTGTAGGACATTACAATAAACAAAGTATAACATCTGTTTCCAAACATCTTATAACACTGGGTTTTTTTGTTGGTATAGAGACGTACGTTTACCGTTGATTGACCAGTTACTTCATTTTATCAAACTGTAATCACCTGAGAATGCATTCGTCAATGTGACTATCTTTTCCAACAAAAAAGATAATTTTAATTCTCTAAACATAATTCACGTAATTGATTAACATGTCTTCTTTAGGGAGCACTACATACCATGAGACCTATTGATTTAAATTAGATATTCGATTCAAGATAGTCCTTACCGTAGGCAGGAGGACAGGACTGAGTGATGGTCAACAAATTATTAATAACGATCATCGACTAAAGGCGTCACAAATCATGAAATATTCATTCCGAAGCTTCAGACAGTGCCTCCTCAGTATTTCTTTATAGAAAGATGCTTCGGATAAGTGTGTTTGGAGTTAATTATTGAGGAACTGATTAGATTAATTATACCCTGAAGATTCTATAGTGAAGGCTTATTTTCTTTCATTTGTCTACCTTTGAAAAGTTCCCCCTTATCAGTTACCAAACAACTTGTCACTGCATCTAAAACGCTGTATTTAAAAGGTTGGGGGGTTTTTTTAGTGAAGAAAACCATTCAATTGGTCTCAGCCTCCACACTATCAATATGCATTACACAAACACAAATGAATACATGGCATCCATTAGAGAGACATTTTTCATTCCAATCTTACTTTTTAACTGTCATTTGTATTTTCCTTAACGCTAAGGATATGCATTAAAATTTATTAGATTATAATGAACATTCGTTGAACTGAATATCGGATGCAGTTTATACATGATTATCTTGCAATATGTTTGACGATTTATTCTTTAGGAAATGACTAGCATGCAATATCTTTTTTAATCATATGCATAAAAAAGGACCGTGAACTGATCATAGAAAAATTAGACACAACATTTTAATCAATTCCGAAAACTCGTCAATAATGACTAAAATGGATATGTTTATCCTTAAATGAATAATAATAAATGTGCATTTGTATGGCGCTTTTTCCATGTACAAGGCACATGCTCAAAACGCTGAACATTTATTACCCTGAGGGAATTGTACCTACGATGCTGCTACTTAGCGCTTCGCGCGACCACATAGGTCCATACATCCCATATTCAGGTACCTAATTGTACAGCTTGGTGGACTGAGTGCAATGTGGATGAAGTGTCTTGGCCAAGGACACAACACAGCGTAAAGGCCAGGTCACAAATGTTTGGTGTCTCAACCTGGATTCGAACCCGGGCCTTTAGCGTGAGAGGCCAGCTTGCTGACCACAACACCATGCTCAACTTATGCCAATGCTCAAATGGACGATCGACGTTTCACATGAGAATGGAGATGAAAGTTAGAAACACAGAATTCAAAATGGTTCCAATCGAAGTTAAACGTGCAATCAGCGACGTTGTGTCAAAGTGATCGGTCTGTTCATGTACTCGTTTAGATGACTGAAGTTTCTTTACTTGTGCGGTTCACACATATTTCTTAGAGATAAGATAGAATTCATTCGTAATTGTAAAACGATATTTACTTTTTTTTAAATAACGGTATCAGTGTTGTAAGTTTAAACCGCTAGGGGAAAACCGAGATTAAGACCAACTTGCTACAGAGGTTTTGATTGAAGAAATGGGTTCATTATAAACTATGTAGGGAGAGAAGGTGATCACACGATACCTGCAATTTCAAATAAGAATTTAATGAAACAAACTTATTTACATGCATGCATCGAGAATTGGTAATCGCACAAACATTACGGCAACCCATAGCATTCAGGACTAACCTATGTCCCTGATTGTAGAAACGATAAAGCTCCTGAAATATTGCAATAAACAATAAAATCATACTTCACATTGAAAATATGAACTCACCCTCGTCATGTCGAAGGACGTCAAAGCTAGAGAGAGCTCTACACAAAGCGACGTGTGTCACGAACCACTCATTTCATAGTGTGTATATCACTCTCACGTCTCAGCCCCGTCTCTACTTAAACTTTACCACCTTCAAACTCCTCGCACCACTTGCGAAACAGAGAGCAGAGTTGTTAGTCAGACTTGCTAAAACCCGGACCGGCCGAGTCAGGCCTTGATAAGGTTCAAGAAATGCACCTCCTGACACAGCGCGATATCTGCAGACCAACAGTTACCTTTACTTGGATGTTGAATAGCACACAGTCATGTTTGGATCGATAGAAGAACAAGCCATCAGTTGGTGGGTTCTCACCTGTCCGAACGGCCCGGTTACACGCTCCAGTGTATCGACGAGGCGGATAAGTCGTACCATGATTGTCCGAATGTGTACAATTGTGAACATTATTTATTCTCGGGCCGTTCAGCCAAGTTGATAAAGCTAATAGACCCGATAGCTTTTTCAAAGGTTTCCCCAACTCTTAAGAAAACATAAAGCTGTAAGGTTTATACAGGGCATTTGGGGCACATGTGCGTGTTGCTTAAGGTTGACAAGAGGTAAATTAACTGCGTGTAAACTGATAAAAATGACTCTATGGCTGGAGTACTGAAAGGAAATGACTGTCAGTTTTATATATGGGAATGTTTGCGTATCCAGAGAAAAAATCCGATTAAAGCCTAGGGAACATTTGTCATGTCATGAATGAAGGTTTGCCTGAAAAATAGAACAATCAAGAATATTGTCAATATTATATCTTTTTGTCAGAGGCATGTCTGTCACAGATATTAAATTCGTGAAAAAATATTTGTCATGTAAAATTTAATATTTTGACGTAAGCGTACTGACAGTTATTAAAGTTTCTGTAGTTAAAGTAATTACTTTCATCATATGCTTTATCTTCATATGACATGACCATCAGATGATAAATCAATTTATTTCATATATTTCTCAACAGTGACAAATTTAATTGTCAAAGATATGTTTGGTTTGTCTTATTTGGACAAGTTAGAACTAGAATAAGGTTTTAACGAAATGTAAATTTCAACTTTATCAACACTTTTTAACTAAACGTTATTAAATAATGAAGCAATGGTTTACAAACGATCTCCTATTGTACATTTCCACACGTATGTTACTGTATTTACTGTATTTACGTTGGTCTCATACACACGTGTGTACAGGTGTCAACAGAGCATAAAGTGGCATGACACAATAATAAAATAAAAACCGTCTCAAGCACAGACCAATACAAATGTGAGCCATTCTAAAAGTTTTATTCAATATACACCATAAAGTACATACATAGTTGCATGTAAAAGCAATTCTACCGTCAATTTCTATACAATATTTTAATTCACTTTTGCGTGGTATATAAAAAGAACAGCGGTTAAATTTCTATTATTCTGTCTTTGAAGTAAACACTAGAAGAACCTACATCACCCGTGTCCATCACCTAATCATATCCTGTCTATCTATGTCCTCCCATGATAACGCTCATAACTATATCCTTCATTCTAATTTTTGGGATTATCTTATCAAATTTGTCAACAAGTCATATTCGTACAAGAATATCTTTCTGAACATGTTTAGTGCATATTGCAAGAAACATTAACCATGATATTAAACATTTACCGACAGGACTCTTGTTAGAATCAGAACATCTCTTATTGATATGTCTAGAGGGAAATTTAGAGCTAGGTTTAGGCGACACGACACTTTTGATATCAGAATTTACCTATGATATCACTTTCCGATAACGTCCAGTAGTCAGAAACTCTTGTTGGTGTCAGAACATCTCTTATTGATATGTCTAGAGGAAACCGGGAGCTAGGTTAAGGCGACTTGGCACTTTTTATATCAGAATTTACCTATGATATCACTTTCGATAATGCCCATAGCTGACTTCAGGATTCAGTGACTGTGGTACTAAGAGCACAGACAGGACAGGTCACTTGTTAGTATTATTATATATATTATACTAGAGGGAATATGAGAGCAAGGTTTAGGCGACATGACATTTGATGATATCAGATTTATTTCACTGTTCTCTCTTTCTGTAAAGTCCAATGCTTACCACAGGTGACAATGACCTATAATTATATGGCGAGATGACTCTTGTAAGTATCAAAAGGTCCGAGAGGCCCGTCTGGAATGTTGCTGAAAGTTTAAACGTTTTAAATGGTGTGAATTTCTATAAGCCATTTAGGCCCCTTTACTGATGTATGAATAAAGTGTTTACTACTGAAACCTGTGTATGATTCGGGATTTTGAAGGACGAGGGAGGCTTAGACAGTTGAACCTCAGGGTGGTTTCTAAAGTGGAATATTTTTCTTGGATTTGTTTTACTGAGGTAACTTGAACACTTGTGTAATTAGCTGACCTGATGTTTCTTGAACAATTATCAAAAAACGTATATGTATCAAAATTATTTATTTTCCTAACTATTTTCATAACATGGAAAAGGTGTGGCATAGTGTAAACCATTATATAAGTTATTTGCTGTTTATCTTATTCAAAGCGCAAGTTTTAGTAACGTTATTTAGTTATTTTATTTTAGTTTGTTTTCTATCGTCAATGATTGCCATGAATGAATCTTTTACTTTTAAAATTGCTAAAATAAACTTGTTTTCCAAATACGCCTTGCATTATATATCAAGACTCTTTTGGCAAAATAGTCCTGATATCGATAATGAACAGGACACTATTATGAATGGACAACGAGATCTACGTGCGATGTAACGGATTTTAAATGTATATTGTCTCTCTTTGATAATGCACAACGCCTACTACCGAAAACAGTTATCATGGTAGTGTGATTAAAGCGACAGGAAGAAGAAGAAGAAGAATATTTCATTAACGTGTCACAAATTTTCTTTCTACATTATTTGACCACGTGTTTATACAAGCTAAAAAAACCCATATCCGGTCGTTAAGACCTATGAGACACGAGTGTACAGTTATTTTCAAATGTACATAAAAATATAAGTAAAACACATGTAAAAGACATACAAAGCAAAAGATACTCTGATTGAAAAGAGTTAATTGCGGTGGTTTTTACGCAAATCATAATTTTTTTATGAATACTTGCGGCTAAGGCATTAGTAATTATGTTATCTTATGTTATGTATAGAGTAATAAAAGCATCATGGGAAGATAATAAGGACAGGTCTCTTGATATTTGATAGTGTAAGAAAAGCTTTTATTAATATGCCTACTGAGAATAGGATAGCCTACTGGGATAATGCTAAGACGACATGGCAATGTCACTATTTATCTGTGTAATATTCCTACAGTGAACATATCGGTAAGGGTTAGGTGACATGACAGCTGATAATACCAAAATCTGTCCCCTGAGTCTTCATGGAATGTGATTGCAACGTTTGAGCCACAGGACACTTGTTATTATCACAATATATCTTCATTATAAGCCTATATTGAACTTGAGATGATGGTTAAGATAGAAAAAATCCACATCTGTCAGGTGTGCATACAGGGAACATAAGAGCAAGATTTGGGGAATATGAAACATGGAACAAGGTTTAGGCGACATGACACTTGTGGGTTAGCACCCCTTTAAGAGAGCATGGACTAACACTTGTATATATACACTGGCCCCTCATTTAGGAGGGAAGGCACGGGAGTTTGGCTAAAGACTACAAAATATTTGTACAACGTGAAAACAAAGCTTGCTATGCGCGTACATGTAAACGATGATATGTTGTTTCGGGGAAGAGAAAATATTTGAATGATTAGCTTTATTTCTTGTGAATAATCACAAACAATTATTTCATCAATTTATCTTTTCAATTCACATCCTTGACCTGCTTGAGTTTAAGTTGTAAGGGTTTTTTAAATACTTGGAGTTGGATCTCTCATAATTTTTTTGTACATAACAATCAATATGAAATGTTTTAAATGAAAATCATCAAACAAATACGCCATGGTATGATATGCCATGTCTCAGATATTCTATGCTATACGACATACGATGAAGGTATGAATGACGTAATACATTTCGGATTTGACATTTGACAATGATACCATTCTTATTTCTTTCAAATAATATATAATATAAACTGTTTTAACACAACGCAATAACGTTTTGAACAAAAAACTATAACAATTTGAACAATTAAATCAAGATTAGAAATCGTTCTATACGTTAAACAACCAAACCCTTTGCGTCAAATATTTGCACGAAACAAATCCAGGTCCTATTTCAACAGATCGAACACAGCGACATAAGTCAAAAATCATTCTAAACACTTCTCGGGTACAACAATAGCGCAGCAACGTTAGAGTATATATATACATCTCAATGTCTTTGTTTATAGGAAATTAACACGACTGACCTAAGTAAATAGGCCAACGATAAGGGATCGATGGGTTACGGCATACATATCCTCTATTCGCTGGTACGTGGGTCCGTGTTTCATAACAAGGCAATACGATGCCAGCTTGAGGATGAAAGGGACATGTGAAGAGGGGTTTATCTACATATCTATATTGTTTGGTGTAGTCTTGTACGCGAGGTATGTTGTCCCGTCAATGATCGCATACCATTAAACAGTGATCGTCTCGTTATAGATAGATCGTCAAACAATGACACGTGTCAAACAACGCATTTGCCTTTCGTTTAGAGTTAATTGCATAACATACGGGACACAGGTGTTTTTAAGAAAGGTGAGTTAAAGAAGGAACGCCGGTGTTAAAAACAGCAAACCTCTTCGATTTCTTTCCATATAAATGGCACTACAGAAGGTACGCAGGTTACAATTTAAAGAAACTTTACCTATCTATAAGAACAACGAATTGCATTAAAGACAGATCGAAGCCGTTTCAAATGGCACATCCATCCGTCACTTAGAACATGAACGTATTAAAGACAGAACCCAGGTGTTGTAAGCAGCACATTTATCTGTTCCTTGGAAAAGCAAAATGCATTATGGTTACTTCGCAGGTGATTAAAACTCATCATTCTACTATGTACAGCGTGATACAGTGAGAAAACAAGCCCAGTGTCTCACATTTGAATAGTGAAAGAATGTTAGTTGTCCTTGTAAGCAACATGACGTCCTCCATCGTTGATTGAGATGGAATTTTTAAAGATAATATTCTTGAAAATAAATCAATTATTGAAATATCTAATTAAAATTTAGATACCCGGCATATATTTTTAAAGCTAGATAGATAATAGATAGTCCTGATGATGCATTATGCTATGAAGAGACATGTCTGAATGGTACATATGGAAGAAGTCCCTTGCACGAAGTTATATTCAAAGTAAAGAAGTAAATTCATATTGCAGGCAGAATTTCTACACAATATACACCTGCAAGAAAGAAATGTAACACGATTTTTTCTTTATTTGTTCCATGGTTTGAAACTAATATAAACACATTCACAGTTATATTCAGATATCTTATAGAAAATAGATTACCAAAACTCACAAGAAGCTCGGCGTGATCAGATTATCGATTGTTCGTTTCGTTACCACCAAACATCGATAAAATATTTTATTTTTGTGTCTTCAGTAATCAGACTATGTGAAGAAATGTCAACCGTCCGTTACCAACTGAACATTACGATTACACTTAAACAGTTTTGACGATGGATTTTGGCTGTTTTATAAGAGGTACTTCGATGACTGTTTTAATTGATCAACCGGGTAATCACTGAAGAGTTCTTTGCTTTTCATACCGTCAAACATTGTTTAGCGGTTAACAAACACTTTAATATGAATTAAAATCTACGTATAGTGTTTTTTAAACACAACTCTTGAGGTCAAATAACTAAAGTAATGAATGTTTTACTGAACCAAGGCCTAATTTGGATTTATAAATCTAATCTTCACTTAGTTATTTCGATTCAAACGCAAAAATGTATTGAAATCTTTGTTTAATTCACGCATACCTATACGTACTACACACAGAAGATCAATGATAGTGTTCAACACGAAGCTTTGCATCAACGCTCTTAAGTTTGACTCGATACTACCTTACAACTCCCTACAATTATTTGCACTACATAAAACCATTTATAGCATGAGGGTGATAACTCTCATGATTGAGCTAACATTTCAAAGTCTTGTACTCATTTGTGAGATTTTTAATTATCAAATTAGAATAATTTTTTAAAAAAAATTTCGTTTAGTTTCATGATTCATATATTTCACATAAAACTCAACGAAAGGGTTTTTAGTAAGAAGGATATTATGCCATGGTGAAATTACATACTCTAACGTTATAACTTTTCTAAAGTTATACAGTGATTATTCGACTCCTAACTAACAGCCCATACTCTCACTAAAGATATTACTCGAGACATTTATTCCCTGGTAATTAACGTGGAGAGCAACGTTACGGTTTTAGTTTCCTCTGACGGAAGAGAATGCTTACAGCATTGTTAAAAGAAATCACAATGTCGTCGAATGGCTAATTAGCCAAAGTAGTCACCATGTGGTGGAATCAGTTATAAACAACAGAAAACTACCATGTTGATTTCGTCTCTATACCATATTGTGCTATTATCACCTATATATTACAGTACGACTAGAGACTACCCATGATGATATCGCCTATATACCACTGTGGGCAACTGGTTTTGATATCGCCTGTATACAACTAAAGACAACTCACGTTGATATCACTTGTATACCACTGTAAGCAACTGATATTGGTGTTACCTATATACCACTGTAGGCAACTGAGTTGATATCACATATGTACCACTGTAGGCAACTGATATTGATGTTACCTATATACCACTGTAGGCAACTGAGTTGATATCACATATGTACCACTGTAGGCAACTGAGTTGATCACCCATATACCACTGTAGGCAACTGAGTTGATATCACATATGTACCACTGTAGGCAACTGAGCTGATCACCCATATACCACTGTAGGCAACTGAGTTTATATCACCTATGTACCACTGTAGGCAAATCATGATGATATCACTTATATACCACTGTAGGCAACTGAGTTGATATCACCTATGTACCACTGAAGGCAACTCATGATGATATCACTTATATACCAATGTAGGCAACTGAGTTGATATCACCTATGTACCACTGAAGGCAACTCATGATGATATCACTTATATACCACTGTAGGCAACTGAGTTGATATCACCTATGTACCACTGAAGGCAACTCATGATGATATCACTTATATACCACTGTAGGCAACTGAGTTGATATCACCTATGTACCACTGAAGGCAACTCATGGTGATATCACTTATATACCACTGTAGACCCTAACCCTAACCCTTTGCCCAGTAGACATTTAATATCGATATCCCCTTAAATGTACTACAATGGGCTACGAATGTTGATATTACCTATACACAACTGTAGTCTACCCATTTTAAAATCATATCAGCACCACAGTAGATTACCCATGATGATGACACCGGTGTACCTTAGTAGACTGGGCCACGCGGTATTGGTATCACCAGTAACGTTATTAATGTGTGATTCACCTGTATTCTACGGTATACCTGTACTATCACAGATGATCGCCTATATCACACCTGTCTTACTATAATACTCCAGTAGGTATGATATCTACCAAAGCACAGCTTATACAATTGTCTAATCTTTCTTGTCTCGCCAGGTAACTGACAACACCAACTGAGTCGATGCTAGATTAAGCTAAGTCCAGATAAATCCCTTACACAACAACAGTATAATACTCAGTCAAAGGGCGTGATTCACTAACATGATATTATGAGCTAAGGTTCAATTAGCACTTTAATACTGAAGGTCATAGGGTTCACGTGGACCAGTGATCTTTTCAGATCTAAAGAACCAATTGTCAGATAGATTCATGAGTTATTCTGACCTCAAGGCAAATAAGAGAACCTGGGAACCCTAAATTGAGTACCTTGTTTATAATATCATTGGCCATGTTCAAAATAACTCTCATAGGGGGCCATTCATCACAATTCCAGAATAAAATTTTAATTAATCAGTCATTTTTTTTTAAATACTCGAAAGGTGGTAACATAAAATGTAATAGGATAATCTGTAGTGTTCAAAGTTACACGGACTGGTTTCATAGTGCACAATTCATAATTGTTAGCACCCAATCGGTTAGTAATCAATTTGTTTTTCAGACCTTCAAAGTAGTAAAAAGAATAAATCATTTTCATTATTATCATAAATCATCATGCTAGATGCATTGAACGTTGATAGATGATCGATTAGCTCATATTTCATTCATACACAGAGGTGTGTTTTATACATACGCCACTCGAACAAAGACGAGTGATGATGAACATACGCTATATTTCAAAAAAGGAATTACGTATGCTATTTTATTCGTGTCTTTGCAGAAAAAAGCTAATAAATAATTTGTTTTTAGATATATCTTATCCCAATCTAACCTTTTCTAATAAAAACATCATACCTATACCTATGCTACTTCAAAATAATACCTCTTCACGTTTTAAAGTATAAACAAAACCTTTAAGATGACGACGCTAATAGAAATATTAAGAATTATCTCTCATTGGGGTAACATTTTGTAAAAAGAAAATATAAGAATGGTATTCCCTCTCGCCCATACCTATTGGTTTCAATTTTGTGATCATTGAAATGGACTTTATTCATAATAAAGCTATTATTATCTCTAATGCAGTTTATGAAGTCAACTACTGTAAACATGACTATTGTATAGACTACAGGATTTGATCAATGGTTTATAAAGACGGCAAGATCATTCGATAAGCCTCACTTTTTATTTATACATGGTTGTATTTGATATCTATAGGTGTGTTTTATACATACACCACTCGAACAAAGATGAATGATAAAGAACATACGCTATATTTCAAAAATTGTTTTACGTATTCAAGCATTAATCAATTATGATATTCGTGACTTAGCAGAACTAACCTTTTCTAATAAAAGAAAATCATGGTTGAGAAAGAATTTGGCATTCGTGTAGATTTCTATTCTGTTTCAAAAAAATCTTCACAATATGAAGTATAAACAAAGAAGACGACGCTAATATAAATATCGAAATTACCTCTTATTGTGTCTTATTGGGGTAACATTTTGTTAAACATATAAGAAAGATGTTCTCTCTCGTCCATATCTTAAACAAACAGAACCATTTGTTCCAATTCTGCGATCAGTTGAAAGGAATTTTATCTATAATCAAGCTATTATGATCTCTTATGCAGTCTATAAACTCAAAACTGTAAACATTATTATTGTAAACATGATTATTGTATAGACTACAGGATTTTACCAATGGTTTATTAACACGGCAAGATCATTCGATAAGCCTCACCTTTTATTTATACATGGTTGTATTTGATATCTAAATTCAGAGCAAGTATTAAAGAACAACAAACCAAATCAAGGTAAATATGCTTATTGGCTGTCACTACGTTACGTAACACTTTAAAAAATAAAATTCAGTTTATTGCTATTGGGTTCGGGAAAATACTATGGTTGTTAGCAACCATGAGCCGGAACACCGGGATCGAATGCCGACAAAATTAATTAAACATATTCTTTAAACAACGGATGTTTGGTGTGGATTTTGAGGTTAATAAAATACGTCGAGGGCAAAGAATAAGCGAGCAGACTTGACGTCACGCGATATCTCGAATACTCGAGAACTCAGCGTTGGTCCCGGCAGTTATCTAACTGCGGGTCGCCATCTTGACATCCGGGCGTTGAATTACCCGCGGCTTGACAAATCGTCAATCAATCGACTTATAGATCAACTCGATGGTTTTTACGATTGCTTAATAAACAAAAGGTGTGCTTAAGGTCTCGAGTAGATGATCGAGGGTTATGAAGCATAACTGATTGAGAGGTAGTCCACGTGTTGAAGTGAGATGAGTAGGTATGTCTGCTTGGTCATCGTGTGCCTGAAGTCATCATTCATTTGTCACATTTATTACTCAAGTGTATATCAAGTTGTTCCTGACACGATATAAAGCGTAAAGAACCGATAAATAGACCCTAAGCTACTGGAAGGAAAGACAACGTTATGATAGTCAAACGCAGAGATCATTGAATGTGGGTGGTTTTGGTGCTCTATCCTGGAAACTGGAGACAAACTTGAACCTGGATCCTTGAACTGGAAATTCATTCTTCTAATCATTCTCGGTGCAACAAGAATAATATCCAATCCTTAATGTAAACTGACCTGAATTAAACACCACTGTCGGTTCTGGTAGCACAAATTTAGTATGTTTGTTTGACAGAAAAATTTTTTCCGTCTCTTATTCCTATGTTATGTCAGGGTGAGATGAAAGTGATTATTATAGCTTTCGCCACTAGGCTATCTCTAATAGTAAAGAAAGTGGAACGTTTGAAATCACCAGGAGACCCCGTCCATTTATCCTGCAGGATCAACTTATTCACAGCCCCCATAGCCTAGGGTATGCGGTTGTTTCAAGGTATCAAGGACTTTGTGAAATGAGGTAACTGAGGTTATACTGCAATCAGGTTTACAACGTTAAAAGTTTATGATTGTAACTTAAAACTTACCTAGACAAGTAAATAAAATATGCTGGTAAGAACTTCTTATTTCTTGATCTACAATATGCAAACTTTCATCAAATAATTTTCGTATTCATCAGCCTACACTATGAACCTACTGGATGGCATTTGCAATCAAATCTGAACACCTACGTGCATGATTTGGCTATATATGAAAAAGTTTGTAAAATTAAATGCAAATGTTTATAAGATAGCCGAAAATTTTGAAATCTTTGAAAACGTTTTTTACAATCTGTGAATCGGGGAATCTGTATTTTACAATTAGAGTGAAAGGTTTACAGTTAAGGCATAACACAAAACCCTGAGAGTTACTCGATTCAACGAAAGGGTGACTTATACTATTCATAAGTACAATAAGTTTTTTCAAATGATGACTGACATTCGGTTTTTTAAAATGTTTTTTTTTAATAAACAATCGTAAATTGTAGATTTATCTTCAAGGAAACCGTTTTGAAGTTAAAATATGAAAAAAAAATGAAACCTTGAATAAAGGAACCACTAATACAAGGTATTGCGTCATTATCTATTCACCACTAATGACTATTTCACTAACTTATCAATGACTCGTGTTGACCCAGATCACAGGTAAAAAGAGGGAAGCACCTCAGTAGTATAACCCTCCTTCCATTGATCCACTCTGATAAACCTCCTCTATTCAGGTTTCTGAAATATGAGAACCAAAACGAAAAACATCCGTCCATACAAACCCATCCAGATATACAAACAAGCTACCATCTAACAATTATAATACATTCACTCATGCATATATGGGTTTAATGACAAATAGCATTATACATAAAACGACACTGATGAAAAAACAATATCCTTTTCTATAGCGATGAAAGGATAAACCTTCGTTTGCACAACTGGTAAAGCACCAAATGAACTGTAGTCTGGATAGCTATATGAACTATATGGTTAGGACAACAAAAACCTGTTCACTTACAAGTAATGGTAAAATAATATTCAGCCTAAGAAATTTTTTTCTTGAAGATGAAATACGTTTTTATACCAATTTCTTGGTTCAACAGTTTTAAGAATCGCTGAATAAGGACATATTAAGGAACCACTGTATTAAATGCTCAAATCATATACAGTCATGGAGCAGTAATATTTTAGAAGCAGAAAGAGCTGGAACTGCCTTCTTCAAAACTCATTCTAAAATCCGATATCTTGCAGAACTTAGTAAAAACACATAGCTCCTTGTTAAAAATGCATGAATTTAATCTGCAACTTAGAACGTACACAAAATTCATTGAACTTCAACAATAAAATCATGATACTAAATTACCAATCCTGTGAACTAAAATAAACAGTTCGAGAGAAGATGATGTAGCTAAGCATGGTGATAATGATGGAGTTTTGTCAATCAAATTAGAAAAGGTTGGGTGCATATCAACTTTGAGTGGGAAAAGAAGCTTCATTCAAAACTCCAAACGTTCTTAAACAGACAGAAATTGTTTGATTCAAATGAAAGTCTTTATGTTTCATTATTGAGAAAGGAGATCAGAAAATGCTAAATAGTTAACCTTGCCTAACCTAATAAACCTAATAATCGCACAAACACCTACCTGCCGTAACCTCTAACAAGAACAATCGACTTCATGATGTGTGTACACACAAACAATTACACCTCCACTGGGGACGCCAACTCCTGGCCCATTGAATGATATTTGGTGGGTTATAATGATATCTGACAGATAGACGGGGTATAACTATGACTGACTTGACTCGTTGTTAGGTCAAAGGTTATCGAATTGAAGTTCCAAGTAAGCTGTGTGGACAAATATAGCAACAATAGCTTATGGAAGTATAAGTTGTGCATTTAATGCACTTAAATAAATAACTTGGTAGAGACGTTTACTAAAATCATTTTCTTTTAAACAAGAAGTGTCCTATATTCACTAAGTAAACTTATAAATGGTTGATTTTCTTTTGAATTTAATTCTGAAAATGATGTCCATTTAAAAATATCAGAAATTTCCCCAAATGGTAACAAACAAACAAATCGTATCAAGTCATGGCTGCTCATTTACTTTATTTATAATTTCAAGGTTCACATTGTATTAAAACAGGTTTTAATTGATTATCAAAATGAGAAATTGAAATGAAACACTTTATTAATTCAAATATTTATCAAATCAGGACAGTTCCTAGGCAAGATGATCTGACTTTAACTTTTAGATTATGAACTGTTTAAACTCCATTATCTATATATATGAAATGTTCGAACAAATTGCAACATATCTCTTTTTAAAGTAATCATTCAAGTTCAATTCTTTAATGTCTGTACGTAGTTTTAGTCAAAGCAAAAAAGTATGATATTATTAAGGTAAATGAGGGGTTACTGAATCCCAAATCATTCGAGTATTACACGGTGCCGTGTTGGATTGCTTCTATCTGTAAGGATCAAAGACTCATAATGGTGTAACTGCGCCAAACATACTAAACCATGATACTTATACGCCTGTGTTGTAATTACTATAAACCAATGATATCAACTTCTCACTGCAATAAATCTATACTGTTATACGCTGATTAAATCAACCCAGACACACAGGTATGCGTTTATACAGGTGCAATCTACACCGTACTATTGATATATAAGTAATTAAAGCGGAGCAGACATATCAGCTGATATCATCTCAATCATTTGGAATAGACTCGACATCGATTATCGGGAATGTGACTATTATGTCTCAGGGATGAGTTATTAACTGCCAAATCTTTTAATTCTGTTACATATTCAAGTTGCATTAAACTGTACAATGTATGTAATAGAAAATAATTTTGCATTTTGCATTAAATGTCTGCATATATGAAATAATGAATCATTGTTATTTACGTTGAGAGTTAAGTTTACCGATAACTAGCAAAGAATAACGTTCGGGGATGTAGAATGAAGATTTTCAACAAATTTCACGTTCTAACAATCAAGCAATCTATTTTTCATACAGAAGAGGCCAGTCTTACAGTACATAAATAGATTTTAGTTATTTACATACATACATGTAAGTACACATTAAAGCGCTAAAACTTGATTTTAAAATAGCATTGCCCAAAGGATGAACCTGGCGATATTTTGTAATAATATTTGAGTTTTACTATTTTTGCAAGAGCTCATAATAATGCATTTATATGATAAGGAATGAGAATACATTGATGAGAATGACGTCATATTCATCTTTGAGTTTATATATTTCATCTTTTTATACCGGCCTCTTTCAATCAATAGATCATGAGATGAACATCGGAATCGCGCTAATAATCACTCAATTTCTTAACACACAATAAGTATGCTTCTTTACATAAATTAGCTTTTGGATATTGTAATATAAAAACATTACAGTGAGGAAAATAAGTTTCACACGACGTTTGCGGGTATAGATCTTTGAATGAATGAATCATTTGTGTAACTCCGCATATTAATCATGTCAAACGTTTCCAAAACCTAAAGAAAATAAGAAATCTTTGACGTTAGAGGCGCTATGTATTTGTTCCTGTTTTAGTAGACATAAAATAAGATCAAACCGTAATCAATTTGAGTATGCTGAAGGCATTCTGAAGGCGTATTTAACATATACCGCTTCATCGGCTGTGTTCCACATATACTATATACCATAACGTTGACTGTATTCGATTTAACACAAAGATATTCCTTACATGCATTAAGTTATATTCTTTCAATTTGATAAAAATAAGTTAATCTCACAATTACTGCCCCATAACAAAAAATGGGTTTATTTCAGCATCAAATATATGATAAAAGGTTGTGTGATTAATATCCTCAATTGAACTAATTGTTTTCAGGATCCAAAAAAGTGCTCGAAGCGAAGCACGCTGGACATATATGTGGTCCATAATGATCCATTTGTAACATACGAGCCGTAATATTTATAATAGCTTTTACAATCTAGATTTATACACTTACCTTACTATTTTTCTCTTTTAGATTATTTACCTCCCTTTTTAAAGACTACAAGTTTTGTTTTATCTCTATTCATTACCAATTTCCATGTATCACGGGAGTATTCAAGTTAATCTAATGTATTTTTCTCGAAATCAGGATCACGTCGTCCGCGAATAAGAGAAGGAATTTTTTGTAAATATTTCAGGCTGTAGCTGAATACCGCTAGAACTGTTAGTTTAAATTTCAGTAGCGAGCTTATTGATGAAGAATGATAACAAGAATAAACTTAGAATACACCCCTGTCGTACACCAAGTTGTAATTCGAAAGTTTAAAAAATTCGGGATATTTTTAACACATGCCATTGTTTATCAGGTTCTGGACCTGATATTGACTTTTAATTAGAGCAACAATCAAATTTTGTTTGTATAGTGTTTAGGTTTTAGGTATTCGACAATATTCAATTTCGTTTTGGTTCGAATTGCATATTTTCAGTTGATGCGTAAATGTTTATATATTTTGCATACACACGAAGAAACCTGTTCAAACGTGTTAAAAAAAAGATTACGAGAACCAAGCAGATTTCCTATGGTATCTAGCTCTTCATGTTTATATTTTCCCTTATTATCGGATCTTCGGCCGCTTCATCTGATGACTATAGAGATTAGTAAATGTACTAGTAACATATATGGTAATATTAAGATAATGACTATCACTTAAAGTTTAGAGTTTCTCCACTTACAATAATAACAACACACGCCTATGCTTCTATGTCTAATAGACCTTGGTTGTGGATAATTCAAGGTTTGCGACTTTCACCGATGATTTAGTACGGTGGCTACCTTCTGTCTTTACCTTCTAATCTCTCAAAACATACGCCGAGCGAAACTTCGTAATTTAGGGGATCAAAACTGATTCGGCCTTGATACCTCTGGTATTAGGCGAGATTACACGATACATTAGTTACCCAAATTATGCTCTATTGTGTGTGATTGAGTTTACTCAACTCTGAGCCGATTTATTCTCCCAGTAATAATTTGACATTGTCTGAAACTAGGCAGTTTTAGTTGTCATATGAAGTACCGGTGATGTCGACAATAAATCATTAATTTCTTTAAGGAACATTTTTGAAGCTGATTCTGATGAAGGTGTTATGAAAGTGTATCAAGAAAATGTACCAAATCTTCAGTAGTAATTTATCATCTGAGTCATGGTCAGTTCTTTGAAACTTGAAGAAGGAACGATTTCATTTGGTAATAAAATTACTAGATCAACCTTATGGTGTTAGATTTCCCACAACTTGGTATCCATGTGTCCACAAAATCAGAGATATAAAGTTAGTCCTTGCTTAATCATTAAAGTTTTAAAGAAATTATTAATTCAAACTTCGGTGAAAAAAACCAACAGAAGCCTATTTAACAATCTAAAATAGTATTTTAAGAGATTAACAATTAACTTTGACTACAACACCAGGATACCGAATAAAAATAACATGGTTTATTGAGCAAGTTCCTCTAACTTCACTCTTGATATAACATTATGAAAAAACACGATTTATTCAAATCAGATTCTTATCGTTCGAGTGCAACTGTATATCTGAAGTACTCTCTTCTGAAGCACGTGATGGTTTTGTGCTCGATGCATGAAACAGGAAATGGATTAATAGCTCTCAACAATCCATAGCTTGAAAAACATGGTGACGAGAGAAGCCGTGAAGTGCTGCTCTGTGTTCGCTAGACATCAGTCATTTGTTAGTGTACATATTATACCAAGGATGGGTACCGGTCCTCATTTACCTAACGCAATATATTACGACATAGAAAAACCGTATTGCAATATATTGGTACTTTTCATATTTTAGATTTCCATGTTCTTTTGACTAAGTAATAGCAATTAGAACTGTAATCGATGCTCAACTAGATGTCGTTTTGTAAATAAACATAATTAAGTGACTGGTTTCGTACTTTTAACATGATTGTGCTATTTTTACATTGCAAGTTCACACTTTGTTCTTCACTTACAGTAAAATAAATGGGTTTTGTTATGTTTTTTCTGCAATTTTAAACGGACAGTGTTAATTTTCACAACCTCCAATATATTGGATATTTTCAGAAGACTGTATCGGTACGTATCGTGGTGTTTCTGTATTGCAATATACCGATATAGCGATAATACCGCGCACCCTTATGTTTGTTATACCGCGCTACTGGTTGGTTGCTAAATAGACGGTAGGAGAATTTTTAGGGGGTAGAAGCTTTAACAGGTTTGTTTAATTTTAAATCGTTTGTCTGGGTGCATCAACGTCCACAATGCATTCCAGTCATCTTCTAACTAACTTACTCTAAATAAAACTTACTTAAAGATATTGTTTATAATGTTATATATTTATTGCTGATTTGAGCGTTTTTAACTGTACCAATATCAGGGGTCTAACAAAATGCGGCTAATGATACTGAAATATAACAGAACCAAGTTTCTAGAAGTTAAAAAATACTAAGGGTAGAGATAAAACATTAAGCAGCTGCATTTGTATTATCTTCTTCTTGAAGAAAGCTACTAATTGAACACCCCTCGTATTGTAGTGAAGACCTGCACTTATAGCTATAAACGCCTTAGTGGAAAAGCTATCTATTGGACACCACTCGTATAGTGGTGAAGATCTGGTTAAATATCTATAAACACCAATGTCATCCATAAAATTGCCATCATTCATCATTATAGACACCAAGTTAAATTACAGTGGTATTTTGGAGAGAATCATTTGAGATAAATAATACCTACACTTATAACTTATAACTGTATAAGGTTGTCGACGTTCAATGGGGTAGACATCGTTAGAGAATTGTGACACCATATCATTGGAGATAGAGAACTGTGACACCATATCATTGGAGATCTATTATATCTACGTCTGTAACACTATGTAAGATTGACGACGTTCAAATGGCTTAAACATAGTTAAACACTAATTTGTCAAATGTCAGTCTGGAGCCTGTAAAACATAATCAACAGCTTTAGCACTTGTAATCAAGTTGACTTTATCAAAAAAGAAATATTTGATAACGACACCTGTCATTTTATATCACAAAAAGATATTATTATCAAAATACACATGAATATGAAAACGAATAACGACTTTTTTTTCAAACTGACATGATTCAAAATTTGGGTTGTCGGTGTCATCAACAGCAGAGACCAAACTTGGTAATTGATTTATTTTCGTTAAGTCATTGATACTATTTGAAGTTTGTCACATTAACAATAACATTACCAATATGGATAAACTAATGCACCGAAAAGGCTAAAACACATACATTTATCATTATCCATTTATATAGTAAAATTTTCTTCAAACCATCTTCTTCGAAATAAATCTGAACAATTTCATTCGACATTTGATCAGTCCAATTCTTCACGATTATCCAAAGACTTAATATGAAGGAAGACATTTCATAGTTAATATATCCCTAATGCTTTGACTGACGGTTCTTCGTATGTTCCTTGACTCGAAAATAAGACAAAGCCCGGTCCGTCGTGAGAAACAATACCTTCCTTATCATAACAATTGTCATTTTAAAATGAACAGAACAAAATTACTTCAACGATATCAAGTCAATCAATAACAGTCTGTAAATTCCTTAATTCATACATTCTAATTAACCTATGGAACAGCAAGTAAGTACTCAACACTTACCTGGACATGTGTGGTTTGGGAGGGAAAGCTCCTGACATCACCAGACGAAGAGTGTAATGAGGAGTTTTAACTTCAGCCGTTTCACGCTCTCTGAGTCTGTGAGGGTTTAATAGTTAACACTTGGATGGTTTGACGTATATAACACAACGTTCACTTTTGACTATGATTTGATGCATGTTAGAAACTAACAGCTTACCCGTTGCCTGGCTCTACGACTGAGCGGATTAACCTAATCTCGCCTTTCTATTTAAACTCATTATTTAGCCGCTTTTCTGGCAGGCAGTGCTTTGTTATCAGCATTGTCAGCGCGTTTAACTTGTGTGAATTCAAAGTGCAGCGTTCACATATTTCAATTTGAAATCAAACACCATGTTTTTAATAGCGGCTTTGACTCTGTAGTTCATTAGGATTTTGCTGAATCTTCCAAGAATGAAACAAACACATAAAATGATAATTTTCAAGACACTGCCAACGCGGTCTTTTATAATGGGTAGGTCAGTCGTTATATTTACATTTCATAATCTATCATGAATTCTTAAAATTTGTCGTTACAGAATATCAGCATTTAAGAGCGTTCTGTTTCAATACGACGTAGATAGATACATACATATATAGGTATTACGAGGTGTTCTCTTGCACGATTTGATTAAATGCCACCCTCATAAAACTTTGTTTTCATGCACCAATATTTGGGAAATGCTGCCAAAAAGGAACACACATCGGTAAATACTGCTCTACCCAAATGATTCAGTGCAATTATATGCAAGGCAGACATAGGCAACGATATCCCTGGTCTCACATTATCGTTGTTCTTTAAACGAGCAGATTAGGATAACAGAATAAAGTTGTGTTGTATCTCCTTTGTTGTGATAATGAATGAAATGTGAGCTTTCTTGCATTAATACTGAAACTGTAATTTGAGGGCCAGTCATTACCAAATCTTTAAACTCCAAGTCTCAATTTTCAACATTTATCTCCATTTAGATGTTGAACTGAGCATTTCAACTTCCTTTGCCAATTGCTTTTGGAGAAAAATTAGTTTCATGATTTTGGAGCTGCTTTCTACCATTTTCGAGGGGATTTGCGCCAAGTGTACATTGCAACTCTTATATAAAAATGTATAGAGAAGAGCGGGGTCAATTGTAAGGGGCGATTACAATGTACATTGCTGTTTGGTTCAATCGATATATCTCTGTTTTAAGTTCTCTCAGTGACTGGTCTGCAGTCACGTGACAACTTAACCTTAAAGAACACTTGTCTCCGCACTTCTTGAAGCCAAACGGAAACAACATATATAAAACGGTTGGGGGTTTTTTTTCAAAATATTAATCGCAAAATTTAAAAAAAATTACGTTCAATCCCTTAATGTCTAATTGGTAGATGATTCATTAAATGTGTTTTCTTCAATGCAGAGGAAACTCTTTAGTACTTTTTGCAGCTATAATGACGTAATGCATGGAAATGATGAGCGTGTTCTACGTAATTGCATGATGTTATGATACCCAATGTAAGCGAATGACAATTTTGCAGTAAACATGTACATTGTAAAATTTAAATGATAGAAACAGAAATGGCTTATAATGCAGATGTTTTAGATAAACCTAACTGTAAGTAAAATTGCTCCACCTTCGCCTTTGCCCATTTCGTAACTGGAACGATCTTCAGAATCATTCATAATCGTTAACCAGTGAAGAGTAGTCTTGTTTTTCTATCAAACCATCTGTGGTACGTAAAATTTCAGTCTGTAGGCCTCCACTGGGAATATAACCAATGAATTGTCTCTAAACTTTACTAACATGACCCAGCAAACTTTCAATTTGCAAGGTTTTATATTTTAAGTATGGTAGTTATTGATTGAGACTGGTGCGAGTAGGGTAATACCTTACAGGGGATTTCAGAACCATCAAAGCTTCCTTGGGTATAACTATAAACCTCTTGTGAATATTACGGCATTTGGTAACATAGCACCCAACTTTCTCTAGACGCATGTGGTATGATATCTTTGATATAGATGGATCGATTTGTAATACTTGGGGTTAAATAGGTTAAATAGGCCTTGATGAATGAACCTAAATCATTACCATTTTTTCATGTCCCCAATCATTTCTTCCCATCAAACCTCTATTACTAGTAGATTGAAGTTTTGGAAAACTCCTGTAATCCATCTACTTGGCTGAGACTATTTGAGGAGAGCGTTTTTTTACAAAACTCACTTTCCACGCAACATTTTCAATACAGATAGTTATTATTCATTGACAGTGTTGCGTATTGAGCGTTTCATTTAGCACCGTCACTTGTTTAAAGTACTGACTGTCATTGCTGAATGTTGTTTTTTCATATCTTTTCAATACTTACCCATACATTGTAATGAGGATTCGTCTGTAAATGTGGTCGTTTCGCTGCTTTCCGTTGTGAGTCAACTGTTTCTTTGGAAGGCGTGATTTGGAGGTGAGATGATTTGGTGATTATTTCACTTATATCAAGGCTGCTAGTATTAATAGACAGAAAGCCTGCATCACCATTGTGCCTATGCAATGTCGTTACATCCGAGAACATCGGCTGTATCTGACCAACCATGGGTGGTACTGTGCTTAAACGCACTAGTGCACGCCAATATTTCTTTAACACACCGAATGCACAGATACTGCATATCTCTCGATATTACTCACTATCCTCACTCAAGTAATCTACCTCGTAAGTTACTTAACAAATATTTACGTATTCAGGTAGTAAAGTGGATTTTTAAAGGCCGGAAGTATTTAATGTTACGTTACATTAAATCTGCAAGAACTACGATATCGGAAATATTAAAATTTTGCTCATAAACAGAAAAGCGGAAACGGCAGCCGCCGTTTCCAAGTGTCAATAATTTATCCGTTTTGTGCACAGCTAGCCATAGATTTTTATATGTCCAAGCCGACAGGGGCTGTCTTAACGTTTTCATTGTTGATTGCAGGTAAATTGTAAAGAATGTTTAGTATTTCATTGCATCGATAGAAAGTTTAAGTGAATGCATAAGTCCTCGTAAACCTTAAAATAGCCAATTTAAAACGTAAAAGCGTGCACTAGTGCCTTTAAATTCAGAGTAGCATTGCACCGAAACCTTACTGCATGAACAATAATTGCTACTGCAGACAAAGTTGCCAAACCAACCAATCATGGACCTCTTGATTCGAAGCCGAAAGCTCTAACCACCGCACTATCCCGTTCCTGTTCAGTTGGAAACCTCCTTCATTGCACAAACTGTTTACAGCCAAGCAGGATTCAGTATTTCTAGACTTGTAACAGAGAGTACTAAGGAAGCAATGAGTCTAGTAAAATCTGGGAATGTGGATCTGACCACATGACAGAATTTCTTTGTTTTCCCTTTGGAAATGGCCATTGACTGGATAGCTTTTTATTTTCCATCTAATTCTGTGGAAAAGAGGGTAATGCTAGAAATATTGATATTGATGTTTAAAATAATGTATTCAATGAACAAAGGTTGATTTCTGAGGCCATATAAGCAACAACATCAGGTCAAAATTTTCAATGACACTATTAGGATTCTCACAAAGCAAAGTGCTTGTTTTCAATAACTGAGTCTAACATATCCTAGTATACCCTTCAGCTTTGCTACATAATAGCAGGTGAAAAATAAAACACAAAACCAAAAATCTTAAGTGTTAAATGATATTTATTTTGATGTCGTAAACAACAATGAGAGACATATACATAAACCAAAATAAATAGCTTCTGCAAAGCTAAAGATTATCTGCCGTGCAATCTGCTTGGATAGTAATAAAAAAAGGAAGAAAGAAATCCTTTGTTGAAAGATAGCTAGGCATATCATAAACAGACAAAGAAACATGAGCTGAATTAAAACCAAACTTTATCCTAACCAGGTGAACAGCTTAAGCCGTTCATCGTACTTAGAAAATACTCCCTACCTACCAGCCTCAGATGAAACCCCTCCAAATACGCAGCTCATGTTTGTGTGTCCCGGAATAAAGAGCCTACAGAAATAACCCTAGTCGATGTCAATGGAAAACCTTCATGTTAGACACTCTTAACAAGCTGAATTATGTATGTATACAGATCTGGATGTGAATACTTGGATCCCAGCCAGCCAGTCGCCACAACCAAACTGACGGACAGACGAGTGACCGACCGAGATATGTCCAACCAAGCGACTGACTGCGGGAACGTAGGAGCGAGTGACCGGGTCCTTGACAGTGACTCTGTACAGGAATTCAAATGTCCGAGTGATGTATGTGTACTTGTATCGGTGTGTTTGTGTCCTCACTCAGTCAACTTCTATCCAAACTCTCCCCCTCTCTCTTCTGCTTACCATTCTGTTACGGTGTTTTACTTTTACCGTACAATTGTGTCCATTCCTTAGCTGCAAGCAAACATGAATGTCTCATTAGGATATTTATCAATGCTGTTCTCTTGGGGAGAGAAGAAGAAGTCTTGTAAGGATATCTTTATCAATGCTTTATTGTATTGGCAAGATGGAAGAACGGTCTTATTATCAATGTTATTCTCCAACAGCAGACAAACTCTTGAATGGAACACTTTGTGTGAGATTTTATCCTAATTTTTGTAACTTACATGCATAACAACAGGGTTGTTTTAACTGATCAAGTTCAAACCAATCTGAACTGCAGGAAATGTCATTTTTTGCTATTTGTCCTTACTTTCTTAAAAAGGTTAAAATGAACAAAGCATTCAGCTTTCTGTGAAAATTAATGATATAAAAATCAACAATAAAAATCATGAAATGCATTCCTGTATCTACTACATTTGAAATTACCTACTATATGGTAATCATATCTTTGTATTTCTACAAGAAAACTAAACAAGATAAGGTAAGCCAGGACATAGTAAGACAATTACATACCCTTCTGAACTGCACCCTTCTCGTCATGTTTCCAATTCTCAGCGACATCGTGGGCTAGAGGATCGTCGGGGTTAGGAGCACTCAGGAGAGCTTGGATGGATAGAAGAACAGTCCGAATCTGCAGTGCAGGGCTCCATTTGTCTGTAACAGATACATACACATAAATGTGTGGATTATGAACAAGATAATTAGCTCAGCTCACTCATATACCCTAGTTCAGATATTCTAAATTGGGGATAATGTGCAATGACTGCAAATTTTAAGTTTAGTGTTTGAAGCTTGATTTATCTAAGAAGTTTCCTGATGATTTTGAAAGAAATGAAGTTACAATGTGTCTCCATTGCAAATATGTGACTCAGGGCGAGAAAAGAAAGTGTCTACATTAACAGTTAAAGGGAGATAACTGACTCTAATACCATGAAAGTGCTGTATACTCGAGTTTGATTAGGTAATCTTATCAATTGACTAGACATTGTAATTCATATTTCAACTTGCTCATACCATGATTTTTCATTATGAAATTTAACCAGCTGAATGCTTACTTATGAGTTATTAATCTGCTTTAATAAGAAAACCAAGATTCAATATCTCTTATTCACACAAGTTCATTTAATTTTGGAAGTCAGGAATTTTTACTCACTTACTGACTAAAATTATTTGTAAACTAATTGTTTGATGGAGTATCAAATTCAAGCATATCAAGAAGGCAAGTCAAACTTGGCCTATTACTGAACTTCACAAGCAACAAGAAGTTCTTGCACTATGTATACATAAAGCAACGTTTGTTTGCTGACACTTATACCAGCTCCATGCTTGACATTGAGGCAATAAATGTGTTCTAAGTTATGATTCAAAAAGATTTTATATCAGTTATATGACGGTCGTACGTCATCAAAGGTTGTCATAACACATCAATGTAAAAATGATGCCATCTTGCAGGATATACAGCAATTAACACATCTAAATAACAAACCTCATCTAGTCATCTTATACCTTTAAAGAGTGACATGACTTCAAGTATACTTTCACAAAGGGAATGTGTAAGTCATTGTGAATTAACTTATTCCTCTAATACAGTACTAACTCTATCTATAGTTTAAAGTGACATAGTATGGTTTTTTTATTTTTCATGTGCTTTCAGTAAAGGACCAAAATACCTTTTGGCCAGAGTACAGTTAAAATCTCCTTAAAAATAGAGTACAGTTAAAATTCTTTTTCTCTAAAATGCCAAATTGATGCTACTTTCTTTTTTCAATGATATTAATCGGAAAAAGGTCCTATAAATGGTAAGAAGTTGAAATTCTGTATCAGAATGACATGTATATTTGTTAATGACCTACTTGACACTCTTAACATATGCTTGTTTTTTCGTCTGCTGTAAATAAGTTTCCAAAATTACGTTTATATCATTAGCGTGTGCCACTGTCCGGTTTATTATCACAAATCTCTTACCCAATTATTGACACTATAGTGAATTAACAAGCATTAGGATTCTCATTTTCTGAAACAATCACCACCTATCGATTAGATAACACCATTTATGAAGATTGATAATATATCACCATGCTTTTTTCGGGGTGATTACAGTAACTTGGAGAGGGTTTGCATTTCTGCAGCAGTTGAAAATTGAAAATAGTGTACTAACATATGCCTGATGGAAAGACGGACATTGTTATAAGCCCACCTGGCTCTATACAATAGGCCTAATGAGCTTAAAATGAATACCCACCTTTAAGAATATCTAAACAAATTCGTCCTAGTTTGTCAATATTTGGATGATATATCTTTGTCAGGAATCGAACTTTAGGCGCAGCCATCGGGTACTCCTCAGGAAGGAATAGCTCCATTTTGAACATTCCCCCTTCATATGGAGACTGAAATAAAGTCAATGGTGATAAGAACTTACACAGTACTTCATTAAGATTATGAAATAAAAGTATTGGAGCTCTTTAACAACTCCCCTTGCAAGGTATATATCAAATCAGTATCCATCATCTAGTTTAAGCCTTGATTCGAATTGCCTTCAGCTCATCAGCGAATTGCAGTCATTACTGGGGTATTTCTCATTGGACCATTAAGTTCAGTTTCAGTAAGCTGAGGAACTGCCTGGTACAAAACAGATGACGAAATGCAGCAAGGTCTTAATTAGCTATTGATATAAGACTCGTGCATTTCATTGCCTTGCAGGGGATGTTGGTGTTCTAATAAATAAGACTTGATAAATTTTTGCAAGTGTGGCATAGGGATTGATCCAATAGCCACTAAAATACATACTTATTATAATTTTAAAGTAATAATATCATGTGAAACATAGTCAAGAAAGAAAAATATAAATAAATTTAGAGCTTGTTATCACGATTTCGGTTAATTTTCCTTTAGAAATTGAGAGAGGCAGATATTACAAACTTCCCTCGGAACAAAGAAAATGTTAAATGTGTAACCTAGATTTAGTTGAAAATGATTACTATTTTTTGTTTATATGCCCATCCTACATTGATTTATTAGAAAAATATTTCTATCTTTTTCTAGCTATAGTAAAATTCAATACTTTGTTGTCATCTCAAAGTTTGCAAATGTCTCTGAACAGTGAAAATTGTATATCTCTCTATACTTTTGAAAAAAAGAACAATTTTGTCATATTAAGAAAACATTTTTTTATAACTTACATTCACATTCTTATCTCTACACTGATGTGGTGTCTTTTGTACTAATTTGCCTGTGGCCTTACAGTATTGATATAAAAAAATTGATTTGAAATAAGGTTTGATTGTTCACTATGGGGTATTAGACCCAAAATGTGGACATTTGTTTTCAGAGACTGATTGAATGACCTCTTTAAAAGAATGGCCAATCTACTGTCATTTTTGAGTGAAACTGTACAGTTAGGGTTTTAGTTTTTAAGAATATCAATGTGTCATACCTGCATACATTTACACAAATAGCTTTAATCACTGATTGGATTTTATTGAATGTAACTCCTCTTCTATAAAAAATATTGGTTCATACACAAGCCTAAAAATCACAAATATTTCCCCTGCGGACAAACCCTCCCTGGGGAAAATTATCAACATATGAATCGTTAATGATTATAGACAAAACATAATCATTAACACAAAATAAGGTTTGATGTAAAGAATATTACCTCTGCTGGCCCTGCTATGTTTATATGGAAATATCTGGCATTACTCTCATCTACCTCAGCCTCTATACCAGGGACTGGTTCTTGTTTTAATCTACTGGTCTCCTGCAAAAAAGGATAAAAAGCATAAAATCTTCAATGAATTAATCTCCTTTTTTGGAAAGAAAAACTCAACAAAAGATTATGACTCTACATTCTGCCAATTCTCAGTTGCAAAAGTAAATTATTATTATTGTATTTATAAAATTTTACTTAAAACATATTGGATGAACCGTCCAAATGAGAGAAAAAACTAATTGATGATAAGGTTTTAATTGTTACTTTTAGGAACTCTTTTAAGACCTTTCCTCAATCATTTTGGTCTGAGATGAGGAGTCGACAGAGTTCGGTAACGTGAAAATTAAAACCGTATACTAAAATAATTTTCAAATCTTTAAAACAGTAAAAATAATCTGAATTGCTGAAAATGTTAACATAATCTTTACTTTCCTTTCATTCCACTAGGAATTTGGCACACAATGATGTAAATATGGTATGATGAAACACTGATTTCAATGCACAACATAAAGGCAGATTTATGTCCAAAACCATCTCTTCCATTACAACCATTTGAAATTTAAACAAATGATTTCAAATAAAGATTTAGAATGATATTCTGCATTCACTAGGAGTATGTCTATCCTCAAAGAAAATTTAGAAAAAAACAAAAAGTACCGTATTTCCTCGAATAGACGCCCCCGGCGTCTATTTTTTCAGACCCCCTTTAACCCGGCGTGTATTCGAGACCCGGCGTCTAATCGAGACCGGCGTCTATTCACATTTAAGTAGCAAATTTCGTCCAGGTCACAAAATTACACACTAAGGGAACATCAATAAATCAACTTATTACCCGGCGTGTATTCGAGACCCGGCTTCTATTCGAGACCCGGCGTGTATTTACTTAAAACAGTCATACCCCCGGCCTCTATTCGAGACCCGGCGTTTATTCGAGGCCCGGCGTCTATTCGAGGAAATACGGTATGTCTCTCATAACATAAATTGGACTTAACTTGTTTGCACTACAACTGATTGATTGATTGCATTGATTGTTGAAGCTCAATGGGTTAGATAAGATCAAAATTGGATTACGAATGAAATAAAAGATGAGCCTGATAAACAATCTATATTGTTTTGGTATAATATTAAGAAATCTTACAGAGGAAACTAAAATTGTGTCGCAATAAGATAATGTCCAATCTAATGACGTTCCGGGACAATGTTTTGGCATGTCACCATGTCATTGTCAACTATTGTCATGTCCGGTTATCAGACTGTTTAGCTATTGATTAAATATCCTGATTATTGTTAAGGAAAACATTTTATTCAATTCTAGCGAATGTACCATATGTACAACAGGACAGAGTTGGGAAGTAAGGTGGAAATGCGCGATTTTCGCTCAAAAAGTTGGTGAGGCGAGTTGTGACGCCCAGCTCACCCTGGCGACAAAGCTTCATTACCGTTCTAATGGAAACGGATCGCTTATAACTACCGTTATCGACACATAGTTTAAGAAATTTAGTGTTGATGGTTTTTGTCAATGCTCACTTTAGTAATACGCCTTGGCAAACCAGCAGCCATTCGCCCGAGGTTTGATTCACACTTCGAAACAACGGCCGACAATGTCCAATATGGCGTCGTGTATTGTAAAGCTGTTTCCTGCTTAGTTTCGTACGAATGCGGGCACCTGCGTCTGAAGTTTCGTATTTTCTCACACTTCTTATTTTTCAAATAAGTAACATTGCCACAAAAGACGTGATTTAGACTCTACTGAAAGTTAAAAACAAGAATTTCTATTACAAGATTAAAAGATTTATCGTTACTTATTTATTTTTTTCCTCAAAAGACGTTCTTTTTCCATATTGCCACATTAATCGACCTTTTGTACAAATTACAGCACTACTCATACATATATGCCGTGTATAGACCAAGATGACTGGATAATAATATTTTCGTTTATGTGAATATTTGGTTAGTTAGTTGAATGCATAAAACTGATGCATAACACTACCTTGTTCCTTTTCACTCTGGATGTCAGTATAAATATGATGCAATCAAACCAAATATTAAAACTAGAATAAAGTTATCTAAGCGACATAAAATACAGAAGTTGAGCTTTCCTTGTTATCTACAATTATTATTAAAATATGAATATAACAGATAACAGTCTCTAGTGTAAGTGCATGGATATGGTAGGTGATTACGAAGACAAGACAGATTCGTAGATGTAAATATACTTAATTCCGATGGATCGTTGACGGATCTGTATAGATGGATTTGTAGACCGTCGTCGACATAGAAATTGAATCATTAAGAGGATATTTGACGTAAAAAGTACTGAAAGTAACATTTTTACCTGTCCGAAAGCAGAGCCAAAAAAATATCATTTTAAATGTGACATCTCGAAAGGTAATTCTAATATGAATTTTCATTAAAGGAATGCCGCTCTTGCTATAAATTTTGATGAACATATTTTTCTTTAATAAAAAACAGGTAAGTATAGTAGATATAAATAAACAATATCAATAAGCAACGATCATAGTAGCATATATCATGCAAGATGAAAAACAAGTTCATCAACAATAAAATGAACTCATAGACAGACAGGTGATTTTATTTCTTTCTCACTCGTAGATACAAATAATAATAAATGGTCAAATTAAGAATAATTCAATTTGAAATTGACTACGACCAGACGCCCTTCGACTATATATATAACATCAAAAGTAGACAAAGTATACAAAATACAACGTTTAATATACACATATCGCAAGAGCACTAACTGAAATTAGCGTAAATTAACCATATGATATGTCACGACGCGAAGTATAACACTATTAGAGTTTAGGATAATATTATGATACAAATTTCTTCTGAAGATAAATTGATAAAATTTGGTAAATGATTTTGGCATATATCTGAAAACATGGCGCTGCTTTATTGACCTTTTCATCCCTACAGGCCTGAAATTAGGCACGTTTACAAATGCACTACTTGCGTCTGGTTTCTTAGAGACGAAAGGGTGTAAAACGTTATCAATCCTACAAACAATCATTCTCTTTGCAAGCAGCAGAGGTAGCTCCGTCATGAACTCCTATTCTATACAGAGCACCTATGTGGGTAGAGAATTCCGACAATAGCATGTTTTGGAATGTGATTTTATCTTAACTGTCTAATCTAAATTATAATAATTTCGTTATAAAAAAAATACCAATTTAAAAAAAAAGATTATTGTTAACCATTCATGTCGCCATAACTTCCTCCTCAAGACGCACCTCGTGCCAGGCTCTAGAAATCTCATTTGTGGCACATGCTTGGAGAGGGGAAATATTTTATGAACGCTTTAAAGGATTTACTTTGTGTTATAATATGTCCATGAACAGGTTCAAATGTAAATCATAGGTATTTGGGGGAGGAGGAGGGGAGAGGAAGGGGAGGGTTATAATGTATTTTAAGGCTTCAAAATCTAGGAGACATACACAAACCTCTATGACATTGAAATGAGACTTCATTCCCCTTTAAGACAATTTATTTAAACAGTTATCAAAACGCATATCCAGGCAACTTTACCCCCACTCGCACCCTCTTACACATCCTGATGTTTGAGATCTTTGTCTATCAAATCGTCCACCCTCAATTTTCGATTTTCAAAAAATAATTAAATGAGATAAGATATGTGTCGTTTTAGCTACTGAAATATGAAATAAGATTGATAAATGGTTTATACTTAAGATATATCATTTCTGTGATGCTATTGACTACTTAGATTAAAACTCATTATACATTTAGAAGTATGCACCAGAAACTTTCACACAAATTTTTGAGTGAACATCTATTTTAAAAGTAGCTACAGGTCCAAGTATACAAATATATTAATAAAGGTCGATATGGAATTACCGTTTTTTGGTCGTAATTACCGGCGCTCGGCATGAAGGTGGTTTAACAAAAACTGTCAAACGAAATTTGAGAAAAAAGATTAATATTCCTATTTTGTTAGCATTCAAAGACTATATTAAGTTTTACTGTATTCCAAAATGAGAAAAGTATTTTTATTTCAACGTGCTACTTCGCGGAATTAGGACGTACGTGCAAAGGGGATTTAGTAACTATTTTTTCTACGATGTGCGACTCCCTACTTGAAACTATTTACTGTCACATGAAGAGGGGAGATTTTAGTAAGACAGACCTTAGTGCGTATTATGCGTTTTATTTCGACCTTCTTTTTACTGAAAAGCGACCTAACCAATCACTGTTTTCGTTCAGCGACCTAACCTTTGACACGAGAGGTCATTTAAGTCATGCTTGGTAGTTGAAGGTAAGAGAGTCGACCAGATATTATATATGTTATTTGTTTTCTTTTTGTGTAAACCACATTTGAATTTTTATCGTAACAAGGTTATGGATGTCAGCTGTATTTGTGCTGAAAGTGACATGATCATCATTGTGATCCAAGGTTCTTGTAATGTACAAACCACATGAGTCAGGAAACGATACTTTATTTTACAATGGCATAACACGCGAGTTTTTTTTTTTCAATAGATATAGTTCAATATGTCAATGTCCCTCCAGACATCACGTTGTCTTTTATTTTAACTGAACAATTTTTTTAAGAAGTGTCCTTTCATCAGGATTATAATAATCTGAATTGATGAAATAATCCCTGTGAGAAAGTCAACAAAGCAAAATCATCACATTAATTACTAATTAGATTAAGTAGATGTAATTTGAGTTGATATTTATCAACACTTCATATGAAATTTGAAATACAAGAAAAACAAGTAGGCCCTGTCAGAGTTCAAAGGTGCTTCACCTCGATCAGTTTTACTGGGAAGCCATTTTCAACAGGTGGGCTTTCACAACAAATTGGTATTTCTTGTATTTTCTGGGATTTGGGGCAGCTGTCAAGGATCTCTGGAACAATGTGAATCCACTTTGGGACTTTCGGAAGAAACCACAGAGTTAAATAACCAGAACTTGATCTTGTGAGAGAAAGGGTGGGAGCAGCCCAAAAGATTCACCCTACATGAAATCATTGGAGGATTATGGTTCACCTGGCCAATTACCTGTTGCCACCGGAGAGGGGCACCTCCAGGACTCATCTGATGAATGAAGGGGAAAACCAAGGAGAGATAATCACAGAGATGTGAGGGGTCAAAATGATGTTCCAGAACCCTGGGCACCTGAAAGGCCTGATGGGCTTATTGCTTTGGATGATGTCCAGTATCCGTACATGCAAAGAGGTATATCTATAACTGTTTAGGGCTGTAAATTTACCATTGTAAAGGGTTACGATATAATGCTGGATTCAATCAGAAAAGCTATAATCATGAATTTCAAATGAGTAAAATTTCATGACCGAAGCATCAGATATAAAAAAGACATTTTGTATTGTATTAAAGTAAACTAAATTAAGATTCAGTCTCTGCATTTAAGAATGTACCAAACTCAGTGTTAATCGTGGTCCTGTTGCACAAAAAACTAAGGTTGTAAACCTTGAATCACTTAGATAGTTGCTACTAAAATATTGTGTAAACAACTAAACATGCCTTTTTTTTATGATTGCGAAATATCGAAATATATATGGTTAGAAATGACAAATTGGATCCAATAAAAAACACAGTGTAAATTAAATCATCAAAACAAACTGTGATCTTCGGATACCCACAACACAGAAATAATGTTCTAAATCTGATTCTGATAATAATAAAATATAATATCTTTAAAACAAAACAACAAAATAAACTACCAAGCATCCCATACATTAAAAACGACATTAGCAATATATACTAGACATAGACAAATATTCTGCATATACTCAATGTAGTTATTCAAAATTCATGAAATTCTGGTCATAACGTCACAATTTGTTCTTGTTTTAAGCGATTTTTCAATGAGACATCATTTTGAAAAAAGTATCATGTACATCCACAGATTATAATTCCCATCAATGAATATTTTGGGGTTTTTTTGTAATTCAAATACACTCTGTCCATTTGTTGTCCATTACTATGTTGAAACGTCTTGCTTCTCTATTGATATGCATGTTTGAATTTGTATATACATGAACAAAAATGAATAAAGTTATAAAAAAACAAAACATGCCTTCACAAGTGTAAATTATGTGTTGTAAACTTACTGGCTGTCTCATACAGGTATGAAGGAGGTCCCCATGGGTCTTATCATTATTCATGAATATTTTCATCATAATTAGTCAAATTTAACCACTGATTATATTTTTTAATAACAGCACAATTATCCTAAATAAAAATGTGAAAACAAAATTTTATCAGGGGAGAATTTATTTTAAGACATACAATAGAAATTTATGGTCTATACAATGTATTATAACAAAGGTGTCCCTATTATCGGGGAAATTAGAATTTAATTGATTGATTGATAATGTCAGTGAACAAAAACTATATTATATTATCATAAAGAAATTAAAATTAAGTTGGATTGATATTGATATTTGATAAAAGCTTTTACAAAACTCAGAAAAAAATTATAGGGCTAAAATGTCTTATCTTAATTTTACCAGGCAACCATTTTAAGCGGGTAGTCTTGGAAACTATGACAACAAAATGGTATTTGTTTTACAATTAAGGTGTTGATAACATTCAAGTTATAATATTTCGGTATAAAGTGACCACTGTATTCAACTATGTTCAATCTTTATCATGAAAACAAGATTTTTACAAATTATTCTAAACCTTTTATTATCCTGTGGCGGAAAAGGTTAATTCTTTTATTTGTTTCTTATTTTTGTAGTAAATTGAATGTTACAATTCAATAGATGTGAAACCTTCAATGCATTTTCCATGTGCACATGTATCATCATTGACTATCCAACTGTTCATAATCAAAAGTACAAACCAGACGAGCAATATTTTATGAAGAGAGAATAAAATTTCAATATAGGCACATAGGTATTTTTTTTTTTAAATAAAAATAAAACTGAGGACTTAACATCAGCGAACATGGAAGAAAATATAACTTGATATTACTAATTTTTTTACACATAAAGATACCTGTGCATTTGATTTATTTATTTATTACGCCTTTTTCAAATATGAATATTCTTGGTGAGCACTGGAGAGGGAACAAACTTTGCGACGATGATAGGGTCCCTTGATATAGGGGCAATGGCGATAGATTGAAGACCATTTAGGGAATATCTTAATATTTGACATCTATTGAAGTCTTCAACCAAAGCAATTGTGAATAATAAATACCTGATGAGCTTCAGGGTCCATGGCTCTATTTCAAATATTAATTCAAATATCATTCAAAGCTATAGAGTAACAAAATAAAGAAAATTTCTGAAAATTGAAGTTTGACTAAATTATGATATAAGGGAGACAACTCCTGAAGGACTGCAAACATCTTTCTGTTTTCTTGAATTTTTCAAGTATTCTATTGAATCAATATAATTTAAATTCAAAAGAGTGGATGTGATCTTTTATGCTCTAAAATAATTCTCAATAATTTCTAGCTAATTTGGCCTGGATGGGCTTACAGCATGGCCCGCTCTCCTTCGGACATCGTCTGTAAGCTTTTCACATTTTCAACTTCTCCTTAAGAGCTACTGCATCCTAAAAGTACCTCACCTATTTGTTCCTCAGGTATAGGCAGGCATTTTCCCTAAAATCTTTAAAAACCTTTTACACCAAAATCATGTCATCCGTTTCTTTCTGAAGAGTTGCAACGCAGCAGTTTCACCACTTACCTTGACGATGAAGGTCCCCATCAAACCTCTATTATGACATCTGCTAAACCAAGTTCTCTCTATCTGAAGCTCTTTCTTGACACATTGCATCTGGGTTTGGTACAATCGAATATATATGTGCAATAGAGCCTTTGATTATGATCTTTATTGTGGGCACAGTTTTTACAGACATAATACTAGTATACAGATACTGTAGTCTTTTATCCTCATTTTCTTGGTTTTGTAGTCCTGATATAGTGACAGAAACGGTAAACTCATTTATAAAATGATTAAATGGTCTTAGAGAATGCTGTGGTGTCAATATGTCAAATTTTTCAATGGTTTAATTTTACCCAAACCTTCTGTCCATTCTGATCCTTCTTGATAATAGTATATCTCCGAACAGTTACCAGGACTTCTTCATAGGTTTGATATACATTAAATTGACTGTCCTTTAGATTCTTTTGAAGAATCTAGCAACTTTGAATTAATTGACATTGTTATATTAGCAAAACATTCTAAACTCTTCAAAAGTTTTTTTATACCTCTAACAGAAGGTTGACGGTAAATAGTTATACCAGTGATTCTGTCCCACCGTCCGTCATTCCGAAGACAATTTTTGTCTGACCATTTGCAGAAAAACTTTTTATCCAATTCTTTTTAAATTTGCACATGTCTTCTAGTCTCTTAGGAGTGGTGCAGTGCCAAATTTCAAGAAATATCGTGACTTTTTTTATAATTAACAGATTTCAGTCATTTCCTAAGGTCAGAATTTGTCCCACTGATTATGGAAATACTATCAAACTGATTGTTTTCCATTTTAATCATGTCTTCTAGCCTACTAAGAGGGGTACAGTGCAAAATTTAAATTATAGGAATTCATGAATTTATTGATATCATTTCTTTAATAATATATATTAATATGTTTATTTGAAATTTCTATGTTTTGTACCAAGTCGTTTTCTAACCTAAAATTTCTCTGACAGGTAACAGATGAACTATTCAACTGATTCTTTTCAAATTTTGCAAATGTCTTCTAGCTTATTAGGAAATTTTCAGTGCAAAATTTAAAGGAATTTTTGAATATTTTACAAAATTGCTATTTGTTATACTAAGTCTATTCTAAGGTAAGAATTTGTCCGACCAAGAGTTGCAGTTGTATATAATAGTGATATTGTTTTTTTATTTATCTTATTTTTGGTAAATTTCAGTGTTTAAGACTGTGTTTTCAAATGAAGTTGAAAATGATCTATTAGGACACATTACAGACATCTGCTAGTCAGAGTTATTGGACGTCGAAGTTATAAGAAGTACAAGTAATTCAGTTGGTCAGGGATATATAGCATTTATTAGTGAGCCACGCTCTGATTTTTGCTTTTTTTTCATAACTTTACATCAGTTTTTGTCAGAAAATCTTGATATTCCAAATGGATAACCATATGGGTTATGAATACACAATATCTTTTATTTGACATGAAAATCTTCAACTTGAGATACAATAAATAATTCATTAACAAGCTCATGGCTTTATTTTTAACATTTTCTCAAAACAGAGTTTCATGATTTCTTCAATCAATCCTACTACCTAATTCCAAAACTAAATTGAACGCTGATGATTTCAAGATGCATGAATTGGAAATAATCTGATGATAAAAAATTTATTTCTTGATCATTTTAGCATTGCAAGAATCCTTTGTGATAATTTTCATGACTATAAAAATGTGTCATAAAACTTACAAAGTGTTGTAGTTAGAGACTGTCTTTTTTTTTTTTTTCATCTGAACTTTGACCTAAGTTGAAACATATCCCCTGAAAAGCAAGTCTAGATTTTGGTGAAACTTCCTTTCCTCTGAGATATCCAATATGTTGTAAAAAAGCAATTGATTTTAATTTGGATAAGAATTTTCTCCAGTTCAAAGACAAAATCTCATTCCATAATTTTAGCTTTAACTTACTGAACTGAACCAAAATACCCTTGATGAAGCAAAAATATCCTTGATCCGCTAATTCTAATGCAACAAGTGTTTCTAAGTATGAAAGGTTATCCAACTTATACAACATGCCAACTATTCGGGCAAAAGATAAACTAGCATGAGTTGGTAAAAATATCCGACAATATCTGGTGAGTTAGCGAAGGGAGGGTGTCTTTGTAAGTGGATTATCAAAATCTTTTGGCTAACAATTTCATGGCAAGGGGTACACGAATGTAACATAGCTGAATTTAATTTTGGCAAAACTAGCACAACATTTGGTTGTCATTAGATCCGCGGAGAAGAAATATGCATTGTTAATTCTCTTTAAATTTGGAAAAACAAACAGGAATGTTTAGCTTTTGGATTATCAAATTAGCAGCTCAGAATCTTCGACTGACGAAGATTGTCAACAAATTGCAGACCTTTTACCCTGTTTATATTGGCATTATGTCCCAGTGCAGAACTTGGAACACGGTGTGTTTAGTCTCTGTATGAGATATCGAAGTCAGGGAGAGACATTTGTGTTATGTTCATGGTGAGCTTTTCTTCAGTTGTTGCGCTGAATAAAATGTAAGGCTTTTGAAATTCTCTGTTTTGATCTTTGGTAGTGATTTTTAGTTCAAATAACTTTTTTGTTGTATTTGCTAATTTGATTCATATCTGATATGGACATGTTTTGAAGTTTTTTGAAATAATGATTTGTCTTCTGTGAATAATGTGAATGTTGATGCTGTAAATTCCTTCAAATTTGGCTTTAATCCATGCAAGGGCTCGGCAATTCTAATTGTCTGCAGTAGAGAACTGTTCTACATGGTTTGCTAGCTCCAGCCGATGCTTGTAGGTTTCATCACAATACATAGCCATAATAGTGTCGCTGTTCTACTCACTGCTATAATACTAGCAGCCACGATATAAGTTAAATACTCTCGAAAGTGGCATTAGTACCAAATCACCTAACCTCCCTTTTTTTCTGGGGGACTGACCATGAATACTGCCAATTGTTATTTTGTCGAGACAGAAAATTGCAAAAAGATGTCAATAGGTTACAAAAATTATGCTGGTTGTATGGAATATTTAATTTCATTGTTGAGGTTATTCAGTTCAAAAGTTCTAGACTTAGATAGGATCTTTAGAGGTTAACAATAGGGTATGGATGGCAGAATATTTTTAATAAAAAAAACCTCCAAAGTTTTGTAAGAGATTAAGAAAGAACTTGCGTTAAATTCATATTTTAAGTGCGAGTTAGATTTTCAAAACAAATAAAATTTTAAAATTTTGCTTGTATTTTTTTGTCTGTAAAGATAATTTTGACTTTATTTGAAAACAATTTGGAAATTTTGGTCCCTCTCATATGTTTTCTTCCGTTTGCATAGTTGAAATCTTCCTGGTACTTTATAAAAAGAACACTTTATAAACAGAAATTGAAAGTAAAGATAAATGACCTTTCAGCAAATTATTGAACATGAAACCATTTGTAATTTAACTTTCTAAAAGTTTTAATGGAGAATAAGAAGAATTTATAAATGCTTAAAAATTTACAATAACTCATATTCCCTGATATTGAATATCATCATCTGTTCGTAAAACATAAAAAATCATGTGCAAAGATATCGTAACAAATTGACAGACTCAAAATCAAGTAAAATGTTTCTCAAGCAAATTTTAGAAAAAAAAAATTAGAAGTGAAACAAGGGAAAGTACTTTGTTTTCGCTTTTAGAAATATTCCGAGGGAGGGGAAATAGATTTATAGTCGGAAAAACAACTTGGAAATGGTATCGGTCTTCAGCACATAAGCAAATCACTTCATCCAGACTATCATATGGAAGTTTGGGTTTTAGAAGGAAGCTGCTGCAAAATTTTATATATAAGATTCATATATTGCATAAAAATCTAAAGACTACATTTATTTAGCCGCATATTTTAATTCCTTATATAGCTTGCATGTTTCATAAGGAGCAATGAAGGGATTATAAGAGCTTCTTTTCAAATTTGTAAGCAATGAAATCAATGGCTTAAGTATTTATTTGATTAGTATAGCTCATTGTGATTGTGACAAGATATACATATAATACCAGGAACCAAGACTGCAATGAAGGCTCTGTTTACAATCACAGTCATGGAGGTAGACTAAGTCCAGGATTCCATGTATACGTAATGCGCAGGTCCTGATGCTTAGTGCGTAATGCATATGTAGCACTTTGCACTAAAATCTTTCACCCCTATGAAACCAATGATAAATAGGCCCACAGCCCTTTTTATAGGCCTGTGGCGGTGAAAGGGCTAAACAAGCATTTTATGGGATTAATTTTTCTAGATTGTGAGTCTAGACTAAGAGATACCTCTCCTGTTTTAGTTTTGGTGGTTAAGTTCCCATATTCTCCCTCAAATACAACCTCCCAACTGCAACCCCCTCCTCCAACAGCCCCATATCTTCCCTCCCCCTCAAATGGAACCCCCTACTCCCACAGCCTCCCCTCCTTCACTGCTAGAAGCATCAGTAACAACCTGCCCAGTGATTGCGTCAAAACAACTGAAGACAGTTAGACAGACAAACAAGCACACCACTGCACTCACACACTAGACCACTCACACATAGACAGACAAGCACACCACTGCACTCACACACTAGACCACTCACACATAGACAGACAAGCACACCACTGCACTCACACACTAGACCACTCACACATAGACACACAAACAAGCACACCACTGCACTCACACACTAGACCACTCTCACATAGACAAACAAGCACACCACTGCACTCACACACTAGACCACTCACACATAGACAGACAAGCACACCACTGCACTCACACACTAAACCACTCACACATAGACAGACAAACAAGCACACCACTGCACTCACACACTAGACCACTCACACATAGACAGACAAGCACACCACTGCACTCACACACTAGACCACTCACACATAGACAGACAAGCACACCACTGCACTCACACACTAGACCACTCACACATAGACACACAAACAAGCACACCACTGCACTCACACACTAGACCACTCACAGCATAGGGTATCATAATCACACACTGTCCTGTTTATAGGGAGACTCTCACTTTACTCTGGTTATGAACCTGGTGAAAATATCACTGAACAGAGATAGGCTGATCGTGAGGTATTAACCCTTTCACTGTGATGCTGCTGAAAATCTCGGTGAACAGAGACAGAAACTTACAATCTAGTTGCTGATAATTGCATCTAATCTGACAGACTGAGGAGACTTTATGGCACATTGACTGTAGAAATGCATGACTGTTGAAAAGAGAGATCTGAAATTGCCTTTAGGAGAGTACATGTCTCCTTCATTGCCCGATAGACACTTGTAATTACTATCTGAGACAAACCAGGGTGCTAATTTCTGCTTTGGAAGGTAAAGATTTTCTATGTCTCTGCTTTGAAGGTATTGATTTCTCACTGCCACTGTGTAAGACTCTTACCTAACTACTTATCACTGAACAGAGATAACTAAAGTTGCCTTTTAGAAATAGCCATCACACTAACTTCGCAAATGACACAGAGACCATTTTACTATACAGAAAGGGATGAAAAATGCATGTACACTATGTGAAGAATAGATAAAGACTTTGCACTAAATGAAATACTGAGTCTAGAGTTCACTGGAGAAAAACCTTTCACTACCTCCTGTGTGGGGGAGACTCGTAAGGACCAGAACAACAGATTATATAACAGAGAAAGTACAGTTTCTATAGAGAACAACCTCACATGCTGCCTCTATCATAGACTCTAAGAGAAGGTGTTTACTGAACAGCAATTATGATGTACATGCAATTTGATATTCTAACTATCTGTGAAAAATCCATCACCTCTATTTTACACTGTTTATACTATCTGAGATTTATCAGGCATACTCAACTAGATGTAGTATAATATTCAAACTGCCTAGGAGAGAAATATTGTCACTTCTATCATACACTGTGTATAGTTTCTTAGAGAGGGGTTTGACACTTGTCAGCAATACTCTAGTACATGTAGATTGATATTCTAACTGCATCTCACTTTGCCTCTGTCTGACACTGCCTAACACTGTTCAAAGAGAGAGCTTTTGCCTGAACAGTGATACGGAACCTGTCAAAGAGAGAAACACGTCTCGCTGCCTCTTTCTCTGCTACGCTCTCACTCAACAGCGGTACTCCAGCTGAGATACACCTCACAGCCTTTGACTTATAGACACTGACAGTCTCTCACTGACCCAACAGGATACAATGGGGCTTGCAGACAGGGGGTGATGTGAGGGTCAGCTCATACACAAGACCACCGGTCAGCATGACAACTTGTATCTGCTAGTGAGCTGATACTTGCACCCCACGTGGAAACATCCCTTTGCTCAGTTAGAAAGTGAGAGGTTGATAAACTGTCCCTCGGATTTGGGTTTCCTGCAGTGTGGATTTATGTGAAGATTTGAGACATGGACTAAGTTGATGAACTAGTGGTGATAAGTGAAGTGTTCCTCGGTGCAGAGAGTTGGTAAGTGTGAACGTTACACTGGGCTGAGATTTCTTGTTTGGGGGAAGAGGATCTTGGTCAATATTATAGTACTTGTAATCCTCTGTCTTCATTCACTATGACTTAAAACTTCCATTTGAATGATATTTTGATCACTTTATCTTTGTCATTATGTAAGCCTTTTCATAGTTATTTTCATTCAAAATGTTAATGAATGATATATCAAGAATGTTAGGTATACCTGTATTTAGAATACTTCTTCGCTTGCTCCTGATGGGGTCAGGGAGCTCACTTATTGAAAAGGGGAGTTTCTACCCATTCTGAAGGTCCCGAACAGTTCTCAGAGTTCTTATCTATGTGATCTTCACAAAACAATTATTTTCATTTCAATGAACTTCACTTTGTTGAGAACTAGGAATAAAAAATATATATTTTAGCTTCAACATGACTGATTGACTTCGCCTTATTCATACAGAGAGTTCTTCGAAACAATGCTTCCTTTTAGAGAAATTGTTTCTTTTCAGTTGTCTTTTACTAGTAGTTGAAGAGAGGAACATATTCAAGAATATTTTTTAACAATTTTAAACATTGAAAACTTATAACTTTAATCTTATAAATTTGTTTTAAAAACATTTATTGAAAGTTCATTTGGAGCTAAGTTTCTCATGAAATTTCTTATGAAAATGCTTCACAACCTTTTTGTATCCCTTCAGTCTTTTTCTCTGCAGTTATAAATTAATTTTTAACTCTTTCTTTTTTTTGTACAAGAATTTTAAGCTCTTGTATAAACGGGCTATGTATGTAACATGTAAACAATCCGATAAGCTTACAGGGTGTTTATGTAGTGAGTTTTCTTAAAGACATATATTTGCTTTCCAAGTTTTTCTAACATTTACATAAATTCAGCATTCCCAGGCTTCTCAGGCCAGTTAAATGATAGCATCTTTTAAGCTCATTGAAATATTTGTCAAAAGTTCAAAATGTTTGTTTGGATTTCATTTCCAAAGAGTCAATGTTCAACATCTCGGTAAATATATGAAGGACTTCCCATGTAGTCAAGAGTTTGTGAACAAAGTACCTTTTCACAGGGCTTGTCAATTTCATTAGTCGGATATTAGATTACGCATATTCCAAACCATTTCCTTTTTCAAGACATTTCTATTTTCAATTTTATCATTTATTTGATTTTTATTCTATTCATGTTTCACATTTTCAACAAAGAACTTGTGTATATGATTGAGTAAGCGCTTTCTTTAGCATGATGAACTTTTTGACAATGGACATCTTTATGTATTCAACCAAGAATAAGGTCCACACTATATAGTTACAAATTTTTTTTTATGACAAAGCACTTCTTTATTGAATAGGAAACCAATAAATCTAAGTTTATATAAAAAGCCATAAACTTGGATATGGAAACACAATGGTTCTGGGTCCTAACAATGCTTATTAACATATAACATTTTCATTATTTATTTCCGAGTTAAATTTACATAAATTCATGAATCAGCATATTTCAGCCCATTTTATAGAAAGACAAACCTTTGAAAATGTATTTAGGTTCTTGTTATAGAAATTTTTGAATGAAAATATATCATTAAATTGTTCATTTGATGTTTAGACAAACCAATGATTGAATTTCCCAATATTGTAAAGGCAATACTTTTCTTCATTTAAAGTCGTACCTGTGCTCATAATTTATGGTTTATCTCTTCTTTCATTTTCAAAAGATTATCAATTCATCTGAAACTGAATGTCTCATTGCTTCTTTTATTGAATTTAGCTCTTTTATTTGTGTTAAATCCAATAAATTTTATTTTGTGAAAACAAACTATGAAACAGATGTATGCATTCTTTAACTTCAACTTCTTCCACAATTTATTTCATCATTTCTTCTGCTACAATTCCATAATCCAAATAACTTGCCTTACTTCACAAACTCATAATTCTTCATTATTTTGTTTTCTTGTTTCGTTTCCAATGCAAAAGAAAGATTTTTGAAGGATTAGTTGTTCGATTGTTTTGAACTAAGAGGTTGTAAAAGGCATTTTGAAAAATGGTAAATTTTCCTGTGAAGTCAATACATACACTTGTCTCAAGGAGGACTAGTTGGTAAGATGATGGTATGAAATATGTCTCTGAGAGTGTTGGTTTGAATCCAACAATCCCAAAAAAGTAAAAGAATTTGAACTATTGCAGAAAGTGTGATCCTAAATATAACAGTGTTACGTCTCTATCACTATCACTATCTCTATCTCTAGCCTTGCGGGATAGTGCAGTGGTTGGTGCATTCTGCTTCAGATCAAGAGGTTCGTGGTTCAAGTCCTGCTAGTGGCTTGGCAACTTTGTCTGCAATAGAGAACTGTTCATGCAGAAAGGTTTTGGTACACTGAATTTCAGTGCAGTACCACCAATTATTTGCTAGTTCCAGCTGCAGCTCACAGGTTTCACCGTAATGCACAGTCACAATGGTGTTGCAGGCTTTCTCCCTGCAATAATTCCAGCAGCTGTGATCTAAGTGAAATACTTTTGAAAGCAGCATTACACCCCAAATCATCTCACCTTGCTGCTTAGTGAAAAATTCATTAGTTAAGTGCAGCATCTTCTGACAAAAGGTTTCAACCTTCATAAGATTTCTCATTGGACTAATCAAGTTAAGCCACAGTAGGGTAGAGAACAAGCACAATGATAGGAAATACTGTAAGCTTTACAGTAGCTAGGGGTTAGGGCAGCACGAGTTATACCTTGCAGAGAGAGTTGGTATGATCTGATTAAGTTGTATGGATTCACAACTTCCTTATAGCAAAGAGATGTCTTGGTTTGTTTTGTATCAGTTGTAGAACGCTTGCTTGTGTAATAATTTCGATCTTTATCGAAATTACTCTCACTCATTATCTTACATCTTCTTCAGAGCTGAAGACATTTTATATCAGTCATGCAACAGGTATTCAAGAACCATTATATATCAGTTTATGTCCAAAATTTTAAAATAAAGCCAATATCTGTATTTATCAATGCCAACTATGGATATTGAAAAACTTATTCATAATTCAATTAACTGATTTATTGTAGCGGTGCTTCACTACACTAAATCTTTACCTCTCCCCACGCTAGATTTGTTACATTCCATCTTTTTCATCTACAAAGATTCCTCAACAATAAATCCGAGCCTCCATACAATAAAACTTTATTTTTGTTACGTTTCACCTTTTTCAGTTACAAAGATTCTTCAACACTAGATCGGAGTCTCTATACAGTAAAACTTTATCTGCATTCCTGAATACACACTATACAAGTGTTTATCACCAGACAGTGCAAAGCCGTTAAAATATCATCCAATTTGTTCCATTGTGGGTGGGTAGAGATATAAATAGTCCTCTTTGTGTAGCTGTTTGTGGGACTGACTCTAAATATGCTCTTTATCTATTGTGCAAAGTTTAACCCTCTTACAGCCACAGAGGTCTTAATGTTCCCTCAGTAAGGTTGTCCAGTATCTGGCGTGCTAATGAATTCCCAGTGCCCCTAAGGGCAGAGAGAGGTTTTCCTAAGATGTCTACAAATATGTGATTTTGACAACCTAATGCTTGAGAGATCTGGTAAGATCTAGGTTCATAGTGAACTTTTGTCTGTATGTTTACCCACAAATTTGTTACTCTTTGATTATCTTATGCATTTGTTAAGGTTTTTTTTATCATCAAATCTTGTTAGAACTTACTTATTATTCTTTTTATTTCAACATTATTTTGAATTTATTTGAAAGAAATATTTTTTAAAAATCTTGTACATCTATATTTCCTTAAACCTGAGCATTAATTTACTTGTACACTAAAATGTAGTATTGTTTGATCAATCTTTATTTGGTAAGATTATCTCGTAGATATTCCTCTTTTGAATATTGAATCCAACTTGTCAGCAATTGATAATAAACATTTTTATCAAGAGATTTTATGTGAAATAGATGCTTGTTTTCCTGCCATCTCTTACATATGATGAAATATTTATAAATATTTTGGGAAATGCATTTAGTTGAAAATAATCTTTCCTCTTGAATATCAAATGGCTCAAGAAGTTCATTCAAAAGACCTTAGAATATCTTCATTTAAGGTAAAAGATATGTTTACATCTTCAGCCAACAGTGATGTTGTCTAAAGTAAGACTTCTAAAAGATGTGGATATCTTTCAAGATATGCAGTGAAAGTTGTCATTGTCAGCTCTTGACCTATTACTTTTGACTTGAATAGATCATCTATTGAATGAATGAATGAATGAATGAATAATATAATTGATTACCTCTCCTCCCTGACAGTAATACACATGGTATGCAGTAATTGTCAATTAAGGGTAGAAATTATCCTGAAGGCCCACTTTATTATCTTTGAAAATAAATCTTAATTATTGTTATGATAGTATACAATGGCACTAAGAAAAATGGTGAAAGGTCAACAAATACATGATTCTGTAATTGTCGGTGGCCACCAAGAGCTTCTGATCTGGACGTAGGTATAATGGTCAGTTTTATCTTAGGTGGTCTGGCCACTGGACAAACAAATCCCTTTTATCTACTGTTCACATTCCGAGATATCATCCTGGTTCTAATCCCTTCCTCCTGTTTCCCCATTCCCCACCCCCCTCCTACCCCCTCCCTCCCTCTTTCTCCATTTCAATCTCCCTTAAGTTTTTCATTTCATTTGATGTGTGCATTGGCAAGTGTCATAATTATTGTATATGCACAATAGCAGCAATTAAGCAACAAAAAATGACCCTGTGTACACTTCAGATTTATGACCAAATTTTAATGGAAGAATCGAGGGTCTCTTTCAACCATTTTCATATCCACTGATATCATCCAGGGCCTAGATTTCTGAAGCTCCCTTAGCGCTAAGATAGTCGTGACTCCTAAGTACCTTTAATCAACATTGGCTTACACTATTTATCTGTCTCTGCAGAATCCTGGTTTTATAATCCCTGTTCCCTAAATAGGCAACATAAAAAATGACAAATATTTATTGTACAACTGTCATTTCCAAACGATTGCTTCACTTCACTGGTTTCAGTATCACATTTCTATCAAATCTGTTTTCAAGAGTTCTCCAACCTTGTTCCGCTTCACTGATTCTGGAACAAGCGTTCAGTCTTGTAATCACATGGTTGATTGAACTGGCATTCAGGGTATTCCTGGTATTTACAGGCGTGACCTTTGACCTTCGAACTATACCATGAGCCATCAATACATGTGACACTTTCATTAAGCTGTTCAATGATGTGTGACAAATCAAATGTGTCATTGATGACCTGAAAGTTAAATCTCTGATAATTTATTCCAGAATAAAAACCATGGAATATATCTTTTGATAATTGACATCTGTTTGTTTGTATTGACTTTGTATGACTTTTCTACAAGTATTGTTTTTAAATTCTTTGTTGAAGAATGTTAAAAATGAATTTTAAATGCTCCAACCTCTTTTTTCATTGGGGATTTTTTTCAAATTTTGAAATATTTCAAAACAAAATTGACATGTGACAAACCAAATGGCAAGTTAATATCATAATTATTTAGCCTCTGCATTGTCAAAGTAATATCTTCAGTAAAATTTCCTTCAAGAACAATAACAATCATCATCTTTGTCAACCGTGCCAACTTTGTTTTCAATCATGTCCAACCAAGACATACCTCATTTCTCTTAAAAAACAGACGAAGAATATTTTATTTGCATCATCATTTGTTTGGAATTTCCTTTGTATGAAAACATCATAAGTAAAATAATCATTTATTGCTGAAACCTCTGATCAAATATTCATAACGATAAAAAATCATTTTGATGTAATCAATGCCAGATGATGGTAAATATTAAATTTTTCAATAAAACTTGGCCCTCAAGAGCAAGAGTAGTAAATTATGGTTTCCCATCTTCTGTTGAGTTATCTTTGTTGTTTGTCAACATCTCTTTTTGTCCATGACTTCAGTGTCTATTGTTTAATGTCTCGACTTCTCGCCCTATTCAGACGCCAGTTGAGGAAAATGTCAATGTTTAACTTAGGGATTTGATCACATTTTCAACACTACGGGAAATAAACATTTACCCAGTTTTTTCCTTTTATACAAGCTATTTTTGCACGACCATACACACCGCGTCTTTAGAGTGCTAGAAGAATTCCAAGTTGTTAAAACTTTAAAAAACTATGTTTTGAGCATGAGAATATCTTGGGATTGAGATTCAGTGGAATATTGTGATTGTCATCTGACGGAGACTTTATCCTGAAATGTCTTAAAGATGATTACTGGTATATGAGTGTAAGCATTCACAGAATTGTTTAGATTTGGAATGAATTTTCTTCATGCGTCATTCATCTGCCATAGATTATTAAATTATGTAATTCAAAGATTTTGTCAATGTGTCACTGTCTAAGGTTTCTTTTATTGCTCAACATGCTTGTGATGTTTTTGAGAGCACCAAGAACTGTATGCAGTGCTGCTGTATGTTAATGCTTGCATGGCAGTTGCCATAAATATTTACATATTTTGGATTGATATCACATATATCACATTGGGTGAACCAGAGGGTGGGGCAACTGGGGTTCGAATACCTCCCTTTTGAATCTTTTTTTTAAATCGACCATGAAACGGGTGACCCCTTTTCAATAGGTGACCCCCCTTTAAAATAGGTGAAACCCACCTTTTCAATAGGTGAATCCCCCCCCCCCTTTACAAAAGGTGAACCCTACCCCCCTTTTCAATAGGTGAATCCCCCCTCCCTTTACAAAAGGTGAACCCTACCCCCCTTTACAAAAGGTGAACCCTACCCCCCTTTTCAATATGTGAATCCCCCCCCCCCCCCCCTTTACAAAAGGTGAACCCTACCCCCCTTTTCAATCAGCTACTGAATCATAATACATAAGTTAATTATCATAGATAAGTCAAATGCATGTATTTTTAAAAAAAGAATTAAAACATGTCATTCAAATTATATTATCCCTTCTTTATGAAAACTTTAAAAGTTTGTTAATTCTTAGACAGCGACTTTTTAAGCTTCTGAACTTGATGCATTGAGATTGTAGCATAATTATATACCTTCAAAATGTTTAACAGCTTTGTTTTGAATTCATGTAATCATTTTATTAAAACAAATAGGATAAATAGATTTTTTCCAGTTATAATTTATGACCAGAAGGTCAGGTTATTGTCTTTTAGTTTGAAATGAACGTATTCTGTAATAGTTTTAGATCTTTAAAGTCTTTTCTAACTCTTTCATTTTGCTTCTTGCTATATAATCCCGAAATGTTTGTGAGAAAAAAGACGTCTTTTTTAAGGCATCATTGACACTGAATAAATTGAAAATCCAGCGTTATCATTACATGAAGACAAAAGTAAACAACCAATTAAAAGATAATGTTTATATGGGCTCTTCTTTACCAAAAGTTTCAAATTTCCTAATTTATCTTTTTAAAAGAAGTTGTATCCAATCAGAAAGTTAGATTGGTGCCCTATATCTCACTGAAAATGTGTCGTATTTCACCCTTAGGCTTGATCAAGTAATATGTAATAATTCAGAATGTAATTGCTACTTGAGTTTCATGTAGCTAGAAATAGGACTATCATCAATGCTCGTACATACTTGTAGACTGTATGAAACACCTGGTTCCACCTTCATAAACAGCCTCATCTATCAGTGATTAAGAGGTAAACCGAGAAATAATGAATGATTTTTTTGAGAGGTGTTAGGTTGTTATTGGCCATGCTTTTGCTATCAAATGATGTTGATTTCAGAGAGAAAATAGTTTCATCATCTCTTATATCAGGAAGTTGTTGCTAAAAAAGATTTCAGATCCATTTCAGACGTTATTCTGGTGTATCTGTTGAGAGACAAATGTCCTTTTATCATGCTATTTGAAGATCAACCGATTCTTTTTTTGAAAAAATCAATCAAATGGCTGCCTTCAGAATGTACTAACCCTTTGAATGTAAATTGTGATGTTATAAGACAACTTTCCACATGTGGCCTATACTTACAGCAGCCCCACCGACTTGCTAAGATAGGCCTTGCTGCCTTTCCGCAACTTAACTGTGCTTGTCACCACGGCTGTCGATAGTCCGATGAGAAATCATATGAGAATTGAAACTTTTCACCAAAGATGGCACTGCATACAAAAGACAAATTTTGAAGGGTTTAGATAAGCCAGTGATAGAGACTGCTGCAACTTAAAGGGGCATGGATTATGTTTTGGGGGTCAAATATGTCAAACTTCAGAAATAGTGTTATGTTATCAAGAAGTAGTGGTTGTTTCAGAAAATCAGAATCCTAATGCTTTTCAGTTCAGGTAAGTGACAATAAACGGGTTAGTGTTGTGATTTGTGATAAAAAAAAGCGGACAATGATTCAAACGTAATTTTGGAAACTTATTTACAGCAGACACAAAGACAAATATTGGTTGAAAGTGTTAAGTAGTTCTTTTATCTAATATACACGTTAATTTGAGACATAATTTCGAATTGTTGACATATCTAGAGCCGGTTATCAGTGAAAACAAGAAAATATCCTAATGATGGCATTTTAGAGACAAGGATGCAAGTTTTGGGAGGCAATTTTAACTCAACTCGCGTCATAAAGTATTTAGACTCTTACAAAAGCCACATTAAAAATCATGAAACATACTCTGTGTCACTTTAAAATCATGCGGGGGAAGATGGTTTTCAAATGAAAAAGTTGCTCTCCTTTATGTAATTTTAAACAATCTACAACCAAAGTGGTTCAACCAGTAGGGTTTTTTTATTCTCAAATAAACATTCTGACGATGGTATTTTTTTCGCATAATGATATTATCAGAATGAGGTTTTTGCTTCAATTTCTGCTGAATCAATTGACCCGAATTGTTTTTACATTCGAATGGATACACTGTTGTTTCTTCATAAAGTAGTCCATTTTGTAAATGTTTTGAATCAGCATATGAAAGACAAGTCCCTGTCTAGACCAGTGATTATGTAATCAACTCGCTCCACTCAACTGCAATTATTTCTGAGTCATTTGTCAAGTATTTTAACCTTTCTATGAAATCTCTCCACAAGATTTTAAATCAATCTTCAGAGAGATAGATGGATAATCAAAAACAGAATACTGTACAAGTTACTTGAAGATCCCATTGGACGTATCCCTCATTTTGTATTCCTGTTGTATTCTTTTAGTTTAAAGGGACACAGAGTATGTTGCAGACTAAAATTTAGTCTATGAAAAATTTTAATAATTTACTGTTCCATGACTAGGAATGTTGTTGAAGTCAAATATGTGTTGTTTTATTGAGACATGATGGTGATCATTTCAATATAGCGACAAAAAACAGGTTTCAATCGTATTTTGTGATTGAAAAACCCAGAATGGCGCATGCCAATAACTAAAATGTAATTTTGGAGACTTATTTACAGCAGATACAAATACCAATATGGGTTGGTAGTGTTAGTAAGTCATTAAACTATTATAATTATACTAAAATAATTATTTAAGCAATACGAAAAATCTAAAAACAAACTCATTTTAACACAAATACAAGGAGCATATGTGTGAACTATGCGTCATACAAGAAGGATAACCGTGATTGGTTGAAAGGTTAAAATTTCTCGAGTTAGGTTAAATGTCATGCAGCAGATTGAATGGATAAATGTGTCATATTCTGGCTATGTTGTAAGGAGGACAAAAAATGTGTACACAATACTAGTATTCTTGTTTACATTATGAAAGAAATATGGGGCAGTGTTGAAGATTTAAGGTAATGTTGTGTTAAAAATCTTATATTCATTGAGTGAAAGATTTTTAATGGTGTTAATTAAGTTAGAAAGTTTGATTATTTTTCTGATGATGTCAAGTTTATTAAGTAGCAGTATGTACCTAATGTAAATTAAAAGTGCTAGTGATAGTGAAAGCAACGTTGAAATATTATTTGCATATATGCACACAATATTTAAATAGTGAATTAGGAATTAATTGTTTGCAATTTGTCAAAATCAGTTTATTATTGATAATTAAATGCCTCACACCAGTTTTTCTGCTAAAATCTTAATTTAGATTAATCTCTTTTCAGTGTGAACGATGCTGTGAAAAAATGAAAAATTCCAGCAACAAGTGAAAACAAGTAGTGCAGTTTTATCTTGGCATATTTTCAACTTCACATTTTACGAGCAGTTTAGTATTTCTGCACACTCAGCAGTTCTAGCTTCTGGCCCAACAAGGAGACTAGCAGATTACAGTAGCATGTTTAACATGATGACATTTGACAGTGTAATTGAGACCAGAATCATGCATATGCTTCTTAAAATGTTTTCAAATGTTTATCAGAAAGTTATAATGTTTTAGTTTAGATTTTTTTATTTATCAGTATGTGATTTTTAAATTAGAAACATATGTAAAACAAAATTAGGTAAGAAAATTGTAGTTGTTGTAAACTTTAGTAATTAATATCTTAAATCGAAAATGTAATTAGTAGAGAAAACTTGCAATGATTGTTAGATATTTATTATGTTTGAACATTCATTGTCTGTTAGAACAGTGAATTTTACAAAAAGTAGTCAAACTTATTCCGGCATGGTTTCTACATGTCTATGCATGTGATACAAATTCTTGTCTTTTGACCTTTGACCTCAGTCTTAGGTCAAACAAACAAGCTTGATTTCTGCTAGAAAGTGTAAAGTAACTACCATGTTGAATCTTACAGTTGACCAATCGGCTGCCTTGTAACAAGATCACTTCCTTGTTGCAACCAATGGACATTAGATTTATATCATAGTCACCTATCTGTAAGCATCCTTGACATAGATTCTTAGGAATCTCATACATCAGACTCTGTGAATCACATTTAATGTCATAAGTAAATGTTTTTTAAGAGATGTAAAGTTAAATTTAAGTTTAAAAATTAATGAGTGTTAATATCTTTTGCAATATAATTGAAGAGTTATAAAAGAAAAATTAAAGTTATGAGAATGTGACTGAAATTCTTTTACAACTTGGCATATGAATATGTCTGCAAGCTGTAAGGTTATTTTGTAAGAGTTTGGGTTCACTTATTTCAGCGTCTTTATTTTCAAAGCAAAAATATGCATCTTCTGTACAACCTATCTACCTTGCTGGAAGACTGATAACTGTGATGTCATATTTTGTTTCATATTATGTTTAAGACAAAAGAGGATATTACATATAGTGTGTAGACATTATTTAAGTTCTTCATGCTCCACAGCCCTCTGTGGAAGTGATCTGCATCTGATGATCTGAGGCTGTCCCGTATGCAAGACACGTGAACTTCATTTACCGTGTCCTTCATTTACTGTGCTGTCATAATCAGAATTCATCATCATCCTTCTTATCATGTTATCATTGGTCATGCTTTGATTTGACTCAATCTTCACATTCTTCTTGTTAGGTAACTTACAATAAAGTCATATATTTTTACTATTTTTGTATGCAATATGTATTCTAGTGATGATTTATAGTAAATCAGAACCTCCAGATCTTGCACCTGTGTCTTGGTTACGTATCCTCATCAGCAGGTTATTTTGATATACAGATGGTCAACTATCTAAACTTTTCAATCATGTCCCATGTTAATTCTGCAATGCTGTGTTCAGAATGTACAAAAGCTTGCTGAAAATATTTTTTTCATCAAGTGTTGATATTTTTGACATCATTAAACAAAAGGTTTAGATAATGTATATATAGATATACGATACAAAATCATTCTTCATTGAAAAATTTTCATTCTGAACCTTATACCAATAGACTTTTTATTTGGATGTTGTTACAGCATAAAGTTGTCATAATGTTTTTATCATGACATTGTGATGTCACTAGGGAGTTTGGCGTCATAGCATTGTGATTTCATGTTGAGTGTGATGGCAGGGCATTGTTCGATCTACTGTCAGAACAATATCAGTTTCTAATCATAAAAAACTTCTTTGTAGAATCTTAATTTGATTTACTCAAACCTTTTACTTGAGTGTGACCAGCTAGTACATGTTGGGATCCGATGAAATTTTGCTCTGATGTTTAATGTTCAGTCCGACAATGAAGACAATTTGCAGGTGCTTGTTGTCTTATTCAGCCAATTATACCTGGTTTGACAACCACGGTGCTAGAGAGTACCTGTCCCTAAGGAATCCAGTTGTTTAGGGTTGACTGATGGTAATGTAAGCATCATGAAATAATTGTTTATGATGTCATAATGGTATGATACTCTCCAGTACATTGATACCAGAATAAGTTGTCATACAAAAGCCTGAAAGATTAAAGACATTAAATCATACAGGGAGATTAATTTTATATTAGAAAAAAATCATAGAGTAAATTTTAATCTACACAGATAATGAATCAAGATCTTTCTGGTTGATGATTTGAGCACCAAACAACATTCTTTATGATGTCAAACTACTGAATTACGATTTATTGCCTCATGTCCAGAAAATTATAAAGGAACTTTGAAAGGGAACAATGTTATCCAGGGTGGTCATGGGACGAACTCGCTCAATTAACCGTTACCATGTCTTCTTCCCTTATCATCCTCCTGCTATTCCTGTGTTTATGTACCTCTGTAGGCTGAAGCTCTGGAATTCTGTAAACACAGACAGTTGGTAGATAGACAGGCAGATGGACAGATAGACAGACAGATGGACAGACGGGGTCAAAGAGGTGATGCCAGATGGGTCTACTGTCTTACAGCCCATGGAACCATTATGTTCTTATACCTTAATCTGGCTTGTCTCCTTTAAGAATGTTCAGTTTAAATGGAAATCATTTTATAAAGATGAAAAGCAATAAATAAAGAACTCATCCAAGATGTAGATCGTAGTAGAAAGTATGATGAAGGTCATTATGTTTAGAATGGAATAATGGACATCGAACTATCTTCCAAAATTTTTTAAAAAAAGTTATCTTAATTCTATTATCACAATTCAAGACCCTATTTCAAAATTATTAATTTGCTTATAATTTTTTAGATTGTAGCTTTTACATGTTTCAAATAATCATAATGCTTATAGTTTTGAAATCATCTGTTAGGCATGGAATCAATTTTCCAAAACAGACTGTTCTTGGACTGATTTTCAATGACCAATATATTGTCAAATTATAAATTTTTTACATTGCCCAAGGATTGGGCCAGAACAGGACTTATAAGTGAAATCCAAAAACGACGTGTGATGCTGTCCAGAAACACGTTATGAGTCTAAGCATGAAAGAGTTGCCCAGTGAAGATGGGAGAGACTCCTGGTCAATATTGTGGTACACATTAGTTAGGTCAAGCAGGTCAAGCGATGGTATCGGTCAGACAGACACTGGACCAGATGGCGGGTCTGTGAACTGGAGAAGCTTGTTTCAACCTAGGAAAGGGAATGCAGATGATGATACTCACATTAGACTGGCACCGAGTCTCCGAAACAACAAATTTGAAAAAAGTTAAATATTTGATATTATCTCTAGATCTTTAAATTTAAAGGAAACCACAAAATAATGTAGAAATAAATAACATGGAGCTGATACTCGCATTAGATTGGCACAAATAATCTGATAAAAAATATTTTTGAAAAATGATGAGATGCTGACAGGGGCTCATAGACTATGATTTTCTCAGATGAGCTGTAAAGAAAATATACTAGAATAGAGCCTCAGATATTAGATTTTCAATAAAGTGGTTTTCATAAACTTGTAGTTTGCTTTTACGAAATTATAGGGTCTGGAGGAGAGATTGCAACTGAAGAGACTTCTATCAACCTAGACAAGGGGATACAGGTGCTGAGACTTGCTAGACTCACACTGAGTCTCTGAGGAATTACTTTTGTAAATGGCTGTATTATTAGATAATTCAAAAGGGAAACTTGAGTTTCATGTCATTGCAAGAACTTTTTGTTTCAGTCGTGGGTGATTTTATTTTTTATTGGTTGAAATATTATACTTATGACTTATTAAGCATTATTACTCTTATTCCAAATGATCATTACAAAAGACCTTTTTAAATTCTTACATTATAAAACAGATAGAATAATTCTGATGATACCTGCAGATTAATTATCTCAAAAAGATTATTTATTTTATTACAAGATTAGATTTTTTTAGATAGGATTTTCAGATTCAAATCTGTACTTGCTTTTCAGGAGAAAATTTGGCAAGGATGAATTTAAAGTGACATGGAGTATGTTTAGTAATTTTTAATATGAAATGAAAATACCATACATACTAAGTTAAATATAAATCGCCTCCTTTTTTTGCATGAAAAATAGTTATATGACCACCTTAGTAATACCAACACATAATTGTCTTTGAATTAGGTGTAGATAAGTTTCAAAATTAATGTTTGAGGCCTTGGCGCACCATTGTTCCATTTTCGATCATCATGCCTTTGAACTGTTGCTGATATTTTCTGAACTAATGAGCATCAAGATGGTAAACGACTTTTTCAGAAACGACTCCTTCTCAATAAAATAACATCACATATTTGAAACTAACAACATATTCTGTGCCCCTTTAAGATCAAAACATGAACTACAATCTTAGAGTTAAACTATGAAACATTCTGTATCATGATTCAAGATTGTCAAATTGCACGAAAAACATATGCGGAATACAAGTCTACAAACTACAGGTTGTAGGACATCTCGGGTTGTCACCAACTCACCAATGACAATGTTGTGCAGCTGTGTTTGTTGAAACTAGCCTCCGAACCTACATCTTGTAATGTAGGCATGAATCTGCACATTAGACCAAGTGTTGTTTTGACATGCTTGCTGGGTATTTATATAAACAAGATCTTGGAACAATAGGGTTTTTGACTTCATGGATAAACACATATAAACATGACCTTTGTAGGGAGTAAAATAATGATTTGTAGGACATTGGATCTGCTGATGCCAAAAGAACTAATAATACATACCATTAACTCTTTCACTTTGCTTCATATAAACCTTTTGATTGGTTTAAATATTAATTCTGGAAATATGTTGGAGTAATATTTTTCACATGTACACATTTCACTTTTTACTCGCAACGATCATTTCTGCATGCAGTTGCTATCGCATTCAGCTTCTGTTCACAATGTCTGTGGTTTGAATCCAAACAGGGGCTACCAACTTTGTCTGTAGCAGAGAAAAAATATGTACAGGCAGTAAGGTTTGGGTTCAAAGCTACACTGAATTTCAGTATACCACCACCAATGGTTTGCTAGTTCAAGCCGATGCTCACAGGTCTCACCGGTTTCTATTATTTAAATAGTAGGAGGAGGGTTACAATTTTATATTTTGCATTTCAAGGGTTAACACTAAATACAAACAAGTGACAGATGGATGTCGGTATTGGAAGTCCAAAGACGTTTATTGCTTCTGAAAATAATTGTAGCTTATTATTGTATTCTCTTTTCCAATGTTTTCTTGTCCTCAAACAGACTTCTTGCAATCTCAATAATGGAAATAGCATGTTTTACTCGAATTTCCAATAACATTGTATCCTGTTCCCTTGTAACTCATCAAGACTGCTAAATTCAGTTTTATTATTTCCAGGGATACCCTCAAGCTCCCAGGAATCAATTTAAAGTGATTTCACAAAAAGTACAAATTGAAAACACTGCAGTCAGTGTCCTCAGATGTACTCCTTTCTAAAGTTTGCTTCAACTGAACCCAATGTCAGGGAAATGAACTATTTAATTTAATGAAATATAACTTGGACTTCTGTTTATATGCTAGACATTCAATGTATTGAATACTGAAAAACAGCCCCCAAGAAATCAGATTATTTTCAATATCTAGATCTTTTGAAGCTTTACCTTTCCTTATAGAGTAAAAATTTATTTTTCCAGCTAAGTGAGCAAAAATAAATGAGACACAAAAGATGTGTTTTCAACATCTAGATCTTTTGAAGCTTTACCTTACCTTATAGATTACAAGTTTACTATTTCAGTTAAGTGAGCACAAATATTTGAGACTCATTTCTAGCCCATGAGGAAAGATAATATTTATATAAATACATTACCAGTCATTCGTCATTGTTTTTCCACAGTCCATATTTCTCACATCTTCTCACATCTTCAAACTACAAGGACATTAGCATTCTCACACTGCAACTATGCCAATTTCTACACATTCTGGTCAACATTTCACAACCTCTTCAACATATGATCAAGTATATATGTGGTTTTATGATATATCTTGTTCAAATGTAACACTAATACATTGGATGTAAACACATTGTAGACAAGTTGGGGAAATAAAAAGGAAAAAAAAAAAAAAAAAAAAACTTTCTCGTTTCATATATATCTTGACAATTACATGGTTTATTTCAAGATCCAACTTATAGTCTCAGCAATAAGATTTCTCATCCACACCCACCCTCCATCCAAGGGTTAAGTGAATGAAATAATATGAGAAATAAAGATCCAGTAAGATTATGATAATAGATCATACATTCATTCCCAATTCTTCATGTCCATAATCATTATATTGTACCTTTCTTACATATTAGATGACCATTTTTTCATGGTTTTATTCCCATGACTTGGTTCCATCTATCCCCCTCTCTAGTCTCGGTGCATGTGTAGTAGACTCCCAGACTCATTGATATTTTGGTGAGGGGGATGAAACCGTTAATCATGTGGGTTTTACTGCCAATAATGGAATGTTTGGACAAGGGTGGTAGATCAATATTAATTCCTTGATTGAAGCCGTGATGATGAAATTGCGTAAGGAACGTCATCAGGCATCATTGATTGAGATTTGCCCCTTGCTGCCAGACTGACTGAAATCTGAGAGTGGAATCATCTAGCGTGATATTGATATTGTCGGAAGGATAATCACCATATTCACTGATCTTTGTATGTTGCTATCAAAATGGGCGTTATTGACTGACAATGTATGATTTGTGGTCAATGCCAGTCATTTTGCGACAATTACATATGTTCTTATGGTAATTGGTTTTGAAACGTCTTATTGCCACGAAGGCTTTGAATGGTATAATCCCATTCTAATAGAGCTTTGATTGAAGTTGTTATTCAATATCAGTTTGGACTCTCCACTGTTATAGTTATATTGTTCAATTGAATAATTCATTCTATTTGATTATTTACAATCTGTAAAACTCATATCAACATGTTATTTTTAATCTGCCTCTAGTAGCTCTTTTGTAAATGGTTTAAATTTTTCTCTCTGACTGTTGGTATGAAAATTAAGTGCTTTAGGAAAAGATTTGAGGTAGAATAATGCATGGTCTTAGGAAAAAATCTGTATAGGTCATATTCAGAAATATCAACTCTGTTCCTCCTTTAGTAGCTGTTTGTATATGTTTCATGGCTTACCTCGACTATTGTTATGAATTAAAGATTTTGTGGATAATCATTAGGATGATGATGAGTACTTAGTTTGTTTTAAAGGCACTAGTGCACGCTTTTACGGTTTAAACTGGCTATTTTAAGGTTTACAAGGACTTATGCATTCACTTAAACTTTCTATCGATGCAATGAAATACTAAACATTCTTTACAATTTACCTGCAATCAACAATGAAAACGTTAAGACAGCCGCTGTCGACTTGGACATATAAAAATCTATGGTTAGCTGTGCACAAAACGGATAAGTTATTGACACTTGGAAACGGCTGAGCTAGTACTTTGTGCAGCTATTGAATTTACCTAAACTCTGAACTGAGAACAAATCATGAAATATGTTTTATGAAAGCATTGTTGTAAATTCTGGTTATGAGCAAAATCTTAATATTTCCGATATCATAGTTCATGCAAAGTTAATGTAACTTAACATTGAATACTTCCGGCCTTTAAAAGTCCACTATACTACCTGAATACGTTTGTTAGATAACTTACGAGGTAGATTACTTGAGTGAGGATAGTGAGTAATATCAAGGGATATGCAGTATCTGTGCATTCGTTGTGTTTACAAAATATTGGCGTGCACTAGTGCATTTAAGGGATCATTTCCTTATAATTATCAAATGTATCTTACATTTTGTTTTACAGAATATATTACTTAAAACACAGAGTAAAGATGAGAATGAAGACATTGATGATCAAGAATATCAAATACGGTAATCTATTTTTTGAATAAATTTCAAAACTTATCTGATGATTGTATTTACAGTTGTTTTTTCATTTAATGATGAGAAGTAAACATAGGTTCCATCACAATTCAGCATGATAGCCCGTTGGTGACGGTGTTTGCTCAATGGCAGTAGTACCAGTTTGATGCTTTATCTCTCTGTGTACCAATTGTCTGTAGCCAGGGGTTATTCATGATTGGTATTAGCGGGTTTCTGCTTCTGAGAAAATGTAATTCACTCTCACAGATTGAAATCCTACTTTGATTTTGTTTTCTTCTCCCTACTTTCATATTGATAACTGATAACTTGTTAGATTTTCTTTTTGGATTTCTTATCATTAAAGAATAATTTGACATTTAGAGTTTGTTTATGGAAGAAAGTTTTTAGATGTTTATCCTTGTGTATAGTCAAACTCTTGTATATGAATTTATCAATTTTATTTTTTCAACAATAACGTCAAATAATGGTGAGCTGTTCTTTGTTTGATTACAGTTTGAAGAATCATTAAGGCTTTTTGTATAATGTTTTGATGATGCTTTATTTGCTTACTAGTAAGTTGTGAAAAATATATCATTGATGAAATTCTATTGTTCACCTGTCTCATGACTTTGCAATCTTATTTCTAATTTTCAATTAGTTCAAATTTTTTATTTGTTTTAGACAATCTTTCAAATCCATGAAAGTATTTTTTTAAAAACTGTTTTTTAGTTTTTTTAGTTAAATTACTTGTTAACTGAACTTCAAACTAACCCTTTTCACAAACTGGATTCAAATGGAAAAGAAATTGATATGAAGCGGATGTTTATGACAAAACAAGATATTTATGTGTTGGATGATGTGATATGTCGCTGTGATTAGGTCAAATAAGTGGGGTCTTCAGCAATCTTAGGAGATAGACAACTGTAGATAATATAAGTAGGGTTAGCTGTCATGGAAGACACACTAACAACTTGATGTAGTCAATTTACATCTATCAAGCAACTTGATGTCTATATATACTTGACTCCACAAATAAACTGACGATCACGAAGATTAATATCCAATCCATCTCGAGGGCTACAACGCCGCTAATGGCTGAAATATTGCCCAAGCGGCGTTAAACAATAACTCACTCACTCACTCGAGGGCTACACTATTGGATACAGTTTGGTGGAACATGTATAACAGAAAGATATTTGACTGTTGATCTTTCAAATGACACATTCCATATTCCCAAATCCACCTGATCAAGAAGTAGAGGCATTTTCGCCGAAAAAACATGTTTTTTAACGATAAGAAGCTGTCATGCATAAAATCCTTCTTTTCATATGTAAGCATTTCTTTCTTCTGAAAAGACTTATCACATAAGACTTTTGAATCCACTCATCAATGAGAAGCCTTGTTACTTTAATGCACGACACTATTAGCTTAATTGCCATCCAATTCATTCACTTTGGTGCTGAACTAACTGTTTGTTAGTCTAACAATTAGACTCTGAAATGAAAAATGCATCAGTTAATCGAAAAATTAAAAAACTTATTATAAATGAAATGAAAAGGAGACTGAAATTTCTTCGAGCTTTAAAGTCTTTTTATAGAAACTTCATCAATTCCATATAGAATGGTGATAGTTTTTTTACCAATTATTTTATATATATTATGATTTATGTTCATATGGTTTATCTAACCTACCACTTCCACATAGTCAGTCTCTGACAAACAGGTTGATCTGGTCAGAAATCCTTATGTAGCTATCAGGACATTGCTTAAGTGCCCTCAAGTATCACGTGTTTGTTTTATGAACAAAACATTTTTGTTTACACTAAGTAAGAATGTTTACAGCAAGGTGGTTGATTTTTTACTTTTTCTTTTATCATTGTTTAGCAGTTATGAGATTAGTATTTTAATGTTTCTTCACATTATTTTACTTATGTCATCGTACAAATCTGTCATAATATTGAAACTGCTTTTTACAATATGATTACTCAAGGGAGCATGCACAATTTTGAAGGATCTTATGTAACCATTTCTGGATGTGTCACCTGATACAATGTTATAAAACATTGTTGTAATGTTTTTTCTCATTAATTTGAAAAGAAAAGAATATATCATGACCTTAGACTATATATGTCTTTAAACTATTCCTTCTTGGTAACTCATCAGTATAATTATCTCATTACCATTTTTCTAATTACCTGGATTAACACCAGGTAAAGGTAATCAATGTGACAGGTCTTGCTTTCTAAGCTATGTACCTGTAATTAGCAACTTGTCTCTTACCTTGTTGGTTTTGACCTCTCACTACATTTTCTAAGAGAAAGTTTGATAAAATTCATTATGATATGTTGAATACAACAATATGGTATGTATAAAGAATTTATTTCAAAATCTTTGCAAGCTCAGTCATTAAATTGCGCTTACCTGTAAAAAGTGAAGGTTTAAAGTACCTTAGATTTGACATGCAGTTCTTATCACCTTCTGCAGTGTCGATTACCTTGATTGGCAGGAGATTAGCAATCAGTGTGACAGCCCGGTCTCACTATCTCAGGTATTTACCTGTAATTAACAAATAGATTGCGGCAGATTGCTGATCTTGGGTAGTTTGTCATCAAGACCCTTTTATCCCCTTTTAACCTATGTCTATCACAGTTTAGCAAGACTAGAAAGCTTATTTCATCTTTGTCTTTCTATTCCTCTTTGTCAATTCGTATACGTGGTTCTGGAATTTAGTTTCAGAGCTCGTTTTCTCTTCAGAAGTACATGTTATTTAGATATTGAACAGCTGAACATGTAATTTTTTAGGCCTCTATCCTTAACAGTTCAAATTATCAAACTTTTCCAGTATAAATTTATTGCAGGATTCTTTACCATTGAGCATTAAAGATCAAAACTTAAACATCAACATTGTACAAACAGATAAGTTTGTCATCTATTATTCCTTGACTTCTCTCTGTAGACAACTTCCATTAAGCATCTTAACCAGTGATTTGTTTATAAATCTCATATAGGATATCTTTGTTTACAATTACAACAGAAGATGTCTGTACACGCATGATTATCAAGGTTATATTATGCCTAGTTCATTTAACAAGATCTTCATCATATCTCAAGGAGAACTATATATGTTATGTTAACAAGAACTTCATGATGTGTTAACAAGCAGTACATTGTTTACAATATAAGTAAAGTATGTAAGATCTGGTCAACATTTCCTTGGCTACTCATTAAACATCCGCTATTCTGAAGTAGTACACAGAAGCTGATTTCTTACAATGATGTAAATGTTCACCATGTCTACTTGATCATAATGCTTTAAACTTCTGGAGTCCTAATGTCAAGTTTGTATAGTTGTTTCTTGTTGATTGTATAATGTACCATGTATACACATATGTACACAGAACCGTATGTCCTATGATGTGGATAACTTACAATGTATTCTCATTGAGATGTTGGGTGTCGTCCAATTTACGTTTATGTGTACAGAGAATATAATGTATTGAGATTATGTTGATAAATAATAAATTATATTGACTTGTTAGACGCTAGGTATAACAATATACACATATGTGTTCTTTTACAGAGAATTAGATGTATCGTGATGTTGATAGCATATACATAGATATTATTATACGAGGACGTGTTGTCATATGGTTTTTTTCGAAATGAGTGTGCATGTCTATATTATACCTGTGGGAGAGTGAGGGTTATACACAAATTCGCACAAGTTTTGTGATACACATTTCCTAGGGTAATAATTTCTTTATCACCAAGTCAATTCCATCTAAATCGCATGGAAATATTCAGAAAAAGGTCTGCTTCCTTTGCTGCAGTGACATCACAAGCAATGGTTTTATGACATCACTGACAACTAGATACAGTAACATGTGCTGAATAATTGTTGCAAGGCAAAAGTGATATATGCACATATGCTCATACTGAAAATATGTCACAGCTTATGATTAACCATGTAGGTTATAATATTATATCGACTTGTTAAAGGCAAAGTATTGTAGTGTATACACACAGAGTGTGATGACTTGGGATGTTGATATAGCATGGCTAGATTAGATTACTAGTTAGATGCTAAGTACTGTAGTGTCGTTACAGAAATGTACACTAATTTGTAGGTGCTAGATGTTGTGGTGTAAATACATGTACTGTGATGTCTTGTTCTGCAAGATCTGGCGTGGGTCGCCGGATGGGTGGGTTAATTACCCGATCATTGCTGTATTAACTGAGAGTTTAAGGGTTATTCCCTGCCCCACACTGAGGCACGAGTTGTGAAACTTGTGGTGTCTCCTTAGGCAAGAGACTTTATTCAAAATGTGCCTCTGTTCACCCAGCAGTACTAATTGGGTACCTGGTGTAGATTGTGTTGGAGGTGACCTTTAAGCGCTGTAACCGGCAGCTTGGGTTAGACCAGGGTAATAATGCAGGGAGGCCTTGAGCATGCATTCGGTGTGGATATGTGCGCTATATAAATACCCTAATTATTAATTATTTATTATTATACAAGCTATCTTTTTTCTATATTGAAACGTGCGTTCCCACAGATGCACATTAAAGGAAAAAGTTCTTCATGAAATTCCTCCACACCTGAGAATGAATAGGACTCTAGAACAGGAAAATGTGTTTTGTTTATAAGCATTATTAATTTTTTTAGTTTGAAGCAATGTATTTTTCATTTTGTACATGAACTGTTTATCTAATTTCATAGATAAGTTTCCAAAGTCATGTTTTCACTAACTGATGTGCGCATTTGTCTTACTTTTAATCGGAACAACTTTATTCAATTATAACTCTGTTCAACCTTTAAGCATTAGAATTATCCTTTTCAGCATCAGTCAATACTTCTTTCTAAAATGACATCATTCATCAAATTTGTTATATGCAACTCCGATAACTCGTGGAGTATCTCTTAAGAGGCCATCCAGAAATATTGTTGAACTGCAGATTAAGGGTTAAAGTAGATGCCAGTCATTCCAAGACCCTCTCCCCCAGTGTTTGTTGACTGTTCGCTGCTGCTAAGTGCAAGCTTAGCCTATTAACAGTTTGCTGATAAAGCACTCGTGTCGGTTAATTGTTTGATTTGTTGGATAACAGGTAACTGTTATATTGTTACTCAACATGGAAGTAGGAACGTTTTTTAACGTTTGGTATGAACAACTCTTTTCACTGTTTTCCTCAAAAATACAATTTCTATGATCACTTATAACACTAACCTGTTGAGTCTCCTGATCCTATATTTTCATTTAGGATATAATCACATCTCATTCAGGTTTCATATTAAATATCAACACTTTGTATGCCTCAAATGGAACATTCTTATCTATATGAATAAATTCTTTTGTAGATAAACAGGACATCACAAAATGAAAGAAAACTTTTAAATTAATAATCAAAGCATGAGCAATATTTCCTTCCAGAATTGACTTTAACAATATCCAGCCCCTTCCTCAGCCATATTTGTTCGATAGAATACTGTTCAAGTTTAGGTCAACTCTATTTCAACCCGTTGACTATTCATACTCTGAATGCTGGCACTTATAAATGGATTCTTCTAATGATAAGCACGGCATTGGTTTACAGAATGAAATAACAAACTTCATTCATGGTATGTAGGAGATATTAATAAAATTTGCAAGAGACTTCCAGTCTCAGAATCAATTAAAGGAGTCTTTGAAGCTTGGTCCAACACCATGTCGAGGTGAAGATGGACAAACTAGCGAGATGTCGACACACAGCAGACAGATAACAGACTTAATGGAAGTAAAAACAGGCAGTGGTTGATTACTGGCGGTCAGTTAGAGAGAGACCGTTCAGTGATTTGGAAGCTAGTGGTCAGTGAACTTGCGTGTCTGGATATAAGGAGAATTTGAAGGATTAGACATTGAAGGATATATGGGGGAAAAGTAAATCACATCTGTAAGTATTTAAATCAACTGGAGTTGACCGTTCAAGAAAAGTGACCAGGTTGTGGTCAGATTAGGAACTGGTCTGTAAATTTGTATTTCGTTTCTTTGTAAATTAAATAGTTCAGTTGTGATGAAATGGAGAAGGGCTACATAGAAAGAGGATATGCCTTGTCTGTAAGTTTTAAGAATTTAGATAAATCTAGGAAATTTATACAGTGATGAGGCAGTGGTCTGAATTTGCAGGTTGTATACATGTGTGGATGTTTTGAGATAGAGATATAAAAATTATATCTACAAGTTTCTTCAAATGACCTTTTGGTGAGGGAAAGTGTCTGGCTTTGGATCTGGTAGTATGTTATCAGTGACCTGATTTCCAATTTTCATTAATTATAAAAGATTGGGGAAGAATTATTTGTAGGGGAAGAAAATAAACCTATTCTGTAAGAAGTAAATCATCCTGAAGACAGTTCGAGTAACTATACTTTGATCTGTTTGGTATTTGTGTGACTAACCATGTCTTGAAATATATGGAAAGAGGAGGAAGAAGTAATGTAAAGAAATAACAACAGTTTAGTTTTAAAGTAATTGACTTGTGATATTGAGTTAGTATCAAGTTCAGTTTAGTATCCAGTCGATGGTATGGCAAGTTTAAAGGGGTAGTAGTACCTTTTATTTTTTTGATAAAGTGATCTCAAGAAATCAAGAATAAATGTTTCCAATTGCTTGGCCATGTCTATCAGTCAAAAGAGGCAGTTTTCCTACCTAAGATCAATGTACCTACCTCAATTGATAAAAAGGTGTTCACACAAAATTGGCTGCCAGTTGTTTCTACTTGATACTTGATGATTTCCTCTATGACTACGGATAATCGGTTTGAGTAATGGGATGTTTCACCCTTTGAAGATAATACATTTGACATATACTTATATTTTTGGGGGTAAATTTGAACAAAAATAATTTTTTCCAAAAATGTTCCACTTCCCCTAAGACAAAATTCTTTAAGTGCTTACTATTTTTCTATGTCGATATTACAAACTATTTGCATTTTGATATGTCAAATTTCATGGAACCAAATAAATTCTTAAGATCTTTTAGGCTCTTTTATCATTATAGGATATTGATTAAAATGAAGTGTTCTCACAGTCTGTTCTTGTTAGCAAAGTAAGAGTACATTCAGACAAGATGGTGGAAGTGGTAAGTGAGAAGTTCAACAAAGATGTCTACTTACATAGACAACCTGTACATGTGGTTGGCGGTTTGGTCCTGGGTCCATGTTCCTGACCTTCAACCAACTACCTGGTATCTGCTGGTATTTGATGGTATAACTGTTGAGATTTGATGGTATTTGATGGTACTCAGTTTACAAGCTCTGGTTTTTAACAATAATTTATGAGGGCTAGATGATTTGAAATATCACTGGCTTATACATTACAATCTGAAATATCACTGGCTTAAACATTACAATCTGAAATATTAATGGCATATGCATTACAATCTGAAATATTACTGGCATATACATTACAATCTGAAATATTAATGGCATATGCATTACAATCTGAAATATTACTGGCTTATACAATATCATCTAAAATATTTATGGCATATATGCATTAAAATATCTGAAATATTACTGGCAAATACATTACTTCTAGGATGATATTTGCCTCAACTCTACTACCTTGATATACCTACAGTAATCTTTATATCATACCTTATATAGAACGTAAAATATTTTACTCATATTTATCATATTCTTCATCTGTGGTTTTTCACAATTTTTGATCAACGACTAAAACTTTTAAAATTATAGGCATCAAGTGGACTATTGATTTTTTTACCCAACATCAGTTTCATATTGAAGGGAATATTGTCTTTTGCATCAATCTTTTTATGGAGGTGCTATGACTTTAACAACCCTTTCTTGGTTAGAAAATAATTTCCTTCGTCTCTGAAAAAGACTTGTTAGGTATCCAATTTTCTTGTGGATGAGTTGTTATTCCGAGCATAGCCTTGACACAGTGATGTAATATTTTCCGAGACATTTGATACAATTTCTGTTACTTGGTTGTGTTCACCTGTATCCGTGTCTGGAATTGGGATTGAAAGATATATGTTCCTTAATTTGTGAATGCTACCATTAGAAGAACAGAGCATGACCTAGGTGTTTTGATGTTTATTGGTATATCTTGTTTACATGATGGACCTTTCTTTCTTTTGGTGATGTATTTGAAGGGTGTCCTGGGAAACAAACAAATCTCAGTTTTAAGAATATCCAGGAGATTGTATTTCAAGATTTATTGAAGATATCTTTCAAACTGTATTGTCCACTTAGAGTCAATGATCAAGTGAAACTTTTCACAAATCAACATTTACTAAGGTGAACCTTATCTCCTGTTCTCTACATTACACGCAGGTTAGGATCACCTTAGTGCTTTGTGAAAGGAGGCCTAGAGATTTATTTTGGTGCGGGAAAGTGCACTGGTTAGAACGTTCTGCTTCCGATCAAGGTAACTTTATCTGCAGTAGAGAACTGTTTGTTATGCAGTAGGGTTTGGGTGCAATGCTACCCTGTATTTCAATGCAGTACCACTTATGGTTCACCAGTTCAAGCCAATAGTAGCAGGTTTCACCGCAATACATAGCCGCAAAATTTGTTGCTGGCTTTCTCCCTTCAATAATACTAACAGCTGCAATACAAGTGAAATACTCCTGAGAGCGGCGTTAAACCCTTTATCACCTCACCTCGTTTAGACATGTATCTGATGTGAAGAACCACCTGAATTTTGCATCTTCTTTAGGTCCTGTCTAATGTGATAATGTTTTGAAATGTTTTGGTGGGTTTGCAATTAGTAAAGGACAGCTCTTGATGATTGAAATAGATATATATATATCTGGTTTCATTGCTCAGTATACACTGTTCTAATTTCAGCTGTTTTCCTATAACTCTCAAGCAGTTTTTGTGTTGTAATACAATCTTGAAACAAGAGTGTTTATGACGTAAGCATTTTTATGTCCTTTTTATTGTTTCCAAAGCTACTGTTAGTACCTTGCGTTAAGATAATCTCTAATGATACTATAGCAACAAGAAAAATGAGCTTATGATATTGTGCCATTTTAAAATTTTTGAATGGTTCTATATTTAGAGCTTCATTTTATCACAGTAACTAACAAAGTTGAAAATATTTCTTCACGCTTATGGAAAAGGACTTATTCTTACACAAACTGATTTAATTTATTAGCACAGCAAAATGTATCTTTTCATAAATAGTTTTTTGGTTTGATCAATAATTATCAAGATTTATTAAGTAAAATTTTAACCATAGATAAGGCTTTAACAAAGCTTTGGGTTCATTTTATTTTGATTGATGGTGTTAACAATTTTTATTGGAAAAATTCAGGAAAGCAAAAAACAACACATGATCATACACTGTTATGGAAGGTATTGAAACATTCTTTAGATATTGCAGTAGCAAAATGATGTGGAATTTATGGAGTGTACTTGATAGACACAACATCCATTTCTTTATGTGGCTTTTTAGAAGTTTTTGAAAGAGGAAATCCAGGTTTGTTGATAGTCAACATCTTTATTGGAATGATTCAAAAATTTTGCCATAGATACTTACACAGTGTCTTCATCGAAACGTCATACACATTGCAATAAAGAAGTTGACTATCCATAAATCTCATTTTCCTTAAAAATTTTAGTCCTAAAACTCAGTCAGAATGAAGAATTAACTTCAAGGACAAAATGGCAGCAAGTAGCCGTGAAGGTGGAATATTAGACTAAAATTTAGTCTATGAAATATTTTAATAATTGACTGTTCCTTCATCTACATATTCTTTTCTTTGGGCTCCTAATTTCATATTGTGTATTCAGTCAATCTAGACTTGCTTAATGTGGACCTAGACTGTATTAGAGGCTTTTATTTAAATACACAGTCATGAAGCAGGACTAGTGGAATATTAGTGGTAGAGTCTATCAGTTTCCGGAGATAAGGTGGTTGATATCAGATGATAACACATGGCACTTATAGCAAACATGGCACCGGCACTACATAAAGAATCCCAAGTATGGTGTTATCTTCCCCACAGCAATAAATACGCTACTTCCAGTGCTCTTGTTAATCTGATCTTGTCAAACAAGAGATAGATGAAGTTTAAATGAGCTCTACAGATTAATGAAAGATTTGGCTAAATTGGCATCTTTATGGTTGAAAGGTAATGCATCAGTATTGGTTTATAGTTTGTAACTGGATCCTATAGATGAATATCCATTTTACAGTGTTTTAACTGAATACAAGTGATTAACCCATATAAATTAGTTACAAACTATTCAATCATTTTGAACTTCATGGAGATAAAAATTCCTTTTGGAATATCAAGCTTATAAAGATTTAAATTCCATTGAGATGCTTTATTGAGTCTTTCTCTAAATATCAGTAACAAATGAAATTCTTGGTAATTCCATTGAAAGATGCTTTTTTCTAAATATATCAATATAAAATGAAACTAACTCTTTGTTATTCTCATTCTGTGTACAAAATAATTAATTAATGTGTTTGTTTTATTGTCCTTATCAGATACAAGGCACTGAACATATAGGTTCCTCGGATGTTAACTCAACCGGAATCACAATTTAGACATTGTTAATTTTCAATATTGTAGTTCAGAGGTTCATAAAAGCAATTAATAAATGGCTTAAATCCATTTTTGGAAACATTTCTACATTCATCAAATAGTAATCCATAGGTCCCTTAATATAATGATCTGCTTATCTGCTGATTGCAAGATATTACAAGCTTTGTAAACAACAATTCATTGATTTTATTTTTTCATCATGATTTATTTCTCAATTCCATTAATAATTTCCAATTTTATCTAGAATGTGATCAAAAAGATCAGAGTATTCCCTAAAGACAGCTATATTCAAACAAACCACATTCATCTTTGCTTTCAGTATAAAATTTCCATTTATACATCAATCAAAGAATCTTATATTTAGTGCTTCAATATTGGCCTAAGATTTTGAATGAGAAAAAACACTGATTTTATCGCAGTGATATCAAAATCTAGAATCAATCCATAGAAGGAGTGAGTATTTAATTCATTTTAACATTTAAACAATTATGATGATAATAATAAATAATTGATTTACATAGCGCCAATGTAGTTTCCAGGGGGCCTGCTAAACAGCACTCTAAGAGGAGGGATGGGAATTAAGCAGAGTCAGTAGTTCCCTTTTGTAGTGCAAGGAAATTCCACATTTATGAAAATCTCGCTTTTCTTTCCATCCCAATCATAATTATGATTTCTAAATTAAGTTCATTAGTATCCATTTAACATTAAATATGCAATTTTGCTGTTTCCCTTAATGATTTTGCAGGAATAACGACTATTGATATTAACCCTCGTGAGGCCGTGAGTGACACTTTTAAGGTTCTCAGCTGTATTGCTATTGTACCAAGCAAGTGAAGACACTGTAACTGTCGGCAGATTGATGAAGCCATGTATTTAGTATTTAATACTATGCATAGGATGCTTCCAGCAACAGATTCATAAATAGCAAATCAAAGAAGCTACAAAGAGAAAGCTTCTTTTGAAGTTTGTGTCCAATCGACCTTGTGTCACTTGTTACAGTGAAATGTTCTGAATATGATATGAATATCGCAGTGGAATATTTCACCTGATACTTGGAACATAAATCTAGTAATATTTGAATAGATATAAAGAAGTATAAGAATAAAGATTGTAGGATAGAATTTGTGAAAGAATGAGAAAAATTCTGGTCGACCAAATTGCATTTGTGGCAGTTATTTACAAAAATATTTGAATTGATAAAAAGAAGCATAAAAATAATGATTGAATAGTTGACAATTTGTCAAAGAATGATGAAATATCCTGGTTGACCTAATTGCATAGGTGATAGTTATATAGAAAAAGGGTGACCCGATACAATGAAGGCATGTGAAAAGATAAGATTTAATTCTTATATGAAAATATTTGTAGAAGAAGCTGCATTTGCTTACTTATCACTAAGGATGGGTATCGCTCCTCATTTTTGTACAGAAAACCGTATTGCAATACGTATTGCATTATATTGGTACTTTTCATATTTCATTTTTTTGCATGCTGTCTTGACTAAATAGCAGTAATTATATCAGTGACCAATGCTCCACCTTCCATGGTTTTGTATAGTTAGATAACTCAGTGATTGGTTTTGGACTTTTAACATGTCTGTGCTATTTTCACCTGGCAAGTTCACACATTGTTTACAACTTTCGGTAAAATTACATTTTTTTCTTGTTACGTTTCTCTGCAATTTTACATGGAAATAGTAAATTTTAAAACTTCCGATATATTGGATGTTTTCAGAAGAGTGTACCGGTACATATCATGTTGTTCCTGTATTGCAATATACCGATAGTACCGCACACCCTTACTTATCACAGATGAAAGATAATTTTGGTTTCATTTTGTTGTTTTAGACCAGAAACTTGTGCTTTTGTATTTTGATGTATTTTTAAATCTATGTCCTTTATTCAGAGAACAGGTATGTCTTTTACTATGATTAATAACAACCACTTTATGAAGAGACATACTTGTAAAAGTAAATTATGATTGCCACAAATGTTGTTGTATGACTCATTATAAGAAGTGTCTAGTTTTTTTCTTATGATAATGATTTTGGTTAGTATGATTTCTATAACCATTTTCCTCTTTTTAGATGATGAAATACCAGGATTTTCAACAATAAAGTGTAAGGGAATTAAACTCATCAGAAAACTGGTAAGTTAAGATTTTCCTTTCATATTAGATTTTAATTTCAAGCTTTATGTAGATTAATAAAAATATTCTAAGAAATAAATTGATTATATTTTCACATAAAATAATTATATGGTGCAATAAGTGCAAAGGAATTTGTTATTATAATATTTATTGATGATCTGATTAAACAACCCTAATAGTCTAGACATAATCAAACCAAATTCACTGAATCCCTATTATTACATTTTCTAAAGAAAATGATTCTATCATGCCAAAATTAAAATATCATCAAATGAGAAATTGCTTCAATAAATTTCAAATATGATAACCATAATTACTGCTTTGGTAACCTTTAAGGCGATCCATTGTATGAATCAATGAAATATTTACATTTCTGGCAACCGTTAAGCCAATTCATTTGCAGAGGTATTGAAACAGGAGTAGAAAGAGATGTGTCTGTTTTAGGGGAAGTAGTACGAAGGAACGCTTGTGATTGTTAACAATGTTTTGTTGTTTATTCACAAACAGCTTCTGTGGGGAAAGTCAGTTTGACAATGATTTTAAGTACACATTGGAATTGGGTTTAGCTTCTCCGTGTTATTGTCACATGGATGACGACAAACAATAGTAATTGTTCTCAGATCAGCTAAACTCCTTCTAATGTCAATGGAAGATTGCATGCTTTATTCTAGGGATTCCAACACAGTCAGGGGTCATAGGGTATGAGGTTTTCGTGGACTTCTCTATTTCTTTAATTCTTTGTAAATAATCCAGTTATTTCAGTGACTATGGATTTGAAGGTATTTTGTTTTGAATGGTTTTAATAGATTTTTGGCAGATTTTGTTTTGAATGGTTTTAATAGATTTTTGGCAGATTTTGTTACTCCAGGGTATTGGGTTCTGTTCTGTAACAAAAAAGGTTTTGAGCCTGTAGAGCTGAAAGGGTTAAATCCAGTTGGTACCATACACTGATGAACACAAGAGTTCTATATTCTAGTGGGGGCGGTATAGCGTAGTGGTTAGCGCGTTTGGCTTTGGATCAAGAGGTCCAGGGTTCGAATCCCGCCAGGGGTTCGACAACTTTGTCTGAAGTAGAGAACTTTCTACACGCAGTCATGTTTGGGTGCAATACTACACTGAATTTCAGTGCAGTACCACCCATGATTTGCTAGTTCCAGCCAACGCACGCAAGTTTCACCGCAATGCATAGTCACAGTGGTGTTGCAGGCTTTCTCCAATACTCTTGAAAGTATCTTTAAACCCCATATCACCTCACCTCTATTTTCTAGTTCAGAAGATGGACTATTTTTCAGGCGAGGCACTCAATGTTTTATGTCATGAATAAAAGATCATAGATAATTTTTGTCCGTCAAACTGAAGTAAATGTAAGTGAAATTTTAACATCAACCTGTGTGGTTTGTTTCTTTTCATTTCAGAGTTTTGATACTCTATAAAGAAAAACTTTGAGTTAGAAATCAAAAAGATAACAATATGTTTTAGACCTGTGTAAACAATTCTTAGATAAACCCTAAAGAGTAATAATATTGAAAGCAGTTGTAATTTCAGATTTAATTAAAATTTAAATCATTAACTGCTTGGAAATCTCCAGTCCTTTCATGTAAGATTAAGAAAAACATAATCACTGTTAGGAACAAACGCAGTTGTCTCCTTTTGGAAAACTGCCAATAGAAATGTATAGTCCCTTTGTATTACAAAACAAGATTTTCAGTAAGTTAGTCATTTTCTCAGTTTCTACACTTTTGGAAGTTTATTTTTGTGCATGGTTATATTATTGAAAGGATATCTTTAGAAAAATCAATGAGTGATTATCCAAAAATCCCAGTCCAAAATACTAGCGTAGTATTCTTTGAGTTGATGTATTCCTGCATTCAACAGAGCAGTGTCTCAGTAGGAAGTGAATTCTTTAAGCAACATCATAGGTAAATGTAATCAGCTGCACTAAAAGGATATGTGCAAGATCAGCTTCTCTTTATTATTCTGTTGATCTGACTTGTAAGTTAAAACTTCTTCAGAATGTATAACTATCCTGAACAACAGTTTAAGGTCAAAATACAATGTGAAATTCGTTTTAGTGGGCGAGATATACAGTGGTTAGCGTGTACGGTTTGGATCAAGAGGTCTGTGGTTCAAATCCCGCCTGGTGCTCAGCAACTTTGTCTGCAGTAGGGAACTGTTCTACATGCAGTCAGGTTTAGGTGCAATGCTACAATGAATTTCAGTGCAGTACAACCAATGGTTTGCTAGTTCCAGCCGATGCTCGCAGGTTTCACTGCAATGCATTACCACAAAGGTGTTGCAGGCTTTCTCCCTACAATGATACTAGCAGCCATGATATGAGTAAAATACTCTTGAAGGGGCGTCAAACCCAATATCGAGTCGACTCGCAGAAACTCTAACAAAAAGGCCTTATTCAGTGTCCCACAAGTTGATTTAATCCTTCACAAACAAAGCTCTGTTGGATACCCCTTTTTTCTCTGACTTACACTCAGCTCCTAATGGATGCTGTAGATAGCACACAGCAGCTAGTGTGAGTGACAGTTGTATATATCAAACTTACAAGGGCCACACTCACTGCAGATGGGCAATGTGGAGCAGTGTTTGCATGATGAAATAAGTGTACAAACTACTGCCAGCATTCTTTGTCCATTATAAAATTAAGTGTCTCCTTGTCTGATCTCAAATTGAAAAATCTAAAAAGGTTTATTTCATCAAATATTTCCTTAAGATATTTTTCATTTCATATGTATTAATATCATGTTATTAAAGAAAGAAATATATGCCTCTAGAAATGTATGAAATACAAAGCCAATGGCTTTCTATCTTAAAGATTTTTTGTTTCTTCAAAAAGTCTCAATATGAATTCTCCAATGAAAATATCTCTTTGGAATCATTATAACTATAGTTTCAACGAAGAGAAAATTTATGAGAAAGGCAAACAGAACTTTCTAAATGTCACTTTTCTTTTTAGAAGAATCGTTGTATTTTCTTCAGTCATTAAATCTTAGATACTAAGAAGCTGTGTAGAAGAAGTTACCATTTGCTAATTTTTTCTTAAATCGTTTAAGGTCAGAAGTCAAGGTGAAGACTATTCCAGTCTTGAATCTAAAAAATATTATTTGGATTACGTTCTATGAATCTAATCAAATCTTCAATATAATTTGTTTTCTGGTAGGATACTTTAAAGTTGAAAAACAATTCATCTACTTGTATAAAAGCAAACACTAAAAAATCTGCTTTGGCAGAAAAAAAATTCTGTTTCAAGTCATTATTTGTTAAAATATGTTTTGTTTTGTCTTTAAGAGTTTGGCCATGTCTTAATTTAAACATTTTGAATGAAGTTGATAGCATAGTATCCAATAATCTAAACATTAAATAAGGTGTTTTGTAATTTCTCAAGACAAACTGCCACTGCCAATTAAATTGTCCATCAGTATCTGCTGTAGATAAATCAGTGTCTAGATACAGAATCTACATTATGCTCTGCTAATGGTCCATGTCAGAGATAGACTTGAAATCATAGATATCTTAAGAGTATTTCATGTTTGTAAATGAAAGGAATTTTAACTGATACATCAAACCACACTCCACATCCTAGTGTTATCAGCAGTTCTATCAAAATGACAGATTTATCTTTATGAAAGGCAAATATTTCAAATAACTTGACCTCTTAGCATAAAAAATGTCATTTGAAGTAAAGCAAAACGCAGCTGCACTTTAAATATGGTAAAAACATTAAAAAATAATCTGGCTCAGAAGTTTAAAGATAAAAGCCAGCTGATATTTCAAGGTTGCCACTGAAGCTGGCTCAGAGCCATTACGTTTGGGACATAGACACTGTGTGCAAGAAGTAGTGCTAGCCTGACAACTTGTTCAAAGCTTGTTGAAGATGCAATATGCTACATGTGTGAAAACTGATTAGAATAGAACAAATTTGACGACCTCATTTGACTGCTGTGGAAATGTTTATTTACTTGTGAAACAGAAAGTATGGAATTTGCCTGTACATCAGGATGTTACTAAGATGTGAATGGGTTGCCGTTTCTCTCATCATGATAGACTATAAGTGTATAGTAAGGTAAATGTTTTTCATGTATGAAAGGACTTCTCTGTACCTTCTCTATGTATGCTGATCTTCTCACTTTAAGGCAGGTAAGAATACAGCCATATCAACAAAATATCACTGTTTCTTATTTATAAAGAAAGTGAAGAGACTATATGGGGTCATTTTGTATCATGATTTCACACTTTGACATTTTGACAAGTACTTTCAGAGTTAAAATGTTAGTGGTGATGTATACCCATGTAAATGTAGTATAAGAGATTCCTGAAACTGCATGTATATACATTTTGTACATAAATATTTATATTATAGACATATTTATATTATAAAAAAGGCATACAGCAAAGAGATAAGAATGAAACAGATAGGTGCTGTCCGTCACGATCTAGTATAACTTTCTGTTCTGGTGTATGATGGGCGTGTTTGTTTATTCTACTGTGTAACTTGACATATGCTTACATCATCACAATAGTCGTCATCACCTCTCACTGATTAACCCTTAATCGGCTGTAGTCAATGGTGCCAAAGCATTTACCAGTAGCTGACTTTTATAGCTCAAAAGAAATATGTTCTTGTAAGATGGATAAAATAAATAACTATAAAGAAGGAATCCAATTCGGATCAAGGAATTTATCATGTTATGCTATTAATTCTTAGAGCCATTATTTATGTGTATACTTTATTGATTGTGTTTTATTCTATACACACTTACGTCAATACAATATCCTAGATTTCAGGCATTATTATTTCAACTCTTTTACTTACACTTAATTAAAAAAGATTTCATGCATTATTTCATGATGCTTAAAGTTAAACATTATCTATTGAAGATACAATCGTTTAATAAATCTACAATGTTATTACACATTGTGTCATAACATCGCGTGCTGATTGACGTCACATGACGTCACAATCTTTAAGTATGACGTCACAATGTAAGCGGCGCAACAGCAATGGTAATTTCAGCAATTTTCATGCTTTTTATTTGATATAATTCTGCAAGTAATAAATAAAATACTAAACTCAGTCCCCTTTAATAACATTTTAATGAAACTCATGGAAGGTATCGGTATCTAACTGGCTTTCGCTCGTTAAATACAAAACCATTCACTCGTTTCATCAAAATGTTATTAAGCGGGACGTGGTTTAGTATTCTCTACACCAGCCATGCTCCTATCACAAGTATGGTCCCAATAAAAAACTACTTGAGGTATTATTTGTTTATCATAATGTTCAAAGGAAATATAATTTTCAATTGTCCGTAGTACTATATAGAAAAGTTATCATAAAAGTGGTGTCAAAAGTGATATTTACCAAAAAAATCACTAAAGAATGGAGAAATATACTGTATGACATTAATAAACAATGAAAGAATTAAGAAACCAAGTCATTGTCCTTTACAAGGAGACATGAGACAAATAGACTCCATCAAAATCTCAACATCTTTATGATGACATGTTGATGTCATGTGTTGAATGTCAATGAATGACAACATCATGACTTAGGAAAACCTTTATAGACTTGCCGAATAGCTCCAAATATTATTCTTGAAAGATAAACAACAATCCCAGAGGGTTAGGAAAGAATTCTGATAATGAAATTAATACTTTCCTCTGTTTAATTTTGAAGTTAATGAATCAATTTAAATATCATCAAAAACACTTTCTGAAATATGCCTTAAATTCTAAGAGTGGTTTCAATTTAAGGAATATAATCCATGGTCATCTTGTCAAAAGGTTAATGAGTAAGGAACCAATCCTCAGAATGTACCCGCTCTTGACCATAAAAACACATTTCATAATAGATAACCCTTCTTTAAGCTATTAAATTCAAAAAAGAACGTTTGAACCTGAACAAGGATTTATACTTGTCACTTACTTAGTCATTGAAATTTTCATGATTGATATTTTATAATTGTGGTTATGAATAAAAAGATCACAAACATGTATATCCCTAATTATTACTCGCCCATGTAAAATATTGCAGTGTAATATTTCTATGGCAATATTCAACTAGTGTGATACTGCTGCACATATATTTTGTGGTTGTGACGTCACAGTGTTAGCACTGCCGTCACAATGGCAGCCAAGTCGCAGAAATGTTTCCTTCAGCACACTTTAAACAATTACTCTTGATTACTGACCACTAGAATACTGAACTCCCTTCCATTTAATAGTATTTAAATTAAAATTGTGAATGACTTGCTATCAAATTCGCTTTCACTCGTTTAAACTTAGTCATTATCTCGTTTAATAAAAATGGTATGAAATGGAAGGTTGTTAAGTATCCTCTGTATATCCTTCTTTGTAAATTCAATGGAGCTTGTGAAAGCCCAGTTCTTCACCTGAACAGGTGAACAGGTGTGAGGAACATTTACCTGTGATAGATGTCTGACAGGTGACAAGGTGTGACAATGGTATTACCTGTTGATTGAATGAAAACACAAATAATGCTTGGAGACAAATACTTTATATTTATGATCATTTTATTTTTGTTCTTTCATAAGTATGCTTTTGGAGTTAAAAATTTGCATTGCATGGGTGCAACAGTTTGATGTAAGAATATCGTCACCACTAAACATATGATATTGCACAAGCGGCGCTAAAGATTAAGTAACTCACTGACCCATTTTGTCTTTGTATCATGTGCTTGTAATAGAGAAAGAACTATTAAAAAGCAAGTGAGAAAAAGAAGAATTTAATCATAATAGAACGTTTTTGCTCAAAAGTTTGTCTTTTTTATATTGATTGAAGTATCTTAGCCATGCAGCAAAGTGTTCGATCCTTTGAAAATTTCCCTTTCAACTGTCAAAGAACTCCTATTCTTGAAAGAGTTCAGCAAGTTGGGACAAGAATCTTTTTATGAACAGATTAAAAAATAACAAAAACAAAATGTACTTAAATTGTATTGCTTGCATCTCAATAAATTTTCATTTCTGTGAAAAAGAGCATTACTTATTTTTCAGCCATGGTTTCCAAAATAAGATTATTTATGTGATTATTCAAAAGATTAGAAAGTTTAACTTTGCTGGTAACAAATCGAGCTCAAATATCAGATATCTATTACTTTACCATTTACTGGCAATTAATTTTCAGGCATTGTTTCCAAAATAAAATGATTAATGTGTGACTACCATTTTAACATTAGAATGTTTCACTTTACTTTCATGCCAGTAACAAATCAGTCTTGAAGAACTAAAAAATCAGACATGTATAACTTTACCATTCACTGGCAATTCATTTGTAAAAGTGTCATTTTTAGGACTAGTTTGATTTTTATGCAGTAGAACAAATCAATCAATATGATGACAAGTAAACCATAAAATGTAAGTAGTTTGATGTGTGATATATCGTACTTATGTTAGTGCAAGTTGCTTGTTCGGATTCCGCTGAATGCAGCCAATCCATTTGTTACTCAGGATCTGACAACCTGTCAATTTCAGTTAATATTCTACTTTGTTTAATTAGCAAAGGTGTTACTTAAACTCGAAGACATATCACTAAAATTGAATCGATTCTTGAATATCTAACGTGAAACCTAGGTTAGTTATTCTTGGTTACTAAGATCCATCTACTGACTGCTTCTCTAAAACACAATCCAAAAATTTGTAAAACAAATTTTCTTGACAGTGAGTGTGATATATGTACATAACATCATTTTATAGCATTTTGGCTCGGCAGTTCATTTCTCACAAGAACTACTTTTTAATCATAACTTACTGATTTTGCCTGAACAAAGCTTTTTCCTTAAATCAAACTTGAAAATGAAATTTAAGGTTATTTCTAAAACCATGTTTATCAGTAAAGCAATTCTTTAATGAGAAAAAATATGAAAATAAGTTTGACATGATTATAATGCCAGTTTTACAGAACGATCAAACTTCACATGTTTGACATTAAACATTTCAACACTTTCACCTCCTCACAACACATTTAATAATACTTGGGGCCAAAATAAAAACAAAGGTGTAATATCATTACCCTGCCCTGTATCTGCATCTGATTTACTGCTCATTATTTCTCTGCTTTCCAGCTGTAATCAACTTACATGTGATAAACAACATAGCACCCTGTAAAAAAAATCTGATAACAGCATGACATCTGAAATCAATTTCTCCATAGACCAATGAATGCTTCTAAAAATAATGTTGGGCTGTGGTGGAGATTGTTAGGTGACTAGCAATTTTGTTTATTTTTGACATATTGAATGAGAATAAAAATGTGCAGCTCTTTGTATAATCATAATGGTTTGTGATGAATAATCATAATGTTTTAAGTATGTGCTTCAAATCCCGCCAGGAGCGCAGCAACTTTGTCTGCAGTAGAGAACTGTTCTACACGCAGTAAGGTTTTGGTGCAATGCAACACTGAATTTCAGAGCAGTAACACCCATGGTTCGCTTGTTCCAGCCAAAGTTCGGAGGTTTCGCTGCAACGCATAGCCACATTGGTGTTGCAGGCTTTCTCCCTGCCATAATACTAGCAGCAGAGATATAAGTGAATTAATCTTAAAAGCATCGTTAAATCCCATATTACCTCATCTCACCACAATGGTTTATGATGATGCTAGACTGTGAAATAGTCTCCTATATTTTTTTCAAGAAAAGCAAAGAAATATTTCACAGGGAGATTGGGTTGATAATTTGTTTGCGTATGAATAATTTTGGAGTGGCTCTGACAATTACCAACGATCTCTCCTTATCAGTTGTAGAGAATTACAAGTGATTGGTGCCTTATCAAAGGGAATGGTTAATGTGGCTTGAAGGTGTACCATTAAGTTAACCAGCCCCAGATTGGCCCTTGCATTGCTTAATTACTGCAGTCTGTTTAAGTAGATTGTAGATCACTAGGCTCAGCTGGATGAAGTTCTACTTCAAGGTAAAATCTCAGCTTGGCGCCATCATTTTTCTTATTAGACTAATTTTGTCATAATCTTCAATTTCCTATCAATTCAAATAATGTTCTTTGTTATAAAAAGAAGAAATCTTTTCTATTAATTCAATCTTATAAGAATTTCACTTAACAAAGGACCTTTTAAAGAATTTAAATCTTTGCTTGTCAATGATTTTATTTGAACTGAGTTGATAAGTTTAATAATTGTGTCAGTATAACGCATAACTGTTTGTACAAATGATTTATCTTGTTGAGAATATTTCCTTTTTACTAAGTTTTAGTTTACATATCTGCATGTCCACTTCCTTATTTGGACTAGAGAAGGTACAAATTCCTTGTATTATCTAAACAAATCCTTGAAACAAGATATCATAAGGATAAGATGATATTATCATTCTTCCTGAAACAGTTTTGCAACTATGCCACACCCCAGGTTTTGAAGCACTCTTAGTGTTTAGATAATCGAAGGCCAGTGGTTATGTATGGTACTTACAACTTTATCTTAGCATTAAGAGAACTTGGAAAATATAGGTCCTGTTTGTTCTCTGCCCGAATGAGTTGTATGTACAACAAAAACATTTTGATCACAAGTCCTCAGCAACAGTCATAATTTGTCCTGTAGAAATAAATGCTTGACAACTTCCAGGCAAAAGTTCACTGCTCTTGTCACAGGGTATAGAAATACCTGAAATTCTCTCCTGGAAAAACTTGTCATGAAATGTGTTAAAACAGTTTAAAACTGTAAACAAGGAGAGATTTTTAATTTCCTCAGGAATTTTTAGAAAATGATCTTCAGACCTGACACTGAGACGATAGGTACAAGAGATGATGATGTTGCATGCCTGTGTCTGTACCGACATGCTTCTTGTTCAGGTGTGAAGTACCTTCGTAAAGAGGATAGACTTTATCACAGTCTTCCTAATCTTTTGCGAGGATATCTTGTAATCATCCAGCACAGACCCTATAGGATATGATCGTCCATAATGTAATTTCCTATGTAACAGTGGGCGGGATAACGCAGTGGTTAGTGCGTTCGGCTTTGGATCAAGAGGTCTGTGGTTGGAATCCCGCCAGGGGCTCGGCAACTTTTGTCTGCAGTAGAGAACTGTTCTACACGCAGTCAGGTTTGGGTGCAATGCTACACTGGATTTCAGCACAGTACCACCCACGGTTCGCTAGTTCCAGCCGATGCACCGCACTGCATAGCCACAATGATGTTGAGGGCTTTCTCCCTGTAATAATACTAGCGGCCACAAAATAAGTGAAATACTCTTGAAAGTGGCTCATATCACCTCACCTCCTTTGTAACAAGTCTGGAATAATCTTCAGCCTGATACCAAGGTGATTGGTACTTTTGATGATGTGATAGCATGCCTTTGTCTTCAGTTTTAATGTGAATAACCTCATGAGGGGGCTAGCCTTGTTCACAGTCTTCATAACTCACAGCTCACAGAATACTCTGGCATTGATTTTCTTGCACTCTTGGTCAAATCTCAAACATTACTTTTATAAAGAATCTGTAATTCCTGTAAACTGTCATTTTTAAATTCAGTAGCTTGAGTGTTAGGAATTACTTGAAACCTTGTGTAGATGATATCTAAAACATGATTTGAACCAATTTTGGGAGAAAATATAACTTTGAATTGAATTAGCAATTAAATTGCTGCTAAATAAGCACAAAATATAGAGAGATCATTTTTTTCACTCATTTTAATGATATTTTTTCACTAAACATATGAACATTGAATATAGAATTTTATCCCTTAAGGCAATTCATACATGTATCTGTAAACGTATTCAATAAAATATAATTTTAGGGACCTACGGCAGTCTAGCGATGTTCTGGTTTGTTGGTTTCAGTTACACCTGTAAATACCTGCAAATACCTGGGCTTTTCATCTGAGATTAATAAAGACAGCTCGTCTCGGAGTAATGTCAAATATGATGAAGCATCATGATATACTTACCTGTCGTCCATTTCCTCCTCACGTTTTGTCTATATGTGCTCTATACTGTTGGTGTTGTGGGATGTTGTGTTAGACTTGTCTCTATCTCATCAAGTCTTTTTACTTTAAATCATTACAGGTATGTAAAAATATATATATATGATTCTGTGTAAATTTACCTGTCTGAAAACAATCATGTAACCGATAAATGTGTTTAACCCCTCATATTGCTCCTCAATTCAGACACTCATTTTGATTTTGAATGTTCATCAACACTCTACCAGTTATCTTCAAGCTAGAATTTGTTTTGGGCTTACTAATGTTAGAACTTCAATTTTGAGTTGTTACAGGTATGAAAAAGGTATAGCTTATTATCCCCCACACCTATAAATCCAACAATTCTTCAACATGTTTTGCTTATTCCCATTCATTTTCATTGTAGACAAAGCAATCAAAACATTATTCAATTCAAATGGTAAAAAATGTTCAGGGTGATTACTAATAATGGTATATTTATTTATATATGTTTACGAGGGTATGTTATATCAACCTTGTTTTTTGCTAACCTTATTATGAGTCACCTAATCAAGAAAGACATGAGATAAATTAATGCTGTTACAGGTCTCCCTGCACTTAGCTCAGTGTGAAGAGTGTGATATAGCCCGTGTCGTTCTGCTCTCGAGTGTTTCGTTTCACATTCCGATAGTTTAATGTTGTGTGTCACGTATGGGGTGATATGATGGAAACTTTTCCTCATCATGTAGTTGGGATCAAGACCTCTTGTTTACATAGACATTTAGATATTTTCATTGGTTAAACATATGTTGATCTTTATGTTCAACTTTAGAGAAAGTTTTTTTTATTAATGATAGATGTTTTCCTCTATGTTATCTTAATTACACTAATATGTATCTCTGTAATAACAAACTAGAACCATGTTTAACAAACTTTCAAGTTTTTAAATTTGTATTTCAAGCATTGACAAATATGTATATTTTGACCCTTTAGCGTGTTTGACATGTAAGTTTATAACCTGAGATATTGAAAATAATGCAATACCTGATGAACTGCAGAGCCCATTGCTCTATTTTGGAGTTCTTTTAACCCTTTACCTGCCAGTTTTAGAGTATTAGTCAGATGTTTCCTTGATAGTCCTCTTTGTAAGCAATATTATAATAACTACTAAGGGTGCGCAGTATTATCGATATATCGGTATATTGTAATACATAAAGAACGTGATACATACCGGTACAAACTTCTGAACGTATCCAATATATCAGACATTTCAAAATCATCAATTTCCATCTAAGCAGTAAAACAACCAAATAAAACAAGAAGTTGTTAAGTGGAAATTATTCAAAGTTTTCAAACTCATAGCCAGTCATTGAAATGTCTCCCTTTCAAATGAGATGGACAGACAAGCATTGATTGCTATTCTGATGGCTGCTATTTATTCACGAGAACATGGTAAATCTAAAATTTGAAAACTACCAATATATTGCAATGCATATCGCAATACGCTTTTCTGTATCGCAATAAATCGTAATACGGCAATGAGGAGCCATACCCATCCTTAATAACTACCATCTACTTTTCACAACAGAATAGTCCTTTTTACATCTTTTTAAAATGTCAGGGGTTGTTCTTCAGATAACATTCATATATGCCATTCCCTGATTGGTCAGTATCTGGAGTCCAATCTGTCCATCACTAATCAGCTGGTCAGATGTTTCCTCTCTCCCTCTCCAACTCTGCAGGAGCTCCAGATGTAGCAGGTTACACAATGTTACACAACTCTCTTATCCCCTGACAGTTGGAGGAGGGGATAGGCTGTGAGTCAATAACACAATGGCTGCAGTGTAATGATATACTCCATAACATCTCTATTGAGGACTCATCAGTGAGTGTTATAGACTCATTTTGGGCAGTGTGTTTTTATCGGAGGATACCTTGTGAACAGTGTGATATACTTATTGAAACAGTAAGTCAATATTTTCCTACATTACATCTATGCATGCTGATATTTGGAATGGTCAGTGAGATATACATGTTTAACAGTATAGGAATGTCTTCTTACACACTATTCTGTTTTTGATCATCAGATTCCCTTTGAAGAAATGTGGTCATATTCTTCTCTTCTGTCTTGAAAAGAGAGCTTGTGAATGAGTCTGAGATTTTCTATCCTCATAGTTTTACTTCTCTGTTTTCATAATTACTAGCGTGTTGATAATTACCCAAACTCTCATTTAAAGGATATGCTTTGAAGACGATAATTTACTCTTCTTGTTCATGAAGAAAGTGACAGTTTTCTGACAAACTCCTTGTGAAATGACAAATAAACCTTCAACAACAGTTTTCTACACGTTTACATCTTTATTTCCCAGTTTGCAACAATCAATAATTATGATGCTCTACAGACATCCTGTTATCAAAGAAGTTTAAAACAAGCTTTCGCTTAATCATTAACTCGTTTAATAAAAATAGTATTAAATGGAAGGAAGTTTAGTATTCTGTTTATTACTTGACCTCAGTAATCAAGCATTATCACCGAAAGTGTACTGAACGAAGCATTTCCACGACTAAGACGCCATTGAGACGTCGGTGCCAAGATTGTGACGTCACAACCACACAATATTATGACATCATACGGGGAGCGGTATTACAGTAGTTTAATATAGCCGTATAAATATTACACTGCGGTATCTTACACCGGCGAGTAATAAGGAAAAATATTTCAATAAATCTCAAAATAAGATTTGTGAATGTTAGAATGTTAGCAAAAATTACCAATTCTAGGCTCCTTTCCAATATTATATGAAATTGTTATTTTCAAATAAATAAGGTTTTTCAATGACAAGATTCAAAGCAATAAAGTAAAAAACCTCAGATTTTGTACCTAAATCTTCTGAGCTTAATTCTGCTGTGCCAAAGGTCCCCATAGTAAAAAGTCCTCCAGACCCCTGCTGTATATAAATGAAGTGAATTCAGTGTGTAGCGGCAGGACGTTAGACAGCTTTACGACCACTGTGATGGGCCTGGGAGACAATCCCCCCTGGACTCCTGATACGAGTCTTTGTGTGTCATTAGTGGATTTCTTACTAGCTTGTAGGAAGATGGAGCTTCTCGATGGATGCTGTGGGATTTCTTAGAGTGAGCTTATTTTTCTGTTACTCTTCCTAGATTCTGAAATGAGTCTGTGTTGTGACCCGAGGCTGCTGACACTGTAAGGAATTGTGAAGCAGTTCGAGAGATATTGTAAGCTTTAAAAAGCATTTTGGATTACTTTGAAGTATTGGAAGGCATTGTCAAGAATTCTAAGGAATTATCAAGCATTCTATAGGAATGTCAAGATTTTGCTGGCCCAGGATTTACCAGAGTTTTTTCAAGCATTACTTGACACTGGAACTTCTTTGACATTATCAAGCATTCTAAGGTATAATCAAGCATTCTCAGGTATTATCAAGCATTTTCAAGCATTATCAATCTTTTCAAGGCATTGTCAAGCATTCTCGGGCATTATCAAGCTTTTCAAGGCATTGTCAAGCATTTTCAAGCATTATCAATCTTTTCAAGGCATTGTCAAGCATTCTCGGGCATTATCAAGCTTTTCAAGGCATTGTCAAGCATTTTCAGGATTTATCAAACTTTTGAAGGCATTGTCAAGCATTTTCAGGCATCAAGCTTTTGAAGGCATTGTCAAGCATTCTCAGGCATTATCAAGCTTTTGAAGGCATTGTCAAGCATTTTCAGGATTTATCAAACTTTTGAAGGCATTGTCAAGCATTTTCAGGCATTATCAAGCTTTTCAAGGCATTGTCAAGCATTATCAGGCAATATCAAGCTTCCAAACGTATTATCAAGCATTTTCAAGTATTTAGAACCATTCTTTGACAATTTCAAGCATTCCCAGGTAATAGCAAGCATTCTCTGGCATCATCAAGCAAAACATGACACTGATCAGATATGAAGCACCTTAAAGCATTTGAAGCATCCTGAAGCATTGTAAAGGATTGCTAACCATTTCAAAATAAGGAGAAAAGTGATATATGTTAATAGCTTAATGAGGCATTTCCAGTGTGAGGGAATAAAGCATTGTGAAGTATTGTGAAGCAGGTTGTGTGTAGTGTGTGGGAGAAGAGAACATTTCTGAAAGGTGTGTGTAAGCTAACCACAGTGACAAAGCAAGATGGATAGACAAGGATATATGTATGTATGTATACATATACAGGGATGTACGTATGTACAGCTATACAGGGATGGTTTGCTTTCATAGAGAGTCAGGAATTTCCTTTGTTGTTTTGACTTTGAACATAGCAGGAAATGTTCTTTCCTTATTATACATTGTGACAGTTTCTGGTTAGTTTTTGTGATTCTAGGTAGATCGGCTATCTCTCTCTCTCTCTCTCAACTAAGACTTCAAACTGAAATTTGGTATGTTGAATTAAATTGCTATGATGAGATAGACTTGATTTTAATTGAACTTTTCAAGATCTAGATTTCTAGCCTTGCTATAATGATATAGACTTGATTTCAGTTTTATTTTTTAAGGGTCAAGATGAAAATTACAAGAATATCTAGATTAGATTTAATGTGAAAGACGATATTGATTTTATTTTCTGTAAGGTCAGGAAGATTATATAAAATGTCTTCTAGCCTTGGTACAATGTGGAAAACTTGATTTTGATTTTATATTGTTTGAGGGTTTGAATGGATATACAAATGTTTCTGGGCTTGCTTTAAGGTGATAGACTTGATTTTTTTTCATGTAAGTGTTGATGACAGCCTTCAAGTGGTGTGTGAAATATAGCAAGCACATAGCTGATGATGTAACACTAGTTGATGATGTAACACTAGCTGGTGGTGTGGAGCTATCAACTGCCATTATGTGCTGCAGTTGCTCTTTGTTTTCATCTTTTCATTGTCCACACATGTGAGCTGGAACATTGAGCTAATACAAGCAAACAAGACATGCCCATAATTAATTGGTTACAACACTGGGGTATATAAACAAACATCAACAGTTGAGATTGTTGGGTCAGAGTTTCCAAACTGTTGAGGTTTGTAGTGGCGAGCGCTGCTTTGTAAATGGGTCTTGTTGATTCTAACCATCAGATATGAGTATGTAGTTGTTACGTAAAACCTGCTTAATTAAAGATGTAATGAGTTGTAACACCCTCATTATTTAGGAATTGACACCTGTAGCTGTGGTTTATAATCTCCCATGTTGTGAGTTGTTTATTCTCTAACAATCAAAATATTTTTATTGAATTAATTCAGTTTTCAACGTCAATATATTTTACACCTTATTAAGTGGGAGTTCTAGATTATGCAAACTCAAAATTGTTAAGTAAATGAATGCTTTATGTTAATATTGTAAAACATGTGTTGTGATTGGATTGGCTTTTTTTAAATTTTAAAAGAAAATCTGATATTCATTCTTAGGTCCATCAAGGATCTTATTTTACATATCTATGATAAAAAAAACTTTATGTTTTTCAAGTTGACTGGTACGCTGCAGGTGTTGCTAACAATGTTGATGGTGTTTTTATCAGAGTATCTTTCTGTTTATGAACTTTTCTTCAGGTGTTTGCAATGGATTTTTATATATATCAAAACATAATTGACAACCTTTATCAAGAAGTATGGACATTTTGCATTCCATGGTCTGAGAAGAATTCTGGATAGCTTATATTGAGTAGGATAATAATCTTTGTCCATGACTACTGATTCCTGTAAACTGGACACCCAGAATGGATATTGGTATCAGTAAAAACATTGTGAATTATAAAGTAAGCAATTATAAAATACAAATTTTAACTAATGATGAATTTATCAATAAGATGATAGCAAAGGGATAGCATCGTAAATAGATAGATGGCCGATAGGACAGACTCTATAATTAGTACTAAACATCTGTTATCATCAATTTTGAATGTCACGTTTCCTTTCCAGTTTCATAAAAATGTTATTTTGGCAAGGACTCAAGAAATTCTAAAGAGCTTTGAAGCAAGGAAATAAACAGGAAATATTTCTTGTAATTCTCTAATATTTGTTAAACTTCCTGTCAGGAAATTATCATTTAAGATTTCTATATCATTGTTCGGAACTGACAAGTTATTTTTCCCCAAAATTGTTCATTACCAGTTTAGTCAATGTCTTTTTTCTGTACTTTTGGCAGGAAAACCTCATGATGCAAGATCAAATTTTGTCTTAATTTCTCATTTTTTAGATTTATTTCCATGTCAGGAACAGTTTCTTCTCTATTGACGACTCACATTATTTTAATAAATCCACATTTATTCTTTTGAAGAATCAGTCTCATTTAACTCTTATTATTTTCTGTTATTTAAGTCAAAAATGATCATTTAGTTTCTCCTGCTTATCATATTTGAGGAAAATTAGATAAAGATAGCTTCACATCTCTATATTTGTGAACGTGATGTCAATACGTTTCATCTTACATGACAACTTTGACTTTATTTACATATTCAAATACTTAGGTTTTCTTTAATGTCGACACAGAAACATTTTAGGAAGAAAAAAAAATTTGTGCTTATTTCAATGTTTGTACAGAAAAAAAGAATATTATATGTTTCATTAGGCATCTGACCCTTTTCTGCAGATTGAGATCATGAACGTGAACATTAAATGCCAGTATTACACCCCCCCCCCCCAGTGAGCTAGCAAATCTGTAATTTCGGCCCCCTCACTCTCAAAATTGGTGCTACGGGCCTGGGTATTTAAGAGTAAGCAATGATAATAACTATTGTGGTGTTAGCATCTCAACTGACTCATCATTCTCTTGCAATAAAAAAAAGTTCTAAATACCTAAAGCTAATTTCTGATGCTTGTGAGCATAAATATCATGTGTGCTTCATTCATTCATTCATTCATTCTAATATCAGTTCATTTATTCAGTTGTGTAGAATAATTCTAAACACTTATGTACAATTTTTGACGATTTTCTAATCTGTACATTCTCTTTGCCTGTTCTATCTTTTAACCTGTTCTAATTAATTTAAAAAAGCATCTGTGACCTAACTAGAACTTCTTGTAATGGCAGACTAGGAACTCATTCAACTTACATATACAGTAACACACTTATATATAATTTCAAATGAGGACAAACTAGTATTAAAGTAGTGAAATTTTTCATCAATTATTCTAATAAGTTGCAGGTACATAAACAGACAAATGTTTCTGTTTTTGTTTTTTTGTCACATTGGGCAATTGATAGACAATATGACACTGTATATAGAAAAAAGGTTACTTTATTCAATATTAGTTATATTTTCTTTTTTTTGCACATTATCCCGACTACGGCTAGGAAAGAGTTAACAGTTCCATTTTTCTTATTTAGAAATTTATTACCCTCCTCTTTTAGAAGTTTCATGAATATGTCATTATGAATAATTTCTATTTCTTAAAAGTTCATTTCCACCTTTTAAGTTATGTTAGGGAAATAACAAGTGAAACGATATTTGATAAAGAAGAGGAAAGAAAAGATAATTAGATAATCTCTGTTGCACTCTTTATTCTTAAACGCACTAGTGCACGCCAATATTTCGTAAACACAACGAATGCACAGATACTGCATATCTCTCGATATTACTCACTATCCTCACTTAAGTAATCTACCTCGTAAGTTATTTAACAAATATTTACGTATTCAGGTAGTAAAGTGGATTTTTAAAGGCCAGAAGTATTTAATGTTACGATACACTATGTCCAAAATACTGGTGATCCATGAAAATCTAAAAACAGCCTTATAAATGCACAGAGGTGTAGATATCACGTCCAATATACATTGATACTAGTTATATAACCTAAGAAACGCTATCAACTCGTAACTGCCCTCCTACCTGTTTTAGATAAGTCTCCAAAATTACGTTTGACTATTTGACGCGCGCCATTGTCCGTTTTTTTTTATCATATTTGCAACGTTCTACCTTCATATTGTCACTGTCACAAGCTTTAAAATGTGTCTTTTTGGTAACAGTCGATACTTCACGATCAAATGACACCATTGGTCAAGTTTGGCATATATGACTCCAACAACTCACAGAGTTGATCTTTAATATTGGAGAAGGAGTATAATGGGAAAACTTGCAGTCTCATTCATTTAAAAAAGGATGTAATCATTTCTTATCCTAATATCAATATGTGTATGCAAATATCAAAAGTAAATATCATGTGAACATTTTCATATGCAGGTAAAAATGTGTTTCATATATCCCCTGAAGAAGTGAATGATGCGCTGTTGATAGAGAATGGGATTTATAGAAAAGTGATCTTTCTTCAGAGTAAAAGGTACCGGAAATATTTACACAGTAAATATTATTTGAATATTTCATTTCAATTGAAACTGTAGTAGCTTTTTGATTCACATGTGCCCTGGAGTAAGTTATTCGATCTGTGTGTTTATGGGAAGATATCAATGGAGATTTGTTTATGCTTGTCAATATTGTGTTTACATTTGAAAGTTGTGCCCATAGCTCTGTTTGTCTGGGTCCCATGTAATTGATCCTAGAGACATGTGTCAAAAACGTCAAGTATCGAAACAAATTAATTGTTGATTCAAATGTTGACTCCACTTACATCTGCCATAGCGTTTGTATCAGTCAGTTGAATTTAACTTTTCCACCATCCTTGGCTAGAATGATTTGAAAATGTTCTTAATTTCAATATTTTATGTATTTAATGTTTAAAATTGTTAATTATAAGCCAAGTGTTTGTATCAATATCTTGAATTTAACATTTTCATCATCCTATTGTCGAATGATTGAAAACATAGTTATTCTTCTGAAATTCCAAATATGTTCAATGTTTTGAATAGGATTTCAAGATGTTAAATTGTTTCTTTGTATAACAACTTTCAAACCTCTTCAGGATGATTTATAGATATTTCCCCATCTGAATAGAGATAAGGAATTCAATTTTTAAGTTGTTTTTCTGTGACAGTCTTTATGAAGTTAAATTCAGACGAATTGATCCTTTATAGGTGATTTTGAAAAAGGTCAAGTTCTGTTTACTCAATTTAGACTATACCTCACTGTTTTTGGTGACATTGTTTTTATCTGAAAATAACTAATCGATAAAATAAGATCGACAAACTACCTTCATGGCCGGCCTGTACTCATTTCGCCTACATCTCATTTCGCCTACACTGTTATCAAAACACAGTTATGTCTGTCATGGGTTATACCATTCACAATAGAGGTGAGGAAGTGACCCTTTGCACTTAGTGTAGGTGAAATGAGGGGTTTTTCAGTTGTAGGCGAAATGAGGGCAAACCTCATGGCCTCAATAAAACTCTGTTATTTTACAGGTCTGAATTATATCAGGTTACTAATAAATATTTCAAAGACTAGTGACAGTCTATCCCTCCATCCATGATATTCAAAACCAAGTTACCGGTAGATAACTCTGAGGGCGTGTTTACAAACCACAGAGGACGTGATTAAAGTTTAATCTCTGTTTACACTCACTGTGCCTTTGTTTACAGTCAAAGTCATAAATACTATTGTCAGAGTTTATTATCTGTTATGACATAAACTCTGCTTCTTAATGAAAGCATTGTGCATGCACTGTGAATTGTGAGTGGTTTTATTGGAGGATTTACTGATGTGAAGAGCTATAAAGTAACATTTTGTAAAGGGAACAAATTTTAGTCTCTCTTACAGATCCTAGCTAGTTTTATTATGTGGTTTAGCATTGTCTTGATTTTCGGAAGGTTTAAGAAAGTTACAGTTTGAATACACTTTTCTCAAAATATATTTGTATATATATTTATGTATTGATGGTGTCCTGTTTGCTTGAATAAAGGGAACTTGCGGGATGATCATAAAATATTCTCGCAGATTCTCAAACTGGGCCTTTTTAATAGACTCAATTCTAATAGAAGACCTGTGACTTTTAAGAAAATATATTGCAATTGTTGAACTGATTTCTGTAACGGATTTTAACATTGCTGTGACAGTGATGCTTAAAATGTCTTTTTGGTTACCATAGTGATATTTCTCCTTTTTTTCAAAAAAGCACTTTGGTATTGTCTCTGTGGCCTATCACAAGAACACATCATGACAAAATTAATTTTACACTTGACATCATGACCATCATCATATTGAAACATCATTCATTCCTTTTCAGCTTTTCTTTTTAATTGAATAAGTCAAAGTTATAATGACCTTGTTTGTATGATGTTTTTTCTCTCATAATGATCATGACATGTCCCATAATAATTTGAATTCGATCTTACTTTACCATTTGCGATGTTCAAGACATTTTAACAATAAAAACACATTGATGAGAATCATGATTAAATTTAGAGCATTTTGCCATTTTTCAGAGACTAGGTAAATATTAAATTGTTTCAAGATTAGAATTGGAGTTACTCTAGATTCAGAAAAGATCTATCATTGGCATAGTCTTCACCATTTTCATCAAGGTTATATTTTTAACTCACATTATTTCTGTTTCGTTGTTAAAATATCTAACATATTTTGAAAAGTGTCGGTGGAGAAAACACAAACACATCACTAAGAGTCACCATAAAGAAGCCACTGTCAATGCATTTTCTGTACATTTTATGCAACGAATTATGAATTTGATAACTGATTTAAGAGTAATAATTTGAGTGTATATATTGATAAAAGACTATATAAGTACCCTTATCAATGATAATGAAACACATAACCAATCTGATTGATGGCTTTACAATGTTCTGGTCTATTAACATCCTAGTATCGCATACCAAGGTGATATGTTTCATAACACCACATACCACTGGGTAGTAAATTTCATAACGATGTCAATATCAGTGATGGAAGTTCTCTTTTTAATTACCAGGTTGATGGATATGTTCCGTATATGGACACTTACTTAATTAGCTTCCTTGTTTGATGTCAGCTTGCTTATTTCATAATGCTTGTTTTACTTTAATAATTAGCTAATTGATTAATTTGGTCCTGAAATATATGTCCTGTCTTCCTCTTCAGCGTGTGTCATTGAGTGGTTGACTAATTATGTTTACAGGTTAATTGGATTACATGTCTTTATGATCCATATATATATATATATTTCGTATTCAGAATTAAGGGCTGGATTGAGCATCAATTAACATCTCCGTTGTTAGGATAAGATGTTGCAAATTCATTAAAAAATTCAAATTGAAATTTTCCAAAAATTATCATTGTAAAGATAAAAAAATTTTCAAGGTTTTGAAAACAGAAAAGGTATTCTGATATTGAATTTCTATTCAATTGAAAGAACATTAAAATCCCTGATGTTTGTATGATATACTGGGATATCACTAATAGTTCAATTTGAAAATGTTTTAAAAGTATCTTGTTTATAAGATTTTGAAAATAAAATAGGTATTCCTTTTTTGAATTCAATCAAAATAGGGAACTTTGATGTTGACATTAAAAAAAGGTATTTTCTTAGTTAACCTTTATTCTTAAAAATTACTTGCAGATATAATGTTCAGCTGTTGATAACTGTTTCCAAATAACCTGGAGGCTTTAATATGAAATACATTAACTAGTTTGATTTCCATCTTAGAGAATCAAAAAGAAGCTTAATGCTTTGAAGTTCAAATCTTAAAAATTCATACTTTTCTTCAAATGTGATAAACTTGTATGCCTTGAGCAAGATGTAACAACAGTAAAAGTTGTATTAGAAAGATTCCACAGAAGATTATATAAATGCTGAACTTAAATTGAATTTAAACTTTTGGTGTAAGAAATATTCCACCTTGGTTTATAGAAATGTTAACTAACTTGAAATGAAACTTGTTGTATTAGAAAGGTCTTTACAGAAGTTAAAGTAAATGTTAAAACTGGAATGATGAATGAATTTAAGAGAAATTTTGATACAAATGTAAAGCGATTAACATGGATTCAGCAATCATAAGTATTACTAAATGATGATTAACAAGGGCTTTCTCCTTTAAACAACAGGGAACTAAACAGAGATATTTACAGGAGTCAAATTCTATAAAAGGAACCTTACTGCATCTATCTTGACCTTAGTATATTTTTGCATCTTATACAAATAGCCACACATCAATTTTTGAGTTTTTTATTGACAACATCTTTATCTATTTGAAGTAAATAATATACTATAATGCAATGACAAAAATAACCTTAAAATGGATTATAATTAGATAAAAAGTGGAAAATAACTTGAAGAGAACAAACACACTGTGTTAGGAAAATAATCATATTATGAAAGGTCTCATTGTCATTGACATTTTAATAGTGACTAAATTAGGCTTTTTTGCTTTGTTTTTTAATTTAACAATAGAAAGCATTTCATAAGGTTCTTTTTTGGAAGTACAAAAGCCCTTACTAAAAGATATCAACTTTTTGCTATTACTGTATGTCACCCATTCATCAAGTTTAACAAAATATTTTAATGGTACTACTTGTAATTCACTAGAGGACTATAGCGAGTCTATCGTGTGGTTCTTTCTTTCCTTAAAACAAAATTAAAGAAAAGATTGTTAATGACAAACTAGTTTATTACCAAAGCTGGGAAGCTTCCAATGACAGTTATGCATTCGATCAAACAGTCCTCTTTAGCATTGAGCAGAGGTTTGGCTAAGGTAACATATCATTTTACACATTAGATTCTAATTATTTTGAGAGTTACAATCTGTAACCTGATATGTTTTTGACAATGAGTTTTGAGATTTGATTATGTTATTCCTTAGATTTTATTGGTTTTACAATTTTAGTTGAAATAAATAACTCGGTCATGTTGGTTCAAGTTATATTAATCCTTGCACAAGAGAAAAACTAATTCTATCAATTAAATATGCTGAAAAATGATGTAAAATTATAATGCTATAAACAAAAAAACCCAAAAAAATTGTAAAACCCTTTATATCCTTAATAAACATTTACTTTGCAAATGATGCTGAAATTTGACAAATTCAGTAAAATCTTACATTAGATTTCAATTTTTGAAAATAAATCATAATGAAATCATCAAAGAAAAAATATATTCTTGTTCGATGACATGAAGAGGCAGTATAAAAAATATTTTAAAAGTTCTGGCACTCTGCTTAGAAGGTTGAAAATAACTAGAGCGTTTTAAGCTTAGCATGCTCTGCAATGTGTAGACACTTATATAAAAGTCAGACAGACCATCATAGTCCTGCTTATGATTGCATATTGAGTAGGAGCCTCTAAAGGGGCAGTAGCACACATTTTGAAAATTTTATTTCGTAAAATTTTACCCAATAAACTTTAGTTATAGTTTAAGAGGGTCAAACATCTCATTACTCAAACTGATCATCTGTAGTCATACAAGACATAATCAAGTATCAAGGAAAAACTGTTTCCAGCCATTTTTATGTCAACACCTTTTCGTTTTCGTGAGATCACTTCATTTATCTACCAAAACGTGCTATTTCCCCTTTAATCCTGTCTAGGTAGTCATTCAGCAAGTCTAGATTTGACTGCAACTGAACCCATCTGATGTCAACAAGCATTTAGCTTGTGGGCAGGAAACAAGATTTCAATCAAAGATAATGGGCAGCTTTGAATATGCTCTTAATTATGAGTAGGCACAGGTATGCCTTTGTGTATGATGTCAATCAAAGATCAAGCTTCACAGGTGAATAAAGTCATGACACCTTTGTGTCAGGTGTCAGTGCTGAATATTGCAGGTACTGACAGGTAGAAGTATACACATTCTGAGTCCAGTTTATCTCAGGGGCTTGATGCAACATTGATACCTGTCATTACAGGTGTTTGTGTGTCCACTTCAGCTCAGGTAGAGACTGATAGGTCACTTAGGTGAGCTTTGCAATCAACAGGTGTGGACAGGTGAATTAACTAAGAATGCAAATATCTTTCAACCTTAAAGTGTTAAATCAAATATTATTTCTAGTGGGAATCAAGATAATAGTTTTGTTAAACCATGGTCATTGCATGATGGTCAATTAGTTATCAACAGGTATGGACAGGTGTTCTATGCAGTTGAGAAATGCTAATATTCACTTAAGGATGGGGACGTAATATATAAGGATTTTATATACCTTTGATTTGTTACTTAAAGACAGATTAAAATGGAAAAGAAACTGATTTTTTTTCAAGAGAATTTATATATTAACTTTGAAGTCAGATGATTTATGGGTATTTAAGGTTTATTGATCAGGATTCATACACATTTGCTTAACCATGGAATTCATTGTGATACGTATGAAGAATTATGGTGTATCCTTTTGATAACTGTTATTGACAAAAATGTGCAATAATTTTTGCTATCACCTTGACAATTAGGAATCACCAGGACAGTAAAGGGAATCATGTGTTGACCAGGTGACTGGACACGGCCTCCTGGTCAGTGGAATGCCGTTAATATCACCATGTCACACACGATTGATGTGGTCAGATCTGATTACTTCATTATCCACCTGGTTTGGGGGAGGGGGTTGTTGTCATGGTCCCTCATTGTGGATACAGAAGGTGTCTGAGGATTCAAAGCCTAACTTACTTAAAATTTGTCAAGTGGGAGAGGGTGTTGGATGTCTTTGTCTCTCGGTGACTGAAGGAAGGAGAGTGCTAGGTAAAAAGTTCTGGATCTAATGACTAATGCAAAGCATCTGGATGAGGTAGGTTGGCGTGTTACGGCACAATGTTGGGTATGTTTTGGTGATCAGGTTTTTTGTTTACTTCACTATTGCTTGAGGTCACAACATTGTTCGGTATTTCATCTTAAATGGGGAAAAAAATATCTTGGGTCTGAATACAGTTAACTCCATGTTTGCAGCGAAATTGATAAGTAACTATTTATTTCCATTCAATGAGTAAGAAAATTTTTAAATAATGACATGTACAATAACAAATCATCAATCTCATTCATTGGAAATTGGAAATTAGTTATGATGTCTCATGGGCAAGTGTAAAAAAATCATGTCAAATTTGGGGTTTTTTTTGGGAGGGGGGGATTTGACAAGAGGGTTAGTATGCTGAGGGAGGGGGGAGGAGTCAGTGGAAGGGGGGTGAGGATTAAGAGGGAGGGGGATGTGAAGACAGGGGGAGGGGGATTAGGAGACGGGGAGAGGGGGAGGGGGATGAGGATTCAGAGGGAGGGGGATGAGGATTAAGAGGGAGGGGGATGTGGAGACAGGGGGAGATGGGGAGGGGGATGAGGATTCAGAGGGAGGGGGGATGAGGATTTGGGAGAGGGAATGAGAAGTCAGGGGAGGGGGATGATGTTTCAGGGGGAGGGGGATGAGGAGATAGGGCAAGGGGGGATTTGACAAAGAGGAGGAGTTAGTCACAGTCCAGCTAGCATGACCAATAAGTAGCGGATAAGATCTTACAAAAGACTGAAAGAAGGTGTCAATCTTACGCCCTGTGACCGAACACTGATGAGGACATGAGATTATCTGCAGGCTATTTACCCGACATACATAGATTATCTCTGGATCATCTGTACCTCTACATTCATCAATGTGGATCATTTTTGGATCATCAGAAGATTGTCTTTAGATAAGGTGTTGATCATTGATAAATAAAATTGATCCTTTATAGTCTGTCTGGTTCTTTGGGTTCATTCTGTGAATATTATTGGTAATATTATTGGAAGAATGTTTACATGAAAACATGTCTTATGTTCCCTAGAGGATGTTAAAGAGGTAAATGTTCATGTTTTGTTTTCATTTTGATGATTTTATCATGTTGTAAAAATTATTAAAAATAGGCAATATGACAAAACTTTCCATTATTTCTTTATTTCACCATATGTTCATGAATATATGGTTTTACTTAATCCACCATGAATATGTTTTATTTTGATGAGTGGAATCTTGGCCTGTAAGATAACACTTAAAGGTTTCCTTGTTGAAGTGTCATATAAAGATGTATCAATCTCTAATGTAAGATATCCCAAATTGACAAGGCGCTAGTCCTGTCAAGATACGAGATGTTATCTGGATGATTGTGAAGTTGTTATGGGCTACCCATCACCTAACCTCAGAATGCCTCCATTCGTGTCCCCCAACCCTCCCTCTTCTCTACAAGTACTCCTTCAATCGACCCTCTCTATACCTCAGGGCTAATACCATTGTTCAATTGGCATTTCTTCAAGGTATAAGAAGTCATCCAGCTTGTTCACCAATTTAACGATATATTATGATTGCCCATGATTGAGTTATGATGGGGGGGGGGGGGGGGGGGGGGGGGGGTGGAAGAGTAGAGAAACTTTGAAATCAGTGACTTAAGCTAATATTTCAAATAGCTTTGTTTCAAATCATGCTAAGACCTAAGTCGCTATCTTTCCAATGTTATCCCTTCTAGCAAGTCCCAACATTAATGGAGGCAACATCCCTTTATGAAGGATATTTTTGTAAGTTTTCATGTGGATTTACATTTTACCTATTGTAACATACAGTACATTAAGAGTATAAGGACTATTCACATACACACACTCCAATTTTCTCCTTTTAATTTTGATCCTCACATTTGGATATATAGTTCACAGTAAAAAAACATTTCTTATTTTAAGACAGTACTTCTCACCTTACCCTCTAGCAGCTCTTATATCATTGTGAAAAAACATTTCACCTCTTAGATAAACCAACTCCCTTGCTCCTCCCCTCTTGTGACCCTAGCCCCTCTCTTACCCCCACACTTCACGGCTGAGCGAGCGTGACGGATATGAGGCAGTCAGTGTGTGGAGCCAGCCCAGCATGACTGTGTAGAGGGCCGAGGAGCTCTCTGATTTATTGAATGTCATGTCGAGGAAGTGCTCCAAGGTATATCTCATCTCCACTTGGTCTGTCATCACAACCACGCTTTCAGTCAGCAACACTCAGCTAGTCGCATTTAGTCAAGTTTATTCAGTATATGCTGTGTTGTGAAGCTCATCATGTGACTGTCATCTCCATGTCTTTGGTTGGATATCTTAACAGTCGGATGACAGTGAGTTTCTGTGTTCTTAAAGAGTTCTAGCTGCTTGTTCCACTGTCAGGTAATCCTTAGTTCAGTCAGCAGTCCTCGCTGGGTGTAGGGTGAGTGTTCATCTGCTCTGAGGTACATCATGAACACTTTTTAGTTCATGATTAGATGAGATTCCTATATACATGTGTCCGTCTTCAATTTCTTAAAGAGGGTTACCATATCAAGTTAATGGACCAGGACTGAGTGAACTGTGTACAGGATATCTGCGACGTAGTTGACTGTCACTAGACGTACTGATGTATTCTTCGAGGCAGGTTGTCCTCTAGGATCTACTCGTTGTCCTCTAGGATCTACTCGTTGTTCTACAGACTGATTTACCTCCAGTGAGCTTCGTAGACAACCACATGTGCTACAGTCTTCTGTGAGAGTAATCATCTGACTTCCATCATATAGAGAGACTTGTCTGCCATTCTACATCAACATTGATCTTATGATGAGCTCCAAAGCTTGGTTGGATAATCTGATGTGAGGTGTGTGAAATCAAGTGACAGAAAGAGGATAGTTAGAGTGGGTTGGAAACTATTTTAGAGGAAATAGTCACATTAATCAAGGAGTTCAGGGATCGCTAGTGTCTCTTAGGAAATATCCATGTGAATTGTAGTCTACAAGTGAACATGTGCTGACGCATTGTTGTGTGAGATTGAGATATTCATTAATCCTCTTTGGGATAAATTGGTTAATGTGGACTGGATTGAAACTGTTTCTACTTGGAAGGGATTACCGTTGGAAGTAGTAGGTCGTATTCAATAGGTATGTTGAATTACTGTTCCACTATGAGGGAGCATGTGTTATGTTAATCACATTTGATTCAATTGCTTTGTTGGAGTGTAACTTTCTGGCAAGTTGTGAGGGAATTAACTGTTCATTGTATATTAGCAGGGGTTTTTTCACATTCAAAAATTTTTTGTACTCGGATAAATGAATATATGATTTAATTGGTTTATGAAGATGAAAGATGGTGTTTTAATGTTTATATAAAACATCTTTTTCAACAGAATACCATGTTTTTCAATGATAACACATTATCTTTAACTTATACTTCTTACATCAATGATAGATTATCAGTACTGTTTTAATTCATGAATAAGTTCAAATATGACATGGATTACAGTAAATACTTAAACATTTTGTAAGTACTGTATACCAACAGAGGTAAACATGATCTGTTATATCTGGATTGTCAGCACATAATGGTTCCCTGCTTCATACCTCATCGTTCTTCCGTGTGTTTGACAAAAGAGGGTGTCACCTGATCTCAATTTCCTTTTCATTCTGTCACTAAGGGTCATGCGTGTAGTTATTTATAGTTATTGGGCAGGAGGTACAAAATTTATATGTTATTTTAACCAAATGGTTTATCATTGGTTTGTTTTAAATGATTTTATATAAAAGAACTGAATTGTTCATTAACCGGAAAAAAATTAATTACAAAAAAAATTTTAAAAATTTTCATGCTGTAAGCAGACAACACTCATCGGTGTCACATATAATTTCTATCATGAGTTGGAAAGAAACCAAGTCATTCATTTATTATCTGCCAAAATGAATCAAGTAAAATTACTCTGAAAGTTAATAAAGTCACTGAACAGACCATTGTTGTGACATCTTATCTATCATTTAAATTTTTCATCTTTCGCCAGCCAGATTTATTTAGACCTAATTGTCTTCAAGATCACATACTCATAGTAAATTATTTGAAAGAAAATATTTTCATCTAATTTTAAAATAATCATGAATCACAAGTTTTACTAAACCATGTCACTTTAACCTTAGTTTTGTAAGTTCTTATTATATGCCATTCATTTCATAATATCTTCAACATTTGCCATTTGACAACCCTATCAATCACTAATGAACCAGGGAACTAATTACCCAAATTAGTCATCGGTTGAACGCAAATGACATAAGAATGTTCTGAAATAGTTTGAATTCTTTATTCATTAAGGGTTTGTGTTTCTGAGCTCAGTTTACCTTATTTTCTTTCCTTTATGGTTTTGATTACAGAGTAAGGAAAATGATAGTTCATATTTCAGCCAATTAATATATGAATAACATATTTGATGTCACACAGGCCTGTGCAATGAACAGTCGAAAATGAGGCGTTTGTGTTCTGTAAAGACGACTCAAAGTCTAAGATGCATATTCAAATAAAGTTTAGCTTTTTGGACATACGGAAATAACTCAGGCGATTTGAATGACAACTTTTGAAACGGCGTCGCTGATTGCACAACTATTTTTTATTGCATCCAATCAGCGGTCTACATTTCATGCACAAGAACCTTCAAATTAAGACAGAGGTTGTATGACGGAGATACCTCTGTTGGGAGAGATTGATTTTCCTCAAGTTAATTGCACATCATTTATCACCTTTTCTGTTCATGTAAATGCTATGAAAAGTGAGTGTAATAGTAGGTTATACTCATGAAGAAATAAAGTTTTTATTGTTGTTTGACCAAAGTAATTTTTTTCCATAAGTATGATAATATGAATTAATTACTTGGTTTTGTGGAATCTCTTACCATAGATTTTGTTTTATCATGATTTGATAAAAAAAAGATTGGCTCAGAAATCCATTCCATTCCTCTTAAGAATAGGAGAATTTTTTTCAAAATAGAAGAAAACTACTGTATAATTAATCCTTAATTTTGTAACCTTGTGGATTGCATTGAAATTATGTCAATATACATATAATTTTCAGGTAAGTTTTTAATTGTTATCTTTAGCTCCAACAGACGGATTTCTCAAGATAACAAATGGATCAAACAATAAAAGTCTTTTGGCCTTATCAATAAAATTTATCCTGTTTGTACATTTCTGACAACTACACACACTTAATTGTTGTTGCCTATATTTGCCCTCATACGTAACTGTCAAGTACATGTTGTTGTTCTGTTTGCAGGTCTATAATGATGAGTCGGCAGTGAGAACCACCTGTGCACAAACAGCGGATGTAGCAGCCAATTAGATCCCTCTGTCCACTCCTGGAGTCTCATGGGATTGTCGTCAACATCATACTGTCATGAAGTAATGACTTCCAACTCGCCCAGTAATGATGCCCAACATCTCGAGTGTCTTCTTATCCACTTTTTGTCTGTGGATCACCCTCTGTGGATGTCTTAGTGCTCAGTATGGAAGTTACGTAAAACGCTTGAAGAGGGACCACCTTGATTTGGTTAATTTTAAGAGGATAGTGCTTTCAAGTCAAGGTGGTCACGATAAAAGTAGAGATAATGGACAGACTTTTGAGAATGAGAAAGTTTACGACAGCAGTAGGAGTGAAATAAAGTTTCCTGGCGTGTACAGGATGGGATTTCAGAAAGATGACAAAGTCCATTATGTGAAAGACTCAAACTTGAAATTAGGTTTTAAAAGTGAGGCATCGAAGAAATCACCCCAATTAACCCATGAACAAACAAGGGGGGATTTGTTAACTAAATCTGGAGGAAAGTTGCCTGACTATGGTGTGACAAACAAAGCCTTAGTTACGAGATCTGGTCGGGAATCAATATCTTCCCTACATCATACAAGAGCCACAGGGCCAGAGAAGGTGAATGACTTAACATTCTTGTATAGCAGGGATTCTCTGAGAGACACTTATAGAATCGGTTATCAGGGAAGGGAGGCCGAGAATAGCTTTGGGCTACTTGAGTCTTCTCCAGCCGATAAGAAATCCTTTGATGCTGTGAGTAGCCATTATGGGAGGAGGGACTCGGAGAGTCTAGGCAGTGTTGTCGATAGCAAATCTTCACAACTACAACGACAAACAGGATATGACAATAATGTTGCAGAACTACACATGTCCAATTTAGACTCATTGTCCAGATTGAAGCGCCAAGCAGAATCTGGTGTTAACCCTTCACTCAGCACCAGTCATGCAGACCAGAGTTCTTGGCCTGGCAGGACGGACAGGTTGAGCAACAAAATCACATCTCCTCCTCTCATCAGTGGAAAATCTATCAGAGATCCAATCAATAACGTCCCTGAACCATTGACAAGCACTGTTAAAGACACTGTTCCTGGTCCAACATCAGGGATTGGTGTCGAGGAATCATCTCCTGCTATCAGCCATGCTACATCCTCAAATGAAGCTCCTTCTACATCTGGTGATGTTGCCTATTTATCCACTAAGCCAACACAATCAAATACTAAACCATCCACAACCCCTATACCAAAGTTTGTTCATATCCAAACCACTTCATCTACCACAAAACAAACACCTGAACAATCACCCACCGATCCTACAACATTGCCAGAACTGACTACTAAAACACTTTTCAGACCAAGCCTAAAACCTTTGCTCAGAACATCAACAGAACATGTCATAAAGACAACTCCTATTCCTCAGCCAGAGCCAACTTCCTTTCTAACATCTCAGGTTCCAGAAACAATGGCTGAACCAACTACTAAACCAGTGCCTGACCCAACAATGGAACCTCTCGGTAAACAACCTACAAAGACAAAACGTGAGTCTACTTCTAAGCCAATTCCTGAACCATCAACAAAACCAACAATGGAGCCACTTCCTGAACCAGTTACACAATCAGCGCCTGAACCTACTTCTAAAACAATGGCAGTACCCACTACTAAACCAGTGCTCGAGCCAACTACTAAGTCAACACCGGAACCAACTGCTAAGCCAACACCTGAACCTACTACTAGGCCAACACCTGAACCAACTACTAAGCCAACACTGAAACCAACAATTAAGCCAACACTGCAACCATCTACAAAGCTTACACCTGATCCAACACCTGAACCAACTACTAAGCCTACACCTGAGTCAACACCAGAACCAACTACTAAGGCGACACTGAAACCAACTACTAGGCCAACACCAGAACCAACTACTAAGGCGACACTGAAACCAACTACTAGGCCAACACCAGAACCAACTACTAAGGCGTCACTGAAACCAACTACTAAGCCTAAACCTGAGCCAACTCCAGAACCAACTACTAAACCAACACCAGAACCATCTACTAAGCCTAAACCTGAGCCAACTCCAGAGCCAACTACTGAACCAACACCAGAACCAACTACTGAACCAACACCTGAACCAACTACTAAGCCTAAACCTGAGCCAACTCCAGAGCCAACTACTGAACCAACACCAGAACCAACTACTGAACCAACACCAGAACCAACTACTAAGCCTACACCTGAGTCAACACCAGAACCAACTACTGAACCAACACCAGAACCAACTACTGAACCAACTCCAGAACCTACTACTAAGCCAACTCCAGAACCTACTGCTAAGCCAACACCAGAACCAACTACCAAGATATTACCTGAACGAACAACTATACCACAACCTGAGCCGACAACTGAACCTGTGTCAGAACCTACAACTTCAGGAATTGACTCTTCTTTAGCCGATCCTGAACCTAAAACAACTGCAGAACCTTCCACCAGCCGCAGAACATTTGTCCCTGTCATCTTGATACCTGAAGAAGCAGAAAGTATGGAAGATGAAATAACCAAAATTTTAGATGATGTTAACAACACCCTCACAAGCCAAGATGTTCCTTCTACAACATCTGAATCTGCTACTTCAGAAAATCCTACAGCTTCTCCTGAATCAACTCCTGAGGATTCTACTACAAGTGAACCACCCCCCACTCCAGTTGGTGAAACAGATCCTTCATCAACCACAGAGCCTAAGTCTGAACCTGACACTCCAGAACCTGAAGATGGTTCTCCAGAACCTGAGAAAGGAACCCCTGAACCTCCTGCAGAAACTACTCCAATAGCAGTTGCAGAACCAGGTCCTGACTGGGAAGATGCAAAGAAAAAGTGGAGCATTGCCTGGCCAGTTCATCTCTACATGCTAGGAAGCATTTTTGCAGCCATTGCGGTGTACACACTGATGAGTATGATCAAACTGTACCAGATCAACCGTCTGCTCAGCAAGAAGTATTTCGTCACCCTCAACCTCCTCATCTTCACCCTGTGCACCCTCAGAGCTACATTCCTCCTTGTTGACGGATACAATGCAAACAACACCTTCCACCCTGTAGTGAACTACCTGCTCTACAGCACAGCCTTCCCCTGTTTGACCTCTGCCTTCAGTATCCTTCTGTACGCCTTGCTGCAGGCGACACAGATGAGACTAGTTCCACCACGAGTCCAGAAGATCCAGATTCTCATTGTAGTCATCTTTCTCCACTTCTGTCTGCAGATGACAACTGATATTGTTGTGGGGACGTATGCTGGGATGGCTATTATGTTGTTTGTGTGCCAGCTTGTGTTCATATGCTGGGGTCTCTTTCTCTTCATTGGATATGCATACATATTCCGGTATCTCTACAGTTCTGCAGTGAAACGCCAGAAGAACTATCAGTATATGTTAACAGGAAAGTTGTACCCAAGTTCTGGAGAGAGTTATAAACATAAGTTCACCCTCAGCTTAGCTGTCAAGGTTACATTCATGGCAGCCATCTTTGGTCTAGTGACTATAGGCCTGGAGATCTATGCCATTGTGGGAGTGTATGGAGTGTTCTCCGACAAGAAGCCAGATCCCTGGCCCTGGTGGCTGTACCATACAGCTCTGAGGCTCATTGAGAGTTTAATGTGCATCACAATGGCCTATGTGGCTTCTCAGCCTTTCCGTTACCGAGAAAGGGAGAGTTGTGGGTTAATGTGTGCTCCTTGTCTTGAGTTATGTAAGTGTGAGGGGTCTGGGGATCAAAGTGACAAGTTAGGCTGGAGTGAATATGATCGCTTGTATATGACTTCAAACAAGCGGACAAATGGTCATATAAACGGAAAGAAAAAGAAAATTTATCTTAACGAGGGGACTGATATTGTTCCGATCGTCATACAACCCAGTACAACTGAAGAATCCCGTCCGCCTTCAATGTTGATAATTGAGGATGGGTATGTGCGGTTTCAAGCTGAAACTGACATCAATAAGATTGTGGATAACTATTCCAAGCAAAATGGTCAGACTGAAATGACCACATTCAGAAATGATGATGGAATTGTGAACTGTGCTTATATTCGTTCCATGGAGGATACGGTGAGGTTCCAAACCGATGTCACATCTTCTGGAGGCTTTACCCGGAAAAGTAGAAAGAGTAGTTTAGCAAGCAGTGGATTCTTTCGTCCACCATCTTCCATTAGTTTGGCAGACAGCATGGAGTCAGAAATAGACAAAGCATTTCAAAGTATGCGGCAAGACTCTCGACTAAATGCCTCCTCTCACAGTCTGCCTTCAAGAAGCACCTACAGCATAGAGGATAACTTTCAGGGTCCAGCCATTGAGGCTTTCATTGAACAAAGTGCAGGTCAAACTGGGGTCAACCTTCGAAGGTCAAGGTCGGCTCTGGGTGACCTTAACATTCACAGACCTGACTCCTGGCGCCAGAAACTGTTTCGGAGTCGAAGTGATTCATCAGGTGGGGTGAGAACGAAGGACGTTGACAGTATGAGGTACCTATCGTTGCTTGATCTCGAGAAACAACAGGATAAGAATGGTTCGTTTGCTTCAGCATCTGCCATTTCCAAAGACTCGGACACTAATTCAGTGGATAGTTTTCAGGATAACCAGCAGTCAACCGGCACTCAACAGAATGGAGATGTGGTCAAACGGTTACTTAAGAAAGAAATATCAGAGCCAGAGGAAATTGATGTGTAGATTGAAAATTTTTTTATCTGTAAATACTCACTGAACAATCTCAAACATGTTTTTCTTGCCAGTATAAGATTATTTTCCTTATTTACCTTCAATGATAATATATCTAGCTGATTGTAAGTATGAAATTGTCCCAACAAATATTGAAATACTTTGGAAACTCATTCCATATTTTGTTTAACCTCTTCTATTGTATTCATGTCTTTGTTTATAGTGCTGAATGAATAAGAATTTTTTTTAAAAATCTATTCAAAATAACTTTTTATGAGAATCTCAAGTCTGGACAAATTCATTTTTGGAAAAGATTGTTCTGTTATGAAAGAATTTGCAATTTAATTGGTATTTTATATCGATTGAAAATATTGACAACTTATTTGATTTATTGATTAATGCAATATTGTATGAATTGTCAGAGTCAAGAATGAAGCGTAAATTTTAATGTACATTTTGTGAATATCTCATCTACTGCTAGTCATCTTCATACAATTATATTTGATAATTATACCAGTATATACATTTTCACTCAATGAAAATTGAATGCCAAACTGACATTAAAATTCATATTTCAGAATTATTTATAATGATCATTATCGATATAACTTTGAAAGCAGTTTGCCATTTCAAATACTTGCAATACGATTACAAAGCACAACTGAAAGGACTTTCAAATAAAAATGTGTAGTAAATTTATTGTCTACAATTGGATCGGTTAAGATCTGTTTTATACTCCATATTTATATTTTTCTTGTTTTTTTCTGATTAACAGCTGTCCCTAAGAAGGAAAAAAGGTTTCTTTTCCCTCAATTTACGTTCTTAAAACCAAAAAGTCTTCTCTTTTATTAGTGTTTTTTTAAACTTTTAATGAGTATTTTTCATTTTGTTTTTATTGTTCAAAATTCTCTTATTCTACATTCATTAGTCAGAATAAAATCTGATAAATATTCATTCTTCTTTTCAAACAAGAAAAATATTATTCTTTGTTATCTGTCTCTATTTTTAAGTATAATAACATCAAATTGGTTTGATGCAAAGTTAGGAACAGATAACTCTAATTCTCCGTTCTTGCAACCAATGAGATCTGTCGCTGCGGCCACACACCCCGTAAGGTCAAGGTGACGGGCGGCCATTTGTCCCATCAGCATTAAGTTGGGCGTGGAAATCGTCTTTCGGCCGTCCTCATTAAATAACCTCAAAGATTTATTTGTTTAAGTGAGTTGGAGTAGAAAGGCAAATCATTTGACATCATGTCTGCCTAGATTTTATATTGATTGCGTGCGTATTTATTGTAGCATTCGGTCAAGAAAGCGGGTGGGGGCGAATGGAGTGTCTGGTCTTTCCATATACTATTAACAGAGGAACAATTCTATTCAGGGGGTGTTCTCAAAATTAAAATTTTTTTTTAATATTTCATGATCCGAGGGCCTGTGACACAGATATGTTATTTATGCATTCGGTGTTTTCATTGGCTGAAATATTGCCAGGTAGTTTAAGTTGCAATTTAACATCTAGCCGGTAGGGGCAACTGCTGGAAAGCCGGGAAACCTTTGTATTAAGACAGAGGTAGTATAGGAATTTATGACGGAGCACTCCTCTGTTGGGAGAGAATGATCAAAGTAAAGTTTACAGATTTTGTAAAAAAGATCATAGTTAAAAGTGAATAATTTATAAAAGCCTTTGCCCACATTCTTGAAATAACCAAAGATAATAAACTCCTTCAGATCACAAACTATTTCTCCTCTTGGAAGATTACAAATCATATTTCTATCCTAAATAATCAAAATTAAGACCTGGACAAAATGTAAACAATTCCATTTAGTCGTCATGTTATACACATTGAATCAAAGTGATTTTATGACTTAAAACCAAGATAAAGTACATTGTTTTAACCTGATTTCATGTGTACATACCCTTATTTCATTGTTGTTATATTTTATTATTATTGTTACATGAAGTCATGGTCACTGACTTGTCCCAGATCAAGATGGTAATTTCATTGATTGCATTATGTCCTAAAACAAATAAAATACACAGAAATATATTTCGGTTGGTTCTTTGTTGAAATATTTTAAAAGGATGGTTTTGTAGAACATTGTCTGTCTGAATGATGGGGGAAGATATAATTTAAACTTCTTACAGTTTAAACATATTTATTTCATTGAAGAATTGGATTGGTAAACATGCCATAGGCTTATGTGAATACCGCTCCAAGATACAAAATATAGTACATTTATTATATTTCGAATGGTGAAATATGCCATTCATCGGTGAAAATAAAACCCGTATTTTCACTGAGTGAAATAAAAATGGTATTCTACTCAGTGAAATGACGCAACAATCATATGACGTCGTCTGTGACGTCATGAAACAATTGAATGACGTCATGCAACAGCCGCGCTAGCGAAGCGTTTTAGCTTCTCAATTCATACAGTTATGGTCATTTACGGGGTTTTGGGAAACATAATAAATAGAACATTTGACATTTCTCGTCGAATACCATTAATATCTCATCTCGTGAAGTAGAAAATCATATATATTTACACTCGTGGCTACGCCACTCGTAAAAATATAAATTTCTACTTCACTCGATGAGATATCCATGGTATTCGACGAGAAATGTCAAATATCCTCTATGTCATGGTGATTTTATAATCTATGATATATATAGGCTATATACAGAAGCAAACAGTTCATTACAAATACATCCCACCAGGGGCTCGGCAACATTGACCGCAGTAGAGAACTGTTCTACACGTAGTCAGGTTTGGGTGCAATGCTGCACTGAATTTCAGTACAGTACCACCCATGCTTTGCTAGTTCCAGCTGATGCTCGCATTTCGATAGTTTTCTGATTTTTCAACAATGCAATGGCTGATTTTAAAATATCACAGAGTAGTATGAAATAAGTAACCATGTGATCTTGAGGTCAGATAACGGAAGTAAGGTTTAGAGGGAGAGTAGAATGGCTCTTCCATCAAATAACTTGCTGAAACGTATTTGAAAATAAATGTCACCAATAGTAGAACAGCGCTCTGTCTTCGGCAAATGAATTTCATGAAGAACAAGTGTACATGGCTCGGTAAAGCTGTAAGAATCATTTTCATTATTTCAAGTGATAAAATAGGTTTACATTCAAATGGCTGACTTTCAGTTTTCGTTTGATTAGGGTCACAGTTTCTAAGAGAGAGAAAATTTGTTTATTTTTGTCTCATCTTGTACATTCAATAAAACATTTCACATATATATACATTAAAAGATGTACAAGCCACCAAGAGGCTATAAGAGAGTTATATATATATAGAGTTTAAGTTACTAGGCCTGGCATTTATTTCGGAAACGACATGTAGAGACATAGCTACTTTACGGCCCCGAAACTCAGGTTTCTGTTTTGGGGCCGTTAAGTGGCTAGTGGAGACACAGCCCAGACATATTACGCATTTTTAGTGGACCATTAGGTCAGTATTGGTCTAACCAGTAGCTACTCTACGGTATGTAGGTCAGTGATTAGTAACATTTGACCTGAGGGCTCATTAGTACGCGATCTAAATTGTACACATTTGTCACGCGGAGGTGTCACATCCGGTATGTCCGTGATTGATAACCGCAACTCTCTTTTGACTCGGGAAGCGCGAATAGGTAATTATCAGATTCCACATTTGCTTGATCACCAAATCCTAATTACTCGGACCAAATAACAAATTATAGCGCCTCGTCGAAATGACATATGACAAATTATGGCACCTGACGGTCAGATTGGAGATGATATATCAATCGATAACATCCGGGTACTGGCACGGGCACCTGTCAAACATGAGTCGTGTCGATTGCACAAAGTTTCGCAATGTTACGGAACGTGGAAATGGCGAGGAAATTGTGTTAGTTACTATGGGTTCCCTATAACGAGTGACGGATTCTTGCTCGTAGCTATTTCCGAAAATGTCATCGGTGTTTTGGTGTTGGTAATTGCGTTTAAATGTGATACCAGATGATTTCATATGTTGCCCAAGGCTCTGTTCAGATACAACGTGTAAAAAGGCTTTATGTGCTCTAAGTGAGTTGTATGGCTGACGGAAACGTTAGAAATGAGTGGAAACTGTGTTATTACATCCTGAATATTTACCCTTTTACTATTTTCAACACTTTATAGAGGTTCAAAAGCAAGAAGAGATAGCCACCGGAACTCGTAGCAATTGATATATGATATGCTAACAGAAATACTGTATTACAGTAATATCATGAAATTATAACAATGTATGGACAATTATTGCTAATTTCAACATTGAGATATCCTATTGTTCATATAATAAGCCACGTGATGCTAAAATTTGAGGTGGTTCTTTACTTTTGGATTGTGTAAACATTCGAAACCAGGGATATTATAAGTGTTTGCTTTTTTCGAGGTTAATACAGTCTGATATTCCATCTTTGTAGAAGTGTCGCAAGACACTGATAATATCTCTATCGATTAAGTTATAATGTTATTTATTATTTTGTTCAGTATTTTTCTACCAAGACTCTAATGTATATAAACATAATCATGACGTAATACTCCATTGCATTTGTCCGCACTCGTGACATAGCAATATTTTATCCGTCTTAAACGTCCATGAATCCTCTTGTCTATAGTCTCTTGCATTCGTTCAGCTAGCGTAGCACACTCTGTATTCCGCGATAAAAGAACTATTTTATTAATGTAAGGTTTTCATGTTAATGACGTGACGTATATATAGATGACAAAGCATGACATCTAATGATCAACTAGCTTATGTGACGACAAAATGATAGATCATTATAAATACGTCAAGTCTAGTCTAGATTTACGAAGCTCTCTTAGCACTAAGATCGTCGTAAGTACCAAACAATAACATTGGCATACGGGTATCTTAGCACTAAGAGAGCTTCGAAATTCTAGGTCCAGATCTAGGCAGCCTTTATGATGGCATTACAAACATAATGACGACAAGTAGATATACGTAACGCCTATTTGTATGAGGAGTTGACGCGTCCAGCGATATGAATGATGATGATGTTAATGATGATGTATGATATGTCCGGAGTTGAGGACGCTCCCCATCCCCTTCACCTGGCGCCAGATCACGTGTCAATTAGGGACAGGGCGTGTGTCATCTGCTTTTATCGCCGGCCCGGGGCGTATCACTCGTGGTGTGTATACGTAATAACATCACCTTCGGCAGATAAGATTAGGGATTACATCCAGTGTGACAATCATCCACAATGCAATCAGGACCAATGGATTTTACTTAGTATAGAATATCGTAACATCGCCATGATAAATACAAAGAAGTTCATCATCCAAAATTCCCTGTCATATATGCTACGCTACTGACTTCAATAATCCCCTGAAATGGTTCTCTTTAGATGCATTAAATAATAGTCACCCCTCGAGGACAAGAGGCTGTATTTATCACTGTAAGGGTATACTTATGTTATGGACATTGATCTCAGTGATTATGATATAAACAACTAATGTAATGAGAGTGTGTGTCGAAGTAAATACCCAAACATGTGTCTGCTTTCTATTTTTTGTGTGTACACAAGTATTCCGCGAAGAGGTTGCGAAGATTCTATATAATTATTGACATACGATGTATTTGTCATTGCATCGCCACCGGAAGATAAGATGTACAGATCAATGACAGCTATTGACAAGCTAATGTCATCTGAATCGCATTACATCTGAACAATGACTTACGTAGCGCTATATTCTCTTTATTGGTTCCCTTAGAATATTTGCAAGAAGTTAAATGTTAAAACGTTACATTTCCTTGACTAGCATTATCTACATATTAATTATCAAGTATACTTCAGGTTTTCAACATCAATGTAGTCACATTTTCTTTACAAGTTAAAAATTCTTAATTCTCTGTTGACACCTCAAAAATCAACAACGAGAGCTTTATTATTTTTAGAAATTGTAAAGTTTCTTGTGAACCCTTCAACACAGAAACGTCTCTTTGCTTAAATATAACAAAAACTTGAAAGAAAGCAGTTATTTTCAAAGATGTGTCAATGCTAAACAACCCAAAAATATTCCCAACTTTTATAATCATGAAACCATATTTCCTGTCACTTGCTAAGAAAGGCAAACTTTCACATGAATGCATACCCCTGATGTATCAATACATGACAGTCCGTACCCTATGAGTTGCATTACTATTTTCCATCAGTATACTTTCCCTACTTACTGATCCAACTAGGAACAAAGTGAATAGTATAAGGGTATTTTCAGAGATACCTGTCCATCTTGGTGATGCCTTACTAAATTCCATCAGTATACTTGCTCTACTGCCATCCAAATTAGAAAGGACGGAAATAGCATCAAGGTCGTTTCAGAAGACTTCTCCATCGCTTCGAGGCACAAATGACCTTCTTGACCAATCGGACATTGGTCAGCTGAAGAATTAGGACAATGTCTGACCGGTGGTGCTGACAATTCCACAATGGAACGGAAGAGAACTAAATTAGGATGTTATTCATGGAAATTCGTCACCCCCGGGATGTCTATGGGTTTATTATGCTATCGATCTACAGAGTCTTTGGGTTCCTCTACTCAAACATTTATGGAAATAAGTCTTGGTGAGTATATTCTCGTTCAGAGATACTGCTTGTGTTGGTTAAGTGATGATTAGAAGCTATTCCCAGTGTCTCGTTAGTCTCCGATTGCTCCAGTGATTCGGCGATTAGTCTCAATAAAACGGCTAATATCGGATCATTCTTGTAAGAATAGTTGCTATTGACGCATTGAGAACGCTTTCTATTCTGACCACGATTCTAAAATGGACAGCTTTTGGATCTGTGAATATATATAAATGTAATACAGCATGCAAAAAAGTGTTTTAAACCATCTTATTTCAGAGATCTGCCAACAATCGTAAAGTTCTGAACACACTTTTATTAAAATTTCGAAACAAACACCCAGAATAGAGTAGTCCGGGAGTATCGAGAAGACACTTTCAAATATTTCCAGAAACAGCCAGCAATGAAAAAGACTTAGCGAATGAGATGAAAGTAATGTCTTTCGTGTTCTTGTTATCGATTTGTATGACCAACAATGGGAAAGATGTTATAATTATTACTAATGTAGGAAATACCAAAAACAGAACACGTAAGTTTGCAAGCCAGGATCTCAATCTTTAGAAAAACTCCATTGCGATCAAATGCTTTTTGATTTTTACATCTTGGTTGAGTTTGCTTTCTTGAACCGCATCCATGATAGTTATTTACTACAAGCTTCGTTTTGAGGAGAAAAACAAAGTTTCAAACGTTTTAATTACATATCATTGGTTTTGATTTAGATTCAATTACTGTCTGATAGAAAGAACCATTACGAAATCCACTGACTGTCCAGACCACATGAACTATGACTTGGCACACGACTTTATTCGACAACCTGTCTTTGTGAGCTGTGCAGAAATAGAAACCTGATGGGCTTAATTTCTTAAGGCTGAATGCCAGTCCGAAATAAAAATGTTGAATCCGTCCACGCAAAAGTGAACCCAGAATAAAACCACAAACGAAAGTATTTCAGTCTCTGCGCTGCTTTGGTTGGAATTACATCATTATTGTTCAAAAGGTTGTACCGAAATACAAGCATTGAACTGGTGCGGTTCCATATCTTTTCAGCCATTCTAAAGTGACACCGAGTTTGTTTCATGATTTTTTATTTTGCGTGAGTAATAGCCGAAATACCTTATGATCAGAGTTAAGGTAAAATCGACACCATTAATTTGCAACTGTATCTATAAAATGCCAAAAATGATGATATTTTCTTGTTTTCATTGATAATCGGAAAACGTCCATGTTAAAAATTATGTGTCAAATTAACGTGTATATTAGTTAAATAACCTACTTAACACTGTGAATCAATGTTTGTCTTTGTTAATACATTTCCGAAATTACGTTTGAATCATTGACGCGCGCCACTGTCCGGTTTTCGATCACAAATCACGACATTAACCCGTTTATTGTGACTATACTGGTCTGATAAGCATTAGGATTCTCATTTTCTGAAACAAACACTACTTCTCGATGAAATAACACCATTTATAAAGTTTGACATATTTGACTCCAACAACATACTATCCTTTAAGATCTAGACTGGCATATAGATATTTGCCATTATATTGCGATTGACATAATATAACTATACTCATGAATATAAGTGATTCGCAATCTTAATTGTTTTGATGTGTAATTCTTCATGTGGCTAATGGCATAACTCAGTCACTGACAAGGACAAAGTTCCCCACATACTTGGGTGGGATTAAGATTCAAGTTGTTAAAACTTAATTTGTCAATTTTTATGTTAAACAATCTACATTATATTGTGCTGCGCTGCTGAACAATCATCCGAATTTAAGAATAACCCCACGAAATCGGATACTAAAATATGCTTTCCTAGAATGCAAGTCTTCCTTAGCTTCGTGACTATCGAAATCCATTTTATCTAAGCTTCTCAGAATATTCAATTCACCTTACATAAATTCAACGCTTTTTTTTATATAACATCGTAAATTTCTTAAAGGATTCTAATGTTACGTACGAAAAGGTATGAATTTGAAGAAGCTATTTCAGAAATCAGAATTATTGTTTCAGAAACGACAAGAGAGTTTTTGCTTACACCTACGCTTTGATCTACAAAATATCATTCTATAGACATAAATCACCGGTAGCAACAACAGTTGTAAAGGAAATGTCAAAGACGATAAAAATACACTTGTATATCTCGCTAATCAGATTTCTTTTGTAACTTTACAGGCAAGATATGTTTAAGTTAAAATACCACACTACACCCACGTTACGTTAGAAACAGTTGTTGAAATTTACGTTGCTTCAAATCTATCATATTACATCGTTGATATGACACGATGATTTTACAACCAGCTAGAAAAGTTCACTTTTATCCATGTTCAATGTAAGAGTTTATATTCTCTTGCAAATAAGACATCCCGAATGCCTTTTCTTATGTCCAGATGTTCCAAAATAGGTCTGGGGCAAAACAGTCCAAGATTGACAGTCTATAAGAATTATGAAGGCAATTGAACGAATGTACAAGTTTATGCTGCGAATTTAAGTACCAGGCTTAACTTTACTATTATCATCCAAAATCGTTTTTCATTAGAGTTCAGGAACACTTCTGAGCAAAATAAGCTGTGATATATACAAAGATGCCATGACGTTATAGCATTGTGTCAAAGCACAGGTGCCAGACTCTGAATGTACAATATCACTGAAGTATATATACATGTAGCTATATAACATAAACAGGGTATGACAGAGTCATGTCTGCAAGGGGACCGGAAATGATTATACTGGTTTCCTGGCTCGATTACCCTATGTAAACTTCGTAGACAGATCCCAGTTCCCATATCCGTTCCCCTTGCAGATCTGTCTCTGTCGTACCTTGTTGGTATGAATATGTTATTTAGCTAGTAGTGAATACCTACATGTATATATAGAGTCAGGTGCTGTTGTGTCAAAGAGACAAAGTCATTTACGCGTCAATATATCTAAAAAAAACTACTTGTAAGCATCTGTTGTGCACTGCGAGCTGATAGTTAATAATGTCATTAATAAAACACATACCATGAACTACATACGGAATGAAGCTATGCTGGGGTATTGTGAAAAAATTCAACTCTACTTAAATAACATTTTTATGTAACTCCTGATATCTATATGCTGTGAAATTCAAATTGTGAGATAAATTATCAGAAAGGTTTATAACCATTAATATTCAACTATCGCCTAAGGCTTTGTGTTTCCAAATTAATATCAAGTTCATTAACCTTAAACAGCCTTTTGGAACTCCGTTCTGAATTAGCGCCTGTAAATTCCATATTGCCTGAGGCGTGGGATATATGATCTCAATCAAATAGTTAATTTAATACGGAAAGTGACGATTTGAGAATGTCAAAGTGAATATAATTCATAAATTGGAGCTTGAAAAGTAATCTTTCTTGTCAGAAGACCTAATATTACATTCTTACAAAGTTTTTTCCTGTATTCATCGGTGTCCTTGTTTGTAGTCAAGCGAGGACACAATCCATTAAGAGCGATGTCACAATGAGTAACAGTCCACAACTAATGCATAACCTACATGCATGCAATTAACTTTTCTCGTCCTCGCTGTTAGAGTCACACTTTCAACATAAATTACACATGTATTCTAGTAGTGACAGATAGGTCCTTCCTAGCTACGTCGCCTGTACACAGTTAGAGACCGAAAGTGAGCGACTTAGGTTTGAAATAGTATAATTAAATTATAGCGAAGTATTTTAACAACTTAATGACAAAACCATGTCCATCATCATCAAAAATATTTACGTTAGAAGTTTTTAAAAAGTAATTGAATAATTTTGAAAACACATTTTGTGTGTTTTATTTATACGGATGTGATTCCCTGATCGACTGAAAATATTGTTTTCGCTACATATTACGCTATGTTCGTAGAACACATGATAAGAGGGAAATGGTGAATTTTACGTACGTTTCAAATGCGATAGGCGTCGCTTAACCAAGCTTTATCAAATGTTGGGTTATATTGCAGTCCGATTAAAATCGACCGTGTTCCGAGAAAAAAAGATTTTAAATATTGACTAGAGCGGAATTCGAACGCACTCTGCCAGGTGCTTTCCTCTCGGCCCTTGATAGCGTACGTTCGAATCCCGCTAGAGGTAAGATCTAAAAAACCTTTATTCCTCGTAACACGGTCGATTTTAATCAGACTGGGTTATATTGCAAAACGAGAAAAGACTTCTCAAACAATGGAATAAATTTGAGGTTTTTTAAAGCGCTGTCATGTTTATGTAATGTTGTTTTGACAAAATATTTCGCTTAATATGTCTTCAAACAGTTATATGGTAAATATTACTTTTGAATTACAATCAATTTTGAATTATATCAATTATTTTAGATATATTTCCCAATGGAATTAAAGTTACAAATTCGCCATTGGTTACCGCTGAATACATGGAAGCAGCTTTGCTCAAGGAATCATTTACTAAGGTCCATTTTAACCATTTCTCGTTCTTAAAAACCTGACAGGTAATCTCGGCGAAGGATGATCAGTCGTACTTTGGGAAAGTATGTATGGGCAATGGCTTGATAAAAACACAGGGACTTGTATTGCCTAAAATGAGAATATTATTATATAATGAAAATAAGAAAATGATATCTCATCTTTATAACTACTATTTTTAAAGAAGAGATACCATTTTGTATTTCATTATATATCATTATTATTATAATTTTCGGCGATACACGTCCCTGTGGATTTTTATTCCTTCTTCCGTCGCTTACGGACAATCCTAACGAATGGGTAGCCCAAGCGAAATATCACAGATTTTAAGAGTGCTTCTTTCGAATAGTGAACCATCTTCTCTTCGTCGATTTTATCAAAAGGTATTTGGGAAATTCATCACCTAGCTCAGATATCTGGTTTTCTGTACGAGTCAAGGAAGGAAGTTCTGAAATGTTACAATATCCATGTTAATTTCGTTGATTTGTTTGACAAATATACAATTTATATAGGCCATTTAACTTGGGGGGAAAGAGCAACATACGAAGCGTTCTTATAATCTCTCGGTTTGCAATTGTTGCCTTCAAGTTAAAAGGAAATACAAATGTGACGAACTGATTCAAATTCATAAATATAACAAGAAAATTACTATCATAATAAAGATAATTACATAGAAAAGTACTTTTATTACAGAAAATGAAAGGGATGTATCAAAATTTGCAAATTTGTGTAAATGCTTATCAATTTACTTTAGATTGATCACATTTTTATACTTTAGATGTATATTTCAAGGAAATCGATAGTTTTTGTTTTTGATGCAATCTCTTATTCCTAGGAAAATAACATTTTACCTGCATGTATAGCTGACCACAGCAGAAGATAATATAATATACCTAAGTTCAAAACTGCCATTTCCCGTCACGCACCTTTGCTAGTTTGACTTTCTTTAATGTGTGTCACAAACAACACAGTTAATTAACCCTATCATTTGTCTAGGTGATTTCCTGTTTATGTCTTAGACGTCTCATTTTCATTAATTGAATAATATAGCGATTTTTACATTTACAAATTAATGTTTATAGATTTCTTTACACAGTACATGTAATGTAATCAGTTGTTTATGGACTTAGAAGACATTTGAAATTATGCTAATGTGAATCGTTCAAAGATTGATAACGAATAATGTTTATTTAGTCCTAAATCGAAAATCTAGAGTATTATTTTTAATGCTGTGGTAGTATTCAAACAAATGGAAACTGTCATCTTGTTAAAAGATTTAAGTTATTCTACAATTGTAATGTTTCAGAAAAGTAAACAATCGATATGATGTAAATTAAATTATGTCTTTGTGGTTTTTTTGTATTAGAGCTTGAATTTTATCAATATAATGGTTTTATCGATATTATGTGTTTCATAGGCCTCTATCCTGGGCTGATGTTGTCTTCTGTACATGGTGCCAATTTTCATGTATATAATATGTCAACATTTGCGTGACACATTAATAAAATAATATCTCTCTCTCTCTCTCTCTCTCTCTCTCTCTCTCTCTCTCTCTCTCTCTCTCTCTCTCTCTCTCTCTCTCTCTCTCTCTCTCTCTCTCTCTCTCTCTCTCTCTCTCTCTCTCTCTCTCTCTCTCTCTCTCTCTCCCATAGGTACAGTTCTACTACAAGAGCAATAGCATAAAATCTTGAAACAATACATGGAACAATAGTGGAATTAGAAAACCAAATGAATGAGCATTGGGCCAAACAACCCGTCACACAGAATGCTTTGTCTTAATCAAACGACTTGGACTTTGAGGAAACAACATGTGGAAATGGTCTCGTGACGTCTTCTGATGTATCACCATGGTAACATATGAACAACAAATAAATCGTACTAATGTTCGTGACTACATAAATAAAGGACATTATTTAAGTCAGCGTATGTCACCACAGGGGTTTAACACAGCTGATGTATTCTTACATTCTGTACCAAAATATACAGAAGTTTTATATCAATTGTTCCTGCAATTTCTTCTTCTTTCACTTCTTCTTCTATATATTTTTGATACCAATATCAATTCTAATGATAATGACCATAGACGGTATTGTCTACCTTTTAAGCGCCATCACAAGAGGAATTCTTTTCTTTAAGGAACACTTTTTATACATAGTGTTACACTTTGAGTAGAACCAGAATACGATATATTGATAGATAAATTTAAAAATCTAAAACATCTAACCAATTCCCCCCAAAAAAACCAAATATAAGCCAATTAGCAATTTTCGATGATAATCGAAAATACAGGCGTATGTATGCACAGAACCCGAAATCAAATGTAAAATTTACACGAATACCAGTTAAGTGAATTACTATCAACTTCTAATTATCGTCAGCCTTTCTAAGATAAGCGCCAACATTTCGATTGACTTATTGACACACACCATTATCTGATTTTCGGCCAAACACAAGACTTTATACCTTCATACTTTAACTTTACTAAACCGCTTAGCTTTAAAGTGCTTCTATTCAAACCTAGCAGGTAGGTCTTGATAAAATGACACCACTAAAAGAGTTTGACATGCATATGTGACTATAAATATAACTAACGGAGTGGATCTTCGATCTGGATAAAATCTTACTTTTCCACCTCAAATCACGAATCGATGACTGGCTTGTCGTCTTTCTCCCATTAATTAATGAAATCTACTGTTACGTTATAAGGCGCCATCGATCAAGACTATCATGTTATTGTTAATGAAGTTACTTATACAACTATGACTTTTTATATATATTATTTGCCATATTTCATCAATTACGTTATACTTTACTTATGGTCCTTCAGTTCGACCACTGATACATATTCAGTATGTAGCTAAACGGTAAAAAACGCGGAGATTTAGTTAACCCTTTCACCACAAAACGTCTAAACGCCTCATATCAGGCAAGTAGAGGTGAAAGAGTAATGAAGCCAAAAGCTCGTGTTTCCAAACATTTCAGACACTAGTTTATTTCCATTATCGAATACATGTATAAACAATAACTTTGACTTAATGAAATATAAGTTCGTGTTTGTTATAGTTAATCAAAGAAAAATGTACCAAATGAACTCAGACAAGTTTGGATAACAGTTCTCTTTCATTCCTGCATTTAATTAAATTACCATTATGTTAACCAAAGCAAAAAATATCAAATATACAAAGTCAACAGATCTCATCCATTCCTGTTCTCAATTCATTGGAGGTTATGTTATTCCGAAAATAAAAATACATGATTGTGACAAAACAGCAGCAGCTGCGAGGACGGTGGTAATGTGATTAATGCAGAAGAAAAAGTCATTGAACAAATAGGATACTTCATTTACGTAAACGGGTTTAAATGTCACAGTCGACAGCGAGTGGGAGAAAGACAGAGGTGAGGAGGGGCGGATGGAAGGGGGGGGGGGGCGTAGGACTTCGTGTGGGGGAGAACACTTCGAGGGATGGTAGACAGATAGTTTATTTTGGTCTCACCTCGTACAATGCAAAATGAAATACATTAAAATATACATATAAATTACATAAATAACCAAAACAATACATATACATGGTAAGCCATTTCCACTGGTGAAGTCAGATTCCCTTCAAATGGCAAACCTTCGGATTTATTTATTCATGTTTAGGCTGCCGTATTAATTCCGATGAATTCAGACTTTGAAATTTAAGAGATATGCTCCCTTCTGATTGGATATAACTGATTTACAGTCCATTAAACCCTGAACTGTAGCTTAGAAAGTATAAACGACGTGTTTTTGCGTTTACACAAAATGCTGCCTTTTGATCGGACGATACAAGGTCAGAACTTCTTTATCGATGTAGCATTGCGCACTGATGAAACCACAATAACATGCTGTTTTCACAAATATGTTTTTGAAAGTGCCTCGATATGATTAAATTGAATATTCATAAGTGATTGAAACAGTTTATTTTAAAAACTTAATTAAATTATTTCAATAAACCTAACTATGAACCGCTTCATGTTTGTGATTTCACATGAGTGAAGCGGCACTAATAAGACAGTTGTTTTGCTAAATTTAATAAAATTTAATTTCAAACTTTATTAATTCAAATTTTCAAATTTAACAGAAGTTGAGAACAAGCAAACAACGCGTAGTTTACAGAAAAGATTATAAAGGTACTGAACTCTGAACAAATCTACATTGATAATGTAGACCTGACGTTCAACCACCCAAAAAACTTAGCCTAAAACTCCCGACCATTTCAATCATGCAGTTAGAAAGCGCCGAACTGTAATCCCTCGCCCCCTCAAAAATGTATTCAAATTGTCTTCAATCTTCCCGTATGGGTCGATATTCAGAACTTGTAACATGAACGAGAAATGAACATGATGAAGCGATTCAGCTGTCTATAGCAGACAGATCAAGATCATTTCGCCATTTCATTTCTGACGATCACCAAATTTGGCACCGAGTTCTATTTCTGGCCCCTTGTTGTAGATGATGTGTCTGTTTATGAAGCATGAGGCAAGTATTGGTCTATTTCGGTCTGGGAATCTAATGAACGCTCCCCTCAAGTCCCACTAGACGCTGCTTTATACCCTCCAGTGCTGTTTGTCAGCGGTTCAAAACTGACTCGGGGGCAGACTGAATGACTTCTTAACCCTTCTCTGTCCCCACATTCTACGCTGATTCAGGGTTTGTAGGCGTATAGGTTCAAAACTGACTCGGGGGCAGACTGAATGACTTCTTAACCCTTCACTGTCCCCACATTCTACGCTGTTTCAGGGTTTGTAGGCGTTTCTAGTATTGTATTGAAATAAACTTCTTGATCTGTATTTTCGGTCTGTCTGGATTGAAGAAATAAAGAGCCTAAATGAAATGCGTATCTTCTGTGGTCACTTATGGTCCTACGCGAAATGTTTATGGGTTCCTAGTACTACGCAGTGGCGGATCCAAGGGGGGGGGGGGGGGGGGGACTCTGATGCATTATAAACCTTTACTCAATACACAATACCTGCAAATGGTTCTCGATGCTAATCTTTCAACATTATCAGTCTTTCATGTTGCTCAGATGTTTGAATGGAAACAGTGGGGTTAAATGCCTTGAAGATATTACCTCGTTCTGCGACTATTCCATTAAGGCGTGATGAGTGAGTGATCTGACACAATCCCCTTATACCATTTATACCATTTATACCATTTTCTAGCCAACATCCCAATATCATTTACACCATTTTTACAACCAATAACACCTCCTACCATTTTCTAACTGACATCTTATTATACCAATTTCCTGCAAATAACACAACATAACGTTTATATAGCCAACATCCCCTTAAACCATTTGTAAAAAATTCTAGCCTACAGCTCCTTACCCCAATTTCTGACATTTAATTTTATAACCAACAACTCTTTATACAATTTTCCTGGCCGACATCCATTTATACCATTTATGCAAATTTTAGCTGACAGCTTATCATAGAACTACAATTTTATATTAAACAGCTCACCATAGGCCTACAATTCTGTATTAAACAGCTCATCATAGGCCTAAGATTATGTATTCAACAGCTCATCATAGGCCTACAATTCTGTATTCAACAGCTCATCATAGGCCTACAATTCTGCATTCAACAGCTCATCATGCATGGGCCTACAATTCTGTATTCAACATCTCATCATAGGCCTAAGATTATGTATTCAACAGCTCATCATAGGCCTACAATTCTGTATTCAACAGCTCATCATAGGCCTACAATTCTGCATTCAACAGCTCATCATGCATGGGCCTACAATTCTGTATTCAACATCTCATCATAGGCCTAAGATTCTGTATTCAACAGCTCATCATAGGCCTACAATTCTGTATTCAACAGCTCCTCATAGGCCTACAATTCTTCATTCAACAGCTCATCATGCATGGGCCTACAATTCTGTATTCAACATCTCATCATAGGCCTAAGATTCTGTATTCAACAGCTCATCATAGGCCTACAATTCTGTATTCAACAGCTCATCATAGGCCTACAATTCTTCATTCAACAGCCCATCATGCATGGGCCTACAATTCTTCATTCAACATCTCACCATAGGCCTAAGATTCTGTATTCAACAGCTCATCATAGGCCTAATATTCTGTATTTAACAGCTCATCATAGGCCTACATTCTGTATTCAACAGCTCATCTTAGGCCTACAATTCTGCATTCAACAGCTCATCATGCATAGGCCTACAATCCTGTATTCAAAAGCTCATCATAGGCCTACAATTATGTATTCAACAGCTCCTTTTTTCTGGCTATCTGCTCTTAAAGCATTTCTAACTTGATTACTGTCGCTTTGACATTTTCGGCTTATTTAATCAAATCAAAGCACCGGGTAACATCTGAGATGAGACAATGCATTTATACTGTCTGAAAGAAGAGTTGAATAATCAAATATTTTATGGTTTGTGCTTTCTAAGAACTGATTATAAAAAGATAAATTATATTTCCGCAACAACGAATTGCGCCCCGTTCGTCCGTTACATGTTGTGTTCGGCTCATAACTTGCCATTCATTTTAATTCAAATTTGGCCAAAAAAGAGTCACTCCGTGGTTTTCATAACATATTATTTACCTTTGATACGAACCTAAATGTCATATGTGGTGATATAAAATCAAAATCTTTTACATACAGGTTAATGGATAAAGTATATAATACTAAACAATACTAAAACAGTGTGCCATCTGTGGGCGATAAAGGTCGACAACGTTAGCTTGTTGTTATTCTTGTGCCGAAAAATATTCTGTATCGTGTCTCTGTTTCTTTTAATTGATATTGGAGGGAACTGAATGTGATGATAAGGTGATGTATCAAATTTATAGAGTATATACTTATATTCTTATATCATTTCATTCTCATTTCAATAATAATTTTCTAAAGATCAACATATCAACATTATTGGCCACCTTAAGACCTGGAATTTTTCTTTGATGATCAATGAATCTTTGAAAAAGTAATTCAGATAAAAAGGGATTTCACATAATAACTTGTGGTTTCAACCACGTTGTTGACTTCGAAACAGATCGAGAATTTGATCATTTTAGATAGGGATCAAATGACTTCTTGAAGGCTGTTCGGATGGAAAATTAGTTTTCTTTTCCGTAGGCGTAGTTTGATTCTCCAATGTTATCTCCCGACCTTTGAAAAAGATCATTTGTCACAATACATCTTCTGTGTGATTGATTTTCTCAGCTTCGATGTCGCCTATAGTTACATTTGATCCAATTTAATTGTTCATTTGTCTTCTAGCATGTGAAATGTTCGCAAGTAGCTCATAAAACATGATACATTCAAGAACGGATAGAAACTACAAGACTTGATAGCATTTTTTTTTTAAATCCTTGAAGTCCTTCAATTGTCAAATTGTACAAAAATGGATGGCAACCAAACCAAAGTGTAAACCTAGATCTAGCAAATATCGGGTCAAAATAATTCTCGCTGAAAAATGTTTTTGCTAAATCAAAATTTTGTTAAGTCTAAAAACAAAGATATCACAAATTCTTTAGAAATACATACTATTTGGATAGAGATTATGGCCTGATGGGTGGGTTGGTAGACTTAGGTCCAGTTAGGATGATGGTTTCAACTCTACCCGTGACATGAATGTTTCCTATCGAGATAATGTGACTAGCAATTGGAAAAAGCTGTAAAACTTTGGTCCTGTTAGTACCCGAGGGTATGGGTTCGAAACCATCAAATGGACCGAACCCCAAAAAAAGTACATGTATTTTTCCTACTGCAGATTGTATGATCAACAGCTGCATACCAAAAGTTTGTTCACATACCACTTTATCGTAGTGCAACTATCAAGTAATTTGGGTTTTGTTTGGACATCAATAAAATAACTTTCACAAAACTGACAATGAATCACCTATTGTCCAGGTGTAAAACAGCCATTCTTTAAATTATTTTGGGATCGTCTTATCTCTCGTGCAATAACCAAATTTTAGCATGATGAAATAGACAGAAGGGGTCATATTTTCGAAATTCCAATTTCCTGAAATTTCGATTAAGATATTCTAATTCTAATCTCTGAGAAAAATATCAACACAGTAACATTGACTTAGTGCATAAGAAACATGACTCGGGTCAAACTGCTATGGATAAATGTTGGGTATGATATACAATTATGTCAAAGTACAATGGAACTCCTCTTTTGTATTGAAAATTCAACTTTATACGTTTCTTTTTCGTAAAACTATTATGTTTCAGAGATATCCCAAATTACATGATATTTGCACTTGGATACGCAGGTATCTGAACAAACTTTCGGTATGCAGCTGTACATTAAACAACGCTAAATTGTCACATTCGCGTAACTATATATTAACTAAAGATGACAAAAGGTTCTTACATGACCCTTTATGAAATCGGTGTCATGAAGATACACAATGATGCCCTTGTGTTCCAAAATTGTAATGAAAGTTATGTGAATAACCGGTTCCATGAAATCGTTATTCACGTTCGCCTCTATTCTCTCAATTGATGTTACTTTACAAGCTATCTGGATACCGGTCAAATATTGGCAAACCTTACATACGTATAGAAATATGCAGGTAATGATTCAAATATTATGAAAGTCTGTATAATCCATAACTGTCTGAAGAATATAATTATCAATAATTATAATTTTTTCCCATACATTGATTATTTTCTCTGATTCTATCTCAATAAGCATCATTGTTATTTTACCTGTTTTTATCTGTAAAACTAGATTCGACCGAGATTCGTCTATTTCTGCCCAAAAACCTAATCTGCTAGCATGTATCCCTGGTTTGAAATATTTATCAAGATGATTTCAGACATCTCCAACTCTCTATGAGTAATCGATGTACAATCAAAATATAGTTTTTCGGAGACATAACTTAACTTTTCATTGATACAGCGCGTGATTTTTTATGTTAAATTCTTGAGCAGTGAGGCTCACTATCGAATGGTGACGTCACAGTCACATTTATAGGCATCGGATGCAAAAATGCTTTAGGTTTTCAAAATTGATAATTTTATCATATGTTTTAGTTGTATGTTTGTTCATATTTCCTGAACTTTTGTTTTGAATCAAATGTTACAAGTCCCTTAAATAGAACTTTAAAGAAATGTCCGAACCATGGTCAAAACTACCCGAACCAAGGTCATTTTGACAAGTTATCAATATCTTAATATTTGCTTACCGTTACGCTCTAAAATAACAAATATTTTCTAAAAATTGGACTATTTGGTTGTTTCTCTTTGATTATGAATATAGTTTAAAATATGTAGTTTAGCATTTTCTACATTTCCACGCTAATTTCCTAACCTGCGAGTCAGATGAAGGGCTTCAGATTCTTTGGAAAGCTTCTAGTATCAATCTCATCTTGCATAATTGTCCCAGAAAAACACAAGCATAAATAGCCATTGTTTAAACAAGATTAACTGGCATACTTTTATGACATTGGAAAGGCGTTAGTGTTGATAATGGAGAAATATTGGCCGAATGTGTGAAGACGACAGGTTCATAAAATTTTGTCAAAGATAGTCATTTTCAGTTTATGGTACCAAAGTTCGTAAAATGAAACTGGAGTTCGAAAAGCTTTTATGGCAACACTTCATATAAGATACGCTCAATCAGTTACATGTTTGAAATATTAGTTTCCAGGCAATTTTGAAATTTTCTACGGAAGAATCACTTATGTTTTTAAAATTCTCAAACAAATATTTCCCTAATGCACAAACTTGGAGAATACATGCACATCATGCAAATACACATGAACAAGGCTTAGAATAATGCATAATATGATTTTCGATTTATATTATGGATAAATGGGTAGTTGATGTATGCACATAGAATACTCCCTGGCTGACAAAAGCTCAGAGACATTTAAGACTTGAAGGTTTTATTTTCTCATTTGAGAATAGAGTGGAGACTTGTCTGATGATAATTGAGTTTGTACATGTCCAGTTTAAGACACACATCAGATCTGACAATAAACACAGACAGAACTATTGAAGATGAAGTCAGGGTCTCGCTGAAATCTCCATAGGATTTATATTTTGAGTTTTTAAGAGTATCAAATGTCACATTTCATAGGAACGGGGCATGTACCATTTTGGCACTGATTAAGGGAGGATGCAGTGTTTGTTGGAGGCCAATTTTACAGCTCCCATCACAATTAATTTGTATATATGAAATTCATTTTAAACAAGGCGAACAATCGGGGGCTTGTTGCAAACTGGCTGGTTTATATTATCGCCGTGGTAACTGATGGTGACACTAATAAGTAAGGAACTATTCGTTCCAGGCAGTTCATTCTATGTTTCATAATCCCTTCTCTGTGCTATAAAGGTTTAGGCTGATTAAAGGGCAATAAGTCATACCTGAAGATATTCCAGTCTGGTGAGATGTGTAATTTCACAGTGCTCTCCCGGCAGTCTCACCATCAGGGAATATCAGTTTAAATATAGACCACAAAGTCAATTACGTAAATGCTTAATGATGGTAATGACGTGCATTTTCATCAAGTCGCTCTCGAGGCAGTGGATAATAGAGAGAAATTGTCAATGATAGTTCTCTTGCTACGTGCAGAGATGAGTGATATTGGTATTATATATCAGAAACCATAGGTTCAAAGTGAAATTAAAGTAATATGTGAATTTGAAATACTAAAGAATTTAGTAAATTTGTTTAATTGGTCAAAAAGTGAAGATTGTATAAAATTAAAGTTATTATCACCCGTATTAGGCTTCTTAGAGGCTTTCTTGCCGAAAATAGAGAACTTTGCTCTGTCTGCACAAAAAATTAAATTAAAAATAAAATCGAAATTCGGTTCAGAAGAAGTTAAAATGAGTTTATCTCCAAACGTTACAATGGTGATCCTAAGTTTATCCTGTGATGAAAGTCAAATGAGAACGCGAAACACGTGTGACTTAGAGCGTGTACTTTATGGGTCTCCCTTAGAGGTTGACTGATGAATTTAGAATGTTTACATTTTTGGAAAAGTTCAGTTTCCTATTAATCAACAGTTTCTGATAGTGGAATTTCAACATCAATACGTTGTATTCAACATTTTCTTCTTTATGAATTCATTTACTTTTCTTTGATATTTTATGTTTTCTATAAGCCGAACTCTTCCCAAGGAACATGATAAAGCTAATGATCATTCCTAACTAAGGGAATGTTGAATGTTTGTCCAGGAAATCAATGTTAGAAGCTCAGAAGTTTCCTGCATTGAACAGATCAAAATGATATATTGGATCGAAAAAAGATCTTTAAGACCTCCAGACAATTTTCACAAAAATTCTGCTGTCTCAACAATTTGTGATTGATGTCATGAAGAGATCAATGTGGCAGCTGTTTTTTTTCCTCTGCGGATTTTTCTCGATGGTGGTTTCATGTTTGTCCTTCAGCAATCAAAGTGTTTGATGCAAGACTGTCCACTGAATATCAAAGCAGTGGAAGTTTATTTGAAGAAATAAGTATTTTGTTACTGAAAACAAAATGCGAACATTATTCAGAAATGAGTTTTCAGGTTGTAAGTATTTTACTCAAACTATCAAAATGGTTACAATGACCTCAATCACAAAATTGATGTATCAATTGATTTGATGAAAGTAATGTTTTATATTTCTTAAAGATATTTTCATAATGCTCAATCGAAGATCGAGATCAACATGATCTGGTTTTATTAAGTTGCGTACTTACCTAAGTATAAACCACAATTTTGATTTTTGTCTCATCAAAGTTAACATTTCGACATAAATAAATATAGAATAAAGTAAGTACCCGTAACCACGGTGACATAAAAAGAAACTACACCAAATGAAGCATTGCATTGAAGCAGCCAGTTTAGACAGCCCGTGCAACGTTTGGTGTTTTATCATAAACAAATAAGTCTTGGATGTTGAAGTCAATGGGAGTCTCATTACGTCAGTCTGATTAATAACCATGTTAACCTATAAAAAATTGCATCGCAGCTCGTGACTGTACAATTGAAAGACCACAGGGGTTCCAAAACCGCATTATATTTGTACAATTGATTAAAACGTTGATTGAAGTTTTCTATCAGTAAATTAAGGAAACTTTGCTTACACTAGATCATGTTCGTTGGAATGTCTTTACCGTTGTACCTGAATTTCCTAAAAATGGATCATATTTTAAAACATAAAACTATAAAACCAGATGAACCCTACCCCTAGGCATGACCTCTTGACAGCTGAACCAAATCCTTTTCGGTTCGTTTCTTGTATTATACAAAATAACACCTTTTTAAAGTGACACAGAGTATGTTTCAGGATTTTTTATGTTCCTTAAATAAGAGCCAAATTACCATATGTCATCATTTAAGTTTAAATCGCCTACCTAACTCGCTCATTTATCTCCCAAATTAAAAAGTGTGCTATTTTTACGTTTTACATGATAAAAACGGCCATATATATGTAAGGACGTCTAAATTATACGTTCATTTTACATGCTCATTAGTGAAAAGTCCTAATTAATACTACCAGTCCATATTTACATTTGTGTCTGATGTAAATAAGTTTCCGAAATGACGTTTAAGTCATTGACGCGTGTCACTGTCGAGTTTTCGATCTTCGACTTTAACCTGTTTTATTGTCACTATGCTGAACTCATAACCACTAAGATGCTTATGTTTGGAAACAACCACCACTTCTAGATAAAATAACACTATTTATGAAGTTTGGCATAATTGACTCCAACAATATTGTCTGTGGCCTCTTTAATTGTTTATTAAATCACAGTTTCAATTACAGACTAGATTCTCTTTCAGCAAAGTCTGGACTTATAAGTACATATGAGAATTTCAGACCAAAGTTAGAAATATTTCAGAAACTGATTCTAGTCTTTAGTTAGTTACACAGAACAGGTGAAGAAAGCTTAAGATTTGAAATCTCGAAAACGCCTTTAATAAAAAGTTCATTGTACAAATTGTAATGGATTAACAGAAACAAATAGAAAGTAAACCTTAAATCGACTGGGCCTAGATTTTCGAAGCTCTCTTAGTGCTAAGAAAGTCGTAGGTCAATGTTAATTGATGGTACTTACGACTATCTTAGTGCTAAGAGAGCTTCGGAAATCTAGGCCCTGGTTTATAGAAATCTCGGTGTAATATATTGTTATCAGGCATATTTAACCTTAAATGTGAATGGATATTAGTGTTGTTGACTATCCATGATATATTTGCATTTTAGCAGTTGCAAATCATTATGGACAATCTTACTTTGGTATCATATTTTGCATTCATTTTTTTCAGTAAAGCTTCTGCGACATCATTCATTTATTAAAACCTCCATTATGAATAACACATTTGGCAGTCTGAGATTTTTCTGAGAAATAAAGACAGAAGTTAAATCTTACAAGATTTGCATACCAATGTATCTTTCAAAAGGCTGTTGAATTCAATTTGTCTTGTACATGCTTGATATGGTCAAATCAGTGTTGATGATAATTTAGAAGTATTTCATTCCATACCAGACGGGAATCAACCCTGATGTCTTCACTGCCCTCCTCATCAAGGTCCTGTTCAACTAATACAGAATACTTACCAGAATCATCCTTACTAATTACTTCAAGCATCATCATAAATTAATGAGAAACTTTGGCTATCGACAGTCTGATCGTAGTTCACCCATTTCAAACATTAAGAAACTTCAAAACCATATAAGGATTGATAACACCGTGTCAGTAAGTATATTTCTTATTTCTATCTTTTACCGGAAAACGGTGATTAGGGACTTCCTTCCTGAAATATGTATTCGAGTAGTGTCTTCACCCTTACTGCATGGGTCGAAGTTCACAAGTCGGGCAATGAACAAGTATTGTAAATGATGAAAGCAATTCTGCTTTCATAAATCGCACATTGCCTTATTTTATTTCTGACGTAAACCAAATCTGGCACCAAGTTCTATTACTGACCCTTGTTGTCGTTCTGATGTCTGTTTGTGAAGCATGAGACAATTATTGGTCTATTTTGGTCTGGGGGAATCTAATGAATGCTGGCCCGAAGTTCCAGTAGACCTGCTCTTTGCACCCTCCAGTGCTGTTTGTCAACGGTTCAACGCTGACTCAGTCCGATTGGATGTCTTGTTAACCCCTTTACTGCCCTAGTATGCCATTTTCTTATAAATAATTATCTTATTACTTCTTTTAAACGGATTGCTGGAGTATAGGAGTGTATTTAACTGTATTTTTTCTGGAGTTTTTTTTTATAGGTTCTTCATATAACAAGAATACATTTAAAGTCTTTAAAAGTTTTATGTATAAAGATAAACAAGACTATTTGGATGACCAAATTTTTTATAATGAAAGAAACCAAACAGTTTCAGTAGATATTTTTCATTGGGTTAAATATCAGGAAAGTGAAATCATTTCCTGGCAATTATGCGTTTTTTGTATCAAGACAGCTTTACTGAAGACTTGTTCTATTTCTCATTGTAAGTAGCATTTACTTTCCTACTTGCCAACATCTCCTTATACCATATTCAAGCCTACAGTTCCTTAAACAAGTTTCTAGCAACATCTCCTTATACCATTGATATCAACAAGCAACATCGCCTTATACCATTTCTAGCTAACAGCTCCTTTCACATTTTCTAATCAATATTTCTCAGCTGAAAACCATTCTTACAGTCTGCGCAACGAATCCTTTATACCATTTCTAGCTTACAGCTCCTTATACAGTAGTATATATGTAGTATCATTTTATAACAAACGACCTTTTTTGCCATTCGGTAGCCATTATCTTATTATACCATTTCAAGAGCTATGAAATCAGCAAATCAATGTTGATTGAATTTCGATTAAAGCTCTCTCCATGTTAATTTGTGATCAATATTTACACTTTTCGTTAATGGTATGGATATCTACATTTTGCAACCTACTCATGTGTATGTTAATGTTTCTGATATTTGAAAATGACCAAGAAGGTCTTGATCTTTCTATATTGCAGACATGTCTAAAATGTGAGTTAACTGTTGCCGTGACATTTCTTAATTATAGTCCTATGTTGCATATCAAAGCAAGTAAAGGTAGGATCTCAGAGAAGAGTACAATAATCAGTTGTTCTGAGATGATTTATAAAAACTGACTATGAACAGGAGAGTATTTTTTTTATCAAGCTGACATTTGAGAAATATTCCGTAACATGTCTCTGCTTCTTGTGACTGAGATATGCCTGAATGTCATACAATGCAGATGTATCTAATTTATACTTATTATGTTAACTTACCAAATACAATAACAATCTTATGATTGTGCACTGGGAAGAACAGCATGATATGAAATAGTGATTCAGATAAAAAGGGATTTCACATGATAACCGGGTGGGTCCAACCATGATGTTGACTTTGAAACAAATCGGGCTTTTTTTGGTTCAAGTTTTAAAACACATAGGAATTAATCTTAGATTCTTTTGGGATGGAAAACTAGTTTCTTTCCTCCGTGGCATACATTGATTATCTCGTGTTACTCTTGACCTTTGCAGAAGATCATTTTCCGCAACGTGATCCTTGCGTGATTTGTTTTCTTAGTTTTAATTTCAATGACATTTGCATTAAATCCAATGTTATTGTTCCCTTGTTTGTCTTCTAGTGTGTCACGCTGACAACACTAACACATAAAAAGCACAGACTTGCAAGCCGTAATAAAATGCAATGCGTTATAAGCATTCAAATAGAATTTTTCTGAGCACGCCAAATTGGGTTGCATCACTTTGTCAATAAATTTTGTTTTTCAAATTTGTTTTCTTTCATCATAATATCATCTGGGATTTTTGTCATGTAAAGAAAAGGTAGAACTATTCAGTGTGTGTTAAGTATACTTGACATACTTTATGACATTGTTGATAACGAATATATATGGGATGGATGTGTGAAATGAATAGGTTAATACCTTCGTTAGTGAAGAAACTCTGTTTGGTTGTCTTACCATCTTTCTCTAAGGCTACAAGATAATATGTTCTTTCTGTAACTAAAACTGAAATTAAAAATATTTCCATGACAACCCGAAACTTAAGATACGCTTAATCAATGGCAATTTTTCAGGAAATTATGAATTAGATAATAAACATTGTCATATACTCCAATTTTTCAGAAATATGTAAATACTTCATGCAAAACTGATCCACTGAACAATTTCCCAATGATTGGATTTAGTATAGCATGTGATCCTGCGTGATATATGGAGATTAGATCATGTCCTTGCTTGCCATAAGCTCCAAGACTTGGCTAGTGTGACGACTTGAGATTTCCATTTCCCTATTGGTGACGAGAGTAGAGACTTGTCTAATAATAATTGACGTTGAACTTGTAGATTTTAAGACGTAAATTGGACCTGACAATAATCTCAGAAAGAACAGATGATGAAATATGATATATGGAATGTTTTTTTCTGAATTCTGAGACAATTTGACATTTCAAGACTGAAAAAAACCAAATGTGAAATAAACTAATTTGGGAAACGTAGAGACCAATCTGATATATGACTTTTTAAAAAAATCCAGTCAATAAAATTATTCGCATTCAATGTGACAAAACGGGATCAAATCCAGTTGTCATGTTTGCAGCTGCTCAACCATTGCGGTAATTGACGGTAAACAATTTAGAAAACAAGTTTTACAGATTCTAGATTTGTCATATCTGTAATTTGTCATCACTTCTCTGCATTAGAAATATTTCAGAAAGAACAATGTCATACCTCGATATACTCATATTTTGTTAGATTGACATATAGTGCAAATTGACAGTGCATTCCCATCATCAGGCCATATCGGCTTTCATCATATAAGTCTAACGTGTGGCATTATGCTGGACATAATGTGCCCATTAATTAAATCTCTCTCCAGGCAGGGTGAAGTGGATAATTGAAGGAAGAGGCCAATTATAGCTCTTCCAGCCATGTACAGAGATGGAAAACAAATTTATTCTTTAAGGGAGGACAGATTGTTCCTGATTGAGTTATATATGTGCAAGGACGTTAGGCGTCTAAAACCTTTAACACTTTAAAAAATAGTATATTGTGTGAAAAAAGTAGATACATTACTTATGACTGTTATGCAGAAAGATACATGTTTATCAAAATAGACTCATTGACCCTGTAGCTCATCAGGAATAATATGATTAGAAGTTTAAAATGTAAGTTCAAACAAAACTAATGGATAGTACACCATGCACAATTCCAATTGTGAATAATAATGTGGTCACTCAAATTCCTTATTATTTTGCTAATAGAAGGTCAACTATCATAAGAGAAAAAATAGTAAACAGAAACGACTCAGTTTATATCTGTACTTCCCTTTCATTTATCTGCGCTAGAAATGTTTTTGGCTGATTACAGGGCAGTAAGTCCTTCTTGACGATATTCAAGTTTGTTAGATGAGCACATAATGAAAGTTGACAATTTGCTCTCCCTGGAATCCTATCATCAGATCATATCTGTTTTATTTATTGAACACAAACTCAATAATAAACTGGCACAATGATGGAGATAGTTTTATTGTTTACCAAGTCTGTCTCCAGGCATGATGAGGTGAACCATATAATGAGAAGACAAAGATAGCTATTCTGGCTATATGTAGAGATGAGAGATATGCAAAGACATTTGATCAAATGGTCACAGTCAAAAGTTGCAAGACACTCTTGCCACAATGATGAAAACATTGCAATTCAAACATGAAGAAAATGAATTCACATTTGTCCATACTTATTAACTTTTTAACTCTTTTTAATTATTTTTGTCACTGACAAACTTGATTAAAGAACAAATCATTCCTAACTGAGGGAATATCGTCTAGCTATTCAATATCAAAATCTCAGTGGTTTCATTATGATATATTGCAAAATAAATCAAAAGTCAAGATATCAAGACGGTTATCAAGCTTATGCAGCTATTTCATCAATTTGAACAGACCTTTGTGGCCACTGATTTCTAATATTTACTGCGGAATTGCCTTGATAGTGATTCGTGTTTGTCAAGAAATTGAATCCTTCAGCAACCAAAGTGTTTGAATATAAAGGCAGTCAAAATTGATTTTTAGTTATTATAATCTCAAGCGATTAGGTTTTGATATATCACATTGATCATAATGGCGTATAACTCAAAGAACAAAAAAAGTTGCATGTTAACTAAAACTGACAAGACTCTTCTTCTTCCTCATTCTTCAAGACAATCTCTAAGGCTATGGTGATCAGGGGCTATCATACATGCTATATAAAACCAACAAGCAAGTTTTTATTTTGAATATTTGATTTTGCAGGCCTCGACACTATTCATAGATGGACATGTAACAATAAAACTGATTCCATACTTTATAGACGATTCTTCATAGAGCTGAATAGATATGGAAAATCAACTTACATTAATCAAACACTACAAAATGTACAGCTGCATACCAAAAGTTTGTTCACATACAACCGTATCGTAGTGCAAATATCATTTAATTTAGGTTTTGTTTGGACGTCAATAAAATAACTTTCACAAAACTGACAATGAATCACCTATTGTCCAGATGTAAAACAGCCATTCTTATTTATTCATAAGTTATTTTGAGATCGTCTTATCTCTCATGCAATATCCAAAATTTTGGCATGATGAAAAAGACAGAAAGGGTCATATTTTCGAAATTCCAATTTCCTGAAATTTCGATTAAAATATTCCATTTCCAATCTCCAAGAAATATATCAACACAGTGACATTGACTTAGTGCATTGGAAGTTTGTAGCGAAATATGGAAATGAGTGTTTTCAGAATATTGACCCCTGGTCACTTTAATAACCTGCCAAAACTGCTATGGATAAATGTTGGGTATGATATACAATTATGTCGAAGTACAATGGATCTCCTCTTTTGTATTGAAAATTCAAGTTCATACGTTTCTTTTTCGTAAAAACTATGATGCCTCAAAGACATCCCAAATTACATGATATTTTGCACTAGGATACGCAGGTAGGTGAACAAACTTTCGGTATGCAGCTGTACAAGGTTAAGACCTGAGAAGTACCATGATACTTTCTAAACCGTTAGGTATTACGTACAATACATTCTAAATTTTAAAACTAAGGTGAAATATAAAAACGATTCACCAAATTAACAATGGCAGTTTACTCAGCAACAAATTTGGACAGTCCTTCCAGTGCTTGTTTTATCATAATCAAATATGTCTTCGATATTACTATCGAGGGGAGTGTAAATGCGTCAGTTTGATCAATCAAATCAAATGAGAGACCCTCTTCGAATTACATTTTAAAAATAAACCAAAAACCTTAGACACACAGTTCTTATAAAGAATGAAAAATGGTGATTTCCAGCAGAAATGTTAATAGTTTTTGGCCGATTCGTGTTTACATCTTTGGAGGAATATTTCTCTATATGAATAAATTAAGGCTTTTAATTTTTGATAAGGAATCATTGAAGGACAGGATTCATATCTTCCATACTGGACACCAAAATCCATTATGTTGTTTTAATACGCCATTTTTCAAGACTTATAGGAAATGTTCTATATACAGTATATCGTATGCATATAGTAGTTACGGTATTTCCCCCCCTACGGTCCCGTTTCAGCCTGAGTTTTGAGTTGAGTTAGGTTCAGATTCGATACAAAACAGAAACCTGAAACTTACGGGCTTTTTTTAGAAATTGATTCAATATAAGAAAAGATACCTTGTTTACTTGATAATTAGTGTTAGTTACCAGGTGTTCAACAGAATTTCGTTTCTATTTGCAAGTCATGATCATTCATTTCTTTTTACAGTTGCCGAATAGTCAAAACAAAGTCTTGAAAGTCGAATTATCCTTCGAGTAACCCCGGATGACAGAATGAGACATCATTGCCTATTACTCATACGTCAAAAACTATTCATAATCTGTATAGTTTTTTTTCTAAATTCAAATTCGTGATTACATTCATGGGTTAAATATGTTTCAAGTATCTCTACAGTATTATTTATTCTGATACTTAGTACCATGACGGAAGTGACATTTTTCAAATCTTCATATCTTTTTTTTCATATCTTGACTTGCTCCCACGATCAACATTAACAATTTAGGAATCATTTAGTGAAACACATATACATTATGCAGAGGAAGGAACACATCCCAGTTTGAGTAAAGGTAATCATCCCTAACAGCCAAGATTCTGATCAGCTCAAATAGAACCCATTCTTTAAATCATAAACCAATGGGAACTTTTCGCTATCGACAACATGATGGTAATTTATGAAGATAATGATTAAATTCACCAATTTCAAATATTGTGACAAATAAAACCATGTGGGGAACGATAACATAACATCAATTCGATGAAACTATAAACAATTCTAATGAAGTTACGTTATGCAACCATGAAAAAGTATTTATATCCTACGTATTGAGAAACTATTGTATCTGGAAGAAAACTAAAAGAAATTGATTCCACAGATAATGAAATTTGTATAGATTCAAGATGGACAACCATGATATACAGTTGAGATACATTAAAGCACATAATAGAACACATCAGTGAATATAACAAATCAAGTTCAAATGTCAGACCATGTTTATCCTTAAAGGAGAAAACGGAGGGGATTGACTTTCCCCTTTAACATGTATTCAAACTGACTTCACCTTTCCTGCATGGGTCGATATTCACAAGTCGGGCAATGAACAAGTATTGTAAATGATGAAAGCGATTCCGCTTTCAAAATCGCATTACGCCTTATTTCATTACTGATGTAAGTCAAATTTGGCATCAAGTTCTATTTCTGTTCCGATGTTTTCGTTCTGATGTCTGTTTATGAAATATGAGGCAATTATTGGTCTATTTTGGTCTGGGGGAATCTATAGAACGCTCCCCCGAAGTCCCAAAAGACCTGCTCTTTACACCCTCCAGTACAGCTTGTCAGCAAATGTTGCTGACTCAGACGTGATTCATAGAGAGACTGAATGACTTCTTAACCCCTTTATGCCCTAATATTACATTTCGTTTTATTTCACCCTTATGGATTACTGGAGTACATGAATTAATTGAACTGAAATGCTTTCTGAAGCGATTTTTTTTTCAAATTAGAACTCAGATATATTCTTTATATAACAAGAATACAAATAATGTCTTTAAAGGGCATGTAAAAGTTTCGTATCTTAAAAAATGTTCGGATAACTACTATTTTTATAACAAAACCTACAATGTTTAGTAGATTTTATTTCTTATTAATCAAGTTTAATCACTAGAAAGAGTAAACATTTGCTCGTGTATTTTCAATAAGAAAGAGGTTGGTATCCTGACAATTAAGCATTTCTTATATCAAGACAGCTTAACAGAATATATGTTAAATTTCTCATTGGCAGGACCATTTGCTCGTAATTTGACGTTATAGTAATGTAATCGTGGATAAGGGTTTTAACTCATGAGCATGGGAGAAAAATTAAAGAGCTTTAAGCGTATGCCAACAATGGGCTGATTTCAATTGCCAACTGCCAACTGCCAACTGCATTTTCAAACCACCAGGTCAATTTGCCTTTTTCAAGCCAATGTCTTCTTATAGTATTTCCTAGCCAATATCACCTTTTGCCATGTTCTAAATTAAATCTAATCAATCATACCATTGTCTTGTCAACCTCTCCTTATACCCTATTCAAGTATCTAAAAAGAAACGTCTAGCCAACAGCCCCATAAACCATTTTCTATCTAACATCGCCTTATACCATTTATTACATTTTAAGCCAACAGATGGTTATACGATCTTCTAGCAAACAGCTCTTTTACAATTTCCAAGCCATTGTCTCATTATATCATTCGCTATTCAACAGCTCCATAAACTACTTTCTTGCAAACTGTCAAATAATGAATTTCTAACTCTTTCAATTTTTAGCCATTATCTCCTTATACAATTTATACCATTTATACAATTTCTAGCCAACATCTCCGTAAACCATTTCATGCCAACATCTCCTTATATCATTTATATCATTTCTATCCAACATCTCCCTAAGTCAGTTTAAACAGATTCTTATACCATTTCTAGCAAACAGCTCCTTAATAAAAGTTCTTTTGTACATTATTTCTCAGCTGAAAGCTCCTCTGACTGTTTATACAACAAGTCTTCATACAATTTTTAACTAATAGCTCTTAATCCAATGTTCAAGATCACACTTCTTTATACCATTTTCTAGTGATCAGATACTTGCACCACTTCTAAAAAAAACAACTCTTTATACCATTTTTCTAGCTGTAAATATGTATACCGTTTCTAGCGAAGAACTCTCTATACAATGTTCAGGCTAACATTTCTGTACCATATTCTAGTTATCAGCTCCTTGCGCCTTTTTTTAAACAAACAACTCATTTTTCGAACCAAAATCGCTGTATAAATACCCTTTTTACCCATTCCTAGCCAATATATCTTATAATATACTTATTGACTATAGACAAGCCCCTTGTTCCATTTTCAAGCCATCAGTCCCGGTTATGATTTCATAACAAACAATGCTTTATGTCATTCTTTAGGTATTATCTCATTATAGCATTTCAAGTTTCATGAAACTAGAAAATCATATATAGAGATTATTACCCGAGGAAGTGTGTCATATGACGTTTATGAAACGAGTGTGAAATTTTGTATTACCCGCACAAATTCGCACGAGTTTCGTAAAAGTCATATGACACACTTCCGAGGGTAATAATTTCTTTAGCACCGATTCCATTCCATTTCAAACGCATGCAAATATTAAGAAAACGGCCTCCTTCCCTTACGACGGCCCGCTACAGTGACGTCATGAACAATGGTTTTATGACGTCACAGACGACAAAATACGGTCACTCGCGCTGAAACAATCGTTGCTTGGCAAAAATGATATGTGCACATGTACCCTTTATGTGGTCCTCATCATCAACTCGGCATTTCTTGGTTAAGTCATGAGACCATGCATTTATGTTCTCTGAAAAAAACCAGTTAAATAATCCACTTTTCTGGGACTGTTTTCTTGTTCTTGTTTCTTGTTCAGATATTGTTTATTTTTGACCTATGAGAAATATTCTGCATCAAGTCTCTGCTTCTTCTGACTGAGAAAGGAGAAGCCTGGAGTGATGATATGCAGATGTTCACTAATCGAAATTCTTTTCTGAAGGGGAAGACCAGCGTGATACTTTACATGTTACATAATGATTACCAAGAGATTTTAAATAATTTTAAAGTGAATTTTCAAAAACAAAATAATAAAAATGAAAAGGGATTACACATCAAAACAACCTTGATGTTGCCTGTTAAAGATATCCTTTTTGTTCACTTTTTAAAACATATTAAATTACTTCCTAAAGGTCGTTGGAATGGAAAATTAGTGTTCGTGCTAGGTGGCATACATTGATTCTCTCATGTTACTCTTGACCTTTGGAGAAGATCTTTTGAAACAGCGTGGTCCTAATGTTATTTGTTTTCTTAGTTTTAATATCAGTGCCATTTGCATAAATCCACTGTAATTGTTCGCTTAATTGTCTTCTAATGTGTCCCGGTGACAGCAAGTAAGGCATAAAAATACAAACTTTCAATCTCAGGGAGAATCGCCGATTGAATGTAACACGTTGTAAGCATATAAGCAGAGTTTTACCAGAGCATTAAAATTTTTTGGTTTGTATCACTTTGTTGATTACACACATACAATTTTTGTTTTATCATAATATAATTATCAATGCGGAATCGTTGCTTAATGCATCCCCAGACAATAAGAGAAATTGAAAACAGAAATAGAAACTCTGGACAATGTGTGATGACTGCTAGAGTTTAAATTAATATTGTTATTACGAGGGGAAGTCAATAATTTCATAGAAGTGTATATGAAACAAACAGAGGTCGCTTGGGGCCAGAGGTGGACCATAGGGGGGTGGTTAAGTTCTCATTCTTGAAGTGCAGCCTTTACAATACGATTCCTGTGCACTAGATCATTGTCATGAACAAGCATAACTCCAGCAGTCAACATGCCGAGCCTTTCCATGAAACTTCCCATGATTACAGGAGGTTACCTGTGTTTAACAGGCTGTAAACCTCAGATGAATTATCGGGAAGGATTGTTTATGTATGTAAATTGTCGTCAGACGGTCAATCCCAATAATGGCATCAACGATGTATCGATACTCACTTCAATGAACTTATTGACTACCCCTCGTATATCAATATTGTTTCACAAGTAAAGGACTATAAAGGTAGGAGCTGATGGGTAGCTTTACATGGTTGTTAAATGTTTGTTTATCATCTTTCACCCCATTTAGTATATAGTCCCAATCGGGTCCGACTTGGACAGCCATTGTTCGTATGCAGACAAAATCAATGAATGAAATTCCCCTGTGGCATCGGCTGGGCACTTTTTTGTGTAGAAACGCTCTTGCACATCCTCGAACCGATCCGTGGTCAGCGGTGCTGCCGTGATCCAACTTGCTGTGGTGTTTGTAGCATTTACGAAATGAAATTTCTCTAGATATGCATACTGTTTAGTAAGAAACTAGACTAATCTCATTGAAACAGCTCGAAACTTGTTCCTCGTACCTCACCGTGTTCCTTGCAGCGAGGTACGAGGGACAAGTTTCAAACTGATTTCAATGAGATTGAGTTTGAGATCAAGGCTTGATGGGTTGCTGTTGGCCAAGTTCATGCGGAGTGTTGCCCGACTCTAATGGTATGGGAATGAATCCCTCAAAGGATTCAACTAAAAAAGTACAAAGTTTCACTGGGACTAAAATTGTTCTCCTTTTAATTATAATTAAAGTTATAAAAGCTTTCAATGGAACGCATCTCTTTAGATCAGTGTAATCAATGGCAATTTTCAATTTTTATTTTCAGGATTTTTAAGAAGGTTAAATTTAACATTTAAAAAAGTAGAAACACTGATGATGCTCCCGAAATTCTTTTCCACAGCCTCAAAAATATGTAATTACAGCAAGAAACAATCATCAGAAAATATCATGAACAATTACCCAATGTCTGGCTTTAGTATAGGATGTGATCCATCGTGATATTTGGGAAATTAGATTATATCCTTGTTTGCCATAACCTCCGAGACTTGTACTAGTGTGACCAACTTGAGATTTCCATTTCCTTATTAGTGAGGAGAGATGGGACATGTCCGATAATATTCTTCTTTCTTGTGATCAACATAGCAAACGTAACGGTTGAAGTAGACCCACAGACTCCCGAAGGTTCGGAAAGTTTTCTTGATTTAACTCCAGTACTGACAGTTAATCTTACCATATGAATTCCTGGCTTAAATATTTATGATTTTCAAAATCTCGATAACAAATCATTATCATACATAACAAATGATGAGATACTTGTCGGAAATTCAATACTTTTTTTTAAAATTTCTCATCAGATATACAGTTTTTGGTTCAGTATAAAAGACATCATGGTCGTAGATCTTAACTATATCTATTGGTTGAATCATTTTTATATTGATTAGCAGTAACGATGCAGTAATTATTTTGTTTTCTTCATATGCGATTCAATAAGTATTACATGCACATTTATATAGGTGATGCACCGATGCCCGAGAAACATTTAAAGAGCCACTCCGTGATTTTCATATCATATTATTTACCTTTGATACGAAGCTTAATGTCATATGTGGTGATATAAGATCAAAACATCTTAACTTTTCATGTCCAAAAGACATATATATGACAAATACTGGTTTTCCATGAAAATCTAAAAACTGCCTTATAAATGCACAGAGGTGTAGATGTCACGTCCAATATACATGGATACTAGTTATATAACCTAACAAACGCTATCAACTCCTAACTGCCCTCCTAGCTGTTTTAGATAAGTCTCCAAAATTACGTTTGACTATTTGACGCGCGCCACTGTCCGGTTTTCGATCATAATTGCGACGTTCTACCTTAATATTGTCACTGTGGAAAAACAATTAACTTTAAAATGTGTCTTTTTAGTAACAGTCGATACTTCGCGATCAAATGACACCATTGATTAAGTTTGGCATATATGACATATGAGTATATATATAACAGATACGGACATTTAGGATTTTTTAAACAACTTTCATGATTGATATTGGTTTTCTTTAGCTATGATAGAAAAAGGAGATTTGTTCAATAACATATTAACGTTGGTAAACGGGCCTTGATAAACACAGCCTAGATTGTCCCCGACTGTCCTTTTAATTAAAAGTTTTTTTTATTTCAACCAAAAGAATTAGTACACGACAGTGAAGGCCATATTTCCACTTTGAAAATATCAAATTCTGCCTCTCCGAGAATCTAAAGCAAATCCACAGCTGAAATTGTCAATTGCACAGTTGCTATAGCAACGCACGTGCAAATGCTGCTTCTCGCATTAACACTGCTGAGTGAATGTTGATCTCGTTTCGCATCGCTGACATTGACGTGAGTTAAACCTGTTTTCATATCTCGTTATGAACATTCGACATTTATATATTTTATCTATGTAATTATATTTCTTATTGATCAGATGACACATCCAAAGTCGAGTTGCGTGACCTTGACCTTGACACGCATTACAATTCAAGCCATTATCCTCAGGCTTGGTATCTGATCAAACGTGGGGTGCTTTTGTTCTTGATACAATTTGAAGTGGCTCTCTCATATAAGTAGACAGCATTCGCCGTGCATGGTCTAAATTAAAGTGACATTCCCCCTAAGATTGCGTGGTTCCTATTAGTCAAGAGAAAAAAACTCCACTTGTTAAGACTACTGGGTAAGTTTTGGTTATGGTTAATGCAGACAATTGATCATAAGGAAAGAACAGGTAATTAATTTAGATACGTTGTTTTTACTTTTGCTGGTAATGGAATATAAATGATGAACCAAATTATTATTAGTGTGAACATAGCTAAATTTTCAGACGAACAAACTCAAAGGATCTATATAGTTAGATTTTGACTTGTAGTGCTTCGTTTAAACATACTCCCTTGAATATCATCTGCTCATCAAGCCATCATAAGTATTCTAGTTTAATGTGAACTTTATATCATCAATCTGACAAGAAACTGCTTTCGATTGGTGTCTTGATAAATAATTTTATTTAAATAAGACAGTTCTGATAACAGCAAAAAGCCATGGTAAGCCCTTAAGGACGCCTGTAGCCTTAACGTCCTTATATTCAATTTTTTGTCCAAACAGGTGATTTACTGAGAAGAATATGGCACCTTTTGAACATGACAGAACACCCCGTGCGACAGCGCTGGCAACCAACCAGTGCTGAGTTTCTGCAAGTCGATTGCAAGTACATTTGTCTCCAGTTGCAATCTACTTAAAATCTATTACGAAATGACCTCATACATCAAAGAAGTCGCAGGTAGGTAAAGATTTTAGCCATTTATATCAATTCAAGTACTTAGTTATGTCTTAAGTGCAATATTCCTTAATACTGTGTACGAAGAAAAAGATATCATTGCATGCACACATTACTTACATCTACATTGACTAATGGTACCCAATGGGGAAAGATAAGCAGTTGCATATTTTTCCATGTGCACTTATCTCTTTGATGTTTTGGACAGTAACTTAGTATATCATGCACTAGATCAACCAACATGTTGTAGCAATAATTTTATAGTCTTTAATATTACCATAGCATGCACTATGTCCACATGTTGAAGCAATATTTTATAGTCTTTAATGTTACCATAGCATGCACTAGGTGCACCTGTTGTAGCGATGACTTTATATGATTGAAAGTTACTATAGCATGCACTAGGACCACATGTTGAAGCAATGACTTCATATAACTGAATGTTACCATAACATGCACTAACTCACTTATGTTGTCGCAGAAACTTTATGACACTGTACGTAACTATAGCATGCACTAGGTCCACATGTTATAGCAATAACTTTAAATCATTCAATGTCTCCATAGCATGCACTAGGTGCACCTGTTGTAGCGATGACTTTATATCATCGAATGTTACCACTAGGTCCATCAACAGGTTGTAGCAATAATTTTAGATTTTTTATAGGTAACCATAGCATACACAAGGTCAACCAACATGTTGTAGCAAGAACTTTAAATCATTGAATGTTACCATAGCATGCACTAGGTCCACATGTTGAAGCAATGACTTTATATGATTGAATGTAACTATAGCATGCACTAGGTCAACTCGTGTTTTTACAAAACTTTAAATCACTGTACGTTACTATAGCATGCACTAAGTTTTCATGTTGTAGCAATAACTTTTTATAATTGAATGTTATTATAGCATGCACTAGGTCAACATGTTGAAGCAATGACTTATATGATTGAATTTTACCATAGCATGCACTAGGTCAACATGTTGAAGCAATAACTTTTTATAATTGAATGTTATTATAGCATGCACTAGGTCAACATGTTGAAGCAATGACTTTATATGATTGAATATTACCATAGCATGCACTAGGTCAACATGTTGAAGCAATGACTTTATATGATTGAATTTTACCATAGCATGCACTAGGTCAACATGTTGAAGCAATGACTTTATATGATTGAATTTTACCATAGCATGCACTAGGTCAACATGTTGAAGCAATGACTTTATATGATTGAATTTTACCATAGCATGCACTAGGTCAACATGTTGAAGCAATGACTTTATATGATTGAATTTTACCATAGCATGCACTAGGTCAACATTTTGAAGCAATGACTTTATATGATTGAATTTTACCATAGCATGCACTAGACAACCCTCGTGTGTTTAGAAAACCTTAAATCACTGTACGTTACTATAGCATGCACTAAGTTCTCATGTTGTAACAATAACGTTTTATAATTGAATTTTACTATGTGTAGCAATAACTTTGAATCATTGAATGCTATATGTATAGCATACACAATAAACAACCATAATTTGATTCAATACCATAGCATGCACTAGGACCACCAATATGTTGTAGCAATGAATTTGTATTACTGAATGTTACCGTGCACATGCATTACATATTCACTAGCTTCGTCAAGGTCATTAGGTAGGTTAAATATATAGTTGTTTGTCTCCAAGTAAAATGTGTTGGTTTTTATTTTATTTCCAACCTCTTCATAATCTCAAACCTCTTCAATCAATAATTCAAATCTGCATTTAAAGCTAAATGGACTTGCTTATAATTTGTTTGTAAAAGCTAAAGCATGCACTTATATTGATTTTGAATCATTTAACCATAGCATGCACTAGGTTATTCACTTTTCTTTTCTAGCCATAAATATAAAAGACTGAACATTACGATAGCATGCACTACGTACGTCCTTTAACCAATCGTTTCAACTAGCTTAACAATTGTAATTATTTTTGAAATTTGGCTGTTTTGATAGGTCTTTAACTCCTTCATTTAATAAAATATCTTTTAGCACAATCGATTAAATTACCATTTTAAAAATATTTTTCATCAATCAATTCAATTCATTTCATCAGTTTATCAATCTTTGTGACTTGTTCATGTCCAAGTACATGAAAATTGACTAGCTTTTCGACCGATATATGATATTTAATTAGTATTAATACATAACTTACAAAGGCTAGGTCATCCAATCCCATATCCGCAATATCTTTAAATGTAGTTTTTTAGCATTTTCGTTCACCTACATAGTTACAGGGAGCTTATTGTTTACTGGTTTAAGTAGATCAACCAACCGTTTCAAGTTATAAATCGGGGGCGGGATAGCACAGTGCACGTGGTTAGCGCGTTCGGCTTCGGATCAAGAGGTCCGTGGTTCGAATCCCGCCAGGGACTCCGCAACTTTGTCTGGGTTGAGAACTGTTCTACACGCAGTCAGGTTTGGGTGCAATGCTTCACTGAATTTCAGTGCAGTACCACCCATGGTTAGCCAGTTCCAGCCGATGCTCGCAGGTTTCACCGCAATGCAAAGCCACCATGGTGTTGCGGGCTTTCTCCCTGCATTAATACTAGCAGCCGCGATATAAGTGAAATACTCTTGAAAGCGACATTAAACTCCATATCACCTAACCTATCACCTCAAGTTATAAGTCAGATGTTTCACCTTAAACTCTGGCACTTCTTTTTACTATAGAATCCCGCCAGGGGTTCGGCCACTTTGTCTGCAGTTGAGAACTGTTTTATATGCAGCAAGGTTTGAGTGAAATTCTACACTGAAATTTCCGAAGTACTACTCATGATGATTCACTAGTTTCTGCCGATGCTCGCAGGTTTCAGCGCAATGCAAAACCACAATGGTGTTGCAAAATTTCTCCCTACTGCAATACAAGCAGCCGCGATGTTGGTGAAATACTCTTGAAAGCGGCGTTAGTCCCCCATATGACTTCACCAGATCTAACGGCCCTTCCTGCAATGCCTGCCCCATTGCATGTTTTGCTTGCATGTTGATTTACAGTCAGTTCAATTTCTGAATGCATTACAATGACCTTGCCTTCTAGCAATAAGCCCACCTTTCACAAATAACGTCGCTTGCATTTTGTACATCAGATAACCCAATTTCAGCCAAACCTTTTGGTATTTTTAGTTTTGCTTTTTCGCTTTTCATGTCAATTTGCACTGTGTTAATTTAATCTATGTTAATTAACCCTTTGCAGTTGCTCAAATGTTTACGTTATTACCATATTACACACTTCTTAGTTCATATTATTCATCTTCAGATATATTTCGCTTAGCTTGTATGATTTGTTGATTTTGATCTAGAGCATTTTCTTAATTTAACAAGATCGACTCTCCCTTGTGTTAATAATTTAATTATTTTCAATATTAACAAATATTGCATTTGTTCAACCCAGCAATTATTTGTAATCATGTTGAGCTTGGTATGATTTATTTTCTTGTTGAGTGCGGGGTGTTATTTTGCTACTTTATTCAATAGATGAAGGTTTATAATGAAGAGTTAACACTACTAATGGCTGAACGATACCATTGTGGCTATGCATTGCTAAACAATACCTTCCGATGATAAGTTTTCATACACCTCGAGGACTGACCCGATCAGTATACTTTGAAAAACACCTTAACTATCTCTGCAGTTTAAAAACTGAATTAGAATGAGCATGGCAAAAAAAAAACTTTCATGATGTGCAGGTTGTTCGGTTTTGTAACTGCAAACATTTTAGCTAAGCATATTTTTCATTTTTAACAAATAGAGATTATTACCCGAGGAAGTGTGTCATATGACTTTTACGAAACGAGTGTGAATTTTTTTATTACCCGAGCGAGAGCGAGGGTTATACACAAATTCGCACGAGTTTCGTAAAAGTCATATGACACACTTCCGAGGGTAATAATTTCTTTATTACCGATTCAATTCCATTTTCATTTTGTGAAATCTGAAATGATTCCTTCAATCTGACATTGCCACGGCCATTATGTGAAATATTGTCCAATAGCACTTACTCACTCACAAGATACCATTTTCAAAGCAACTACTATGATAAAGATAGAACAAGTCAAATAAATGCAATGAATTTATGTTTTTAAACACTACTATAGCATGCACTAGGTGTACAAACGTATAGGGAATTATATTTGAATCATTTATGTTTCCATAGCATGCACTAGTTTCGTCAATAATGTTATACAAATGTATTGAACATTACAATAGCATGCACTAGGTAGTTCAATATTTTAAACAAATCTCTTTAATTCTTTTTGTTTCCATAGCATGCACTAGTTTCGTAAAAAATGTTATACAAATGTATTAAACACTACTATAGCATGCACTAGGTGTACAAACGTATAGGGAAATAAATTTGAATCATTTATGTTTCCATAGCATGCACTAGTTTCGTCAATAATGTTATACAAATGTGTTGAACATTACAATAGCATGCACTAGGTAGTTCAATATTTTAAACAAATCTCTTTAATTCCTTTGAACACTACGATTACGCACAAGGTAGGTCAATATTGTAAGCAAATTTTTCATTCCTTTGAACACTATCATAGCATGCATTAGGTATGTCAATATTGTGAACAAGTCTCTTTAATTCCCTTGAACATTACTATAGCCCGCCCTAGATAGGTCAATAAATAAACAAATCTCACTCATTCATTTGAACACTACCAAAGCATGCATTAGGTATGTCAATATTGTGAACAAGTCTCTTCAATTCCCTTCAACATTACTATAGCCCGCCCTAGATAGGTCAATATTATAAGCAAATCTCTTTCATTCCAATGAACACTATCATAGCATGCACTAGGTAGGTCAATTTTGTAAACAAATCTCTTTAATTTCTTTTGAGCACTTCCATAGCATGCAATAGGTAGGTCATTATTGTAAGTAAATATTTCATTCCTTAGAAAACTACATTAGCATTGACTAGGTAGGTCAATATTTTAAGCAAATATCTTATTCCTTTGAACACTACAATAACGTGCACTGGCGTCTTCAACTAATGTACTAAAGCATTAAATGTAGATGATTTAACAATATAATAGCGTGCTACCTGTCTTACTAACCTATTGCTATTTTAACTTTAGTCATTTTGGTTTCATATAGTTGTTAAATGTGTCACCTTGCAGCGTGTTCACTCTTTGTCTACCTCAGGTTTAATTCATACCGTCATAATTTACTTTTTAATTTTCAGTCTGCTTCATTACTTTGTTTGTATTCGTGGAGATCCTACAAAACTGATATCTATCAGGCCAAATGGAACCGAAACTTTATTCAGAAATCGATTTTGCAGGTGGAGTCATCACTTTTTTCCGGATTCATTATGCGCTTATTTTATTTTGATGAAAAAGATTTATATTCAATCACTTCAGTTACCGGGCATTGGTAATGCATTGTTCCTATCCGTGGTCACGTGGGCTCCATTCTGAGAAAGTCACAATCCGTTGGTCTGTCTTGTGAAGGGCTGGTCAGTAGATCAAGGGGGAGGGTTTTGCTGGTCAACGCGCTCCGAGTAGTAGGACAGAATATCCTTCCGCGGGCTGTGATGAAGTGTAGGAATGAGTTGTGGGTGATGCCCCACCCACAGATACCCCAGCTTACCGTAGAAAGATTGGGACAGTGCGAACTGAAGTTGTCACTCTTTGTTTATTTTATCACTTGTTTTTTTCCCCAGGTGGATCTGGATGGGGCTGCATATTTTGATCTCGATTATTACATGTTGTTTTGGTTACAGGCTTATTCATGATTGTTTACAGGTGTCTTCATTTTTGTGTTGCAAACTGGAATATGTTGATTATTTTTTTTTATTTACGGACGTTTATCAACTCTAATGTTTAACATCATGCCTTCTTTTCCTATTGTTTTCAGGATTTGGATAATGCAAACTGAAGGTTTTTGTGACTATTTTTTGGTCGTTTGTTTTTAAGCTTGACCTACAGACTGTTTTCATTATGAGAAGCACCACTTATCATTAACCCCTGTAAAAACATTGTTGCCTATGGGCTCTGTCCGTACATCGCCCGGCTCGTGTCCGGCTCATAATTTTTATGTAATTAACCTTTTCAATTAAAATTTGACGTCAAAGAGCAGGATATGGTATGATGTCTGTTGGCACATCCTGTCAAATTATCAAAGTTGGTATTAATATAACATGCTGAGATGGGAGGTGTACTAGGTGTACTACTCCTACAGTCAATAAAACATCTTTGAAAACAAGCAAATGCACCATTGCTTGTAAAATTCCCATTTTTGCAATGTTTTTAGATATTTATCATTTGGTATGTTTATATCATTTAAGTTGCAGTTTGTTCATTTCCCATTTTATGAAAATCAACTTGCCTTTCTAGCAATAGATAAGATGTTTTAGCATTAATATATTCCTTGTTTATAGTAGGTTAACTAATACTATTTCTGCAATCCTTTCGAACATTTATGTTTGGTATATCATGCACTTCAATAGGTGCAGGGCGCATATTGTTTACTGACTTTAGTAGATCAAAAGTTGCAAACTATTAAGGTAAAATAACCCTTTACTGATAAGTTTAACTCGTTTAGTATCCACTTATATGACAAACTCTTTAATAATGTTCAATATTAACTCATTTTGGGTTTTATGTTTTGGAGGTTGATCAATTCTAATTGCACATGAAAGGTAAAATGATAAGATTTAGCAATAATAACTTAAAAACATGTTCTGTATGGCAGAAATCTGTAGCTCAACTAACTTTGTCAACTAACCTTCTACACATGTACACAGATAATCGATTAGTCAACATACCAGTTCAATCATCAATGATGTTTTGAACACAACCATAGCATGCACTAGATCCAGATATTGTTGTTACAACGTCTTTGAATAGTACCATAGCATGCACTAGATCCAGAAATAGTTGTTACAATGTCTTTGAATAGTACCATAGCATGCACTAGATCCAGAAATAGTTGTTACAATGTCTTTGAATAGTACCATAGCATGCACTAGATCCAGAAATAGTTGTTACAATGTCTTTGAAAAGTACTACAGCATACACTAGATCCAGAACATGTTGTTACAACGTCACTGAATAGTACCATAGCACGCATTAGATCCAGATATTGTTATTACAATGTCTTTGAATAGTGCCATAGCATGCACTAGGGTCGTCAACTATGTTATTACTGCGATAATATAAAATGACAACAGTATAATAGCATGCACTAGGTAGATCAACCTTAAGAGCAATATGCTAATTCATTCGACCTTTACGATGGCATGCATTAGGTCCAACATCATGTATTGAAATTTCCTCTAATTGAAAAATAAAATCATAACATGCACTAAGTTCTGTGTCTTTTCCAGATACGAATTTTAATGCCTGATTTTTTAACGTAGCATGCACTGGGTAGGTCAACTAACCAATTGTTCGGTCACTTCAGCAATGCCTAATTTAGAGATTTAATGTTTACGTTTTATTTACAACCATGTACTTCGTAAGTATGAGCATGATTGATGCGCATGATTCTGAACATGTTCGATGTTTTACTGCTCAACGATCAACTAACTTCAAATACTTGTTTGATTTTAGTCAGTTTTGCATTTAAGCTAACTTGTGCTTTTCAACTAAAATGACACCTTAATTCTAACATTGGCACAGTCACTTATGTCTGAAATATTGACAAAGCAGTACTTAACACTAACTCACCCATTCATTAGACCCAAAACATACCATTTTGATAAGCAACTACTATTTTATGACATTGATCATCACCATAGCATACATAATAATATTAATAATGATAATGCATTTATAATGCGCCTGCTTTCCAGCTTCCTGCTGTTCAACGGCGCTACATTAGAAATAACTACATTGTGACAATAAGTTTAAATCTAAATGTTACTATAGCATGCACAAGTTTCGTCAACAATCTTATTCTCGCAATACATGGAAAAGACTATGTACAATAGCTTGCACTAGGCCCATCAACGTTTTAAGCAATATCTTTAAATAATCTCTTTGAACACTATCATATCATGTACTAGACCCATCAACGTTTTAAGCAATATCTTTAATCTCTTTGAACACTACCATAGCATGCACTAGGCCTATCAATGTTTTAAGCAATGTCTTTAATCTCTTTGGACACTACCATAGCATGCACTAGGCCCATCAATGTTTTAAGCAATGTCTTTAATCTCTTTGGACACTACCATAGCATGCACTAGGCCCATCAATGTTTTAAGCAATGTCTTTAATCTCTTTGGACACTACCATAGCATGCACTGGGCCCATCAACGTTTTAAGCAATGTCTTTAATCTCTTTGAACACTACCATATCATGCACTAGGCCCATCAATGTTTTAAGCAATGTCTTTAATCTCTTTGGACACTACCATAGCATGCACTAGGCCCATCAACGTTTTAAGCAATGTCTTTAATCTCTTTGAACACTACCATATCATGCACTAGGCCCATCAATGTTTTAAGCAATGTCTTTAATCTCTTTGGACACTACCATAGCATGCACTAGGCCCATCAATGTTTTAAGCAATGTCTTTAATCTCTTTAGACACTACCATAGCATGCACTGGGCCCATCAACGTTTTAAGCAATGTCTTTAATCTCTTTGAACACTACCATATCATGCACTAGGCCCATCAACGTTTTAAGCAATGTCTTTAATCTCTTTGGACACTACCATAGCATGCACTAGGTCATCAAAGATGTTATGTATAATGTATGACATTGAATGTTACTATAGCATGCACTAGGTTCTTCAACTGTTTTATCAAAGAAACATTATCAACATTGTTATAGCATCCACAAGGTGGCTCTACTAAGTTACCGTTATATTGCCTTGAGTCGTTTTTGATTCATTTAGTATTAGTCTCTTCGCAGCAAGTTCAATTTTCAACTCCCTCGAATAGTTTTATAAAGAATATCATCAATCAAAACGAATATCGTGCATGCAGTAGTTAGATAAAACTAACAATTTAACACCAAAATTAAACTTATATTTGCAAGGGTTTTTTGCTTTGTTTTAAAAAACATCATTAACATGTACGATCCTTTTTCAAAACGTATTCAGTAAATATTACCTGAGAAAGTGTGTCATATAACTTTTACGAAACGAAAGTGAATTTTCTTATTACCCGAGCGATTCGCTGAAGCCAGCCGATGTCGCAGGTTTAACCGCAATGCATAGCCACATTGATGTTGCGGGCTTTCTCCCTGCAATAATTCTAGGTGCCGTGATATAAGTGAAATACCCCTGAAAGCGGCGTTAAAACCATCTCACGTCAACTCACCTCACCCATATTCGGAAAGTAAAAGCTGTTTGGAGGTTATAAAGGAAAGAGAAGATACCTGTTACACAAAAGACAAAAACCTTAATGGGTTTCTTACTTCACTTTCGAAGTCTTTATCTTGGTAGTTACATTAGACACGTCTGAAAGCTGGATTATCTGATCTGTGGACTCATCTTCAGCTAATTATAACAAGTTTAAGCACCGGGTAACCATGTAAGATAAGACAACGTGTCTATGCGGTCTGAGACAACAGCTGATCAATTGCTCTTGGATTGTGGTATTAGAAGAAGTATTAGAATTTTTATTATCATGCTGACGTATGAGAAATATTTTTTGTTTTTGTTCTATTATTGTAATGGAGATTAAACGAGCCTAATTTTGATAATAAGCAGACAAATGCAACTGAATTGATACATCTTTTATCTTGAATTCTTACTTTGATTTCTGGCTATAGATTTCCACGTCTCTGTTTCTTGTGCCTGAGTTAAGACAATCTTGAATGTGATTATTTTAAAATGAAAAGACAAACAAATGCAACTGAATTCATACATTAATAATTTTACTAACTTTTAAACCATATACTGTTTCTTTAGGTCGATGGTTGGCAAGATATAGAAAACCTTAATTTCGCTGCAAGGAGTAGTGAAAATATTTCTTTGACATTTGATTGTTTGATGTTTAATGAACTTTGAAAAGCTGATCTCAGAATCAAATTGAACCTTATAACTGTAAGGTTTAAAACATCTTTTCGATTTTGAAACAGATTGGGGATTCGTGTATTTCTTGATACATATAAAATGACTGCTAATGGGTCGTTGGAATGGAAAATTAGTGCTCTACTGCAGAGGCGTTCTTTGATGTGCTATGGTGGTTTCTCTTAACCTTTCGAAAAGATCACTGTTATACAACATGTTTCCAATCTGATTGGTTATCAAAGCTTTAATTTCACTGATATTTGCAATAAATCCACCGTAATGTTTGACTCAGCGTGCCACACAGGTCAAATGTAACCCATAAAACTAGAGAGTTTTTAAAACAGAAAGGATCAATCCGGTGACGTTGTAAACATCAAGTTAAAATTGTGATTGCCTAACTATCACTACAAAAACTAAAGTAGTTTCTAATCAGTATTCCAATCGTACACAACCGACTGACAACCAACCAAAACTGTTTTGTTAGTATAACTTTTCTGAAGTTAGAAAATACGCCTACTAGATTTCGCAACGAATCAGACGTTTAGTGATATTGATATCGTACTGTCTCAGAGTAACCTGTTTACGCATTTGCACCACATATATACCCTGGGATATAACCAAGTCAACGCTACGATTATATACGTTAATAGTTATAATTAAGTTCACTTATTTCACGCAAATATCCAACTGCCAAGCAAAGTGCGATTGTCATCTGTCACTATAGATAATATAAGCTACTTGAATACCGCAAAAAATATGAACATGAAGCTATGCTGTATGGGTGTACGTTCCACATGTGATAAGATGCATGATCTTGTAATGGAAGTTTTATTGATTCTTTGCAAAGCTTCTCATATTATGTGCTTACCATCCATAATAGACTGAGATGGCAGAATAGTCGATGTGTACACAAGGGTTGCTGGCATACATTATATGACATTGGATAGGTGTCATTGTTGATAATGGAGACATATTGAAGTGATATGTGAATTGAGTGAGTAAATAAATACCTTAGCCAAGAAAAAGTCGTTGCAGTGACGGTATCATGGTTTACAGGGCTATGAAATTAAACTGTTCTTCACAGAAAGATTTCAGGTTGACTTTTGATGCGGGGACGGGTACTTCTGAAATCACCACAGCTTAAACATTAACATTAAAAGAAACATTTGGGATTTCAAAACTAAAAATGTCAAATTTCAAATTTCTTAAGTATCCTTCATGAACTACATTTGGAAGACATAGCGAGTAATGACTTCAGAGACTATGAATCCAAATCAATATTAATCTTTTTATAATAAGAAAAGGGAACGTGTTGTACAGTTAGCCATGATTTCTGCAGCTGTTTTACTGGTAGACTAATTGGACGCCAACACTTCATCAAATAAGGTTTATTAATGTCAGTATTAACAGGTCTGTCGTTCCTCGTCACCTCTCTGCACTTATAAGATTTGAGGCTGATTAAACAGAAATAAGTCAAACCTGAAGATATTCCAGTTTGGTTAGATGATCACTAAATGCAAGTGGACAATATGCTCTCTCGGGAATTCCTTCATCAGTTCATGTCTGTCTTAGTCACAAAATTCAATAATGTACTGACTTACTGCTGGAGATAATATGCCGGTTAATCAAGCCCCTGTCCAGAAAGGATGATGTGGATATGGAGAATAGGGTATTGATGGCGCTCCTTCCTATATCGTGATGAGAGATATTGAGAATATTCATGGGAAACCTCTAGGCAGTAAGGTTATGGTGAAATGCTACTCTGAATATCAGCGAAGTAACACCCGTGGTTCGCTAGTTACAGCCGATGCTCCTTACAGGTTGCATCGCAATGCATAGCCACAATGGTATTACGGACTTTCTCCCTCCATTAATACTAACAGTCGTGATATAAGTGAAATACTCTCTAAAGCGGCGTTAAACCCCATATCACCTCACCTCACCCGTGGGAAAACAGTGATTATTAATCAAGTTATTATTTAAGCCATTTGCGATTTGATTAAATGGATTCAAATTCGTTTCACTGGAAAAAAGCCTCTTCGTTAAGCGTATTGCAGAAAGATATATTTGAAACGGAAGCCCAGTGATGTTGAAATCATTTTGTCAAAGTAATACTATTGGTCACTCAAGAAAAAGGTGTACATTGTGCTCCATCTATATATATGTTCACCATTGTATAGGCCTTTAGTTTAAATCTGTCAAAAAAGGGCCGTATCTCCGTAGATCGTCAGGTTTTATTTTATGAATGGTAAATGAATTGAAAACAAATATTTCTAAAAGCAGTTAACAGAATTTAAATAACTCCTGCATTGGAACCTGCTTCACTTTTTTGGGCTCGTTTTTTAAGGAGACAGTTATAAGCTTTAGAATTTTCCATGACATTTTATCATATGGTCAAAGTCCATAACAACGTGACACACTTGTCACATAAAGGCTTTAAGAAACTGATTGCACTAAATCAAAGCACATTTTCCTTGTAAAAGGTATTTCCAAAATCCTGATGGGGCAGAAAGTATATGCTCACTACAGACAACACACTGATGGAATAACTATTGCTGGACGTTTTCTGAAAGGTACAAAGTTCCAGTCGATGCTCGCAGGTTTCACCACAATGCATAGCCACAATGGTGTTGCGGGCTTTCTTCTTCCATAGATACTAGCAGTGAAATAATATTTAAAGCGGTTTTAAACCCCAAATCACCTCACCTCGTCTAAGGAGCAAAGACTTTTCAATCAGAGACACATCAATTGCTTTTCTTTTCCTGTTCCTTTCACATTTTCAAGTTTTACTTATACCTGTTTCTTATCTTTATAAATAGATTATACAGTGTCTTAATTTTGAAATATCTATATCTTTCATCATTATAATAAGATGTTCTTCATTATGGAGAATACAGTCAAATAAATAAGCAAGTTAGTAGAAGGCAGATTTGTAAAGGAAATGTGGAAAGAACAGAGCAATGTGTCTGCAATACTAAGACGTCATGGATATCCAGAGTAAACGTTCCGATAATTCTCCACTATACTTTAAGACGCGAAATATACATACATATGTAAACAACATGACCTCTTACACACTGGGATCTACATGCAGAATATTTATATACAACGGTGCAAATAAATAAATTATAACGTTTTTTCATCAAATAAATTCATCAAATATTATCAAACAATATGTGATACCATATTGCTCTCTCAAAGGTTACCATTGAACTCCCTGACTACTAATAGAATTCTATGAACGTTTTCAATATTTGTATTTCATTTCAAATTTCATCATCCATTTTAAATAATTGCGAATATTGAAATTCATTGTTTTCTATATTCTCTGTAACTCGTTCACTCTAAGGCATATTGACCAAGCCATTCGTGAGTTGCATAATTAATTATAAAGTACTTATTTTTCTATACTTTTGAAAACTTGTCCAGGAAGTCAATGTTATAATTTCAGGAGTCTGACAGATCAAAATGATATATTGCAAAGTAAATCACATGTTAAGACATCCTGACAATTTCAGGGGAATTTTTTTCTTTCTCAGCAGTTTTTGATTGATTTCATGAACCTATCACTCCGTCAGCTGATTTCTAAAGCTACGGAAATACCTCGGTTTCATGTTTCATTTTTGTCATAGAATTGATTTCTACAGCAATCAAAGTGTTTGATACAAGACAGCAATTTAAATATCAAAGCACCTCAAATTGAATTATTTACAATCATTATTTTTCATTAAATCAATTTGCTTGCATTTATTACGTGCCAGGAGATATTAGTTTTTAAACTCTGTAAACATTACCTTTTTGATAAAAAAAAATATAAATCTGACTTTGTCTTTCAAATCTCGAGTTACCAGGGTCTATTTCTTCAATCTTTGAAAAACCAAATTTATGAATTCTATTGCGCTATTGATCAAGACCAAAAGGAATGGTTATTGCACTTCTTTGAACACATAAAAGCGCCCAGCTCTAGCTGAGTTTAAGTTAACAGGCTCTCTGACTCGATGCGTAACAGAGACCTGAAACTTACAGATTTTTAAAAAAATTTTAGAAATTAATTTCTAGAAAAATGACATAAAAAAACATAAATGTTATCAAAGACCATAGAATAGAACTTTTTTAGTAATAAATAACAACCATTATATTCTTCTTTCCCAAATGAAATAAATTATAAATTATGTATCCAATTCAGAAGTCTAAATATCCCTGTAGTAATTGTTAATGACAGAATGGAACGTCCTCGACTCGTCATCCTGCACCATCCGCATTGTTCCTTCCTATACCCTTATCTCCTGTAGGCAAAACCACTCACATCCAGCAACAGCACAACCTTGATGACGAATTCGCTTAGTTCGAGATATTGGCTAGTATAGGATCATTTTGCTAGGATCATTTCATAGTGTCAAAAATTAACACGCAAACCATAACTAAGAAGAAATAACTGGTACCGATATGAGGCATTTAGCGCGAAGGTGATCAGAATATTGGGAGGACGCTCTTTACCGAGTGATGGTGCAGTTTTTTCACATGAAGAAGCAAACTACCCCGTATTGATTTTAGTTGCGCCAGTCTCTTTCACTTGCTAAATAAAACCTTCCTGCCAACCCGCCAAAATCATGTTTTGAAGTTGCAATTCTCAAAAAATTATCATCGGACTATCGAGATCCGTCGCAGCAGCCTGAATGGCAAGCACAGGAAAGTTGTGTATTTTGCAAGTCATATCTGAGAAAGTAAGGCCATGCGTGCGAAGACGATTAACACGTTGCTATCAAGGAAATCTTGAATCTTTTTTCTCATGAGTACGTGTGTTCTTCATTACCGGAGGTTATCGTGGATTTGATTGGTATTGGGGTTAACCATTTGCCACATGTGCATTGTACAATACACTCGGTCACTCCAACCTTTCATTGCTGATATCGATGCAGCTTACGATTATTCATCGTTCTCATCGTCAACATTTTTTATATCATGAATGATGTCAATTTTTTGAAACACTGGTCTTTCAGATTACTATGACGTTGTAGACAATGAACTTTTTCAAACAACAATGATTTGTACAAACAGATTTAGAACTATTCTTTAAAAAAGTTACTATTTTGCAAAATTTACTTTTGCCATTTTGCTCAGGCGACTTTCTGGCACCATAAGAGCTAAATACCAGTGGATTCTGTCTCGTCTTGCGAGTATTCCGTCGATAAGGCACGCTCAGTAAGCAATCGGGACAGTTTATTGGCGACATAAACACCTTATTTGAGAGTGAAATGTGGTTAAAGTGACTCATCAATACTAAACTTGTTTATATCAGATAAAGTCTTGACCAGATTGGTGATTTTTTATGCAACCTGCCTTGGAAAGTTCTCTTTTATAATTAGTTTGTCTCTGTTGAATTTCGATCAGGAACATATAACACAACTTCTTATATAACCATGCACACATAAGGTTCTAGTGACATCAGACTAAAGAAATCAGTTTTTACCATTAACAATATATAATTTCGAAACATGAAACAAATGTTTCCTAATACCATTTTCTAACCTACAACTACTTACATGTTTTCAAGCTAATCATTTTTACACCATTGTAAAGCAAATAATTTTATTCTTGACAACAGCTTTTATAAAATTCCCATTGTCAAACCATAAACTCCGTACACCATTTTTCTAACCAACAACTTCTTATACCATTTCTATCCAACAATTCCTTACACCATTTTTCTAACCAACAACTCCTTATATCATTTCCTATCCAACAACTCCTGCAATTCTTACCAACAACTCCTTACAGCATTTTTCTGATCAACAACTCCTTACACCATTTCTAACCAACATCTCCTTACACCATTTCTAACCAACAACTTCTTATACCATTTCTTACTAACAACTCCGTGCAGCATTTTTCTGACCAACAACTCCTTACACCATTTCTAACCAACAAATCCTTACACCATTTTCTAACCAAAAACTCCTTACACCATTTCTAACCAACAACTCTTTACATCACTTTAGTCAACAGCTCCTTGGATCATTTCTAAAATAAACTACATGTACCATGTTCTTACAGAAAACTCCTTATTGCATATTTAGCCCAACAAATCCTTACACCATTCTCAACCAAAACCTCCATACATTATTTTAACCATCAACTACTTACAAAACAGCTCCTTACACAATTTTTAGCCACATACTTTATCAACTCTTAAATCATTCCTAACCAATGGTTCTTTATGCGATTTACTAATCAGTAACCCTTTGTGGGAAAACAAACTGCACATCTTTCCTACCAATATTTCCTTATTAAAACAATATTTTTAGGTTTTTTTTCTAATGAATAAGTTTCTAACAAACTATTTCTTCTGGCGTTTCATGTCAGCAATTCCACATTCTCACCTACAGTTCCCCACACCTTTTAATCACCAAACAGCAGATTGCTTTACCCTTTTCTTGGCATCACTTCCTTGTATTCGTATAAGTCAACTGCTACTTATACCTTTTACAAGCTAACAACTCTTTCAAACCATCTACAAGACAAAAGCTCCAAATACCATTTTTAAGCCGACGACTTCTTATACCATTGGTTGTAAATGGCTTCTTAAACCCATATTTAACCAACAGCTCCTCATTCTACCGCTTACGCCATTTTTAAAGTCAACAGAGTGCTTTGAGAACAGAGCTACTCAATCAGGAAACCATAGACTTAATTCATTGATTAAAGTGTTTCCTGTTATATGATAATCATTTTCATTTTAAAGTATGAGCATAATCAATTCATATAATACCTTATAATTAAATACTTTCAGGTTTGAACTTAAGCAAGAAAGTCTTAACCTTGGTACGTCTTACAATACATGTCTAATAGAGGGAATATATGTTACGTTGTACTTCTTCTTATAGTTATCTCAAGCTTGTTAAGCCAGTTAACCGGATAACACAAAGGATTACACTGGATACGTTACTGCCGGGGAGGATGTTAAAATAGCAAATTTTTCATATAGTTATGTTTTCTGAGGTGCTTTGTTCCTGTAAATAAGATAATCATTCTGTGCCATGTCTCTATATTTTATAACTGAGTCATGAATGTCATGAATTTGCATAAAGATAGACAATATTGATTATTTCGCCACATGGAAGGTGAAAATATTTTGTTTGATGTTTAATTAGATTTGATCAATTTGATACAATTCAAATACAATGCGTAATATTGACTAAGATGTTGAAATTTTTTTCCATTGCAGAGGCATACATTATCTCTTTAATGTTTACTATTGACCTTTGCAGAAGATCATTTGTTATGACATGATTGTCGTGTTGTTGTGGTGTATGCATTAATTTTTACAAACATTTACATTAAATCCACTGTAATTGTTAGCTTGTTTGTTTACTACTATGTCACGTTGGTAAACCACAGACTTTTTAAACAGATATCATGTCTCTGAAAAGCGAATCACGTTGATAGTGTTTATACAGAATTTTGATAAACATTAAAATAATGCATTGCGTAACATAGATGTCAGGAATTGATGACCCATGTACAAACGTTATTCCAATGAATTATTCGTCATAATATCAAACGTTTACTGAAAATTGATTAACGTAAGAGATCAAATGAAACGTAAATAAATTGTGTCATAGGTGAACAACGATATTGGCAGTCGCTGAAGTTTATATGTCGTTGTTTCTTAATATATATATATACATGTAGTATCATCCTATAGACGAAAAGGTGACATCAAATTTGTTAATAAAGTTCTGGTTTAATATTCAACTCATACAAAACCGAATATCAACCAATCCAAAGGGTCTAGAGCGACATAATAGTGGGTAAAAATATTTCCTGTGAAATCAGTTTTGCTTGTATCTAATTGAAAATAATCTTGTTAAGTTTGACAACATTCAACAAACAATTGACACATATTCTTGCATCAAGATGCTATTCGATTATTTTCTGAAAGATGTCAAAATGTCCTTACGGGCCAAAATCACGTACAATACAGTAATGACCATGTTAGATAAATTATCTGAATGGTTTAATTCAACGCTAAGTTGAATCAATCATAAAGATGTTAAATGGTTCTCTTACGTCCATGTGTTAAGTTAAGTTGCTGCCAATTAAAAATACAATGCATGTATAGGGTGCGGGATAGCGCAGTGTTTAGCGCGTTCGGCTTCGGATCAATAGGTCCCTGGTTCGAATCCCGCCAGGGGCTCGGCAACTTGTTTGCAGTAGAGAACTGTTCTACACGCAGTTAGGTTTTGGTGCAATGCTACACTGAATTTCAGCGCAGTACCACCCATGGTTCGCTAGTTCCAGCCGATGCTCGCAGGTTTCACCGCAATGCATAGCCACAACGGTGTTGCGGAATTTCCCCTGCAATAATACTAGCAGCCGCGATATAAGTGAAATATTCGTGAAAGCGGAGTTAAACACCAACTCACCTCACCTCACGTATGTGTAGATTGTTACCGGCTCACATTGTTTCTTAAGTTACCTGAATAAAGTATAAGAGAGGTGAAGATTTAGTTGTTTCTAAAATCATATTGAAAGTAATTATTCTCATCTGGCACTATTCTCTTAATTCATATAAGAATAACTGAAAACTCTCGGGCCTACCCAGCCATGTACCTCAGTAAGATGAGTAATCCGCTTGTCATCAGGCACATGCTGATTGAGTTGAAGGGGTATTGATTTTTTACAAATACATCAGAATACCGGTCCCAATGTAGGCCTACTCAGCCATGTACCTCTATAAGATTCTTATTCAACATGTGATCAGATGTATACTTATAGAAGTTATAGAGTTTATGGAGTGGTATTGATTATTTACAAAGCCTACGTATCACTTTCACCACCTTAACACTTACCTGGGATAAATGTCACAGGTAAAAATAGTCAATGTGTACACGAGAGTGTTGGCATACATTTTATGACATTGGACAGGCGATAGTTTAATAATAGGAAAATAATTGAGAGATGGGTGAAGGGAATGGATTAATAACTGAGATACCAAAGACAATTGTTGGTGATGGTATCAAATTTCATTGGTAATAAGACACAAATAGTTCATTCTTAAACTAAGATTGCAGTTTTTAAATATTCTAACCTCAAAGCGTAATATCAGTCGAAGGCAATTTTGAATCTAACTATATTCATTTTACATTAAATACAAAAAGAAACACAAATCAATGCCCAAGCAAAATCTCACGCTTCAGAAACATTCAAATGCATTATACAACATTGAACAATGTATTTCCGATAAAATTTTATAAAGAATGTGAGCCTTTCATAAATTTTTAATTTAAATTTGCAAGTGTTGGATAACAATAAATACTGGAAATTTACAAACGCAACGGTTTTCGATATTGTAAAATTACCATCAGGTATAAGAAGTTTAATAGCAAACTCTGTTTTGCGTTCTTATTTATGCGTTGAAAGGACTTTACGACGATTCTATTTTTGAAAGAGGTATGGTAAGGTCTTACGAAGTGTGAAATGCCGGCAAAATTTACACACAATATAGCGTTCAGATAATACCCACTAAAAGCATCATAAACGGCGAGATCTTACATACCAGTTTACTTTTAGATAAGAATAAAAATGTATAAGGTCATTGATATAAAACATTTTTAAAAACATTTAAAAAAACCAAAACTATCCCAAGAAAAGTGTGATAGCAAAGCGAAGATTCACCTTTGTTACTTTGCAGGTATTGATTGTCATTCATATGGACGTTCTTCAAATCAACCAATCACAATCAAGAAAATAACGAATTCATGTTACTACTTTATTTAGAATGTAAACCCTGCTATTTTGGGAAAGAAGGTCTGTTAATAACTTAACTCTCTTTCTGCATGCGTCTAGATAATGTCCTGACTGAAATAGGCCGACCAGAATAATCTCGGGCTTACCGACTTGAGATTTCCATTTTCTCATTAGAGAGTTGAGTAGAGACTTGTCTAAGGTTAATTGACGTTGAACAACGTACAGTTAATGACAGAACTGACAACTGCACACTGGACTACAGACGATGAAGAATGATATAGTGATGGTTTTGCTGAAATTTCCACCAGGTTTTTACACTTAAAAGAGACAATTTGATTCTTCAAAGCTGCAACAATAGATGGGAAAGTGTACTGTACCGTATTTTCTCTTACTGAGAGGCCAATTGGAAACCGGAGAAATATGCTGAATTTGTTTTTCGAAAGTATTTTCTAAACATAGGGAACCTAAACGGGCTTTTTGCAAAAAAAATTACTTACTTCTAAATAGCTCTTGCTGTTGTTGCGCCGAAGTATATGAATTTTTAAAGATTAAAATCTACAAAGTATCTTGTAGAAAATGAGACCCACAATGATTTTGAGGCAGATAGAAAGAGCAATACAAATACGTCATCGCTGAAGATATTTAAGTTTGATAAGACGAGCACATAATACAAGCTTACAATGGTCTCCTGGGAACCAGGTTATATCGGTTTTATTCATCGAATACAAAACTCACTCACGTAGTGGCATAATGCTGGAGATTGTGTGCCTGTTAATCAAGTCTCTCTCCAGACAGGATGAAGTGGATGATAGCAAGAGAGCAACGATAGCTCCTGGCTACGTCCAGAGATGAGAGATGTATTTCACCTTTATAAGAGACCTTTTGGTTTGTAATTAAGTTTAAATGTACAAGGAATATAATATAAGCATTTGAAATCCTTAATCACTCTAATAATAATATTTGTGTTCCTAACATATGATATTAGTGATACAGTAAGACACTCGGTTATTAATCTATATTTCTGTAACAAGATGTGTGTGACTCATGAAACTAGCTGTATCACAGGTTAAGATGTCCTAACAGTTTTGAAAAACTTTGCGATCTCAGTAATTTGTGATTGATGTAATGTACAAATTGATGTGACAGTGACATTTCTTATACTGCTGAGTTTCTTCAATGGAGGTTTCATATCATTCGAATGAATGTCATGTCACTGAACTCGACGTCATGTCATTGAATTGAATGTCATGTCATTGAATTGAATGTCTAGTCATTGAATTGAATGTCATGTCATTGAATTGAATGTCTAGTCATTGAATTGAATTGAATGTCTAGTCATTGAATTGAATTAAATGTTTAGTCATTGAATTGAATGTCTGGTTATTGAATTGAATTGAATTAAATGTTTAGTCATTGAATTCAATGTCATGTCATTGAATTTAATTGAATGTCATGTCACTGAATTGAATTGAATGTCATGTCATTGAATTGAATTGAATGTCATGTCATTGAATTGAATGTCTAGTCATTGAATTAAATTGAATGTTTAGCCATTGAATTGAATGTTATGTCATTGAATTGAATGTTATGTCATTGAATTGAATGTCATGTCATTGAATTTAATGTCATCTCATTGAATTGATTGTCACGTCACTGAATTGATCCCTTCAGCAAGTGACTGATACATGTCAACAAAACTAATATCAAAACAGTTATATTAACAATAAGGATTTATTTATTGAAATCAATTTGCTGCTAGTCATCAGCTGGCAGTAGAAATTAATTTCTATTTAGATTTCTAAAATCAAATGATACATCTGACTTTTACTTTCCACTTTCACGAATAGATGAAAGGAAATATTATTTTGAACTATTTATGAAAACCAAAACCTATGACGTTAAAATGAGCCATTGTGTAAGAATTATAGGAATGCTTATTGATATTCCTTGTATTCACAGAATCCCTTATTAACCCAAGCTAGAGTTTAAGTTTAAACAGACTCTCAGGCCTGATACTAAACAGGGACCTGAAACTTACAATTTTTCCTAGAGATTAATAATCACAATCGTCGGAATTATCAAAAACGGAAAATTATCGACGGATTAAACTCAGATGACAAAATGTTACATCTGTAAGACATCGCGTATTTCTCAATAATATTTGCTATCTTGGATATCATGATTTGCAATGTTGCTTCATTAACTTGATCATACGCTCTTGTGGCAACCATTTAATACTTTCTTATTGGGTGAATATTTCGAGTTCCCATGTGTGCATTTTTACTTCATGGTGTATGACTAAGGTTAAATTGGAACGTCCAAATTTTTCATTTCGTATATTGATTCAGTTATTCGTTCTAACTAGTTTGGTGCTCTGTCTTTGCAGTTCGTTCAGGCGCCAGATTGACACCAATAGAAATAAATAACCAGTAGATATTGTCGCGACGGGTGACTTTTCATTGATAAGGCCAATCATTAAGCAATCTGGACAGTTGAATGGCGACACAAACAACTTGTTTGTGAGCGAAATGTTAAGTTGGTTCTTGTTTAAGACTCTCATTAATAACGAGGCTCGTTTTATTCAGATAATTACAAGAGATTGGGATCATAAATGCATGTTGCCTTTTGCAAGTCTGAGACATTTTTCCAATATGCTCAATGTCTTTTGTTGAATTTCAATCAGGACAATAACATCACATCTTATAACACCATGCATGCATAAGCTACTAATAGCATTAAGATAGTTTATAACTAGTTTATAACTTCAGTAAAACAGTAAGATTTGGTAAGATTGGTAATTGAAAACTAAATCTATAAAGACTTCAAAAATCTAGGTGGGTGACGAACTGCTTTGACAAAGGAAAAAATGTAAACATTTGAGAAAATTTAGTAAAAATAATGTAGCTAGTGCAGGCAAAAAAAAGCATTCCAAACAGCTGCATTAACAATTCTAGCCTATGTTTCCATATATCATTATCAAGCTAACAGCTGTATACACCGATTTAATGCAAATAGCTCCTTACATTGTTATTCCAATAGATCTATACACCATTTTCTAGTTAAGAGTACCTTATGTAGAGTGTTGAAACAAGCTCTTTCATATCATAACTCCATACATCATTGTTAATTCGACCATTATATATCAGCAGTTCCACATCCATGCCTACAGTTCCTAATACAACATTCTAACCCACAGTTCCTTCAACCATATTCTAGCCTACAGCTCCTTATGCTAGTCATGCCTACAGCTCCTTATGCCAAGTCATGCCTACAGCTCCTTATGCCACATTCATGCCTACAGCTCCTTATACCACATTCATGCCTACAGATCCTTATACCACATTCATGCCTAGAGATCCTTATACCACATTCATGCCTACAGATCCTTATACCACATTCATGGCTACGGCTAGGCTCCTTATACCACATTCATGCCTACAGCTCCTAATGCCACATTCATGCCTACAGCTCCTTATACCACATTCATGCCTACGGCTCCCTATACCACATTCATGCCTACAGCTCCTAATGCCACATTCATGCCTACGACTCCTTATACCACATTCATGCCTACTTCTCCCTATACCACATTCATGCCTACTTCTCCCTATACCACATTCATGCCTACGGCTCCCTATACCACATTCATGCCTACGGCTCCTTATACTATTTTAGAATCAACCAATGACTTCTTATACCATTGTCTACCCGACGTTTTTAGCTAATGGCTTCTTCACGAAAAACAATGACCCCTTATACCATTTTCTAGCCAGCAGCTACCTATATCCTTTTTAACCACTCCTAACAAACGTATTTTCAAGCCAAGAGCTCCTCATTTCCTTTTCAAACCAAAACTGGTGCCGTCATAATGAATTGCTCAAATATAGACATTTTAGTAGCTTTGATGTCTTTTTTTAGTCTTTGAAATCAGGAAATCATAGACTTAATAAATTGATTCTTGCATTACATGCATAGTTATCATTGCTTACATTTGTTTTAAGGACTGTTTAAACTTCCTCAAGAAAATCTTAAAAACGTAATATGATACGTGTAAAAAGAATTATCTGTGCCTTGGTATTTCTTAATTTAGTATTTTCCAGCTTATTAAGCAAATTAACACATGTAAGATAAGACACGAGCCCATACTGTTTTTACAATTGGGAAATAATCGATTGTATGTATTGTCATGTATGTTTTTGTGTGAGTTTGTGATTCTGAAAATTGACAGTTGCTATCGAGCTTTTCGTGGTGACATGTGATAAATATTCTGTATCATGTCTCTGTTATTACTGGTTTCAGAAGAAATGAATGTGTTGAATATACCACTGATTAAATCACATGATGTGTTTATGGAGGTAAAAGGGGGGGGGGGGGGGAGCGCTTTTATTTATATAGATTTTTTGCATGGGTCTAGATAATGTCCTGACTGAAACAGGCTCCGACCAGAATAATCTTATGCTTGCCGACTTGAGATTTCCATTTTGTCATTAGAGAGTAGAGTAGGGAATTGTCTAATGACAACTGACTCGGTACATGTCCTGATTAAGACACATCTGACTATATAATCACCAGAGACACAACGACAGCGGATGAAGAATGATGGTCCCGCGATCGCTGAAATCTCAGCAGAGTTTATGTTTAAAAGAGCCAATTTCATTTTGAGCCAACAAAGATTATGAATTTTCAAATTTCATGGTAAACAGAGGGAAATAGCTTAAACAAATAAGTTTTAAATTATAATGTAAAAAGGTTTCTAAACATAGAGCCATTGGCTCTGCAGTTCATCAGGCTTTTTATCATAATTAACATACATGTTAAACAAAGTAAGAAAATTTTCTGAGACCAGAATCAATGGTTTATCGAATCTCAGTTAATTATTCTCACCGAGTTGGCACACAGATAAAGCAATGCCATTTACTCTGGAGAAGACATAGTATCTTGTTAAGACTTGGTTGCTTTGGACCTTATTTGGAGCCAGAGCGTCACCTCATTTACAATTAGTCAGTAGGGCATTGCCCTCATGCTCTAAAGGGGGTCACCAAATCTACTAAGATACCTTTTAACAACATTTAAAGGGTGTGTTGTTGGAGTCAAATATGTCAAACTTACTAAATGGTGTTATTTTATCGAGGTGTGGCGGTTGTTTCAGAAAATAAGAATCTTATCAATTAGAGGTTTGTTTTCAATTATATAAAAGAAATACATTGCTAACATGAATATTATCAGATACAACATGCTCAGTAGAAATTGAGTTTTGATTAATAGTCATCATTTTTAATGATATACACTATGTTGATTGTTTTGCCTGGTGGAAAGGGAAAATATTTTTTGTGTTAAATGAAATTTGATCCAGAAACAATGCGACTTGCGGATTCCAGCATAATATTGACTTAGATGTTGAAATTTGTTTTCCATTGCAGAGGCATACATTATCTCTTTAATGTTTCATATTGACCTTTGCAGATCATTTGTTATGACATGATTTTCGTGTTATTTTGTTCTTTGCAATAATTTGAGACATTTACATTAAATCCACTGTAATTGTAAGTTTGTTTGTCTGTTAGCATGTCACGTTGGTCGCATTAAGCTATAAAACCACAGACTTTAAACAGATATAATATCTCTGAAAAACGAATCACGTTGATAGCATTTAAATAGAGAATTCAAATATTGAATTGAGTAACATTAATGTCAGTAATCTTTGATACAGCAATACATCCGTATTTCTAATGGGTATTTTCATCAGTATATCAATATCAATGTAGAATCGTTGCTAAATGCATCTATAGACAACGGGAGAACCCCAGGAATAGGATATGGAACTATTAACTATCCACTATGACTATATTACAACTCAAGTTGAAGAAATTGTATAAAGAAAGAATCATAGCTTGGGAATTGTAGATCAGCTATCAGTTACGTGGTAGGTATGTACATACCATCAACGTAGGATAACAGGAGAATAAACCGTGGTCCAACCAGGGTCAATGGTTTAATGCAAGAAATCAAGAAACATTCAGTAAATTGTGTAAAACAGCAAAATTGTTAGAAAACAACAAACGTTCCCATTCAATATTTAAATCGCACAAACTGGCAATCAACCCAAATATCGAACTAGACCATGCTGTCATCAGGGTAAGAATCTTCCTTTTGGAATAAGTTTTTATCTGTTATCTATATCAAACAACATGTTCATTCTTTAAACATTCAACTATTAATTGACATATTCTTATATTTTTGCATAAATTTCACAGCAAAGCAGATGCCTTGTGATGTTTTTCTTGAAGAGGAAAAAAGGTACAATTGTCATTGGCATTGGCAATTGTCATGCCACAAAGTTATCTTAATCTGTGTCGAAGAGATCAATAAAAGGATAAAAGGTTCTTATATGTCCATATTTTCAAATCGATGCCACATATAAATATTAAGATATATGTAGCAGTCGTTACTGTAAAAGCGGTTAATTTTTTTACGCAAGTTATCTGGATAACGGATCAGAGGTAAAAGCTTAATCATGTTAAGAATCCTTATTCTCATTTTGCGCTATTCTGATAAGTCACTTAGCAAATATGAGAATAACGGTAAACATTTAGGCCTACCTATATTCCACATGTGATAATACGCATGCTTAAAGAGTTGCAGTGAATATGAATTTTTACAAAGACATGAGACTACCGGTCAGTACGAGGCCCATCCAGCCATGTATCTCTGTAAGATACATTTAAAATAATACTTTTAACATGAATTGTTTTACTAGCATGTGTTGTATTATATGTTTTTGTCTGTGAGACTGAGAGTGGGTGTATTGTTTTTGGTCTTAAATTTGGTATGAATCAGTTTTGGGCCGAGAGTTTGTGTGCGCACGTGTGGGGGTCGGGAGTCGTGTGGGTACTGTCTGTGATTGTGTTTGAATGAAAGGTTGTGTCTGTGGGAGAGAGGGGCGAATGTATACTGTGTGAGACTGATTTTTGACTGATGCGTTTGTATATCGTAATTTCTTATGAGTGCAGTAATGTATGGAGAGTGTATGTGGGGTGGGGTAAGAATGGGTAATGTGGTGAAAGGTGGTGCGAAATGTGATCAATGCAAATGTATTGTTGTATTTGTTATGAATTTGTAATTGTAATAGTATGTTTGTGTCTCGTAAGCCTCATGGCTGGGTGCTGACTTTTAACAGCTTTTTATATTGTGATATATATGTTCAGCATGTGACACATCAATAAAATATTCTTCTTCTTCTTCTTCTTCATATTCCACATGTGATTAGACGCACACTTATGGAGTTGAAGTATTGATTATCTTCAAAGCCTATCGTATCACTCTCACCATATTAGCACTTACCTGGGATAATTGTCCCAGAAAAACACAGGCAGAAATAGTCAATGTGTACACAAGAGTGCCTGGCCTCCATTCTATGACACTGAATAGGCGTATGTTTGATAGTGGGAAACTAATTGATGGATATGTGAAGAGAAAAGGTTAATAACTGCGTTACGGAAGAAAATGAATGGTGATGGTATCAAGGTTCGCTTGAGCTAAAAAAAACCCACCCCCAAATTGATCATTCTTATAAGCTTAGATTACAGTTATGAAAAATTATATCGGTTAATCGATAGCAATTTTCATTTTGAAATTCCAGGAAATTTTTTATTAAACTGTATCAACATTTGACACAGAAAGAAAAAACCAATGCCCCAAAAACGTTTCACTGCTTCAGAAAAAATGCATTATGCAGCAACAAACAATGTCCTTTAGATTTGATTCTATATAGGTTGTAAATCTGGGTGGTTTGGAGAGCACAGGGACGTTAATGCCTCCATTCCCTTTCTGCATTGGTCTACATAATGTCTTGACTGAAATAGGCTCTGACCAGAATAATCTCGGGCTTACCGACTTGAGATTTCCATTTTCTCATTAGAGAGTAGAGTAGACACTTGTCTGATGATAATTGACTTTGTACAGTATAAGACAAACTTGACGACGCAGGCAGAATTACGGACGTTGAAGAATGTTCTATCGAGGGTCTTGCCGAAATCTTCACAGCACTTTTTTCACATTTAAAGAGACAATTTCATTCAAGATCAAAATAATAAATGTCAAATAACATGGGAACGTGTATTAGAAAGGATTGAGGCCGATTAAAAAGCAATACAATGAAGTCATACCTGAAAATGTTAAAGTTTGGTAAGATGAGCATTTAATGCAAGCTGGCAGTGCTCTCCTGGGAACCCCATCATGTCATATCGGTATTATTCGTAGAACGCAAAGCTCAATGTACTGGCATAAAGCTGGAGATAATGAGCCCACTAATCAACTCTCTCTCCAGGCAGGATGAAGTGGATGATAGAGAGAAGAAGCCACTGATAGATCTCCTTGCTGTGTGCAGGAATGAGAGATTTGTTTATTCTATGAGAAGGCATATTGAATCTGATAAAGTTTTACGTGTACACGGACCTCCTGCGTTTAAAACCTTTATCATTTTGCAAATTTATGTAATGGATGTTACAGTTAGTAAAGTGGACAACTGGCTCATTACCGAACCGAATGCAGAAAGAGATTTACATATCAAAATAGAAACATGGACTCTGTAGCTCATCAGGAGTTAGATGGTCGAACAAAATGGGTTCTTCTTGCATAACATAATTCCTTTCTTGAACTATAAAGTGGCCAGTCACAAACACTTAGATTTGATGATGGATGCCATGAATATGCACTGATAACAGGTAACAAAATCCATTACGTTTTTCATGTACCTTCAAAAGTGGCTGGACAGACCAGTTGATGTTAATTTCATTAATGAGTTTTCCCTTTAATTGTGCATACATATGGCGCCTTTAAATACTTATGAAGTAGATCTATGTGATACTAGCTCATCATAGATCTTTAAAAGAGTTGGATCTTTGTCTTAACATCCTAGCTGGCCCCTCATTTCTTTTTTAGCAGGACAATGAAACTTTTGAATCTTAGTCTCCATCCTACAAATTTAATAAGTTAAAGAGAAGTAATTTCAGAAATAAACTGTATGAAGGTTAAAAAGCAAGTGCCTTACCAAGCAAATATTTGGGGAAGGGTAAAGACCAAATCTTCAAACTTCCCTCTCCATATAACAATGATGTAATTTTGTAAATTTATTTTTCAGTATTTGGCTAAAACTACTGATTCACTTCAGATAACCCTGGTATGACTTAATGGAGTCTTTTGGACTCAATTACAATATAACAATTTGTTTTCCAAAAAACATATATTAAAAAAAAAATTGGGTTGAAAGATTGTTTTTTTTTTTTAATTTCAAGGTTGGGATCATTTCAAAATATCGATAAACTTACAAAAATATAGATGAGTATAATTTTTGCAAAATTTGTAGTGAACCTTGGTGCCATTTGTGCCCGAAACTCTGGGGTCTGAAGTCTAAACTCTGCATCAAATTTACATGTATATCAGTATAATGACCCACTGAGCAACTTTGTCTGCTGTTAATACTTTCCAAAATTACCTTCATGTAATTGGTGCACGCCATTGTATGGTTTTCTACCACAAATCTTGAATTTAACCAGTTTATTATATACCCATGTAAACTTAGGATAGTAATACAAGGGTGCAATACGGAATCCGTCTTCAAATTCCGTATTGCACTCGAGATTCCGTATTGCACCCCTGCCGGTTCTACTTTTTCTGAACCTTGGGACTTCCCGGATTTCCCGAAGCAGCTATTTTTAGATATACATTTAGGTCATTGGGGTTCCCAGTTTGCGAGAGTTGCACAAAAGCTCTTATAAAACAAGATCGTCATTTCGAAATGATTTGATTACAAGTATAAACAAATACCATGAACCATGAAAATCAGCAGCAAAAGCGTAGACGTGTTATCTTCAACAGTGACTCCGACTAACTGACGGCGCGAGCTAATATGACGACAACGTATTTGAAACTTTTGAAAATGACCTTGAACTTTAAAAGTTACTGATTTCTACACGATTGTTTATAAACAAAATCGCTTGATCATTGTTTGATTTATGCTTTATCATATTAAATCAATTGTGAATTTGATCAAAATAGCTTTCATTTTATCTATTTGTTGTTATCGTAAGATGTGAAAGTCGGACTTGCTATACTTGACGTCATGCGGAGGAATGTGGCATTCAGGTCAATTGCGTTATTCGGTCATCGGCGTACTAATACCAATGTCAAGGTAACCTCAACGCGGAAGTATGTATGGCGTGAAAATGTGTATTGCTACGCAACCTTTTATTTTTTATAAAACATATTTTTATTAATTAAGATCGGGTATATAATAAATATAGAACGTCATACTAGTGCATTTTGATGTTTTGTATTGAACTCGAAAATGTCATGGGAGCATAGAAACAACTCGTTCTTCGAACTCGTTGTTTCTCTGCTCCCATGACATCTTCTCGTTCAATACAAAACATCAAAATGCACTAGTATGACGTTCTATATATTTATTATTGTTGCTCAGAGGCATAAAAATGCTAATTTTCAGAACCAACCATTAATTCTCCATCAAATAACACCATTTATGAAGTCTGACTAATGTGACCTCAACCACATACTCTGACAAATCAACCAATTAGAATTAAGTATCAGCATTATAACGTCAGAATTGTTTTTAAGTTGATAAACCAGTTCCAGCAGAAGATTTCCTGATACTTAAACAAATACGAGCAAAATTGGAATAAATTCTGTCATTGTACAAATAGGAGTGCTGACAATCATAAATGCTAGTCTCAAATTATCTATAAAATATAACTGACAAAATTCACATTGTTTAATAATTTAATGAATTTTGCTTCACAATGAAGAATAATATAATTATAACAACAAACAAGTAGAACACAGGTATTGTAAAGGAAGTCTAAAATTTGACTTGAGGCAAGATGAGAAAGGCGTTTGCTTCACTAAAGGAAGCATACATACATGTACACATCATAGTTTAATGAATGACTTCTCTCACACATTAGCCCTAAATGCATTATTCTTTTATACAAATTGGCTAATTAACAACTGATGAAATATTTCTAACATGAAATGAAACCTTATAGCTCTCTTTACAGTTGAAAGTTGAAGTCCCTGACTGCTAATAGATATCTTAGATATATTTGCCTTCTTTGCCAGATCATTACTGTTTAAAAAATAATTTTCGAACTGTAGAAAATGAATATCATGTGCTTTTGAAATGTGAAAAATACTCTCTACTCAGGAGAAAATATCTTCCAGCTAGCTTCAGGGACTATCCAACAATTAGCAAATTCATTGACTTGATGAAGAACACCGACAAGGACATAACCTTTAAACTTGGACTTTAGTAATCTAAAGTATACACGATTTTAAAGCGTCTACAGAAACTTAATGCATGCAGGATAATAACATTGGCTTCTGCTTTGTATTTAAATTTGTCTGTCCGTCTTTGCTGGATGAAATTTTATGCCGCATACTTCAATAATTGCTAATAATTAATTTCCAACATCAAGAACACTTTTCATATTTTTCTTCTTCTAAATTTATTATTTCTGTCACTAGTTTGACAGCTTAACCAAACCATAACTACTTTCTTTGATTACAGGAATAATGAAGTTTGGCAAGGAAATTATCTCTTTTTTGTTGTATCGAACAAAAAAAATTAATTATGTAATTCTAGGGTTATAACATCCAGATGATCTTTGAGAAATTCTACTCAGTAAGCAAATTGTAAAGTCATGACCTGATCATCATGGCAGCTGGTCCTTAAACATCCGATATTGCCTTGAAAGTGACTTCATGTTTGTCATATTATTGATTCCTTCAGCAAGTGTTTGATAAAAGACACAAAATTAAATCTCAAAGAAGCCGAAATTGAATTAGGATGAGTCTTGATTTTTTTTTAACTAAGTCAACTTTACCATTTACCAGTTGCCAAAAGATATTGCTTTCCAAATTGTCAAAACATGAATAGTTATTAAAACCAAGGCTCGAAATGATCACAAATTCAGGCAAAATGTCTACGGTAATAAATTTAGGATAGGGATATGAAAAAATGCAAATTGATTTCAACTGAACATGTTTGGATAACACTCAATAGTAATTAAGATCAACATGACTTAGTTTATTTCTAAAATACTAGCCTCACCTCAAAACCAACAACCTTTAATATTTGCAAAACTTTTGAAATCTAGATAAATAATATAATTCACCAACCAAAATAATATGTCAGTGTTGACAAATATTGCTTACAAAAGTATTCATTAATAGGTTAGCTAAACATAGCTCACATATCTGTGCCTGTAGTTTAATTGCCTTTATGCAACATTGATTATTTGAACTACATGTGAAGTCAACCATAACAATGATTGAGGAGGATCACATGTAATTGAAGAAGGTTATGTTACATATTTGGACTGTTCGAGGTAAACACTTATGTAAAAAATCATGCTCCTACAGAGAATCAAAGTGATGAAATTTTGCCGTTTTTGATCAAAACTTCAAAAATTATTTACACTCTTGAGTTCTAAGTCTTAAAACCCTAAATGGCGACAAACTTTCCAAGTTTTCAAGTTATATAGTTTTCAAGTAATGCTCAGAAAACAATTTTGAACGCGCAGGCATAACATCATAACGGGGGTATAACAATGAACTCAAGTCATATCATTTATATCTTCATCAATAACAGCTAAAGAGAAAATGGCAGATACATGTTTTTCTTAATAATTGTCTGATATTGAGCAGTTAAGTACTTTAGATTATATAAAATAAAGGCATATGATCCATTACAAGAAACAGAAATGCATACAATGGGAAATGTTTAGAGAACTTAATGAAATTCGTTATATAAATATTTTTTTATCTATCTCAAAACATTGTAAACTTGATGAAGCGGAGTATTGTTCCTATGTCATGACATTAGGGGTAGATTTTGGTGAGTTCCAAAGAAATGGGCTCCCTTTATAATGATAAGGGTATCTCATTTATCATTCTTTAACGGAGACCAAGCCAAAAAGGTTGACATTTATTGTCAGGATACCCTACAAGTACAACACTTTAAATGCAATAAAAAGCCTTCATAAGTAAAATATTTGATTTTACAATGGAATTCTTTATAGAAACTATACATATCACGTCACCATATAAAATGCATCAATATTTGTGTCCCACAATAACCATGTCACAACACACACAACATAATTAGGCACATAATTAAATAAAGATAACAAAAGACACATTGATTGGTAATTAACATAAATATTTTAACTCCATAACAAACATTAAAGATAATCGTGTTGCCACTAAATCAAATTGGAATCTCGTTATCAAAACACAATATGAAAATTTATCACAAACAAACCCATTGACTTTATGAGATCACAATTATTCATTTTTACGTAATGTACAATGAGAAAAAGATATTATCTATGATAGATGTACTATATATAAGGTGATCACAAATGGGGACAATTCAAAACTCTACATGGACAAACACGTCATAATGTGAGACTTCAAATGATGTAAAACCTTTTTGGCAAAATCATGAACATCCAGTGTCAAAAGCTTACATGGTAAGTGCTTGGTGTAAAAGGTGTTCATTCTAATATAGAAAAATACTCACTTCCGTTCATACATTATTAAACACTTACTAGAACTTAATGCACTCAACCTCAAATAAAATATGCTGTAAAGAATTCTGTAAAACTTGACTTTATGAAATATCAATGACTTCATGCTTATTATCATGTCAAAGTCTCACTGACTGAGTGGATAAATATCTGAGACATTAAGTACCGACTCCTGGTGCCTGACTTTCACAGTATGATCAAAAACATAAAAACATATTGAAGTAGTAACCTACTAAAATGGCATACATTTCCATCCCCTACACAATCACTTGTTTAATCTTTAGCTGTTTACCACATAAGTCTGGTACAACTAAAAAACAGGCATGGTAGTGAAGTATTCATCAGAATTTTGATCAATATAGCTATTTACCTAGACATGATCATTAATCATGTTCAGCGTTAAACAGCTAAGAGGAAGATTATTGATCAAGTACTTCAAGAAAATGGCAAAAAGGTCTATGAGGAGAGTTATTGGCAAGGAAAATAAACATCAAGATTGATAAAGTCTTACAGCATAATACCTTGTTTTTTCCCCCCCTTATTTTGGCTGAACTCATTTGCTTTATTGCTTGAGGTGAAAGTAAAGTGAGATGTCTTTTGACATGATTGCGAACATAATCTCTCTAATGCTCTTGTAATGTTTTCCTGAATGCTCTGCTGTTATTGCCACACTCCTGTGTTACCAGGCTAATGAATGATTATTCCTAGGGCCGTTGATATGACTGATGCACGTATAAACACTTCTGAGAGCTCGTGAAAAAGATAAATTGCTGCTTAGCATCAATATCAAAACTGCATGGTTGATCTTCGAACACTAAAGTCAGGCATACTCATAGCTCTGCTCTCCCTCGGAACTCCTTCTTGCATTTCCACATCTTCAATGCTCGAACTACCAGAAACTGGAGCCACTTTCAGATTTGGTCTAAATTTCAGGTTCGACAAGCTCATAGTCCTTTTGGCAACCCAATCAGTAAGGGTTTCCTCTTTTGGCCGATGCTCGATTACTTGAAGAACACAAGATCTCATCACACTTGGCAACTCTCGAACTGGCCTCTCTCTAAGTAAGGCATCCCTGAACAGAGAAATCACCCTGCCACATTCACTTGATGTCACTTTATAACACAGCTCTTCCAACTCAAGGCGTTCAAGTTGAGGAACCTCGTAAGTTTTTGGGGTCACGCTGACCAACCATGTATAGTCCACTCCTGTCATGCGCCGTCTTTCCTCATTCATTTCTTCTCTATTTCTCTTCTCAAGTTCATGAATGTGAAAGTCCAACTCTGAAAGCAGTGACTCTGCAACCATCATTTGTTCACTTTTCACTGCGGATCTACTTGAATCCTTAGAGAGCCAGTTCTTATTCCACAATGCCTTGAAAGCCATGATATGAATATTTTCTTCAGTCTCTTAAAACATCTTTGGAATGACCTTGAAGTTCATTTCCCATTTTTACACTTCATTAAATGAAAATGATATGGATGATATCTATTTCAGTCTTTTAAAACATCTTGGTCTTGAATGTTGTCTTTTATTCATGAATAGTTTCTGGTAAAGAAAAACAAAACATAATCATTCAGAAATGAGCAGTTAATATCATACATAGAGGCAAAATGTATTGCTCGGCTAAGCCATAAGGTGACAGACTGATCATGCACTTAAATTAAGAATCAAAATTACCTTTGTCAACAAACGTGTTTCCAAATACATTTCAAAGTACCATTATTCGTGTAATAAGAACCTTAGTGAAAGAAATACCTCATTGCAAGTAATTTGCAGTTAAGCTTGGGAAACATCAATTGTTATCATCAAATGGATTTTGCTAGACTAATTTTTTAACATTTACATAGCAGGTAGCAGTGGGGTAAAGATTCATCAATAGTATCAATGTTTGCACCGTCTACTATGCCCATCGAGTGCATTGATACAAAACACATTTTCATATTGTAACAGGATTTATATATTGTGAGTGTCAACAATAAATCAATGTATCGCCATAAAAGACAATACATAGCGCGACAGAGATATATATAATAAAAAGGGTATCTCACAGAATGCCATTTTGAATTTATACATAAATATAATAATTATATTTTGATTGATTAACTCTTATTATAATTCAAAGGAGTAACGATAGAAAAGGATAGTCATTAGGTGGTGATCAGGATGGCGAGACGTTTCATCATAAATGAGAATAACTTGAAAGGGTATTAGGAAAACTAAATAAGGCTTATACAAAAAATACTCACTGCACAACACATAGTCCATGATCAAGGTGCCTTTGTTTATGATGTTATGTTGTGATTTGAATATCACGCACTAAAAACAGTTCCCAAAGAAGCAAAAACAACGATGTATAATCTCTTACCATCCAAAAATACACAAACATCATAAACTCTATCTACGTGACAGATAAATACACGGGAAGCCAGGTTAGTTTTTCTTGAGGCTATCACTGTGATTGACAGGAAAACCACGGGCACATCATTGTTGAGACGACCTATTCATTTTAAATATTGATTATAGATAACAGAATTCCTTCTTAAATGTTACTTATTCCGTTTTCATAAATCCTTATATCTTATGGATGAAAATCTTTATATCAGAATGAAAACCTGATACAACACAACAGAAATCTTACCCGCGGGGAAGCGATATCAGTCGATTCTCACCCTCAACATCAGAGCAGACGAGCTTTGCATGTAATAACAAGTTCACTTCGATTGGATAATTATCCCATATTATCACCAATCGGCAACCTGTTGATAAAGTGGCAGCTTGCTATGTTAGCGTAAATGTGGTTGGTTAAGTACATGTAATATTGACCAATGAGAACTTTCGACTGATAATCGCAATCTGAAGCAGGAAGTATGGCCGCTCATCAGCAACCAGCAGCTCATCAGAGACCAATTCAACAAGATTGGGCAAATAGAGAATATATTGAAGTCATAACATGTAGCATTAAGAAAATATCTGACTTCTTGAATTCTTTCGGTAAGAGTTTTTAATTCTAAAAGCCCGTTTTCCCCTGCATTTGAACACGTTTGAGACCGCACCCTCGTTTTCCGACTGACAATGATTGTCAAAATGACAACACATAACCTTCATAAACGTCGTGACTGTCAAAGGACTGTAGTTTCTAATGCATTTTAAATTGGTTGTTATCACCGTTAGACTAGACTGCATTTTACACATCGATTGTTTTCATTTCGAACTAGATTGGTAAAGGTAGTTGCAGTGGGCCATCATTTCTATGTGTGCATAATACTTCAAACCTAATGTGACAGTCTTTGTATTGCCATGGTCAAGATGCAGGGACTGGGAAAGACACCTTTGACAATGGGCCATTTTGAGGGCTTTTAGTCATTTTCAGAATTTTGAATGGGCCATTCCCCCCTTGTAGCAATGGTAAAATTTCCAATTGTGATGGGCCATTTTTTCATTTAATGTGCAAAATGGCCCATGGCCCCTGCCTTTCCCAATCCCTGAAGATGCTTAAAGATCAAGACAAAAACTGAAAGGAACTATGCTATTTTAAACCTCTATTCGTCTAAAGTCAGGATAATGAATATCTTCAAGCGGGTTCAAACAAAAATTCATTGCAAACATGATGGCAAAAGTTTACAAAAATGATTGCACTATTTTTTGGACAGCCTCGATACTTTGTTCATGTTGCATACTACTTTTTCTAATTGACATCAAACTGCACTACTTTGTCAACCAATAGATCTTGCTGTTTTGAGAAGATAAGTCGATGAAAAGTCAATGCTGTGGTTCTCACAAGTTTCGACATTTTAGTGTTGTTTTGGGTTGTTATTTTACATTAGAATTCTCTGTTCACTTGGCAATTTTTAATTCTCTTCAAATTATTTTAAAGTAGAGGGCTTCAAGTTATAAATTGCATATTTTTAAAAAAATGATGAATGCCTTGTTTTAATGGTCAGCTGCCATATGTACACAGAAAACAGCGTTTACTGATCATCTGACCAAATGTTCCTTATGTTCAATCTACCTAGATTGGCCTAGTTACGGCTATCAATCAATCTTTATTCTTATGCATGAAGGCCACAGGCCCATATACATAGACATGAAACATGTAAAACATATACATAGGACATACATTGGATACATCATTAGGAGTTAAGCAAAGTCTGTCTTTTGTTATAAGCAGAATATATATATTTACAAACATTCGATAAAGTTTCATATTTAGTGGAAGTTAATAATTTTATGAATCTACTTTTACTTGGTGCCTGATTATTTGCTTGAGGAATATAATGCAATCTTTCTTGAGAATAAAAATGACATACTAGAAGGAAATGATATTCATCCTCTATGCCGTCTTTACATAACGGACATGTACGTAGCGAGATATCAATGTTATGCCATCTTCCTTCGTTTACTTTCAATCTTAATAAACCTGCTCTAAATTTGATAAGAATGTTACGATATTTATTCTCTTGCACACTGCTTAAATATTTTTCGGGTTCTAACAAACTCTTAAATTCTCTATAAGATTTGTAGCGTGAACTATTTACAAGAGTACAATGCCAAGATTGGTAAAACATATTTATACAAACATTTTTAAAACATCTAAGAAAACACAATTTATCACCAACACCTTGTGCCAACCAAACAAATCCAAATCCATGTGAAAACAATAAATTCCGTATTTGGGACGCGTAATTATTTTGACCTATATTATCTAAGAATAGAAACATGTCATATGATTTTTTAGGTATTCTACCAGAATGCATTTCAGTTAACTTCAACCAATATTTAATAGTTCTACATAAAGCGTTAATATATAACGGGTAACGCCCGCATTCTCCATAAGCTATGACATTAGGTGTCTGCAAGCCTACATTTAAAAATTTCTTACAAGCCAGCAAATGAACTTTTTCAATATTGTCGTAACGATTCACCCCCCATACTTCCGCACCGTATAGCAGGATTGGTTGTATTTGTGTATCGAAAATTTTGAAAAATACCTTAGGATCAATCAAATTGATCCTTCTTAAGTTGGATAATATCTGCAGTAATGCCTTTTTGCCTCTTAGAGCTAGATCGTCTATACATTTATTCATTTTAAACGTTGATGAAAATATAATACCAAGATATCTATATGAATTAACCACGTCGATGACGGAATCTTTATAATACCATTTTTCTTTAGCTGACAGTCTACCACCTCTTCTAAAAACTACAATATTTGTTTTATCAAGGTTGACTTCAAGTCCCCATTTATCTGCGTAAGCTTCTAAAATATGCAATTGTTTTTGTAGACCCGACACGACATCAGATATAAGAATGACATCGTCGGCAAAAAGTAAAAGCAATATTTCTAGGAAATCAGGAAACAGCTGTACACCAAATTTACCGTTATGGACAATATCAGTACACAGTTCACCAATAAAGAACGAAAAAAGAAGCGGGCTTAAAATACATCCTTGTCGTAGTCCGACAGGACAATCAAAGTAATCGGTGTAATCGTTATTGTTACATCGTACACATGCTTTTACAGACACATATATACCTTTTAATGCAGCTAACATTTTGCCATTTAATCCTGATTTTTTTAAACAGTACCAAAGTTTCTGCCTTGAGACGGAATCGAAAGCTTTCCTAAAATCAACGAAGGCAACATATAGTTTTTTCTTTTTCCTTGATAAACATTTCTGAATAATTGCATTTAAGGTAAAGATATGATCCGTTGTAGAATAACCCTTTCTAAAGCCGGCTTGAAATTCTGGTATTTTATCTTTTACAATTGCCCAATTTGAAAGTCTAATATGGATAATCCGGGTGTACATTTTACTAAGCGTGCTTAACAGAGAGATACCTCTATAATTGTCGGGGTTGTCTCTATCACCCTTCTTATGTATAGGAATTATAATTGCCTTAGTCCAGCTTTCAGGGAATACTCCCTTTTTGAACAGAGTATTAAACAGATTTCTAAGAAAAGGTAAAATAATGTTTTTAGAACATGTAAACATTTCAACAATTAAACAGTCGTTGCCAGGGGATTTTCCTCTTTTCAAATTGTCTAAGGCTGATATAACTTCGTGATCGGTAAAGTCACATTCGAGGAGATGTGAATCGATATCATCCATGTTGTCATCTACCTGTACATCTTCCCATTCAAAAGATTCTAATTTATTAGATCCAGTTTTATTGAATACTGAATTAAAGTGCTCGTGCCATGTTCCTTTATCAATCTGGGGTTGTGGCTTACTTGCCCCAGAAATTGCACGAAGCTCTTTCCAGAATGATTTAGAATTTGATAAACTTGCGTTTAATCTATTTCTGCTCTTGTGCTTAAACAATGACTTTGATTTTCTACAAACATTTCTATACACATTCCTTATTTTGCAGTACATACTTCTTGCCTCATTTGACCTTTGTTTTCGGAATCTTCTTAACGAACGCCTCGCTTCTCTTTTAGCTTTATCACAATCTTGGTTATAGAACGATTTATTTTTGTTATTAGTTTGAACTATTGGCTTTTTCATACAGTCAGCGGCGCGGAGGATGACAGAGGCAAATGTATTCACTGCGTTGTTAACATCAATCTCTAGAAGATCATTGATGTCTTCATTCCAAAGATTGCTCAGTAACTCTAAATATATGTTAGCCTTGTTATCATCCCATTTATATCTACATACGTCTTGAGAGTGTACTGCTTCGCAGCTATCGACATTGCTGGCCAAACATATATTACACTTTAGATACACAATCACTGGCATATGCTTAGACTCTACACGATCATCGACACGCATATAATTACATATAGAATGAACATCAACTGAACTTATGAAATAGTCAATAACGCTGCAGCCTTGGGTAGACATATAAGTGAAATTTCCGTCTCTATCTCCATTTGTTCTGCCATTAAACACGAACAGGTTGTGAACAAAGCATAGGTCAAGTAACTTACGACCAAAAGTATTTATAACATGATCACATGACTTCCTCTGGCCAATTAGTACAGGTTCTTCATCTGGGAAAGCACTGTTGTCGAGCCTTTCAGTCTCAAATGTCTCGGGTGGGTTGTTTCCATTACCTGTTCTGGCATTTAAGTCCCCACAAATAATAACTTCTGAGTTCGGATCTCTGTGTTCAGTGAGCCATTCATCCAGCTGGTCGATGGGGTTAGATTTGTCGACTGCAACATAGAAATTCGAGCTGGCAGGCGGAGCATACATTCCTATTATGTAGATTTCTTTATTCTTAAAAACAATGTTTTTCTCAATTTTGAGGCAAACAACATTGTGAATGTCAGTGAAAACTTGTTTACAGTGAGACGCTATAGTGCGTTTTACCAGCATAACAACACCACCAGATAATCTACCATACTTAGCTAGCCTATGTGCTTTACAAAGATACATATCATAGGATGAGAGCTCAGGTATGGATATAACACTGTCTACAAAGGTTTCAACTAGGCAGATGATGTCGAAAGTTCGTATATATTTAACGAAATCGCTATCGCCAACCTTTGATAGAAAACCATCAATATTCCAAGTAACTATTTTTAAATCGTAAAATGAATTGGAATATTCTGCACCTGATATTTGTTGTCCTGCGGAGTTGTGGGCCGGGCCGAGTCCCTAGCTGTCGTCCATGGAGGTGCCTATATCAGGAGTCGGGGGAGAGGCTGCAGCTGACACGGCGGCATAAGTTAATGGTTGAGAATCCAGACGTGTGCTTGTCCCCGGGGTCGAGGTGACACTCCTTGCACGGGTAAGTCTGCGGCGGATATCGGTTCTTTGATTCTGCTCCTGGCTAGCTTGTGCGGTTATGAGTTTACCATTCTTGAAGTATGCAACAAGCCCTTTGGTCTTGCAATCCGCGATGATCTCTCTCTGTTTCTTGGTAAGGTCATTCGCCACCCCGATATTCACCTTTCTCAGATCCTCTCGATGTTTCAGAACGGTTATTTTATCCTCTGTCATCGATAATTTTGCAATAACAGGGCGTGGTTTATCATTACTCAGTTGCCTACTTCCGATACGATGCGCTCGTATGATGTCGGACCCTTGCCAGACCTTGACCCCCACGCTGCTATTAAGAATCGTGATCACCTTGTTCTTACAGACATCGTAGTTCTCATCTCTCTGTTCCTCTATTCCATACAGAACAATGTTGTCTCTGCGGCTAAAGGCCTCCAGCTTATCGAGTTCTGATTCTTGTTTTAAGACAACCGATTCAAGGTTTTCAAACTTTTGATTCATGGCATCAATATCAGTGTACATTGTTTCTTGTTCATTAGCAACTCTGTCGACTTCAACTCGTATGTCTGAAAGCGATGATTCTAATGAACTACATTTATCTGCCACTTCACAAATTTGAGATTTGATAGCATTTATCTCAGTACACATCGATTGACGAAACTCGCGAATTTCGTTTAAAATATCGGTTTTAATCTCTGTCTTCACAGCATGTAGATCTTTTATGGTCACTTGTGGTCCTGGGTTAGTTTCTATGTCATGCGAGAGCAGAAGTTGCAGTTTAACAACGCTAGCTGGTATTGTAAGTTGTTCTGATAAGGTGATACTTTGAGCCTGTCGACAATATGCATGGCTGATCAAGAGACATCCACTACTACTAGTGACGTCATCAAGGTAAACAATGTTTTCTAAATCCAGGTATTCGTTGCATTTATCAAAGAAAGCATTACCTTGAGTGATCACAACCGATGACAAGAATAGGTGGAGAGTAAACAACATTGCACAAACAGTCCATCTGAGAGGCAGATCTGACGCAGTGGTGTGAGGTGTGTATTCACGATCCGTGGCGACATGGCTCACCTGTCGCGACCCGGGTGGGTGCACAAACTGACCGATCCTTGCTCTGTATAAAGCTAAATCCACCATCATATCCTCTCAAAACATTCCAGAAGTGCTTATAAGATTAATGTACCAATGTAGTCGCCTACAGAAATGGTTCTCTATACTTAATTTGACATATCAATCGCTGCTCCACTGAGTACTTGCATACAACAGGGGAGGTAAGTAGGAGCACTAGTTACACATCTATTTCAGGATTTCCCCAACCTGGAGGGGAGGACGAATTCTTATTGTCTGATACCATGTGAAAAGTTTTCTTACCAAATTTTATGGTTTGTTCTCTTTTCGCCAGATATGTCATGCAGATCAAGACTGGCCACTCTAAACGAAAAACTTGCTGAACTTGAGAGACGTGTAGAATACATAGAAGCAAGGGTGAGCATCATTAGCTGATGATTTTATTGAAAAGTTTAATACAAAATGATAATAATAAAAAGAAAGCACACTCATTTAATTGGCTGGGGTGGATTATATCTGCTTTTCATATCTATATTTTGTAATTAACAGTTTTCTTTGTAAGATTTAAACGTAAATGTTTCAAAATAAAGGTTTTTATCTTTAAAAAAGTTATTGTGCAGTAAAAAGTTTGTTGGTGATTGTGGATATATATTAAATGTATCTGTTCCTTGTTTTGTGTATTGTTTGTTCTGTGCTTGTTTTATTTTGTTTTGATTATGTGTTTATATAAATGTTTATTATATCTGATAACTGAAGCGATTAATGATATAACAACTAATGAGTAAGAAGTATTTAATTGCATGGCTGTGTGCCGAGTGTGGGCAAATTAGATTAACAGATCTTAATCCTACACATCGTGGACAAGTGCTTTTTGTAATTTGTTATGTATATGTGCACTTAAATGCAGTTATATGTACCTATTTACTATCAGGCTTTTGGTATGGGCTTGGAATTTAGAGAGACTAGCACATGACACAATGTACATCAATATAATCAAAGCTTCCAACATTTAATTCTCTTGTTATATTTAAATTTGTTCAATGTCATTCAAGTGAGCTCGAAACTTTTTCCTCCTACTCCGCTACGTTTCTTGATCTGATAATGGCTCCGTAAGTTGTGATAATTGTGACCATGACCTTTCGCCTTCAAATAATTTAACCAATCCCAATCCGCGTACATGTCGTGGTTTTGTTTTGGTAAATTTCTTTACTATTACTTACCAAGTTTCTTAAAACTTTTTTTGGACGAAGAAAATCCAAATCAAGCGCATATATTGTCTTGATAGTAACTCTTCCTCACTATATTCCTCAAGTTTGCAGACATTGTTTAATTTCCGTCCAAACATGAGCATATTTGTGGTGATAGTAAACAAACACACGACCATTTTGCATTAATCCAAGTTCGGCTTTTCTCAGGTTCATCAGAAAAAGCTCGTATTCTGAGATATAAACTTTATGGCAGTTCAAAAGTTGCCGATGTCTTTCCAGCCCTGATTCTTATTGGCTGAATGAGACTTGGCACTTTCGGTGCCGTGGTCAGATCAAGAAATGCAGCAAAGTACGAGGGACAAGTTTCGAGCTGATTTAAATGAGATTGAAACTTGTTTAAATAAACTGTATAAATTCAATGAATACAGTTTCTCATTAGCATATTTGTACATATTAATCATGTAAATCTGAAAACCTTTTGTGAATATTCAATCCATATTGTTTTAGTTAAAGTTTTCTTTATCCAGTAACATGTCAAAGTACCTTTTTTGGAATAAGGATAATTTGTTTAAGATAAACCATATGAATTCAATGAACACAGTTTCTGATAGACAGGTGTGATTATAGATACATTTCATTATTATACTATTCGTTAGAATACACTATTTTTAGGGACTTTCGAAAAAAGAAAAGTTATCATTTGATAACACCTTAATAAAATAAACCATTTTAAAGTCAAGGATACGCATCATAATACAGAGACCATATCACGATACATATATCATCAGAATAAGTATCACCATTCTTGATACTATGATATATCAAAACAGCTCTAGTTTAAGTCCGGCAGATCCTGAAATAAGATAAAAGCCTAAGCAAGTCTATCAGGAGACTTCAAAATTTGATTTCTGGAAAATGAAAAAGAAGAAATTTCAGTCTTCCTTCATTCTATTTGATATTTTTTTCAAATTTTTAATTTGCCGACTGAATTTAATTTCAGTATCTAATTGCTGGACATTTCTAGTTTCTTATAAGGATACTTCTTGATAAATTGGCATATAAATTTGTACACCTTTTGAAAATATTCAATTGATATGGTTTTAGTTAAGGTTTCTTTTTATTCATTAAAATGTCAATGTACCCTTTTTGGAATAAGGATAATTATATACATTTTTGATTGTTGGTAAACCAATCAAACACTTGTAGAAAATAGTAAGAGTCTGTTACTAGTTTAGAATTCATTATCCATATTCTTTTGCTATCATGATTTCATAAGCATCATAATCACCATCATAACACGTACCATTTTTCTGTTTCTGTTTATCATGTTCAACTACAGTACAATATCAGAGTTGTACCCACTAGGGTTGTGTAATATAACCGGTATATCGGTATATATCAGGTTCAACTTCAATACAATATCAGAGTTGTACCCACTAGGGCTGTGTAATATAACCGGTATATATCAGGTTCAACTTCAGTACAATATCAGAGTTGTACCCACTAGGGCTGTGTAATATAATCGGTATATATCAGGTTCAACTTCAGTACAATATCAGAGTTGTACCCACTAGGGCTGTGTAATATAACCGGTATATCGGTATATATCAGGTTCAACTTCAGTACAATATCAGAGTTGTACCCACTAGGGCTGTGTAATATAATCGGTATATATCAGGTTCAACTTCAGTACAATATCAGAGTTGTTCCCACTAGGGCTGTGTAATATAACCGGTATATCGGTATATATCAGGTTCAACGTCAATACAATATCAGAGTTGTACCCACAAGGGCCATGTAATATCACCGGTATATCGGTATATATCAGGTTCAACTTCAATACAATATCAGAGTTGTACCCACTAGGGCCGTGTAATATCACCGGTATATCGGTATATATTATGTTCAACTTCAGTACAATATCAGAGTTGTTCCCACTAGGGCTGTGTAATATAACCGGTATATCGGTATATATCAGGTTCAACGTCAATACAATATCAGAGTTGTACCCACAAGGGCCATGTAATATCACCGGTATATCGGTATATATCATGTTCAACTTCAATACAATATCAGAGTTGTACCCACTAGGGCCGTGTAATATCATTGGTATATCGGTATATATTATGTTCAACTTCAATACAATATCAATATTGGGCAATATCAAGTACATTACAGTATCACAATGAGTTAGTTATTGTTTAACGCCGCTTGGGCAATATTTCAGCCATTAGCGGCGAACAGTATCACAATATAGAATGTCTATGTTACAATGCAAAACAGCAGTGCACTGGATGTAAAGCTCCATGTATATGAAGTATTATTGTGATTGGATAAGATAGGTGTATAAGGCTAGCTGGAATTGGTTGGAACTTATACCTTCAAAGATGTATTAGTCTGATTGGCTAATGCTTTGAAGATGGTTTTATCATAGCAAACATTTGTTTCAAAAGTTCACCAGGTTTATGATGTCAGATTGGTTTACGGCATGGACCAGTGTTGGACATCAAGTGTCAGAAACTATCCTATATATGACTTGACCAGAAGTACTGTTGCACCCCAAAAGCTGGAATTTTGTTGATGGGTATCTTGCATGTTTTGCCTGTTTCAACTGTTTTTATTTCTTCTATTTATAAGAAAAGTGCTAGAATGCCAAAATCTTGAGTCTACAGATATGGATTGCATGTTTGGTGACGTTTCCTGGCATATTATTGAATTATTAATTCATATAAAGTCTTCAACATTCGATAATATGGGATAAATGGTAAGATAGTGGGAAAAGACTATGCATACCTGAAGAAGTATGGTAGTGAGATATGTCTTTGAATGACCAGTAAAGGAGTAAGATGTTTATTGCCATTCAGTCGCTGTGAATTTCAGAAAGCGCCAATTTCACAAGTGCTCAGCAGTACCATCTGGCTTGTGACATTGCAGGGTGAATCAAGTATTGGGAAGGGCTGAGTTGATTTTCAAACCATAAGGCTAAGTGCTGTTAACAACTGTCTTTGACATTAAGGACATTTTGAACTCTGAACAAAGAAAGCTTTCAACCTGACTGCCTCTCTGTCTCCATACTTTCATCATCATTTAGAATCATATCCGTAGATGTGTGTGCTTTAATGCAAGTAGATGGTGAAAAGTTCTGTTTTTAGCTTGGAATGTTTTTGCTTTTAGTTCTCTTTTGTTCAGTAATTCAAATATTTCATTTGCAAAGTATGTTGTTTGCTTCATGAAACAGTGGACTGATCTTTTGATTTGCTTATGCTTTACTGCTTATGTTAGCACTCTCCTATCAGCAATCTGCGGCAAGATCTTTTCTCATTGGATGTTGGTTGCCATGGTGACAGGTGCAAATATGTTGAGTCTGAAATTATCTATTTGTAGATGATACCTTCACCTAAACATGAAGGTGCTGATCAAAATGCAACTGAACAGTTCATATGAAGGTCAGTCAGTTCCGCTAAGAGAGAAACTTTATACAGTCTACATATCCTAGCTGTTCTACAAGTGAGTAGAGTCGAGGCATATGTACATGTAATCTGCTAGTACTTATGTAGGAAAAAGAATTACCCTGGTCCGTATCCTTTAACTTTGACAGCTGAACAGGGACTGGAGAGAAGTAGCAATGGACAGAATGGTATACATGCATTTTCAAAGGTTTTATTGACCATGGGAGATATCGGTGGATGACGTGTAGTATTTGTACCTATCGTAGCATATTGTGGAGGATGATGATTTAAACATATTTTATTCAAGAAGAAAAGAATTTGGACGATTTCTCCAACTTAGAATACCTTGTCCTTGTGAAGGAAGTACCCGGGTAACAATTAGTCTCTGAGTTTATGAATAAGCAGGCACTTATGATAGAAAGGCTTGTACTATTGCTTCCAGTCTCAGGTTCTATATTGTGTCTATCAAGGAGTAATTTCTAAGATGCTTTTTGACATCTGATTTTGGAAAGCTCTATGAAAAGATTCGTTTCAGTTAATGAAGAAATTTTGCTGCCTTTGGGATTTATTTCAGGTAGATGTATTGGAGTCTCTCAGATCTATGACATTCGTTTGAGTGACATTCGAGATATTTGTTCTTCCAGCAACTAAAAATGATCGGAGGTGTACTTTATATTCCTTTACCGTTTTGCATTTAACACATAATATTAAAAAAACACTTGATAATAACTACCTTTTATCTCCCTTCACTGATAATATCCTATCTGCTTTACCTTAAACCTGAACATGATATATTATGCAAAGATAATCTATAATCTTTCTAAACGTCTCAATTCTGGAAATTCTCAGTCTTTCACATTCAAAAACATAATTTCATCTTTAAGTCTGTTTTTGGAAGATGGACGAAATTGTTATATTGTCTTTGTTAAGAAGCTGTCATGCCTATAAAATGGCCACTCTGAATGTTGACTTCGGTGATTCTGTGGTTCAGTAGCTTAAGTATTGCTTTGGGCCTTGCAAGGACGACATTTTAGTTAATGATGTACATGGTTGCTTTTGGTATCTTGCTAGGGCTGTGTGGGGCTGGCTTGGTTGAAATCCTTAAAGGCCAGTAATATTCAGCCTTTGGAGCTGAAGCATGTTACATCTATCAGAGGGTATTGAAGGTGAAATAACTTAAGAATTAGATTGTGGACCGCATTGTCAAGGTGTGGTGGGCAAGATGGTTAGATGCTGTACCGCTGGTGGTGTTGGCAGACTCTGAAGGTGTGGGTTCAAATCCCTCAAGTGACTCGACCTACAAAAGTAACGTAAAGAATTTGTACTATTGCAAATAGTAGGATCACAAATATATCATTGTTACTTCCTGAACCTGAGTTGATGAGCTGTTTAGGTGGCCAGTGCTAACAAATTGTGCCTGTCTTGAAGGGTGTGAGTTTAACTCTTAGAATGGACTGGACCCCTAAAAGTACAAGAATGTAAAAATCAAAATTCAAACATGATATCTTAAAGATTTACTTTGAGGGAAGAATGGAAGTATTTTGATTGCCAGCTCAGCTCAGTATTCAATAAGCATACTTGCAAATTGATATGTAGCCTTGAATTGTTTGTTTAATATATGTGGTTATCTCCCTTTGCCTTCAAGTGTAGAGCTGGAAATAGTGCTTTAGGTTACCAGTCATTGCTCAATGTGAGAAATTAAAATGAATGTCCAATGCCAATGCCAATGTGAACAAGAGTTACCTGTAGATGTCTTGTACTTTTCAACTTCTTCAAATTACATAACCTTGATAGATTGATAAGCTGTAAAATCCTTGCTCTGTATGAAGAAAATGTACAAGATTTCACTTATTCATAAATGCTTATACAATTACATTTTACAGTCATTATTGTCACACTTGCTCAATGCACCTTCTGTTGGTTAAGTTTGTGTCTAGTCTGGTATGGTAGTAACTCAAACCTTTCAACTTATGATTTTGTTGTTGCATACAATAGAGTAACTTCCCTGTTTGTCTGTTTATTTCTTGTTTGTCCAGTCCATGGAAAGTACAGGATATATTCTCTCTGTATTTGAAACTTTTCTTTATTTTCCAGATTACAAAAGGAGAAACTTTATCCTGATGATAGAAAAACATTTCTGTTATGGAGAACATTTGACATGTTTCCAAAGTGGGTGTGGCCAGGACACGCCCTCTTCATCAAGATTGACAGATCTGGCACGTGATTGATATGTTGTGCATTTGTAATGCAGTATCTGCAAGTTCGGAGATAGTTCGCATGAAAGTTGAAGGGAAGCATGTCTTCAAGTTTCATCAATCAACAGCCTCCAGTGAATGGAGTTGACAATTTTTTTTTCGACATAACTTTTTCTGTATGGATGGTAGATTTGATATAAGAGGGCTTTTTTTCTGTGTCCTTCCTACTTTAATGTAAACTGGTAAGTTATTGAATTTTTCATGTGAAATTTATATATTTTTCTCCCCTCAGACTACAGTTTTATCAACATTATGAAAAAGTGTTAATTTGTTTGTGATAAATCATATTGTTTCCAATGTCGTAAATATATGACAACCGTGATCAGGAAAATATGTAATTATACCTAAAATTAACAGAATTTTTTTTGTAAAAGGTGCATTTACTCTTATATTGCTAAAGCCCCATGTGAAATGATGAATGTTCTTTCCTGTCTGATTTCTATTTACAAGAAAATATTCCATTTTGTCACAGAAAGTTTTGTAACATTTATTTCATCAAATTGGCACACACTAAGCGTGCTGTGCTGAAAACTATCATGAAAGAATTTAAGATCAGCACACTGGTATATAATTGATTTAATGAAGATAAATTAACCAGTGTCACAACCAAATGTTGATTTTATTCAGGAATCCTTGGCAATATTTGTTAAGATTTCTTATCACATTGTATTGCATGTTATTTGAATGTATTTTAGAAAATAATGAATAAACAAAGAGAAACCAGAGTATATTTTTGTTTGTAATGTTTTAAAAACCTGAGTGATAAAATACACATTTAGGTCAGTGATGGGTTTGTTTTAATGGCCTGATAAGCTTAAGAATACACTCATATTTTCAGTAAAGACAATTCAAAAGCTGATAAAGAATATTATGAATAGACACTATCATATTTTTCGTTCATAGCAACATCAACTTTGTTGAAATATTATCAAAACCGCCAAGAACAATTAGTATGATTCTTTTTTTGTGACGTTTATGTCCAAAGATTAATATACACTCACACAAAAGTTAAAGGCACTATTGCACGCTTTTAGGGTTTAAATTGGCTATTTTTAGGTTTACAAGGACTTATCCATTCACTTAAGCTTTCTATCGATGCAATGAAATACTTAACATTCTGTACAATTGACCTGCAATCAACAATGAAAACGTTAAGACAGCCGCTGTCGACTTGGCCATATAAAAATCTATGGTTAGCTGTGCACAAAACTGATATATTATGGACAGTATTGTGTGTAGCTATTCAATTTACCTAAACTCTGAACTGAGAACAAAGAATGAAATATATTTTATGAAAGCAATGGAGTAAATTAACCGATTTATTAACACAGCAGTAGCAATGTTATTTGATTGACCAAAACGGCTGCCGTTTCCGCTTTTCTGGTTATAAACAAAATTGTAATATTTCCGATATCGTAGTTCATGCGGATTTAATGCAACGTTGCATAAAATACTTCCTGCCTTTAAAAATCAACTTTACTACCATAATACGTAAATATTTGTTAAAGACCTTACGAGGTAGATTACTTCAGTGATAATCTTGAGTAATATCGAGAGATATACAGTATCTGTGCATTCGTTGTGTTTACGAAATATTGGTGTGCACTAGTGCGTTTAAGTAACCACTAGGGTTTTACCGGCAAAAGTTTTCTGATAAGAAAGAAGACTGTTACAGAAAAGTGATTGTATTTTATGATGGAATACCTAACAGTTTTACAGTTTGTTCCAAAATCTATATATTTTGTTATATATTTTGCCAATTGAACATTCCCACAGCATCTCACTGTAGTTTTGAACACGAGGGGTTGCTTTACTTTTGTTCAAGTGTATACATATACTTTATTTACTAACTTATAACAAGAGTTGATTGGACAGATTGCCAAGTGTAATTACCTCTTGAAAGAAAGAATTGAAAACAAAGAAATGAAAAAGTCAACTGCAATTTATTAAACTTGTTCAGTTCCGTACATTGATTTGAGTAATTACATGATTAGCGATGTTATACCGACAGTAACTGCCGCATTGGTATGTGTATATACAGGTAATAATCAACAAATATTCACGTGTTATGTAGCAGTAGCAATATACATAGGTAATTATAGACGTTATCTGCACAGGTCACATTCGCACATGAATCACAATAAATCAATATCAATATACAAAAATATACTCTACAATGAAAAGCCAAAACGCAATTGATAATTACTACTGTTTTACACTGTGCTTACTATAACACTATTCATAATACAATAGAAATAAGACTCATAATATTCTGAATCAATAGCTTACATTTTTTCTAAACAATAGCAGTAAAAGTTCGTTGGTTTCAGTTTAAGTAACTCAAAATTTCATTACAAACTATAGATATCATACAATGGCCACAACCGACTTATTAATCATTCATACATTTTGTGACCAAGAATTGGATGGAAAACTGAAGAGGGTGATATGTACACACTAGATGTTTTGATTATAGCAGTTTCACCACAGCCTTGCATGCATTAAATACAATATTCAACAGAAACTATAGCAATAGCTAGTGCAACACAGCAAACAAAACCAAAACATTCTTGGTTAGTTTTGAATATCACATCATCACCTGAACTAAACAGACGACTATGTGATATGTTAACTTAAGAAACTATAGCATGGCACATATTGTTAATTTTTTCCAACATAAAGAGAAATGAATTCATAATATCTATTTCATTCAATGCTGAAATCTTCCCGGGCTGGATTGAAGTCATTGGGAACTCAACCCAACTTTAGCAAAGGGACAGTTAATCTTTTAAGAAGACTTTCTATTGTAAAGTAAAACATTGGTATTTCCTTGTTTAGTCAACATCTGATTTGGTTTTGATCACTTAATTGAATATTTCCAGAAATAATTTTTCAGATTATAAAATAATGCATCAAGATGTCTTTACAATTAATCTAGTGATTTGAAAGCATATTTATATGTGAGGTAGTTGCCAATTAAATAAAATCATTGGTAATAAAAGTTGCATAATTAATACTAATTTTCTACTAATGTGTGGAAGTAAAAATATTTAAATAACATGGACATTTGTTGAAAATATTCAAGTGCTTATTTCTCATTATAACCTTTACACAATGGTTAAAATATGTACAGTTTGTATAAACGTGTTTATCACAGGCAAATATTTATAAATACTAAAAAAATACAAAACAATATCACAGATAATGGCTTAATAATCAATTGGTGCAATGACAATTTTTCAGGTTAGTTTTTCACATTGAGACATCAAACTTCATTCAACAAGTTCAGCAATGTCAGAAATTTATAAAACACTGGTTTTGATTCAAAAGTTTGTCATTTTGGCATAATAGGAGTAAAATATAAATCCTAAGCATGTATTGTTAAAGGCTAATAATGATATATGTGTAGAGTAATGTTCACACTGTTCAAAAACATATTCAATTGTCTCCAACTACATTGTTGTAATTGTTTTAAAAAAAATTATATTGATGCTTTAATTTAAAGGATTGATGGTTTTTTACTAGCACAGATACCATTAAAGTGTCAAGGCAACCAAATAAGGACATAGAAACTCAAGGTCTAGCGGGTTCAAGATCAATGGTTCCTTAACCAGTGTGTGGTTCATCAGGCAGCGCCATATATCTTGAATCATGTAGGTATGTTATCAAAACATGACTGATAAAAATTTCAGTTTTTGTTAATTGATTTAGTCAATCTAAAGCATCATGTCAGTTGTGAATCTCTTGTGATGCTGAAAGGATTTAAATTCAGGATTCAATTTCAACATCAATATGTTCTACCACTATTCTGATTCTTCTGAAGTTTCCGACATTCTCAATTTAGTCATGTGAAGTACTCCATGTTTCCCAACTCAAAACAAAGTATGTCTCGTTTTGTTCACTTCACACATTGTTCTGTTAACATAATCTTCCTCTGTAGACCAGCTCCACCTCTACACATAGTGTTGCAGTCTATGAGCACTGACAGGACGGTTCCGGGTTCGATATCCAGCTACCGGGGGCGATGCTGGGAGTAACCGGGCAAGGTAAGGACTGTTCTGAAGCTGAACTGGAGAGACAGAAGCCGAGGCTGAGAATGGACGGTTGTTGACGCTGATTCTATTTTTCTTCCTCTTTGGAGAGGGCTTTCTGCGTAGGAATATTCTATCACTGCTGGTTACATGATCTCCCATGAAGCCATTCTGGTACTTTGCCTCATGGGAAGGGCTGAATCGGGATCCTTGGACGGAGGGAGTATCATCCCTACCAATGCATATCGTCACGTTCTTCGCCGAGCCGTGTCGACTGTTTTCATTGGTGAATACTAGACCTGGATAAGAGATTGAATTCAATGTCAATAAAAACTAAAATATGTTAAATCCAACTAAGAAATACAGTTGCAAATATGAATAGGGTTAGATAAATCTTAGTAAAGTTTATTATGTTCACAAGTAGTGTGTGATATGCTATTAAACCAGAGAAAAATCTGGATAAGCCCAAGACAAGTCAAATATCTAATTCTGTCAATGTCTCTAAACCCGCAATCTGAAGACAGTGGATCAAGACTCGCCTGAGTTGAAGAGCTCGTCATCGAGGGACATATCGTTCTTGCAGCAGTCACAGCTGTAGACAGGACACGGCTGACGAAGCACCTCGCTCATGGTGTGACGCATAAACGAAGCAAAGGATGCATAGTCAAATGCGCTGTATCGTCCATGCCATGCAATGTAACCTGTGAAGTTAAAGTTCATTGGTCAGCAGTCGCTCAAATGACACGTAACAGCATTACCTTAACAAGCCGCCTTATTAATAAATTGAATGCAGATCAAATCTGCAACATGATGTTAAAATTTTTGTGCTGCTTGGAGTACACATTTTCTTCAAATTAAAATGACTAGAAATAGTTACATATTAAAAATTTCAGTAGTCTAAGCCTATCACGATATTGAAACATGTTGAATTATATATACTGACCATCAGGATGGAGGAAGAGGAAGGTGGGTACTCCAGCGATGCCGAGGAGTTCGGTCAAGTCCAGGTGCTTCTCCGAGTCGAGGTCACCCTCAATACGCACACCTGTAGCAGAAGATACACATGACAGTGATTACTCAGGGTAGATAATTTGTAGTGTTTTCATTGATTTAACTGTTCTTAGCCTTCTAGAATTCATATAAATCCAACCAAAACTAATCTGGTTATTTTTATGAGTTTGTTGTGGCGTAAGTCATTCACATTCACCTTTTTTCTGTTCTAACAACTAATTTTTGCTCCCCATATAAAACAATCCCAAGTTACCTGCAGAAGCCCTGCGTATATTGTTGGCTGCCTCGTATGTGTTAGTGGCGCACTCGCTGGTACAGTGCCAGACCATGCCGTCCTCGCGCCACCCGTTGGAGGTGATGAGATGGACGAGACTCTTCCTGTCTGACACCGAGATACCGGACATTCCACATGTCACCGCCACAAAGCTGAACTGTAACACAGTATTTGAGAGTGATGATTCAAACAGAAACATTGTAACGCAATGCATGCTTCAATGAGAGAATTTAATAATAAAAATTTCAACAGGAATACAGTAACACAATGTATCAATGACAGAAGCCTCAATAGCAATATAGTAATACAATGTAACAATCATAAGAAAAATACGAGCATGATATGTCAATGATACCACAATGAACTGGAACACAAATACACCATATGCCCATGATAGAAAACTATACAGGAACAGAGTTGCACAATTCATAAATGATAAATTAAACAGGAACAATATGATAAATTTAAATACGAACATCACCTTATGAGGTGTTAATGGTAGAAGATAAACAAGACCCTGATCAGGAAATGATTGCCCAAAAATTGCCTCTCTTTTAAAGATGATTGCTAAATGGAGTTATACAAAGCAAATTAAAAAATTTTCGTGAAAGTTGTAATCCTACCTCTTTTGAAGTTTCCCTGGCAAATCTTGTGTAGTATGACATGACCTGCTGAGAGGGCAAGCACCTGCAACAGTGATGACATTATCATTGGCAATGATAGAATAAGCTGGCAAAGTTTAAAGGTGTTATATATCTTTTTAACTGGACAAACTCTAACTAAAATTAATAAGAACATTTCTGTTTAAATATAACTCTAATTCGATATTATTGATGCTTCCTCTAATGGTACTGGTACACATGTGACCAACTTGTGTTGCATCTCTCGAAAATGTTACACCTGAATAAATCAATGTTAAAATTGCTCCTTCGTGAAACATGAACAAAATAAGCCAATTACAGTTATCAAGTCTAAAAGTATTGACCTACACCCAGTTAAAGGCTTGTATGTACCTGTATGGTTGTATTAACACCTGATGATTGCAACAGTTTCATCAGGTAATTGGTCATGCTCTCACATGTTATTCAGTGTTACACATGCGAAGGACAGGGTTTCATAAGCAAAGAAATCATTATACACGTGTCAACAAGGAAGTCATTTACAATGAACATTAAGATATAAAGGTGGAAATATAGGTCATAAAACATGGTAACAAGAATATGATGAGATAATTACATTTGGACATGAAAGATGAAATACTGTTATGAACATAAATTTTAAAGGGTAAATGATCTTCATAATTAAATTTATTTCATTGATTGAGAAAGGAAAGATAATATTTCACTGAAAATTACTAGTAATTATACATTCAACATGTGTTCAAGATATACACCTGACACATAAGAGTTTAGTCTCTGGCTCATGAGGGTTTTAAATTGCTTATGAAGAACCATTCCAACCAACAGGGATAATTTAATGAACTATAAGGAACTAGCTTGCTGAATGAGTTCCCTTTATTGTCAATCTATAGAAAACTACCACAGCAGAGAACATAAATGTTGCTGAAAATAGCTAATTTTTCTAAAATGTATTTAAGACCAAGTTTTTCCTGTAACTTCCTGTAAAGGTAGCAAGTATTATAAGAAACATACCATGGTGTCCAGAATAGGAGGACTGTTGCGTGTTGAGGTTTGTGGGCGCCCATCAGAGGTTTGTACTCTCCGTCGAACACGTCCAACAGGCTGCAGGCAGGGGGCGGCACATGCTTCTGTAGCAGCCCCTGATTGGCTAGTTTCTTGGCAACCTGTCTCTCGTATGTGATGGAGTCCTGGTACTTGCAGCAACCGTAGGACGGCCATCTGGTAGGCAAAAAAAACCTTTTAACGCAGGACAGCTAATGAAATTTGGAGGTGAGGTGAGGTGAGTTGGTGTTTAACGCCGCTTTCAAGATTATTTCACTTATATCGCGGCTGCTAGTATTATTGCAGGGAGAAAGCCCGCAACACAATTGTGGCTATGCATTGCGGTGAAACCTGCGAGCATCGACTGGAACTAGCAAACCATGGGTGGTACTGCGCTGAATTTCAGTGTAGCATTGCACCCAAACCTGACTGCGTGTAGAACAGTTCTCTACTGCAGACAAAGTTGCCGAGCCCCTGACGGGATTCGAACCACAGACCTTCTGATCCGAAGCCGAACGCGCTAACCACTGCGCTATCCCGCCCCCTGAAATTTGGAACTTTCACAAAATATTGACAGAGGAGAACCTTAACAACAATTCTCTAACATCTAATATCATAATAAAACATGTCCTAGTGCTTAAATATTTCATGTCATATATTTATCAATTTACCTGAACACATCAGAAGTGATGACCCTTTATTTGCATCAAGTTTCTCAATTTTTTCTTCTTCGTCAAAATCACTGACTTATAGAAGTCCAAAAACAGTTTGACATGTATGACATGTATGGAATGTAAGCAAATTATGACAAGTTATAAGTCATCTATAAGAGCAATCTATGACAATTAGTTGCAACTCACGAGGTGTCCTTGTTGTGTATGGCGTGGTAGCAGTAGAAGGAGAAGGGTTTGAAGGGGGTGGAGAGAAGCTCGACAACGTTGGACTCCTCGCTTGTACCCACAGGCTTCTCGCTCATGGACACCAGCGACAGCTTGTAGCTAGGCTGCTCCAGACCAAGCTGCAATATGAAGATGTCATGAGCTTTAGGTTTCCTAACATTACGTAAAGACATGGCAGCTAGCGATAAAGGTGTTTCTCTGATGAAAAAGAGGAGCATTGCATCCCTTTTTGTGCATTAGGATAGATTTTACTATGTTTTATATCCCTGAGGCTTTTACCCTTTTACTGTGAAGAAATTGCTATTGAGTTCTTCATCATTAATGTAACTTAACATTCAGGGGTTGGCCAATACCATACAATTTTTCCAAGTTCACACATACAAAGATGACACACTATGAGAACAATGAGCAATCATTGAATCTGATTGGTAGAAAGTCATTTTTGTAAGAAATGAAGGCATGCTGGGTACAATAACATATTTGATCAGTGAGGATGAAAACAGATGTCTATAGCAACTATACTGAATAACATGACAATGTTTTCCTTGTAAGAGAAGCTACTGATATTAAATGCTATTGTATTTCATCGAGTAATTGCAAAGCAACAAGTTCTTATCACCAACCTTAATGCGGACAGTTTTGACTCCCGAATGCATAGCGTTTCCATACTGTTTGCCGTCGATGAGGATCTTGTAGCCCGAGATGGTCATGTCTGGGTTTGACTGGGGACACTGCCAGCTCACATGGGCAATCAGCTGACCTGTCAGTGGAATGTAACATGTTTACATTTTGATTAAACTAAAAGAAGACACTGCCTGCTAAAGGGGTTAGGGGGAGTTATTTCAGTTGACAAAGTTGAAAGGTATCTGTAATAGTTTGTTATTTTTCTATCTTCTCTGTAAACAACTTCCGATCACAACCCATAGGAAGAATAACACAATAATTTTCAAAATACAAAATCATAATAAGATAGTTTGCATTGATACGTTTTCTCATGAAATTTAAAAACATTAACAAACAGTTATTAGTTGTATGAGTGATATATTTCACACAGGCAACAAGAATTATTTCCTGATAGGAACTTTACAGATTGGAAACTACATGTCATAATTGAGTTAGTATAACCCTGGCTGCTCCTACCGGTGTGTTGTTCAAGTGCATTGAAGCAGTCCTCTAGTAGTTCCTCTACTCTGGTCAGGGTGTGTGCTCCTAGGATGATGTCCTGTAATCATACGATTAACATTTATAATAATAATATAATAGTCCACTTGTTAAGTGCATTTTACCCACATAAGTATGCTCAAAGCATTGGCGGAAGAGAGTTCTTAGGCTGAAGGATAGGCAAGGCAGAACAGGTGAGTCTTTACGGCAGTCTTGAAAGATAACAGGTCTCTATATGTTTTTAGTTTCAAGGGCCGTTTGTTCCACTCAGTTTCCATTTAGTTTCACATGGCCTCATGAATAATATCTGTGGCCGAATTTCACATGGCATAATGAATAATATTTATAACCAAACTTCATAGGTCCTTTTGAATTATATCAATGGCCAAATTTAAGCAGTGATACTACATTATACATATATGAATACTCATAGATAGTAGGCTCTTATTATAAGGATGATAGTAGTTCAATTCTATGAATATTTATGACATACATCATTCCTCTCGGCTCTCATTGGATGAGCTAGAGCACCAATCTTCTTCAGCTTGTGACCCACGGCTCGGATCAGTCTGAAATGGGAGACAAGGAATACTATATACCTATTAAAATATATATATATATATCATCCAAATTTTAAGAAAACAACTTTTTTTGGGCTCTCAATTAATACTTGCATCAGTTACAGTTACTCAATCAATACTAGAAGAAAATGAACACATTCTTTGTTTAAAACAAGTTCTTTTTATCAACGTTATTCAAATCAAGATCTTGTTCTGTCGAACGAATGATATTTCGGACTGAAAACGTTTTCAACTCTCTAACTTTATATCACTTGAGATTTTGACTGACCAATTCACAGTAAACATAATTTGTAAACAAAAGAATTTGCAATTTACTTAATGTCATAGTCTCATTTTTGTAAGGCAACTAAACTGAACTAACTATTCTTCACGAACAAAAACTGATCACTAACACAAAGTTTTCATTTTTATGCCCGTTTTACAGTTTTGGATGAAGCAGCTTATTGGCGTATGCCGTTTCAGACCGATGAGGTACCGAATCAAGAGCAATCCCATCGCGAGTGCAAAACACCGGAAATCTTGTAATTGCGGCGTCGATACTTATGACAGACGCATTCTTCATTGAGTTTACCACCTTTTTGTTATTTCTGTATTTGTAAATGCGTAATCTATTAGCTATTTTCATCGGACATTCAGCTGAGAAATTTTATGTGTTCTTCGTCACGGCCTTAGCAAAATGAGGTGGTAAGGACTAACGCTCGCCAAAGACATAATATTAGGGTAGGGTAGGGTAGTTCGAAAGTCATTATTGAGGGCTAGAATACCTGTAGAGTTCTGAAAATTGTTGTAAACGTCAGGGGAAAGATTTTGTGAGTGGTGAACTATTTGTCCGGCATGCATTACAATTTGCCTTGCAAAATTGAGACTATGACTTTAAGTATCCTAATCCAAGTATTCTGAAGACCATCAAGTTAAGGGTTCATCAACTAACTGTGATGCTTGGCAGGTCTACATGTCTCATTGTCATTGTTACAATATAAACTATGTACTGGATGTTGTACTCACCTGTCTCTCTTGTTAACGAGATCACAGGTGATCTTCTCAATCTGTCGGCGATCTTCCAGACCAACGATGGTGGAGCTAATGGTAGGCGGTTCTGGGGAGAGCGCTGGCTGCATACGGATACTATCAGACCGCACGACGTCACTCGTTCCATACAGCTGTTGATGTAAAGGAATTGCTTATTCAAAGATATCTAAGTATACATGACTATAAGCAAACGAGATCAAGAATGATCAATGCAATGTAAGATTTAGATTTTGATTCTATGTTGTTTTTTTTTAAAGATATACATAAATATTAAAGGGTTTTGAATTGATTTAGTATTCAACAAACTAATAATACAAGTATGTAAATTTTGGATACAAGAAACATCAAACACAAGACATCAGCAATATGGATGTACATACCGGTACATGAGTCTTAAGGTAAGCAAACAAAATCAAGCATAGGGTTTAGATTTGGCCTCTATGTTTTGGTTTCTAACAGATACATATATGGCAAGCTTTCAAAATATTGTACAGTTTTGCATAGGCACTAAAGTGCTCAATAAACTAATAATTAAAGTAAGTAAATCACAATGTTTATATCTGAGGCTTTTAAAAAAACAACTGATATTGACAATAAAACAAGACTGTCATCCATGACTTTTATGTACGTACGTGAGTCTCAAGGTAGACAGAGTAGTTTCCCTTTTTGAGATGTTTGAACTCCGCCTCCCGCGTGTCTGGGTGGATTGGTCCGACACTCTGGACAAGTTTCTCAGTGTCCTCCTCGATGCAACAAAGCTGAGGGGAAGAAAAAGAACATTCTGTATTTTTTCTTCCACATTTCTTTCCAGACAATTGCTTAACTCACATATAGACCTCGCATTTTTTAAGTAAGTTTAATTTATATAAAAAATCTTCGAAAACAAAAAAAACCACCCAAAAATCTCAAAATTGGAAATCTAAACTGCAATATACAGATATTTTGTTCCATAGTCATATAGGTTACCAAATTTTGAGATCTTTGAAAATCTAATCTGCTCAATACACTTACATTTGTTGTTATTTCTATAAGCTTTGATAATCCAAACTGAAGAAATAGAATTTTACAGAATTCATTGCTTGTACCATATTTCCATTTGTGGTGTTCTGAGCTTTGAAAATCTAAACCTAAAATTTGATCAATATGGAAGTTATAAAATTAAACCAACCCTGAAGTGTTTGACCTTGATCCCCTCGGTCATGTAAGGGCTTTCCCAGCCAACCCGGAGTGTGGAACTCGAGATGGAAGGAATACGGAAGATCGGGGGCGGTTTGACTCCAGGCCATGACACAATCAGGGGCTCGGAGGGTTTGCTGTTGAGGCGGTCACTGGTCGTTAGCGCCTGGACTTGGAACGAGTACTCCTGACACCACTTGCCATGGGTGAACGTAAAGCTGAGCTGATCTGCGTTAAGGATGGCCTCGACTATTCCGTTCACGTAGACCTTGTACCCTGTGACTAGTGCGTCTCCGTACATCGTCGGCTTGTCCCACTGGATAGCGATGTACCGGAAGTTGCAAGCTCTGTTTATGGAATAAGGGATTTAGAGAGAAACAGCATATAAAGTGGATGAGGAGTATAGTGCCTTGAGCTTGTCAAAAGCATGGTAATAAATTGCACATAGACAAAATCAAAGATCTTATGCAATATTGCCTGCAAAACTGCAAAACAAATCCATCCGTCAATGAATAGATAGATTGCATTCAATGAGAAGGTTTGTAAAAGATAACAAATACTTGGTAATAGCGTATTTTCACCATTAAATGCTTACACGATGACAGCCAATACCTTACATTACCATATTTGGAATTACAATATCTGCAGAAATTATTCTTGTAATTTCTCTAATTGAATCTCTGAGGTCTTATGTTCTGGCTGAGTAATAAAGCAGTAAGGAGAGTCAGTGCTCACAAATGGTGCCTCAATCTGATGGTCTGGGTTTGAATCCAGCAATGGACGTGACCACAAAATGTACAGGGAAGACGTTGCAGATATTTGAATAAAAAATGCTCTATAGAAAGGACGAACCTGATGGAGAGAAGGGGAGCATCAGGCGGGGCGGAGGTCTGCACCGTCAGCTGTTTGGACTTGTCCATGATCTGACCCTCGTCATTATATCCGACCAATCGCACGAAGTGGGTGGTGCCGGGTAGGCACTTGTTGATCACACAGTTTGTGTCCTTCTCTGACAAACGGACTTCTCGTTGCTGGAAGAAAATTATTTAGTTTTCATCTTCTACAACGTAAATGTCAGATGTGACTCAATATGAAACCTATTAATTGTAGCGTGACCTTAGGATAGAGAAAAAGAATCTTTACCTACATTATTCATACAGACTATTAGAGTTATGACATTATATAACATGAGTTATACCACAATATCACAGAGTAACACAATTTGACATGAATATGTAACAAGATACAGACAATGTGTAACAATACTGTGACTGTCACCTTAAGTATCACAATACCATGATAAATTGTAAGGACCACAGTAGAAACCAAGTTATTATTCTCAAATGTAAACTCACAGCTGGCTGTGCGACACTACTCCACTGTATCTTATAGAAGGTGATTCCCTCCGTCTCTAAGAAGGTGCTCCAGTCAAGATGTATCGCGTTCTCTGCAATTCTCGTCACTTTGAGCGGGATCTCGTGATCGTCAGCGGTGGAAGACCAGTCCTCCAGACTGAGGCTGTTGTCGCCAGGGCGAGGCGAGGAAGTGCACGTGTTTACAAGCAGTGTGTTGGACTTGGGGGAGTCGTTGTACTCGGGGTGTGAGCTTAGAGCCACCAGGTTGATTTTGTATGTTCTGTGGGAGAAAGAAAAAATAGAGCCATGGGCTCTGTAGCTCATCAGACTTTTGATGGAAATAGGTGTTTGGGTTTAGACCATGAGGTCATGGGCAGTGTAGGAAAGATAGCCTGTCCCAATGTCCGAGTTATTCACAAATAAAAAAGGCCCATTGCCCATTTGGGGGTCAAGGGGTCACCGAACCTACAATTCAGAATCCCCATTGTCCAAGGAATCTACACACAACTATTAAGCTATCAAGACCTTTTGGATCTGGAGAAGAAGATGAAAGTAGGATTTTAAGGTTTTGACCCCTGTGACCCCGTTTGGGGTCAAGTGGTCACCAAACCTACAATTTAGAATCCCAAATGTCCAAGGAGTCTTCACACAATTTTTCAGCTCTCTAGACCTATTGGAACTAGGGAAAAAGATGAAATTAGGTTTTTTAGGTTTTGACCCCTGTGACCCCATTTGGGGTCATGGGGTCACCAAACCTACAATTTAGAATCCCTGTTGGCCAAGGAGTCTACACACACCTTTTCAGCTCTCTAGACCTTTTGGAACTAGGGAAAAAGATGAAATTAGGTTTTTTAGGTTTTGACCCCTGTGACCCCATTTGTGGTCATAGGGTCACCAAACCTACAATTTAGAATCCCCGTTGGCCAAGGAGTCTACACACACCTTTTCAGCTCTCTAGACCTTTTGGAACTGGAGAAGAAGATGAAAATAGGTTTTTCATGTTTTGACCCCTGTGACCTCATTTGGGGTCATGGGGTCACAAAATCTACAATTTAGAATCTCCAGTGCCCAAGGAGTCTACACACAACTTTTCAGCTCTCTAGACCTATTGGAACTAGGGAAAAAGATGAAATTAGGTTTTTTAGGTTTTGACCCCTGTGACCCCATTTGGGGTCATGGGGTCACCAAACCTACAATTTAGAATCCCCATTGGCCAAGGAGTCTACACACACCTTTTCAGCTCTCTAGACCTTTTGGAACTAGGAAAAAAGATGAAATTAGGTTTTGTAGGTTTTGACCCCTGTGACCCCATTTGGGGTCATGGGGTCACCAAACCTACAATTTAGAATCCCTGTTGGCCAAGGAGTCTACACACACCTTTTCAGCTCTCTAGACCTTTTGGAACTAGGGAAAAAGATGAAATTAGGTTTTTTAGGTTTTGACCCCTATGACCCCATTTGTGGTCATAGGGTCACCAAACCTACAAATTAGAATCCCTGTTGGCCAAGGAGTCTACACACATCTTTTCAGCTCTCTAGACCTTTTGGAACTGGAGAAGAAGATGAAAATAGGTTTTTCATGTTTTGACCCCTGTGACCTCATTTGGGGTCATGGGGTCACAAAATCTACAATTTAGAATCTCCAGTGCCCAAGGAGTCTACACACAACTTTTCAGCTCTCTGGACCTTTTGGAACTGGAGAAGAAGATTAAAATAGATTTTTAAGGTTTTGACCCTTGTGACACCATTTGGGGTCATGGGGTCACGAAATCTACAATTTAGAATCCCCATTTGCCAAGGAGTATGCACATAAATTTTCAGCTCTCTAGAGTCATTGGTTCTGGAGAAGAAGTCGAAAAAGTGAAAACTTTACGGATGGACGGATGGACGGACGGACAGATGGACGGACGCCGGACGCCTTGCCATGCCATAAGCCCATCGGGTCTTTCAGACCTGATGAGCTAAAAATAGAATCAACAGGAATAACTAACGTACATATGAAGATTAAAACTTTGTTTTTTGCTCATGGCAACTGTTGATTCCACTGGTGCTGTAGCCTTGTTCTATCTATGCTTAGAGTCAAGCAGGGAAGCTATAAGTTCCACCTTATACAATTTTTTGTGTTAGGCAGGTGCTAATAGAACACGGATGGTTTGATTGACAAGTGGAAGCTCCATCAATTGAGCTATATAAAATTATAAGTATGAGGGAGTTGCCATATTTTGGATACACGCCTGGAAATACAAGGTTCATCATGTTTGTCCTAGATATTTATTGTTGCTTTTAAAAGTAAACATTGGCTAAGATGGTTTACCTGTTGGGTCTGCAGGGGATAACAGCCTTCCTGTGCGAGCTGCTCAGCTCGTTACCTGCTTTCTTGTCGTTCATGTACACCTGAAATATAACAATTATACACAGGTAAGGAGACCAGCTAGTTAGGTAATCACATAATTTCTCAAGGAAAGCATGCAAGATTATAAGTCATTTGATTTTATTCAGCTTTCATTCAGCTTTGCAAACCGAACAAAGAGTTAAACTGATGCATTTCATGAAAAATGATTAGAATTTGGTAAAATGAGATTTGATGATAACATCAAAACTTGCTAAATTCACAATTCAATTATTACAGTGTTTCATCCAGGATTTACTACAAGCGGGGGATATCCCCCCCTACATTCATGAAAGTGGGGGAGTACCTACAACCTCTCAACTTTTTTGACGCCGATTCCAAAGCATGATCGTCAGTCGATGTCAAAGAAGAATTTTCATTTTTCTCATTATCACTTTCGGTTTCAGTCAGTTACCTCTATCTCGGTCTCTTCTGAATTTTCAATGGTATTATCATTTTCAGGAGCTGTTTGTGAAAAAAAGTCGGTTATTCGTTTAGGTCTCGGCTTTGACATTATTGGCTTATCACTAGCAGATGCTTGCATCGAGAAAACACGGGCAGAAAGGGAAACTGCGCATGTCTGAACAATCAGAACTTAGTATTTGATCTATGATCCTCGTACATAACATTACAGCAAACCTGTTACGGGGAAAAAACGATGTTTAGGGATTGAAACTTACAAAGATCTGTTACCTAAACAGGAAGTTATTTCAGTTCGTTTGATAACTTAATCAAGACTTTTCGATCGCGATGTTGGTAATCAATATAGCTATAATAAAGTATATAGGTAGGTACTGCACAGGATTAGAAAATTGCGTGAAATAATGTTTATTTGCGCGATTTCTCCCCCACTATAAATGTAAAAGTGCGTGACTGATTAACTAATTAGCGAGAATCCCGCAATCGCGCACTCTGGATGAAACACTGATTCAATATATGAAAAGCAGGCACACAATGTTGAAAAGGGATTACCTGGTATCCCTTAACTTTAACCCCTCCATACAGTTTGGGTTCTCCCCACTCAATGATGAACTCCTCAGGCTCGGAAGATCTCAAGAAGATTTCGGGGGCATCAGGTGGGCCGGGGATCATGATCTGTATGTCCTGAGCTGTCTGAGGAATGGCGTCAGTGAAGTAGACAGGCTCAACTGTGATGTTGTATGTCGCTCTGCACAGAAATAGTGGCAATGTTAGAAGCATGATTCTAAACATATCCATTTAATGTGCATGTAAAGTAAATTTAGTTTTCTGGTCTGGAAATAAAATATCAATAAGAAACAGTCTAAATTATCAGGGATGATATAAAGGATACTTGAAAATAATTTGATGAAAACACTCTGTATGGCAATCTTGAACTGAGACATATGTCAATAAATTAATAAATTTCATCTCTAAATCAATCCTCTTGTTATCAAAGAATACACTACCTACAGGAATATGTGATCTCACAATCTTCCATCAAGATTTATTACATTTTATTCATGAATTCAGCGATAAATAAATAAAAGTTGCAAAGTTTAGCCTTGTCATTAAAGTAAAAATCAGCATCCGTGCTCTTCTTAAATGTCTTTTCTTACCAAATTGTGATAGTTAATTGATTATTATCAAAATGAAAAAAAGACTCACTTGATCTTTGTGATAGGGATGGTGCACTCGGTTTGTGTAGGCTGGACATACTTGGTCTGAATAACACGATCCTCACAGTACCACACGATGTTGAACTGTTTGAGCGGACTTATCTGCCCTTGGGTTGTCCAAGTCAAGGACACATCTCCAAAGGTCTTGTTGTCTCTCTCAGCTTGGTGGATGAACTCAGCACTTAGTGTGGAGATGAAACCTGTAGCAGACAAGAGAGACCATATATTATTTTGCAATTTCTCTGAGAATGAGTAATAACAGATCATAACATATGGTTACAGTTCGAGCTCTGATCATAGCATCGAGAATCATGACGATATAAGTATTGTGATACATTATCTTTATCATGATACGTATATCAGCTATGACATTATTATCAGTGAGATCATTGAATCAACAAATTTTTCTTTCTTTTTGCGGTACGTGGACATTAAATATATGTTTTTGATGGTTTGGTGCTTTCATCACTTTGTTGTAAGCAATTGACAAGGGAAGATGATGTAAGTCAAGAAACATACACTTGAATAGACCTTATATAAGACAAGAAAGAAATATACATATGTTATAGTAAAGTCAAAAGAGTGATCTCCCTTGCACCTACCTTCCTGGTTCTGTGGCAGTCGGATTTCTACCGAGTCTGAAGGGGACTCATCCAGGTTTTCAGGATCATCCAAGATGGCGACATAGTCCAGGTCCTGAGGGTTTGTGTTCTTGAAGAAACCCTTGTACTGCAGGTAGAAATAATAGTGTCCACATACTGGGGACAGAACAATCCCTACTGGGAACAGAACAATCCTTACTGGGAACAGAACAATCCCTACTGGGAACAGAACAATCCCTACTGGGAACAGAACAATCCTTACTGGGAACAGAACAATCCTTACTGGGAACATAACAATCCCTACTGGGAACAGAACAATCCTTACTGGGAACAGAACAATCCTTACTGGGAACAGAACAATCCTTACCTCTTCAAAATCAAGGATTTCAATTTTGAAAAGATCGTGATGACATGGATTTATACTGAACAAGATCGTAAATATTTTTTCAAACCTCTAATGAATTATTTCTAATTCTAAACTGACAAATGACATGTATAATTTTCCATTTAGAATCAATCATCAAAGGAAACAAAACGGTTAAATAGAAGTTATTAAATTTGATTTGGGATACATAGATATCTTTACAATTGGACTATATGGAACAATTTAGTCAAATCACTTCTAAATTTTAAACCAATATTTTAAAAAAATGTTTTGCCTCTCCTCACCTTCTGTTTGCGTTCTTTCTTTGCTTCCTCTGTGCATGTCAGAGCTACAAGAGTGACAGAGTAGTTTTTGCCTGGTTTACACTTGGTGAGGGTACAGCTCTGCGCGGCAGGTCCCAGACAGCACTGGAGCTTCCCGTTGATCTCCAGCTTGTAGCCCTCTAGATAGCGCCGCAGGTACTTAGGGCGGCCATCTTCGTCCTTCCCAATGACGGACATGAGAGGCGGTTTCTCCCAATAGAGGTTGGCAGTGTTCTGTGTGTATGATGAGACCATTAGCCGTGGAGGTTCAATCGGAGCTCGTGTCCGCGTCATCAGAGGTTTGGACATCACATGAGCTGTTCTTCTGTATTTCTCAATCCCAGAATCCCACTTGTCAGGGTCGAGGGATGTCTTGATGCTGACGACTGCTTCTATGACTACTCTATACTGAGCTCCAGGCGCCAGGTCGTCTATTGTCAGACTGTCCTCAGTGGCAAGGAGGTTCACATGACTAGCAACCACCAAATCTTCGTCCTTCAGTTTCCCCCGCTTCACATCTGCCCACCGGACTATCTGACCTTGAAGCTTGTTAGACCCGTATACTAAAGGTGGAGTCCAACTCAAGGTCATGGAGGTTGTGGACGCTTTGACAACCTTGATGTTGGTGGGAGGTTCTGTTCCAGCAGTTTTGGCAAGGATGCTTGCATTAGGCAGCCAGACTGAGTCATCTGGCGAGATCATGGCTTCCTTTGGTATTGTGTGGTGCTTCTTGTAGCGATGCTTGTCAGGCAGTCGGTCAAAGTACTCATCTGTGATGGCGATTACTCGGATGAGATAATCTGTCTTCTCGCGTAGGTTTTCTACACACGCCATCTTGGCATCAGGCATGGCATCCACACATACATGATGTGGGTCATTGGCATTCAGTGAGACACACTCCACTCGCATTCCTGGTTAAAAAGCAACAGTCTGTCATTAGTGTGTGTTAAACTTTTTTATATCTTGAAAGAAAATCATAAAGTATATGGTGTAGGAAAGTTATACTATGACAGTTAAAACCCAATAAAGAGTTTAAGTTTTAACAAATTTTCAAGGACATCAAAATCAAATCAAAGAAATCCTGAGTATTAGGAAAACTGAAGATTAGTAACCCTCTGGATCATTGCAATCTTAATTTGGAAAATGTAAGTGAAGACATACCCATAACCTCAACCCCATGTTCCAGTGGAGGGTCCCAAGCGACCTTGAGACTATTACAGGTTGTGGCCAGCACCCCCAGGTTGCGAGGGGGGTCAGGGGGTGAAGCTGTCTTCACTGACAGCTGGTCTGACTTGGATGTCAGGATGAATGCATTCAGTCCATCTGGCGTCTCGGTGTCTGTAGAATTGAAAAGAATATAAGATAACGCACAAAATCTTCAATGTTAAAACTGCTTAAGGAGGCAGATGTGTCTTTCCTTTCTGTTTTACATTATAAAATATGCCGATGAATAATCTTTGTTTTTGTACCAGTAACTATATTAGTGATTTTTAAAAATAACAATAACGGAGTTTTAAAAAAGGGGAGATAACCCCTACTTACAGGTGCCCTCATCAATGTCGGTGTACTTTTCCATCTTCCTAGCCTCTACTATCACGGTGTACGGTGTGCATGGTCGCAGGTTCGTTATCAGCAGGTGATCCTCTGTGAATATATTTGTATGTACATATGTATATAATATATGAATATATGGGCAATATTTCAGCATGTAATATGAAGAAAAAATCTTTACAAATGATACACACATAGAGAACAATATTTCAGAAGTAAGAAGAAATTTGACTTAAGACAACTATATTTTAAGTTTATTGAAAGAAGTTTTACAGTTTACCTGCTTAAATTTTTATATATTTTTATATAACATTTCATGTTATAATCATTTCTCAAAGAGTGAGAAAAAAAGATATTTTCAAAACGTAACATTTCATAATTTCGCATTGTATCATGAAATATCTGTTGTGTCACACCTCTATGAAGCAGCAAAGCAGTATTTAGTATATCTCCCACCTGTGGTGCTATCACTGTTTATCTCCTCCTCAGGTCTGTCTCCTGGCCACCAGGTAACCTGGTAACTTCCCGGTCGCACAAAGTGAGCCTTCCCTTCAAAATCTGAAATACAAGTTGGAACAAATGCACTTATAGGCCTCTATTGAGATGACATGATTGTTTTTTTGTAAATCACTCCCTCAAACCAACACTTTGCAATACAAAATCGGAAAGAAACCTGTAAGATAAAACATTATTCCTTTACCTGTTGATCACAATTCCTCTAGGACCTTCAGAACTTTCAAAGATAGCTTACAATGACTCTGTCAATAGACTTTTCATGAATTCCTCATTCCCAATAATTACATTTCATCAATATTATAATTGGAATGTCACTATTGAATAATTTTTCATTGTGAAATTGGGTTAGTCAATACAATTTCATTGGCTAGATTACAATATAAATATGGGATACTGTTTTTTCATTGGTCAGATTATCAGCTTTAGTGAGCTATACAAGCGTTTATTGGTTGTGAGTGTGTTTTTAGACATTGATTTCCCATCCATCAGATATAAGCTAATCCAGTATCAGATTCAGTCAGTATCAGTATTATCCCACTAATCCAGGGGATTATCTCACATAAAGCTGGTCGATATGATATGATGCTAATGTGTATGGTCCATTCAGTATGATTTATCAGCAACTACAGGCAAATCAGTAGTCATGGTGCACAGTTTTAGAAGGATGGACAAAGAATTAAGAAAGTATGGTTTTAAGGGTTCTTGATAAGAGTACATCAATCGTGTTTATTAAATCACACATAGACATTTGAAAGTCAGCATAAACACAGATTCTAAAGATAATGTGAAAACATAAGCTAATCTTTTCAACTTAAAATGAGTGAAGGGTTAAATGTAATGTAGGCTAATGACTTGATAAAAGGCAGTTCCAAATTATCAATAATTTCAAGTTCAAATACATAAAGATTCTTTGGTCAAAGCTATCTATCTTTAGATAACCACTTTTCAAACTTAAAGCACATTCCCATTACATATTTCAATTCAGTTCACTTCAAAATCTCCTATACAATGCCAATGTTTTATTTCCTTAGCCAGACAAGCAATTAACCATAAACTTTCAATAGACCCCAGTGCTACAAGATCTAAACTTGAGTGTAGATAGAAGAGTACCTGTATAAAGACAGACATGATTGAAATACACAAGAGTTTAATACACTGTTATAAATCAGGGCAGGCGATTATTGGCCTAAACTGTCAGTACCTGATGATATTGACCCGGCAGTGAGTGATATCTCCTCTAAATAGGCGCAATATGACAGGTATGTAGCTACTAGCTGATAACATTCTCACTTTCATTTACTCTAACAGTTGATATACACCACAAGTGACCTTCTTCTTCTCAAAGTGATTCAATTTACTTTCTAGCTCTGTTATATCCAGATCTTTATGAAAGAACTTAATTTATTATAGTTTTTGATAGAATTAATGGCGGTCAAGTGCATTGCAAATTGAGGCTGAAACAATACACTCTTTAAACTATGAAATGATTGTTTGAAATTTGATCATTTTGAACACAAATCTGATTTGAACTAAATTATTTTAAGTATCTTAAGAAAATTATAACTAACTAATGGGAAATAAATCTGATAAACTGATATCACTGTCTGTATGTTAGGTTTAGTAAATATGAAAGAATTTGGCTGTGTAAACTCTAAATCATTTCAAAGCATACATGTCAAAAGATATTGACATATACTCAACAAAATCCCCAGATAGAACACTTGAGGTAAATCAAAGTCTCGGTCACGGTTACACAAAAGCAGGATTACCTTATCACTAGAATATGTGCATGTCTATGTCCTGATGTGATTTCTTATTCTAAAACAGACTCATTTTGGGTTTCGCTTCATTTAAAGGTATTTTGACATATCAAGACAATTCTTTCCAGTTTATAAAAAGCAAAAGCAAAGAGACCATAGGCCAAGTTGACAATGTCTATAGTCCCACCAGTAGTGCCTCAAAAACAGTAGTTACAATACAGACAATATGCCACTGCAATCTCTTTCCATTATATAAAATCCACCACCCATCATCGAATATTGAAATATTATATACCTTATATAATGATCAATATGTTGCTTTGATATTGAATAATTGGGTGGTCCTTAATTTTTGTTGTTGAGTATATATAAATAGGATCAAGATCTCCCAATGTAAACCTCATGTTTTGGAGCACATATCATAGACAGTCTTTACTGATTTTGGAAAATGGGAGAAGGTTAAACATATTCTGTTGTAGATCTTTTTCTTTATCTTTAAAAATTTAGGGAAACAATTGACTGAACATAAACCATTTCGAAATTTAAGTAAGTAAGTTAACAAAAACCAACATTCACAAAATTGATTACAGAATAAACAATTCTCTTTAGTGAAACACCTGTCGATACTGAACTTAGAAAGTGAAGGCCACGGAGGGAAAACACTGCTTTACAAAATCCAGGAATGAGACGATTGAATGTCATGATATAGCTTCATTTTAAAAACATTTATAACGACATAATTGATATTTGTATTGAACTATTCAAACAAATGTAAAACCAGAAAAAAGATGTGATATGTACCTTTACAGTACTCACGCAAAAGCAGAAATTTTGGAAACAGCACTTTAGTGAAATGATATCCTAGGAATATATTGGAATGAAATACGAAAAATGTTTGAAATAAAAACTAATTTTCTAGAAAAATACACATTCTTGGATATGAAGATATCCTATAAAATCCATGAATGATATCAAAAGACTGAATCTTTTTCCCTTTTTCAAACTTATAGTATCAATTTCATGTAAAAAATAAAGTTATAAAAAGGAATTCATTTTGAAAATACTTTATCATTACATGTACTCTGAAAGAAATCTAACAAGTCCCGAGGACCGGTTATCAACACCTACTTCAAGCAAACCCAGGATATAGCACTTGAGTTCTCAAGTCTGGAGATTACGAGTGCAATGCTTGTGTCCTCTCCAGCTGATGGGACTATGACAGATTAATCTCTGATAATGTGGTATAATCTCCTTCTGGTTCTGTCGTCATGGTGACACTGGAACTTACTGGAATCGGTTGCCTAACATAGATACACTTCATGATGACTATATCTGAACAGAAGACAGAGAGAACTGACTTCATGATTATTTGTCTTTGGCCAAAAATGTAGAATTTTTTAAAGACCTAATTCAATTCATCATCAATGAATTAATTCCCTTGGTATTTTTAATACCATCCAACTCTCCATCAAAATTATATTGTTTTATTCTATTTTATTGCTTTATACTCAATTTGTTATATAAATTTTTCAAATACTCTCATGTGAGATCAAAGGTGTTATATTTACAACTGGCCTACGATACTCCACAATCACTCAGTGATCATATCAGGTATCATACTAAGGCATTCCTCTCACAGACACCTTTCACTGGTCAGGTAGCCTGTACTCAGTGACCTCTGCTTCTATTTTATTTGGAATATAATTTCATTTAAAAAAAATCAATATCACAATTTACCACAAATGATAATGTAACTATTATTTGTAATATAAGGAACTGCTCTATAAGTGGACAATTTTCTTGAATTATAGCAAAACAATTTGAGTTATGTTTAAGCAGCACAATAACATTAGTGGAATATAGTGATGCATTGCTCTAGTGGATACTCTACCTCAATCTCTTGAAGGTTTCAATTGATTAGAAATCCGACGATTTTACTCCAACAAAAAATGGGAAAAAAAGGTTCACCAGTTCCATATCTCAATATCACATGTCAAATTTCACATCAACATGATCATTCACTTTGCCAAAAGGTCATATTATTATATGCCACAGTTTAATTCCCTGTATCTCAAACTTTCATTCCTCATATCAAATGTTCAAATTAAAGTATCACATGGTATTGTTGAAGTCAAAATAACACAAAGTACAAAGTATTTTGTTACATGATTCCTCAGTGTATCACAATATCAAGTAATGAACCACAGAATTCCACATACCACATCACAGTGTTCCATACATTGTATCAAGTAGTGTACAACAAGTATCAAACACAAAAATTCCAATTGCTGTACCACAATGTTCAAAGAATTGTATCGCAAAATTCCAATTATTGTAAAACAAAATTCCAAATATTGTAGCACAAAGTTCCACTTTAGAACAACAGTGTTGCAGTAAGACAACTATACAATGAGCAATGCTTGGCCCGTAACCAGGACCAGGGAAGAATACAGTTCACAACACAGAAGCAACTCTCACTCACGACCTGTGTACACAGAGAACTGCTATTGTCCTATATCTCACACCTTCCCCTGCAAATAACCCTGTAATTATTCCAGCTCAATAGCATGTGTTAATATCACCTGTAGAAGTTGCCTCTTATACCTCAGGGATCCCTGCAATAGAAGCACTGTATTGATCACTACTCTCGCTGTGTCAACAGCTACAATAGCGAGCTGTATGCCTAGTGACAGAGGGTGCACTGATAGCTGATCTGTGGGAGGGAGTACTTGTATTTGGTATGGTCAGGGTGAAATTCAATACAATTTATATCTATAGACAGTTTTCATTGGATTAGAATTTTATACAATTTTCAGATATGTAGTTTTGGGGGTTTTTTTTACCACTATATAACATTATATTTGCTTGTAAATTGATTACAGGAAACTGTTTAGAGTAAAATTGTTACTAATACTTTATCTAAGACATTTAGAGCTCAGTTTGTCTTAAAAAATAGAACACAAGTTTTCAGTTTGCAAAATATCTGAGTAGTATTTACATTCATTGTCTCCCTGTTTAAAAGTTGACTGATATCATTGAAACATTTGAACAAATTATTTTGCCTAAATTCATATAAATATTGTGTCCCAGTTTTAATGTACTCAGTTTTACTTATCAAAGTCGTGAATTTATTGGATCTAAAGAAAAACTGTTAAACAAGGCCATTTAGTAGATAAAACTGCATGGCAAAATATTTTTTTCTAATAAATATACATTGGACAGTTTAAAGACTGATCATCAAGGCATTTGAAAGGGTGCCATTGTAACACTCACTATCATTTTAAAATAAATGCATGTAGCATGTGATAATAATAATACTTAGTAGGTAAATTGATAAGCAAAAATATTATAAGATATATAACTATATATAAATATATGAATAAGCATTATTCAATCCAATATTCAAACCACATACCTGTATTATCTTTTTTCCAAATACACCCTTTTACAACTATCAACTTTTATGACTGGATCATCAAAAAAACTTGGTGTACATAAAAGCCAAAATACAAGATGAATGGTTCTTTTTTTCTGATTTTACTAACAGGAGAACAAAATCGTGGGTGTGACTGTGGAACCAAATTAATGATAAATAAAACTTTATTCGAGAAAATGGTTGTGCATAAGAATTCAAACTAGAACATAGCTCCATACATAGTAATGGAACAATTTTTAAAATGTATAAAACAAATAAAACCTTTATCACGTGTTTTGTTCTCAGGTAAAGAATATGGGACAAATATATGTATATTGAAGAGGGAATTGCATTTATGAAATTTGTGCATATTCAAACAGGTATTCCTTTAACTGTTAAGGCTAATTGATAAATTCAGTAAGATAAACTGATGTTTGAATGGTTTGACAAAATAACAAAACATGAAGATTATGAATAATTTACTTTACTCAAAATAAAATTAGCTAAATATCAAACAGCCTGGTTTTACCGAGAGCGAATTTGATGAAAGTTTACGTATCATTAGAACAATCAAGCAGTATAGAAGAGCAAGGTTTGTAGGAAAATAGCAACTCAGATCTAAAAGATAAGTTTCATAGTAAATTTCAGCTAACTCTGTAAAATCAGGATAAGATACGGTTTGCATTTTCACAATTGAAAAGTTATTCAGTAGGTCATGCTTTTTTACGTATGCTTCTTCCACAAGACATAACCATAAATTAGATCCAGGGGTTGAGGGCAAGGGTTGGCTTGTCCAAGTTCCAATCATCCTACATACATGTATTACTTGAAAAAGTGTTTTGCTGTAGTTGCCATAAAACGGAAAGATGACCCTACCTGTGTTCCATACAATGAGAGCGGAGTGACCGGAGGCCTGTTCACACCACACCTCCCTGGGTGGCTGGACTAGTCCGGTGTAGTGCACAACCAGCTTGGGTCCGGGTTTGCATCCCGAGTATCGGTCTCCGACAAACACATCTGTAATATAAGAGTTTGAGAAAAACTTTTGACTCGGACAAATTGAAATGGGTTGTTTTGGGGGTTAAAATAGAATGGATCCTTATGCAGACAAACTAGAATGAGATTTTTTTATTCATGGAAGCTAATTAAGACATGTTATAACAAAACTAGAAAGCATTTTTGCATGGACGAACAAGAACATGTTGTCACTCACACATACAAATGTCTCTCCAGTTAACAAGAATGAAAGATCTCCATTTTGATTTATTATTCAGTAAATGAGACTTTAATTTCCAGGGTTTATTAAAAATTTCATTTTGATATTTGGTTTACACACAGCAAATGGAACATAAGGTAATAGAAATAACACACAACTTAAGGACATGCTGTTGTATGCTTGGATAGACACACTATAACATACTGACACATTTCTTTTTGATCATGAGCAAAAAACCTAATTTGATTAATGTTCAGTCAAATAGGAACCTATCATTTCCCCATTACATAGATGATTATTTATTCAGTCACATACTTACACAAAGTATAGCAGATATAAAAAATATACAAATAATGATAGAAAGGAGACAGAATTTGATGGTCTGGCATTCATGAAGCAAAACTTGCCTGTCTGAAATACAAGATACAATGAAGAAATTTGCATCTACAAGCAAGACAAAATAAAACCTCAAAGCTTAGAGTGCTTAAGGTGAATTTAACATTATTGGCATTGGGCGATCATCATATTTATCTTTACAAGTTTAAAGAGCGATCAAGTTTTGTACAGCCCAAAACAAAATATTGAAAAGTGGCAGGCCTTAAAGTGTAACTTTTGTCAATATCTTTGGCCAACTTGAATAAAGTGCTAAACATTTTCCCTGCCGGATTAACAAGGTAACCAGTAGCCAGTAGATGGGATATATTTATATTTTGATGATCTACCCATTTGAATGCATGAAGACAAGAAAAAATAAGTAGAAAGTAAAATAGTTCTAGCTAGAAGCAGGACTAGACTAGAAGCTAAAAAGAATAAAGGAGGAAACTGTTATTTTTGAGCTAAAATGAGCTAAAATGAAACCCTCCCCCAAAACCTTAGAAAAAGAAAGAAGTTTGTCTAGTGTCTACAATCTATACAGAATAATTCTATCTAATTAAATTCTATTTTATACTTGTAGCAAGATTCTACTTGAAAAAGCAAAAATAAAACTGTATTTCAGAAAATAAAATGCCTGCCTCATTAAAAAAAGAGTATAAAATCATAGAATCATTTTTATTCTCTCTGTCCTAAACTCACAAAAACTGTGGTAGAAAATCAAATAATTTTTCGGCCTTTCCTGTTAATAGCATTAATTACCAATACATTTAATCATAAGTTCAGCAAGGCATTTTATTTGCTCTGATTTCAGTGAAGAGAGTCTGTAGCCCAGCAATGCAAACCGTGTTGCATATTTACCCTTGATATCTGACGGGATGCTAGAGGAAGGGTGCCCATTAGCATGGACAATAAGTTTTTGTGTTTCTGGCGGTGCAACTGTGCGGAAAGAAAGTCAAAATGATGCTAAGGCAAAAAATTAATTACTTGTTTTATGGATCTTTATAACATTGCCTAGACTAATTTGGGGAAAAAAATGTTTATTAGAATTCTGTTCAAATAAGAATGATTCAAAATTTTTGGATGGGATATCCCCTCGCCCCCCAAAACTATTTTTATGACTATTTTCATTCATCAATACTGTGAATTCAAGGCACACCTTGAGCCTCATCTGTTTCAGAAAAGCTTTTCTACACCAGATCAAAGCGTTAAATTAATTCACCTATATACATAATACAGCTGTAACAAAATCCATAAAACAAGTAATTTCTATTGAGTGTCCAAATATTCTAAAAATCATTGTGCTAATAAAAAAGCAAACAAAATATTTTCCTATTGCTGATTACTTAAACATAATACAAAACTCTATACATCATTCAAATATTGAAGTTAATTTAAAGGTGTGATTAATTCACAGCAAACATCTGAAATAAGTTAGAGAAGAACAATTAACAACATTCAGTTATTTACATTGTGTGTTGGACAAGCAATACTGTTCACTTTTTTAAGACAGACAAAAAAATGATTGTATAGTTTGCAATAATTGTTACCAAAACATGAAACAAAAATAATATAAGCATCAAAGCATGGCAAACATCAACAAAATTAGAAAACTAAGAAAAAACAAACAATAAATATAAAAAATTAGGATAAAACTATAATTCAGAAAAAAGTTAGCAAACTCTTCCCTACCTGTGATTTTCTCGTCAGGTTGACTGGAGCCCCCGATGCCAGAGTCCCCATCGAGAGATTTGCGAGTATCCTTGCCGACGGGGTGTTCAGTGAGCGCAATGAGCTGGAGCTGCACCTTCTCTCCTAGCATCAGGTCCCGGATACGCAGAGAGTTCACGTCCGGTGGGATGATCGACCCGTACAACTTGCCGTTCTTGAGCATCTGGTAGCCCTGTTGGAATAGATCCATAACACAAGAGGTGAGGGGAAAATTTCTGCGACATATGAGCTGCTACAACCAACTTAATCAACAAAACCTTTAACAGCACATGGAATTAGGCCCATCTAATTCAAAGTTTTTTATTATGCATTTTAAAAAGAAACATATCCATATCGGATGCATTAGGTATCAAGTTTTGACACCATTCAATGCCTTATCCAATCAGCAGTTTGTGTGTAGATTGTAGGTTAATTTATTCATATGACTTTAACTGATCTATGGAATAATAGATAAAATTATTATTTTGAGTATAGTTGCTTTTCTGTTCAATGACCCATCATTACACATGAAGAGAGGGTGTGAGTTAGTGTCTAGTACAGCTTGGGCAATATTTCATTTGATTTTATATTGAAGATAGCCCACTACTAGTGAACTCACCGATATGGAAGCATCCCCGAACTGTTGGGGCACCTGCCAGGTGACATCAATTCCTTCAGGGTGCAGGCCCTCCAGCCTCAGTTTTGGGGACTTTGGTGCTGCGGGGGCCATCACAGGAACAATGTTGGACATGCCGCTGTCACTCAGACAGTATACATGCTGTGCGTCGCTGTCCACTCGCCGTGTTCCACAGATAGCCTGTACGTAGATGCTTCAATTTTTTATTTTTATATCAAAGACAAAATTGCAAGTGTTAAGTGACTGTATATAAGGTTTCATTTCAGCTTTCATATCAACTTGAACAGTGTGCTGTGCTGGATCTTAATTTTGACAGATTTTTAGAAATCAGTACTTGTAAACATATGTACTGATGAGAGAGTGACAGGATAAACTTCAAGCAAACTGCATGAAAGGTCAAAGAACAATATTGATACACAGTGTAGGTTGACATGTTGGCTCTTTTAAGACAGAGGCATTCACATTTACAATTCAAAGATGTCAAACAAAGACTTCATTTCAAGACAAAAGGGAGATAACAAATTTCTATGATTTTGTATAACTCTAGTCCAATGTAGTAAATCCCTACCTATAAGCATGTAAAATGTAAACATATGCTGAATCAGGATTAACCATTTGTGACACACCAACACTCCCTCTGTATATAAGATTAAGAAAAGAAGATTTGACATAGACTCGTACCTGTATGGAGATATCGTACGGCTGTTCAGGCGAGAGGTCGGTGAGGAAGAACTGGTACCCCTGCTTGTCACTCATCTTGTTGGCCTTCACCTCCCCGTGCCAGTGACCGTCGATGTAGATACTGGGAAGATAGTGTTGTCAATCTTAAAAGTATGTTCTACAATGTTGAGTTCTAACACTTAAGAAGGTAGATACTATGATGAAAGTTGGAAAGATAGTTTCTTGATGTTTAGAACATTCAAAAACACTGTATTGATGTGTAGAACATTCAAAAACACTGTATTGATGTGTAGCACATTCAAAAACACTGTATTGATGTGTAGAACATTCAAAAACTATGTTGAACTGTTTAATACTTTGTAATTTATAATGATTTGCAAACAATATTGAATTGTATGAAACGATTGTAACGTGTAAATTTGTTATACAAAATGTTGTAAAGTGTATTCATATGTGCTACAGTTGAAAACACCATATCTGTAACAAATCTATCCTAAGTATTAAAAGTCACTTAAAAAGTATTGATATAGAAATGAAAATCGTCAATCACAAATTCACTCACCCATACAGTGAAATCTCCTCATCATTCGAGGCGTGAGTGTATCTGGGCTTGTCCCAAGCTACGAGGACACACCCCTTCTTGTACGAGGGCTGTTGACTGACACTGACAGCTGGGGGGCGGCGAGGACATGTCACGTGCATTGTACGAGATGGCTCGCTCTCCTGGCTGGCTCTAGAAGTGATCGCTACCACCTTCACACTCAAGGTTTTACCTGCAACATAGAGTGTAAGTTATGTTTCCTTGATTATGATATGATATGTACAAGTTATACCTGCTCTAAACATCAGACTTTTGAACTGTTCATTACGATTCAAATATTTATTTCTTAGGGTACAACAGCTACTGCTAAAGCTTCCGTTTACTATCTCAATCTTTGGATCAACTGGTGGTCAGGAAAGGGATTCCCAATATGATAAGATAAGATAATCTTTATTGTCCTAAAAGGGAAATTTGTTTTGTATAATTACAATTCTCAAGAAATGTGATGACAACTAATAACATAATAATCAAAAACAATTCTATGAGGACAGTAAACAAAAGGCAAAACACATCTGATGATACATTGAACGGATATTGATGAACAAAACTTTTTCTCTCCATGGTTCGTGGTTTACTCAATGTTGTAATACTCAAATACAAGAAATAGGTGCATGTGATGCACTGTGATGTCCCCCGCATAAATTTTGAATCCAACCTATTCATCAACCAATCAACCCAATATATTCTATTATATAACTTTGTCCATCTTGCTACCCCAATGTACTGTAAGAACAATCCAATCATCACATACATTTCAATTTCTTCTCAGTATTTCAACCCATTCAATTGTATAAACTTACTCTCCAATCATTATCAAATACCACTCACAAATCATGTACAGATTTTATTGCTCGATAACAGTGTTAACATGTGTACCAAAATGTTGTACTCTTGCAATAAGGAAGTTGTAAATTCATAGAACTGTTCCTCAGACATGTTTTTGACAAAAAAACAAGATTATACATAATATCCTGAGTTTCAAACTCTATATACTGACCTGGAACCATGTTGTTGATAACCATCTGTCGGACATCATTGGGTCGGACACCGCCCAGTTTCTTGTTGTCTACGTAGATCTGGTAGCCCTTCAGCCTCAGGTCAGGGTGCATGGCAGGGGGGTCCCACTCCACAACAGCCTAGAGGGGAGGATATTATCATCATAATTATGCAAATCTATTGAAACATTCAATAAGTAAATGCTCTAACATCCACTTGACTTCAATAATTGCTTGCCTTAAAAAATCAGGAGGTGAAAAGGGTTTTTGAAATTGCTGATTTACAGACAATAAAGAAAGATTTACATTTCCTTTTTTGGTAAAAAATAAATCTCAGATATCTATAAAGATATACAAAAGTAACTGATATTGTATCTGTAGGTAACATTTATACCATATTATCTAGATAGCTGTTATTTTGCTATCAACAGTTGTTTCAAGGACAAATTTATCTGCTAGGATGTGATAAAACAATTAACTATGCTGCAGTACTTACTAAAAATAACTCTTTGTCTTGATAAACTACAAAAGACATGAAAGAAATGCTCAAAAAGAATTTTTTTAAATTAAAATGCACAAACCTGGTAGAGATCAACGCTGACAATCCTGATCTTGGGCGGTTTGGGTGGTCCCATGGTTGTGTAGTAAAGCACAGAGGAAGTGGTTTGAATCTCACACGACTGCTGGCCGTGAACCATTGTGTAGTTGGCAATTACATACACTCTACACAGAGAGAACACTCATTATCATATGTTGATGAAAATCTAATTGGTAATCGCTCTATAAAGCAATGGTTTAGCTTGCTTATCTAGGTATAATTTTATTCATCTTATCTTGTAAGTTATAATTGATTTGTCAATGACACTATTCAACTTTTCTAATATTTCTTAGAGAAACTGGTACAAAGACATGATAAAAAGATTTTAATTAAATCGTTAATTACATAAAGATAGTCCATGTGAACTGAGAATATTTTTTAAATATCCTTTGAATTAGCCAAGCCTTCAAAGATCATACATGTCCTGCTAGGTATCAGACAGACAATCACATATAGGCGCATGTTTTTGAAAGATACCCCTTAAACTGAAGCCAAGGAAATCAAATTTTTACAAAGGAATTATTTAATGTACCTGTACGTGAGGCCAGGAAGAAGCCCCTTGACAGTACACTTCTGTTTGTCGGACACGTTCCAACAGTGCTGGACTCCTCGGACTGGCTTCCCCTTCTCCGCCAGGTTACACTCAAAACTGAAGTGTATTAATGAATAAAGTATTTATCATATTTACAAAGATGTAATAGAACTATAAGAAATATTAAGCCATTTTTAATCAAATGAATCCTTTTTGCCTTGTAAAAAACAACAAAGTAACAATATGTAACTTTACATAGAAATATTTCAATGATATGTGTGCTTTTGATTTTTATTAAATTAAGTTTAAACTATTAACTTTCATTTAATTCCAGCTACTAAAAATTTAATAAAATTACACAATACCTGATATCGCTGTTGATCTCATTGTTGAACTTGGTTCCCACTACGTTGACCACATACAGCAACAGCTTGTACTGAGGGTCAACTGATTTGGGGAGGTCCCATTCCACACGCACTCCGTTCTTTCCCCGTGACTCCACCATTATAGAGGGGGCTGGTAGGATACCGTCTCCATCTCCGAGGATGAACTGCAGTAAGTTTTTGTGAAAGGAAATTGATACTAAGAAATCCAATCAACAGATGTGTCCAATGAAATTGTTGCATGAAGTCCAAAATAAAGCGACAAGTTGTAAAATGCCTGCAATTTGTAAGTAAAGGTTACTATAAACCTATTAAATAAATGTTATAAATCTCCTGCATATAATTAAACCATTTTGTTATCAAGGTCTCAGTGACAATGATTTGAGTAGTTGGAGCGCTCAGGGTGAGGGTATTAATAGCCACCAATGAACCGAGGTTGAGATGTTCGGACACTCAGAGCGTGAGAACATAACCACCCAAAGCCATAACATACAATTATTGCACAGATTTGTTACAAATAGCTCATCCTATATTTTACAATGTTTTACAATGTTACACATGATTATCAGTTATCCCTACCTGTCCCTCCTCTATCTGCCGCATGGAGCCCTCGTACCTTGTGCCAGGCACATTCAACTTCCTGTCCGCCCCTCCCTGAACCACCTCCCGATCCTTGTTCATGTCCAGCTCCACTTCCTGCTGAACTTCAACGATCGCGATGTTCCGTTTCTTCTTTCGACCAGAGTCTGGCCTTTGAACCGAGAGTTCGTCATCAGATTCCATATCACCATGGCGTTTTCTTGCTGACGGACGAACATCATCGCGAGGTCTCATGACTTTTTTCTTCGGTGGTGTTTCGGTGGCTTGATTTTTCTCTGCATCTAGGACAACAGCATTATATTCACGGTAGCCCTCGTTTTCATCATCACTGTCGTATTCTGAGCTCTCAACCTCGGATTCACTCTCGTCTCTATCCATAAGGCTTGGTGGAACAAACTGGTTGTCATGGTGACCATGTTTCATACGGTTCCTTGGTGTCTGAGTTGACTTCTCCAAGATGTCATCTGTCATAACACCTTGGTCTGAGAAGAAAGTAGGCATTATGAAGGCATTATCACAGAGATATCTACTTGCTGTTCTTTATCATCACTTTCATTCTTCTTGAATTCTCTTGTTAAAAATTACCTTTTTCACCAAAGTGATGACTTTTTTATCATATCCACAAAATGCTTAAATTTTTATTGCTTTGATATATCTTTGATATTCTTTAAACAACATTAAAAAATCCTTTTATCAAATCTCCATATAGATGACTGGTTTAAATGAATTGTTCTTAAGGCCAAAAGGCTATATACAAAATGTCCTATTTCACCAGAGTCAGAATTATTCATGCTGTTATGAAGTGGACATACACAACTGTTAGAGAAACACAAAATCCTTGCCATATTTCCCATAACAATTGTAATCTTCAAGACTTGTTCCTGAACCGGTAACATGGTTCATGTACGATTACAAATATTACAAAAAAATGGCTACGTGATGTTGAAATGGTGTTCATCATATTTTGTCAAAATAGGTGTGAATTTGTGTTAAAGAAAAAGTTAAAGAAAATTATTAAAAACCAAAACTCTTGATGAAATTCTTCAAAGGCATTTAGAAGTTGGTGTAATAATACTAGACAATTCTTATGGATAACAACTTCTTTATTTGATATCTCACGACATTTCTGGGCTACTTCATGAATTGATTCACCTGAAGAAGGGGCAAGAAGTAGCCCAGAAACGTCGTGAGATATCAAATAAAGAAGTTGTTATCCATAAGAATTGTCTAGTATCAAAACTCTTGACTTATTCATTGCAAAATTGTTATTCAAAGTCTCTATTTGCAACTCCAACAGAAGCAGCTATCTCATTTCACTGCATTCTTAAATTAAATTCTATCTTTGTCTTTTACAATTAAAATCGCATCTTAATTCATCTCATGATTAAGGCTTTGTTTCTGCTTCCTAAAGATGAGGCTTACTTTTATATATTAAATAAAATGTACTTTGATAAGAAACTGCCAACTACGCAGAAGCTAAATACAATGTTTCTAATTAATGATTACCTAGCAAACAATGAACATTTCATATCTTCATAGTGAAATTTGACTTATGATATATATTAATAAACTAAAACTAAACTGGCTGTTAGAAATAAACAAGAAAAGTAAAGTTGAAACTTGTGTTAACTCGAGCATTCTTTGTCAGGCAGAACTTACCATCATTATCATCTGGAATAACACACATAAATATACATTTAGTTATTAGTTAATGAATGAAATCTAAAATAATACATGAAAACCAAATTTTAAAATGTCTGAACTGAATTTTTTGATAAACTTAACATTTGGATCTTAGTTCTGATGTACGTCTCATTCGTAGTTCAAAACAATCGTTTCATGGTTCTTATGAAAGAAGATGTTTGTACAAATGAATGTCTTGGTCCGCTTTACACATATTACTTGGAAAATAATCTTATTTAGGGTTTTTTTTAATTGTAGTGACCAACTGTGGATTTCTTGTATCTTTACTTATGTGACGATTGTTTACTTATCATTTTTGCCTGGAACACAAGATAAGGAAAATAAAAATTTTTTAAAAATAGAGCCATGGGCTCTGTAGCTCATCAGACTTTTGATAGAAATAGGTGTTTGGGTTTAGACCATGGGGTCATGGGCAGTGTAGGAAAGATAGCCTGTCCCAACGTTTGTCACAATCAAATAAAAAAGGACCATTGCCCATTTGGGGTCAAGAGGTCACTGAACCTACAATTTAGAATCCCCATTGTCCAAGGAGTCTACACACAACTATTAAGCTATCAAGACCTTTTGGAACTGGAGAAGATGAAAGTAGGATTTTAAGGTTTTGACCCCTGTGACCCCATTTGGGGTCAAGTGGTCACCAAACCTACAATTTAGAATCCCCAGTGTCCAAGGAGTCTTCACACAATTTTTCAGCTCTCTAGACCTTTTGGAACTAGGGAAAAAGATGAAATTAGGTTTTTTAGGTTTTGACCCCTGTGACCCCATTTGGGGTCATGGGGTCACCAAACCTACAATTTAGAATCCCCGTTGGCCAAGGAGTCTACACACACCTTTTCAGCTCTCTAGCACTGGAGTAACGCGCGTTCATTCCATAACTTTCCACATTTGGCAAGGCGTTCTTGCCAAAAACTGAAAGGAAAAATAGTAAGGAAAGGTCGCCTTTCAGTTGCCTATCTTTCCAAATCTATTAAGTCAATGAAGCGCGCATAAAATCGCACTTTATGTTATTATCAATTTTAAGCAGTATGGTTGAAAAGGGTTTTCTTATTTCTTAATTGAAACATGAATTTGATTTCATGAAATTTCGAGATCATGAAACTGCGCTTTCCCCTGGCCGGGGGAAGATAATTCTCAATAATTATTTTAAAATTCATAACTAGGAGAAAAGGGAAATGAAAATTTGTTAAGAAGTCATCGTGAATTAAGTTAGTAATTCAATATGTATTAAATCGAGTGGTTGAGTCATATATAAAGAAACAGTATCATATTTAATTGGATAACATAGTTTACATTTCTATAAAGGTCATTAAAGGGATTCACTGTATAGTTAATTGATGTATGACGTATTTGTTTTAATAATTTTATGGATTGTTATATGGCACTTTTCCACGCACTAATACATGCTCAAAGTGCATTACTCTGAAAGTAGTGAATTTGCAAAGCGCTTAATTAAGTTCAGTAAAAGTGAGAAGCTGCCTCATATACTTCATTTCATAAATCATTAAAGCATGTGTTAGTTGATCAGTTAAACATGTGAAAAGTACCTTTTCAGTGAATGTATCCATAAGAACATAAATATCCAAGTCCTTTTTAGCTTAAGAACAGAACATAAACCAATCCCTGATGAGTGGCTAAACATATACAATCTCTACATCAAGCTATCACATTCAAACAATAATGGCGACCAGATGAGAAAAACAGAGCCGGTGCAAAATTAGTTTGATAATTTCTTATCTAACCTCTCAGATTTCATTGGATAACAGGATGCGGTAAAGCACTGTATCCTGTTGTTTCAAGACACGAGAGACACCGTCCTGACAAAACAGACTGATACATGGTCACTTGTCTACAAGCCACCTGCATGTGTTTGTACAGCAGGGTTGACACCTGTTCAATACCTGAAGCTGCCAACTGGTCATAGTGTGATAGGTTTTATTGGTCTGAGATGCTAAATGGTATTATCTGACGCTAACGAGGACTCGTAACACAATGCACACACTACTCAACACAACGCGCTACACTCAATACAACACTAGCATGCAACAAGTGGCCTAAACCTCACCAACATACACCAAATTCTAAACCCTCTCAACAAAACACACATACACCACGCCTTAGGCACATACCTGAAAGACACGGGCAACAAAAACAACCTAAAAATCACAACACAATACATGTATGCCACACCTGCATTGAATGCATGATGACATAGAAGAAAGAGAATGACCACTCAAAATCATTTTTGATAGAGGCACGAAAAGGATGAACATACATCTTAATAAATAAATAATAATAACAAAATCAAAAGATATGAGAGGCTGAAATAAATTTTAAAAAAGGTCAGTACACACATTTCATATGATTTCCTCTGAAATTATAATATTTAACGATATTCTGAACTTGAGCTTATAACAACATGCTGTTTTTTCTATTTTGTTATTTGTCAAATGAGACCTATAGAGACCTATGTTTTAAGGTAGAGGAATTTTGATGAGGTAGGGCCTACCACTTTCCATAAAATAAACAATTAAACTTATATTAAAGCCATTTGAAGTAAAATGCATCAAGTTATTTTAATACATAAACAGTCGATATGATAAACTTTTGTCATATGTTCTTCATTAGCCATAAATATAAGATAACAAGTTTGAAATTAAGAACCCTGCAAAAGCAGGTAGTTTGGATCTAGATGGATCTTGATGTTGTTTTAAAAAGTATTATTGTTAACTAAATGCTTGTTTAGGACCCTTCTTCAAAAATTTATTTAATGTAAAGTGGGTATGCATTGTAACTGTTAATTCTGTTTTGATAATAAAGCTTTTAGAAGAATCCCGTAGTATCAGTGAGCTTGGATCTAGATAAATAAGTCAATCTCTATGTTGTTTTAAATAGGATTACTGTTAACTAAATGCTTGTTAATGTCCCTTTGTCAATAATTTACAGAAGAACATTGCAGAAAAGAGATGGGGAAGTCTATTACAATATGTATTCTTAAATGGGGCGTGTACATTTCGCCGCTCAAGAAACAAGAGTGTAATGTGTTTATGAATTTGTTGGATAGCAAGTTTGAAGGGAACTATTATGATTGTCGGCTAGACTAGGTAACGAACGGTTAATTACCATGTAGTAAAATTGTGCAACATCCTCTCTCTTAGTTGACAGAGAGACCTGTGTAGTTACTTAGCAAGGTAAGCCGTATTATCTAATTGTATGAGATTGTTTAATAACCATATTTTTATTTCGTACGAAATTTGAACTGGCGAACAAGTAACTTGGCTTCCAATTTTCCAATGCAAAATTTAACAATACATGGATACAGAACATAAAAACGAATTAGAGAAATAAAAAACTTATGAAAACATATTTGTGATATAAATAACAAAGCATAGGGGAAATTTTCGAAATTGTTGGGTGTGCCTAATCATTGGCTTAACTGAAGCACGTGATTATAAACGTGAATTAAATTCAAAATAATCTTAGTAATTGAAGAAATCACGAAAATCGTTTACTTTTGCGTATGAAGTCGTGTGGAATTAAGGATGTTTCTATTCATAGCTCAAATTGCCACTACCGTATAGAACTGTCTTAACTTAGTCACTTTGAAAATCAGAAAATAATTGATTCAGTTCACGATTCTTTCACCAAAACTCAACGATTCAAATCTGACACCCAAAAATAAAAACTGGTTTTGAATCCCTTGATAGATTTATATGTATATAAATGGGTTGCTAGACACACCAAACCATTACTGTCTACTTAAATATTATTATTGTAATTGATGAATGTATATTCATATTGTTTACATAAGGATCAACATCGATGATGTCGCATTTTCTTCCATTTTGTATCACATGTTGTATGGGAGCGGTGTTAAAATAAGCCCTTCGGCTTGTTCACCAATCCCAATTCAATTTTATTGAATAAAATATGTTTAAATCAGAACTGTCTTAACATCATATCCATGAATATAGAAATATATTTGCTCTTAAAACTTTATAGTTTCGACAAATTAAGAGATAATGTAACATACTTTGTCAATTTACGTGTCCACAAGAACTTCTGGGCGTGTCCGATATATGTCTATTATATTTTTTGCATTATTTGACAAAATCAAGAGCTTGAATTTAAAATGCATGCGACATTATCACATGGTATGAAACCGTTTGTTGAATGACTAGGACAACATTCATAGAAAGACATATGAGGCAAGATCTGGTTAATAAAATAAATGTAAGACATCTTATAACATGATATGAAACCCGTTGTTAATTGTCTTAAACATCCAATCATTTAATTTAAATTCTAATTTTTTCCTTATTTCATTAACTTTAAAAAGAATTGATACATTTTAGGAATTATCAGAACACAATCTTATACCGTTTCATGTATGAGCAAACCTATCAACAGAAATGAATTGTTCCTAAAACTTATTTCAAGCTATGTATGAGCCAATTGAGCTTTCTATAAAATTCTTTTCTGGACATTGGAGTTTTGGTTCAAGTATGTGGTTCCTGGGTTTGATATATTAAAACGTGATAAACTCTGTTAATGTAATAATGAATAGCCTAATATTTTCATCATAAAATATAAACTCGATCATTGGCTAAATCTATATTTAAGATATGATATTCACAGTTCACATTTCAATTCACAGTGAAACTCAATTTCTAAACGTCAATCTTATGTATATAATTCCTTATTTTAGCCTAATAGATTTATTTTTATAAATGTTATAACCATAACTTAACTTAAGCAACAATTTTGCTTCTTGTAAATATTTTAATGACATTAGTCTCTCATAATCCATTATAAGGGTGGCTCAACATTTACTGTTTTATCTATTGTATTGTATGCATTTTAATGTTGAGGTGAGACTTTTAAAACAATCTGTCTTCATAATCCGTTAGTCCAGGTCTCGGTAATGGCATAGCGGGAATACTATAGCATAGACTGCCAAATAGCAATGAAAGCAATCCTGTCAGACGCTCCTTCCAAGCGAGTGTCACTTCCAGACGCCCCACCCCTCATGCCCCCTCCCCCTTCTGACATAACTCTTGGCATTACACAGCTCATTAGTACATCTTAACAACGCGAACATTTTAAGCCAATGAACTTGTAGAATATACGTTCAACCAATGAGAAGGAAATCTTCTGCAATGCTATCGATGCTTACAGTTACTTGAAAAAAGTAGTTCATTTGGAAAGTTACCCAAATTTAATAGGATTGTTCAGGGAGTTGATCAAGTGGCAAACAATTCATGGATTACTTTTTCTGACGATTGAAACGGGTATGTACTTTGTCATTGATAATCTTTCAAACTTCACTTTCAAAAAGGTCGCCATTTACCTTTGAAATCAAACAAATTATTGCAAACAAATGATAATCATTGCCAAAAATTGTTTCTTAACATTTTTCTTGATGCAAATGTTTACAATTTTCGAAATATCTTTTTATTTTAAATGATGCAATTTCCAAACTCTATTTCTCTTATTCATTTCATTTGTTTAAGTCAATCCTTAAATAGTTAAATGATTTATTTAATTTCTGCAATAAAATAATCATATGCAGGATTTGATTCATCATTTTAAAATCAAAGTCTCCATTTGTTAACAAATTGCGATGAAAAACGTTATTAATTTTTTTTCAAAGGTAAACTAAATTTCATGCCTTAAAAAATCTATATTCAAACAAAATAAAGGATTTCAAAATGTCAAAATATCTATTGGTTAACTTAATCAAAAGCTTCTAAAGATATTCATAACATGACTAATTTGACAAACAGAATAAAGGGACATAACTCTTGGTCAGACAGGTAAGGTGCTAATTAGTTTGAAAGGCTGTGGAAAGGTCCCCTTGCCGTGCATTCTTTCCAAAGAGGCTTTGGAAAGGGCGTTCTTTAAGCCTTTGGAAAGGTGTGGAAGGGTGCCTCTTTCCTTCTATGGAAAGTTTGGAATGGTGCCTCTTTCCTCTTGGAAAGGACGCCTTTAAGCTTTTGGAATGAACGCTCGTTACGCCAGTGTAGACCTTTTGCAACTGGAGAAGAAGATGAAAATAGGTTTTTCAGGTTTTGACCCCTGTGACCCCATTTGGGGTCATGGGGTCACCAAACCTACAATTTAGAATCTCCAGTGCCCAAGGAGTCTACACACAACTATTCAGCTCTCTGGACCTTTTGGAACTGGAGAAGAAGATGAAAATAGATTTTTAAGGTTTTGACCCTTGTGACCCCATTTGGGGTCATGGGGTCACGAAATCTACAATTTAGAATCCCCATTTGCCAAGGAGTATGCACATAAAATTTCAGCTCTCTAGAGTCATTGGTTCTGGAGAAGAAGTCGAAAAAGTGAAAAGTTTACGGATGGACGGACAGACGGACAGACGGACGGACGGACGCCGGACGCCATGCCATGCCATAAGCCCATCGGGTCTTTCAGACCTGATGAGCTAAAAATGAATAAATAAACGAATGTCCCTTCTTAACCTGAAATTTGGCAACAAAACCTATAGGACAACATTATCGTTGGGTAATATTCATAGCGCAGGCTTACAAGTACCATAGATAAATGAACTTACAAAATTGTGGTATGCAATAACTACAATGAGTTATTTTTGTGAAGTAAATGTGACCAACAAATAGCATGATGAATGATATGAACCCAAATGATAGGTTGAAAACAAGAATGGCAAGATTGGACAAGAATCAATGTCAGGAAGGAAATGGAAATGAAGAGAGAAAGTTTTGATAGATATAATGAACATGTTTGTGACACTGAAGTGAATTCAGATTTCATAGAAAAGATGAAACCACACAACAGACATTGAAGATGAAAAACAAAATAGAGGATTCCTTATTCAAAACCATAGTGAAAAAAGATTATCACAGAATCCAACAGAACCCATAACCTAAAAGAAATGTAATCAAGTAGATTGGTGATAATCAAATGTACAGATTCGTGTCACGGAAATGGTTATCAATGTTGGAACTGAAAGATAAAAAACAAGTCATTCCGTGGTAGCATCAACACACATAAATCAGAAATAAACCAAAAACAATTATAAAGTGGAGTCCATTTTTATTGGAGCAAAAAAGAAACAATGAAAATTTTGCTCCAAGTGAAAAACTGCCAAGAAATCCATGCTGAGTACTAAGAGAAGAGATACCTTCGTCTAAACAGGAATCAGAATCATCTCTGTGGGGGGAGTTCTCGAATATTTCCAGATAGCGATGCAGCATGCCTCCGTATTCTCCAGGAGGTGTTAGCTGGCCATCTTCCTCATCACGGATATCAATGTTATCAGATGGGTCCTGGAAAAAGTCACTGTGTTTCAGGATTGACTTCAGATTTGCATTTGACTGGCGGGTAGATCTTGCAGCAAAGGCATCATTTGAGGGTCGTTTGTTGTGCGGTCGAGGAGAAAAGTAGTCCTGCTCTAGAATTCTTGGAGATGGAGTAAGAGTGTTTTCACTTTCAGTGCCAGGATGATCAACTGGACCAATGTTGAATTGCACTTCTTTCTGTCTCTTCTCCTCAGTTGTAGATTTTCTGCGAGTCTTGTATCGATTCACTTGATAGATATGTTCTGCTTCTTCATCTCCAAAATCGTCAGAATCTTCATCCCCGCGATACACAGGCACCATTAGTTTCTTTGAATCTGGCCTTGGGTCAGAGTTTTGTCTCTGTAAATACCCTTTTCCTCTTGGTTGACGTCTGTGAGAGTCATACATGTGCCAATCATAATCCCGATTATTTGCTGGAGGCTGCATGTAATCATCAGATTCATAGTCTGAAGACCTCCGAAAGAAGTCCCGGCGATACCAGTCATGCTTGTCCATCCGACGAGGAGAGCGATCATTTGACCTTCTTTCATAATGGTCATAATCAGGAGGAACTGGTGACCGTCTGCTCCTCCGAGGATCCTCCTCATGAGGGAAACGCTCGTAAGGATTCCTGTATTCCTCCTGGTCATAATCAGATCGACTTGGTGTGCGCTCATATCCTCTCCTGTCATATGTCTCTTGTCGTATGTCCAGACGATTAGGAGATCTATCAAAGCTGCTCTGTCTGTCCCTAGATGTCTGATCAAAGCTTGCCTGTCTGTATCTGTCACCTCTGGAAGGAGAAGGATCGAGACTGTCCCTTCTGAATCTGTCTCTTTGAGGTGATGGATCCAGACTATCCATCCTAGAGGACCTATCAAAGCTAGCTTGTCTGTACCGTTCTCCTCTGGAAGGTGAAGGATCCAGGCTATCTCTTCTGGAGGTCATATCAAAGCTACCTTGCCTGTACCTTTCCCCTCGAGACGGTGAAGGGTCAAGGCTATCTCTCCTGAAACCATCTAACCGATGGGGAGATCTGTCAAAGCTTCTCTGTCTGTAGCTGTCTCTGTACTGTGACCGAGAATGATGTCCCCCTCTTCTATAGTCATCACATTCAGGGTCATAACCCTGCTGTGATCTGAAATGATTCTCCTCCCGTCTGTAGTCATCTTGATATCTCCCTCGATCTCTTTCCTCATCTCTCTCTGGTTCTGGTTCCTCAACTCTTGGTCTCAGCATCGCCTTGAAATTTGCAAACCCTTTCAAACGATTCCAATCAATATGTATTCGTCTATTAGAACTTGGAGCTAGCGCATTTTGTATCCGCTTTTCTCTTGAAACAAACTTTAAAATTGTCTTAGCAACTGTTTTCAAGTTCAAATATTCAGATTCAGGTTCAGGATCTGGTGGCAGCTTTTCTTCAGGTTTAGACTTTGGTTGAAAACCAACTCGACCGAGAGTCTTAAGTCTTGAAGCTTGTCTCTTGAACCTACTTCTGACAGTAGCTTTAGGCTCAGGTTCAGAAGGTTCAGGTTGAGAAGCACCTGCAAACCCTCTCCCAAGTCTGCCTAGCTTACCAGACACTGCCACTGACTTCTTGAACCTGGATAATCCACTTCTAGTGGGGCCTCCTCTATCGAGCTTGATACGCTTGTATATTTCAATTGTTGGATAACTAATCAAACGTCTTTTCTTTCCAGGGAACAGTGCTGGACCTGACAAAAGATATTTAATTTCATGTAAATACATATATGTGGTTTCATTTGCAGCCTTGTGATTTTTTGCCAATGGTGTCTTCTAATACATCGTGTGACATGCTGTAGTTCAGTTACTTCATGCAGAAAAGTAAGAAGATGACAAGCTTTAATAGCTATTAGCCCATGTTGTGTGATGATGTGAGCCATCTCTTTTGATGCTGCTCACATGCCATGTCATGCCATGTGATGTCTTGCTTCATGCTTTTGTGTCATGTGACGACATCATGCATAAAGAGTCTAAACATAACATCCTGTAAATTGTTGTGGTTCATTTTGTGCTGTGATCATCTTGCTCACTTGTAGCATGCCCCACTTGAAGAGCATGCATCCTGATATTAAACTGTGAATTATCTTTCATGCGGAGAATGTGTATATCGTATTTTTAATCATACAGCTGAAACAACTACAATGCAAAAAAGTACTTCATAAAAAATGACACAGATGTGTTGATTCATGCTTTGTTTCGAGGTGAGACTGTGTCTAGTTCATGATTGATCACGAAAATCAATCCAAGCAATTAAGAGACAAGCAATGAGGGATTCAGCTTTGACTTTTTCAAAAATGATTCCAATGGCTTGATATCACATAAATACACAGAATGTCAGAGGTCAGGTTTGAAGGAGATTTTTTTAAATCACCAGTAAAAAGGGTGTAACTTCCACCAAGGAAGAAGGTAGTTTGTACCATGGCTTACTAACTTGAGCAGTGTCAGAGATGTAACCACAAACTGTCAATCACTGAGTTGAGGCTAATCATGAAAACATCAAGTGATCCATGCGACAAACATGTTTGGAAACTACTAAGAGTTAAAAGAAATTGTTCTCTGCTCTCATAAATCCAAGTTCAGCCTTGAGCAACATTGAAGAATAAGCAGCAAAAGATGCCATTTGTTGTCAACGAATTAGGTGAGGTTTCTTATGGATAGACATCTCCCACGTAACATATGATGCAATTATTACAGGAACCCACACTAACATCTAGCTACTAGGTTGTATCACACCAACTTCAATGAAACATTTAGCACATGTCATGCATCTTCTACATAGATAATTACAGTATATGCACCTGAGAAGGATCTATCTATAAGAAACCTCACGAGTTAACTTCTTGAGGTAGAAAACATTGACCAAGGTACAGATTATCTGAGCTTTCTCAGGAACTTAGAGAGAATATTATTAGCTTGGAAAGGTCAATCTTAGTGCCAAGAGAGTTTTGATAATCTAGGTTCAGAAGAAATAATGATGCATTGATAACATGAAAATGGACAATAGTGGAATCTATCTTAATGCACTTGTGGCCTCTGTTGTGACTGGCTGGGATTTGAATATATCGTGAAGATATTGTGAGGATATTGTGAAGATATTGTGAAGGTATTGTGAAAATATTATGAAGATATCGTGAAGATATTGAGAACATATCATGAAGATATCATGAAGATATCGTGAAGATATCGCGAGCATTCAAACCACAGCCAAGGAAAAATGGTCCAGGGAGCTATTGTTTACCTATACATTTACAGTTTTTAAGAATAGGAATATAGAATCTGTTATAAATAAATGATTAAATTAACTACTGCTCATCAAATCAACTTCTAGAAAGATGTAAACTTGTTGATACAATCACATCTAGAAAAAATATTAACAAAACGATAAAGATTGTTACAATGTTACACTAACAATACATACACATCTATTATATAGATGAATGATTGATTTTAACATTTATAAAATTCAACTGTAACTTTACATACCTCTTGTTTCGACTTCTATGACTTTAGGAGGAACTGTTTGTTGTGTTTTCTCTTCTGCAATAGAAATTATATTATTCTATTTGAAGAAAATATAGATTATGTTGGAAGTGCTAGACATAAAAATGCATGAAAATAGTGTTTGAAAAATTCTATTAATGACATTTTAGAATGATTAAGATGGCAGTATCAACTTAGTGACACAAAATGTAAGAAGTTGTAAGTGGTGGAATTTGTTTCTTTTCCCAATAATTCTATATTCATTTGTAAGTCAACTGTGAGTGAGTGAGTGAATGAGTAACTGTTTGGTGCCACTTAACAATATTTCAGCCATTAGCAGCTTAATATATAATGAAATTAAAATGATTGCAATAGCATAAAATGCAATGGCACGGCTGTAAAAATATCAGCAATATCACTTAATAAAAACCTTATGTAGAAAGTTTTGAACTCTACAACTTATCAAAAAGATTGATTGCCTTTTAGATAGAATCTTTAATCTAAAAATAAGTTGTAGAAAAGTTGTGAAATTTAAATTAGTTTCAATAATAATTAACAAATATAGCTTCAATAAAGAAATTTTAGATACAAATCATCAAAATAATTCAGTTGCCACCTAAGATACTGTGCACTGAAACTGTTTGTATTTCAAAATTAAATTATTGCGCAGTATATCTGAAGTGATTCCCCAGAATATGGAGAAGATCCATTTAGATACATATAAATATGTATTACGATATTGCATATGGTTAACTGAATAAAACAGGAAAGGAAAATTGATGAAATGATATAATCAAAACAATATAAACAATCACATAAGGAATATCGATACAAATTTCATTATATCTGGTAATGTAATGAATTATTCAAACATAAAAGTGATAAGATCTTGTATCATAGAAACAAAACCTACCATACAACAAAGAATATAGATATCAAGATCCTTCATTTTCAAATATCTTCTTGCTTATGTCACAAAGGTCCCTGTGTTGGTAAGAGGGCTCATCTACTGCAAAACTTGCGACCACTAATTTCAGGAAGGGTCAGTTGCTTAGTTACCAAACCACAAGGCCAACCAAATATGCATATTTAATAGGGAAATTGACGCTAAGAATCAAAGATAGATAGGCAATTAATTAAGGTCTCGTTAGTCAGCGCCCATATGCATGTTTCATGAGTGTTGATCAATTTCTGGGTGGTGCGTTCCACATTCAGTTGTTAGTTCATTCAGGCCATTTTAGCACATGCAATCTGGATATACTGAGAGAAATTAAATAAGGGAACAGCTTCAACATATATAGGTTCCAGAGCGTTATTCAGTGAAATGAAAATTCAGTCCATTCTTTTTAAATTTTGGAAATTCAGACAAGGTGTCATAAATTTTACAGAGTGATATATATTTGGTTGAAAAAGAGTTATTTGTGATTACTTGGCAAAACGTCCAATAAAGGAAACCATCTAAGATCCTTTATTGGTTTCTCTAAAGATATATGGTAAACAGCAATTGAGAATTTTTTCCAAAGTTTTCACAAGTTACATTACTAGTATTTCATGTAAATGTATCTAACAGATTTAATTTTCTTGTTTCATCTCGTAATTGTCAGAATGCACATACATACCAATATGTCTAATACCCATTTGTAAAAAAATGAAACAAATATTTCAAGAATATTCTGTATCATTGTTTTAGGTTTCGGTGTATATTTTCAACTCATGTCAAGTTCTGATTTTTCGTCATAGTCAGAATAGACATACATATCAGTATGTCTAATATCTATTTGTACAAAAATGAAAGAAATATTTCAAGAAATATAAATTATTGTTTTAGGTTTTGGTGCATACTTTCAACTCATGTCAAGTTCTGATTTAATCATAAAAATGTTCTTCCTGTTAAGTCAGTACACTTGAAATATATTTTAAAAACATCATTCTAAAAAAAAAGCTTATCTACAAAATTTCAGTTTTGTTATTCATCCTTTATTCTTTAACTACCTTTGATAATTAATAACTAGTTTTCCTGTTCTCCCCCCCCCCCCCCCCCCCCCCTCCCAAGACATTTAATGAAGCATTCGTAAAATGACTTTGTCTCCTATGGCACTCCATTCAAACATGAATAGAAAGTAATGACTGAACAAATATCATAAAACCTTGAAAAATAAAAGACAGATAATTGAAAATGATAAAAAAAATATTGATATATGAAAATAAGGTTCAATATAAAACGGGGAATGTGGAAATATGAAAAAAAGGAAACATTCAAAATTGTGCGAAAACCCCTTAACCAAAGAAAAGAGAGTGGTGAAGGGATTATCATAAGAGTCGAAGTGTCTGGATGAGAGTTTAGAGGACTTGACCCACAAGCACTAAGCTCCCTTCACAAGTATGATCACATGATCACGGGTATAAATTTTCTTCCTTATCAGATGATATATACATGGTATTTGTCAAGAAATAAATTAATTTTTATCAGAAGACCCTATGTTGAATTTTTACCTGATTCAGAGCAGTTTTACCCCTACCGGGTTACCGAAGAATTGGTTGCCTCAGCAATACAATGATGTAATGCCTTGGTCCATTATTCAACGTTATTTTATCTAATGGTTGTTTACTTTCATTTATATATTCATGCATATCATTTGCAACCACATCAATCAAATCAAGTTTGAGGGGGCACTGTGTGAGTGGGCCTTGTACCAACACAAGCAAAATTGTTAAGTAAAGAGATTTGATAAATTCATGATCAAAGCAAACAATAAAATCAATCACAATAATGCACAAAGTGTGCGGGTGGATATCTGCATTGGAATCATTCAAGAGAAAGGTAAGAGAACGAAAATAGCAATGATAATTAGTAATTAATAAAATAAAAAATCAAAGCAACATGTTAATAAAGATGACAAAGGAAGAAGTGTTTGTGAGGGTTGATACCTAGAGTGGAAGCGTCTAAGAGAACGGGATCCTGCATGGTGACGGTCTTCTTGACTTCCCTCCCGTCAACAGTCTCCTCCTCCTCCTTGGCAGAGTGAGCTACGTGACAGTGAGAGAGGTGAGCAACTAAGTGTGTCATTCTACATCAAGAAAAACTCAAAATATGATAATTGTAAGTGATATAATGCGACAAGCAAAATGAACAAACAAAACTAAAAAGATCATTATTTAAACTATGACAAGCAAACTGAAAGGATAACTCGTCATTGTGCAACAAGCAAAGCTACATGACAACAACCTCCTACTAAACCATGCAAAAAATATTAACAGATTGTTATTTAGAATATGAATTGTTATTAAGATATTTAAATTACAAGATTCTCTATTCACTAAGTTACAGTTCGAGGCTGTATAGTTGAAACTAAGTCTCCAGATCACAGACACTAAGTTACACTTCAAAATGTTCTTTCCAGATCCCAGACAATAAGTTACACTTCAAAATGGTCTTTCCAGATCCCAGACACTAAGTTACACTTCAAAATGGTCTTTCCAGATCCCAGACACTAAGTTACAATTCAAAATGGTCTTTCCAGATCCAAGACACTAAGCTACACTTCAAAATGGTCTTTCCAGTTCCCAGACACTAAGTTACAGTTCAAAATGGTCTTTCCAGATCCCAGACACTAAGTTACAGTTCAAAATAGTCTTTCCAGATCCCAGACACTAAGTTACAGTTCAAAATGGTCTTTCCAGATCACAGACACTAAGTTACAGTTCAAAATGGTCTTTCCAGATCACAGACACTAAGTTACAGTTCAATGGTCTTTCCAGATCACAGACACTAAGTTACAGTTCAAAATGGTCTTTCCAGATCCCAGACACTAAGTTACAGTTCAAAATGGTCTTTCCAGATCCCAGACACTAAGTTACAGTTCAAAATGGTCTTTCCAGATCACAGACACTAAGTTACAGTTCAAAATGGTCTTTCCAGATCACAGAGCAATAACAAGGACTCCTGATGTTTCATTTACTAGTTTTTCATAATCAAATATAAAAAATTTCAATACATAGATAGCAAGTTTTGTTGTTTTCTTATCATATATCCTGTATCTGCCTCAGACATCTATTCTAACTAATAACTAACTATCCATCTATATCAACTGTCCCAACCCAGCGATTTACATAGTGTTCATCTTTGGGAAGTATTCAAATCCCTCGTGGATCTCTAACTACTCACTATCCTTCTCTAAAGGACCATATCTACCCAACTATTCATTGTCCATCTCCAGGAGACTTGGATGCCATTGGGATCACTAACTACTCACTATCCTTCTACAGGTCTAAATTTACTCTTCTACAGGTCTCTCCACCACTCACTTTCCACCTTGGGTAGACATGCAGAGCCCTGAGCATGAGCCCTAACTACTCACTATCCTTCTACAATACTATATACATCACACTACTCACTGTCCATCTCTGGGAGGTATCCGGATCCCTCGTGGATCTCCAGGTACTCTTTGTACACCTCATCCTCCTCGGTCCGCTGATCCTCACCAGGGAGTTGGATCTGCGTCTTGTCTAGCGGCAGTTCAATCTCTAGCACATTAGACATCCTCGTCTCTTCCGTATCTGACAAACAACAAAATCCATTTCATTAAATTCTAGGATAGACATTAATTACTCGCCTGTGCAAGATACTGCCGTGTAATATTTATACGCTGATATTAAACTTATAAGTGTTATAACGCTGCAAGTATGACGTCATAATATTGTGTGGTTGTGACGTCACAATGTTGGCACCGCCGTCACAATGGTGGCCAAGTCGCTGAAACTTTTCGTTAGTACCCTTTCGACAATCATGCTTGATTACTGAGGTCAAGTAATAAACAGAATACTAAACTTCCTTCAATTTAATACTATTTTTATCAAACTCGTTAATGATTTGGTATCAAACTCGCTTTCGCTTGTTTTATACTGAATCATTAACTCCTTTAATAAAAATAGTATTTAATGGAAGGTCTTTTAGTATCCTCTATTATCATTAATTAACATCGGCTATCTCACTATCTTAGCCTTTAAAGAGTTTGAAATCTTTTTATAAAACCATGTAAAATATATATGCAATATAGCCAGTACAAAATTGTAACTTAAAGTCAAAGGGGCGTTTGCAAAAAAGGTAAAGATATGAATCTTTTAAGCACCACAATATGAATTTATACATATCTGTGGTTCAGTTTAACCATGGTATGTTTCAGATTAAGAACTGTAATTTAAAAAAAGAAAAGAAGAAATATATACGAAGAACACCACTCCAAAAATGTCAGACTTGATTTTTCATTTCGAAATATCCAAAAACAACAGTTTCTTACCTCTCAACAGTGCCTGAACATAAATCTTGTAGACTTTGTCTAGTTCACAGCTGCCGATTATCACTTTGCAGCGGTTTGAGTCGACATCGGGGACCAGCTAAAATATAAAACAGCATTAATAATGTAAACCTATTTGAGAACATTGAGATAAAGGCACCAAAATTCAGTAAATGTGTAGGCAAAGAAAATTATCGTTTTATCTAGTCTAATAAGGCATCAATGAATTACCCAGAGTACCTTGAGAAAGATGTCTCAATGGTTAAGGCCCAATTCTTAGCAACCACTCATTCATACAAGTCCAACTGTGCATTATGATTCAAATCCAAGATTTCAACATTCAAACGCTGATCATTAACCAAACTTAAGACAACACAATAGAAAGTTTATACCTAGTGACTTGCAGACATAGTGATATCCAATATTACATTACAAAGAAGAGAAGTTGTCAAGCGAGCAGTACCCGATGAAAACAAGTTGTCAGGATATTAGCATTGAGTAAAACAAATGTCAGACGACTGGAAGCTGTAACTATGGTTGGTTTAAAATTCTGTCAAATGCAAGCTCATATATCAATTTTACAGGTTCACAAAGTTCTTGTTGCTTATCAAGACATTCCATTACTGAATCTCCTCTCTGTGTACCAGAGATCGCCAAGAGAGATACTATCTGCCACACAACTGATAAGGACCACTTCAATATATCGTAGGGACCTGCATTGGCACAGACCTAATGGATCACAACTATTGCCCATTATCAGTAAAGCCTTCAATTTACATAGATAACAAAACTTAAGAAAGTTTTTGTAAAAGAAAATAGACTTAAGAAAAATTACATAAATATATACTTGATAATATTAAAGGTATTTATCAATGTATATGAAGGTAAAAAAAATCATTTAATAAATCAAATTTGAATGGAAAGTATGATGTAGGCATGTAATTTACTTCTTACTTTTCAGTAGTTAATGAAAAGAGTGGCAACATACATGAACGGCATTTGCTAGTCTATGGATAGGTAAATACATAGCGTGATAATGTTGGAATATTATTGGATCCAAAAAAAAACTTTGACCAGCTTATACAAATTGTCTATTTAGAAATCATGAAACACCTTGTTATTCTGCACATATAGCCCATTTCACAATTCTGAAATTAATTTTAATTTTAATGTTGGATAGTAACCTCCCCCCCCCCCCCCCCCAAATCACATTCAACTAATGTTCTTCATTAGGCTAAAAACCTTCATATATATTTTCATTAGTCAATATTCAAAATCAATTATCATAAATCAAATTATTATATAAAAATGATTCCATTAATACTTGATAGTTTAGCAATGCAGTATTGTTGGTGTATTCATGTTCCCTACTTTTGACAGTATCATTCCCTTCACCCTCTAAACAACTAGTGGTCTACATAAGCCTACCGTTGAGCATCCTTCACTAGATACAGGGGTGATGTCACACAATATGTTGAATCACACCCTTGCTGTAAATTAAGCCACTAGTGACCATGTTCCCAAATAATAATTAGTGTTACTACCAATATTCCTATTTGTAATGACATGCTAAGACAAAAGCTCACCTTAGGACCACACTGCTGGTCATCCAGGAAGACAAGGTATCCATCAATGGGGACTTCTTTAGTATCCATGGACATCCACACGATGGTCAGTGAGTCAGACTTCTCTCCGACCTCCACCGAGATCACTGGACCTCCATCAGGGGCAACCGACGGACATCTCATGCGCTGGAAGAAAGATTTGCTCAATCAAATAAAAGAATAAGAAGGAATTGATTACAATTTCCCAAGAATGAACTTTTCTACCTTCGCTAATGGTAACATCATCATGTGCACTTGCACAATGAATTGCCAATTAAATGAAGAATTGGAATGGTTTAATGAAAAAATCAACTAAGACGGAAACCACTGCCTTTGTGGTTAACAGTATTTGCAAGTTTGACAGAAAGTTAAGATTTACCAGTTTGTTTGACTTCTGAATCTGGTCATTTGGACGTTTGGGGTAGACCTCGACGTACACCTCGTACATTCGGTTGCCGGCCATGCCGCTGACGTTGATGCTGTTGTTGTTCTTTGGGAACATGTCACAGTACGTCACTCCATTTAGGAAAACCTGGAGGATTTATAGGAATGTTGTCAATAGTAACACCCTTTCTAAACCATCATCTGCTATTGTTAATATTCAAGGGTACAAGGAAAATATGAATTGGAATTTGTAAGAGAGGGAGGGAAAACTGTTTTCATTATACATATTACTCATTAACGCTAGTGATACTAAGGCTGAGACTGGTTTGTGGGACAGCCCCTTGAGTGATTATTTTGTACCCAGGAACGACAAGGATTTTCCACTTTTTTTCCACTTTATGATTAAGAATGACAGCCATTCAATATTCAATACTGAATAATCTAATTTCTTATTTACTAATAAGCTTTTGAATGTCCAAACCATTTCATAAATTATGACAACTAAGTAATTGTTACATGAACACCTATGTTATCCTGTGATATTCTATGAATAAGAACAGTCAGCTATAAGCACCTGGTATCCCTTGACAAGGTCGAGAGCGCCCTCTGGTGGTTTCTCCCAGAACACCTCCATCACACCAGGAGACGTGAAACAAGCTTTGATTTCTGGTCGGCAGTTCCACCAGTTCCATGCACTCGTCTGGGGAGAAGTCATTATTCAATGTTGAAACATTTGTATCTCTCATCAAGCGACAGCAAAAGCTGATAAACATTGCGAAATTTTTTCATTATGAAAACAATAGGGAAGGACATAGAAACATACCATTGATTTTAGAACCAAAAGGGACAAACCCTAAAGTGACTTAACATGAATGCAGAGAGGGTTTGAGGGTTCCTGTCAGTTGTTCATTTGAAAATGTTTTTTAATTTACAAAATATAACAACTGAACAGTGCAAAAATATTATGAAATTTGTAAAGAGACATAAGTTCACGGACCGAGGTTTGTGGTTCATGATCTTCCTGCAGGGAGTCGTCTATTGGAACTTCTCGGTCTTCCCCACCTCTAGTCAGCACCCAGAACCGGCTGGAATATAACAATCATGGGATTTTATAATGGAGAGAAGAAAAACATCAACAATAACAGAGACATTTCAGCTACGCCCGAAGCTAATAACACATTTTTATGCACTCTTACAGGTCCATAATAGAGGTATCAGAACATATAATAACATAAATGTTGCATTCATTGCAAAAAGAAGTTGACACTACAATAGAAAATTGTTTCATGCATTTGTTAAATTGATGCTCTTATCGGAAAAAATGCAGGAGCATGTAATAATCATCTAATCCCTGATTATCAAACAAAATATTTTGAAAAAATGGCGACTATAAAAATGAATAAATGACAAAACTTGACAACACTTACTTTCATAAGACTAAATGAAGGAATTGCCAAAAGTGGTTATTTAACGATATATCACTTGCATCAACAAGCACCTACCTGGAAGTGAAGACATGACTGTTCAGATAATCATCAGCTACAGCAATAGCTCTCACAAAACACAGGCCGGTCTCTCTCAGGATTATACCCTTCTCTGGTTTGTACAGCTGTCAGAAAAAACTTTGTTTATTTCACAACAATATACATACATTTATATAGTTTCTTTCCTTTACAACATCTTAAAGATCTTTGAGAGTCTGAAAAATATTGCGAAAAATTCCATCTTATTAAATTTCTATAACCAGAGATGAGTTAAATTATAAATATGATGGTGGCACCCTGCAAGGATGGACATCATCTTGAAAACTGTTCAGAGACAAAGACATGATTAAATTGTTCAATTTCTGATCTCAAAGGTATAGTTTTTGGAAATAACAAAATGACCAACACTACAGTTAACCATTTAAAGTGTAGCTTAATCATTAGTGATAGGTATAACTGTATATAGCAGAGATTAAGTATGACGTTCCCTCTGTTTTACCTTGGTAGAGTCTGTGTGTAGGGCAGGGAGGGACCCATCGGTGGTGTAGTAGATAGAGGACCCCGGGGTGGCACACCCCAGCAACACCTCGCAGTACCTTTCTACAGTACCCCCATTGGACTCTGACTTGATTTTTGGCTCCGCACAGTGATTGGCTGAAACAAGAAAGTAATCAGATGTCAGAAAATGTGGTAAATTATTTAAAATCTGATCATCTGCTCGTTGAATATGTTATTACTATCACAAATGATGTTGATAGTTACAGATTATGTGGACAACATCTTGAGTTATTGTAATTGGATCAATACCAGATTTCCTGGCATTTTACCTTCAACTTAAAAAAAAACAGGAGGTGGAAGTTTGTTAAAAGTATTGAGACTCCCTGTTACCACACTAGTTACATCTTCTAAAGCAATCTGAATATATGTAATTGGGTAAGTAGGATTTTGAGGCAGTTTATCTGAAGAGTGCCTGATTGTTCCTATGTGGATCAAGTACAAGAAATATAACTAGTTAAGCCAAATGGCTATCTTAATGTCAAGAGACTAATTAGAAACAAAACAAATAAAAGGTATCATTTTTTTAAAAGAATTTCAAAAGGACCCATATTCATGACATGAATGGTTTTCAAAAAAGTGGACTGTATATGTTATCATACAAATATAACAGCTTAACAGAATGGAAAGAAAAACTTAAATTTTGTTCAAACTAAATATTGGTGGTACCATACCTCAAGTACCGATCATTCCTCATCCTGGAGATAGAGAGTAAAGTAGCTAAAATGTTGCTTTAAAATTCCAATTCAATGTGGGTAATGATGTAGATTGCAATAAATCAGGTATTAATGTCTGAATATCTAGTACGACCATATATGTATATTAACACATCATCATCGGTGTTATCAGCGTTATCATTATTATAATTCTTCATAAAAGTACCCATACCGACTTCCATGACGCAGATTGTGCAGGAGAATCCTGGTGCACCCTGGGAAGCGACTGTGTAGTCTCCCTCCTCGTCAAACGTATACAAGAAACTGTTGTTGGCCACCAGCTTCCCGCTGTTGAAGGACTGGGCTCCCTGGATCACATTCAGCGGGTTCTGCAAAGGGGGACACCAGCATTAGAATAAGTACGGAGGGAGCAGTATCATATTTTAGAAATGTTGAATGCATTATTTCATCGAAGAGATATTTATTTTGGTATGTAGTGCGATTTTAACTCCACAAAATAAAACTGACCAACTGTGGTCTGGTATAGTTAAATCTTGATTTGGCACCTGTAAAAAGGGATCATAACGTTTGAACACTTACGTCACTGTTGGGACTGTTGACATGGATGACGTTGTGGGGCTGGTCACTTCCCTTCCATGTCCATAGCACACTCTGTCCCTGAAACATCAGAGGAATTCCATCTTTGTAGAACCAACAAGCCTTAACATTACTATGCAATTCCCTTTCCATTAAAACATTCAGAAGTTATGCCTGGAACTAGGCCTCATGATCAATATTTCCCAAGATATACAAACTACCATGCTTACTAATGCACTTGTTTTAATGAGAATATCTATCATTGCATCACTTTGCCATATTTCATGACAAAATCATTTGATCATTTTACACCAACTCATTTACCTGCTTAATAGAAATAATATTTTCCAAGAAAGCCTTTGACTACCCTTATGTGTGAGAGATGCAGTTTATGTTAAACCAATCGTGACAATATTGGAGGTGACAACAAAAATCCCATCATACCTTCTGCAGGAAGAGTTTGGAAGGATGGAAGCCTTGTTTGTCTACACGGATGACTTCGTTGTCGTATCGCTCGTCAACAAGAACACTACTCAGCCTTGTCTCTTGCATGTACTGAGGGAGGAAGGATACAATTGATAAAATCGATGAATCAAGAATTATTTGATGATTTCCTACAGTACAATTGTAATGTAAAGCTGTCTCAATTGTTTGCATAAAAATGAGAGTGTTAGAGACGCATGATCCACTGATTCAAATGAGAACATTTTCATTAAGTGTACAAAGGTTCATGTCTAAAAGATTTTTTACCTAATTTTCATTTATGATTTTTCATCAAATGTGACACCTGAGGAAATCAATCACTACAATGCTTTACCTTAAAGAACATCAAAAGAATTTGTGATTATTTATTGAAAAAGACAGATATACGTTTGAAAACTAACCAGCCTGGAAGCAAGGATAATAAAACAATTGACAATCAAATTAAGAATTCACTCAAAAAGTTAAACATTTGAGTAAAAGTTACAAAGTAAAATGGCATAAACCTTCATTTAACCTACACTGCTATTTGAAAAATGTTGCAACACAACAAATACTGTCTCAAAAAAGAAATGGTCATTTAGTTTACTCACATTGCTGCCTTTCTGTTTCTGGAAGGATTTGCTGTGGAAATGTTTGATGCCAGTGGAGGTCAGAGCTCTGGTGATACAGCGTCTGAAGGTACAACAAACTTAAACATTTATCACTTGAAACAACATAATACTAGTGATACAATATTTTTTTTGGTGTCAATAGAGTACATGATTTTATAAATGACCAACTTCTTCATTCACTGCTTATATCTGTGAACAAAGAGGATTAATATCATGAACAGCATCTACCTTTGACCCATAAAATTTCTAGACAGCCACTCATTGGTGTCCCCTTCCCATTTCCATTGCATTGAGAATTTAACAAGAATGGTTTTTAAGTTTGTCAGTTTCATCAGTAATGTCTAAAAGAAGAAATACCAACATTTCCTCCACATTTGAGAACATTTCGCTCTTGTGCCAATTTCAAACAAAATATATTGAAACGTCATGAGTATTATTCATCAGGTTACTTGTGAGACTACCATATCAAAATGATTAAACAATACAGAGGTGAGTAACTGTTTCTGCCTCTAGGGCACTGTGCCAGCTATTGGCTGCGTGATCGAGCAGGATAATGGTTAAATCACTATCATGAAACGACAGAACATTGCTGCTGAAGACACAGCTTCAATGATACAGGCAATGGATCATGTAATGAATCACGTCTCAAATTTCTGATTTTATATTAGAATGTCCACAAGACCAACCAAGGTATTAAAACAAATACCCAATTATAACTATCTGCAGATAGTAAAACATAACTTACAGGAGACTCCTTACTTAGCAACAGAGCGAGTTCCATAAAGATTATTGATTAGAATCCCTATTGATTTTCTGTCTCTATTGACAGGTCCAGATAGGGTTTGAGAGACACTGTCTCCAAGTTATCAACAAACGCAACATGGCTAGGAAACGAGTGGTTATGACCATGTTATCAATTCAACTGCCTTGCTATGTAACGATAATAAACTATCACAAGGTATGGAAGTTTTACACTCCACAGAGGCGCTGTCTAGCGTATCAACTGAGATATATCACAACTGATGGAGGTGATAATATCATTAGTATTACCATGTTATGTAATTAGATTACTCACAAAGAAACTGAATGAGTATTGCATAGACCAACCATTTTCTACAAGCAGGAAACTATGAAACATTGAAATTAACCCTTACGATGCGGGTCCCGGAATATTCCGGGATGAAATTAGCTTTGCCCGCAAGTCCCCTTAGCGAGACGCGAGTAGCAGACTCTATTTTTCTCACGCTAACTAATTATGGCCACGGGTCTCGGTAGCGAAGGACGGAAATTTATTGCCTAGCAGTAGTCTCAGTTCAACCCTTGTATTTTCGTTCCGGCTGTCGCTAAGCTACCGTGTTTTGTTTAGTTGGTGTTCTAAATAATGCGCGAACATGTTCCGAAAATTATGCGAACATTGATAATGTTTATCGTAACGAAAATATGTGTTAAAATCACTCAATTTTCCCCCACTCCCCGCCGCACGTGCTAATAGCCTGTGGGCACTTTTTACCCTCTCGCACGAGCTTACCGACCCGCGCGTGCCATCGTTTACTGAGACGCGTGCATTTTGACCCTATGCACGCCTTCCTATCGCACGCCCTATGTCCTGAACACTTGGGCGGATTTCAACATAGGGGGAATCATTTGAAAGAGAAAAAAATTGTCTTTAATTCGATGTAAAATACATGTGTGCGCCTCGTGAAATAAAGATACAGCATGTGCCGCAAAAAGGTGATTTTTATATATTTTTAGTTTTACACAGTTTTGTCACACTAATTTTCTCATGATGTGCTCAACGTATTTGGACATTTTTTATATCACAAGATAGAGAAAAAGATTGGCTTTAATACCATGTAAAATGTGTACAGGCGCAATAATTCATGAAGATACAGCTAGCGCCGCACAAAAAGCTAATTTCTCTATTCATATTTTGAACTGAACGGCGATTTTGACATGTTTCTTTCCTTCGCTCATATCTTCTCAACAGCTAGGCGTACATTGAAATTGATTACCTCGTGATAAAGAAGGAATAAATGTCTTCGATTTGATATAAAAAAATTATATGCTCTAAAATAAAGATACAGCAAGTGCCGCAAAATTGTGAATTTTGTTTATTCTTTAGGTTTTTACCATTTTCTCGCACTTCATATCACATAAACTTCTCGGAACATTTTGAAATTTTATATATCAAAATATAGAGAAAAGGATGATCTTTATTTCCATATAAAATTGGTATATCAACGGAATTCAGTAAAGACCATGCGAGCATCGCACAAACAGGCGATTTCTCTATTGATATCTTGTTTACCGAGAAGCGATTATTTTCACCTGCTTTTTACACTTCCTATCCATTTAACGGCAGAGCCCATTATCAACATTTTTATATCACGATAAAGAGGAAAGAATCTCCTTCAATTCAATATAAAATTTGCAAATCACAATAAGACAATAAAGGAGCGTTTAGTGACGTTGCAATTATAAAAATCTGTTCTCAAATACCTGAGGGTACCATCTTTGTAGACTATATATAATTCAAACCAAGTGGTACATATTTATTATGTTTATATAACCATAAAGAAGAAATAAATACCTACATTTTCATGTATAATTTGCCCATATTTGCTTCAAAATAAAATGTGTGGAAATGATGCGACAAATGTCGCGGTAAGGTGATTATCAAAGACTTTATTCACTAGCTTTACCCACGTTTCGTTGGTAATAACTTCTAAATAAACTGCAAAAGATTATTATGATTTATTTATTCGTAAAGAAGAATAAATTGCCTTCAATTCCATATATAATTTGCATGTATACGAAGCGAATAACTTGATTTATGAAGATGGAAATAAAAACAATTGCTATCATGTGTGAGTGTAATTTTTAGCGGGGATAGCCCGCCTGCACGCGCTGAGCGCGTGCGTTTGCCCGGGGCAACTAGCTTAGTAATATTGCTGTGGGGGTTAGCACTTAATCGGGGTTTACCACTACCCTTCTTTCGTGATTTATATCTTTCGTTTAGGATGGCGTATCGTAATGAAATTTATCGTAAAATATAGAGCAATAAATTAGCTTCATTTCCGTATATAATTTCTCTTTGTGCACTCAGTGATTAAATGATTTTATAGAGTTTGAAATGAAGACAATTTTTAAAATTTTGTAAAATTCGTTCTAGACATATTTCAAAAATAATTTTTATATCGATGTGAAGAGGAACTATTCATCTTTAGTTTCGTTTTGATTTCGCGCATGCGCTCTTAGAATTTTATTGAGTTATGGCGCCCGAATTGAAAACAAGTTTACTTCGGTTGTAGAAACCGTTCTAGGGGTGATAGAGATTTCATTCAAAGTGTCAAGTAAGTATCATCCATTTGTAACACGGGATTCGCCGACTAGCTTTGTAAAAAACGACAATAACGTCCGTATTTCGCCATGTAAACACGCCATATGTTGTTAAAACGGTCGCATCTGGCGGCGCTGGAAAATTCGGCCACAGGGGCTAATTGCGCTATAACGGTAGCGAGGCGAGTGATGGAAAATTCAGCCACGGGGGCAAAACTGGTCAAAATAATATTCAGCAACGGAAGGGTTAAGAGAAATCAAACAACATGATGAAACACCATTAAAAATTTCTGCAAAAGGATAAAAAATCCTTGCTTAACAAATGAGAAATATTCCCCCCCCCACACCCCTAAAGAGAGGGAAATTTCCCAAATTTTTAAAGTGTTCTTATGTTATGTATTGTTTTTACTTAAAAAATGATTGCATATCAATCTAACAATTCTTGTAACAATTCTAAATAAACTTTTATGAACTAAAATCAAATTGTCCTTTGCCAAGATGTGGAGAAGGTAATAAGTAGACTAAGCAACCCATCAGAATAAATAATTTCAACGTAAGCCATCAAAATTACAAAATCATTCATCAACCCTTCACATGTAATTCAAAAGATGCGAATTCATCTAAAATCATCAAAATTGTAACCTAACAAAATGATCTCACCTTTGTCCCAGCCATAAATATTGAAACAAATCAATGTGGAATGTTCATACAGGGTGTATTTGACTCACCATACAAGACGTTAAGCTGGCTAACTCTCATGTTAAGCCTCATTCAGGATTTACTAATGCGGGTGATTAGTGTGGGAGAGAACAAAAGATGCAATAAGTCTTCTGGTTGGGTGAACATCTCTGTGACAATATCACATGTATATTTGATACACATTTGTCGGTCACTTGTTGCAGTGATTTCACTCTTGCTCAATGAACATTTAAGCAGCAAGTACAAGTAAGTTTCTCTTTTTGTCTTGAGTATTACAGAATATTTGATTTCAATTGAGAATGAGAAAAATGAGAAAGATTGTATAATCACATTTTATAATAAAATAAGTTATAGAGGTACCTCTTGTTCACAAATTGGATAGCAGAAGAGCGGCCATAATATGTTCTGCCGTCATAGCATTCCGAATGCGAAGTCAAAATAAAAATGTCGCCCGACAGGGCAATTCTCTGTCATAAGGCATCATATGAAAATTATGAACCTGATACAATTGCCCTCATTGGTTGAATGTTAATAATGATGATACGGAGGCAGATAAAAGAATTTTATATTAATTAAGCATTGATAGCAATAATGTACTAAGTGGAATATGTCACCCAATTTGGGTCTCAATGTAAGGCCTTGGTATACCTGTCCCCTTTATCTAATCATTTCATTCATTTAATTATTCATTTAATTTATTTCATCAATTATTCTTCTTTGGTTTGACAAGAACAATGTTTTAGCACTAGGGATTAATTCATAACCAAAGTCTAATTATTCTTTGAAAAAATAGTTTAAAATATATCAGGGAATAACCAAATGAACTGTTTGTGTGTCCTTTTAGGGAATTAGGGAGTATAATTTTTTAAAAATTATTATCAACTTCACATGTTTCAATGCAGATTATTATACCTTTTTTAAGCATAGAAAAGAAGGTGGTTTAATTATATGGACCAAATAACAGCTTAACAGTTAAATGTTAGCAAATCATCTGAAAGAAGTACTACAGTTAGATGAACACATTGTATTACGTGGTTTCAAGGTAAGATTCAACCAAGCACATTGCTATAATGGGGGTGGTGGGAGCTCATTACAGGCAACTGTCTCATGTGAGATCTTTATTAATTATTAATAAGTCTCACAATGAAACGGATATGCTTTGGTTATCTTGACTTTCTCTACAACAGGAATTTAATTCCACTCGGGGTGAACTTATTCAAGTATTGATTTTGCATATACATCAGAGTGAGTGAGTTATTGCTTAACGCCGCTTGGGCAATATTTCAGCCATTAGCGGCGAATATACATCAGAATATGAGTTGTTGATACTCTGAGAGACAGAACAAAATGTGTCAATAAGTACTTGAAGAAGAACAAAATGTGTCAATAAGTACTTAAAGAAGAACAAAATGTGTCAATACGGACTTAAAGAAGAACAAAATGTGTCAATAAGTACTTAAAGAAGAACAAAATGTGTCAATAAGTACTTAAAGAAGAACAAAATGTGTCAATGCGGACTTAAAGAAGAACAAAATGTGTCAATAAGTACTTAAAGAAGAACAAAATGTGTCAATAAGTACTTAAAGAAGAACAAAATGTGTCAATAAGTACTTAAAGAAGAACAAAATGTGTCAATACGGACTTAAAGAAGAACAAAATGTGTCAATAAGTACTTAAAGAAGAACAAAATGTGTCAATAAGTACTTAAAGAAGAACAAAATATGTCAATATGAACTTGAAGAAAAACAAAATGTGTCTATATGTACTTAAAGGAAAACAAAATCAAAATTCCTTTTAGCTGTTGATACTAGTAACAAGATAATAATGCAGCAACAAATTAAAATGTAGATATCTATACGGCATTCCATCTTGTTACTAATCAATACCTGGTCAAAGTATTACCTTAATTATAACCATGAAGGAACGTACTTTCAAAGCAGCTACTATATAAGCCTTTGTAAAAATGATGTAACGGGTACATTTTAGGTAAGCAAATAAACAGCTGGCCTTACTGAGTGCAATGTGGATAATAAGCCTTGCCCAGAGACACAACACAGTATGAGACAAAGGGTACAAATGATTGGTGTCTTCACCAGGATTCGAACTCAAACAAGCATGCTAACCACTCCATCAATGTGCTCATCAAGTAATGAATTAAGTGTTGCCTACCTGGGTGCTAAGACTTTGTCAGAGAACTGAGCATCAAGAATCTGGTCAACCGTTTCTACAAGCGCCACATCGTAAATTCGCGGGTTGCGGAACACCCATGCCACGATGTCGTTGATCTGTATAGTGACAGGGTCAGGTTTGATCTCTGACGAAGTGACGGCAATCTCGTGAACCTGTACAGAAAGGGACATGTTATTGAGATTCTTTAACTCCATTACAGGGGAAAATAGCTGTAAGGCATCAGGTTATTTATAAGGATTTACATCTAAAACTCATCTTTTCCTTGATAATTCCAGCTAGTATATATTTTAGTACACATAATTGTAACGTACATCACATTGAGTATTCAATGTAATAAGAAACTTATGTCTTAATAATGATAAATGCTATGCGAAAGTTACTGGGAAATATTATCTATGATTTGTATACAATTATAATTCAAATAGAATAATGAATTTAATTTGTTATGTACTTGACTGAAGTTGATTTAAGTATTTTTTTTTTAGTAATAAATATAAATTTCTCATGTTTTTGATGAAGAATGAAGATAGAATGATACTTCTTTATTCTGTTTCAAAATAGAATTCAACATCAATGTCTAGCAGGAGAATAGTCAATATATATATATATATGATTTATAAAGTGCTGTGGTCCATGCATGCTCAAAGAAGTCCTATCAGAAGTGGAAGGCAATTCAATTCGCATCAAAAGAAGAATAGAGAACCAAAAAAAAATCTTCATATTTCTTCTATCAGGTCTTTTACTAAAACCAAAATTAGGAAAAGTTTGGTTGAAACATAATTAATGTTAGGGGTTTTCTTTCACGGCAAGGTTTGTGTTAAAAGAATAGCTGGTGGTCTCAGGCTAAGCTGTTACTCTGTTACTCTGTTCAGAAATATTGGCTTATCTTCAAACAGGAACATGGTTAGTACATCATTTGTTTTCAAAACATTCCCTCATAACCTCTAACGTTCACAACAGTTCTTTTCTTATAAATAAATTTTCATAAATTTAGAAAATGTTTAGGTACCTTAACTATTACACAAAACAAGTATCAGTAAGGAGAAAAGGGGATAAAATAAATCAAAAGCCTGAGGATAATCCCACGGAAAGAAAACTTAATATCACATTTAATTCATCCGCAATTACTTCAAAAAGCATTAGAGATGTTAGTGGGGAAATTATAGAGATGTTTTTTCATTCACAGAATTACTTTCAAAGATAACTACTTTAAACCATGATTGATACGCTTATTTCATCATTGTTTTTGTAAATATTCTGTACTTTGAATTTGTAAATAAAAAACATCTCTTGAAATTAAGATGACACATGGTAATTAAAGATTGCATGCAAATTTTCCTGCCTGGCCTGTGCCCTAAAATAAAGAAAATATTTACAATTGATAAGTAAGAACAAGATAGATTCAAAACTGCATTTCATCAACAAAACTGAAATTGAACGATTGGCCCATTCATTAAAAAGCACTTAAGATTTAGTATTTAGAGCCGTGATGTAAATAATGTGAAATACTACTTTCAAAATGTTATTCTGAGAAAATTGCTTTAATTTTTTTCTTGTTTAAAAAATACATTTTCAAAGATACTGGGTTGTGGTGAGGTGTCAAGCGAACACGCTTTAAATCGTAAATAAACATGAACAAAAACTTTGCATTTTGTGGTTTTGTCAACAAACAGAAAAGTGATAAATTGAGTCATGCAAATTTCAGAAATAACCCACCTGTGGTTGAGTTGCCACGACGACAGCGCCGAACACCTTGGGCAGGTTTTTACTGACGAAGTAGTAGACCCCTGGCATGATGAACTGATGGGTGAAGGCGGAGGGACTGTCTCGAGGCTGACCACTGGCGAACCCTCCTGATATAGGTACACCCTGGTGGGACACCTGATGGAATTTTGGGGAAAAATCTTTGTATGATGATTTATGGCGCATATCGAAAGGGAAATAGCAAATTTTAGACAAAATTATTTTTTCAAATTTTCCCATAAAAACATTGCTTCCTCTTGAATGTATTATCTTCTAGGGGTCAAAACATCTCCTCACACAACATGATCATCCGTAGTCATAGAGGAAACAATCAAATATCAAGCAAAAAGGACTAGCATAGATTTTTGTGTGACCACCTTTTATTTACTTGAGGTATGGAAATGGATATGCATAGCTTACTCCATTCTTGGTATGGTATGTTCTTTTTTTTTCAACTGCTTCTTTTGATAAGAAAACATTGTCTTTCAATTAGAAACAATACACATTATTCAGCTTGGTAACGAGTTTTTATTCCTGTGCTAGCCACATAAATTTAATAATGATAAATCTATATGATATGTAACTTTATTCTTCGATGATGATGATAATTTACAGACACATTATTGATTCCCACATAACCTGGTTCATTCAGAGTACAATGTCTGCCCACCGTGACATTTTGAAAGTTATATTTTGCCCTCAGGTATCAAATGAAAAATGTGCAGCCAGATATTATAGCCATTGATGGAAATAAAGAGTGCTATGTCTACCAACCTGTATGATGTTGTGTTGTTTCTTGCCACTCTGCCACACCCACCACACACGGTCGTTGGGGCGGATCGTAATCACCTTGGGCTCAAACCCGTTGTCTGTAAGGTGAACTGTGTGGTTCTGGAATAGATCAGTCACAATTTGTGAGTTATTATTCAGCGGCCCTTAGCAACAAGTCATTGAACAATTCATTTTCATATCATATATATATGCTTCAAAATAATTTTTACATCGTAAATGTATACTATTTTCAAAAACTAATAAAAAAATAAAGATAAATTTCAAGTATTATTTTTGTTTTCACTTTATTCACTACAAAGATGATCATGCAGGACTCACAACTGTTCCATTCATATGTCATAAGCAAGTTAATTACTGAGTCGATATTGGAACTATACTACAAGACTTACACAAAATGATGCCAATAGTGTCTGTTTCAGAATTAGTAACGCCGCTACTAACTGAAATATTGCCAAAGCGGCGCAAATCAATAACTCACTCAGAATTAGTATCCATATTATATCAATTCTAAAAAACCCATTTTGGAGTATTTTTTTTAATGTTACCTACCCTTGACCCTGGGTTGACAATCACAGAACACGTTGTGAAGCTATCGCCAGTGTCAGCGACGCGGAAGTTGTAGACCCCAATGGTGGTGAAATGGTATGTGGAGTGACCTACTCGTGTCAGCAACTTTGCCGAGGTGTCGTCCATGTCGATATACATGTCTGCGCTCACTGTTGATAAAAATAAATTAGATAAAATAATTCTCTAAACATTTTGTACTGTCAACATTACAAACTAAAAGTTTCAATCATGAAACACTCAGTAGAATGACATATATTCATGGATGGTAAACTTCTATTGAAAAGAGTTTGATAACAGTATAAGAACCAATACATAGAAACCTAATCCAATATGAATAAATTGATCTTAAAATTTGTATTATTTTTTAATTTCAACTATCAAACATATCTTAAAACAATATAGCTGATAACTTTATACTTTCACAGTTGACGTTTTTTTAAAATTCTGTGACTATCATTTTAATGAAATTTAAGAAACATTTAAACTGGTTTACTCATAACTCACCGTCAGTTTCTGCAGAGGGTCGTCGAGCAATGGGGTTGAGACACTTGTCCTCCTCAATGATTAAAAGATTTTCGCCCACGTTGGCGACACCTTCTCCATCCCATGTCCACCAGATTCTGTCTCCCGTCGTCGCAAACAACAGGTCTATCAATGACAAATATTATGTGCCATCTTTTGAATGAAGTTTGATATAACAATAAAGAGTATTATAGGATTCAGTCATTGTATAATAGATAGTTCCACACATCTTGAAGTAACATGGATGTGTTAGTAAACCATTTTGGAGAAATTACAAAAATGACTATACAAGTGTAACATAAATAACGACATTAAATAATGGTTTAAGGCATAATGAACTTCCTTTGTCGTAGGATCTATGCAAGGACAAATAAATAAGAGGTTGTAAGGGTACATGTCTGTTCATTTCTCTAAGAACAACCATGCGTCTATTGTTGGGTTGTGAAATCCAATACCATAGGTTTAAGCTTGTTGTCATGGAAACAAAATATATAATATCTCACCAGGTGAGAATCCCTTCTCCTTGAGATTAATGAAGTGTTCCTTTTGGCGCGGCTTGACGATTATTGTGCCTAGATATTCAGCAGCCTCTTCAAAACTCTGGTCGGAGAAATAGTAGACCCCGGTCTTGTGGAACTCGTGTGACATCATCCCCTGCTTGCTGGGCGTCGACCAGCGGAACCCGTCTTTGATTGGCTGAACAATAAGAATGATGATTAATTACTTTGATTTTGAGTGCCTAGGTTTTGAATATGGAATGGAATGGAATGGTGTTGTTTTTGGTTGTGGTTTGTTTTGTGTTTTGTTGTCTATAGTATCGTGTGGTGTGGGTTTGGCATGGTAAATGGCATGGAGTTGAATGGCATGTTGGGTTGTTGCACTGCCAGGTGGATGAGGTATAGTGTGGTGTGAAAAGGTAAGACATGGCAAAGGATGATTTTTTTTAAAGATATGGTATCTAGTAAGGGATGGTTTAATATTGAATGGCATTGCTATATATATAACATTGAGGACAGTATGGAATAGTGTGGTGTTTACAATGATATTGTTATGTGGAAAAGCATGGTCTGGTAAGAATTTTGTGGTATGATATTATTTTTGGTTTGGTATAGCATGTCTTTTGGTAAGGTTTTTAGAATGTTGTTTTGTATAAAATTATACTTTGTGGTATGTGTGACACATTGTAGTTTGGTGTTGCATGCTTGGGCTGTATTATGGTATGTTGTGTGGTATGTTATAATGAACTAAAATACGGTTTTTGGTTTTGTAAAGGATGTCATGTCATATCTGAAAGATGAAATATTGCTTGGTATGTTTCACTTTAATAGAATAATAGATAAACGCTCCATGTCAAGAATTTGAATAAAAGAAATGATATATATATGAATATGAAAAAAAATTAAGAATAACATTATTTAGAATTAGCGCTTGATTCTAAAAGAAGGTTCCCACCACATAAGGTTCATCCTCCCCAAGGTCGAGTGCTGGGCCCTCAATCTGGTAGATACTGTGGTGCTTCTTGCACTGAAACAACAACACTGTCAGTCAAAAATCTGGAATACACTCCAGTAATTGCAAACAGTACTTATGTTGTACCATAGAAGAAAAAAACAACACTCTTCCCATTTCTCTAATTATATATAAACAAACATCTATCCCTCTGAAAATTGTAGCTGGGTTACAAATTAATTGCAGACACTCCAGTATTGGTTAAACAATAAAATTGATTTCAAACAAAACTCACGAGACAGGTTATTCTTTGCAAATTCAATTTATGAAAGAAACTCTGATATAGCTTAAATGAAAATATGAATTTAAATTAGAGAAAGATGGCAATTGCCTTTAAGATTCCATCATAAAAGTATCAATCCCTTTAAAGTGAAATTTATCTGGTGCTATCATCCTTATATGATAATTAGAATGTACAATAAACAATTTAACTTATGATTGAACTCTGGTAATGTGTTTTGAACATGTGACTGGATTTTAGAGCAAAACATAAACCCACATTTACATTATTATTATCATCATCAAGTTGACTACCTTGTGTTTGTCCCAGAAGAACCAGACCCGGTCTCCCTCCTCTATCAGCAGGATCATCGGCTGGAAGGAGCGGTCCAGTATCTCCACCTTGTGCTCTCTGTAACATAAAAATCCAGTAAAATTATTTCAGAACCTGGATGAGTGTTTATATAAGCAGAAACTTATGCCTTTTTTGTTACAGTGAGTGATTTATTAGCGCCACAATATTTGAGCAACAGCAGCTTGCCTTTTGTTTTACACCCTATTGGCAAGAGATTTGAATAATGAACACATGCAACAGTGTTCTATTTGGAGTTAATCCACTGCAAGAGTAGGTGATTATGACTATTTTAAAGAGATGTTAAACCAATCAGTGCTAGAGATAGGTGTCTGACGTCCTGAGGTGATTTTTAACCCTGAATAGAACTATTCGTACAAATATCTCAAATCACAATGATCTTAAATCTTAGATCTAAAATTAGTGTTACTATCAGCAATGTCATAAGTGATGCCAGTATTGAAAACTAAGAGAGCCTGTACATCTTTCATTCCAAACACAATATCTCTATTAAACAAATGTGAAAATGATTGATTCATGTACTGATATAAAAATCTCATATGATTGTATAAATGTTTTCAAGCTCTGTTGATGTAAAACAAATTCCTGGAAAGGCAATAAAGTATTATTATTATTATTATTTTTACTATTAAAAAGATGCTATTACCAGTGAAAGATATGATAAGAAAAGGCCTTATAATTGAAGATTTACCAAATTTAAAAAGGCAGTTAAATATACAGTAACATTCAAAACTTCTTATATGCATAAATTTTCAGTGAGTTTGCCTACCTCTGTGCTGCACGGACATGTACGACACACAGATGGGAGTGTCCCAGTTCTTGAGCCTCAGTTTGGAAGTAGTACAGACCCGCTTTTCTGTTAGGACAAATGAATAACATGATAAATATTATTAGTAAATTTAGTAAACAATAGTGAAAGACAAAAATATTGGTTTAAATCAAGAAACTAAATAAATATTAAGAGAGGGTGACTGCACAATAGAAAAAGACAAAAATATTGCCCTAGAAACGTCATTTACTGTTATGATGTCTCCAATATTTCTTGATTTCCTGGCTAAAGGTCAATAGAGAACTTGACAAATCAATGAAATAATACTTACGAAAATGTATGTCTGTAACTTCCACTTATTGTCGCCACCACACTGAAATGATACAACAAACAATTTGATTAGACAATATCCTCCATCTAGAATAAGAGATAGTTTCTTCTATCCTATCACTAGTGCAATTTAACAGAAGTCTCTTACAGAAGCCTGTTAGCATGAATATCACCAATCTAATTTTTGATTGGCAATAGTGTTCTTTTTCGACTTGATTTTTTGACAAAAATTAATACCACTCAAAATGTGAGGCCTATCATTGCAAGTTCTTTCCTGTTTCATACAGAAAACTATTCAAGTTTGAACAGCAGTTCAAGATTTAACCATTGACCAATCAACTTCATATTACTAGTTCCACTTGTAAATACTTGTTGCCTCATTTTCACCTGGTGTTGGTAATAGTTTTCTTTCTCTACTTAATTTTTTGACAAAAGTTAATACCACTCAAAATGTGGGGCCTATCAATGCAAGTTCTGTCCTGTTACATACAGAAAAGTATTCAACATTCAAGATTGAACCATTGACCAATCAACTTCATATTACAAGTTGCCTCATTCTCACCTGGTGTTGGCAGGCTGCTTCCTGAAGCATCCACGGTCCATACAGAAGACGACCTCCTTGATGGTGTGAGGGACAGCACACTGCTTCCAGGACCACTTGACCGTGTGGCCTTGGTCAATGTAGATGATGTCGGGTGAGAAACCCTCATCGGTCACCACCGCCTGCAGATCCATCCTGCGCCTCACTTGTACTGAGAGAGGGGTACAGCGCACTCCACTTCTGCACACACAACAGGACATGACTAACTGTCTTGCACTGCCTTTTCAACAATACCTAAACCTTAAGGATCCCCTAATCCCTTCCAAAAATCAAAATTTTGTTCTCAGTCTTCACAAATCTATATTCAAGACAAAGTAAAAAGGCATAACTACAACAAAAACAATCAAACTTTTCTTCAAAACAATTTAGAGTAAGCACAGCAAAACATCAATGTTCCATGTATGCTGTGCTCACTTAAACTGATGGGTTAGAATAACCTGCCCAGGGACGCCAAATGCTTATCTCGCTTTAATCCTTCCTGACAACCTCAAGTTTTATATTCAATTGTGTTGTGGTAACTAATAGCTGCTTATCAGAAGATCATTATGTACATTTTTGTTTTTTGTAACCACTGAAAAATGTTCCATGCATATAGCTGCTCGAACTAGACACTTGCTGGTTGCTCAGAGATCTTATAGTGATCGATAATTTCAGAGATAATTTCAGAGATAATTTAACTCTTACCTGATTTCTTTAACATAATATCTACACAATGATTTCAAAAACATTATATCTTAATCATATCTACACAATATGTCACTAACATCATGATCTCAATAACATAAACACAAATCCATTTTTGTATTATGCAGGACTTTAAAAACACAATACACTAATACTCGATATCATTATTCAAATGGTGACTTATCTTTCAAACGATGTTGAAAGTCTAATGAACATAACAATATGTACTTTAACTTGATGACATGCTAATGCATTAATCATTATAGCATGATGTTTACTGTTGTGTTTATGCAAAGTGAATTTAACTCAATGTTGATGTGAACCAAACGGTCCACATACCATGTCATTTTCTTGTAGACTTATTTCCATAATTGATTATCAGTAAATTAGAATTATTGTGCCTTTTGTTTTGTTTTTTTTCCTTTTGTAAGGATCTTACAAAAAAACCCTTACATATTATTTTTAGATAAGAATTAATAACTTTATCATTATGGGTTCCCCCAAGCCTCCTCTGCTTCTTAGCTCAGGATCAGACAAAACTAGCTTTTAAAATCATTCCTAAAATGTAGGTTTGTATATATAGTAATATAGATGTAAAGACATAAGGTCCGATCAGCATCCAGAAGCATATATTGTCATTGAAGTTATACATACCATGATCAACATTTTCTGAACTCATCAATATAATATTTCATACTTAACATTTCATACATGAATTTCATGCTTCAAACACATGTACAGCACTGATAACCAGCATGAAGCTGCTCAATGGAGCTTTCAGAGGTATGTTGAGTTTTGGTTAAATGCAATATTGAATAGATATTAGAAAATGATTGAAAGAAAGAAGAAAGAATACTCACAGAGCAAACTTGTACTCGCCCTCCAGATTAAACTGCTGTTCGAACTGTCCGTCCGATTCCTCGGGACTAGCCTGGTATCCGCCGATCACCGGCCGCAACTTCTCCCCGTCGTATATCACCTGGATGAGAGACACCTGCTCCTCCCATATAAATGTGATGATCTGTGGGTAAAAGAATAGAGCCATTGAATCTGTAGGCTTTAATAAATAGAGAATACTAAACGACGTCCTGTTTAATAACATATTTATGAAACGAGTGTGTGGTTTGGTATTTAACGAGCAAAAGCGAGTTAGATACCGATACCATTCACGAGTTTCATAAAAATGTAATTATACGGGACTGAGTTTAGTATTTTATTTATTACTCGCTGAATTATATCAAAGAAAAATCATGAAAATCGCCGGGATAGCCATTGTCGCTGTGCCGCTATCATTGTGACGTCATTTTTAACAATTGTGACGTCAATCAACACGCGATGTTATTACACAATGTGTAATAACTTTATAGATTTATTAAACGGCAGTATCTTCAATGGGAGAGTAATAAGGCACTCTAAAGAGTATTTTGATTATATCAGGGCTGCTAGTTTGATTGCAGGGAGAGAGCCTGTAACAGTATTTTGGCTATGCATTGCAATGAAACCTTAGAGGATTGGCTGGAACTAGCGAACTATGGTCGGTACTGCATTGAAATTCAGTGTACCATTGCACCCAAACCTTACTGCATGTAACTATGCAGGATTTGAACCACTGACCTTTTGATCCGAAGCCGAATGTGCTAACCACTACGCAAATATACTATGCATGGAGCCACAAGGTCACAAGATCTATAAATAATAACACTCAGAGAATTAAGCTTTCTAGGTTTTTCATTCATTATATATTATTTAGAACATGAACATAGTTTTTTTAGGTCATAGCTCTATGGCCCTCATTTTGGGACCAAAAAGATAACCAATTTAAATATTGGCCAATGAGTCTATACAGTCATTCTAGGCCTTTATCTGGGGAAGAAGATAAATATATATTTAGGGCTGGAGAAAATGATAAACTTACAAAAATGATAAATACTTATTGAACCACCAAAAAGATTCTTTGGTAGTCTCATTTACATTTTCGAGGTGTTCCACACTATCTACTACCAATAGAACCCTGGTGAGTGAGTGACATCTTTTCTTTAACATCAATTGCAACTTCTTGGTAGTTTACAACTGTTTGTTGTAAACAAACCAAAGTGGACAGTTTGGCGTATAACATTGTCTTGAATATTGTCTTTAGATAGTAACCAGGTACAAAATGTTCAGGTGGGTGTACACAGGTATATTTGTTATCAAATCAGTTGGCATGGTACCCCAAGTTTCAAACTGCTATGTTGGTTTGGGTCCAACACTTCAAACCCTTGGATCAGTTTGCTATGAAATGGTTCACCCATCTGGTGATGATCCATGTCTATTGTTGCTGATCTTTACTCACCAAATAAGTTAAGGACCACACATTGACAGTTTCTGTATCCAACATTTTTCTATTCATGCAATTGGTCAATCACACGTGAAATATTTTGCAAGCCTGACACTTAAATGGAGAAAATTCCAATGCAGGATATAGTTGAAAATCAAGACAAATGTATTCTTTTAGATGTAACTAAAATCTGTCCTTCTTACTTATATTGTATGTCACTGTGATGAGAACAATATTTCATATAAACTGCTAAATTTAAGTCCCACCAAATCTATTGGAAAATGAGAGTATATACATGAGTTAGAGAAAGCTTCATAACAATGGAGGCCCTTCCAATAAAAACTCCTGTTAGATTTACAAAATCATGAATGCCGACAACAAATAGAACAGCCGGTGTGAATAATCTGGATCAAAGGCTGTCTAGCTTTGATTTATTCAGATTAACCTTCACGAACCCGAGCCTTTGTCCTGAAAGCTTCTTACTCGGTGTGTAAAGGTAGTCGCTCTTCAAAATGGTGTTGAATATTCATGAGGTGTATCAAACATGAGAACACATGGGTAAGCTATTCCTTGTTAATATTATAAAAAAAATCATTTGAAATGTAACAGAATATAAATTAATTATTTAACTTGACATATATAAATTTTTTATAAACACATTGCTCCTTGCTGATTCTGCATTGAGGGTCTGAGAAACGTTCCTAATTAATCCCTCGTGAGATTTTAACCACAATCCTCTGATTCTTATACAGTTGTGCATGCATATCGTTTGTCAAAAACATGGTATACTATATGAAGTTGCTAAATCTTAAAAGTAGGCGAACATTCCAACACCACACGATTGATTCAAAGGAAAAGACTGTGAGCATGCAAAATAATGCAGCACACATGTTTTGGGATATTTTTTCCTATTTTTTTTTATTGTTATCATAACATATATGAGGAAATACTGTACAAAAATTGTTATTGAAAACAGTGCTCTTATTTTCTTTAAATAGTGAGCTGACTCTGCAGCAAAAGTCCTTGTAACATTTCTTGCAGGATTTGAACCACAAACCTCTTGATTTAAAATTAAAAAATATGATTTGAAAATACTATGTGAAGTTAATGAATCTTAAAAGTAGTCAAAATCCAACATGATGGAGAGACATCACATTCGATGGAAAAACAGAGATATTACTGACACGAGTTTGTGTATCACAAATAGGTTACATGTACCATGATATATCAGAAATTAGAAATAATATTACCTGTCCCTCCATAATTGTGATTTCTGGCATACTGAAACCAACTTTGGTAATCCTGATTATAGCCTCTTCATAGCCATCTGAAACATGAATATCGAGTGATGCCATGTGATAAACATTATACTGTCCTTTCACAAAGCCCTAAGGTGATCTTAAGTCCTTAAGGTTACCTTAGTGCAATGTTAAAGAATGGGAGTTAAGGTTAACCTTAGTAAAGGTAGCTTTGTGAAAGGAGGCCCTGAACACTTCACCATGTGAAAATCTTGAGCATCAATACACTTATTATCTACAATATCGACTGAATGATAATATATCAAAATATCAATGATTTAGCTTGTAACAGATTGCTCTTTAAACAGCAATTACTCTATAGAATTGTTATCTTGATAATCAAACAACTAATTATTTGATCATCACTATATCTTTGTGGCAAGTAGATATAATGGAATCATTCGATTAAAATAAGGCCATGGAGATTGCTTTTTTTACTTAATTTTACATGTCCTCAGACAAGCTAGATCAATTAATTGTCAAATTCTGCATTAACTTGAATAATTCATTCTGATTTTTACTGATTCTCAAGACATACATCATAGATGATATTTCATGATATTTCATGATATTTCATGATATTTCATGATATTAATATCATGATATTTCATGATATTTCAAGATATTTCAAGATATTTAAAGAACATAAAAACTTATGTCTGAAATTAAGTATTGCACCATATTCTTATATCAATAATAAATAAAAAACCTTGAGGCCCATAGTTCTAAAAAGTACTTATATCATTACCATCATATAAATGTGAGACAGGTAGAGACAAGCATTAATTTAACGACTTACAAGTTCTGTTAAACAATAGCTCATAAATTGCAATGAATGATTCTCTATAACAAAATGTAAGGGTTACCCAGGTCCAAAACCTCAATATGATGTACAGCAAAATACTGGGATTAAACTGATTAAACTGAACCTTATATAAAAGAAATTTTACAACATCATTCACTATATTTAAGTTAAAAAGTTCATGTTGACTAATAACATTTACTAACTTGAGAAATTAATAAGCAATTTTGTATCAAAATGTAAAGAGTGAGTGCATTGAAATCAACAAGATCTCTTTCCAAAAACAAGTGAGTGGTAGTTTGAAAGGACGCAACAACACATGCAAGTATGAACAAACAATGGTTATTTCCTTCAAGGATAAGTGATTGACCTAATCTGTTAATTATCCAATCAGTATATCTTTTGAACTTCCCCCACACGTACGCTGCTTATGAGTAGAATCAGAAATAGTCAAAGGGCATTACTTTGTCACCAGGCAGATAAATATGAAATTGTTTCAGAGAGTGATAAATATAGAATTTTGATCTTGCAGAAGTTTCCAAATTTTCCTGGCTTCACATCTTATTCCACTGTGGTAGGACACTTCTCAATCTCAATCTCTCATACAACCAAAACCTGATATGTTTCAAAACATACATAAAATAAGTGTTATTTTATCTGTCAAGTGTCTTTACAATCTCATTGAAACCAGCTCAGAACTTGTCCTTCGTACCTCATATGGAGCCGTGGTCAGATCAAGAAAAACAGTGAGGTACGAGGGACAAGTTTTGAGCTGGTTTCAATGAGATTGGTGTCTTTGGAAATAACGCCTTTGGGTGTCAATTAAGACTAAAGAAGACAAACAAGGACAATAATTTAATAGATAAAATATCAATCTGTCTGTGCCATTCATTCTTTAAAACAAAAAAAAGACTCTGTATTAAAATTTTGTTATCCTGGAAATTGATGTTTTAGAATCAAATATAATCTCCCAGTCGTACACACATGCATATGTAACTGAATTAGGTTAAACACAATAACATTAGGGTGAGTTACATCAAACATGTCCAATCTTTGAACTCACCTGACCCTAAAGAAAAAGAAAAATATATTTTTTAAAATTTATTGGAAAATACAGTCATGATATTCATAAAAGTTATTGGCAAAGCAGTAAGTTTTATCAAGTACTTGGAGAGTTAATTTTGATTTTAACAATTCTCAAACATTTTGAATTTCAATAATATATGAGATATCACGACTGTGACAAAGATAAGGAAAATATCAGATTGTCACTGGGACTTTGCATAAAAATCCACTTCAATATGCATCTAATCAGGTCCTCTTACTGTTATTCATGACACTAAAGATGCTTCATAAGGTTTGCATTCCTATCAAGGCCTTTTTCAAATATTGCACATGGATCTAAATAGTTTGTTTTAATGGCAGGAAAATCATTCAACAATTTCTTCCCCAAAGTCCGATTTTTTAAATCAATGATGAGTTCATTATTCTTATTTTTGAGTATGTACTTGCTAAAAGTAAAGTAAGAATAAATTGAAAACCCCAATGGCACCACTACACATTAAATTGCTCCCCATAGCAAGTTTAAATTAGTGAGGCCTTTTGGTTCAGAAACAAAATTCTAAGTTTTTTTACAAGGAAATGAAGGAAATGGGTGAAAACCCGAAAGGCACCGCTATACATGAGCATTGTTTGATTTTGAAATTCGATAACCAATAGAAGTGATATTTTCTTCAACACAAAACTTTATCTCTCTAAACCTAGTTATTTGTTGTTCTTGAGAACAAGTCAAATTGCAAAAAAATTTACAGCTTGATATATGGAAGGCAAACAGGGTCTCTTTCCTTGCTATGTCATAAGCTTGTATGGCCTTTCAGGTATGACTGCATAAAAACTTATCAAGGAGTAAATCAATCATTACATAAAGTCAGTAGGTTGTAACCTTTTTCACTCCGCTAACCTCAACACTTGATTCTTTCTACAAATTGACATTTTGCAATGAATCACCATGAACACGTCACAGTGGGGCATAAACTCCTACCGTAGATAGGTTTATTGATGAAATTGACCTCAGCCCTTTGGAGAACCCAAATCATAAGTCAATCACAGATACACTGATGTTGCTAGTGACAACAATGTGATTTTGAACTAATGAGAAAGTTATTGAATTAATGGGTGGTGACAATAACCCTGTAGCAGCTCAGAGAAATCTTGATTATGATTACCTGTTAACGAGAGGTCTATTTATTGCGATTGATTATTGATATCCAATCTGTCATTTTTGCAGATGGTTGAGCTGTAATTTGTATTAAAATTTTGAACCTTTTTATCCAAGAGAAGGAGATTAAGACAAAATTGCTTTTGACAATCAAGTTTAATAAATGTTCATGGCTACATGAGATTAAATTGATTTCTTTTCATTTACTTTTTCAAGATCTATACAATAAACTTGTCAATCGAAAGGGTCAAAAATTAATTTTTGTTATGCTGTTGCCTATAGTGTGGGTGGTTTTCATTCTTAGTCGGCCAAATTAAGAAATGATAGCCCATAACCTCTATTACTATATAAAAATTCGAAACTTTGGGAAATGGAAAACACGGTGTATTCTATTGCCTTCGGCATACGGATAAAATTAAATCAGGTAAAAATTATATGATTTTTATACCTACTGAGATGAGGCCTAAGACATGTCAAAGAGGTGAGTTAAGTTGGTGTTTAACACTGCTATAAAGATTATTTCACTTATATAGCGTATGCTAGTATTATTGCAGGGAGAAAGGCCGCAACACCATTGTGGCTATGCATTGTGGTGAAATCTGTGAGCTTTGGCTGGAACTAGCGAACCATAGGTGGTACTGCGCTGACATTCAGTGAAGCATTGCACCCAAACCTGACTGTGTGTAGAACAGTTCTCTACTGCAGACAAAGTTGCCGAGCCCCTGGCGGGATCCGAACCACAGACCTATTGATCCGAAGCCGAACAAGCTAACCACTGCACTATCCCGCCGAAACACTTCATAGAAGCATTATGCTAAACATCCTAAAGCCTTTCAAAACAAGTATTTTATGAGATTATTACTCACCGATAAACTTGGACACTGATGTACTGAAATGTGAAGCAGAATGAGGGTGTCCTGTAATCCCGAGCTGCGATTTCGACAGATGCCGGCTAATAGACGATCCCTTCCTTTTCAGGGGTGACCTTGACCTTTGTGTAATCTGGCTACCTGATGGCGACCCTGAATGGATTGGTGCTTGCGATCGGGTCGCATATTGTCTGTCCATTCCTGCCTCAATGAACTCACCATCTTTCGATGCTCCCGCTCCCATTTTGAGTGAGCGTGAAGTTTTATCTAAAGAATTTTGTGGGTTTGTCTTCACTGCTTCAGTGACATTGTCCTTGACCCCAACTTCATCACCTCTCTGTGACCTGGCCTCGGATTGGTTAGTATCCCTTGAATTAGAAAGTTGATCTTTATCAGATTTGCTATTTTCTGAGAGTTGTGATATGCTTGACTCCCTGACCACACTTGAATCGTCTCGTGTTCTCTCACTGCCTGTAACCGATTCTCCTATTCCACTCTCCTCAGAATCATGAGTACCAAAGGAAACAGATTTGAGTTTAAGGCTATCTTTATCTCTACTGCGTTCACTTTTCAAATCACTTGCACTAGTGGACAAAGGTAACTCACTTTTGCTTGCATCGGTGTCAACAGTTGAATTTGGTCGAGTTGCTTCAGAATCTGTTTCAGGAGTCGAAACTAAATCCTCAGTATTTCCACTTTGATGTCCACTATCAAAAGATTTGCCCAATACACTATCGGTTCTTTCACTGCAATCTAACTCATCCCTCTGGCCAGCTTCAAGTTTATCCTTATCAAATATGCTTCCAGCAGTTTCCTGGCAAGATTTATCCTGTGGTAGATCTTCCTCCTTCAAAGTAGTCCTCGAATGACCAACCTCAAAAGAATCCTGAACTGAATCCTTCTTGTTCTTAATTTCACTTGTATCACTTATCACAGGATAAGCTTCTTCAGCAGCTGGGTCATGAATTACTGCTGGAGTTTGATCAGGCCCAGCTTCAGGAGTTGGTTGCGAACTTGCCTCTGGAGTTGTTTCTTGATCTACTGGCGATGGTTCTGGATGAAGATCAGGCACTCGTTCTGGATGAGTTCCTGGAGGTGCTTCAGAAACACCTGGGTCAGCCCAACTCTTTATAGAAGCTTCTTCTTCTGAAGGCTCTTCTAGGATGGGTTCAAGTTGGGATCTGTTCAAGTCCGACTCAGAGGAATATAATGGGAAGTCACCCTCTAACTGTAGTTCATAGAGACTCTCTAAGATGGTTGCATTAACCAGCTGAGTTGTTGGACTAAGATCTTCAGATGGCGGCTGATCCTCTTCTTCTGGTTTCTTGTTTGTTTCTAGCGTCAACTTTTGGTTTTCATTATCCTTGACGCCATTCTTTCTGTCAAGAGGTTCTGAAGAAGAAAATAAACCAACAATTAACTGAATGTTATATTCTTTATCAAATAACATTGATGATACTTTGGATCAAAGCAAACTTAAATAGTTTGCATATCAGTTAAGGCAGAAAATGCTAGATTCATAAAAAAAAAATATTCCTGGAACAGTAGATGCAAGTCAACTCCTCAGAAAGATATCTTCTTTTTACATTTGGTGAAACAGGACCAGGTGTAGTAACAGTAAAGGTGTAAAACTGATTAGAACAAGACAATTCTGGTTTGAAAATGAAGGCAATTAAGGTACATTTCATCATTATCAGTTGAACATCAGATATTGTAACATGACTTCGTTGTATCCTCGATTCTGATTGGTCGATTGGAAAAAATTACCCTATGTTGAATGACAATGAATACCCGCAAATTAGAAAAGGCGAATCACCGCGAAGTGATACAACATGTTCACTAGTGCCGGCACGACTCAAGTTTTAATTTTCCAGTTTCTTAGAAAATTCTTTCCGTACTTCAATTTGACAGTTGCCTTTGTTCTTTTTTATATTGTGTCTACCGGTAGATATTACAAAAACACTTTAATATGATGTATTTTTGAAGAACGAAAATATTTTTCAACTGGCTAACTTAGTCCAAATTTGCCGCAAAGTTTCATGCGGCCGCCTTCTTTTGAATGCCGTTCCCATGGTATGACGTCACAAAGGCCAACCGTTTTGACGTCGCAATGTTTGCGTCGCTGTCACAATGGTTGTGGGCTAGTTCAAGAAATTTGTACTCGGGGTTTTACGATGTTTTTCTACGAGTTTTATAAATGTTGATTTCGGTTTCGAATTAAACAAGTATGTTGTAAGGTTTTGCTGTTACAAATGCCACTATTTGCTTATATCACAACGATGTTTGTAATGTAAATAATGCCTGGAATTCATATGTGTTAAAACCTTATCTCACCTCTGACAGAAATGGAACAGTCGCAAAATCCTTTCCACACAAAATTAGTAAGCAAAAACAGAGATCGCTCTTAAAACTCTAATAACTAACGGTCACGTTACAATATCGATAAATAGTTGCGTTTGTAAAATTTCCGGGATTTATTGTTATTCAACGCCCGCAAATTTAAGCGTTTAAAACCTCCGGCTGACGCCGTCGGTTTTAAACTAAATTTGCGGGTGTTGAATAACAATGAATCCCGGAAATATTACAAACGCAACTATTTATCTTCTAATTGTCTGTACAGTCCACCAAACCAAGGGAGTGCGATCATGAATATCTTCTTAATTTTCATTGCATAGCAAATGCATTACATTAAGAGATAAGTTCAAATAGCTTTATCTGAAATCAATCAATAAGATCAATAAGTTACCTGTCTATCTATCTATGCTTTTTCTCCTTTGAATTCTAAGTTTGGGTTAGATTACTATGCTGTATTATTGTGCAATTCTTGCAGTACTAAGCTATTAATAAATGTCATCTGCAGTCACTATGTACAACTGTTTGGTTTGTTTGGATTAAGGTGAAGTCAATACTGGATATGAATATACAAAAGTTTTCTTATTAGGAATAGGTTTCATGTGAATGTCCTATTATAAATGAAAGAAAAGATCTTATGATAAGTTCTTGATTTGAAATGACGTGTAAACATACCATAACAAACTCTAAATTTCTGCTATGAATTATATCAAAATTCCCTGTAGCCAATGAAGAACAACTTCTTCCATCAAGATATATTCCTTCAATCAATTTTGGAATCAAGATAAAGGGTGTGTCTTATGGGAAATAGGCATTAAAGAGCTATTCAATAAAATGTTCCTTGTTGATAAACAATGAATCCTCGAGGGCATAGATAAATCATATTTCAAGAATGCATCTGATTTTCAGCGGATGTTGTCATAAGTCATTTAGTTTTTGTTTTTTTTAAAACAGGACCCTATAAATAGCATCTAGTCATCCAGCAGATATAATCAAACCTAATGAAGGAACTAAGCAGTCAATCTTCTTTCTAATCCAAAACAAGTTTAAAATGTTGATATCAAGTAATCAACAATTTAAATAAAGATTTTGTTAAAAGTGGATGAGAAGTAATAAGATGAAAGCACTGGGCCCACATATCTTCTATTTGAAGGACTAACACACATTCCATGAGTTTAACTCGGTCGCCACCGCAATAGTGTTCAATTGCCACAACAAATACCTTATCAGCGAGACAAGGTGATCAGAGAGCACATACATGTATGGAATATATTCATTTTGGAAAAGGCTTGTATGGCCATTTAAAGCTGTACAGTTTTCAAGTAGTGTTTATAGAAATAACTTCACTTTTCAGTCACAAGGGATATGCAACTCAAATAGGTTGTGAAAAAACAAGACTTTTCCATACGATTTGAAAACTATAAACTAATACACATTCCCAGATCAACTTAAGCAAGCAAACTTTAAATTCCTTTCATTCAGCTCTACTAACAGCAAATACAAGTTACTTCTAAACAGAGGACAAAGACAAAAATATACAAACATTGATAGATCAGCACAGGTGAAAACCAACAATCACAACAGAGGTCAACTTCAAACCAATATAGAACTTCAATATGATAACAATTTACATGTACCTTTCAACAGAGGATGAGGAAGGTACATGTAAAACCTTTGACAGTTAATCATATATTTGCCTATTACCAAGACAGGTAATTATAATTGTTAACCAACATTCACAACAAAGGTCAACTTCAAACCTATATAGAACTTCAACATAACAATTTACATGTACCTTTAAACAGAGGACGAGGAAGGAACATGTAAAACCTTTGACAGTTAATCATATATTTGCCTATTACGAAGACAGGTAATTATAAACTTACATCCATATCCAGTTTCATTTCACAGAGCAAATGTAAAACCAATATAGCTCTAAGAAACAAAAACAATTTACCCTTTAAACAGAGGACAAAGGTACCCCATGAGCAAACCTTCCTTGGTTAGCGATTGTTCCTCATATATAAGTATTACTTACCCCCTTTCAGTTTCCAAGTATATTGTAATGTCCATTCACAGTATACATACCAGTGTTATAGACAAGCATGTACAAGCAAATGGTATGTTGTACATAGGCAAATGAGAGTCAAAGGCATATATTGAGTCCTATGTTTGACTTGCAATGAAACTCCGCCGATAGTATTTGGAGCAGAGGAGGTTGCTAAGGGGCTCGACTTTCAATTTCACTTTATATTGTGCTCTAACTAGTGGCTGAATACAGTTCCGAGGAAAGCTTTTACATTATATGATTTTTCAATTTGCCCCATTCAGCATGGTTCAGTGAAAAAGGATTATCAAAGTCAATAAAAAATTTAATCAATGACTCAAGTTTTTTTTTAACACACAGCTTAAATTGATTTTGTGATATTAACTTTTATTGTGAAGAGCACAATATGCAAATTTTGATATGTATATATCAATGTTATTAAATTTTATATGTGAACAATAGAATCGATATAATAACAATACAGTTTAAAGGCAAAAGGCATAGTGAAAGTGAATACAATACCACAGCAACAAGTAAGTCATCTTCAACAACAGAAAATCATTCAGTAAGAAATTCAACCAATGTCCCTATTTATAAAATAAATCTGTCAAGGGCACTTAGAGTGAATTACATTAAAATGGCAATAATTAATTGAGAAAAACTTATTTACTGTGAAAATAATAGCATTTTTATGTTTACTTTTACATAAGGAGGATCGACCTGTAATTTCACAAAAAAGAACGTATTACTCTTTCCCTACTAGAACAAAAAAATTTGTAAGAATTTTTTTATCACATACTTCTATTGTCACATAAACTTATCAAACCACTTAAAACTTTTTTTGAAATAGAAATGTTTATAGCAACCAATGTACTGTTTACACAGACCACACAATCTAGTTACCCCTGTGTGTTCCAAGATCAAATAACTCTATACTCAAAGCATATATATGTAAACACATGTTGCTAAATTCCTCTTCCTACGGAAGTTTTGAACAAAAAAATACAAAGATGACTATATCATGTTTTCAGTAGTATTAGAATCAGAGTCTACTTTGCCTTACTAACTTTCATGTTAATGAAACCTTTTCTTCCTTTCTTTGGTTTAGACATTTTCTAATTTTGAAAGTGTTTGTGTTCAAATGAATTCAGGACATGAACTTTCCTCAAAGGTAATCTAAATCACCATTAATTTTGGACTGCTTTCAATTCATCTGAAGAACTAGTTTGAATTTTCACATGATGACCTACCTGAACTTGAAAACAATTCCTTCACAGAAGAAAACTCATATCCCCATTACTATATAGCATAGTGAAAGATCATAATCTGATAAGTTTGATATTACATTCAGTTGATTGTACTCTTACTGCACACCTAGAGAAGGATTCAAATTGTATAGCATTAGATTGACATTATAGGTGCATCAGAGTGCAGAGACAACAATCCATTCACTCCAGGGTTGTGTATTAGTACAACTAGTAACCAATAAGGGTGTATGGAACTAGTGGGGCGTGAGGATATCACTGATATCTAACACCACCTTAGTAATATAGACACACATCGTCCAGGCCACATTAATATATTGTTTGTTTCTCAAAATCAAATGACCCAAAAAGGTTGCCCTGACATTAGTCTAGTTTTCTTTACTCAACAGAATTATTTTTTTCAAAATTTGCATAAAATTTCTGAAATTGAAGAAGTTTTTTTTATCTTTGCATGATATTGTAAAACAAATCCAACAATTATATGCTGTTTAGAGACGTGAGAAGAAGTCAAGGTTTTATCAAGTTTGCCTTATCAAGATATTTGTAGACAACAGAAGGGATAAGAAACAAGACACATCAGTTAACGTGGCCTAATCTGTTATTGAAACTCTCTAGCTCTGGAGGTAGATTCAGTATGAGAGGTGATCATGTATCATGAATAGGTATACTCGAGTTCTCGGTTTGATCCGTGTTCAAATAGAACAGTTCTAAGAGTTCATTACAAGAATCAACACAGGCTTGTCATATCAGTAAGATTGATTTGTCAAATCTGAGTGTGATATGGTGTTATGAAATTAGAATATTGTCAAAGATATTATTGACATTCTTGCTTCTCATTATTTTACTAAATGGTAGATATGACCATAAAAGAAAAAGTAATCTTTAAAAATGAAAAATAAAAATTCAGATTAACTGAAATTGACATTATTTCATAAAATGGTTCTTTAAAGGCCTTCTATATAAGTGTTGAACCTGATAAAAAGTTTAATTTAGGTTTTATGTGCTAATTTTACACATTAGCAATAGAAATTAAAGTACATACTGTTATTGAACAAGTCACAGACAAACTTTTTTGTTTTTTGTTCAGCATAATTTGTTTTTTGGAAAATTCTTTTACAGTTTTTTTAAACTCAAATGAAATTTAACAGTTTTTCTTTAAAACAACTACATATGATTCAATTTAAGATTAACAAAAAATAAAATTGAAAAAGAAATTGAAACCCCCAAAAGGCACATCTGCATAATATGAAGGGGATGCATACCAAATTTGGTGAGGATTGGTCATGTAGTTTCAAAGTTATGCTCCGGAAACTAACACTACCCTTCAAAATGACAAAATCCAAACTGTTGCCATGGAAAAAAAATTATGAAATTGAAAAGAAGTTGAAACCCCCAATAGGCACATCTACATCATATGAAGATTGGTCAAGTAGTTTCAGAGTTATGCTGGAAATGAGGCGGATCCCACCTGTAAAATGAGTAGCATATACTCCATAACAACGTGAATTTCCCAATAAAGAAGTTGTTACCCAGAAAATCTTGTCTTCTTGACTGCGAAAAAGGCGCTGTACTTTTACTAATTGGATAATATATTGTCTAATTTTCAAATTATTTATGATAACACTGCATCACAACAACACATTGTAATGCAGAAATTGGTGGTAACTAAGATAAATAGTTTCTTTGGAGGGCCAGCCTATTAAAAACGGAACGACAAAATTCTGTTCCTTCTGCAGATAACTATACCTATTGAAGACGAATTTATCCTCCTCCAAAAATCCATATTTAAAATACACCACCTAAAACAGGTTATCAAATTGAACAAACAGAGAGTTACAAAAAATTTTCAACAAATTAATAGTATAAAGCCCTTCAACTTAACTTTGAATATGCCTTGTGGTGACATTTAATATAAAAAACACACCGCAACATATGTTGTCAATAATAAAAGCTAATCCTTATGCTGTGTATTGAAAAAAAGCTGTACAAGCACGACTATTAGGATATTATAGACACCTTGATCCCTAGATTATGAACACTGAGAAAAATGAAGCGTGTTGATTGGTTGAGGTAACACTGCACATCTACAATACCTGATCACGGTTCACTTATCAACTTTAAGAGCTTACCCGTAAGTAGTAAGCTATTGTGCTGACAGGAGTTATCTGCCCACTCAGATGGAACTAATACACTAGCTTTGCTGGTATAATGTATTACAAATGCATTTGGAATTGTTATTTTTTTTAAATTTTGTTATTTAAATTCATTCTATTTCCTGCTATGAATTCTACTGCATTCTATGGAAGTAGATTTATACTTGTTGCTATTTTTTTCAGTTTTTTTTTTTTTTTTTTAAATTTTTTTATTAGTTCCCAGTGTATATACAGTTACATACAGGTATGTAGAAAACATAAGCAATGTTGAATAGAACATACAATAAAGAGTACAACGTGGAATACATATGTTCATTCAAGAGCTGGACAGAGGAGATACCATTTATTATGAAAATCATTATTTTTATTGTTTTTGATTGCAATAAAATTTTCCACACAAAAAATTTGTTTCAAAGTTTTTAAATACATGTTTAAGTTTAGTGATGTATTTTTTATATTGCTAAGATAAATATATCTTTTAGCAGAAATAATGATGTGATTAATTAATTTGTTTTGGTGGTGGGTACCAAACCAGATTAAAGATTTAGAAAATATCACTGGAGTTGGAAATGAATTATTAAGCCAAATTTGTAGATTATTCCAAAAGATTTGTGTCTCCTCACATTCCCAGTATACATGACAAAGACTCTCATCAACATTCTTACAAAAGCAACATAAGCTATTGTCAACCTTTTTCATTCTGAGTAATTCTCTTTTAGTGTATATGGTACCATGAAGAAATCCATATTGAAAATCTAGTAATTTAGTGTCTTTTATTGCCTTCATATATCTTGTAAATGTGTCTTTCCAATCAATATTTTTTTCAGTTTATACATTGATAAAAGTTATCCATATATATCATATATCAAGCAGTTTATTCTTCTGATCAGGAGGTTTGTGTCTGTGATCATTGATTAAATATTCAATTACACATAATAAAATCAAAATGAATGCATCTCCTCTATGGTTGAATCTCATACCTTTCAGTACATCTATTTCTCAAGCTCTACATTACTTAATTAAGTTGATCAGTATCTCTGCTATCTATTCTGTATAAAAACAATGAATAAAGCAACAAATTATTCTAAGGTTATTGATATAGCAATGCCATAATCTAACTGGTCACCCTTGAAAATTGCTACTAGTTCTTTCTGTAGTTACAACTCCTCTGTAGAACCCTTCAGTACCTCTTGTCAAACTCTTCATTTTATTAAATAATTTCAGCAAAAAATGTTGACAAAGCAAACAGATTATTCCAAAAATATAAAAAATTCTAAATGGTTGCAATTGATCTTTGTTCGTACTAGCGACAAAATGATCTTTTCCTGATATTTAATCTCAAAAATATATTAATGATGATAAAAGAATAAAACTAATCTGGATTTATATCTGAGATACCATTGCCATATATCTCAGTGGTTCTACTTGAGACTTGTTGCTAGATATTGCTGTAGTTACAGCTCTAACCATAACCCTTCAGTACAACCCATTCTGTATTTGACCAGCTCTCCATTGTTCTCATATAACAGGTAGCATGCTTTGTTTCAGATTTCAGGTTAGACAATAATACATTATTGTATGAATTATGACAATACAAACTGCTCAGTTATCAGAATCCATATTTCATGGGTCTAAGAAGTTATACCCCTTGTATTTGATAATGAAGAAGAGAGGAATCCTACTGGTATATCACCATATCACCTTACTTGAAGGCACTATGGTACCATTTCTAAGGTAAATAAAGTTATATCCCTTGTATTTGATAATGAAGAAGAGAGGAATCCTACTGGTATATCACCATATCACCTTACTTGAAGGCACTATGGTACCATTTCTAAGGTAAATAAAGTTGTATCCCTTGTATTTGATAATGAAGAAGAGAGGAATCCTACTGGTATATCACCATATCACCTTACTTGAAGGCACTATGGTACCATTTCTAAGGTAAATAAAGTTATATCCCTTGTACTTGATAATGAAGAAGAGAGGAATCCTACTGGTATATCACCATATCACCTTACATGAAGGCACTATGGTACCATTTCTAAGGTAAATAAAGTTATATTATTAAAAGGAAATTAACTGTTGCCAATTGTAAAACAATGTTTTATCATCATTGAGTCCTTAAAAATCATACCAAGTTTGGTTAAGCTACAAAAAATCCATTTCCCTTACTTACATGATTACCAGATGTTCACACAAGATGGCTGCATGCAGTTTTTGCTTGATAGGTGATAATTAAGTTTCCTTAAATTGTTGAGTAATTAGATGATTTTTTCACTCCGAAGAAAATTAATTTTGCATGAATAATGCCTTTGGGGCAAATTTGAAAAAGAAAAATTATGAAAAAACTGCTACAATGCAATAAATATACATGTATTATTTTCTTCATGCATAGTTTCAGGCCACCCAGTAAATATTCTTCCATTACTTATGACAACACAAACTGTCAACATGACTCATGAATTTCAGAAGTTTTGAACATTATATTTCATAATGATATACAGAGATACTCTATTGCATAGTTTTCATTTCCACATTTAATATAATATGATTATTATTAGCAAATGATTCTCTGAAGTAAAGAGTTGAAGGAAGCTGTACCGTCAACACCGCTGACCATAGAAATGTTTACCATCATGCTCCACTTACAATATCATTGTTGACCCAACTCAAACAAATAAAAGCTATGGTAAATTAATCCTTTATAGCTTTTATGGCCTGTAGTCCTGGTCTGGTCAACTAAAAATTGACGCTTTTGATAACGCTGAATATGCATGTGGATATCATTATCTTTTCATACGCGAACTTTATACAGATATAAGAAATAATTCTTACTTTTACATAAATGGTCACAGCCTCCAAACAGTGTTATACGGATTACCATCAACTACCAGTTGTGAAAATTAAAAAAAATCTTAGAATCATTACACCAATATATTTGCAAGAGCGAGCGATTTTAAAAGGTAAAATGAATTGATTACCATAAAAAGCAACTGCCAGCGTTTTGTCACCTAGCTAGTTTTGTACCCACACATGTTAAGTCATGTTTTCATGTATTTTGTTCTGTTTCGTTCTTGTGAACTTTGCTTATTACGTTTTGTACTGGTGAGTTATTCATAAAAGCAAAGCCTTGCTTGTTTACCAAACCAGATTCTTATATGAATAAAAATATGTAGGCCTGATATGGTCAACTGACATATCTACCTGTTTTAAGCGGCCATAGTCAAAGCGTGCACATTTATCATAGTTAGCGTTTTCACAAATATTAAAGAATCGTTTTTGATATATCATTGTCATTTTATTGACTGAATAAGACATTAAGAAAATTAGGTGTTAATGGATGAGAATTGGATAAAATGTCTTGAAATTAATGATAGCCATTGATTCTAGATTTCACATATAGTCTCTAAATCAATTTTATACATGCGAAACAGTAAGTGATTGTTTACAATTACATTTTCTTTCAGTTTACTCTTTTTGATATCTTACTAAAGTGTTAAAACATTAGTGCCAAATCCAACGACCATGAAATCAACACCTCCAGTAAATAATCTGCAAAATCTACCCGACATCTATGTGATAGCATTTGAGATTAGTTGTAAATATCTATATCCACCCGATTCTAAAGATGATAAAAATATCAGTGATAGCTTTCCCCATGGACAGTTGTTATCAGTTATATCCACCAACTATCTAATTGGCCTATCAGTGTTGACCAAACCACACAGCAAACAATTCAATGGTTGGATTGCCAAAAGCCCACTTTTCATTGCTTTGTAGTTAGCTCAAAGGTCAAAGCATTTGTATATCTACATAAGGATAAACATTCCTGAAGAACAAGGAGACATGTTTAAGTTGTCTTGAATAGGCTTATCTAACACAGTGACCAACAGTGATACGAGCCTCGTACTAACTACTTTCATGGTAATTAGATCAATCAATTCTGTGAAAATATTTGCTTGTTACTTAAGAATTTGAATTTATAGAATGAAATTCAAAATTAGAATTATTTAAATAAAAAAACCAATCAATATTCCTTTTTTTGTCAACTATACATCTGCACAGTATATATATATATTTATCACAGTAGAATTACAATACACATGAGTACTAGATTCAATTGACAACATAAAAACAAATGCTAACTAAAAAGTGTTTTTACTCTTAAAAACAGATGTCTCCCCCATACACCATTTCAGCATATTTGTTTTTTTGAAAATTCTTAACAGTTTTTTTAAACGCAAATAAAATTTAAGAATTTTTCTAAAAACAACATAAACTTTAGGTTTTGGTCAATCACCATCTCCACAGTTTTGACAAAATATTAACTTCATATGATTCAATTTAATAAAATATAAAATTGAAAAAGAAATTGAAACCCCCAAAAGGCACATCTACATAATATGAAGGGGATGTGTACCAAATTTGGTGAAGATTGGTCACGTCATTTCAGAGTTATGCTCCGGAAACGCTTGGGAACGCCAACGCAGATGCGGACGGGAACTCTGCCAAAACCAATATGTCTCCAGACCCTTCTGGGAAGACATAATTAATAACAAATTTCTACAATTAAACATAAACACATGCCAATAAATATTAAAATAATCATTTACAGAGAAATCACGACAGCCATTTTACCCCCGAAAAAAACCAATAAAAATAAATTTCTGATTGTCAAATCAGCATTAAAAAGGGAGGCCATATTGCAGCCATTGATTAATTAAAATGAAAATCAATCAACAGTAAAGTAAATAAAAATTCTACTAACCCTAATAATACAAATACTCAAATCTAAAACAATCAACACTCAATTGATTGTTAACAGACAGATCATGACAGCCAATGATAGAAGAACAATGGTAAAATCACAGTCAATAAGAGAAGAACACAGCATTGTTAGATTCAATTGTCTGCTGTATGTACACAGGAGACACGTCTACAAGCAGGAGCACAGTAGGATGATGATCACAATGGTCTCTCCAGTAACAGCAGGTCAATACATCATTTGTAACCCATTGATTTCTCACCTGCCCTGCAGGTAACTAGAATGGATATCAATGGGTGGTTATGAAACAAACAATTAAGGTGTTAATAGTGCATGGTCTCATTATTGATGATTTTATTTATTTACTACAAAATTGCAGGAGGTTGATATATGAAATTTAAATTAAAATGTGATTTAAAAAAACAAAAAGCATATTAGTATAATGAAACTTTTGATGCATGGTTTTTGTATTCATTGAATCAACTTTTCAATTTTAAATCAAATTAAATTAATTGAAAAGAAAAATAACATTCAGTGCAGTACCATCCTTTGAATATTTCTGAACAATATCCCTGTTTATTTTACCTCACATAGATATTTAACAAAATGATAGATTTGCTTAAAGACCCAACTGCTTTACATTTTCAAAGGACGATGTAACCCAGTATCACCTCATACAGTAGGAAACTGAATGATGGAAAGTTGATGAATAACTTACTAAGATGTCAATAAGCAAGATGCAATAAGCTAGGCTGTTGATCCTTTCATTTACATCACTAGTGTAGGGCACCATTGTAACTATGTATGGTAGTGAAACCTGCAACTCAATATTTCAATTCATGATCATTGTGAAAATGCTGAATATTGGTTGATTATATATTTGTAAGACATGATGATTAAACAATTTGGATGTGATACCGCTGTTACCCAAGTCAAGTACCTCATGAGATATTGTTTGGCCAATAAGATTCTTCGTACTATTCACTAGCTTGCATTTTAACACAGTCGCATTGGATATTTTGATACAGAAACCAGTGTTAAGTGAATGGTCTCCCATTATGATTTGGCTGGTATAACAATGTTAGAAAAATTTATTAAATTGTAATTGAAATTCTGTAAGAAAAACAGTGTAATTGTATGCTAAAAATCGTAACAATTATGCCAAAATTGTAATGGTTGGCATCTCTATACCAGTCCCACGGAGATAAAAAGTCTATTTGAATTTTCATCAAACTGCAAACTATGCAGAAACAGAACAGAACAAATGCTCAATCAACTGAATTAAGAAGTCATTAGTCCCACAGGTATACATTTCCACCTGTCAGTGACATTCCAGGCCCTATTCTCTGCAGGTGGAACAGACCGGGAGTACATTACACACTGGGTGTATTGACAAGCAAGCCATGAAACAACTGTCTTGTCAATAGACATGTCCAGTCATATACTTAATGGTCTCTCTCACATGGCTCTCAACAGCTTTATGGTCTTCAATGTCAAACTAGGTCAAAATGGTAACCACTGGAGTGTGTTAGACAGTCTTTAAATCAGTTTACAATATATCAAACCTAAATATAACAGAGAAATAAAATGATAAATTATACTAAAACATATAAAACTTGTAAGGTCTCTCTATGATCTTAATGGTCTTCGCTTGTCTGATCTGTTAATGAGAAACTGTATGTGCAAAGAGGAGGTGTGTGGTACGTTCTTAAATGAACTTGCAAAGTAAAGAACCTTAGTGTCACATTAAAATGTTAAAATAACACAAAAAAACTCTAAAGTGATATGGTGTGTTCTATAGAAAAGTGTCAATACCTCAGTGTTGATGAAAATAATCTTTCTATGTTACACATATACAATGTTCAAATCTAATGAAAATAATGTCTGCTGTATAAATGAAAGTAAAGACCCTTAAGGTCAAAATAAAAAGTTAAATTAACAAAAAACTCTAAAATGATAGGTTGTTATATAGAAATGTACCAATACTTGAGTGCTCATTATGGCCTTCATGTATAATGAAAATAATCTTTTTATGTTACACATAAACAACGTTCAAATCTAATGAAAATAATATCTGTTGCATAAATGAAAAATTCTTAGTTACCAGGAATGAACTGGTCCTCACTGATAAAAATGTACAATGTTTTCCTGTTGTAGTTGTCCTCTCTTAACTTTTGGTGATTTTTTTTATAATCTAGCAACAAATGTATGGTTAAGTGCACACAAGAGTAAAAATATAAATATAATTTCTAAACATGTCCATTAAGATTATAATGTTGTCAACATTTATGTCAATTGTAAAGAAAATTGACATACATATTCCTAAATATCTCCTTGTTAAAACTTATCAGCAGAATTTCTGCTCTCTCGTACAAAAAATATTTAACAAAATATTTCAATTTCCTTTCGGTTGATTTTGATAAAATCTCACCTCTTAGAAAAGCAAGGATTATTTTAGTGAGTGACTGGCAACAATTGAATGATAATCAAACCAACTGAACTATAACCGAAAAATCAATTAGCATGCCTTTACAACTTTTAAAACTATTTAAAAGGACTTCATTTTGCTCTCCCGCAAAGTTTTACAGAAGGACCATTCATTCAACCCACATAACAAAAGCGATGAAAGTGTTCAATGACGCGGGAATCCATACACAATCGAAACAGTCCGCAGCTATTGTAGTGTTTCTTGTACCGATCTCTATTCCAACAGATTAAGCTGAAGGCAGCCTATGATCAACAATAATTGACGATTGATCGAGATAATAATAGCTATGAATTATACGCTTTCACATTTTTTAAGCATCAGTGCGAGAATTTGTGGTTTTGCTTTTCCTCTGGGAATACAACATTAGGCAATATGGATAAAGATATCACCGTATCTAATGCTTGATTAATAAATCACATAATTGGACGATCTGTCGACATTTGTTTTTCTATTAAGCAATGTGGAATGACATTAGTTGAGCAACACTGATCTGCAGACATATAGGCAAGATTAAATGTCAAATGTTAAATTTTTTGGCTGCTAGTAATATTGCAGGGGAAAAACCAGCAACACAATTGTGGCTATGTGTTGTGGTAAAACCTGCAAGCATCGGCTGCAACTAGTGAACCATGGGTAGTACTGTGCTGAAATTCAGTGTAGTATTGTACCCAAACCCTTTGTGCCTGTAGAACAGTTCTCTAGTGCAGACAAAGTTATCGAACCCCTGGTTGGATTCGAACCACGAACCTCTTGATCCATAGGCGAACGTGCAAACCACTAACATAAAAACTAACATAAACCATCAATAGTTTCGAAAATTTAGTGTTCTTTTGATTGGAAAAAATTCTTAATGACTTTAATGTTCTTAATTAATTGACTTTAATTCTTAATGTCTTTCAAGCATTATATTTGAATTCATCTTCTTACTGAATCACTTATAACTAGGAATGTGTAACAGGTCCTACAATGCTAAATGGCAAAATTTCTTGAATCAATTAGATTTTTTTTAAAAGTTTTGAGATGCACAGCTGACATCCATTTTTGTTTTGATCAGAAATGATAAAAATAGCTTTCACAATAATAATAGTCTATCGTAAAATTAGGTTGCAATAGACTATCGCTATTGCAATAGGCCAATCAGGTCAATAGCCATCCCAAATATAAAACATAAAATCTTAAGCACAATTAATTATGATCCAAACCCTAAGATACCTCAGCGGGAATGCTCCACATGCTCAAACTAGAGATAGATGTTTACAGATTTTCATAACACTATAAGCCTGGAATCTCCAGGTTACCTGTAGAGACCCACAGACTGAGTAGAGATGAGGGGCGGTGGATCTAAGATATGGACGAGGAGATCAATGATATTGATTGCACATGCAGCAAAGTGACAGGTGCCCTGGAGACCGGCAGATCAGCCACTTGGTTGGCAGGGGATTTAGGAGGGGTAATGGCATGAGCTCTGAGTTCATTATAGAGCTTTGTAAATAACATGCAGTGGAGTTGATTTGATGTTTGATAGATGATTTTCATGTTATGATTTTATAAATGTGTAGGCTCAGTCAGAGTTTAGAAAACAGAAATCTTGTTGTGATAAACTAAATGCATTGATGTCAATCTGGACAATTCTTGAAATTTACCTCTCAATTTATTTGAAATAAGTGATATCTATCAGGAAACATCTGCCATATATTTTGCACAATTTGATTTTATTAATTGCAAGTTAGGGCAGGAGCTCTTCAAAATATCAGGCTTAACAAATGAGATCATGACTGCATAAATGTTTTAAGGTTTGACAGGAAAGCATAAGAATACAGCAGGTTCATAGAAGCAAAATCTTTAAATGAAATTATTGCTAGATGTTGAGATGGTGTTGATGGTCACTTAATGAAAATGTTCTTTATCATTTGGCCTTGTAACAGTCCATCATAAAAGATTAGCAAGTTTTGGTCAGCAATAAAATGCATAATATTAGATTTCAATTCTTTTGTCTTAAGAATATAGAAGAGGAAATGTTTAATATTAAAAAAGATACCCTATGGCCTTGGTTATTTCAAACTTTTAACATACTGATAACTTTTTATTAATTTTTAAATTCAATTCTTAAAAAGACAAATTAACACTTTCAGGCTGACTAGTTTTCTAGTTTACAATGTTGCAAAAAGTGTCTCAAATAAAAGTCCTAAGAGGTAGAGCTGTAGGTTAATGCATCACAATATAGCACAATAAAGATCATATTTGCTTTGACACAAGAGGCTGACATCAATAAAGGTGTAAATCTTTGGAGGAGTGTACGTCCAACCTTCAGACATTCCATGTTACTTTATGACATGTTATCCACATGCTATATTTCTTTCAGTGAGTTTTTTTTTAGAAGATATTGGTTAAAGTTTTACTATGTACTACAATAAAGGCCGTATTTGCTTTGACCAAATTGGTTATTTTATACCAATAAAGGTGTAAATCTTTTGAGGAGTGCAACACTTTATGGAAGCAATTTTCTTATGTTATATTCAAAACACAAAGGCTTCCTGAGGAGAGACAAAGGACATTTTCATAACCATGAAAAAGTCCTTGATCCAAAATGGTTTTATCAAACTTAACAAATATAGTCGAAATATATGAAAAGCTTTATATCAAGAATAATGGTGTATTTCTTAAACAAAAATCAAAAGAAATATCATTTAAAAAGTTACAATACCCCATGATTATCTTACCCAATTGTATGAGTATTTATCTGTAACTAATATAGGCCGACAAAAAAATTTATGAAAAACAAAGAACCTACATAGTCCTAACGTAAAAGGATACTTTTATCATATAAGTGGAAATTTGTTTCACTTTGATTTTTTTAAAATACTCATTGACTACATCATTAGCAGTCAATGCTTATGATTGTCATCAACAGTGCTTTTTGTAATTTCTGTGACTTCTTTAAATTTTATGTATGAAACACATGATGCACAAAGATATAGATACATGAATATGTTAATAAGTGTTTTTTTTAATTTGAAAAGAAAGGGAAAAGATTATAGAAACTAAAGTTTGAAGCATCATATTTATCAGAATACTATTATATAAAAATGGTTCCTTAATGAATTCCAAATTATAACTAAATTTGGAAAAAATTTAAATGCAAAGGCACCAATTTGATTCATAAGAACAAATCCCTAAATGAGTTCACAAACACAACATACATTATTTATTCATGAGAGCTTTCCCAAGCAAACAGTTTACACATATCAAATTACACCAATTACCTCACTCTCCCTGCCTTAAACAAATTAATTATGGAAACTCATAAACATCAGGTTCACAGAAGTGAAAGCACATTGTATGGGTTTATTTACTTAAAATATTCAGATATTGTTAATAAGAAATCCATCCTTATTAGTAGTAGCTACATAATAATGTCCTTTGTAATCAATAATTAATTCAGAACGATCTTCAGTTCACATACAAATCCTTTGTATCAAATCACTAAAAGAATTTGATGTTTATAAGTTAATTTCTACCTATACACAATTTTTTTTCTCTTTTCACAAAGTCTTATTCATACAGTATAAGACCATGTACAAATGACTTAAGATGAATCATTTCTGAACAAAAAACTTAAAAATTCATGAAAACAGACCTAAAACCTCGGAAAAATTCGTAAAAACATAATATCGAAACAAACAAATATGACATTAAAAGTCCATTTCTTAACATCTGAGGAAAAGAACATTTCATGAAACTAGTAGAAGTATGACAAAATTATGTTTTACATTATTCACGACCAAATGAAGACTTGACGTCAATCTATCCATTTACAACGAGCACTTCCCTTTCTCTGAAGCTGAGGGGATTAGCCATGTTTAAGAGTCTATAACCGTTATTCCACTGCCACCGTAACATACATTACCCATTCTCATATCAATTCAAAAGCCAAAGTTTCAATGCGAGTATAACCGATAAAGAAACATGCTATCTTACCTATCTTTTCAGCCATTCTCCCAGCGGTATTTTATTCCCAATGTTTAACTCAATGCCAGCGCTGGCTGACAAAAAGGCATGATTATTAAGTGGCCCTGTCATTCATCTTTCGAAGTATGATCCAGGTCTTTTTCTACAGCGACCTATTCACAGAGCAGGTAACTGTAAACAACCAAGCGGGGTGCATAATGCTGTGTCGGCTCGGCTAGGAGGACCAACGTTGCTAATGCCCGCTCCCAAACACCCTATTCTGACAGCGAGATTTATGACCCTACGTAGATAACTCCTCGTTTGTAGCTACCTCAAGATAAGTTCTAACCAGAGCTGATATGTAGCTGGCTGCCTTGACAATGGAATATACCAGTCAATTTAATGGAGAAATTTGATTCCCCGGTGCCATGACATCAGTTTCAATTACACCTGTGTGGATGTTTGAATCAGTTGCTAGGCGACAGGCATACACCCGATGATGATGATGAAATGATTACGAGCTGTGAATGAATCTGATTTCTGCCGAGTCAAGAATTTATTTAGAAATATTGACATTATACATTACATGAAATAATTTACAAAATTGTTTATTAATAATCAATGGGACTACCAAAAGCATAGAAAATTGACAAAGTTTATTTTTATACTGCAGTGACTGTAAGCTCTTCATTTTTTCTTCAACTTTTTCACAAATGATCAGTAGACTGTCTGACAACACATTTTTAAAATAACAATGAAAAGTAAAATGAATGATAAAATTCATCTGAGGCAAAATTACTCATATATTGCTGATCACGACTTCCAGTAAGACATTCTACCCCTATCGAACCACACAATTTGCCATTGCTTGTTGTTGGCTGGTCATATTTTCACTCTGTTGAACAGGAATGTCTTGAGTGTCCGTTGACATGCTTAAGTATCATAATGTGTACTTAGATTCCGAAAGGTTTGATTGGTCTTTCACACGAAATACTAAGCTGGATATCTCAGTAGCAACACATTATTTGTTGATTTTAATTGTGATAGCCAATGCTTTGTTCATATACTCTATGGATGTATCATTTTGATGAATACCACATACACAACTAATATATACACAAATATACTTACAGACTTTTCCTGATTAATGATGTTGATTGAACATGCCTAAATAAGTGCATTTTTTTTCATAAGAGGACACAGTAATTAAACAAGTTATCTATTATTGTTACCATGAATATATTTTTAAAAACTGTTCATTTGTGACCAATTATGATTTATAACAATAAATTGATTTACCTCATACACTATCATTTTAACATCTTTCCTTAAATATAATACACTTTGAGTATAAGTTTAACAAATCTGACGCTTTACTAAAATTCATTATTATTATTTTCAGTATTTAAGACTTAGATCATTTTTCTCTGGTAGATAACCTTTATAGACATTGTCATGGTCACACCCACTAACTATACGAGATGTCACGTGATACATCGAGGAGTAAATAAACACGGATGTTTGATCTGTTGTAACTTTATAATGGCAAAAGAGGTGAGGTTGATTGCTTGTCATAAATAATTTTTCTGGTCTAAAATATTGCTTGTTTGTACAGCTATATATTTGTATCAACATACTATTGTATGCTCCAACTAGATATTCTTGAAAAACAGATTCAAGTGTAACAATTATTTTAGACTCTTTTCAATCATTGTACTATGATAGATACATTTTTAAGTAAATGAAAATTTCTGGAAAACCACTTTTCACTTCTTGACTGTGTAAATACACAATTATTGGAGTATACGCTTACACCTTTATTAGAATTCTTTGCTTTTCTTGTTCATTTATTGATAAAGAAAAAAACGGCAACAGCAACAAAAATACTATAATAACTGAGATTGAGGTGACAAAATTTACATTTTTCAAAAGTATGTTTTACAGAGCCTAATTTGTGTATCTTTACAAATTCCATTCAAACCTTAATAAGTAACTGGTTAAGCATTCATTTATCAGACATCCGATGAATTATTGAAATTACTTTTTAATCCAAGAGTAAGCATGTTTCTACATCTGATGATAGGACAATATAGTATATTTAATTTATTCTAAAAGAAAAGCCAAGATAGTGATAAATAAGTCAAAATAAAATGGAAATGTATTGAAATCTGCTAACATTATTATAGAACAGGATTCATTCATATTCATAGATATTCTCATCTTAAAGCTTTTAACAAATATTTTCGTTTAGTGAAGTTTCTTTCATAAACAGATAGTGTTTGTTATTTTTAGGAGTGACTGTTTTCTTTCAAGTCTTTTCAAGTTTTTGATCAATGATGATCACAACAGATTTGGACAAATTTTTGCACAGTGGTTTTGCTGCAATACTTAGGAAGTTTTCCTGAAAGTAAACTCTGTTAAAATAAAAACACTTTCTAAAGTTTCATTTGTTGATGAAACTTATTTTAGTTGAATTCAAACTGACACTGAAAGTTACTAGTTACTAATAAGAAATGAACATATATAAAAATATTCACAAACCAATATTGGCTGTAATTTCAGTCTGGAACCTTCACCATTCAAGCTGATTCTATTATACAAGCCAAATGTAATAATGATGTAATGGCACTATGATATAGTATGATCGATCGAGGATCATAAAGGTGTTCTATTAGGTAAATTTGCATACTCCGAGGCAATCCTCAGAAAGGTAAGAGACGTAAATAATAGGTAAATACATGGAACAGAAAGGGACTACAACCTAAATAATAAATGACGACCCTAGACTCACGAGGCCACTCCTTTCATTGTGTCTATATGAACAGCTGATTCCTATCAATACAAGTATGAATGATATTAAATACGGAGCGAAACTCTGGAATGTATTGAGTATGCCAGAGCACACCAATATATGAATGATTATCCATAGTGATCGAATATTTGATAATTCCATAAAAGCATTCACAGAAACTGAAAGTATTCAAAATCGATAAACTTTTAGAATGGATAAGGGTTTTTTATTCGAGAGAGTAATCTTATTTAAATGAAGAAAGCTTTGCTGAACAAAGTTTCAGGTTATCATTAAGTTCACACAAGTAATATTGATTAAGATATGACTTTGATGCAGGTGTCATGAAATTGATATTTCAATACAATTTACTGGTTCATTTACTTCTCACAAACCTGATTATCCCTCAATTAACCTAATCACTAAATCAATAACACATAATGCTATCAAACAAAACATTATAAAGCTTTATTTTCCTACAAAAAACTTAATTTTCATACAAAGCACAATTTTAATCAACGAGACGCATATCTAAAGTAGCAGCATTGAAAGAATCGCCCTGTTTCCATGGCAAAAAGACAAACAATGAAGGAGACAGAGGTCAACAGGAAATCCCTTTCATTCCATGTTACAGGAAGTGGGGAAATCTGCAACTACGCGACCAGCTGAGTTTGCGTCTCAACGTGACATAATTGGTCGTCAGAATTGCGATGCACTACAGTGAAAAATCTTGCAGGACTGGTTTGCCTGAGAAAATCTAGTCTAAAGACTTTGATAAAACAAATAATTCATGTTGATCATCACTTGTCAATCAATACAGAATATACTCTGACCCATTAAAGGAATAATGATTTGAAGAATGTATTTTTATTCCTTAATGCAATGCAATTATTTCATCTTAAAGAAGAAAAAACATTTTTCAATAAAATTCTAGTAAGATCTTTTTAAATCATGAAAAGGAAGTATTTTTATTCATTAAAGAATTGTATTTATGTATCTAATACCAATAAAAAATTCAATATTCTTTCAGTAAGATATTTTTGAATTCAAGGAAATTAAGGTATATCAGTATTTATGTCTGTGGTATAAGATGTCATACAGTGAATTAAGAAGGAAAATTTTAAGTAATAAAGTGACAAAACTTTAATGTTACTTTTAAAGAAGGATAAAAATCATCAATTAAATTTCAAAACGCTCTTAAAAAATTAAAACAATACCTTGTTTCTCTCCCACCTGAAGAATTATTCCAGTATAAAAGGTAGAAATCCACACCTCGATATGATATTCACAAGTAAAAAATCCACCATCCAATATCCAAAGGATACTTGATATGTATTAACAAAACACAATAAACTTTACATGTTGAATTAAAACCATCTTCTTCCTACCACACAAACTGAGCAACTCTTAATTCCTCTCAGCTATGACAGGCATCACTGACATAGCGGGAATTAATTAATCAATTGAACAATCTTCGGCCTTTGGTACCTGGAGAGGGCCAATAACATGCCAAGTTTAATCAAAAAGTCGTTAATTTTTAATCTATTGGTCTCTTTCCTTGGTTAATGAAAGGCTGGGTCAGAGCAATTTGAGCCTCTGGGGAGGTAAAGATGATTAAAGCCATGTTCTCACCTCTCTAAATGAACCAGTGCTGTCCTTATCAATGTCACAATGCAATAAGTTAAGTTTTAATAATTAAACATGATTTCATTATTTTTGTTAATTTGTTGGGAAAAACATAACTGATTCCTGATAAACTGCTTGCATTTCACTGTGGCAACTAAACAAGCAGATTTTACCGTGGAATTTTTTAAAAAAACTATTCCTTTTCCTTTTTTCAGTCAAAAAGATGTAAATAATTAATTTTAATGAAAATATTAAGTGCAATTGGGTTATTGAAACATTGAATGAAGTTCATATGTGGCACATTATGAAGGAGTTATAAACAAAGGGAAACAACTCTAGCTAAAGTTTCTGTTTTTAATCACGAGTCACTTTAATTGTGACATAGTACTTCTTTAATTAATCATAATTGAATACAGATCATTCTATAAAGAAATATCTTACTACATAATCAATAATGATTCCATCAAAACGTGTCAATCAATACAATAATTTTCTAATAAATGCAATTTCTGAATGCCAAAATCAATTCATTGACATAAATCTCAAAAAGTGAATTAATAGTATTATTACCAAAGACAGTATAAGTCAATATACTATATTATAATTAATAAGATAAAAATGTATAGTCAATGCTGACACTGACAGAAATAAACTGAAGATATTGTCCATTTAATTTTCAGCGAGACGACATATATTTCCAATTTGTTACAACGCATATACAACAACGAAAGCTTGTCAACAAACAATCTTATTAGAAAGCTCTCTTTAACCTTATACTGATAAATTGCCCCAACAAGAAAGCCTTCTCGCCAACCAAACAGTAACTTGAATTGACGTTTGTAGAAATATCTTATCCTTTCTCATGGGTAATGAAGGCTTTGAAGGTTTGCATACAAGTTTGTTTACTCGGGTAGATTGGTACATTAAAGTCCTTGCACCTAGCACAGGAATATGTCAAATGACTGATAAAAGAGACGATAAATTTAAAGGGTTTTCTAGATGACTTGCTTTCACTATGAGCAGTGTCTAAGCATTGATAAATTAGCATGATAACAATGGTAGATATTGGAGTATTTGGGATAAGTAAAATTAAACTCTTGATATCATTTTAAGTATATAAATGAATATTTTCATTTCAAGATTAATTTACCCCTATTATAATTAATTATGATTAATCACATTTACAAATGTAACCTTAACCTCAAACTTTATGCCTGAAATATGCCACGGTTCTGTTTAATATACACAAGATCTTAAACGAGAGACATAAATTTAGATATGAATTACTTTTAGTTATGCAGAGTTTTGTATTTGTTACATTCTCATCATTTTATTTTAAAAAAATCCCTAGCACTTTTACTCTGTCTATATTGTTGAAAATTTTACTTTAAAACTAATTACTGTTTATTTATGAAACCCTCAAACCTTAACTGTATTTATCTTCTGTCACTTACTCTTAAAATATAAGAAATATTATCATTTTTAAAAGCATTTTCATTCATAAGCATGATTTGGTTTTTTCAAGTCCATAATCGAGTTTAAAATATCAGAACTGCAACAACTGTGGAAATTTATAAATAATTAAACTTTTAATCAACAGGTGTCACCCAATCCGCCAAACCGCTAAACATTTTACAGGGATCACAAAACATCGGTAAAACAAAGCACAGGTACATTTCGTGGTTTGATTGATATCATACCGACGTCACCGGGGTTTACATACCACGAGAGTAAACAGAGGCATCAAAAGCACCTTGTACAAGATTATGTCGCCAACCCGAAATCAGTGCCTTACCGTCAAAACCAATCGTCGGTTGCTCTTCAACGGGTTTAGATTTATGACTGTGTGACACTCTGTTCACTCATCAACGTTTCCTCGTGAAGATAACAAAACTGGGATTTTTCGCCAACCATAAAGCGAATTATTTGGATAAACATAAAGTGTAAATACTTACATAGTTGAAGTCCTTTCGTGCTTGCCGCGTCCTCCGCCATATTTGTGTGTAGCGTGGGTTGTTGTTGGGGAAACCTTGGTCACGTGACCACTGTGACGTAACGGGCACCTGCTCCCAAAAACTAAACTCGAGAGGTATCATGTTTTAAAGATCGATCCATTTTTTAAAGTCGTTTATGTTAGAGTGTTTCATTTTCTTTCCGTACAATTGAATTATTCTAAAGTAATTTATTGGGCTGTTATAATCAGATTTTTTAAAAAGTTTTCTTACCTTTGAAAAAGTACAATCTAATATAAGTTGTCACACTTGATTATAAGCTTTTTTATATTCAGTACATGAACAGCAGCAATGTTCACAATGCAAAGTCAAAAGATTTAGACCGACATAATGACATGTCGAATCCTTATAAATACGTATTGTAAAAAAAGTGTTTCGTTCATATCCCGTCTCTGGGTCACTTTCTCCTGCGACTTGAAGAAAGATAGTGCACAGTTTTGTTATATATTTATCTATATGAATACACAGGACTCGTATGCATTCAGTGCACTTGTCAAAAGCACCTGATAGCAAGGCATTATGTTATTCACTGTCTCCCAACAACACAAGTGATAGTGGTCGTGGGAGATATTTGCTCTCCCAACCTGTCGATGTGTCCTTACGTGGGCATTGTAGAGTCTTCAGTGTAGTGTAACCTCACGTGCAAAGTACGAAGTGTTATTTTGTTTGCTACAACCAGTTGTAAACCATTTGATGGTGAAGTAAATTGTTTATCATCTATCACACACGAAAAAAACTTTGTCCGCAGTGTTGTGATTATCAATTTTTCACCTGCGAGATGCAGGTTCTCATATAATTGTCAAGCAGTTCATAACAATTATTTTCGATAGTGCGCAGCGATGGAACATTGCATGTCAAGTATATACATTGCTTTTTTCTTTGCTATATAATCATTACATATATTTATCCCATTTGTTTATTTTCCCAATCTTACTCGATGGAGATGAAGAAGAAAGCATATACTCTGAAACGCCCGGTATTTTTACAATGAAGAAGGTGTCATGAAAATCTATTTACCGTATTGTCGATTCACGTACTAGTATACGTGGAGTTATTAGTTTAACTCCCTCAATAGTGTTCAATGGATCATTTGCATAACATAATTTCAACATTATATTAAATACACGTTGACCACAACTATGCCTATAATTTATCTCTTATACGACAACATATGATTGTTTCTAAAATGGGTATTTGTGAACATGTTTGTTCTCAATTGTCTTAGTGTCGATTATGATGTACGTCAGCATTTACTGTATCTATCAGATTCCCGGTGAAGGTTGAAGACAAATAAGGCATCATGTGTAACTGCAACGCAAAACGTGCATTCAAGGCACTTTTACTTTAATGGGCTGGAGTACGTTTTAAAAAATTATTATTTCTTTAAATTTGTCCAAATAAAAATAAGTTTATGCCATATGTGCTATCTTAAAAGGTTCAAATTTTCATTACTCTACCGTCATCCATAGTCATAGAAGAAATGATCAGGTATCAAGCAGAAACCATTGGAGGCCATTTTTATGTGAACACCTTTTAAACATTTGAGATAGGGAACTGGATCAGTATAGTGTAGATGATCACTATACATTTTGAACTGCTTTTTTTTAATAAAAAATATTGTCTTACAATTAGAACATTTATTTCAATTTTCGTGATATCACTTCATTTGTTAAAAACAAAAAAACAAAAAAAACATTGCCACTGTCCCTTTAAGCTGAGTCAACGAGGCACCGACCCTTTGTATGTGGTAAAATGTTCATACATGGCTGCATTGTTTTCTTTATTTGCATTAACTTAACGTGTAAACGAACGTCTGACTAGTGAATACACTAGCATATGTTTATGGTAACAACGTTTACAGAAGTTGTTGAGCGTGTAGGACAAATGCTGATCAAGATTCACTTGAGAAGATTTTACGGCAACTTCATTGAATGCGTGAGTGAGCATGTAACGTGTTTTCGATGATGCTTCAGTTATTAAACACGTGATCAATTAACAAAATTGCTACGCTGGACACTACGATTTAACATGATTTGAATATTGATCTACTCACTGGCTATTTAAAACTTGAAATTTTATTCTAAATTATGGTAGTTTCAATAGATGTGATCATAGATCTTATCCAACGCATATGGATAATGGTTATAATATGGATAAAGAAGATAATGGATAACGAACTTTTTCTGTAACTTTATTGTCACATACACACATAGAGGAAGATCAGTAACCAATGCCAAACAATATCACGATTCCATCTTTAAATGAAAGTATTAACATATAATCCAGTATTAAATGACTTCGAATGCACAGGAACCATTAACTAATAAACCCATTAGAATACAAATCAAGAGAAATTGAAATATTCCAAAATTGAAAGTATATATACTAATGTCTGTTGGGAAGCAAATGTTGATTATGTAAAAAGGGATACAAATGATTGAAATTGAATCTTCATAATATACTGATGAAAATTAATAACTAACATCTTCAATATAACATGGATCTTTGGTATTTCATGTTATGAATATTCAATTGACAATTTTGGACATTATGGACAAGAGACAACGAACAGTATCTACTGACATTTCATACTAGTTATCTATGAGTTATAACCCGGTGGTCCCTTATTTGTTTCTCACAGTATATCATAACATTCATATATGACATTGTCATATGCAAATTACGATTCAGATATCGATCTTCACTTTGGACATTAAAAACAAAGAAATAGAACAGTATCTACTTATATCCTAATGTTTATAACTTATGACCTCTAAAGAAACCAGTTGGCCCCTTATTTGTTTCTCACAGTATATTACAACAATCATATCTTACACGGACATGTGCAAGAGATGAGTCAGGTATAAATTGTGAACAGAGCAATGGTAAAAAATCATCGGTGATCACTAAAACACCAACTATAATGCTACATCATGGTATATTGCTCGGGTTAAAGTATTTTTAAAAAGTGTTTTTTAAATGATTTATTTGCCACTGGAGGTAAATACAGTGAAGCCAATAAGAGGAGTATATGAGCTTCGCGAATGAAAACAACTGTTTTAGCAGGGCGTGCGCCACCATGATAAGATCACTTGGTGACGATATTTATGCGTTGGAATAAATGACGTTATTCAATGATGGGACCCGACGCTTTGAGAGGAACGGCGGTAATATGAACAAATGATGGCTTCGTGGAAACACAAGGAGTTCTTGCATTAGCGGGACATATCCTAAAACATATTTGGTAGATTTTCTCATGTAAATGAGCCCACGAACGTTCATCAATGTATTCAACAGTCCCCTGTTTTGTTGATTGGGTCAGACCTGAACTCGACGTAGCCGGAGTCGGTGTTGCATCCTGGGTTGACGATACCACGCACTTTGATGTCGTCCTGCTTCGACAGGTTCCGTTTCCTGGGAATGGAAGTGACAAAACGAAGAATACTTATACCTTACATCTATACATGGTACAATCTTCGATGAAAATAGCTTTCTTCGTCATGGTCGCATTCAATGTTGTTGTCGTCGTATGTATGATCAATATTATCATCATCATTTTATAAACGTCCCACTCGTTATTATTGTGAACATCAACTATTTGTGTTATTAAAATCATTCATTTGAGAAACAATTTAGACGCTGCAGATTACAAGCCAAAACGAATTCTATGCTTATTTTTTTTAGAATAATTCTTCCTAGGTTTCTAAAGCAAATGGTTATAATAATGTTGTCAATGCGGGTAACTTGTTTCTTCTTCAATAATATCGTCGTCCACGTCGTAACGTAGTCCTTGTAGTCAGTTTGTTTAATATCGATTGTGCTCTGAGATTAAAGGTTGGAAAAATATTATTCTACCGAGATTCGAACTTGTTCTATCAGAGGCTTTCCTCTTTCATACCCACTCGAGTATTGGGCCTTGGCTATTATTTTAACTTGCTTTGATATATTTCTGAAGGGACTCGGTGAGACTCCCTTCGTATAGTTTTGATAAACATATTTTTCATCATTATCATACAGTATACTGACCAGAGGAAGAAGACGCCTCCCACCACACAGGCCAGCACGATGACCAGCAGGGTGCCCAGTATGATAGCCGCTACTTTACTTGGACAATGGTCGCCAACCGCTAGCATAAGTATAGGCAAGATCTACTACATTGGATATCAAGCAGTAACTTATTTTTATGTTCTCTATTCTTAATTCGCAGAGTTATACGATGTCCTAGCTAGGTTTATGTTAATTGCATTTGTATATGCAAAGGAAATAGTTAAGATAATTGTAAAACAAACGTTTTGAAATGTTGACCAGAATATATCAAACTTGGCGTAGTTGCAGTTTGAGAATGCATGGTAAATTGAATATATAATGCTTTCCAACATATACTTATGTGTAAATAAGTCGCCTGGTTAAAGCATTATACACGTGGAAACCTTGCAGGTTTAAATTATTTCAAATAATATGTTCTGTTCCTGACGTTAAAAAATGGAGAAACATATCCAAAGACAAATTTCACTATGGGAAAAGAGAACAATTTCCATACCAGGTATAATACTGGGTTGACCAGCTTTTGTATGCGCACCGTCACCTTCCGGAAAGACATCCGAACCTAAACTTACAAATAAAATGTTTACCATTTATAACATCAAGGATTTCATTATTCACATAAAGTCGGGAGAAGCTGTTATCTAATGCATGAAATATATTGTTTGAGTTGCATTCTAGCAGTTGTCAGTATAAGGAAGACACGGAATTTTATGGATAATCAACTTCTTTATTGTACTGAAAGAGACGTTTTGGTATAGCTTCTTATACCGTTTTCAAGGAAGACAAGGAATTTTATGGATTATCATAATAAAATTCCTTGTCTTCCTTGCATGAATCATGTTACATATAATTCCGAAATCATGCTTTTCAGATTTGAACGTGCCCAAGTCAAATCTCCCTATGTTTTCCTTCTTCATATGAATATTGGGTTGGGTGAATGTGTTTAAATGTAAACAAACAAAAATCACGTGATCTAAATATAAATACTTTTTGTTATTGAAATGTCTATTCAAAACCTTCATTGATAAAGATGAAAATAGTTGAAATGCAGAACAACATCGTGCTTAACAGTATTTATTAACCATGATTCAAACATTGTATTGCTCACATATAGCATATCAAAATCTGAAAGACCCATGTTCCTCGGATCACCCCTTTGTCAACGATCTCTGTATATTCAAACCATTTCCAAAGTCGTAGCATATATATATATCAATGCAACCCACCTTCTGTGTCGCAGCGCAGCCCTCTCCAACCCACCGCACAACCCAGTGGACAGTACCCAGTCTCCGACTCACAGGGAATATCGCCCATACAGTGGCCACAGAAAGCGGTGCAATTCGTCCCGTAAGAACCGTCAGAACATTCTTTTAAAAATATCATAATCATTTGAAGTCTAAATCAAATAAGATCCTACAATACATTACAAGATGAGAGAGAAACACATTGATGTAATAAGCCGTTGGATCAACGTCAAGTCGGAACGATTTGCAGGATCATCGTCATCATCTGTTTGTCTTTCTTATCACACCTATGATAAACCATAAACGTATCCTGTGTTGAAGAATAATGATATTTGTTTATGGAATAACAACTTCATATGATGATTATGTATCAGCGATGTTCGGCATAGACACTTATGTCGTTTTCATGCAAGTCATCAAAGAAGTTGTTTATCCATAAACATTCTCATTATCATTCACCACACACACTTATAAATGCAATTCAAAGAGGAATCCTGTGTTCCCAAACCATCTATCACTCGTACAAAGCCGCGTTTCCAATCTGAGTACAGGTCCACGGGGCTCCTCTATCTAACCTCGTCACAAAGTGCAAAGGTCACCTGACATAACCTTTATGGAGCAGTCCTCAGATCATAAACGCATCGAGGTACGAATGATAGGTTCTACATTAATTAAATGAGATTGAAAAAAGCAAAGCAATGTTTTCCCAACTTATCTTATTTTGACGCTTAAGATAATTAGCTTGATAGTTAAAACAAATTCTCAATAGCCTATGATAAAATATTAGATTATATAGATAAATAAATTTCACTTTTACTCTATCATAAAATGTATTGTAACCTTACAATATATATATATATATATACATCGTCCAATCAAAAGGGTCCAGGTTGTCGAAACTCTCTGTGGGCTAAGATAGTCGTATGTGCCTTACAATTACATTGGTTTAAGATAGGTCTTGTAAATATGTACCCTGCAGTGCTACCCACCGTGTTCACACTTTATACCCTTGGTACCCGGGTAGCACCCCTCATGACAGAGACCCGTAATCTTGTCACAGGGCTGGTTATCCTTGCACCACCCGCAGTCCTCCTTACACCCTACCCCGTACGTCCCGTCGCTGCACTCTGGAAGTAGAGTTATGAGAGCATTATAGCTACATAGATCAATTGTTGATTGTAGAGCCGTTTATAATCGACAGTAACCTATTAAATTGTACGATTGTACGTCTGTGAGCAGACTATATGAATATCACGTCACGTTTTGTAAGGTATTGGCAACTGTTTTACTTTGGTCTTTTGACTAATAATACCCGATTATTTTAGGCTTTAATCCAACAACTACGTTCCTTCATCTGTTGTCGCGATATCTGCATCGATTCGGATTTGATTCAATGAGGAAGTATACTATAAAATTATATCGTATCATCATAACATGCGTCGAATGTCTCTTTTTTAAATATTTTTATATGTTTGATAAAAGATATTTCTCAACTTGTGTTTAGTAAAAATCTAATATGCATTACAACTGTAACATCAATGTTGTATGAATGAATTGTATATTTGGTTCAACAGTTTAACCCATACTGCTTTTATTAGCCCTTACTATTTTCATTAGCTATAAATTTCTAAAGTACAGAATTATGGCAATTCTAAGTAAGTGGTACCTTCTTTACAGTTGCAGCCTGTCCACCCAGCCTCACACTCGCTAGGACAGCGTCCAGTCACCCGATCGCACGCCGCCCCGTCCAGGCAGTGTCCACAGTCCAGTCCGCAGTAGTGCCCATACTTACCTTCTTCGCAAGCTGCAAGATTTTGGTGAAACGCTCGTAAAATACTCGATTGTATAAAATCTTGGTTAAATCAAGACAATCATAATTTGATTATTCACACCTTTTAACTTTTAAATATATACCCTGCAATTGGGACACACTTCTCCTCGAATTCCTGAAGATTCATGTCAATAACTCATAAAATAGGTAAGGTAAACTAAATATATTAGCGATCTTAGCCTTAAACAGTCCTACAGGGGTCGAAATAACAGAAATAACATCTTCTTTACCAGATATTCATGTAGACAGTAAACATCCTTAAAGTATTGTATACATGATATAATATGATATGATTTTATATAACAAACGCTTCCAGCGCAGTTGATTTTCCACTTGGGTCTTGGCTACACAAGTTTGTACCGAAATTAGAATAAGCCGAACCGAGATCATGATTTTCAAATTTTCAAAACGGAATGAGTAAGTAATTTGAGCTCAACATGTGCATACAAGAGACATTATATACCCTGGTCACACTTTGTGCCCGTCCAACCATCCGCGCACCCCTTCTCGCAGATTCCGGTAGTGGTCTGGCACAGCTTGTCCCCCTTGCAGTGACCGCACTCTACACATCCAAGTCCGAAAGTGCCTACTGGACAGGCTGGGATGGAATACAAATAAGATCATTTACACTGAGCATGGGAACATGCCGAATATCAAAGACTCTCTATCTAATCACATTGATATACTGAAAGACAAATAAATATCATGAGCTCCTTGTGCTTATCTTCTTAAGAAACGTGGTAAAAAAAAAAGACGGGTTGGTTCGTTACTCGTCATTCTGAAAATCACAAAATAACCAGTTGCTTATTTTTTATTCGAACGACGAATAACTGATTACAAATAAGTTGCAAAATTAGTCCTGTTCCGTGTCTTCAAGATTGCAATAAAGAAGTTGATTATTAATAAAAATTGGTTTTGCTCTACTCACTCTACTACTTTTGGAATGTTGCTTGAGAAGATGGACATTTTTAGCCCAGACATCTCGTGAAACACCATGCTTGAAGGAGTTGTCGTCAACGTCATCTCTCTTCGTTACTTAGTACTAATTTTCAATCACTAATGATTTTCAAAATGTTTGAGTATCAATCATACGGCCCTTTAATGTTATATTTTCTTTTGATGGGGTTTGACTAACCTTACAGAACGCAAGCTTCAATTGACATGCAACTATTATTTCGACCATCCACCGAAATCTCATCTTCCTACGCAAAGCTTAACTATCGCCATTCTCGAAACTTGGACAGTAGGAGACTGGAGATAGTTAAGCTTTGCGTTGGAAGCTTTGCGTAGGAAGATGCCAAAATCTAGGATGCTATTTGAATGATATTTATAATTCAAGATTACTTCCTACCCTACCCCTATCACAGCGGTATCCGGTCCATCCCGGCTCACACTCCGAGGGGCAGTACCCGTTGACGGGGTCACATATGGTGTTATTCTGACATTGGCCACACGTCAGGTTGCAGTTGGCACCGTACGATCCGGCCATACACTCTGGGAACAAAAACCTGAGAATGATTACACGGTTTCACCACATTCAGCATACCCTACTGCTGTCTGATATTGCTCCCCTTTTTAAGCAAAATGCAATCTCTAATAAATATGAACTACTCTTTGGGTAAAATATGACCCGTGGAAATTAAAGGAAGTTATTACAGATGTGTCCAGCGGGAATACCAAGGGCGGCAGGAAGATCAAGTTCAGTTATTTTTGGAGAGTAGGCCCATAGAGTTGATATTGCTTATGTTTGTTATGTTGTGGATCAACAATAATGTTATTAATGAATCAAAATGAATTACATGTAGGATTTCAAAACAAAGACATGGAAATTCTCTAAGTCCTAACCCTCGTCACATTTGGGCCCAGTCCAGCCCAGGTCACACCCGGCCTCGCATCTTCCGGTCTTCCGGTGGCAGGTCTGTCCGGCGCTACAATGGCCGCACTGCTGACAATTTACGCCGTGAGTCGAGTTTGGGCAGACTGAAATACCAGGAAACCTGTATCCTTAGTAACTTGCAAACATTTTACTTGCACTATCATTGATGACATGCAGTACGGTAAAACTAGTAGCAACACTAGGTAAACTAGAAGATAAAAGTTCTTCCTTTTTTGGGCGAGAACGTTTGCAATGTTTATGTTTACTGTAACAAAATGTTGATGAACTGTAAAACGATCATATATTCTCGCGTCTTCAAACTCCATCCATCGTGTTAACTGTTTTGTAAAAGCGAATAATTGAATACACTTGGAAGACTAATTGTCGCTGAATCTGAATAATAAAAGTTAAATGTTTGTTAAATCTCAACTAAAAATCATATTCAGCTAATTTCCATGTCTCACATGAAAATCAAGATAAGGCGTTGTTTAGATCAACTAAATGTGTAATCTAATAACTGTTACCCACACTTATCGCACTTGTCCCCTGTCCACCCGGCCTCACACAGCCCGGGGCAGTTTCCGGTCACTCTGTCGCACCTGGCTCTCTTCGCGCAGTGGCCACACCGGATACACCTTGACCCGTACGTGCCGCGTCGACAAGCTGAAGCGCAGGTAAAATATCAGTGACAAATAATAATTTTAAAAATTGTATTCGCTTTGCATCTTTACATTAAGAGTCCATTTTACAAACCTTGTTTTTCAGCAACAGCGGGGTACGTTGCTTAAACAAGGGACTAGGAAGGATATTGATTCGACAATGGAACCCCCGATACTGGTAAAAAGTGTAGCGTAGAAGACTTCATCAACCGCTATCTAGTCCTATATGTTTCGAGTTGCATCATTTGAATTGATCGTAATATCAATATGAATATGACCACCATGACCATCATGATAGTTGACCGTGAGTTGATGGATTCATATATGCCAAACTTAATCAATAGTGTCATTTGATCGCGAAGTATCGACTGTTACCAAAAAGACATATTTTAAAGACTTATCTAAAACAGCCAGGAGGGCAGTTAGGAGTGTTTGTTAGGTTATCATAACTGGTATCCATGTATATTGGACGTAATATCTATCCCTCTGTGCATTACAAGACTGTATTTGGATTTTCATGGAAAACCAGTATTTATATATATATGTCTTTTGGACATGAAAAGTTAAGATGTTTTGATTCTATATCACCACATATGACATTTAGGTTCGTATCAAAGGTAAATGATATGTTATGAAAATCACGGAGTGGCCCTTTAAACAGCTCTTCTGAAGGCTTTTCCGATAACAAAATATTAACTTTGTGAACGATGTTACCTTCTTATTTCAGCCAAAAAGGTACTTGGAGCAGTGACTCATAAGGACTGACGTACAAATCGTACAATGTGGTCTCAAATAAAGTTATATTGGTTAGTGACGCCTAATCGTTTTCATATTACGAATAATTCATCATAACTAAAAAATCGACGTTCGATGACACATTTACTCACATATATTGCATCTGATTCCCTTCCAGCCAGGCTTACAGCCTTTCTTACACCGTCCAGTGTCCGGGTCACAGTCCGCAGAGCATGTGCATTGTCCACACCGTAGAAAACACAGAAGTCCGTAACGCCCGGTTGGACAATCTACGGAACATTTGAAAAACACATAAACTTATTATAAATAACCATTGATATATAAGGATTCACTGGAAGTAATGAATAAAAATAATTATTGTACTTTATATTTTGGCATGTGTCTTTTAATACAAAAAGGCGACGAATAAATTACATTCGACAATATTCAAATCTATATTTTCATATATATTTTTTTTCCATTTGACATGACCTCGGTGGAGCATTTCTTAGATCAGAAACGCAGCGAAGTGCGAATGTAACGTACAACCTGATTTAAATGACGTTGGTGCACAACATGGCTAGGGTCGTAAGGAAGAACTGTCGGTAAAACACGCTGTAGAGTTTTCAATAGTGGAGGAATTAACACAGTATAAAATAATCATCTATTTGACAAGCATTATATAATAAATCACCACCAAAAAAACCGCGGGACTGAGTACAGAAAAATCGAGTCTTGATGTCTACAAGTTTTAAAATCATGCTTACCATTTACCTACCCGTTATCATAAATGTCATTGGAAGAGAAATAAAACTATTTTCAGTCTTCCTCATACAAGTCCTTGCAACTCATGCACCATAAACCTGCGTATATTTTGATGCCGGAGAGAATCGACAGTCATATGCTCACTATTTCTACATTCACCAACATTCGAACAGAACCCAAGGAACGTGCTCTCACCTTTCCTGATCTTCCAGTCTCCACCGTGTCCATGGGACATGACCTGGGCGTAGTTGATACCGAACTTGTTGGTTCCTCTGTACGTCATGACCTTATTCCGTCCAGGCTTACTTCCGGTTCCGAGTTGTACCAAGCCCTTGTCGTTCCAACTGACCCAGAAGGTCTTGAAGAAGGAGCAGTGGAGAAGTCGAATGGAGCTGGACGCCTTAGCCGTGCAGGTGAGACAACCCTCCAAGATGGAGGACAGACGAGGTGACTCGGTCCTGTCCAGCATCACTACGTAGTAGTTCTTGGTCTTCTGGTAGAGGATTGTCTCCGACAGGATGACGTAGGCCTTGGAGCACGTCTTGACCTTCATCACCATGCCCCCTGACTCAGTGACCTTGACCCCGAGGTCGTTGATATACTTGACGTGTTTTCCCGTTGTGTTGAAACTGACGTATGTGTCTTGAAGAGAAATGTATCGTGTTCAGATAATTTTCATCAAATATATACATTGTTTACTTTTTATCTTGGTTAGAATTAATCATGTTCTGGCATTTTATCAAGAAGTTCAATTAAAGTTTTTACTGAGGTTTCACATATCCTTTATAACCTTTTTTCAGTGTATTATTTCTACGTAATTAATCACGTTCCAAAATATTGTATTACGCAATAGTACGCAAATTACAAAAAATTTAACCAAATTATTATTGTTTTCAATTCTTACTTAAAATTGTTGTTCCTATCATTTTCCGATTAACTCTTGTGAAATTTTGATGATTCATTACCGTAAACAATTTTCAATTTTTAAAAACTTAACTAGCTTGCATGTTACCAAATGATAAATATAGCATTTACCTGTAGTTCACCAAATCATCAATGGTGGTTTGTAAAAAAATATTAAATTTGATTGTTAATAAAGCTTTGAACATACATTGATTATTGTCAGACGTATTGAAGAAGCTGAATATGGTAAAAGATTGTAGTAAGGTCATGATAACTAAACAATAAATCACCTACACGCAATGGTAACTGTTGCGTGGAGCATGGTTGCCAAGATAACCATCCACAGACCTTGAGAAGTTCGATAACGAAGTAGCAATCCCATCGTCGTTGGCCGTGGTCTGTAAATTATTAGTATTCATATGGGAACTGAATAACTTTGGAAAGAATATTATTCGTAGAGATTAAACATTTTCTTTTAGAATTATTCTTTTAATGATGTATGTTTCTAGTTGGTAGAGGCTTGTTGCCATAAGACATATATATCATAATATATATATGCGCTTGTATTAAAGAGAACATTAAGATATGGAATGTTGATATCTTAGATATACATATAATTTTTTTTTTAGTTTATCTAGTACTTTTCGGTAAAACAACAATGACCACAAAAGAGAATTCCCCGTAATGCCATGGTGTTTGAATTACATTGGTGAACATGAAACCTTTTCAATCAATGCAATAGTGTTGATATTTCACACTAATTATTGTACGATAGTGAAAATATTAAGTTTCCTTTGCCTTATTCAAAATAATAACAGGTTATAAGTTTGTTGAAAGAAGGTGTTATCTTTAGATTTTGAATGAGCTAACATACTTTCTATATCTATAGAGGGAGTGAACCAACATTTCCAACTCATTCACTTGGAGCTCGAAATGACGCCTTTTTATTACATCAAGTCAAATGAAAGTGAAGTATCTTGACAAACGTTACTTTTTAATATCAGAACAATTAACTTTTAAAATAAAAAAGCTTGGATAATGTAGATATAGATTTACTTACATATGAGATCAACGTTCACTCGCTACGGACCGGTACCAACGTCGCTGAGAGACGTTATGTGACGTATGAAACAAATTGGAAATGTCAAAATTTAACTTTGCACGAATGAAACTTTACCATCGTCATAGTCAGGCGCTCAGACTATTTGTGAGTTAATGTTTGTGGCAATGGGAAAGTTTCATGTCGAGGAAATGGCCCATTTTGAAATATTTTCATTATGATATTCCAGAAAATTGGCTTGGAATTTGCAATAAATGCGCCCAAATTTTAAGTACATTGGAAGGGTGATTAGCGATATTACCTAGCGTTGAAGTTGAAGTCAATCGCTATTGTTTCGTGTTATAGTATATTTTGGCACGCTGCCATAGGTAGTACCTGTAAATATAGGCCTTTCTTTATCAAACAATGGAAATGTGTAAATCATTCTTTTTAAAAACAAAATTAAAGGGATTTCTCATTCTCTTCTAACGTGATCGTACGGATAACTGACAGGAATTGATAGACATAAGTTTAATGTTTGTGATATTTTGTAGTCTCTTCGGACATACAAGAGCCATTGCTTAAATGTAACTCTGTATCTCTTGCCGTTTACAGGTCACATTTTCAAGGCCAACCGGGACGTAATCTCATATTGTTTTATTTATCTTGCATTACAATTGAAATTTAAACAATAAATAAATTCACCTTGTGTGAATATGAAATATTAAATCATTAAATTTGATATACATTTCAAACTTTAGGAGTAGCGGAATTAATAATATCAGTCTAAATTAAACAAATGGTTCTTGGTCAAAATTTGTTGTAGGTAAAACATTTAGTTTCTTTTCTATGAGTATTACATTAATTCGTATAATTTATAAATTCCATTTGTTCTTCCTTCGACTGAAAACAGAGATTATAGCTACGGATTTGAAGACCGTCAAGAACGCCATTGCGACAGTAGAGGTTTCAGTTTTCAGTTTTAGTGTTTAGCTTGAATTTTCATTTGAGATGTACCAAATGTTTTCAGCTCAAGGGTGATTATTTAAAAATGTCTTAATCGTTCTCAAACATTTTAGACTTTCATGTTCAGGCCATAGATATTTGGGAGACCCCTTGTACACTAATAAAACACGATAAATCGATCTGCTATAGAAAAAACCTAATGAATATCATTGGTATACAAACCAAAAATACATTGATAAAGTCATTTGGAAAAGCCAAAACGATTACGTCATACGTCCCCTGAACTACTTATCTTCCGATTGTGGTCAAACTTATGTAAGGTTCTATATGAAAAAAAGGTATTTTGATTTACCTAATTGGTTAACAATTTTGTTCTTAAAAATCTTTTTCGTTCCTTTATTAATAAGTCTCAACTCTTTTCTTCATCTACATCAAAATACTGATACAGATTTTTTTTTTATCTTTATTCAAGCAAAGGCTTTCTGATACTCTTAAACAGTGTTGGTATAATCTTTAAACAGTGTTGGTAAGCGTTAACACGAAATTCTAAGAAATACATTTTTACTGTAAACGTAAGACACTCTTAAATGTTGAATGATATTTGAATTGAGACGTTCCTTTACACCTCAGATCTGCATTGTCGACATTTAGATGTGGCAACGTTTGAGTGGCAGTTGAAATGGGTAGAAATAACAACGTTAACCTTAATGAGAAATTATGTTTATTTTGTAAATCAAATGACATAGACGTGGTGGAAGATGAATTTCATGATTTTTTTAAGTGTATACGTTTCTCCGAATAAAGGTTAATATATTTACAGAAACACCCAAATGATCTTAATCCCTTGTAAATGTCATCAACATTTTAAAATTTGACAATGATCTTAGTATAATTGATGTATGTAAATTTCTATACCATGTATCTAAGCATATACGAAATGTTGCCACCTAGCAAGTACACCAGCTTAAGATTTAGACAAATGAATGTATCATTGGTCTATGGTCTTTTACTGAATGAACTTGTCTGTCAGTCTTAGCTACATCAAAATGCTGAATAATATTTTTGTGTCCTGACAAACGAATGTTTCTTTAGAGAGAAAAAGGCAACGGTTAGTAAGTTTAATGACCCACAAAACACCACCAACCCGTATTTATCTGTCTGGTGTAAAAATGTTTCCTTAATTAAATCAAAATTACCTTTGAGTAATTTTGGGACTCTCCATTGTCCACCTGCATATTCTCACTATACTGAATTGATAAGCATTACGATGCTGATTTTAGAAACAACCTCTACTTCCATATAAAAACACCATCCATGAAGTTTGACATATTTGACTCCAGTAGGGTACTCAGTGCCCCTTTAAGCCGTTCAATAGAAGGAGAAGACAAGATTGGACACTGGCGATGTCACACGGTCATCTGCCCACTAAGTATTCTAAACATGATTCATGATTATCAACATAAATATATCAACTTCAAAAACAGGTTGCGAGTTTAAGGAGGAGGTTGACCATGATGTCTGCAGTTTAGGGAGGAGGTTGACCATGATGTCTGCAGTTTAAGGAGGAGGTTGACCATGATGTCTGCAGTTTAAGGAGGAGGTTGACCATGATGTCTGCAGTTTAGGGAGGAGGTTGACCATGATGTCTGCAGTTTAGGGAGGAGGTTGACCATGATGTCTGCAGTTTAGGGAGGAGGTTGACCATGATGTCTGCAGTTTAAGGAGGAGGTTGACCATGATGTCTGCAGTTTAGGGAGGAGGTTGACCATGATGTCTGCAGTTTAAGGAGGAGGTTGACCATGATGTCTGCAGTGTAAGGAGGAGGTTGACCATGATGTCTGCAGTTTAAGGAGGAGGTTGACCATGATGTCTGCAGTTTAGGGAGGAGGTTGACCATGATGTCTGCTGATCTAGACTTAGAGCTGTCACATGATGGATGTACAATATTCTCAGGAGTTTCATCAGTACTAGAATTAGTGTAAGCATTAATTGAGACTGAACAGATCTAAATACCTTTCTTATCCTCAATCTCATTAAAATCAGTTTGAACAAAGCACTTGAGTACTGCTTCAAAAAGGTCATGTTTAGTGAATTGTTTGTACCCTTCACCTCCTATTAAATCAATCATTCAGAGCCTAGCTTTGATAGAGCTAATGCTCTCTGTTGATTGGCTAGAGAAAAAAGGTCACCTGACATGGCACTCACAAACATACTCAGATCATAAACCTATGAATTAGGAGTATCAGAGTTACTGATTTTACTGAGATTGCTATAATCTTGACATTTCTAGAAAAGACAAGAAAAGTGACAAAGGAATATGGCACAACAGGTTTTATTTTGCGGGCTTGTTCCATGGCGATGGCATATGTGTAGATTTGAGAATTGACTTTCACTCCTTGGCTGGAAAAAACTGGGGAAAAAGAAAATCACATGCATATAGTGCTGAACTGAAGAGGCTTGCTGTTTGATTTCATGTCAAAGTTGTGAATCAAACTGACATTGTAACTTTTGGAAGAAATTAATTATTCTAGACAAGTTTTCACACATTAAGGGCTCAGATTGCTTATGGTGACGGATTCACTATGTTACTAAAAATGTAAAAATATTTTATTAAGTACCATTCAGCGCTGATAATAGATCTTCCATGGGGATCAACAGGACTTCAATAAATTCTGAAACAGATTGACACAAGTCTAGAGAATCACTTGTCAACTGCTAAAACTTGATTTGCTCAAAATGATGTTCAATAAAACCAACTGAAACTAAACAATTTTCTATCTAGAGATTTCACTCATTAAGGGTACAAATTCCAATATTAGGCAATAGCAATTGTTTACTTTAAGTACACTGAATCTTTATCTTTACTAGTCCATAATTATAATATTACATAGCTTTTGTTCATTTAGTAAAATTAAAGCCAATGACTCTAATGTAATGGATCATTAATTTATTCCTTTTGTCTCAAAGGGTTGAAATCTAACATATCAAATGATTAAACACTTTCCATGTAATTGCTTTAAGAGTTCATAGGTCAACGCCCACAGCCAGGAGGACCATTACCATGAACAATCCGGATTCACAAGCATGATGAGCTAAAACTGTAAATGTGATATATAAAAAGAAATAAACAATAATACCTGATTCTTCTGTACACCGCAACCATATATGAAAACAAAGAAAAATAGTATTATAAAATGCTTACAACTAAGTGTGCGCGGTATTATCGGTATTTCGGTATATTGTAATACGGAAACAACACGATAGGTACCGGTACACTCATCTGGAAATTTCCAATATATCACATGAATAATATAAAATTAAAAATTTTCTTTTAGATTTTTAAAGTTTTAAAATAAAATGTGATTTTACTGAAAATTGACATGTGAACTCACAAAGAGAAAATAGCACAGACATGTTTCAAGTCTGAAACCACTGAATTATGCTCGCTGTTCTAATGGAAGTTATTTAGTCAAGAGAGCATGGGGAAAATGACAATATGAAAAGTACCAAAATATTGCAATACGTATTGCAATATGCCTCTCTTTATTGCAATATGGAAATTAGTAGTGATACCCATCCTTACTCACAACATTACCAAATAGGATATTTACATATTGAAAATAATTGTTTATGATACAATCGAAAACATCAGACATTATAATAACATTGCTACAGTGCTTGAATATTTATCTTCTTCTACATAATAATGGAAAAACTTGTTTTCACTGAAAACTTTCCATGGGAAATAAAGAATCTAATTTCAATGATAATCTTAGAATAAAATTAACAATACATAGCCTTAAATTATTTGACAATTGACAATCAGAGCTATCCTGCATCACTGGCCTTACATTGCTGAATTTTCAGAACAAACACACTTTTATAATAATAATACAATGGCATGACCATAGGGTCGAGACTGTTGGCACATAGAGCAAAAGGTACATGTTGTGCTATAGAGCATCACATGTATTAAAACAAGTCAAACCATGGTAAATTCAATGAGAAGTCATTCATCATCCAGCCACTCGTCTTTGAGAAATTAACTTGTCACTGTAAATATTTCACAATGGTGCTGAGTTTTGACCTTTACACTGTTATTGTTTGCTTGTGACATCTACTTAAAAAAAAGCCGAATCCTTCATCACATTATTGTCGAGAGGGCAGAGAATTTCCTTGCTTATTGTCCTGACATATATAATCAAAAGAGACCAAAAACAGAAGAAGCTGTACAAGATCAAGTAAATAAGCAAACACCTTATGGACCAGGACCCATATTTTCGAAGCTCTCTTAGTGCTAAGACTGTCTTAAGCCAATGTTAATGTATGGTACCTTATCTTAGTACTTAGAGAGTTTAAAAAATCTAGGCCCTGGATGGGAATATTTTGAGGATATGTCTTACTAACCTGGATTTGGTTTGGGAGATCTGTTACACTCATCGTCACCATCAATCTGAAACATATAGTAAGAAGCAGTTTACATTTTGTTTTTTAATCATAAAAAGCTACTTTAACCTCGGCTGCCGAGGGCCGAAATCTGTAGTTTGATTGCAGCCCCTTCTTCAGTGATGAGTTGCAATGTTTAATTAACTACTTAAGACACTATCAAGGTCTGTCACAGCAGAGGCTTGGCACAGAAATTGGGGAAATGCTGCAAGGCTTAAATCAACCAGTGGTTGAGACTGGCCCCAGCTACACCTTGCTGGGGAAGTTCCCTGATAATTGCTGACTGAGTCCTGAATAACATAACCAAGTTCTATCTCAATTATTAACAAGTCAGTTTGCAGTTTCAAACAAATATAGTGATATGATTGATTTTTTATTCATATTCATACCTAACACAACTTAGCTTTTCATTTCAAGGAATGTCAGAGTCAAGAGCTTTGACAATTCTTGCAAAATCTTTTACATGCTCGTCTTAAATGGCCTTATATAGTTTACTGTATTGGGACAAGAAAGACAATGAAACATGAAGAAATGTTAAAACCTTATAACTTATTTTCCTATTCGTTTTCACAATAGTTACAAGTTGAACTCTATCTAGAGGGATTTTATGACACTTCGTTCAATGATTATCCACCCCTTGATTCAGGTACATTACAGGAAATTATAAGTCATCAATACGTTAAAGCATTTAAGATGAAGATAAAACAATACACTCTCCCCTATATCAATAGGCCTGACAGTCAACATCTCGTCAAAATTATCAGACGTCACACCTCATTTTATAAGTGGCTTTAAACAATAACTAAAACCTAGTCAATACATTGATACCAACTGAGAGTATTGGGTGCCCAAGTTGTGATGTCAGCATAACTTGAAATTGTAAATCTGTATACATGTTCATTGTATTTATATAGGTTGAAATAGACAATGACAAAATATCTATTGTATAGGATAATGACTGATGTCTACAGTAATTCTTCGGGGGATTAAATCTGATATACACATTCTGTTTATGTTAATGAAAAGCTTCCAACTCCCCAATCTCATTAAAATAAAATCTAACATTGCTACACTACGTTACGCAGATTATAGATCTCACTATGCTCCCTTACTCAAGCCATCAGGTTAACCTTTGCTTCAGTTTGATCTCAAAATGTCATTGGCTTGCCGCAGATACCTAACAAGCAATCACAATGCGAGTCTCTTGGTTGCCTTCAAAGAGATTGCAAGTAATTACTGAAGAAGAAGTTAAAACTCTTATAAATTTTCGATTTTACAGAGAACAAGTTACAGTCATTTGCATATGTCTATTTATACCATTTAACCCAGCAGATTTAGTTATAACATTTCAGTCTTTGACGAAACAAGGGTCAATCTCATTAACATATAAACGTCGCATATGACTAATATATAATTATCAAGAAACTTAGCATTGGTATTTGTACATGTTTTGGTTGTTTTTGTTTCTCAGCATGTTTATGATTAATTTGTTTTACGAAATTTTAAATTATTCAACGATTACTACAAACTAAAAGACGAAACGTTTATTCAACGTAACTGTTTCCAGAAAAACATTTGGATTGATACGGTCTACTAAAGGATAACGTTGAGGAATGCAGTTTTTTGCTTTGCGAAAGATAACTCCATAGCTTCGATTTAACTTGTTTGTCCAACAGACCAAGCTAGGGTAAATTGAATGTACACTAAATACATTAATTCGGGTATTTAGGCAGTTTGACATTCGGAAAACATTCGGATATTTGTGGTTTCCGAGATCTGAAAAGCGTACAAGCAAAATGCAACTCGCCGGCACCATAGATTACGGGGCGAATTCGCTGATTGGCTGATTTGAATAATGTCAGAGGCAAACCTGACAGCTCACGTAACGGAGCCTGGTGAGATCTACAGGCGTAATGTAGTGGAGTATGTAGATTTCATTTCAATGTGATTGCCAACTCCCTGATTTGAATTTGGCCAATCAGAGTCAATAACGTCAGAGGCAGCCTCATGGCCATTCTTTCCCCACAGAGGTAGCTCTGTCATTAAGTCCTATACAACCTGTATTCTAATACAAGCTCTTCTCAAGCTTCTGGCAGGTTCCACTAGTAAAGAAGACTCCAAGTGAAATAAAATTCTTTCCAGAAGCATATGGAAATAGTTGAGGCCTTTCGAATGACAAATTGAAAAAGCCCAGAAAGACTTGTATTAGTAAAGAGATTGTATTTGAATTTATGATGGGTCCAGTATGATGACAGTATGGAGGTCCAATAGTCTACTGATGAAAGAGAGAGGATATAACTATCTTATTACACCTACATTTAAACACAATGTAATAACTTCCAACCTTTGAGAACACCCACCTCCATTGTGACTATCCTGGTCGATGTGTTCCCCATCCCCGGGTCCAACACCGTTACTGAAACACAATTCTCTCTCATTAGGGGGAAATTTAATGTTTACAAACAAACTTTTACAGTTACTTATTTATTTTTTTAAAATCAATTGCGAAAGCCATCAGAGCATAATCAAACATTTAGAAATATTTCCCTTCCCCATAAACTGTCAGTTTTAGAAACCAATTTCTATGTAAATTATTTGGAAATCTATGATTTTATGGTAATAATAATCTGACATCTAGACAAATTTTTAATAATTTTCCCTATTTTCTAGTTCGCTGTCTGATGAAGTCACAGCTGTCAAGTTGGATTTCAATTGACTTGATTCACTTCTCATTCGATCTAGCTTAGTAACACATGCTACTAGTCACTGTGTTGTAAAGCTGTTTCTCCTACTCCATCTGTGCACCCATCTGTGCACAGACTAACACCATTATCAGAGCAAGGTGAAAAATATTGTAATGTAGCCATGCTTCTATGTAGCTCATCAGGCTTAAAATAAATTATATATATAGAGAGTTCAGTTATTTTACAGCTATGCGTTCTGAACACACTAACTTTTGGTATGAGCAAGGGGTTAAAAAACCTGCAAGTCCCAAGTCACTGACTAACCAAATTCTACTTTTAAATCCTCGAAAATGACTTGTTTATCAAATATCTTTTTGATAGAAATTAAACATTATCATCTTGACTGTGAGAGTAAAAGAAGATACCTGCTGTAAATCAATGACTTACTGAAGCTGAAAACATCTTTTAACCCCTGAGTGGTGAGGTGATAAAGAGATGCAAGACAACTTTCAAAATTATTTCACTTTCATTATGATATTAATGAAATATTTTCGAATGTGGTGTAGTATTGTGCTTTGTATTGTATGACAAAAGGCAGGAACTAACACAAAGGGTTGGTGCTGCGCAGAACTGCAGTTTACTTTGTCTCAGAGGAACCTTACAGCATGTATCGAAGATATACTGCATCTAACTCAAAGTGTTGAAATAGATACTATTTACCTGGCGACACATGTTTGACAATGCCCTCGTATCCCGTCTCCTCCTTCAACTCTCTGACTGCGGTTCTCTCGGCCGACTCTCCCTTGTCCACTAGACCTGATTTGCACAATTAAATTGAAACTTACAACCTTCGAAAACCCAGAGTTGAGGAACAAACCAAAATCATGAATGTGTTACTCAATAGACCATGAATATGAACATGAATTGATCTGAATCATTTAATTGTAACTGCATCTAATTAGTCTTTGTTTAAGCAATTGAAAAGGGTCACAGAATCAGGTTATGCAATTATTAAACTGGTAATATTTAGCCTTTTTAATTTCTCACCCCTTGCCTAAACATACTTTATACTATTACAAAATTTCTACATGCAGTAAAAACAGTTTATAAAGTTTTCACAACAAAAAGCACTTCTTAACAGTAAGATTAGAGAAACAAATCACACACATATCATAATAATGAAAAGAGAATGTAACTTTTCTTAGAATTAAAACTTTCCTTGGGAAATTATCATTCTACAATTATTTTATCAAGCTCAATACCTGCAGGGAACTCGAGAGTGTAGCCTTTGACCGGTGGTCTGTACTGCTTGACCAGGATGACACAGTCGTACTTCAGTGTTCTCTTCACAATGGCTATCACAGCCACACCTGAAATACATTTCAGTATAATAATACATTTAAAAGATTTAATCCCAGATATTATAATTAGTTAACGCTGAACAGAACACAACTACATTAGTTGAACTGCTGTAATTGCTTTTATTCACAATTTATGCATGTATTTTCAATATTTTTAAAAAATATACACCCTTTCAAAAATGGCACTTGCAGTCAAATATAAATTATTATTTTTTAATAGATTAGTTTTATTTGTAGATCTTTAACACTTTATTGTCCAAAATGTTTTTTATTGTTGTGAATTTGATTTTTGAATTCCTAGATGTCAAACTTCAGTACCGCAACACCTACCAGACAGCAGCTAAGTGCTGGTTACACAAGTAGTGACATTGACCAAAACCAACCAAAAATGACAAAATCAATTGAAAAAAAAGGTATAAATCAGGATATATATCGGCACAAGAACTTCAGTCATTCAATCATTTATTTCTTTCAGTAGAAAGGCCTTTGGCCCAGGTGCAAATTCAGCTTAACTCTTACGTTGCTGAATATTATTTTGACCAGTTTTGCCCCCGTGGCTGAATTTTCCAGCACTCGCCTCGCTACCGTTATAGCGCAATTAGCCCCTGTGGCCGAATTTTCCAGCGCCGCCAGATGCGACCGTTTTAACAACATATGGCGTGTTTACATGGCGAATTACGGACATTATCGTCGTTTTATACAAAGCTAGTCGGCGAATCCCGTGTTACAAATGGATGATACTTACTTGACACTTTGAATGAAATTTCTATCACCCCTGGAACGGTTTCTACAACTGAAGTAAACTTGTTTTCAATTCGGGCGCCGTAACTCAATAAATTCCAAGAGCGCATGCGCGAAATCAAAACGAAACTAAAGATGAATAGTTCCTCTTCACATCGATATAAAAATTATTTTTATAATATGTTTAGAACGAATTTTACTAAATTTTAAAAATTGTCTTCATTTCAAACATTATAAAATCATTTAATCACTGAGTGCACACATGCAAATTATATACGGAATTGAAGCTAATTTTTTGCTCTATATTTCACGATAAATTTTATTACGATACGCCATCCTAAACGAAAGATATAAATTACGAAAACAGGGTAGTGATAAATCCCGATAACGTTCTGACCCCCACAGTAATATTACTAAGCTAATAGCCCCGGGCAAACGCACGCGCTCAGCGCGTGCAGGCGGGGTATCCCCGTTGAAACATACACTCACACACAATATAAATTGTCTTTATTTCCAACTTTATAAATCATGTTATTCGCTTTGTATACATGCAAATTATATATGGAATTGAAGGCAATTTATTCTTCTTTACGAAGAAATAAATCATAACAATCTTTTGCACTGTAATTAGAAGTTATTACCAACGAAAAGTGGGTATAGCTAGTAATAAATTCTTTGATAATCGCCTTACCGCAACATATGTCGCATCGTTTCCACACGTTTTATTTTGATGCAAATATGGGCAAATTACACATGAAAATGAAGGTATTTCTTTCTGCTTTACGATGATATGAAAATAATAAATATGTACCACTTGGTTTGGAATATATAAAGTTTGCAAAGATGGTACCCTCGGGTATTTTAGAACAGATTTTGATAATTGCGACATCACTAACCGCTCCTTTATTGTCTAATTGTAATTTGCAAATTTTATATAGAATTGAAGACGATACTTTCCTCTTTATTGTGATATAAAAATGTCGATAATGCGCTCTGCCGTTAAATGGATAGGAAGTGTGAAAAGCAGTTGAAAATAAATCGCTTCTCGGTAAACAAAATATGAATAGAGAAATTGCCTGTTTGTGCGATGCGCGCCGGGTCCTTTCTGATTTTTTTGTACATACCAATTTTACATGGCAATAAAGATTATCCTTTTCTCTATATTTTGATATATGAAATTGCAAAATTTACCGAGAAGTTTATGTGATATAAAGTGCGAGAAAATGGTAAAAACGTAAAGAATAAACAAAAGTCACAATTTTGCGGAACTTGCTGTATCTTTATTCTATATGGTGTATATAATTTTTTTATATCAAATCGAAGACAATTATTCCTTCTTTATCACGATGTAATCAATTTCAAAATACGCCTAGCTGTTGAGAAGATATGAGCGAAAGAAAGGCACATGTCAAAATCGCCGTTCAGTTTACATGATTTGAATCGAGAAATTAGCTTTTTGTGCGGCGCTTGCTGTGTCTTTATTTATTATCGCGCATGTACACATTTTACATGGAAAGAAAGACAATCTTTCTCTCTGTCTTTTGATATAAAAATTGTCAAAATACGTTGAGCACATCATGTAAAAATTGGTGTGACAAAATGGTGTAAAACTAAAAATATGTAAAAATCACCTTTTTTGCCGCACATGCTGTATCTTCAATTCAGGTAGCGTAGTTACGTATTTTATATTGAATTGAAGACAATTTTCTGCTCTTTCAAATGATCGGTATTGAAATCCGCCCAAGGGTTCAGAGCATAGGGCGTGCGATATAAGGTTGTACGTTTGGTGTGAGTGCAGGCTTGTAAGCAAATGATAGCACGCGCGGGGCGGTAAGCTCGTGCGAGAGGGTAGAAAGTGCCCACAGGCTATTAGCACGTGCGGCGGGGAGTGGGGGAAAATTGAGTGATTTTAAAGCTTATTTTCGGTACGATAAACGTTATCAATCGTTGCATAATTTTCGGAACATGTACGCGCATTATTTAGAACACCAACGAAACAAAATTCGGTAGCTTAGCGACACACGGACGGAAAGTACTAGCGTTGAACTGACACTACTGCCGTGCAACAATTGCCCGTCCTTCGCTACTGTGAACCTCGGCGTTAATGAGCTAGCGTGAGAAAAATAGAGTTTGGATGTCGCATCTCGCCCAGAGGACATGCGGTCAAAGCAAATTTCAACCCGGACAGGCCCGGGACCCGCATCTTAAGGGTTAAAGATGAATTACATAAAATGAATAACAAAGTTGCATAGGGTCAATCAAAAGTGAAGAAAGAAAGTGAAATTCATCCTCAGCATTATTTGATTTACATAATTTGCAATAGGGAAACAGACGAGGAATGCCATCTCGTCTACTCTGTAACATGAAAACTGTTACTTACCATCTGCATCGTCTTTAGATCCAGTCGTTCTGTACACTGCTTCCCATATCCTGAAGGTATCGAATGAATACAATGTAAGAAATGTAAGAAAACAGGTCCATCCAACACAAAACATAGTTACCTTTGGTCCTGGCAGGTAACTTTTGTACACATTTCTCATGAAAGTTAACAAGAACAAACTAATGGGCTGCTTACTTTGATGAATTAAATTTGTTTAGCTACAAATCCATGATAAATATTACCAAAGTACATTAAAATCCATAATAACAACTTCAGAACATTACACTGAACACATGTTTTTAAGATGAGAACCAAACTCTTACTAAATGATCTGTTTTCCTCAAATTCACAAATAATCCTGCATTTATATATTTAAAAGTTAACAAGTTAAAAATAACCTTTCTTTGTTGAGTGGGTCTGTGTAGGTTATGTTATTGAGTGAAAGCCATTTTCCAGTCGCTACTTGCTGAAAAACAACAAAACACATCATATATAAAAAAAAAATTCACAATACATAAGCAATGCTTCCTCAGGCAAATAACACTTGCATCAAACATCAAACAGATTAATTTTATCTAATGAAATCTCCAATTAACATAAAGATGTTAAAGAATAACCATGTTTTCTCAAAAGCAATTTAACAAAATGTAATAACAAACCTCTTCTTTGACGAATTTACACTGAGCAGATTTATCTGATGACTGTTTTTCTGACTGTCCATTTGAAGCCATTGTTCAGTTTGGTAGTATATTTCTGTATCTCTCAAATCTGTTGTTATTCAAAAAACAATTTCATAATTGCAAATTGTAAAAAGGAAATATGACTTAATTGTTTAATATCAATTCACAATTACATTATTTTATTTTGATGAAAATATGCCCAGCAGGCAAATTGATGTTGTATCAACGTTGAAACGGCATTGTTTATCAACGTTGAAATAATGTTGATTAATGACCAAATTTGAAATTTGCGGCAATGTTGAATTCATGTTGAAACAACATAAAGAACAACCATATTTCAACATCAGGAAACTAATGAGTCCTGACCTGAATTCAACCAAATTTCAATGTCGATTCTTTATTGACATTGCATGCCTGCTGGGTAATTTTATTTATCCCTACATTTATTGTGCCAATATTCATGCAAACAGAGGAAAATTAATTCAACACACTAATTCTAAAAAGGACAGGCTGTTAATGTTATTTGATAATCAAATCACGCTGTCTTAAAGAGCCACTCCGTGATTTTCATTACAGATTATGTACCTTTTATGCGAACCTAAATGTCATATGTGGTGATATAAAATCAAAACTTCTTAACTTTTCATGTCCAAAAGAAATATATAAGACAAATACTGGTTTTCCATGAAAATCTAAAAACAGCCTTATAAATTCACAGAGGTGTAGATTATTATCACGTCCAATATACATGGATAGTTATATAACCTAACAAACACTATCAATTCCTAACAGCCCTCCTGGCTGTTTTAGATAAGTCTCCAAAATTACGTTTGACTGTGTGACGCGCGCCACTGTCCGGTTTTCGATCATAATCGATCATAAATCGACGTTCCACCTTCATATTGTCACTGTAAACGACCAATAAGCTTTAAAATGTGTCTTGTTGGTATCAGTCGATACTTTGCAACCAAATGACACCATTGATTAAGTTTGGCATATATGACTACAACAACTCACGGAGTGGCTTTTTAATAACAATTGATAAAACATAATTTTCAAAGCATATAGTTCAGACGACAACAATTGCTAACAAACAAAAATGACATATACACATATGTTAAGTATAAGGATATTAATACATTTTCAAATTTCGAAAATCATTGAAAATAAAGTGTTTTAGATGTAAAACATGATGCACATCGATAAATCTACGTGCATCTCTAAACAGTAACATTAATAACGCATCGGTCTTGGCCTGGTATGGATACTACCAAAGTTGAGTCCGAAGTACAGTGTGCCTGCACGGTTACATGTTGGTTTCACACGAAATCAAACATGTCACTTAAAAGTGATTTTCTTAAATTAACACAAACCCTTATCTTGTTGCGGAACTTGGTGTTTCTGATCTATACCTTTTCAATGTGGGTATAAACACGACAGTATTTTGCTTGCACTTTTGAGCACGTTTTCTCAGGAAGTAAATAAAGCATTAGGAACAGATCGGTAAGTATCGTTAATTTCCGTAATATGTGCTATGAGTTATTTTCTTTACAACGATATGAATAATTTATGGCAATTCGTGACGTAAATAAGATAAAACGATAACTCAACTGGCTTAACACAGTCTTTCAACAATTTTAAACATGACTATATTGTTTTTATGTATCTGCAAAAATACATTCCTAGTTAGGTATTTAGTTTTTACATTTGTTTTATAGTCGTTGTTACGAAGATACTTTCGAACGCATACAGTAAACAAATATGGCGGGAATTAGAAAATATATCTAAGGTTGAATGATACCTTTTCATTTGTTTAATTTAGATTATTCTTCTTATGATCAAACATTCTTCCTGATGTTATTGCTAAATGTTGTTTGCAGCATTTTAAATCTTATGTACACTTCTCTGAATCAAACGACACTTACATGTAATTTGCTTACTTCATTTCTAACTGATTATACAATAAAAAAAGGTCTCTGGTATTCTTTTGCAAGATAACTGATAAATTTAACAACTTTTTAAAAGCTGCATTTTATTATGAAAAATTACAAAGTCAGAAAGAATCGCTGTAAAATTTTGCATACATAAAAATAATTGTTATATTTTTATATTTAAAAATGAATACAAGTTTCACCTGTTTTGGTGACGTAAGATAGATTTGCATTTATCAAAACAGAAACATTTTTCAATTATGTCAATCGATGATAGTTATAGAATACACACTTTCAATTGTAGGATACCAGATTCGGCCTTATCTGAGTTGCAGTTTGAAAATATAACAGAAACAGAAACATAAGCACTTCATGAATCTCCCCCTGTTCAAAGAAAAACTGTCTGAAAGCCTTGTTAAATGGATCAATACCTTAAGATGTTTTATAACACTTCAAGTGATTTTAATTGATATTTTTAGTCAAAATTTAATAAATTCCAGTAAATGTGCAAATTCATATTTCATCCATATAGATATGTACTTTACAGTCAGCTTTCATTCTAAGCACTGTAAACTGTTAATGGAAAAAAATAATTTTGCTAATTTCCTGAGCGACATGACCCAGAAAATTAGCGTGTAATGCACTGATTGTTTTTAACCCTACATAGCTGTGCATATACAAAGGCCTACATATTGAATGTAGAGACCATATTGACATTTACTGTATATTTATGATTTCAGGTTGATAATCAATTGTCCCAAATATCCCAACGTCAAACACAACTACAATGAACAAATCAAAGAGAAAGCACAGTGATCCTTCAGGTAAGAGGTGGAAAACAAGAGAGCACAAAAACAAAGTCATGACAAGCACATGAAAAAAATCATTGTGGTAGTAATTTTTGACGTACATACTATGCAAAAGGCCCTTATTCCATCAAGTTAGAGAGCCCTGAATAATGGTGAACTGACCTCCATACTGAGTAATGTCCCTTTGCAAAGGCACTTCATACATAATGCAATCGGTCCAGCTGTTAAAAGGCCACAGACCACAATTATTTCCAAGTAGTTCTATCACCATTGTCTTTCTAATACAGCCACTTCCCTATATCTGGTAGGCCATTGAGCTTTGGCCATAGAACACTTTTCAGTCAAAAAATGAGCACACATTTTGCGGCTCCGAAGACCGGTAGACAGGGTAAACAAATATCGCCCTAATTTCAAGGCCGTCAGTCAGACTTTGCCTTCAACTTGGGGTCAGATTGCCTGCTCACGTCAGCACCATAACAGTGAAATTAAAATCCTGAAAAAAATTACACACACACACTACAGCATTAGACCTTTCATTTGCACCATCACATGTTACAAAATAATAATTACAGGTCATAGAAAAAAATTCTCAACTAGGGACAACTTTGTCTCTGAATTGCTTCCGGGTTGTGGTAAAAGTTGGGCTTGGAATTGTGGGCTGTGGCCAGAAGGGCTACTGAAAACAGGCCATATAAGGACTTCCTTGATTCTTATAATGAAGTACTTAGTAGCTGCCTTGAACATACAATGCCTTCATGTTAATTATGTAGAGGGTGCTTTGAGCAAGTATATGTTCTAGTGTCTGAAAATAGCGCCATATAAATCTCCACATTATTATTTGTCTATGTAATAAAGAAGTGCCTATTGAAGACCTTTACTGTTCATCGTGCCAATCTAATCAAATAGAAGACGAAAAACATATTTTTTTCCTGCAAAAAGTACTATCACTTTCGTGAAGCATACCTCATCCAACTTGAAAAAGTCTACAACGGCCCCCTATTCGTCAACAACATTCTAAGCTCAAAGCATCCACATGTTATATTTATCACCGCTGTCTTTATTCACAAAATATTCTCTTCCAGGTACAACTAATATGAACGACCACTGTCCATCTCAATCGTAAATCATTTAACTGTATTATGGGCCATATGGCCAACATTACGGAATAATGATATGTGATATTCTGATACATCATTATTTCATAAATATCATCATTCTGACTTGTAATTTGATACTTTTCAGCTCAGTCCAGTAAGAAGAAGAAGGCAGCAAATGATGTGTACAAAGAGAAGACCACTTTCACCGAGATGGTGACCAGTGCTGGCATGGTGTTGAAGAATGGACACAGTAACAACCAGCTCAGTGAGTTTATCATCTCTTATTCTTTTTGCTAGTTTTATGGTATGGGTCAATAGTTTGGTCAGTTTGATCTGACTTCTATTGTCATAAATGTTGAAAAAGAAATTTGAACCCCTAGAACCCCTTATTTTCTTATCACAATAAATGCATTTTATAGAATTTTCTACCAAATTTTAAGATATGGGTCGATAACCTTGGCTTATACCAGTTTGTTCTCACATCTAGTTAAAGATATTGGGCAGTTCTTCTAATGTCATGACATTTGAAAAGTATAAAAGAGAGAAAGAATCCCTCAACATAACAATTAAATTGTGTAAACCAGCTTATTGGTTGGAGGCCCCAGCGGCCTCCAACCATCTTAACAGCTGAAATTCTCTCTATATTACAGTTGGAATTTTCAAAGGAACTTTCAACCAATCATATTTAGCCGCTTTGTATTTCGGCAATATCGTAAACCAATGAACACATCTGTATCAAATTTAGAACCACGTGACCACGTGGGTATTCCGAAATAATTGGCAATCTTTCATACGAGAAACGATTGTCTCTGCAAATCTCAAAATTTAAAGGGAACAGAGGTGTCTAAGAATAAAAAAGACAGTACAATTCTTCATGAACGCACGTGTATTAAATTAGACGCGTAAATGTCGCATGAAAGGTTAGAAAATTCTATTCCATGTTAGTAAAAAACCCACCTTTACAACGGCACACGCGAGAAACAAGCGGCTACAAGTCGATAAGTAGAGAATGTCATAAAAGCGAGTCAGTTTGTGGGATATCGCTTCGTGACAGACAAAGATAGAGGTAGTGAACTAGACTTTAATTTAATATAACTTGTACTGGCAATCTTTGAGAGTTGAGATACAATTAGTGATACATATGGATTTATGAATTTGCAAAAGAGTCGAACACTTTGTGTGGTGCTTGACGGTATCAATTGTGACCTATATTCTAAAAATAGATCTATTTCCAAGGGATAAATCGGTGACTGTTGTTTAAAACAGAACTGTATAGAACTATTTATAACTGCAAGTTTGCCTGAATATTCTTTTATTTGATGCTATGAACAAATAATTGTATAACTTTTTTCTAAATAAACGATAAAATGAAGGTCTTTGTTCTATTAATGGCCTTAATCTACTTATTTGCTGTAATGAAAATTCTATCCTATTTGTACCCTATGATTTCGCAGTATTTCCTAGCCTAACAAGGGTGCCTCCAACTTAGCCTTTTTAAAGGCTATTCTTGTTATCTTTGTTTGGAAAGTCCCCCCCTGTCAATTAAAGATTCAATTGAATCAATGGAATTTGTTTTCAGATGTTGATCAAGCAGTATTTCAGAAGAATTTAAAACTTGCAATAAAAAGACAAAACAGTGCTCAAGAGGTAAGCTTCTTTTGTCTTGAATTTGACTAAGAGAATATCATACATTTAATAGATATTGGTAGTTTTTATTACCTTGATGGATGTCATGACATTTATTTATATTTTTGATCAGAAGAGAAAAGATTTGTGTCTTTTTACTTGCACCTTGAAGGATAGGAAATTTATTAAAAGAATTAAACTTAATATAAAACAATGTTTACATTTTTTTAGACAGTGGAAGAATTTCTTGAAGGTTTTCAAAGCTACACTGAAGATCTCCATAGGTAAGTGTAGACAAATCTTCTAAAATTGTAGCTTTCTACCAGAATCTTTGAAAATAATGTTTGATAGATACAAGAAATATTCCATAAATGTTTATAATCGAATTTAGACTTGAAGAAGTCTCTCAAAGCATGTTATATTAAACTAGCATATTATATAATTCCCACAAAGATGTAACTTCATTCAACTTTATGAGGTGATCTACCAAAATGAATAGCTCGACTTCGTCCAAAAAGATAACATCTGCATGCCTGCAAAACTTTTGATATTTATTAAATGTTGTAGACTCCATAAAAGCCTGATGGCATCTGTGACATCACAAGAGTGTGACAGGTATGTAAAAAATCTAACTTATGATAAAATAATCTTTAAGGTTCCAAAAGGGAAATTTGTTATTTTTACTGCACAAAATAAGTTAGGGATGTTGTAAATTTTATGATTAATATTTCATCAGGTGATCAATGTAAAATTTTGTCACTATTACTAATTTTACAAATATTCTATAATTATTTGTATCTAGTTTATTATATCAATTCTCCAGGATTAAGATGATAACTCATACAAGTTATGTCATCAATCAAAACAACATTTTTAATACAAATTATCATGAAATATTTAAGAATTGTTCAATATGCACAGTACAGTACTACTGTTTCAGTGCCCGTTATGCTGTGCAAGACAGCCTGGTCCGAATATTGCTGGGCATCGATGTTCTACAGGTGAAACAATTCTACCCTTATGATCTTTCATTGAATTACATATTGATTAGGTATTTTAAAAAAACATTCTTTGCAGAAACCAAAGGAACTCTTCACATTAATATAAAAATATTTCGATAAGTCCTTAAGTAAGATGTCTACAACCATCTATAAAATTGTCTTTATTTCCATCTTTACAAAATGTTTAAATACTGAGTTGGCACATAAAATTTTTCAAGCTTTTCATGATAATGGAAGACTTGAATTTTACCAAATTACTAAAGATGTTCGTACACAAAATGTGTTTAAAAATTCATATTTTATAGCAAAATTTGACCTAAGCAAAATATTTCAAGACTTTAAAGTTCCCTATTTCAAATTTGCAGAAACTAGAATAGTACTTAAATGTCTGTCACTGGAAAACATAGAGTATTGTGACAGGCGTTTCCTTTAAAACATATTCTACATGATTTCGATGGTATAAGTCTGAATAGTGCTGTATCTTTGACATGTGGAATCTCTTTCAGGCGAAATTGATGAATGCGCTGCTGGAACGTCTCCCGCTCTTTATGGATGACGATGAGTATGGAGACTTTATTTATTTAAATAATTTGTTTAAAAAGTTCATATTCAGAAAAAAAGTGAATTTTGACTTGTGCTTTCACAAATAAGATTGTTGTTTACAGAGAAATGAATTGTGTCAGATGTTAGTCTTTGTTTTTTTTCATGTATAAATAATTTAAATAATATAATAATTTTACTTGTTTCCTGTAAATTGAAGAAATACAAGAGATTGTTAACTGACATGTGTTTAAAACATTATATTGCAGTTCTATATTTGAGGATGGAGAGAAAATATTTATACCACGTGTCTTGTTGAGTCAGTTCAGATGGCTTGATCGAATTGTCAACTGTAAGGTAACCCCAAACATAACTAGTATCATGAATTTCATGTGTGCATATAGCAATCAATTGTCTAATCTGAGTTTTTACAAGAGGTAATATTGATATTAACATTGCTGAAGTGATTGACGCAAGAGAAGTGGTCTATTTGGTTGCTATTTTGACACAATTTAAATGGAATTCAATAAGTAATTAGGAAAGTTTACTATGAGAATTTGATATAACTTTTACATCTACATTTTTTTGTAGCTCTTGGTCCTATAAAGGTAATACAAAATACACTTTGTAAATCATTCTTTTTGATTACTATAATTTCTAAATGGATTATATTTTATCCAAACAGGAACTAACCACCAAAATGTTGGAAATGATTGACATCAGCTCAACAGAGATTCAAAGGGAGATAATCCTGTGTTTACCAGAGGTGGTGGAAGACACAGAACATGGGGAGGTTGCTATAGCTCTCAGGTAAATTTTTGCAAATTAAAAACTTCATTTGAATTTAATTCAAGTTGAAATTGGCATAATGCACATGAGATAGTGTTTTGGATTATCTTCATAGAATTTTAGATGCATATAGATATGATGATGTTCACTTAATGTTATAGTCATATGTTTTTTGTAAAAGATTTCAGTTAGATTTCCAAGGTTTAACAAAATTGGGATCTAAAAAAGATTAAGTTTTATGAACTTGCATCATGTCACCTATCTTTTGTAGCTACAAATGGCTAAAATATTGCCTTATTACAGTCATTCTGTTTTATCAGTGTAATTTTACTCCTTTTTACCCTCATATCTATCAGGCCAAATGCCTTGTATCCTAATATCATCTAACCAGCCAATAAACTGACTTTGTTGAGCTTCACTCATATTTTTTGTACAAACTTTAACATAGGAATTGCAATATTTCAAACACAAAACAAGCATCAGTTGTGTTGTATACCAGGGAAATTTTGCTGCAAGGAAACCAAATGACGGTGCCGGTGCTGGACGCTCTGTCGAACCTGACCCTGAAGCCTGAACTCTTGACGGAGGTGAGAAGGAGAATTGTTGTTGTCTACGTCTCATTTTATGACCATAGCCAGTGTTAATCAACAGATTTCTATAAATTATATATTATGTATTATAACAATGATTTAAGCATTTTGAAAACAGAAAACAGTTGTTCATGACGACACCATAGAAAGCTCAGGCTAGGGAAGCAATCTGTTTTGAATGAAAACAGTCCATTGTGTACTTGATAGATGATTACACCAAAAAGTCTGACAATTATTGCTTTACCCTCATTTCATTATAATTTAAAATTCTGATTGTTTCAGGGATTGGGAAAGGTAGGGGCCATTGGCCATTGGATGAATAATTGCCAAATAAATTATAAATGCTACTGTCGCTACAAAGGAGAATGGCCCATTCAAGATTCAGAAAATGAAATAAATAACCGCCATTAGCAAAGCTGTCTTTCCCAATGCCTGCTGTTTAAGAATCTTACGACACTTTTTATCAATTAGTAATCTCTTTAGCAGTTGAAGATGACATGTTGTTTTGTGCCAGGTAAGAGGGTCAGTTCTACAGACTCTGGACTCTGTAGAGTTAGAGAATCTTCCCGTGGTCATCAAGTTCCTCCTGCAGACCGTCACATCACAGGACTCCCTTGAGGTAGGTTGTCATATCTTTTGCTGTAACTGATATCTAGAATAATTTATTACAATTCTGATGTTTTTAACATCTTGGTGGTTGCTTGCTGTGATGTTTGCTGTCAACAGTGACTGTATCTGTCATGGAAGATTTCATTCTCCTGCTGCCCTGAATATATATGATATTAGTTTTTAATTCTAAATTTCTTATTTCAAAGCTGGAAATTTGATGGTTTTATTGTTAAAGCTTAAACCTGAAAATATGTCCAATCATTGAAACACATCATTCAATACTTACTTATATTAACTACAAACCAAAAAAAGTATATTCCACAAATTTTTTTGAATCCTGAACCACAAAGAAAACCTTGAAAATATCCTGTAACAGTGTACTTTGGACAATCTGATAAAAGATACAGCTACTTTAAGACAAAATTTGTTGTGAAATAGAAATATCTCTTGTATTCATATCAGGGGTGATTAAATTGGTAATTCATTGGTTACTAATGGCGAACTATCTCTGACTTTATCAAAAACATGTATACCACGAGTCATGTTTTGTGTCTTCTTAACAACCATCAAGTAGTTGACTTCTTGTCCCTGCCACCAGACGTGTAGCTTATAACTTCTGCTTATGTAAATTTCTTTAGGATTCAACCTAACTGATTTTCTGACATTTTCGTGAACTGTTTTGCCTACCAGGTTGTGGGTGAGATCAGAGCGAGTCTGGACTTCAAACCATCGGCTGTTGAGAAGACTAAGAGTAGTAAGAGAGAAGCAAGGAGGTGAGAGGCAGTTCAGAACAATAATTGTGTACAGTCCAGAGCCCCAGATATGTTGTATCTGTGTGTTATACCAGAAGAAAAATCTTAAGAAACAAAGAGGATAGAGGCAGTACAGAACAAGAAGGAAATACAGTTGTTAATTGTTGATTGAACTTTTGCTGAGCAATGATGAATCATTACAGATCAATTTATTATGTACCAAAAACAATGACAGGACTGTAAAAGACAGATTGCTCATCAAGTGGTTACTTAAAGAGTTCTGACTGAAGATAATAAAAAGAACAGGGTTATAAATGTCTCAGGTGGCGTAAGGACAACAGCAAGGTACCCTCACAAAATTACAGATCCTGAGTTGCGTTGAATTTAGATTTATAATAAAAAGTCCTGACACACTTCACAGTGGATGCAGGTATTTTCATATCTTGTCATCTCTCTAGCATAGTGTAACCTATGTCTATTCCGTTTTATGATCAACTCTTATTCATTTTGACTGTAAATATCTTGGACAAAATTTACATTTCATGAATGATAAACATTTCAGCATTCTATAGTTTAAATTTCATTGATTTCTGAATATAGATAACGCCTCAGTGACCTTTATCTTGTGAATACACAAAATGTTATGAAAATGCAAAGCGTCAACTGCCGGGCATTCAGAGGGTTAAAATTTTCAGGGGTGGTGTACAATTTTCATAAGTGTAGAATTTATGTTCATTTTGCAACATTTTGTGCTTTCTTCTAGAAAATCCGACAGCAATGAAGAGAAAGGAAATGAAGCTCTCACGTTGGATGCTATCAAATCTGGAATAAGGTTCCAGAAAACAGTAGCCGAAGCTTGGATAAAGGTACATCCTGTCTTGTTTAATATTTAAGCGGTTACAACCTTTTGTTACTGATTAAAACTGAGAACCGAAATGACACACTCTTGCAATGAAGAAGTTGTGAATCAATTGAACATGTTTCTCATCCATCATACAAACGTTGAAACGCCTCTCAAAGAAACATGTATGATGTTCTTTGCTTCTAACTGATTATCTAATTTAGAGAAAAATATATTTCTCCCCATTGTTTATTTTGAATTCAAAGTTTCAACACTCACAAAGTAGCTAACAAGCTTAGTGCTGTATCATTCCCTAAATCTGGTTTGCAGGAGTCTTGACAAAAATAAAGAGAATATTTCTGCTTTTGATACACAGAATCAGAATAATTCTGCAAATATCATATAAAGGGTTTATTTTTTAACTGTTTCAGGCGATAGACAGTTTGAAGAACCCTGCAGACCACAAAGTGATTGATATCTTTGTGTTACTGATTCTTCACCAAACCAATCGCAAGAAGCCAGTCGAGAGTTTGTTCCGTAACAAGATCCGCTCGGGTGCTTTCACAGAAGTTCTGCTCAAATCAGCCTTCTCAGATCATTCCCAGGTGAAATACAACTCCTTTGATATTCGCTCTTATAATGTTCATATCTTATATTTTTTTCCTTGCTGTATAACACTATTACCTTTGATATTTACTTTTAACCTACCTCATGTAAGAATGCTGATCTCTGATTGGTCCACGTGACCCTAAACAAATATCCATATACACCGTTACTGAGGGATGATAAATCCCTTATACCCAACTACATGAGTAAAGCATGCTGCCACGTCAATCAATCAAAGTCACGTGATCAGGTCATAGGTGTTGTTCATTCTGTTTGTCTTTTTAATAATACATTAAGACATTCGGTAAGATAAATTCGTTATAAAATTCCGTCAAGGGTGACATAGGGATATATTATTCCCTTGAAAGGTTTTATGCAACTCGCGTTCCGCTCGTTGCATAAAACCTTTCGCTGGAATAATATATCCCTATGTCACCCTTGACGGAATGTTGTAACTTATAAAATCTCTCTCGAATTTGCAGCTCTTTGTATTAAGTTCACAATATTGAAAATATTTTGGGACTAATACATCTTAGGAATGTTTTTATATGTTTAATATCATAAATATTCCCTTTAAATTGTGATGACCCTTACCTTTAACAAATATGTTTAAAGACTGAAATAAGAAAATATGCATTGTGCATATGTGTTTCTCCCTTCAACTGTCTGCCTATATTTTATGAGCACTTCACTGTGTCTACGTAAATTCTGTTGAAAATCAACCTGTGATTTTTTATGCAAACAAACGTACAACCAGGTGAACCGAAATATTTATAAAGATTTTCAAACAAACTGAAAATTCTTCAACTGTCCTTCTTAAGGAATGAAAGTACAAATAGAAAGTTTTCATTTCGATCATTTGTTTGCAGAGCTTTTTTGTGAATTACGTAAATTTAACATGGTTTCATAATTTCCAGATCCTACGAGAGTACTTCCCGTCCATCTTGTCACTTGCGGAGGCTCTCCTAAGGTCTCCTGAACCAGGAATCTCCTACTTCGCCTGTGCCATGTATAAACACACCTTCGCCACCTTCGATAGCTTCTGTAAACAGGTATGTACCCTTCATTGCAACTTAATTATACACAATGACTGTGAAATAATAAGGAGAAGCGTTCGGTTTTCATTTATAATTACTCGCTATCAATAACATGTATCTGATTTTCAAACACAGTAGGTTTATCTTCATTCTACCATGACCATTTTCAAACATGAGTCTTTTACATCGGATGTTGACTATGCAGTGGCATCATTGTATTTGCAAATTTGGACTTGGCAGTGAAGGTGTAAGGTTGTTATGAAGATAATCGTTCATGCTTCTTTTGATGCAAGAATCATATAAACAACATAAATAACAGATTTGCTGTAAAATTCGGGTAGGTACAAGGCGGCTGATGCAGCAGAACACTTCTCAACAGTTGTAGCAAATTAGAAACAGACGGTAAATTCACTTGATTTGACGTCACATTTTCATGGTAGAACAACGAATATCTATTTCAGTGGCGCTTAATATCGTACTCAGAGGACCCTTAGTGAAGTTTGAAGTTGGTGGATGACAAGAATATTATGAGCAGTTCTTATTGCACAATAAGTTTGATTTTGAGTTCTCACTAATGAGAAACAAGATTGATGTCCTTCTTGAAGAAGACTGGAAAAATGTTGATTTTATGTTTATGTGATGTATAATATGATACTCTGTCTTTTGTTCATTATTTATTGGCAATAATAAATTATTATGTGGCTTAATAAATGTTGTCGTATAGTCAAGGGGAACTTTGTTCATCCTAGACAATGAGTTGATGTAACAGTGTTTTATTCCAGGAAATTGTAGGAAATCTGGTTACACACATTGGAAGTGGGTTTGCAAGTGAGATTGATGCAAGCTTGGATATTCTATCAGATCTTGTGAACCAACATCTCTCTAGCATGGCGCCATTCGCCATCTTTGTAAAGGTAAACTTGCATATTTTTTAAAGTCGACAGGATAGAACTTTTTACTCTTTTGCTTTCTTTCTGTTTTTTAATTGTAAATGTGATAAGAGCTGGGATTTCACAAAGAAATTAGGACAGAATGGAGAAGTTGATACAATAGTTACTTTAAGATGACATCACTATCAGGCTTTGATAGTGACTAAAACAGTTTAAGATGATATGAAATAATTCCCAACTGATAACCTGGTACATCTTTCTATATATATATATATATATATATATATATATTTCTCTCCAGGGTGTGTTGGACTACCTTGACAATCTGTCGATGACACAGATCCGTAAACTCTACTCTATGTTGAGTCGGCTAGCGTTTAATGACTCCGAGGATCGCGGGGGGATACAAGACGACCTTCACATCATCATCAGAAAACAGCTCTACAACAGCAGCATGAAGTGAGTACACTTATAGACGGTGAATTTATTGGTTCCATTTTTTTTTTATCAATTTATATACCAAACTCAGAGAAACTTAAACTCCTTAAATATTAATTGACTTTTGGAAGTACTTATCCAACACCTATCAAATATTTGTACCTGATGTATAATTCATCTTGGTTTCTGAAATAAACCTTTCTTTGTTTTTCTCATATTGTTTGTTCTTGCGCCTTCTTCAGCTTGTCAACACCCTGCTACATCAACTTATTTGAATACACAATATGCCGAGCCCTTAAATACCCTTGTATCTCTTTATATGGAACCAGCCAATGACATGACTCGTATCTGGTAACAGCAAATCTGCTGATGTAACAGTTTGGCTTGATAAGGAATTAAATATAATTATTACCTATGAAGGCAAACATATCGGGGTTTATATTTTTGATACGATGCCCTAGGGCAAAATATCACTTTTCCATTGTGACGTCACGTCAATAACAGTGCTTTGATGGCACGTTTCACCTATGACGTAGTGTTCCAAATCCGCCTATGCCTTTGCTTGGATGTTGTTTTTAATTAGTTTCTTTGATTTCTCGACTTCGGTAATAAATAGAATATCATATTCGTATTCATGACATACTATGTTAACGACACTCGTGCCTTAACATCAGTATAACCCTCGCTCTCGTTTGAGAAATACAGACAATATTTGAGAATTTGAGAACAATATTAAGCACTCGTGTCGTAAACATAGTATGTCATGGACACTCATTTAATATCCTCTATGTCTTTCATCTGAAAAAGAGTCAAAAGTAGGCATGAGTTGTATTTCATAAAAGAAAATATCTGAGTAACCGAGTTCTTGATTTGTTTCAGGTACAAACGTATGGGTGTGATTGGTGCCATCATGGTCGTGGGATGCATCGGTTACGTCAGGTATTTATTCTTTGAAAAGGCTTTATGAAATGTTCATGAAATTTATAGATAATGTTACACATCTTTGCTTTTTCCTCCTAAAGTCCTCATGAAAAAGAGAATATGAAAAGATCATTTGAAGTTGATAAAAGTAACCCAATTGAATATCCAATGAGCCATGTGATATTGAAATTTGTTTCATATTTCAATGTGGTCGAATGTGGTCATTGTCAAATAATGCAATGAGAAAGTTTAATCACAATGTTGTCGTTTAATATTTTTTGACGACTCTTGATTTTTAATGCTTCTAAATTGTGATCTTTTTTACAAGGCAGACAACTTTTTGGTTAAAATGATTTAAAACAATGCTACAATCCTTCTGCAATTCAATTTATTTCAGTCCTGATGACAAGGAGAAGACAATAAGTTCAGACAAATTCACACAGGTGGTAAACCTGTTACAACTGGTTCGAACCAGCAGCAACGGGAGTCCCGAGACAACCAGTTTGTTCATGGACGAACTTTCTCTCGTCATCAGCAAAGGAGATCTCGCCATCAAAGTTGTGGTATGGAGTTTTTGATTAAATCACAAGTTTGCCATCAAATTGAGAAGACACAGATCCAGTTGGTGATAAACTTCTTAATTGTTTATTGGCAAAAATGTTAAGGGACCTGTGTTTGAATTTTGAAACTTTGAAATAAAGAAGTTTATCATTCATAAGATAAGTGCCTTCTTAAAAAAACAAATTTTACAAAATACCTCTAACATTGTAACTAGGAAATTATTTGTCAAACCTAAGTTATTAAACCACTTATGTAAAGAAATAAAGAATGATAAAAACATGGTTGTTAACATGTTTAATGAAGTAAATTCGCAACAAGGGCATGCATGTGGATTGGTATTATGTCAGAATTTGTCAACACAATTCGTGAATGTTTTTCTTACTCAAGGAATGGACCTCGGAGAACATGATTGCAGCCTTCCAAGATGATTTTGTGGTTGATGTGGAGGAGAGTGTGCTTGAAAGGCAAGTGCTTGTGATGCCTCTGTACACATGATTCCAAATATATGTTTTGCATTTAAACGCTCAAGGTATAAATACAGATTTTATACCAAGTTTTTGCATTTAAAATGAAAAACCTTCTTTGGAACAGTTAATTTGGTTCATGATGTAAGCGACCTTAATTTTGTTGGGGTCATTTTGCCTTTCTTGTGTCTTTTCCCACATCTTTTGTTCTTATTTTACCCCTGTCCACTTCTTTTTGGATGTATTTTATACACATGATGAAAGACTGAAAAACTGTTGAAACATGGAATTCAATCGCACTCACTCTCTTGACTTATGTGAATATGTTTACATCTTGTATATGAAAGCCTATAGCTGGTGATATAACAGTTTAATGTGTTTAAAATGCACTTCCTTTTATCCAGGGAGTCGCTGGTGCCAGTTCAGGATCTCTACGGACTGAACGAAGAAGCAGAGAGCTCCATAGCCATAAACCTTCTCCCTCTCGTCATTGCCAACTCCAACAAGAAGAAACACAAGGATACAAGCAGGTACATTTCGAGCGTTACCTACAGCTTGCTGGACAGAGATGTTCCTTTATCAACCATACTTCATACAACTGTTTAAAGTCTGATGGTCTACAAAATTTTGCCTTGAAAAAGGCCTGGGCCTAGATTTTCAAAGCTCTCTTAGTGCTAAGATAGTCGTAAGTCAATGCTTATGCATGGCACTTACGACTATCTTAGCACTAAGAGAGCTTCGAAAATCAAGGCCCTGGATTGGTTTTCTTATGTAACTGTTTACGTTCATCAATCTTAAGGAAAATTGAAAGATTGATGAACTGTTTGACAAGTTTTCCTCTCATTTGGATCCAGAAAGTTTGTCCCAACATTGTAAGAAAATTTGTAAAAACCTGTGCTCTAAATCATCCATTTTTAGCGTCTTGATAATGCTACGACAATTATAAGTCCTATGCACTATTACAGACTCGGTGGCAAATTGGAGAATGAGGGTTCATGGGGAGGGGATTGTAAGTTTCATAGGGTTCAAGTATACAAATATATACACCAACAGAGTCAGTTTCCTGGTTTTCAGTATCCTGGTTTTCAGTATCCAGGTATTACATAAGCTTTTGCCTTTCATGATAATTCTGGCAGAAAACTATGTTGCTTGATAATAATGACTAATTTTTGCCTAGAAAAGTCTTTAGAAAGCCACAATTATAATTCCTATGCACTTGAACAGATTCAGTTACAGATTTGAAGGTAAGTGTTAGTTGGGAGGGGATTGTAAGTTTCATCTTCTGGCAGAAAGATCTGCATCACAACTCTTATATTGCTTGATAATATGATGTTCATCTCCCAGCGAGCCTAATCTGATGTGTTTGGCGCCTCATTTCCGCCTCCTTCATATTTCCGAGAAAGAACAAAATGGAGGTGATCTGGAAGGGATTGATGCTCTACTGGGTGAGCTTTGCTTTGTTGATTAATTTTATCAATAATGATAAGGATACTTATGTTTCGCTGGACTCCACACCACAAAGGGGAGTGCTCAAGGCACCACACATATAATAGAAAATTCATTGTTAAATAATTATGATTTCAATTATATATACAGAAGTAAAATTAAGTCTAAATATTAAGTGTTGGTAATATTATCGCTCTCCAGAAATTCAAACAACCTCTGTTCTTACAGTAACTGACTGCAGGCAAAATGTCTCAAATATCTCCAGTGACTTAGGTAATTTTGGGTAAGGAATATTTTGTTTGTAGTAGACAGGACTCTTATGTTTTGGTCAAGCTGCCTTCAGTCTGTAAAGTTATTGCTATCACATTTGACTGTACATCTAGTGACATTTCCATCTTAAAAAAGCAACCACTGAAAACATCATTTGATTGTCATTTACAAAGGTTGTTTTTCAGTTGACGTTACCAATATTTGTCATAGTTTAGTATTTTGTCGCAATTATGCCCATGATAGTTCATTTCTTACTTGATACCAGGTTGCCCTATGTACACGGTGAAGACGGAAGTGTTTGACAAGTATGAGTGTCTGTCTGTCAAGGAAAAAGGGGTCATATGTACCACTCTCTTCCATGGCATCAACTGGTTCATCGAGGTAAGTTCAGTCATTTACAAACTTTTAACATACTTAACAATTATGCTTGTGTATGATTTAAAAACACCAGTGTTGGGTCAACTTATAGGTTCTTATCTTTCAAATCAAAGGCTGTAAAAACAACTTCAGAGTTGACCCAATTATCATAAGAGATTCAACATCTTTAATCTGTAATCAAATGTAAATAATTTTCTGTTGAAAGTTCCTGACTGAAGTTAAGTTAAGTCAAGTTAAGTGTTGAATTTGTGAACTTGATACTTGAGTCTGCAGTTCAAACACTGCCTTTTAGACAACTAATAGATGGATACATATTAAATAGAGGATATCTGTCTTTCCTTGATTAATACCGTGTTTCTCTCATCAAGTGAGGTAGAGAAAAAGATATTTCACAAGTGGCATCTGAAATATTGACATACCTATGTAGAAATAAACATGATACTTGTAAACAGGTATATACTATTCATTTTTTGACTGTATATCTGTGTCTTATGTTGAAATTTACTTGTACCTTATATCTAAAAATGTAAGATAGCTGATACTAGAATTCAAAGTGACTTCATAACATTGATCTGATGACGTCACATAAGTGGCAAACTTATTAACGCAGTGGAATAGAGTGATAACTGATCATTGCCACTGTTGCCAGATAGAAGGTTTATTTCATTGACAGAACAGAGTATCTCAAAGCTAAAGTTTTATCAAAAGTAGATTATACAGAGTAGTAAAGTGGGGATGATATAAGCGAGTAAGAGAAAACAATCAAATGTGGTTATGATAACTTGAAACATATATTGTTTTTTTCTTTTAACTTTTAATAAGTTGATTGTGTATAGAATATGGCTTTATACTTGGTATAAACTATCCTTTCTTGTTGTTTTAATACATTTTCAACTTTCAATAACATTTTGGATCTCATGGATTTATAAAGCAATAGGGAACAAGTCTTTTACTGCAGTCTTTCACAAATAATTAAAAAGCCATCCATGTTCAGCAAATATTTTTATTGAATCAATTTATCACTTCAGGTGGTCAACTGTTTTGCCACTCAAACAAACCCAGAGATGAAAGGGAAGGTTATCATGCGGCTACAGAATTTGACTGAACTGCAGAAAATACTTGAGAAATGTCTTGCTGGTTGGTCTTCAACTGTCTTAATTAAGAATTAACTTCAGCACTTCGAATCCCTGAATGTGACTTTGTTTTTAACCATGATATATTTCAAGGAAATTTATGTCATGCTTCATTTTAAGGCATGCCTAAAAATTATTCTTAGCATAAATATTGAAAAAATTTCAAAACTTTGATAAGGGCAAGAATATTATTTTGTGTTGAAAATAACAAAATATTTTAGCCCTCACTGTAGGTAGATATGTTTTAAGAGGAAGGTTGTGTAAAAATAATGCGCTAATCATTGCTATTTTCATTGTAAAGCTTTTGTTGCTAATGAGTTGATAACTGTATAGATAAGTGTTGTTCTATTCTTTCAGCGACACCAGGTTTCGTTCCTCCAAAAGCCAATTTTGATGTCGAGGAGAGTGACATAGCTCCCTCTGGTGTCAGTTCTGGTGGAGCAGATGGCAAGAAGAAGGGGAGGAAACCTGGCAAAAAGTGGGCTTTTTGTCATTGTCGAATTTTTTTTGAAGTTTTTAGAATACAGATAGTTGTGTGATTATCTTTTCCTTGTGTTGTAGCCTTTCTCCCTGTAATAACACTAGCAGTCGCGATTTGAGTGAAATAATCTTGAAAGCGGTGTTAAACACCAACTCACTCTTTTCCTTGTCAGTCATGTGCAACCCTGAGCACTGCATTTAACCAATCTCATTAAAAAATTACTTGAATTTTGCTACAGCTACACGGCTAGATCTTATTTAAATTAGATTGTTTATTCAACTTACTGAGTGAAGCTTAAGAAAGCAAAAAACTGTTCAGCTTGGTTGAATCTACTTTGGAAATCTTTCCGTGAATCTGAATTGGTACCAATGATTTTTTCATGTGCAGAAAACAAGCGAACAAGGAAAACATAGGAACTGATTCGGATGAGAATAGCAAAGATTCATCACAGTTGGTGAGTTGGTACATTGACTGCAGTCAGTTGAGTTAAGTTCCACCAACATTTTCTAAAATGTTCATTAAAGTAAAATAAAGTTGGTGAAACAAATCAAACAAAAATTGGATTTTTGTATTGGTGTGAGTTAAGTGAAAAATCAAGTTTTAATCAGTTTTGCTGCAATTACAGATTTTAACTCAATTTCATTGATAGCTGTATTATTAAAATATTTTTTAATACAGTTAAATTCCACAATGCAAATGGCAACAGTATTAACAAAGAACACACAAAGAGGAGTGATAATTCGCTCACTCAACTCATTGAAGATGTTAATTGACATCGACTGTCTTTTGTCATTGAAATGTTACCATCATGCCATTGTAACCATGGCTACATAGAATTGTTTCCTGCTATGAATGTTGACAATTCTAATCCCCCAGGAGAGTCAGAAGGAGACGGGAGGGACCCAGATGTTTAAGAGGAGCAAGAATTCACTAACTCAACTCATTTAGGATGTCATTGACAGCGACTGTCTTTTGTCATTGAAATGTTACCATCATGCCATTATAACCATGGTAACATAGAATTGTTACCTGTGATTTATGTTGACAATTCTAACCCCCCAGGAGAGTCAGAAGGAGACGGGAGGGACCCAGATGAAGGGCGAGGGAGACAAGGAGGAGAAGACTGTCAGTCTCGCTGGTTACACCCAGTACTTCAGGTGAGAATTCATCAAGATATACTGTAAAATCATTATATTTCGCGGGGCTTTAATTTTTGCGCAAAGCCATAATGCGTGAATAATAAGACATCGCCAAATATTATGGTAATGAACGTGAAGAAAAACAATAACAGACAAATAAATTGGTTGACACATTTTATTACTCACAGGATTGTTTGGTTCGTTCATTAATGACCAGTCACTAATTAGAGCTCTCATAAGTGTGTACGCCGATATGCATGTGTTTGTTGTGCAAACACAGTCATCACAAGTCATGCTCTCGGTTTGATGGGCTTTGTAGACATCCAAAATGCACAGAGCTTTCTGGTCATCTGATAGGCCAAGCTTGTCACATGTCGAGGTCACATACGGATCAATGACTTTGTCAACAAAACGTAACATGGACAAAGCAATGACATGAGAAGTGACCGGTAATTACTACTAGTATCAATGAAATCTTTTCTGCACGGTGCAAGTAGTTTTGCTAACCAAATTTTTGCTATTGCTTAGTGGATATGAGCGACAATTAAACCCCGCGAATCAGTCATTTTTTATGTTTGCGCGAAAATAACACTCCGCGAAAAAAAATATTTTACAGTAGTACATATGTGCACGGGACAGGAGGGAAGGTGTCAAAAGTTTCACATGACAATAAAAACAGCAATAGAACATTAGTCCAAATGACAACAAGAAATGAAGGGTCCCAACCCCTTGTCAACATTTCAGTGTTGTCTTTTTTAGATGGATTCAGCTAATTGGAGAGGGGGTCATAATTCTCGCTAGATACACTAGGACCATTTTTTAGACACAATGGCTTGCATTTAAGAATAAACTATAACCTTAATATGTCCGGTAGATATTTTTACAAATGACTTATAGTTGGATTACCTGTCTTCTGATTGTAAGTAATCCATAGAGATGTGCATTATCTGTACAACAGTTTTGCATTGTATTTACAAGATGTTTGTGTGTGTCAATACCTTTAAGTTTTGGGAAGGGTTAGTGGGTAAATAGAAGAAACCTCAGTTTAATCTATTAAAGTTTCTGCATATTGAGAGGGAGGTGATGTAGGGCTAGAGATGAAGATCTAGGAGAGCATCTGTTCAATACCTGATATTGGGAACTGTTCAAATTGGATGGCAAAGCTCATTATTTCTATATTTGCTAGTGAAGGTTTAAAGAGTTAAATTATTATGTAAAGATTTAATGCCGCTATTGAATGAAGCCATGTATATATATGTATCATATGTAATGTAAGCTATCCCCCATGTTGCAGAGAGATAGACGTGAGTGTGTTTAGTATCCTCAACACTGGTCTCATCACAAAGGCCGCGCTTGACTCGGAGATGAATACAAAGGTTTGTCTCATTTAAATTTCTGAAAGAATTTGGTAATTAAATTAAAATTGTTTAGGTTGGTTTATTTTTTTCAAAGATTTCAAAGACATATTATCTTTATCCTCTTGTAATGATACTCGCTTTAGTGTCACTCTACAGAAACCTTGATGAAGAAACATGATTGCACAAAACTAATGATTTACTGTATTTTCCAAGTTAAAACGACTGGAACCCACCCTACAAGCTTTGTTTAGAATTACAGGACAATTATTTGCAAGGGACACTTATTTGTTCAATATGGTAGCTTAGTTTTTAATTAATAATTAAAGTAACTTATTCTGCACCAAATTCCTTAGGCTACAGTAGAGCTACAGATCCAGCCCCCACAACTGGAGTTCCTTTTATTGGATCTGACCAGGAAGTTGAACCACTCTCTCTTGGCCTCCGCCGCTAAACGCAGAACCTTCCTCAAGGTAATTTTATTTTCATGGTTTGCAGTCATCATTTGTATCTAAATGTTTGTCAGAAGAGGGGATTTAGACATAAATTCAGTTGATAAATAGAATAATTATCAGTGGCTGAATTTCATGAAACATAATGTAGAGGGATAATCAAGACGCGGGAAAGGTAGTGGTTTGCACTAGAAGGTTGATGCCAATGACCAATACATTTTCAAGCATGAACTGAATTTATTTGAATACTCTAAATTTCTGCCCACCAAGACAAGAGGAGACAAGAACATAGGCTTTTCACACCTGGACCAGTACAGCCCTAGTGAAATTGCCTCGAACATGGTTCAGCTCTTACCTGCCCTGTGTGACCACCTGGAGGGGGCGTCGGCATTCTTTCAGGTGAGTTAATTACAGGAGTCACACTGACCTTTCTCACTTATTTGTCATAAAAATATGTTGGTTTCAGGCACTTTTTTTTTAAGACTAGTTGAAATCCGCAAATATGTAGCTAAACTTGATATCATTTCAGATAACCAACAGGGTCAAACTCTTTAGAAGTTAAAAATTACATTTCTTGCGATGGCATGCATGGAATTAAAGATTTGTTCTTAAGATAATAAAGTGGTGAATGTTTTCGTTGAGTTGTTAAACTAATAAGACTGTCTTTATTTCTGAGAATTTCAAGCTGACAAGTAAGCATATTAGTGGAATGGTTTGATGTATTCCAGACTCTAATGTCAGAGAACGATGGTTTGCTAGATGGACCAGGAAGCAACAGTGCGGAGGCGCTGCTAATGGGGTCATGCTTCCGTCTCCTCCTTCAGTCTCTCCTCTCGCTCTTCTCCTGGTGAGTCGCTTGGCTCTTTCCAAGAATTTTTTTGTTTGAAGGTGTGTTTGATATATTTATTCTGCAGGAATAACTGTTTTCTTGGTGATGTTCTAAAATCGACTTTAGTGGTCTGAGACAATAAATGCAGAATGTTTTGTTTATTCTAAGAAGAAGATAAGTTTTTTTGGTGATATCCGAAAAGAAAACAATGACAAAAACAATGGTGTTGTGACATCCCTCATGCTGGTCCTAGCCATTGACCTTTAATTCAGAGCTCAATGATTCACTAAATTGGTTTATTGACCTGTAACTAAACTCTTAAGAAGTGAAAATGGTCAGGCAAGAAGGAAATGAGGCAGCCTTAACTTTCACGATAATTGCAATTACAGACGCTTTTGTCCTGAAAATTTACTGATTACCATTTCTGCTTTGCCTTTGGTATTTCTCTTGATAGTAAACACTTTCTGACAACCTCTTTTTTTAGGAATGGTTTTGGTTTGACTGAGAATCGCCAGCTGTTGAAGAACGGACTGAACGTGCTGACATCAAGGATCAAGACAGGAAGCAGTTCTCAGGCCTCCTTTGCTGATCTTGTCAGGTGAGAAGTGTTAGCTTTACCTGAGTAATAGTAGTACTTAGTTATATTTAAAGGGTGACATACCACATATATATAACGATATACATGGTATTGTAACATGACTTCGTTGTATCCTCGATTCTGATTGGTTGATTCGAAAAAATTACCCTATGTTGAATGACAATGAATGTCTTCAAATTAGCAAAGGCGAATCACCGCGAATTGATACAACATGTTCACCAGTGCCGGCCTGACTCAAGTTTTAATTTTCCAGTTTCTTAGAAAAGTCGTGCCGTACCATGATTTGACAGTTGTCTTTGTCCTTTTTTATGATGTGTCTACCGGTAGATATCGCAAATACACTTTAATATGATTTATTTTTGAAGAACGAAAATATTTTCAACTGGCTTACTTAGTCCAAGTTTGCCGCAAAGTTTCATGCGGCCGCCTTCTTTCGAATGCCGTTCCCATGGTATGACGTCACAAAGGCCAACCGTTTTGACGTCACAATATTTGCGTCGCTGTCACAATGGTTGTGGGCAAGTTCAAGATATTTGTACTCGGGGTTTAACGATATTTTTTCTACGAGCTTTATAATTGTTGATTTCGGTCTCGAATTAAACAAGTTTGTTGTTAGGTCTCGCTGTTATGAATGCCACTATTTGCTAATATCATAACGATGTTTGTAATGTAAATAATGCAGGGAATTCACATTAGTTAGACCTTATATCACCTCTTACAGAAATAGAACAGTCGCAAAGTCCTTTCCACACAAAAATAAGTACGCAAAAACAGAGTTCGCTCTTAAACTTCTAATTACTAACGGTCATGTTACAATATCGATAAATAGTTGCGTTTTTAAAATTTCCGGGATTCATTGTTATTCAGCGCCCGCAAATTTAAGCGTTTAAACCTCCGGCCAACGCCGTCAGTTTTAAACTAAAAAACAAAAAGGATTTGAGTAGCAAACAAGGAAAGTTTGTCATCCCATAACATTGTTATTTTTGGTCCTGGCCAGTCGCATTTTGAAGTTTCCTTTACATTTAAAATAATTATACTTGTACTGTACTGTTTTAATATCAGAAATATATATTGTGAATTTACTTTAAAATGACCAAGTAGATGTTGATGTTACTGATAAAAACTGCTGAAAAGTAACATGAGATCAAATAAACTTTGCTTTGTACATTGCAGAGGAGCTTTCAACTACTGCCAGAATTTTTCTGCGATGGTTCCAAACCTTCCAGTGGGCGTAACCCTACTGAAGTTACTCATGTCACTCTCTGAGAAGGCAGATCTAACAGGGGTTGGCAGTAAAGTTGGTGAGTTGAAATAAGTTGCTGATTATGTTGATAATGGTGTGTTACCTTGAAATGAATTGGAGATTTTAATGAAAAACAACTAATCATTCATCTTAACTGTGAAATTCGGGAATAGACTATAATTAGTAAGTTGCAAATTCTACATTGTTAGCTACTAGTATGACCTTGTAATTGACTGCTAAGATAGTCATTATCTAGAAATGTTGTTTAGTACTCTTTTTGACAGCGATGTGTTTCCTTATAGTTGGAATGTTGGCTTATCATTCAAATATCTAGAAAAGGTAATATACCTTAATGAGAAAAAGATTAGGCACATTTGATTTAGCTTTCACATTCAATATCTTGAAATACATCCTGAAAAAAAACTTTGTCTTGACATGTTTCTGACTTGAACAAGATTTATGTGTTTTCCAAACTTTTTTGTTTATGTAACATTTCTGCTGCTTCAATGACCACAAGAGACGTGTGCATTGTATCATTGTTAGTCCTGGTCTCCTACCCACAGCTGAGCTGGCAGAAGAGTTCCTGAAGCGAGAGTGGTTGGGAGCAGACGGACAGCGAGAGAAGGGAGCCAAGCACAACGAACAGCTCCAGATAGTCATCAAGTGGGTGGAAATACGGAATTAAATTAGACAAACTCAAAATGAATGAACATTCTTTACAAAATGTCATGACTTCTTTCAATACAAGTTTACTCAAAACAAACAGATCTTGAAAATCACTTTTTAAAATTCTTTTAATTTGATTTTTTATATGAATTTATGTCAGTGAAAGAACTGTGCGATCAAATCAGAATTTGACTTAAGCAAGATTCAACTTTTTAAAGAAAAAGGAGACATGGATTTCCTTTAAATAAAAAAAGGAAAAGATTTATAGAGGAAAAGAATCATGGTCATATCATGGTCTTTGGTCTTATGGTAAAATGACCCTATACCGAGTGGCAAAGAAGGAAAGATAATTAACTATCAATGCAAAAACAAACTAGGAGAACAAAACATTATGAATAATTTGCGACTGTTCCAGGACACTGCTGGTTTACTCAGAGGACCCGCTGGATGCTATCGAGGATGTGACGAAGGGGACGAGGGAGCTGATAGAGGCCGACAAGAACGGTTGCTCCAAGACTTACCCATCACTCAACAGGTCTGCTTGTTAGATTTCAATCAATTTGTTTTCAAATAATGTAAAAATCTATGCATTGTGTATTTACTTCATTGATATGGTTGTCACACCTTAAGTTCAAGTTTTGCTCCAAAATACATATTAAAGAGCAATTTATTAAAGGGACAGTACAACCAAACATTTTGAGTGGTAAAACATTATGTTGGGTACTCTCCTGTGAGCAAATATTTTATTCAAAATAACACACTTACAGATATGATTTAAAGATTTGTTGTTTTTTGTTTTTTTATAGCATAAGAGCTCATACTGAGGGTATCAGCTTAGTTTTTTATTTATTTTGATTTTTTTATTTCCTTTTTTAGTTACATTTAGTTATCAGCTTAATTTTACTTAAACAAGAACATTATTTTTCTATGGCATCAACTAGACAAAGTACAACTAGAAATACTTATCATTTTTCTATTTGTTTAGTTAATGTGTATATTTGCCTATTCCAGATTTACTTTCTCCACCTACTACAGAGTGTTGTTCAGTGAACTGGTGGAGATCATTAAGCGTCTTCCAGCAGGGACTTTGAATGAGAACAGAGATGTATGTGAAGTTACTTCAAGTAAATCAGTTTTGGTTTACAGGAGCTTTTCAACAACACTTTTCTGTCTTATTAAAAAATTTCAAACTCAGCATCTATTATGCCATTAAAAAAGTAGGGGGGTTCCATTTCTTGAGCACACTACTAGAAAATGGAAATAAGTAAACCAAATATTTATCAATATCAATGAAACATTTCCACTGAAATTCCACTAAACAATATATATTTTGTTTTATCATTTGCATTTGCATTTGGTAGTTGTATTCGCCAAAAATAGCATAAAAGCCTCTATTTTATGGTGCATGTAAATGGATTATTTATTCATTGATCTGATTTTAATATGATTGAATTTCTTAAATTCATAAAGCTCAAACCGAACTAATATTTACATAGAAAAGTTTTCATATTCCTCAGATGATCTTATGTTTGGGATTGAAAATATCTATTATTAACTGTTCATGATTTATTGAACTTCTCACACATTTGTCCATGTAGGTCAAATTGTAAAATGTTTTTGATATGCTAATTCATTGAACACCCCTTCGCTGCAAATGACCTAACCCTTGGAGAAGTTATACAACAAGCACCTGCTGTGTTTCAGCTGAAGGTGGAGAGACTACTCAGATGGAACTCATCTGTCAGGATACTCCACATCTTCATCAACCTCGTCAAGGTAATATTCTGAAAGTGAGGTATAGTTTCCTTCTGATGAGTCGAGTCTGATGAAGGGAGTCTAACCCTCCAACATGTTACTACAAAAATCTGCTCCTGCTCCTGCCCCTGCCCCTGCCCCTGCTCCTGCTCCTGCCCCTGCTCCTGCTCCTGCTCCTGCCCCTGCCCCTGCCCCTGCCCCTGCCCCTGCCCCTGCCCCTGCCCCTGCTCCTGCTCCTGCTCCTGCTCCTGCTCCTGCCCCTGCCCCTGCCCCTGCCCCTGCCCCTGCCCCTGCCCCTGCCCCTGCTCCTGCTCCTGCTCCTGCTCCTGCTCCTGCTCCTGCTCCTGCAGAGAACTACATAAGTTTTTGACAGTTTCTCTCGAGCCTCTCACTTTGTTCTTAATTGCAAACCCGTATATAATAACCCATGCAATATCTACCAGGCTTTTTTGCTCAGGGCATCAAGTGCTTCTTTTACAAAAAAGTAATTTAAATTGGCAAACGAGCTATGACAACTGTTCCATGCAATGATTTTTATCTTGATTTCATGTTTGGATTTTTTCGTAGACATTCGATGCAAGATCCAATCTTGGCACTTCTCTGAAGGTAAGAAAAAACTCACCACAAAAAAGTACAACAAAAAGATCTAGCTATCATTAGAACGGAATAAAGTTTCCTCTGTAGAAACTGTAACATAATAGTACACACTTGAGAGTAAGAGAATCTACTGAGTTTCTTCTGATATATCAGCACAGCAAAAGTATCTGAGGCTTCTCAAGGATTAATTATCTTCCAAAGTCACTATCAAACGGTGATCAGTAATAAATTGAGTCTCTGACCATATCAGTCTTTTAAAGTTGTGAGGTCATATCATTGACTTCATCAACATTATGACATCAAGACATTGTTATATCATCAATATCGTGAACTAGAATTATTGTTTATAAACAAGATCAAAGAATTCTGAGGTCATTTACTGATGATGCAAAGGTGTCATGATTCTTCACTGCAGATAGCATGTAAACATCCCTTGATTTCACAAGCGATATATTCTGTTCATCAAGTATTTGATGATAAATACCCTCTCCTCTACACAGTACGGACGGATGTTCCTGGAGGTGTTCCTCAGACAGGGCATGCCGCTGCTGGACTGTATGTTCAAGACGGACCAGGACAGTGTCATGAGTCTTCTCAAGAGCTTCCAGATGAGCACTCGCACTCTGCACCACATGTCCAGCCACTCCAAGGTGGGCAGATACATCCATAACTTACTGTGCATTGATGGGCAATAATCTCAATAGTTGTTGTATTTTATTCACAGCCACTCCAAGGTGGGCAAATACATCCATAACTTACTGTGCATTGGTTGGCAATAATCTCAATAGTTACTGTATTTTATTCATCTCAGATATAAAAATAACTCACTCACTCATTTCAGATATTTTGATATTCATGTACTAGGATTTAAGATGAATTATGTTGAGCAAGATCTTTCAAATGAGAACAAGGATGCTTTTTCTTTGACAACACGATGTGTTTATGACAACCCAGGTATTAATGATCAACAGGCTAGATGTTTGACTATAGTTAAATGTTAATCACTCATGTAAAAAAAAATTTAATGTAATGTTTTATCCAGATAATGCGTGACATCTCGCTCACGACCCAAGTGCCGATGATCAAGAGGCTGCTGGAGACATTTGTGTACCGGGTGAAGGCCATGCTGACAATAAACAAGTGCCTCGATGCTTTCTGGATGGGCAACCTGAAGAACAGAGATCTACAGGTACAGCTTGGTACATACCTTGTTACAGGAAGCAGTAGGTTTGACTGAACAGGTACTGCTGGGTACATACCTGTTACAGGAAGCAGTAGGTTTGACTGAACAGGTACTGCTGTGTACACACTTTGATACAGGAAGCAGTAGGTTTGACTGAAGAAGTACGGCTTGGTACACACCTTGTTACAGGAAGCATTAGGTTTGACTGAACAGGTACAGCTTGGTACATACCTTGTTACAGGAAGCAGTAGGTTTGACTGAACAGGTACTGCTGTGTACACACTTTGATACAGGAAGCAGTAGGTTTGACTGAAGAAGTACGGCTTGGTACACACCTTGTTACAGGAAGCATTAGGTTTGACTGAACAGGTACGGCTTGGTACATACCTTGTTACAGGAAGCAGTAGGTTTGACTGAACAGGTACGGCTTGGTACACACCTTGTTTCAGGAAGCAGTAGGTTTGACTGAACAGGTACGGCTTGGTACACACCTTGTTTCAGGAAGCAGTAGGTTTGACTGAACAGGTACTGCTGGGTACACACCTTGTTACAGGAAACAGTAGGTTTGACTGAACAGGTACGGCTTGGTACACACCTTGTTACAGGAAGCAGTAGGTTTGACTGAACAGGTACGGCTTGGTACACACCTTGTTACAGGAAGCAGTAGGTTTGACTGAACAGGTACGGCTTGGTACATACCTTGTTACAGGAAGCAGTAGGTTTGACTGAACAGGTACGGCTTGGTACACACCTTGTTTCAGGAAGCAGTAGGTTTGACTGAACAGGTACGGCTTGGTACATACCTTGTTACAGGAAGCAGTAGGTTTGACTGAACAGGTACGGCTTGGTACATACCTTGTTACAGGAAACAGTAGGTTTGACTGAACAGGTACGGCTTGGTACATACCTTGTTACAGGAAGCAGTAGGTTTGACTGAACAGGTACGGCTTGGTACATACCTTGATACAGGAAGCAGTAGGTTTGACTAAAATAAATACACAAAACTTCCAAACCATAATGGACATAGTTTTAATGATAACATGGAAACTCATTTCTAGTTGTAGAAGAAATTATAAAGAATCAAACAAAAACTATTGGCGGCTATTTTTGTATAAGCACATTTTAATCATTTGAGGTAGGGAAATGGATTTTCAAAGCCTAAATGAACATGGTTGTGACTTTTAAAACTGCTTCTTTTGATTGAAACACATTGTTTTCAATTGGCAGTATTTGTTATAATTCCCCTTTCAATCTAAACTAATGAGCTACTGCCCCTTTAGAATTCAGTTCAGTGAAGCAGAGAGAGCATATGGCAGTATTTCATTTTGTTTTTGGCGGTCAAACTGATTTTGTTTTGTGGGAAAAAATATTCACATTGTAATGTTATTACCAGGGAGAGGAAATTCTGTCCCAGGCATCATCAGTGAACAACAGTGATGATGAAGATGACGATGGACCCGCATTGCCTGATGAAGATGATGAAGAAAGCGAAGTGGTGAGTTGATGGTCAAGACATTTCCAATCCTTGGTCACCCAGGGCCTAACATTCCGATTCTCTTTCCCTGGAAAACCTCTTTAAGAAATTTTGTACTGAAATTACCTGCTCCTTTGTTTTGTTATGAAATCATATCTTAATGAAACTGCCAGATATAAGGAGATGGAAACAGGAGTTGGTAACTCTAAATTTAAAACAGTCTGTTCAGTCCTGCATGCTCAGGAACTTGAATTTGAGTTTTAAGAAAATCTTGCCACCTGATTAGTTTCCACCACGAGCGTGTGAGCTACGAGCTGGAATTGCAAGCAATTTTCGTGAACACAATAAAAAAGCATGTCAAAACTCAGTTTTAGAGTTGCGCAGGTCAAATCAACGTAGCAAATCTCTTTAGCTTACACATAGAAATGACGGGTAATTTCAGTGCAGATGTTTCTAATGAAGTTTAGTATATGTATGGATAGTATCACAATCTTTAATTATTAAAAGACAGCAAGTATTTCCTAGTTTGCAAGGTGTTCAGGGCTTTCTTTAAGTGAAATAATCTTGAAATAAAACTCAAAATCAACTCGCACATTTTTTAACAGGAAATGGATAACCAGAGTGAGGCTGGAAGAGAAAGCAAAGACGGCGATGGGTCGGACAACGAAGGGTCATACAGTGAAGTCTTCTAGAGGCTGGCTGTAAAATGCTAATGGGTTGGACAATAGGGGAGAATGAAGGGGTCGTACTGAGAAGTTGTCTAAAGACCAGCCTGTCATGCCAAATATTCAAAATAAAATCTTGTTTATTCTTTAATATACAAGATTTTTCTTCAAATAATGTCAAACTTGAAATGAAGTCCATCTTAATATTGTACCTTATCATGTCTATGAATTTTATTAATCATTTGAGTTTAATAAGCAAGAAAATCAATATGATGTATATTGAATCTATTATCTAACAGAGCTGAAAAGATAACCTCAGCGTAATGTTAAAAGTCTGAAGTTGTTTTTTATGCTTCTTCAGTCTGTACATTATAAAAGGATACAGTTTTTAGATATGAGTTGTCCTTTGCTTTCTTTGATAATAAGCAAATTCAAGTATAGTCACGCATGTTTATAGAGTTAAAAAGTGCATGCTATTGAGTTTACCAGGTTTATAAGGATAATACATCACCTGTAACAAAATCAAATGTAGTTTAATTGATTCTATCTTTTGTTTCATTTTTGTTGTATGATTATGTGAAATCATTGTTGGTTGTTACGTTTTTTCTTTTTTTTATCAAAGTGAAGATGAAATCATACTGGAACTGGAAACATATGTTTGATATTAATGTTATAGGATAACTTGAGGCTATCCAACTGTGCATGTAGTATTGTTTTTAACGTGAAACAATGTTCCCCTGTTATTTGTAAATTGAAAATACTTTCTTTGCCTCATTTATAACCTATAAATGGAAATCAACATTTTACTTGTCTTTGTTTTTCTTGTGTATAAAAACATGAAGCCATAGTCTCTTGCTCATCATCCGTTGTCAAGTTGATGTTCAAGACTAAGATACATACCTGTTTATGAAAAACATCACTTAATTGTCAAGTATCATAAAGTAGCGCGGTATTATCAGTATATCGCCAAACAAAAACAACAAGGTACAACAAGTACACACTTCTGAACGGCATCAAATCAATAAATTCTTTGTAAAACTACACAAAAAAACCAAAACAGTGTAATTTAACTTAAAGTTGTAAACAAAGTGTGAATGTTCAAAGTGAAAAAAGTGCGTGTGTGTTTAATGTTATAACCAGTTACTTAACTATCTCCCTTTCCAAAAGGGGCCGGATAGCGCAGTGATTAGCGCGTTTGGCTTTGGATCGAATCCCACCAGGGCCTTGGCAACTTGTCTGCAGTAGAGAACTATTCTACACGCATTCAGGTTTGGGTGCAATGCTACACTGAAATTCAGCGCAGTACCACAAGGTGGTTCGCTAGTTCCAGCTGCTTTCAACGCAATGCATAGCCACAATGGTGTTGCGGGCTTTCTCCCTGCACTTATACCAGAAGCTGCGATATAAGTGAAATAAAATTGAAAGCAGCACCAACTCACCTCACCTCACTTCACCCCTTTCAAAAACGGCAAACAGTTGAGCATTGATCGCTGTTATAACCACTGTTATTTAGTCAATAAAGCATAAAAAAACCTTACATTTGAAAAATACCAATAAATTGCAAAATGTTGCAATACGCTTTCCTGTATCCTAGTATATTGCAATGTGGAAATGATGAGCAATACCAGCCGCTACTCGGTGCATTAGACAAGATGTCTTTTAAAAAATTGAAAAAAAAGTCAATTAAACCACATTTCCCCTACATCATGATACAAAATAGAAAACAGATTCTTTCAGAAAATTAGCAGTTAGTGAGTAACTATAATTTGATTCAAGTTCAAAGTCATATCTTTCTCTCTACATCTTGTAGAAATACTCTGTAAGCACTAAATGCAATTTAAAAACAATTAAAACGTTTTAAATCTGGGAAATATTATTTCTCACCAGCATCCTACCTCAATCTTCTGACTCCCTTTTTGTTGTCCACCAATCCAAAATAAACATGAACCAAACCTCTGCAAATACCCAGAGAAGTTGCAAATATATCAGGTTTCTGTCTGTCCCTGGTGACTGTAATCTGATTGCAGTGTTCGTAAAGTGCAGTCTTAAAGAGCCACTCTGTGATTTTCAATACATATTATTCACCTTTGATACAAACCTAAATGGTGATATAAAATCAAAACATCCTAACTTTTCATGTCCCAAAGACATATATATGACAAATACTGATTTTCCATGAAAATCTAAAAACAGCCTTATAAATGCACAGAGGTGCAGATATCACGTCCAATATACATGGATACTAGTTATATAACCTAACAAACACTATCGGCTCCTAACTGCCCTCCTGGCTGTTTTAGATAAGTCTCCAAATTACGTTTGACTATTTGACGCGCACCACTGTCCATTTTTCAATCATAATTGTGACGTTCTACCTTCATATTGTCACTGTACAAAACAAATTAGCTTTAAAATGTTTCTTTTTGGTAACAGTTAATACTTTGTGATCAAATGACACCATTGATTAAGTTTGGCATATATGACTCTCTAACAAAATCCGTCCTACACTCCACATTACTCAGATTTTGTGAACTTGAGGCTCGTTGGAATTCTCAAAACCACATCAATATGATTAAATTAACAATTTTACAAAGCTTTACAAATTGGTTAGCCTTTTATTTGCAGCCCTGCCACACATTATGAACCCCTCACAAACGCTTATTTTGGGTGATAGGTAAATGAATTTACATATCTTTGTCTCAATCCTACAATAATGATATTCTCAAAACTTGAGTCAGTCCAAAAGGTACCACTTCGGATAACCAAGGTGGAAAGTATTTCCCCACTAAATTTCATCTTTAGGGTTGCAGCAGTTTTGGAAGAGAAGTCAATAATGTGAAACGTTTGCAGAAAACGGGCCATGCCAAAATCCCATATGACTTTACTTTCAAGTCTGATGAGATAAAAATAATGCAATTGGCTCTGAAGGTATTCAGGCTGTAAAATATAACGCCATGACCCTTAAGCCATAGTATAATAATACCACATGGCTTAGAAGTATGTACACATTTAATCTTTCTAAGGGTTTTCCTTTTAGAGATTAAAATAACCATGTTAACTTTACCCCATGCAAAAAGTGGTAAAGAAGTAGAAAATCCATAGAACTTTCATTTCGATTCTGGACCAAAAATGATTCATGTTGGTTTGCAAAATCTTACCAGCCAAACTTTCTTCAGATTAGTGTTCATCATCATCATCAATTGTCACTTCACAAAGGGTAGACAACTCATATCTTTTGTTAACATTTGTTTGTGCCAGCAATCAAATGCAATATCTTTTATCGTTGTTTCGTTGAGTGCATATCAACTTTTTCTTTCCAATGCTGGTATGGCTCCTTATCTATTGTTAACAAGTCTTGTTCAAATTGCCAGGGGTTTCTTTTAAAAATTTATCATATCTTGAAAGAATTTTGAAATTATCTCTAAAGATTGTGTCAGACCCGGATCATGTCTTATACATATATGGAGTTTGTTAAGCTTCCTTCAGGCAGAAGATATTTATTACCCCGTTATAAAACCAATAGAGGTATAAAAAATACATTCATTCCTTTCAGCGTTCGTCTGTGAAATGATCTTGTAATGTAATGTCCTTGTTTATGTATCGCATGTATGTTCCTGTATGTTCAAGCTCTGAATTGATACAAACTGAATTCCCTTTGTGGAAATAAACTATTATTATTATTATTAAAATACTTGTTGAACATTTGATCTGTTCCTAGAGTTCCTTCCTCTGTGCTGCACACACATTTCTATAAGAACTGAAGTCTGTTCAGGATGCGGGATCATTGTCAATAGGATAGATGGAAGGATTGTTTCTGTGTTGCAAACTTAAACCATTTGACGTTTTCGAAAGAATTATGGCCCAAGACTTAAGTCAAGAGACATATGCCGGACAGTAGCCAAATGCCATGCCATACTCCCATTGGGCCTGATGAGCTAAAAATCAAAACAGAAGACTAGAGAAAATGTTATCTATTTTACTTTATGAAGACAAGACAATGACAACTTCTAGTAATGAAATGTTTACATTTGTATAATACAAATACTTACAAATGTTGAGTGATTTATGTACGAGACATTGTACACAGATTTTCCTTATTTCAATGCAGATGATCAGATAGTTTTGAATTCTTAAATGCTTTTTCGACATGAGTAAGTCTTCAAACCGGGCAAATCAGTGGAAACAATTTGCTTCCATCTTTGGTTAAAGCATTATTAATGCATAAATGATTAATCAATAAGACTCAAGTTTTTGCTGAATAGAAAGTATTTAATACTTAAATATGGAAGAATACAATCTGTATCTATTGCCAAGCCTACAAAGATAACAGTTAGTTATCCAAACATGCTTGAGACGATTATTAATCTTTTCAGACTTATAAGTTCTGAGAAAATGATGATCCTAAAATAATGAAAACCTTACTGATGAATAAGCTGACAGTGTGGAAAGAAGGTATTGCAGAATTGGTGTCTGATAAATGACAAACAATATGAAGCAAGTAATATATTTTCCATTGGACAGCTGTATATGCCTCAAAATGGGGAGCAGTTTCTCTATCTGTTCTTCTACACAACCTTACACAGAAAGCATTAAACACTAGCTGCCTTTTGAAGTTTAATACCTAATTTCAGTTTGATACCTACAACATACCATACAAGAATGTACCAAGAAAATATTAAAAATCTGATTTAATATTTTTTTCGTCTCATGCTCATAATTTTCCTTGCGAAAACAAAATATTCATTTTTCATAATGCTGAGATTACAACAAAAGATACCTTATTGTGCTTCCAACAATAAACAATAGCATAACATCAAAACACCTTAAAACTATCTTAGACAATCATACGTAACAATGCATTGGTCAATGAAAGTTGAAGACAAATCACTTGATTATATGCAAGGATTGCATTGATGTGACTATATCACACCTCTAGCAGGAAATTAAGAGAAAATGCAAAACTTGTATAATTTTACTATCAAGCGTTTAAATTCATAAATGCAGAAAAAAATATATTAATACAAAATATTAAGCCTTACAAATATTATTACATAACATAAGCAAAGTACAAATCTAGAATTAAACATCTTAGCAATTGATTCACAGATTAACATTGTTAATATGTATAGAAGAAAAATGTCTTATAAAAAATTCTCATATCCTCAACTTTAGGTATAATTATCCATTATAAATTCATCTCTACAAAAATGTCAAGGGTATATAATTTTACTTTGCCACCAAAAACAAACTTGCTAAGTTTCATTGTATGGTCATTTTAAAAAAAGAACTGTTACCCTGAACAAGGACAACCTGGGTTTTTTTCAATTTTTGATTTGATGATCAGCAGAATTTGAAAGTTTTACAAACAATCCTTAATATTAACAAGCTAGAAGTTGAAAACAATTTGACATTATCAATTGATATGTTTTATAGTTCTAACAATTTGTTTATAGATTGATGTTACTGAATTTTTCCACAAACAAAAGAAATGATTGTGTAATGTTCGTATTGAGATAAGAAAACTCACAAAAGCACTAACCCACAAAATAAACACATCTTCTCATCGTTAGCAAACCGATACAAACCCATTGAGACAGTTGTATTTTATTGCAGTGTATGAGTTTTTATCCTTAAATCAAATTTGTGCTAATAGATGTTTTAGTTTTCATTGCTTAGTCAAGTGATCAAAAGATGTTGACTTGTGATCTCAACCTGAATGAATTCATGAAACACCTTTACCACACAATCAATGCAAGTCGAAACACAAAAGTGAATGAAATATGAATCTTTCAATTTAGTGATATTTTGCAACTTCATTCCGGCAAGATATAGAGAATTGCCTGAGGAAATGTGTCACATAACCTTTACAAAACAAGTGCGTGTTTGTGTATAACCATATCAGGAATTAGGATTACACTCAAATTTGCACAAGTTCTGAGAATGTTGTACGGCAAATTTTTGAATTTGAAAATATTTCTTTACCCATTTAGCATAATAAAATTAAAAAGACCTTGCTGGCCTATCTATAATCACGAACATGTTTACGACATTGATTTAATGTCAGGGCAAAGAACTTGAACTGAAACAATCGTTGCTGGGCAAAATTGATAAAGCTTATTTGCACATACAAAAGATATGACACTCTTATGATGTTTAACCACGAGTAATAACATGCTGTTCCTGTGATATGGAACTGACTTGCCGCACAGGTAACGAGGAACTGAAGGAATTGTTACATTTATGATTCAGATTTTTCGATTCATACATACAAATGATAGATGCAGAATGACACAGTGAACGAACAATCAACAAAACAAGATGAAAAACTAGCACTTTTTCGTGGCAACATTCAACCTCATAGCAGTTGATGCCAAATCCTGTCATCGTGATTTTCATATTCTGATCAATGAAAAATATCAGACCTGCATATAAAATCAAAGAAATGGTCAAACAGTTTCTGTCAATTAACAAAACAGCAGACAGAATATCCTAAATAGTTATCCTTCCATTAACTTTTGATTCTTGCTCTATAGGACAACTTACTAAAATAGTTTTTTAAAATACCATTTTTCAAATTACACATTTTGATAGTGAACAAGATCAAGCACTTTTATAGCCCAAGTCATGATACTAGTGTACTATTACAACAAAATTCCCTTCCAAAGACATTCATCAGTATCAAAATCTAAGGACAGTTGGTTATGTTAATCATCACATTGACATCCTGGTCTATCATTCGTGTCTGTCTGTCTGCAGGTTGAGGTGGCTGCCTGGTTCTCAAAGTGTCTCCAGACAAACTCCAGCCATTAAAACTGTCTCTCCATACCAGCTCACTGTAACCTCACTCTCCCTTTTCATCCCCGTCAGCTGCATCAGCTTCTGCGTCCCCGTCATCATCGTCGTCGTCATCATCCTCACCATCAATAACCTCAACGTCCGCTGAAATAGAATGAGACAGATTGCTAACTGACAGCAGCACTGTGTCAGTGGATTTTGCCTTCAAAAATTCCTGTAGAGTTGAAAATGGAATAAATTGAAATTGAACTGACCTTATGGGAGCCCGGTATAACTTGCAGTAAGCCCCAGTAAGTCATATAAATTTATGATTGGTGGGGATTTTGTGTTTTTTTACGCCGCTTTCAAGAGTATTTCACTTGTACTGACCTCTTGATCCGAAGCCAAACGAAATTTATAATAATCCAATGAGAAATTTTATGAAAACTTCCATTTATTGCCAAAAAGGGGCACACGTTTTCCCTCTGTTAGTTATCTCAATATGAAGCTTGTGGTACCAACCTGCATAACTTTTGTAAGGACCAAGAATCAATATAAATTAATAATATTCCAATGAGAAATTTTATGAAAATTGCCACTCGTCCCCAGCAACCAATACGATAATTGTTTGTCCTATGCAGCTAGGTCTGATTTAGCCTGTCTTTTGCTGAATAACTGCTGATGGTAAACATGAATGGTCAAGAATTGGCCAAATTGCCCTCTAATCCGATACCTAGGAAACACATGGTACAGACATGATACAAAGTGTGAGCATCATTTCTCATCACTACCTGAATCATCTAGTGCATCACCCTCCTCAATGTCCCCATCTTCCACTGAATACACTTCATCATCGTCATCATCATCATCATCTGTACAGGCAAACAAACAATCAATCAATCAATCAGTTGGATTTGTTGTATCAATGCCCTTCATGTAAACACAGTCAAAACAATATATATCAAAATGGGTTTTTTTATTTATCAAGAATTCGAAATACCAACAATCATGAAAGGATAACAGGTACTGGTAAAATATGGTCTCACTTGTAGTAACCAAAACATTGTTTATTTGGAGTTTTTAAAATAAATTTCAGAGGATTTAAAGTCTTCTTGACTAAATAAATATTTGAAAAGTGGACCACAATAGACTTTTGTCATCCAAAATAATATCAGTCTATAGCCATCCCTTCATCAGAATCAGTTAATTTCTACCCAACTCACCTTCATCTTCAACAACAACAACAGATTCGTCAGGGTCTTCATCATCACTGAAAGGAAATTATAAATAATAATTGTAAAAAGACTTTGATGAATCTGTCATTTAGAATTTTTTGTAAAAAGACACTTCATATAAAATTTGATCTTGATTCAGCAAATATTTGTTGTTTAATTGAGCTCACAAAAACGTATTTGATACTCAATTATTGCTTGAAAGGGGGAGGGGGGGAATAGAACAGGGCTAAATTTTGGTCATTGATGTCCTCAGGTCAAAGATCCAGCATAATTCAGTCGATCTTCTTTTGGTAGTGCTCAATTTGGAGTCAGGGTCACTCCAAGGAAAGACTTAAATAAGAGAAATCATTGAGATAGCCCCGTCCCTATTTCAACCTATATATTCAAATATTAATATACAAACCCGCCATGACATTGTGAACATACCTGATGCCGTTCTCCTCAACTTCAATGTCTGGCGCCAGATAATACTGCAGGGGGTTGGGCCACATGTCGTCCTTGATCACCTGACACCACAAATAGGTTAACGTAGGACAAAAAGTTTTGAGTTTGTATCTGAAGCTTTCTCAAAATTCGTATAGAGAGGCAACCATGGTCATTTTTTCTTCTTTTGTTTCAAAAATAATTTTAAAAATTCAGTAACACATCTACCTTGGAAATATCTTTTTTCGATTTACATGTATATATGATTTCAATGAACTATTTAGTGTTTTGAAACTTCTTATAGTGGCTGAATTATAGTGACAAAAACTTACAGCATGCAAGTTACATTGCTTTAGCAATGGGCACAAATTAGGTTTTTCCAGTATTCAAAAAATCCTAGGGAAGTTAAAGATGGCAGTAACAGTTCAGGCATACCTCGGCAATGTCATCAGCGGAAGGATCTGTGTTATCAAGGAACCATGTGAAGAAGTTACGAGCCATGCCATGTTTCCGCTTGCGTCCATTCTGCTCTGCCTGCTGTAGTTTCTTCGTTAGGTCCATCCCTTCAAGCCACTCCAGTGATGTTGACTTTGATGCTGGGTCACCTACAGGCAATAAGAAAATTCCGTGCTAAAAGATCTATACAATCCATCATGGATGTTATCTTTATTGTATGCAAAATGCGTGCATTTTTGTCATACACCTGGATTTTTAATTGATTTGCATGTTAATAATACTTATCAGGATACAAGAAATGCATAAAAAATACATTTATTATTAGTCCGATCATACTTCATGATCAATTCTGTGATGTATTGTCAAATCTTTTCTGAGCTGTCAGTATATGTGTACGTTACGATACATCAACAACAAAAAGTAGACAATTAGAACTGAAAGATGATTTCAATGTTTAATATTTTGATTTTTCTTAGTTATTAATGCTTGGTTGAAGATAACTTTTCACATGCAACTAAAATTGTTGACGCGACACATTTCCTGTTAGATATTCTTTTGATGTTACTGACCTGATGTTGCAAGATGAAACTCTTTGCAGAGAATTTCATTTGTAAAATATGGATTTTGAGAAAAGCAGAACTTGATCTTGTACCCAGATTTGATATCTTCGAACTCTTCCACCTCTACCTGTAAATACAAATAGTAAATATGAGTAGAACTGCATGGTCAGCTGAGGCCAAATTTGATGGTTCCATTTATCACAATCTAGATATTGCCATCGCACATCAGTCCTTGCATGACTTGTTATCTATTATTCAAGTTTTAAGATAAACATAAGTCATAGCCCTCATGGTTTTTATTACCATTTGACTAGTCACAAAATATACAATTTATAATCCATTATGATCATCATAAACATGCCTTTACAGAATCAGAACAATCAAGACTATATCAAGTAACAAACAGAATTTAATGATGTGACTTCTTTGTTCTTGAACAATCTCATTAAAATAAGGTCTAATATTGCTGCACTATGCTACGCATATCATAAATGAAATCAAAAGCTCCAAACACGTGCCATCCGGTTCACCTTGGTCTCCAGTTTGACCTCAAGATCTCAATGACTTAAGCGAGATAACTTCGAGCAATCTTAATTTGCATTTCCACTTGGTCATTATGGTAAAGTATTTTATATTTATATAAGTTGATACGTTTATGACCTTTTTTATTTTTCTTTAATCCATAGATTCTTGAATAGACTTACACTATTTACTTTCCAAGAAACAAACTGTTAACATTATAATAGAACAAAGACAGCTTCAGGTTAGCTCAATCCTGAGGAAACCATAAGAAAAACCACCCCACTGGCCACCCTGTCCAGCCCCGATTTGAGGCAATGGCAATACCGAACTTGAGTCCCCTATTAAACATGAGCTTCCTTTGAAAAGGAAAACATGTCTTTGCAAAAGAAGGTGAAGGAGGGAAAAATGCATATAATAAATGAAGAATTATATATTTTTTAGGATATTTCCTTCTCTAATTTAGAGGGGAGAGGATCTGTTGACAAAGCTAAGTGTCACTGGTACCAAACAACATTAGTTTTTGAGGGAAAGTCAAAACGTTCGATGGGGCTCAATAATTGCAAATAAGCTAAAAATAAAATGGTTTCTTTTTCCAATCTGGACCTTAAATCATCTGGTCAGTGGCATCTCATTGCAATTAAGAAGTTCTTAATCAAAATGTTCTCATCTAGGCTTATCACCATAAGCCTGATGAGACATTTCACATTTACAATTTCTGACGTCACTATAAGATTATTAATGAATGTGACACCAACCTTTTTCAAATAATGTAAACATTCCTCTTCTTCTTGATCTAAGATTGCTGAAATCTGGGGATGATTTACAAACTATATCTGTTAAGGGCATAATCAATAATATTGATGAATCATAAAAAAAAACCAAGGGTTGAAACAAGGTATTGATTTCTTGCCAGTAGGAGGGTTCAGTATCTCATCAATTTGTATTCTATTCTATCATTCAAAGAAAATATTGCATTCAGTTCAGACATGTTTCATTTAAAGAAAAGACTAAAATTTAACTCAAACACAAAGTCAAACGACTGATGACAAATGATAATTAACAAGAATAACTTATTTTTTTCTATAACTTCAAAAACATGTGCATAAATATAACTAAAAGCAAGCAAAGAAAATGCCTTGAAGGCTTTTGGTAAGTGTAGTCTTTTATAAAAGGGCAAAAAAACGGAACTAAGTTTATTTACTATGAAAAGTTTCAGATATATACTTGTTATGATAATGCAAGTATGCTGGTAATTAAAATTTATAAATGGTTTAAATTGTCAAAAACAAAAGATTTAAGAGGAACTCAACAGTGATTCAAAACAAAGAGAGGAACAGTTAACAAAAGTTATCTCCCTTGACAGGAAATTCAACAGAAAGGAAAAACATAACATCATAATCAATCAATAATAATGTCAATATTTGAAAAATCAGATGTATGTATTCATCTAAGACATAATGAACATTATAGTTGAGACAATAACATGGAGCGTGCTCTTCTTTCAAACTTCAGTTGAAATAAACACCATCACGAAAACATGTGACACTGACTTTGTTTCACATGTTTACAGTTTTCTATAGCGAAGAAAAGGATACCGCTGTCACCCAAAAGTTTGGAATTTTCTCAATCAATCCATTTCGGCGATCGAAATGTGGTTTTCTTAATTTGTTGTACTTCTGTTCAACTTGTAAGATTTCCTCGCTTGCTTTTTCGTTCAGCGCATCAATTTCATTTTGACATGAATCGATGTCCTCCAGCGTCTTTTGCATCTGAGATTCTGCATCTAAATTATCGCTATTAGCTCCATTTGCCTCTCCTTCCGGCGTAGAAAGCTTCTGGACTTTCGTCGCCGTCGCTGATTCTGTTGACATATCTAGTGCACTCAGATGATCAATGTACACAAGCGTGAATGCTAAACTGCACGTTTGAAAAATCTGCGATGGCTTTACGATGTATCAGCGCATGCGCCTCAAGGCTGCCATAACACTCGTGAGACATTCCCTTCTATTGGCCAAATATATCAATTTTAGTGACGTCAGAAGATTTTAAGCAAATAGAAATGATTGTCTTGAAATCCGTAGGGCCTCACCGTTCGAGGTCGAAATCAAGAAACAAAAATGGCGGAGGAAGAATCGTCTGAGACACGACCTGATGATAGCAAGGACAATATCTTCGAAATTTTGCAGAAAGAAGCAACTTTATCTGCAGATAATGTTGCTTCAGAGGATGGCAAATATAATGTTGGAGTTGACATGCATGCATCTATGACAGATCTAAAGAGGGATCATAACGGATTCAGGAACCTACCGGGGTTGCAATGCCCACCTGTTCAGGCAAACATTTCCAAAGATGATGGTGAAAATATCGATATTAATTCTTCACCAGAGACTAAAAGACTGAAATTATCAATGCCTTCGACACCTCAAGGATTAAATGACTCGTGTGTCAGCCCAGAATCAGGCAAAAGAAGACGCATTCAACATGATTATCGTCGACTATCAAGCTCTGGTTATGTAGATGATTATGAAGCTGGGAAAGATCAGCGTTTTGCTGTAGGAAGTGAGGGAGATTTACCCCAAGGTTCTGCAGGAACCTCCCCAAGATCGAAAAATTGTACTCCACCCAAAACAAGATCACCAGTATCGTTTTGCACTGTGAAAGTTCCTGTTGCAAGCACCGCAGAGGCTGGAATGAAATTAAATGTGGCCAAGAATGAATCTGATGGATCAAAAGGTAAAGATGATTAATTATATTTAAAGATTATACGGCACTGAAAAACAATTTTTGACTAAATTGTTACTAAAATTGTATTTCAAAGTATGTTGGACTAAATGGTAACTGATGAAGTACTATGTGAGAACAGAGGCAGTGAATATTATTGGAACTTTTTAATTACGTAAAGAGTAAATTGCCTTTTTTCATGTATTATTTAATCAGATAAAACCATTAAGTCCACTTTCTTGTTTCTTGCTGACAATTTGTCAACATTTTAGACTGTCACTGTTGTCACCTATCATTGGTTGGTTGAAATTTGGTTAAAGCAGAACTGCCCTTTCTAATTAGATATTTTCTTCATTATGTTTCCAAAATGTTGTGCACAATGATATATTTCCTTTTAAACTTTATCTTAAGTTTTAGTTTAGCATAAATGGTTGATAATGTTATTTATCACCTTTGATTCAGTGTCACATCTGTATTAGTTATAAGCAATGCAAATGCATTGCAAAAGGGGTTTGCGGATATTTTTATCAACATTCACATTCGATTGCATACTTACAATATTTGTGAGGATTTGTTTGACATTATTATGATTAAAACGTAAAAGTAAGTCTTAAGTTGCAGTATATAATATATATGTATATACGTCAAGGTTACATGGAGCATTTACATGCATGGAGCATGCCACTGCTATTGCTTAATTCAGTTCCAATTCAGGAAGAAAAGATCTTTTCAATTATGATCTAAACAAAATAGCTGTCAGCATATCATAGATTTTAAAACAAAGAAGGTTGAAAGTGTAAAAGGCAAGCAAGTAAACAGCATCATGAAAGATTAGCATAAATAAATAAAAAGTATAAATAAGATACAGTGCTCTTTATGAAAAGTCATAACCAGGTAAGAAATAAAGCCTTTATTCTTTGAACGTTATTTTAAAGGTGATGGGATCAAAGTCAAGAAAGAAAAACATGAGAGTAAATCAGAGAAGCACAGCAGTCACCACTCTCACAGGAAGGAGAAAAAAGAATCTAGTCGTCACTCGGACAAGTCACATCATCACAGACACCATCACCACCACTCAGTCAATCATTCATCCAAACCTGATTCTAACGTCCAGTCAGATCAGATGTCCTCTGGTCATCACAAACACAAACATGAAAGTCACAATGGTTCCGTCGCCCACCATCAGAATGGATCTATGAAGAAAAGTATTCACCATGAGTCTAAACCTGTCATCAAAACAGAAGAACCTGAGAAAAACTCGGCCTGTGGTGTGACGCCTGTGAAAACTGAACCCAAAGTGAAAGATTCAGCTGTTCGGACATCACCCAGTGTTCCTGTTAGTCAACCAGTGAACCACACTAAATCCTCGAGTGATCAACCGAGAACGCCCACAAAGAAGCGCTTTGTCAGCAACTGTGGTGTTCAGGTGAATCTCAGACGACGGACGGACACTAAATCTGTGCAAGTTTCGCTTGGTATTAACTCAGGTTCGCCCCACAAACTGTCCAATGGCGACAGGCATCATTATCACAAGGATAGCATTTCATCCCACCAGAAACAAAGGATAAAGATCTCCCAGGCAACTCAGACATTTGATGCAGGTGCAGCACCTGTTACTAAACTGCCCTCCTCTCTTAACCATGTTCCTCAAGGAAACCTGGAGATTAAGGCTCACATGACTAAATCCGGTGACACAGACACAAGTGTCATCCAGTCAAAGTTCAGCAAGTATTTCCATGTGGAGAGGTATTCAAATGGAGGTGCCTATGTACTTCATTCATATCAAGATGAACTTGACGAGTTATCAAAGGAAGAAATGGCAGAGTTTGTAAATGAATATTTTAGTATCGTTTATGGAGAGAACAATGGATGTGCAAACTATGTGATGGGTATTGTACATGGTTCAGCTGCAAGCATGCCTGATTTCATTGACTACTTCAGTGACCTTCATCCGAACATGATTGTGAAAGCAGGGGTGTTAGGAAAGTCTGACATTGAGACAATGACGATGTTGAAGTACAGGGAGCAGATGATGAGAACATACCAGAATGGAACCTTCCGCTCGGGCCCCCTCCTCCAGATCAGTCTGGTTGGGACTGTTCATGAGGAAGTGGGGGACTATTTTCCAGATTTCTTAGACATCCTTGAGCAGAATCCCTTCCTGGATGTTGTGATGCCTTGGGGTAAGCTGGCAGCTCTCAAGTTAAACAGTCGAAATGAAAGCAATGACGGTCCCATCCTGTGGGCTCGTCCAGGAGAGCAGCTCGTACCAACAGCAGACATGCCAAAATCGCCTTTTAAGCGGAAGAGGTAAATAGTTTTTAATATTCCTATTTTGTAATCAGTATTAGATAATCTCTTTTTTAGCTATAAACTCATTAATTCACCTGTTTATAGATTTATGTTGGAATAAATCTCAACTAGAAAGGCTCTCAAAAGTAGATTATTTCTGAGCAAATATTGAATATCAAATATCTTATCTATTGTTATTTTGGACTGTTTCAAAGGCCATATAAAACAAACTTATTTTCATTTTTAAAAATTGTCAGTTCCAGTTCCTGCTCTTTCAAATTCTGTCTTCTACTACTCATTCTATTGAATTTGTATCTCCAGAGGTCTGAATGAACTCAAGAACTTGCAATACCTACCGCGAGCCTCTGAACCAAGAGAGATTCTTGTGGAAGACCGGACTCGCTGTCACGCTGACCACATTGGACATGGTTTTGACCGCTTGACAACTGCAGCTGTTGGGGTTCTCAGGGGTGTTAGCAATGGTGAAGAGTAAGTGATAATGACATTTCCGTTTCCGTCTTCTTAGAGGTTGAAAATGTTCTTATTTGCAGTTAGTTATTGACTTAAATCAGATAATTGTTTTTCAGCACAGATCTCAATCTTAATGTCATGTTTTTGTTGTAATTAATTTAAGAAATATTCAGAAAATCTATCACATTGGGCAAGTCAACAGTAAGCTCTCGTAATTAAGACCTTTTTCCTTCATATCTTTCACCCTTACTTTAAATTAATGATCTACAGAGACCTAACAAGGAACCTATCGTGATGCTTCCCTATTGAATGAATGATAAAATAACTCAGTACTAACTGTTACCAGAATGATTAAGAATAAGGCTCTCCATAGGTCAATTAAAATTTCATGTTTCTTAAGGACAGCAAACTCATTTAGGTTTGTTTAAGATAGTTTTTTTAACCTTTCGCTGTCCAGTTAAAAGGTTCTTGAGAGATTTCTGGAAGCCCATGTGAGAGCTTGCTGTATTAAGTTAATGTTTTTATTATCTTAAGACATAACCTAACTCACTGATAATAATTATAACTGTTGGTTTCATGCATCCAGGGGCAGCAAGAACCGGGTCGTGAAGGATGTGATCTGTTTTGATGCAAAAGATTTCCAGGACTTGACAGCTAAACTACAACTAGATCTGCACGAGCCACCAGTCTCTCAGGTAAGACATAGAATATTAGTGTTGGTCAATGATCAGCAGAGTTGTCATTTGGCCACTTATAAACACAAAAAGTGATGCAATGATAACACTACGCTTAGAGTTTGTCTAATTTTACAAAAGACCCTTTTAGGAAGAACACTGAAATGAACAATTGTAGAATTATTATCACGTATTATGAAAAAAGACAACTTTATGGACGTTTTACATCTCTATAGCTAACTTTCACGGTAAACTCTGTTGTCATTCTCAACAAGGACTCTTTGAACTGGTTCTTTAATTATAGTTAGGTTTCAGTGTTTCTGGAGGAATAGTGCAGTGGTTAAAGCATTCGGCTTTGGATCAAGAGGTCCAGGGTGCGAATCCCGCCAGGGGCAACTTTGTCAGCAGTAGAGATCTGTTGTACATGTAGTGAGGTTTCGGTGCAATGCTGCACTGAATTTCAGCGCAGTACCACCTATGGTTCACTAGTTTAAGCAAATGCTCGCAATTGTCTACTAGTAGCCGTGATAAAAAGGAAATACTCATGAAAAATACATTCAACCCCAAATCACCTTATCTCACCTGAAGTGTTAGTGCCAATTTTAGCCGATCAGTGTTTTAATGTGATTGCTAATGTCATCTTTGACATTGTATTACAAATTGCATTTTACTGAAGTTTCCTTGGAACCAGAAAAGGATTACTATTTGAAATAATGTTTATTCTTGATTACAGTGTGTGACATGGGTCGAAGATGCAAAACTAAACCAGCTGCACCGAGAAGGAATCCGCTACGCCAAAATACAACTCAGGAACAATGACATCTATTTCATCCCACGTAATGTAATCCATCAGTTCAAGACTGTGTCAGCAGTCACAAGCATTGCGTGGCATGTGAGACTAAAACAGTACCATCCTGAGATGCTCAACTCCAGCACGGACTCTGAAGAGAATGTAACGTCAGAGAGCAGTGTCACAGATGAACGGTCCTTCAGTGAAGCCGAACTCAAAACAGAAATCGTCAGTCATATGCCAGAACCAGAGAAACCAGCCCAGCCAATGGAAGTGTCGGTGACACCAACTCAAATCCCAGCTGAAGCCATCAAAACAGAAGGCTCATGATACGGTGTTTATATTTTGATAAACATGTAAAGCAAAGAAAACTAGTTTTTGTCAGGATTTTTGTTATTTTCACAATTTTCATTGAGGAAGTGCTAAATCAGTTAGTCTTTTAAATCACCATTGTTATTCATGTTTTTAATGACAATATGTTCAAAGGGGGTCTAGTATTTTGGATCCGCTGTTTGCCCCATGTTTTTGTAGTTATCTGATTGGTCGCAGTCTTGTCTTCATATTCTGCACATGGTCATTCTTACAAGATCCGTCCATCAAAGTTAATTACTCTCGAAACAAAGTTAAAAATTCAAGAAAATTTGTCCACTCTGTTTTCTTGCAGAGGATTTGTCTCAAGTTGATGTTGCCAGATATGTTGCACAAGGGCTGTAATTTTCATTCGAATGTTTCTATAAATAAAGATACTTATTTTGATAATTTGTGCCATGTCGGAAGTATTTTCATTATTATTGCCATACAAACTAAGAGTTCTTGTATTTTGTTTGTGACCAAAGAACTGCTTCCCTATAGTGTTCATTGTTCAGAAATTTACAGACATTTATACGATTTTGAACATCTTATAAAGTCACAAACATGATCGTTATTTACTATCATTTGTAAAAGATCATTGTTATGTAAATATTTATGCACATAGATATCTTGGGTGACATGGCCTTTTTTTCTAACATTCTCTGCAGGCGAGTTCTCTCCCCTTGGTTACCTTTTTTATGTTACTTACCGTATACAAGCAAGTTACATGTTTTAATATTCTGATTATTTTGCATATGTTATTTATCAATGCATTCATGCAAATACATTGGTGTTAGGTTATTAAATCATTAATCTACAATTTGAATATTTTTCATCAATTAACTAATATTGAATTACATAAGTTATGACATAAACACCAATTTGATTTATGCAAAATAACAAATCTTAAAAGTTTGAATAAATCTTCTTAGCTGTACATTTGAATAATTTCAGTGGAAAACTAGAAGTTGTAGTGCTAGTGACTAATGAAGTACAAGATTTAATAGATATGCGACTTATAATGCTTTCAAGCATATGAAATGCTTTTCTGGAATTAAAAAAGTTGGGTATCCATAAAATCTTACACTTAAGATTTGGAAAAAAATATCATTGGATAGAACATTTTTAATGTTTATATATTGTAAGAAAAGTAAACAAAGGTTGTTAAAGAGTATGAGCAAGCTGGATTTTTTTTGTATTGAAGATTGTTGTTAGAGTCCATACTCAGGTTTTTCAGCAGATTCATGCTGGGTATTTTCAAGTTATCTTTTGATTTATCTTTCTGATTTAGAAGTATTCCATTATACAGTCGAAGCACGCTTAACCGGACCCTGGATAACCGGAAACCTCGCTATCCGGACGCTGATTTTTCAAACCATGTCTGTACGTTTGCACTGAAATCTGATTCAGATAATCGGACGACTCGCTATCAGGACGATTTTCACCTGTAACCAAATCGTCTGGATAAACGAGGTTCGACTGTACTGGTAGTTCATTTCCCCCTTAGTTTATCAAATATATTTTCCTATCCTGAGATGAGCAATAAAACAAAAATTTTGATTGCAATATTGTGTTTCCCTTGATAAAGACTGTTAAACGATTGCTGTAAATTTAGAAAATATTTCTAGTGTAAATATGCGTGTTCAATATTTCATTTTAAGATATTGATGTGATTATAAAAACATGCCTATCTGCAAACATCTTTTAAACCTTATCATTTGAAAAATTTACCTTAACGAGCCTGTTAATTTGTATTACACAAGTTTTCATTTAAAGTTGATTGAAGTAACAGGTGAAATGAACTTTGTTCAAATTTGGCAGGTTTTTTTTTAAGTGTGAAAAATCATCTTTATTGTTTAAAATGATCTTGAAAAAGCTAATAAGTCCACTGTAATGAATTATCCCCCCATTTGTCTGTTTCAAAATTAATCTTAGAGTAGTTGATGCAAAAATTATTGAAAAACTTATTGTGCCTTCAATAATGATGGTTTTCTTTTCTATGCATCTCCTATAAAGTCAAATGACAGAAATTCATGTCTTTTGGGTAGGGTGAATGCTAATTATCTGCTAAATATTTAAAGTGATCTGATTTTGTAAGCAAGTTTGATAGTTAGTTTGGAAATATAAATTTTCTTTAGCTCATTTAATATTCACGCCATGTTTGTGGCTTCTTCATTATAAACAAAGACTTTCTTTCAATAGACAATGAAATTACTTCTTGGTTATTTTCATATAGGGAAGAAGACAATCAAACATTTATATAAGCTTATAAACCATTTAAGTTTCTAGCTACTCTCTTGGTGAAAATGATAGTTCTTTATTCGAAGATAAGAGATGTAAAAAAGAAACGTCTGTTCACAGTGTTTGAGTTTACTCCTTGATTGTGGAAGAGTAAATCATATGGAACTATTATTCAAAGATAATTGTGCATCCCTTTTATATGCAGTATGTTTGGTTACCATCCTGTATTTTAAATTAGAATATAATGCTGTGATCTCTGTGAAAACTTGACATGATTGCCCTGTATATCCTATTATGACCTATAGAGAAAAATTAAACATTATCTCATCAAAGTATTAATGAAAGTGACAGTTGGTGTTCATTTATAAAGTAATTAGCCCACAAGCGACTATTTTCACAAAGCTCTTTAAGTGAAAGGGACAGCCAAGATCCATGTTGAACTATTGAAGAGATGTGAGTTATCATCTTTGCCTAAATCGGCTTTGAGGCCCTGGCCCAAGCCTTGAGGCCAGATGAATGTCATCAACCATTGAAAGTCTGGCATCTGAATCTCGAAGGGAATGAATTTTGTGGATTATTGCAGGATCTCCCTTCAAATATGGCATCGTTCGGTGGGCTCTCACTGTTGCTAGTGTTATTAAACGGATAAGAGCTTATAATACCATTAAGGCTACAAAAAATAATTAGCAAAGGAAAAAAATCAGATAAAATTCAAATCAAAAAGTCATATTAATGTTGATAGTACCTTCAGAAGTTGGTTTATTCTACACCCCTTTATCTCATGTACATTGTTAGTTTTAGCTTCACCATGTTTTCTGTTAAGTGTATGATAGAACACTACCCATAGTTTGTACACTTTGCCTTTATATATTCATGTATATATCGTATCTCCTATTGTTTGTTGTTGATATATTTTTCTACGAAAAGCTTGCTGTGCAAACTTTCATCCTGTTTTATCATATTTGAGTGATTTGTTCACATTAACCATTAGCTAGCATGGTGGTTCCCCATTGACTGTTATGAAGTGACTACCTTGATATTGACAAGTTTCAAGTTCAGTACTTATTACTGTTCCACATGTACATATATTTACCTATATGCAGGACTCTCATCATTTTTGTGTTGGAATTGGAAATCCTAATGTTTGTTTTTACATTCCTGTGTCATTGTGAAAATAAGATCCCTCAGTTTTTTTCCCTTAAATTGCGCATAGATTGTGAAAAATGTATAAAATTATTTTTAAATTTTTTATTTTATTTATAGAACTGTTTTAAAAAAGAGATTTGCAAAACAAATTTAAAGATCATTCAAACTTACTTTTTGTTTTTGATGACTTTTTACCTTTTTGAATAGGTTGTTTCAATGAGGGTAAGTTTGTTTCAAACTCCTTCTTTTTGTTGTTGTAAATGAAAAGAAGAAACCATATTCAAGAGGTTCACATACTGATAGTCTTATGTCTGATGTGTTGATTTTGTTTGAGTTCTGCCACCCTAAAGCCCTAAAAAATTGTGTCTCTAATTTTAAACTACATCTATTATTGGTGCAGTTGGTTCATTTTGATAGATTTTCTGTTATTTCAGTATATATTCAATAGACATATCTGTGCGATTTCCCCTCTTTTAATGCTACTTTGTTAATCAAATTTTGAATGTATGTTTTTAGATAGAATGAGTTAATGCTTTTGTGGCATAAATTCATATAACAGATCTTTTGGAGTCAATAAGAAAATGTCTTGTCTTGAGTAGTGTTTTATATTTTTATCTAAAATGGTAAAAAGCAGTTTTGATTAATATTAGGAGTGATTATTACCAGTATGCTTTTTCAAGTTTTATAGGGCACTTATGAAATATTTATTATCTAATTTGTTGCTCAAATACTGCCAAATATGTTGAAACTAAATTGATCTTTTCCAAAGCTTTTAATTCAGTAAGTAAGACTTAATTAAATCAGAACATTGATGTTTACTTGAGTTATTTGTAACATTAGAACCTTTGAATTTTGTCTTATTTACTCTGATCTATCATTCTCATATATTCTCATCACAGACCGTTTTCATTGCAATTTGTGCCACCTACACGTCACACACTTTTGGTTTTCAGTGAAATATTACTGAATGGCTTTCACTTCTATTTCTTTCAAGACATTTCACCATAGAAGATTACAATCTGTTTGAAGCACCAGTAAAATCTGGTAGTTCTGTTGTTCAGATTGTTCATCATTGTGTTCCAGGGTGTTCTTCAGTAGCATACAATTTGTGGCCCGATTTCAATGATAGTCATATATAAAGTAATAATTCATTTTTGGTCTCTCAGAGATTCAGGCCGAACCTTTCTTTCTCAAAGCACCAAGTTAACCAAAAGTCACTTACATTAACTACTGGAGTTAGGTTAACCTTAGTATGTATTACTTTGTGAAAAGAGGCTCTAGCTTTAAAATTCTTAAACTTACCTCAGCAAATTACGAATTGATAAGCTGGAGATAAATTTGAGAATAATGGTTCACTTGTCAACTGTTATTCACACCTTTAATTGTTTTGTAAACTGTTGAACAACACCCTGGATTGGAATAAATCAACATTGTAATTATTCAAATATTTATTTCCTGCGTATTTTGGAAGTTATTTATTTGAAGATGATATTGATGGATGTGATAGCATTTATCAGATGAGAGAGAAGACAGGAGACTTCTGAAGGCAGCTGAGAAGGACTGCATTTAGGCAGTCTAACTGTACAGGGTGTAGTTCATCGTGTGTCCCAGATCATACCTGTACCCTAGCATCGTATGTATAGTATACATCATCAGTGACTGGTTGACTGACTGCTAGCATCACAGCTACGCCATGTATATTACGCCTCAACAAATTAAACTATCCTTATCTCACTGCTGTCTTTGTCTTTATTTATGCAGGTTTAATTGATTGGAAATTTTACTTGCAGAGGAGTGAAAAGTAAAACTTGTAGTAACGTGTGAAATTTGATGCTACACTCCGAGGTTATTTCTCTCCCCACAGAACTCGCTCCGTCATTATTGGTGAAGGGATTTATGACGGAGTTGCCTCTGTAAGGCGAGAATGTCAGGTCGGAACGCCGCCCATTTCTGAAATATTGCCCATGGAAGCAAACAACACACCCACTGTTAAATCAGCTGTCGCTGGGTTTTTTTTATGGAGATTGAAATGATTGAGAATGTTATTGGCAGAGACATGAAATGTTAAATGTTATTGAAACAGCATGATTCGATGTAAATTGTACCTGTTATGGATAATGCTCGGTCCGAGTGGTTGTGGCTTTTTCGAGAAGTGTTTTTGTCCTAATGAAAGGGATCAGATCATTAATTGGCTTACCTTCCAACGAACAATCTTTCAATTACGAGATAACAAACCCGGGCAAATTTTGGAATACAGGATAAAACCGTCATCTTTGAGAAAACATTCCATTGATGACAAATTCCCCCCCCCCCCCCCCCCCCCCCCCCCCCATATGACGTCACTTCGTGGAAACTTGGCTGCTATAGGGCTGTTGAAACACTTTTCAACTGTGTTCAGCAAAATCAGTCAGTAATAGCTGTATCTCTATTTAGTGCAAAACTAAAATAAGGGAATTGTTGATTTGAAATCAATATTGGTTGACTTTAAACCAATATTTATCAATATGATATTTATAACTGCTTAAAATCTTCTTGTTCGTGTCGTACGGAATATGATTATGCCCTTCTTAAATCCTGTGTCATAACCCCGGGATCCTACTGAAATAAGACACATCAAACTGACGACTATATATTCCAGATAAACCCCTTTTCTTCAAACAGCCCAACAACATAGATATACACAGATCTACAGTGTTCGTGACAGTGTAGCAAGCTTTGATTCCGCCACTGTTACCCTCATGTATTCTTATGGTGCTATTGTCTTATAACCGAGCATTGTCAGCTTGTGAAAGTTACACCACACCGTCACGCAATATAGAGATCTACTGCAAAGAACAATAGCTGCTGATTAGTTGATAGTGTGTCATGTGACCCGTTTCTGTGACTGATAGACTTGTAACAAGGATCGCTCAAAGATCAAAAGCCTAATGTTGGTTACGTTTTAGATAGATGCTAAAGAACAACCACGAAATGTTTCAATTTCTTTGCGAGGTTGAGGGCTCTTAAATTCTCTTACGAAGCAGTTACTGTTGCTGCATATGAATAATGAAATATTTACTGTAATTCATCAGAATGGAATAAATTATTCATGACAGTTTACCTTTAATACTTACTGTATTCTAAATTAAGTGGTTCGTGAAATATTTAAGAAATTATGAAGCATACGTAAAGAGAAAGAGACGTAATACGATTATGGGAATGGGAAAAGGTGAAGAATCGGTCACCATGCGCGAAAACCTTTAAAGCTTCGTGGCTACAATGACTTGATATAAAAAAAAATTTGAGACAGATTCCATTTTGCTACCTTTTGTTGCTATTTAAAAAATAAAAATTGTCCATAAACCTCAAGTCATCAAGCATTACTTTTATTTAACATAAACGGGTCATTACCTTTGGGAAACAAAAAGTTTCAAATATACCTATGAACCCTACCCTTTTACTATGTAAATTGAAAATGCTTATATTAGGATAGGGGTGGATCTTAGGACTTAAGATATGTTTATATCTTTCTCACGCTGTTTCTAAGCGGGTCAAGTCTCTTTTTAATATATATCGTCATTTCATTTCTGTACGTTTTAACTACATTTATGTCAAAACTGTCTTAACTCCATTTAGCCTCTGTATTAATTTATTGATAAGGGCATTCATACTTTGATTAATTTCGTTTGATATTAAACATGTTTTAACATATGACTTACGTAGTCAAAACAAAATGAAAAATATTATGAAATGAAGTGACTGTTGAAGATCCAATATGATATGGGCAACAAACCCTAAAAAACTCTGATCGAGGTATGAACTATTAATATAGAGACAAAGACTACATGTTCCAATATACAAATGACGTTAGTCATCATTTTGAAATAAAATTTGACAGGGTTATCTAATTAAACATTTATTACATGATGCCGATCTATATTCATTGATTACACCTTCCAGCTATTGGTGTAATGATTGTGGGTTAGGTATATGTGTTTCAGGCCACGACGCTAAATTGAAATATTCAGTAGCCTGTCCCAGTGTTTTAAAATGTCTCCTCGATATATTCCTTTCAGTTGGTTTTGTTTTGCTTTATACTTATCTTGTGAAAGCCTGTCCATTCATTTAAAATGCAAATTAAACATACAGACACTTGATGAAATAAAAGTATAAATAAAGAAAAAAACATGAAAAACTAAAGCGTCCCTTTTTGTGATCCAAATATGTAAATCTGATGAAACCCTGTTACGTTTCTTTTGTCAAACATATTTTAAACCAATGTAAGAAAAGTGTGTGTGTTAGATTTCGTAATATGGTTAACTTTCGAAAGTCTTTCAAGTCGATCCCTATGAAATTAAAAATATGGTTTTATATAGAAAAAACAACGCTTTAAAAATATGTGCAAGAACGAAAGAAAAATTGCATTTGTGTGTGTATATATAAGCATTTTAATATATCAAGCTATATCCTTTTCCTACCATAAGAAGCGACTCAAGCCATCAAAAATCGTTTTTTGTGTAAATTAAAGTGTGTGACGTTAAAGAAGAAATTTCGTTTCCTTTTTCTGTTAAAGAATTTGTATTATCTAAAAAATGCTAAGATTACGTTGCGCATCCAATGGGGAATCTGAAGTGTACTTGTATCAACATAGCCTTTCATCACCAGCGTCCAAACCCTGTAGTAACAAAACAAGGCTCGTCTCTAAGGCGTCCTTTGTAAACCCAGCGTTTACAACCCATCGTAGCTAATCCGGTAGGCTTTATAAACAGATATCCTAGCAAAACTATTTCCGTTCATTCCATTCAGTTTTCAATAGAGAGACACTGTTATATATATATCCTTGTAGATAAAGTAAGACGCAGTGACCAATCAGATTGATTTAACCCTCCATAACTATTACATACGGTTACAAATTATACAATGTTAACCTGCGTTATTTTTTCTATACAGTATATTCTTATCTTAACAAATTAAAGTTTATAGTTATCAAAAACAGTGTCTTCTAACTTCGTGACACTCGTGCTACATTTTCTGTTTCTATTCCATACACCAAGGGTTAACTTATACAGTTTATCGAAGTGGAAGGACAGTATCCCGCATAATCCACTCAACAAAGAGACTAGAAAGCATGTAGATACGGCAGTTTTCCAATATTTTACTCGGTAATCCACCTTTTCTCTACTAATCCTATATTTGAACAATGATTGGACTCGCCGTTCTAACCTGAGTTCCCGCACTACAGCTATAGTAGAAATCAGAGATGAAATAAACTTAACGAATGAGTGTATGAAGTTTGTGTGATGTGGTATACAATATACATGTATGTATTTTTTGTGTCTCAATTTTGAAATTTTTTGTTTTCTAATTTTGTAACTGTTAAAAAATGAACAATTTAAAGTTTATTGGAAATAGTTCCTATCAATTAATGTTTATTACATTTCGACACGGCTAAATATGGTTCTCATTGATTCTTTGAAATTGATAACTGTCTTTCATTATTATCAACATCAATTTCTTTTCTCGTAAATCATATCTGATAAAGATATGGCATTTCTGATAAGGGTATGACACATAAATCACACTCTCATTAGATACAACATATCTATAACTAAAAAGCACATTACTAAATTTCTTAATACAAACTATCAAATCGAAGCTCGTGGTATAAGAACATGTTCATTTATCAGATTAATTCTAACCTTTACTCTTCATGATTTATTAAACAGAATTGTAATGCTACCTAGCATTTGACTCTTGATATAGTAATGACAGGTGAAACATCGATAAGGGTAAATACACAGTGGAATTATGATATGGATTGATCAATAGAGATAATACTCAGTGACGAGGATAACGAGAGACGATATGGTATCATGTAAACACGGTCTCCAGCAGCGATAACATGTCTCGCTGTTGGATATCAGCATTTATCACATGGCCATTCGTTTTTTAAACATCATAGGTATATCCGCACTTTCCTGTATGTCATTTTTTGCAAGTGACATCCCATTATATTTTCAGGTGTGGGTATATATAAATGAAATCATCGGATGAAATGAGTAACGACGTGTAACGGTGTGTAACGATGTGTAACGAATGCCAGCAAAGGTTCAAATGTGTCATTCTAAAGTGTAACTATAGGTCCATTGAAATTAAAGAGGTTAGATCATTGGCAATTTAATTTAATTAATTATGTAGGAGAAAGTTATTGTGAACACTGGATGCAACATTACGTTTAAATAAGTAGAATAAGAAAGAAAAGAACAGAACAACACATAAAGAATTGAGAAATGGTGATCGAGGGATACAGTGACAGAGATGGACACCAGGCGATGAGTGTTCAAATAGCGGGGATGTCTCCTTTGTCAAGCATTATTGTAGGTTTTCTAGAATCACACAAATTAAAATCATATAGATTAACGCTATTCCTTATGTTAAGAAATACAGTCACTTATAAATGGGTTTAAGATAAACAGAAAAAACATAGAAACGCTTAAAGCAATGATGAAGAATAAATTATGCTTTGCAATTACACATTAACGTAGTGATATTGGTTTGAAGAAGCTCTGGGATATACAAGAGTGTCTTCTTTGTCTAGTAAAGATTAAACTCGTCAACGGCTAGGGAGTTAAATCGGGATGAAAAATATTCTTACTGAACACAACAAACGGTTAGAAAAAGAAGGAAGAATGTGGAGAAAGCATTGATGAAGATAAAGAAATGGTTTGGTCTTATGAAGCACTATGCTTTCACCTAGAAACTGACAAGCAACCCTTTCAAGCTCTTCGCGTGATATACATTTGTTTAACTTGCAATACAAATCACAAAACCTTGAAGATCAAGACGGTTAAAGGGGGTATAAAACTTTTCAGACTCATTCACACTCAAGAACCTCGTAAGCTCGTTACCGAACAACCGCCAAGATCACGTTCGCCTAAACGCAACCGGCTCAGAAGCATTCGTGCGTAGGATAACACTTTAATCTCTCTTATCGGTTACCCTTACATGTCGATAACTCTGAGACTTGAACTAGCCCCGTGACCGTCCACTCCTCTGGTCACTCTTATATTTGTCTTGCTCGGACAACTTACCTGATTTGTACAGGAATCGTGACCACTGAGTGATTAGACATGATTTGATGGGAGTATCGATATCGATGTGTGTGGTGTATATTGGACTAGTTACCACGCTGATCGAGTTATTGCTACTGTAGAGGTAAGTTGTGGTGTAGAATTACACTTGTACAGTTTAACTGTATTCTCACACCTAACTGGTACTCTTAACGTTTAAAGTCTTATAACGGACAGCGCAATAAGTTTTACTTTGTGATTGTAAATGGTTATAATAATGTATTAACATTCTTTTAAGTGAGTATTCATGCATAATACACATGTACAGTTATACACATTCGTCCTACTGCAACTACTATCGACAACATTTTCCTGTCTGAGACAATATCGAATACAGTTTACTTTATGTAGTAGATTGCAAATGTCATAGTATAGTACAATTCATGAATATTCAACCTTTACAACCATGGAAGTACATATCTACTGAGTTACTGTCTACACTCGTCATACTTCTACTGGTAATAGTTGAAGTCCTCTAAGGGACTGTGGAATATTCAGTTAACCTCATGCAGATATTGAAAACGTAATAGAATAATAAGTAGAATAATTCATTTATAAATTTATTACACGATCTCTAATTACATGTAAGTTTTAAATAGGTTGTGGTGTAGAACTAGATATTTACAGCAGCCTTTTCATTAAATAATTAGGTAAGAGGCCTAACCAGGAAAGTTAGAGGCCCATGACCCCGTAGGGGTCATAACGACGGCGTAGACGTCGTGGGGAGAGTATGCCATAGGTGGGGGTTTGGGGGGCCTCCCCCAGAGAAAATTTGTAGTTTTAAGCATGCAATAGTGCCATTTTAAGCACACTTGGGCTTAAATTTAGATTTGTTTATTGAATATAAATTGCAGATTTTATATGTAAGATTCTGGTTGAGGTGTTTTCCTGCTACAGATGTATCTCACATACCACACTTCCAAAAAAGATTTTAATTTTTTTAAAATTTTTTTTACAGCTATCTTGATTCATGACAGCTAATAAAATTTATTAAGATAATCATTCAAAATGCAAAGTTTATGATAGCAGTACAGTTCTTAACAAATGAACAAGAGAAACAAACGAATACTTTGATCAAGATTATCTAAAATTATATGGTACGCGGTAGATTATAATCTAGACTTTAAAAATTACACTTATGTGTAACTATTGTATCTTGCACGAAAATATTAGTTCCATAACAAAAATATGATATATATTCATTATTTACACTGAAACTGATTGACAAAAAGCAATTTATTCGTAGTTAAAAATCTTTTCATTGTATCTTTTAAAAAAAATAAAAATCCAAAACATTTGCAATCTACAACATTTTATTTAATTATGCAACTTTTTACTCATCGGCAGTCAGGGCTAGAAACTAACCAAAATCTACCACACGCCTTTCGGGCTAGTAACTTTAAAATGTCACTAGCGCACAAACAATTCAACTAGCCCGAGAAATTTAATATTATTCAAACCATATACAGTCAAGTGCATTATTTTCAGCCTAGTCTTAAGTTGCTGACATGTCCAGAGATAATTCTTAATAAACCTGTTTGTTTGTAAAATATAATAGTGATGACAAGTTTATGATAAGGTTAATAATAAACAAAATTATAGTGTTTCTATGAAAATAAATTGAATAATTCTAATAAAAAAAAATTCAATGTAACTTTTCTTTTAGATTTATCAAGGCATGATTTTAAAAGTTTTGATTTGAACTATTGATCTGACATATATTGTATACCACATGAACTTATATATTTTAAAGTTACCTAAATATCCCACATAACGGGTAAATATTGGCACATTCTTTTACCTGTAGTACAAAGTGCAGATATATATAAAATTTTTATATTTTCATTATCAATTTCTCAAAGTACACACAGTGCTATTTTGATCTATTATGATTTTAGAATGTCTTAAAATAACATCAATTCTGTAACTAAATATGAAGCAGTTACCAAGCTGTATCCATCCACTACTTCGACAGGAAATGCCTTGACCTAATTCCATGAAAACCTTGCTAGAAGAGTCTATTACAGAATATGGGTTGACAGTTAATTAATGTTTTAAATGACTCAAAATGTCTTGAATTTATTTTAGAATATTTGATTATGTTCATGATATTCTTTATCGACATTACTTTAGATAAGTTACCTTGATTTGAATAAATGTACAAATATTTTGAGCAGAAGTTATTACACCTGTCTCCCCTTTAAACAAGTGGATGTTCCCATCAGTAGATTGTCAGTTTATTTGCCGACTTTGTCATGTCCTAACTGAATTCTTTTTAACAGTAATGTACTGATGGTTAAATTTTATGGAAGTATGAAGATATTCATCATCTTGAGCATATTTCTTGAACATTCATAGCAATATTTAATTAGATTTTGCCTTTGATATTGAAATGAATTCAAGCAATTCATCAATCTATAAATAGACCGGTAATTCCCACTCCTGGTTCCTCAACAGATTGATGTTAGTCCTTTAGAAATAATCTTTCATAATTCAACCTACCTTCAAAATTCCCATTGTGATGTTTAAAATATGAATAATAGACTATTTAATGTTTTCAAAACCTTATTTGAAGCAACAAACTTCTTCTAAAGAAAAAATTGATAAAAGTTAATTAGTAGTCCGACGGGCTTGTGAAATTTTGTTTCATTCGAGACAGTTAATGATGCGTTACAACTACTTGGCACACACCAAGAAAGTTGTTTTATCCTGTCAAAAATGCCAAAAGATCAAGCTGTCTGTTTTCTTTTCGCTATCACTGCAGATATGATAGAGGTTGCTGTTATTTTGCACGCCCTACGTTAATGCAAGCTCCAAATATAGTGGGCTTGTTACATAATAAGTCTTGTAGCTAAATCGATGCATGGAGCTTGGAAACCGAAACCGAAACTTGAAGTTATCGGCGGGAGGGTATAGTAACTGCATGTAAAACTTACAATTGACTGCCTGCGATTTTCTGACAGTTGAGACTTGCGGACGGGCTATATTTTCAATACATTAATATTAATCAATAGTCGTTATTTTCTACGTCTTTGATTGTTATTGAGAAATTTTGTATGATACTTATTTATTTCATAAAAATTATATTTGAGGAAAAGTAGCCGGCGCTGTTGTGATAGTAAGCGGCCGTTTACGCCGGCAGCCGGCTCTTAATGAAAACCCTGTACAGTGTTACTGTATAAAAACTGCTTTCTGCTACTTTAAAACAGCGTTTAGATTAAGCTTGTTGTGCTCAATTGTTATAGAATAGATTAGAATTATTCAAGAAACCCCTTCCACTACCAACTTAGTGTTCACTGTTGTGAAACTACCTTCACAATCTGCCTTCACTAAAAGCAATGGTATAACAAATATTTCTTTTAACATACTATGTGCACCATTATATATCGATAGACAATTGCAAAGATGAATACAAAATAAAAATTTAAATAATCGTTAGATGTTAACACTCTTAAGTCGGTGTCTTACCTGGAAAGCAACATTTGTTATTACAGTAAAAACCCTTTGAAGTTTCACCTTAAGTCAATAGTCTGTATGACATTAACATCCCTTTTCGAATGAATTAGTAGGTATTATTTCCGTGCCGTTTTCCATTTACTCAAATGCGTCTATAGTTTTCATAATGTATAAATATTCTTTATTTAGTTTAACGTAAATTAGGACGAAACTAATTTGAAATGTTCATGTTCGTACACAACAATTCACACAATAGTCGGGTTTGTAGTTCTATTATTCATACACATTCATTAATCAATTAATGACACTTCTAAGTTTCAACCCAGTTAGCAAGCAGGTGACACATTTATTGTAATATACATTGACATTGAGAAGAATGTTCATTGTGGAAGTGTTAATAGTCATGGGTGGGTTAATCCATGTTAAGAGTTTAAATCTACCTACTAATCTGGCAGTGGTTACTCAAGCGTGTCCGTCACTGAACAATATATGTAATTAAGAATAACCACAGTGGTTCATTTTGAGAAATAGAAGTTGCAGAAAAACGATAGGAAATAACAGAATGACCATTCATGTACCAATGAATAATCGGAAATTAAGAAAAAAATTTTTTGACCTCATCATTAACTGGCTACTCGTGATTTTCATTGCACATAACTGACTATTGTGATGACATTTTAACGCAACTGGTTTTTTTACAAAATAATATGGTAACCGTTTTAGTGTTTATGAATATGTTCTCGTAATATCGAATTCGCTTTTGGCAGCGGCATTATCTTTCTTGAAATTGGCGCAAACTTATGTGGCTATAAATTATTATGAAATTGTTAGAAATGAATGACTTTTGTTTCTTTCGACGAATCTCATGGGATGTTTTAAATGTTTCAAGTTCTCTATATTTTCGTAACCATTTCTAAAAACTTAATAGCACTCCTTTGAATGAAAGTGTTTTTTACTCGTTACTAAATGTGATACCATTTGACCTTTTATTGACTGCAAATGAATGTGGTAATGAAATTCTATAACCAACAAGAGTAGTTTTAATTTTACAGAAGTTGAAACCAACTATCAATTACTTTTAGATAAATGCTTTATAGCAGTCTTTGACGGCAATGGTTGCTTCGTTCAAGTGTCAAATCGTTTTCTGTTATTGTTTATCATATATGAACTGAGTTATGGTCTCATTTTGAAGCCTATTATTCACAGATATAAGTGCACTAACCAAAATCAACTACAGACGATGCCATCTAGTATTGATGTTCGTGCTATTTGGGAAGTGTATAACTGCTGATAGGGACGTGACATCAACCATGAATAGTACGCTATGTTTTATTTTCATAAAAAGGTATTTAAGGTGTCTAGGAAGAAAAAATGAAGTTTAAAAGCCTTCCCCCACATCATTTCATTAAGCAAGACATACCGATATGTATGTTAATTGGTGTCTAAATCCTTGCAATGTGTACCCTCATAAAGAACGCATGACTCACAAACGCTAAAGTGGAGTTACATCACGCCGGCATAGAAGGCGATTTATTCTTCTAAATAACTTTGACAACACTGAGTATTTACAGAGGGATTAGGGGAAAAGTTGAACTCTTACGTCTTCTTCTGATGAAAACATGGCTCAGAATTTGGTAAATATTGTTGGTCGTTTTATGAGCTGGAAAAGGTTTTGTGTCAATATTTGCAGCCATAAACTTCTTGACACATGCTATATACTAGTATATTCTCAGTAATTGATTCTGACACCTTCCCGTCAGTGAGTCACGGATATGAACATGATCTATACAAGGGTGTTATAAAAGGGGAATAGAGGGAAAGGAAATAGCGTTTTAAAACAGTGTAGCACGAAAGGAAAAAATGTTATAAATTTAAAAATTATCTTTTTATTAATGAAAAATTTCTAATGTGAATGTACAACATTTGCTCATGCTTCACAAATCCATTTGATGATACAATTTGTTTGTTTTGAGCATTCTCTGCCATGGTTATATGCGCGGTACATGAAATATGATTATCATTGTTTCCTTAACTCGAATAGTTTCAAAGGTTTTCACACGTAAATGGCCGTATGAAGTTTTCTTTTTATTAAGAACACTTTTTCTTTGAAATAGGAAAATAGGGTTAAGTAAAGCGATATTTTACGCGCAAAATGGAAAAATTTGAACAACTATTAATTAACACGTGCCACAGGCCTGTAAGAATACCAGCTCATAAACTGTCACTGACTCCTATAAAGATGATAGTCCCTTACTTGGTGAGCATTTGAGCTTGTGCAAACTGAAAGCTGATCCTTACAAAGGTTAGGAATGAAAAAAAACATTGCAAGGTTGTTTGAATAAGATCGAAGTCAGCGAACATTGCGGACTAGTTGAATAATGCAAATGAAAACTAGAAATGGCTGCACAGGTTTTGCAAAACAGTATTCCGCATGCCTCGAATCCATTAAGGAAAATACATTTTTAAGTGCGTTTTTCGAAGAAATTTCGTCTATCAATAGTCATTATTAATGGGGTAAATGACTTTAAGTTCTTATATCAATATACTTGTTTCCTTATAAAACTTACGTAGTACAATGTAAATCAAGATGTACATGTCTTGAAATTTAATAGTGAATATGCACTAACATATTCTTACATCTAACTTTACTATTGTATGCAAAGAAAGTGTTTTTGTTACCCTATTGTCGACAATCTTTATCTGATTTTTCATGTTGATTTACAATTCAAATGTTCTGCCAACATCAATAAATCATTAAGTTATTCAGAAAACATGCACTGTATGTCGAGGTGAAATTGATCTCACCAAAACAGCTATCGTATTCAATTCCTTTAAAACTCAATTTCAAAAGGGAACTACCAAAGCGAGCAATCTACTCGTTGAAGTTCACCAGTAACTCAAATCTAGCAACCTTTATGTAAACTACGAATACATCTACATACCAAATACAGATCGTATTGTTAAGGCAATAATTTGTACCGATTTGCATGTCTGAAGCGCCCGGCAGATAATAAGTAAAGAGCTTCATAATGGGTAAGGCGTCTTTGAAACGAAATGGGACGTAAAACGTTTCGAAAAGGAGAAAGGCATTAGTTGCCCATAGCTTCTGTATAGCAATGTTTATTGCCTTCGATGGACGTGGTCGATGGTAGGTATAACTCTAAATACAACATAGAAAAGCCTCTGATATAGGAGCATATTGTCCGGTTAAACATTGGTGGAAGGCAAGGTGACATACTCGGTCTCTTGTTATTACCTTCCGCTGCATTGTTTGTGCTGTGTGTAGCGACGTTGAGGATAGGAATTACGCTCGGTGCTCCCTTGAGCCAGATATTGGATAATGTTGTGCTGTAATTTATACAGGTAAACATATTGGTTTTATTAAATTATTGATTGATATTCATAATCAATAACTTGCGTTACTAATCCTCAATTGTCTTTCTTAATAACATGGAAAGTACTGCTTGATTTAATTCTGCATTGACTTTGACACCAAAACATGAAGGTAGCTCTTTCTTTATTAATATACAGAACCTACATTTTATTCATATGGAATAATACTTTAAATTCAGATCTTAGGCATCTTTGTTAATTGTTAGTAAAGTATACTGACTAGATTCTATTCACATGATATAATGTTTGAATTTAAGTTATAAGGCATAATTGACCGGGTAGATTTTCCATTAACCCCATGTGTGCTTCAGCCTCGTATCTTTCCCACAGTCACGTTTATGCAAGGAAACCCATGCCCGGTGGTCCAGAAAGTTATTCATATTTGCCATTAGCTAAATGCTTTTCGTCGATAGAACACTCTGTTTAATGCTCTCTTGCATATCGCTCCCATGAAGTTTGTCATGTGATCCGATAAAATCAGCAGTACCTTTTTATGTTTTGTATGATATTTCTATGAAATACGCTGTGAACGGTTTTCGTTCATTTCAGAAATAGATTGACTCTGGTTGACATCCGAAGGCCCTTTCTGTAAAACGTGTAATTTGAGCGAATTATATATATTTTTTATGTCATTTTCTAATGTACTTTCATTTTGATTAAAGGGGTATTAGTACGTTTTTATAAAGGTTTATTACTGTGGGAATGAAAGTGGAACATCGATTGGAATATCAACAGCTTTAAAGTGTAATACTCCGTCATGTAACTACATGCAATGGAAAGTTATCTACACATTGCAATGTTTCTTAAAGATGCTTTATCATTGTATAACACAACTCAAAGAGAATTAATAGATAACAAATGGAATAATGTTTTACATAAAAATAAAGTATAATGTTGCAAAATTCAATTGAAAGTTACATATTTAAATGTTACTTATGACATAAAGATTCTTCCGCCCTCAAATCAATATCTTAAAATTATAGATACGAGTATATTTGCTTACAACTTTGTTGCCATAAAGAAAAGGCAATATATAAAACAATTGTTTGTCAAAATTCTTATGCCCTCAAATAAATGTCTTAAAATTAAAGATATATTTACTTACAACTTTGTTGCCATAAAGAACAGACAATATATAAACTTCAACGTTTACGAGCGTTTGGACCTTCTGCCAAATTGTTTATTGCTTTACTGTATAGAACGTGACTAACGGTTCATAAGTTTCAACCTTTTTACTTTACATTACAAGAAACATGGCATAAACAGATCCCAACCCAACTAACTACTAACTGTAGTACCATTTCATACTGTATTTATGTAAGTAGATGGCCTTTCCTTCTGAAATTTGATATTTATTACCTTTTCTTAATTACTTTGAAGATAATGTGAAACGTCACCGCGAAATTCAAAATGGCGGACACAGAAGAAAACGTGTCGTCTGCTCCTCAAAAAAGCAGACGTGAAGATGATGCTGACAAAGATGCAGCTTTTAAATCCAACAGTCCGAAGAAAAAGGTCAGACGTCATCGCGTCCACAGACATCAGGTGGACAGTCTGGACAAGGTGGACGAAGAGACGGATGAAGAGGAAACAGAGAGAAGAAAGTTGAGATCTAGGGAAAGAATAAAGGTACGCTCAAACTTATGTCAGTTTTCTTCGTCTTCCTTGTTTTGCACAGTTAACAGTTCTATCCTTGTTTACGTCCAGAGAGGAAGGAGAGAGAGGATAGGATATAATAATGTACCACACTTTTGGATGACATTTCCAACAGGCGAAAACATTTTACAAAAATATGAACTTTTTAGATTTTAGCGTTGCTTTCCTAAGAATCAGGATAATGTCCATAACAAACCTTCTGATAATTATATTTGTGAACGTCGTATGAATTCTGTTTACATATAGCTTGCCTGTCTGAAGATGTAATAAACATGTAAATGAACCTGTAGGACATCAACCCAGGCTGTCTTGGAAATGATCTCTTTAATTCCGCGTTAAGGATACTTGTGTAAGTTTCAATCAGAAATATGGACATTAACTCCTGATCAAGGGATTTACCACAATCGAATGAATATGTAGATTATAAATCTTTTCAGCTAATTGCTTGATCTGGCGTGGTTTTGGGTTAAGAGAAGTAGGTTGAGTAGGCTTAGTGAGACCGTTGATTGCAATTATAGCATAGGCTACTCGCTCCCTTGCAATATGTTGAAATCGACATTCAAAGGCATTGACCGCATGGCTTTAATGTGAAGAATGCAAAACAACATATAGTCTTCTAAACTTGGAATGAAAATTGTTCTTAAAAAATGTTACATTCAAAATTAAATCAGACATTTTGTAAACAGTATTTTCAATATAGTTTCATTATGTCAATGTCCTTTCTATGTAATTATATCAGTTATGGAATCGCACCATCATAATATATTCTTTATTCAACTGAAAAACGCCTACTTATTGTTTGGTTACGTTTTTATAAGTAAATGCGTATAAGCAAGTATGCTTACATAGAACATTTTAAACCATCATCAGTTTTCACGAATGTAAGTCTATTAATTGTGTAGTGATATATAATATAAGTAATTATTCATTCCAGCAAATTACTAACACAGTAAAACGCACATCGGTGAGACATAGCTGATAGAGTTACTACGTTGTCAATAGACAGACATCTCGCGATCGCTATGGACCTGGTTAAATTGGCCTCGAGTTGTCTCTTAGAGAGAATTGTATACTGTTTGGCCTTCCCGAGAAGTTGTGTATCAGACAATTTGGCGCTACGTGAATTGAACTATGTTGTTAGTGTTTTCTCAGCCGGATTGCATTCTTATGAAGAATGTATTCAGTAGATCGATGATCCGTTGTTTCAATTTTTATATCGGTGAAAAGCAGGGTTTAAACTTTGTTGTATAGCTGAAAAAAATCCGCTTGAGGAATGATGTAGACTCTCTTGATATTTTCATATATAGATCATCTTGGAACTGCAGGTATTGATTTTCTTTCGTGAACTGAACAAAGTACACTTAGAAAAAGTACAATTAGAAACAATTTCAAATGATATTATTGTTAGGACTACGAGACACGAGAGCTTCTTTATTATTAATTCCTACAAATGTCTATCAATCCATAAGAAATGTATACATTTTCGAACAATTTTGCAATAGAATTATTGATTTAAGAATTTTTTTCATTTAGAGACACTTCACTCATTGAACGCTATTTTGTATGTACCAAATTGTGATAAGTTAAAAAACATAATATCTATCCAACAGTACCAACATTATAGAAAATAGCAACATGGAAAGTGTATGTTTACATTATTAAACCTTGAAATAGAAATTGAATGTTGTCAAAATTAAATCTAATGGTGTCGTGTCGTGATGAAACCTATATAAACCTCATTTATTTTTCACCGAATTTGTAGAGTCTTCTCAGCAAGGGGTGAAATGTGTGCCCCTTGAAATTCATTCACGCTTTTCAAATGTACAGGGGTACCTAACCGATTTGAAAAGTTTAATCTTAGACACGTGATAAGAAACAAGTTCAGTGATTACTGGTTAGATTAAAGAAGTGGTTGACACTCTGTTGGGTGGAAGCCAGGGTAGTTCTGAATAGGACCAGTCAGATCTCTAGATTGCACTTGCGCTGTGATTTATATGATGTACGAGTTCACTGCACCGACGGGGGAGAAATTGAACTTACAGATTTGAACAATATTTATCAGTGTAATATATAAACAAATTGTATTGAGAGCAATGTAATATTTTATTTCATTTGGTGAAAAATAAGCGATGACATATTTTTTGAATGTGCTCATGTGCAATATTGTTTCAGCGCGAATTTCCATTTTTGTTGTTCTTTTGTCTTCATTAAACATTTCATATCGTACATATACTTGACAAATTTATTTAGATTACAACGTATATCTATTAGGATAACTCAATTTGAATGCATTTATCGAATAAATGTTAGAATGCACCTTAAGCAATAATTAATTTCTTTTATTAGAAACTTTTAACACAGTTTCATTATTTGAACAATATTGAATGAAATGTAAACACAATCAGTGAACACATAAAGCCTTATGAAATAAAAGGTTTATTACGAGTTTATTAAACAGAATTGTATCTTCTTTGAAGCATAGATGGTCAGGTATTGGCGATCCAATTTTTCAAGAACGCGCCATCCAGTGCTTTTGTTTGTTTTACTAGTAATGGGAATATTGGATAGCGATAATGAAACTTTACCAAAAATGCTGTTCTCGTTAGACCCTGCCTATCAAAAGCGACATTTCCGTTACAAAAGTACGCGACATTTAGATATATATCAAATTTAATTATTCTTCTGCAATCATATCCAACGGTTAAGATTACAAAACTTTAAAAAAAGGTCGTACAGAAATGCTTTAGAAGCCCCAAGGGTGTAATGTTTATGAGTGTATTTTATCATGTTTGTTTGAGGTAAACTTTCCCTTTCTAGACAGTAATACATTGTGCATTTTGAAGGTGACTGAGTTTGTTCGTTAGGCAACTTTAAATACGTTGGGGACTTATATATTGCCATAAGTCTGATTTAGAATTTTCCTGCTGATGATACACTGTCAACTATGTACATGACACGAGGACTATGTAACATAATAATCACGAGCTTAACTTTTCACTTATAGGGTAAAGAAAGATGACCTAAACGGTTTGTTCGTGTTAAGTTAATATTTGAAACCACAGTTTTGATGTTTTTGGAAATATTCATTTGTTTTGTTATCATAATTTTGTTTTATTGTCATCATACTTAATCTATCGTTGGAAATGATTTTGCTCGTATAATTATCATTCGATTTCACGTCGCCGGGCAACTTCTTGGAATATTTCATTTACGTTGTAAATAAAATATTCCAACTGTTAGAAGTGACACGCACCTTGTATAAGAACCAGACATTCATTACAATGTTGCAGATATCCCCGTAGGTTCCCCCTTCTTAAAGAACGTAAAGTGTCTGCAAGTGGGCATTATTTATAACCAGGCTGCGGTGAACGGTAGTCGCTTATCAACACTTGCACCCAAATGTCTAGATAAAGAGCTTCGGAGATGGACATAAATCATCAGACAGTAGACAGTGTGCAATAGACGTGACACCCGTCGGGAAAACATTGGGACCTTGATTTATAAGATAGAATTGTAAGCTCGAATCTAACACTGGGGCTTTTATTTATTGGATAGAAATGTAAACATGAAACTAGAAATCGATGAAGTCGGGAAATAATTAGGATTTTGACTCAAGGGGGAAAGAGCGTCCCTTGCTTTGTATTGAAAGTCGACACATATTGGTAAAGCTTTTAGTAAATGATTTAAGAGACATGAAATTGTTTCGTTTTATTTTCTTTTCAAAGTCGGTTAAGCTCTTCCTTTTATGGTTTCAGTAATTGATGCATGTTCAACATGGCGACTCAGAATTGTCAAGCACATGCCTTATTTGTTTTAAATGATGACACCAGTTGCTATTTGGAGTTCCATTTATGTAACTTGTTCAATATGAATTTTTAAAGTGGTTATCTTGTTCTATATGGGGTCTAAGAAATAGTTAGCATATGGTACCCATACACGGTTTAAGTGATTGTATATTTTGGAAAAGTGGTTTTACAGAGGGAAAGAGATCGGACATAATATGCATGACCTCATTGTTTAACTAGAAGAGGTTTCCATCCTTTATGATTAGTGTCTATATTGATTTTTCCTTTTCATGAATTGTAGTGGTCTTAGAATGGTAAGAGTATTTTATATTATGTGTTTCGAATATGGTACGTTTCTAACTATGTGGTTACAGGAAAACCACAATTCTTTAATTAAATGATTTCAGAAATTGAGAGTGCATTCAAAATAGGCTTAACTGAAAGGTTAACATTTTCTTGCTGTGATATAGTAAGCATGTTTTGTATTTGTTTATAGAGATTGTGAGAATGGTGCCAAAAATGGTAAACATTTTCATATGTCGTTACATGGTAAACTTGACCTGTATGTGGTTTCTGAAATAGTTAACATATTCCTTAAGTGTTTGTATTACATATATGGTTTTAAAGATTATTACCATGATCAGATCTGGTAAAAGAGGTCATTGGGAAGTCATGTTACTGTTATATCATGTTAAATTCTATTTGTGGACCTAGAAATGTTACATGTTCAATATAACGTTTCAGAGATGAAAACGATGTCTTTAAGTGGTTACAGAAATGGTTGAAATATACATTATGTGGACATGGAGATTTTTCATGTTTTATGACATAGACACGCTTCTGAATGTTTTTCTCCTATCATTGCAGCTGAGTATGGAAGGTGTCGATCTTGACGATGTGCCAACTCTCAACTACGTGATCGAGGAGAAAGCCCCAGTGGTTGAGGCTGAGGACCCGGAGGAGGAGCCGCCGGTGGTTGAGGTCGAGCCGCCAGGGGAGGAGGAAGAGGAGGAGGAGTTTGATGACGAGCCGCCGTGTATGACAGAGGATGAGAAAGAGGTGTGTCAAAAATATGTGAAAAAATATGTGAATTTGCACTCATTATGACTGATATTTTATCAGAGTGCAAATGAATAAAAGGAACATTATTTATGTTTTCAAAAAAAAATATACCCAGTTTGTTTTGTCCAGGATAGATTTTGGTATACAAACTGTACAGACAGTTGTGTTTTGATTTGCTGGCTGTTGGTGAAAGGGTTAGTTTAGTAAGGAAAAGGTTTGAGAGTTTGATGACGACTGAAGTACATATATAGACTTTCCATCACAAAAGTATTGTTGAAAGAGGATTTTGTTTTTGAGGAGAATTTCTGTGAACCGAACTTATTTCAGGTATATGACCAGCCAATTAACGCGTTGTAAATACTTGAAGAAAGACCTACTCCAATGTATGTATATAACCAAGTTATCCTCTTCCAGGCGATGTATAACGCTGCTGTACTGGGTGATATCGACCTCCTGGAAGACTGTCTGGACAAACCTAATTCCGACATCAACATGGTTTGGGTAAGTCATCATATCAATTTCAGGGATTTGAATAATAAAACTAGGTCTTTCTGAAAATAACTAAGTACTTCAACACACGTTGATGGTCTTACCAAGTTTCTAATCTTTCAATAATTTTTTAAGGATGCTTGATATAAATGATATACGATGATGCTGAAGTTGAGTCTAATGGACACTTTGTTCTGCCACACCTCTTGCAGAAGCGCTCCACTTGGCAATTGGCAATAAACAAGTGCTGTGTAGGGGATCTACTTATGATGCCAAGATCATGGCTATTTTTCTCTATCATACATAATAATGGTTTCGTTTCGAGAAGTCTTTTTGAAAAAAGTTTAAACGTTTCAGTTCCATGAGAACCTGTTGATTGCGGCCCTGAAGACTGAACAGGAGGAGATGGCTGAGTTCCTGATAGACAACGGGGTGGACTACAACTTCACTACAACTGTCATTGTGAGTAGCTCTATATCATTATTATTACATAGAATAAAAAGTTATAACTGCAAAGGAGAATTTGTCTCACATCATCAGTTATATAAAATTATAGTTGATGATTACAACAGAATATCCTAGCCACTTGTAAGAAATGGTAATTAAATGATAAGTGGATATTGAATTCATCTTCTCAAAGGATACATCAAGTCTTTATTTTTACTCTTTTCAAATAAATTAATGCCATTCTTGTCCGAATGTTCTTAAACAAATGAAAACTTTTTACCTTAGTATATATATAAATTCTTACCTTCAGTTAAAAACGTTAATATAATTAGTGTTCCACTAAATAATGTTATGTGTTCTATACTTTCAGAGAGTGAAGGAGGAGAGAACAAGAGACATCGAGTGGGAGACTTTTACCTGTAGACAGATGGCATATGAGAAAGGACTCCATGATATCACTGATCTGATTGACTACCTGAATGGGGAATTGTTCCCCTTCATGAAACTGAAACAGAGGATCCCTCGATACCGTCGTCCAAAACCTCCAACACCAGAACCATCTACAGGGGGAGAGTCCGAGAATGACGCAGGGAGTGAAGCCAGCAAGGACAGGTCTGATGATGAGGGAGATGCAAAGGCCAAGAGAAAGAGGAGGAAAAAGAAGAAAGATTCCAGAGAAGAGGATATGGAGAAAATGAAAGAGGGTATTAGTGAGGAGATGAATGAAAGGAAGGCTAAAAAGAGTGAAAAGTCCAAAGAACATCTTCAAATTAATGATGAAGATTCTGGCCATCACAGTAGTGAGAGTTTTGCAGACACAGAGAAAGATGAAGAAGTCAGGAAAACAGAGTCTGCAAGTTCAAAGCAGATGAGTCGAGCCAGTTCCAGCAAGACCAGAACCGGTTCAAGTCGGTGCAGCACAAGACTTACAACCACAACCAGAAGCCCTTCTCCCCCAGCACCCAGGAGTGAAACTTTCCTCAAACGTTTCTGCTTCCTTAGCTGCCCCAGTGATGAAGGTTACAGCTCCCTAGCTTCTTCTCAAAGGTCGCCAAGAATGAGTGAAACCAAACTCAGACGACCAAGGGCCCCCATTACAATTCCTCCAAGAGGCACTAAATCATCCATTGGAATGCGACAGGCATCCCTGCATCGTAAAGCAGATGCAGAACATGAAGAGGAGCGGCCCCTCACCCAGAAGAAGATAAACATTCCCGGAAGTTATGCAGCAGAGAGTTCTAGATGGTATAGGAAGTCTGTGGACATTGTAACCAAGAGTAACAAAGACATGCCCAATATGACCCAATGTAAAGTGCCAAAACCCCAGCATGCTCACTACATGCAGATGACTACTAGTGCTTTTACCAAAAGGAAACTAGAGCCCAATTTTTGTAAGGCTTACAGTTCTCTTGACTTTGTGTCCGACAGATTGACAAGGGCTCCTCAGGTTTCGGGGAACAGAAAAATTCTTCATCACAGACCTTCACTTAACCCTAGAACTTATGCCAAGAGTGGGAGAGAGAACATTTCACTGGATCTCAGGTCCTACAACCCTAGTATGTTACGACCTCACTCTCTACCAACTTCTGTGAACAATCAGTTGTTCAGAACAGTCATACGAGTGAACTAGTGTTTAAGTTACTCTGGAATAAGATTCATATGATTGAATACTATGACCATGAGTTTGACAATGATACAATCAACTTTAATATGTGAAGATAAAGATAATCATGCATAAATATTTTTAAAATTTACTCATTTTAGAATAAAAGCTAATGGTTAGAGTTATAAGAATAATAGAAAACTAGCATTTAAACAAGTAGACATTTAGCTTTTAACTTCAGTGTGTGTATAAAACACAATCCGGGAAACATTATGATTAAAATTGATATGAATATGTACATTACCTGGAGTACTTAATAAAATTTCAGGGTGACATTGATTGTTCATTCTGAGTACAAGCTTAACATTTTAAATGTTTTCATAGTCAAGTATCTTAAAATAATATTTCAAGCTATGTAGCAACTTTGAATTGCATTTCTTCATAGGTGATACCTACTATAGCAAATGTCAGTCTAAATTGATGTGTGTCCCTGGTAAGCCGTGTGCTAACCACTGTGCCATCCTTGTTAGCAACTACACCACAGCTTTGACTGTGTAAGTAACACTCTCTCTTGGAAACATTTGGCCATCAAATTATTTTTAATCTATTGTAAAATACGAAAAATATGAAAATAAAAAAAATAAAAAAAAATTTAATAGATCGTATAAGTGTTGTATACAGCATGAGTTGACTTATGTCAATGGTATCAACTTTTGCAAGAGACTTTATTCAAAATGTGCCAAGGGGGAAATGATGTGTTGGTGGTGACCTTCTAGTGCCTACAGAAACTGCTGAATAGATGGATAAGTATGAGTTGAAATATTATCAAATATCATCAGATGAGGCAGTGTTTTCTGAATTTCATGGTCAAATTTGTATGATCCAATTAAAGCATGGACATCTGCAAAAATACACTTACAAGTGAAATCATTTCCTCATTGTTATACATTCATATTGATTCAATTTGAACTGTATTAAAAAGTTAGATTGTGTTGTTTTAGTAATGGATGTCACAAATTTTTTCTGACTTTTTTTTATTTGTCAACAATGTCTGTCAGTCAAAACCTAAATTTCCACATATGCACATATGGAAACTATAACACCACGAGTGTATCAATTTTCACCACATTCATTACAGCTGAACTACACTCTTATAAGAAAATCTCAATAATAGTAAAGAATTTATAGTACATTGTCATAATAGTTACATATGAATACAATACTTATTAGAGAAACACACCTACAAATGAGATGTAGAAACATTAAGAAATCCCTGTTTAATGAATAAGAATAGGGGCATTTATCCACAACTGAAGATACAGAATATTCTTGTGTATAAAAAAGTTCAATTCTGTTACATTTCAGGTGCCTTTTCTGACCCTTCATTAGACCAACAAGCAGCCAAAACTTTATCTTTACTCAGTGGTCATCTATCTTATTCTAATAAAAAAAATCCCCCTTTTGGATCCACCAGATACTTGGAACAACAGGATGTAACCAAAATTCATAATAAAATGCGATAGAACTTTAGTATCAAACCAGTTGTTCAAAGCTTGAGTGTCAAGTTTAGTGGACGCAATAAAGGGCTTTATCAAAAACCTTTATTTCTCCTTGATGATCACACATTTACAAAGAAAACAGAACTTCAATGAAAGATTTCAGATTTATTTCACATAAGAAAAGCAGTCACACCTTTAGAATCACAGATCTCAATGCATGAAAACACTGTACAAAAACATTGAACATTTTCAATGACAGATGACACTTGTCAGTTTAACTTGCATACAAATCCTCGTTTCCATCAAGTCAAGTTACTTATTATTCTACTTAGTGAAATAAGCTTGTAATTAACATGACATTAGTGTGGAAATCAGGTAACTATAAAATGATAGCAAAAGTTATCTCTGATTTTAGAGAGTCTATTGCATACACCCTCAATAAACCAGGTAATGGTAGGATGACAGCAAAATGTGATTCGATTTAATGTTGTGATTAGGATACTCCGTTAATAACGGTAACATTACTTTGGAATTTTTGCATTGTTTGTAACAAATATTCAGACATATTCCACTGACTACCTTGTTACTAAATTACAAAAAAATCATGCATTGTTATTAAATCAAAAGCATTTAGAATATTTACCGTCAAGTTTTAATGACAGCTTTACACCAGTAATCTTTTGAAAATGTGAATATTCAATAATCTATCATAGCACTTTGAAACTCTTCCACACTTTCAATAAATATCACAAGTTGTATAACAACAACAAAACAATAGAGTACATAATGAATGGTCCCCGCGGTTAATAATGTTATATTTCACCCTCTTTTTCGGACATGTGAGAGGTTACTATTTATATCTGCCCTTTTTGTTGCTCTTATAAATAATTCATAAGCATTTGTTCTTTAACTGAAAAATGATAATCTTTGCATTCGCACAAACAAGTTAGCATAAATAAATCATGTTTTCTTCGCGGGAGAGTTTCCTTGGAGAATGTCGTAGATGTCATCGAGGCTGTTGCTGCAGCACTGGATGAAGTCTCGGACATCTCTCGGAGGGGGGTAGGAGGTCACGTTGAATCCTATCCTGTCATCTTCTATTGAGTATCCTGAAATGTTAGATTTTAATGTGGAGATCATTTCGCCATATTGTAACCAATTTTTTTAGGAAACTGACTTTTATCATGCTCAAGAAACTAGTCAAATCTTGCTACTAGTAAGAAAGGTACATAACACGTTGTAGAACATTGAATTGCCACAAATACCTGACTAGATCTCGCAACTTTATCACTCAATGATAAGAAATCAATGATTTTGGGCAATTATTTTTAATATTTGGGAACAAAATTCAAGTTTTAATGCTAATTATCAATTTACCAACATTATTTCCAATTTACATTTCTTTAAAATAACATATTCAAATTTTAAATATGAGCCATCAAAGTTACCAGTCCAAATGTATGATTTTTTCAATCATATAGCAAAATATTAAGTTAATGTCTCAGCCAAAAAGTTACCAGGTTACAGACTGGCCTTATTTCCAACAATGACAATGATAACTGATTTATTTTCCCTCTGTCTTACTTACCAACACCATACCCATCAGGCACAACAGCCCCAAATCCACCAATCAGAACAGCTGGATCTGAGAGGGTGGAGGTTGACAGGACATTGTAGTTAATTTTCTTGTAACCAACGTCTTGGAATATTTCTGGGGACTGATCGTGACTCTCAGCTATATGTTTCAGAGCAAACAGGTGGCGGTCAAATCCTTGGCCTACAAATAAGGAACAGAAAATCAAAATAGGAAGTCCTGGACAAAACAATGACGTTCATTGAATTATTATTTTTCGACAGTTTTTCCTTGAGTGTCAATGTCATAGACATTAGATTTGAAGATCACATGATTATTTCACAAATAACAAAATTTTTGAATATTAGAAAAATCTTCTCCAATTTAATTACTTGGAAGCATGTGCATAAGTCAAAACACATAGTTATTTCACAATTACTAGAAGAAATCACTGTTCAGTGTGTTAAAGACCTGGGGGTCGTTGCACAAAGCAACTTAACACTAAGGTTAACCTTAGTGCCATCCTTTAACATTGCACTAAGATTACCTTAGTGACTTAAGGTCACCTTAGTGCTTTGTGCAACGGGACCCTGGAAATAATACTCTCAATTTCACACTTTAACATTTACAAACAAAGAACACAATCAAATGTTTACCCATTGCTGCCTCCTTGGTAAGCTGTTGGTGAACTGTTGAGCAATCTCTGATAGCTTGCTGGAGATCACTATTGGACGGTAGTTCCTTTGATTCAAACATCATCTCGCACATCTTCCTCGTGGCGGTCGTGCATGGTCTCATAGTCTCTGTTCGTCCATGTTTAAACGCTGCAGTGCTGCACGACTCATATGTACCAGTTGTGCAGCCATTCTGCCTGTAGAAGCCCAGCTGATGGCAAAGGGAGACAAAGTGAACACTTTGAAATAGGTGCCTTTAACTGCCTTTATAACTGACTTGTGAGTTTCCAAGAATGATTTTTTGAAAAGGCTGTATTTAAATCTTTTACCTGTAGAAGCCCAGTTGATGGCCAAAGAAAAAAAGTGAATACTTTGCAACAGGTCCCATAAAGATACCCATACAACTGACATAACTTGAGTTTCCATGAATTATTTTTAAAAAAGTCTGTATTCAGAATAATGACTAATGAAGGAACATACTATTTCTATGTATTCCTGCTATTTTCAATACAAGATATAGATATCCACTAAAAGTCATTAGCGAAGATGAAGAAAGTTGTAATTTGGCATTTATACAAAATGGTTAAGGTAATTTAGTCTGTCCTTTAGTCCAAAATAATTTTCAAAGAGCAATCAGTTCTTTGTAAAGCGTTGAGAAAATAGAATTCCTTTAAAAAGATCTTGTACATCACACTGGTGTCAAGATATACAAAGTTGATCATTATGCTGTGCAACAGTTCACAAACCAATTAACTTCAAGAGAGGTATTCACAAAGAGTTAAACCATAGTGTATTTACTAAAAGGACATTGCTCAGTTCTAAATGAGTTACGACAAAGTTGGAGAGTTATCTCCCCTACCTGTATAGCTAACTGCATGAGAGAATCAGGGCTGACTTTCTGCTGTTTGGCAAACTTTCTGTTGAATTTTGTATACTCAAGGTGATCCAGGTCTAGTGACTTTGTCTTCTTGGCAAATTTTTCCCTAGCATCTGTTATTGCTTTCTTCACCGCAGGGTCCAAATTGAACTCTGAAATTATAGAACAAATGTATTAAGCAGATTATCATAAATACTTATACTCAGAATTTACAATTTTAATCTTTCAATTATATACTTTTTAAAAATAATACAATCACATACTTTAAACATAAGGAAGGCATTTAATGTGTATATGAATCCTAATGCAATTTTTGTGCTTAACCATTCCAGACAGGTTTATTTAATAGAATGAAGCAAGTAAATCAATTAGTTTTCATCAGATGCACTCTAAATGAATCTAGGACCTGCACTTAAAAGAGTGATGCTACAAGTTTACAAGGGAGCATGCAAATAAAATACTTGAGATGATGGTTGTAACACTAACAATATTGTAACAGACATTACATATAGTATTGAAGCCTTTCCTGATAACTCAATTCTGGATTTTGATCCCAGGCATGTGCCAAGGTTAAGGAGTCGAGGAAGAACCAATCATCATAATCCTCACCAAGTTTTTGCACCGTCCTACTGCAGTCAGTGTTTGCAGGTTTGGTGTCAGGTCCAACTTGAGATTTCTCTGTGGTGTCTCGGAACACCTCCTTGAAGTAACGCAGAACAGCGACTCCGTCTCCCCAGGCATGTTCAAAGTTGACGGCAGCTGTTCCATCGGGTGTGAGGATCAGTTGGAAGCTCTTGTCGTACCATCTGATTCAAACAAAAGAATGTGAACATTGACAAATATACATGTTTTTAAACAAATGAAATTCCAATAATTTGAACTTTTTCATTTGAAATTTTCATATAACTTTTATATTCTATCACCATGCAATTTGAAAACCTGCTCAATTCCAGCATTCTGCCAAGTGCCACAATTACAAACAATATGGCAGGTAAAAATAGTTAGTATTCTTTCAAGAAATATGGAGAATTTACAATTTAAAAGCTATCAAAATAGTTTGTTTGCAAAGCTATCACTTAGAACTTCTTCTAAGATCTTGCATTATCAGCTTATAGTAGACTATCTCAGCACCCTGTTAATAAGAGATATCACCGAGTGTCTACATGCCTATTGCAGCCATCTCCATGCAGGAAAAGGCGTGACACTGCGTTTGGATCAGTTGGAGATTCATCATCCAACACGAGGGCGAACATGGCGCCGTCAAGTCGTCTCAGCGCTTCCTCATTGCCTGGTAGACACCAATACACAATAACATAATGTATCTCTTACCATTGGGAATTACATTCATTGATTTTGTACAAGAACAAGGACATTTGATTAAGATGTAAGCTATATTAATAAAATAGAGCCATGGGCTCTGTAGCTCATCAGACTTTTGATAGAATAGGTGTTTGGGTTTAGACCATGGGGTCATGGGCAGTGTAGGAAAGATAGCCTGTCCCAACGTCCGAGTTATTCACAATCAAATAAAAAAGGCCCATTGCCCATTTGGGGTCAAGGGGTCACCGAACGTACAATTCAGAATCCCCATTGTCCAAGGAGTCTACACACAACTATTAAGCTATCAAGACCTTTTGGAACTGGAGAAGAAGATGAAAGTAGGATTTTTAGGTTTTGACCCCTGTGACCCCATTTGGGGTCATGGGGTCACCAAACCTACAATTTAGAATCCCCGTTGACCAAGGAGTCTACACACACCTTTTCAGCTCTCTAGACCTTTTGGAACTGGAGAAGAAGATGAAAATAGGTTTTTCAGGTTTTGACCCCTGTGACCCCATTTGGGGTCATGGGGTCACCAAACCTACAATTTAGAATCTCCAGTGCCCAAGGAGTCTACACACAACTATCCAGCTCTCTGGACCTTTTGGAACTGGAGAAGAAGATAAAAGTAGGATTTTAAGGTTTTGACCCCTGTGACCCCATTGGGGTCAAGTGGTCACCGAACCTACAATTTAGAATCCCCAGTGTCAAAGGAGTCTTCACACAATTTTTCAGCTCTCTAGACCTTTTGGAACTAGGGAAAAAGATGAAATTAGGTTTTTTAGGTTTCGACCCCTGTGACCCCATTTGGGGTCATGGGGTCACCAAACCTACAATTTAGAATCTCCAGTGCCCAAGGAGTCTACACACAACTATTCAGCTCTCTGGACCTTTTGGAACTAGGGAAAAAGATGAAATTAGGTTTTTTAGGTTTTGACCCCTGTGACCCCATTTGGGGTCATGGGGTCACCAAAAACCTACAATTTAGAATCTCCAGTGCCCAAGGAGTCTACACACAACTATTCAGCTCTCTGGACCTTTTGGAACTGGAGAAGAAGATTAAAATAGATTTTTAAGGTTTTGACCCTTGTGACCCCATTTGGAGTCATGGAATCACGAAATCTACAATTTAGAATCCCCATTTGCCAAGGAGTATGCACATAAAATTTCAGCTGTCTAGAGTCATTGGTTCTGGAGAAGAAGTCGAAAAAGTGAAAAGTTTACGGATGGACGGACGGACGGACGCCATGCCATGCCATAAGCCCATCGGGTCTTTCAGACCTGATGAGCTAAAAATGACTAAAGGATTTCACGCTTGTATAAAAGCAACTACAGGATGACATTTTGAATAGAATTCACAAAACATTCCCTGCATTGATTGTGTTTTGTCAGAGTATCATTTTTAATTCAAAATGCTGAAAGTTTTATGCACATAAAACGCTTCAGAAGGATGTAAAGACAAATATATCAAGACCAGCATAATAATTTGCTTTGGTTAAACGATGAAACTTTCAAAAGTTTTGAAGCCATCTGTATTTCTCTAATTGTGTGTTAGCTCATTGTTGCACATTGTCCTCCATTGGCCAAATTGCAAAATAATTTGGTCTGACGGTAGTTACTCCATTAAAGCCCATATACATAAATAGTCATAGCTAGACAGACAGATAGATATAATATGGTTTCAGAAACTAAACAACTCACCTGAGTTAACGAGCTGCACCCTGAGCGACGCCCAGGTGTCTCTGTTCTCTGTGGTCAGGGCACCCAGAGGGAACTCAGGTTGAGGGGTTGTGTCATCCAAAATATACTTCAGGTTGGCCAAAATCTCTTCAGTAGGGCACACGTTTCCTTTGGAAGGAAGCAAATAAATGCTGTCAAAATCTGATAAATTAACCTTCTGACTGTTCAAATGACATGTTTTTCCACCTTTGTCACAATCAATATTTCACATTGTTGAATACAATCTATTTACTGAGTAGCATGTAACTTCATCATTCTCTAGGAGAATTTTTGTTTGTAGGATTGATAGTATAAAAACAGAATTTATAGCATGCCTATAATTTACAATGATACTACATGTAATGTTTTTCTGACAAAAACAAAACCAGCTTAAGAAACTTACTAAAACTGAAACTCGATAATAAGTAAGTGACAAACGTAATTGATATCACAAGAATCTTTACACTATAAGAAAATTACCATTAGCATCAAGAACGTCAAACACATAAAAGTTTCCTTTCCTCAAGACCAGCAGATGTCTGGATGTTTCATCTGTATACAGCTCGTCCTTGCCTTGCCTGTAAATACAGAAGTTCATGAAAGGTCCTTGCATTCCATTTATGAATAAGAGACAGCTATTTGTTTATAACAATTACTTTAATTTGAAAATCTTATATAAATTTATTTACATCTTTGGGATCCCTATGTACAATTCTGCTTCAGATTTAACAATTGTGTATCAAGCAATGCTTAACATTCTGACTAAAGGCTGAGTGGCAGGCATAGCAGCATACACTTAAAGTTACACAGAGAGTACAAGTAGAGAAGGAAAAGATCTATCACCAACACATATTGTATCTCTTAAGAGACCAAAATCATGCAGCAATGTATGTATTGATGGGTGAATTAGCCCTTATCAGATTTGACACATCAGAACACCAACAATATCATAATACAAGTCTTGGTTCACCAAGGACTATGAGTGACCTTGGTATCCTCGTGGAGTTGAAGAGTCTGCCGTACTGACTCATGTCGAGAGGGAAGGCTTTGTACCAGTAGGCTCCGTAGGAGGCGATAGCCTGGGGCAGCATTCTGCAATATCATGTCCGATATGTCATCATATACAAATCAAAGGACTTCAAAATAAATCATATATTAAAGAGTTTTCATAGACTTAATGTGTTTTTGATTGAACAATCCTATGAAATTAAAATAGATAATAATAATGAAATTGTAAAGATTAAGGAATTGATATATACAATCACATGAAGTGCATGCACAGTTCTTATTATCCCTGACAACACAAAACGTAAACCTATTACAAAGGCAATTTAGATCAGAGAGATGTCATTGCTATTTGATTACTTATGCAGACGGAGAAATGGTATGAGAAATGCAAGGTCGTCCAAATGAACCAGTGGCCAAACCTTGTAAATTTCCTGAAGCTTGGGTTGTCACTCTTGGACGGATTAAGATGGAAAACTTCTGGTTCAAGAATCTCAGCCTTCAGAGTCTTCATGAACCTTGCTGAGGAGATGATCATGTTGGTGGCACGGATCAGCTACAATCAGACATACAGAAAATTGAATCATGACTTTGTTATATTCTGGATTCTGATTGGCTGATTTGAAACTAACTAACAATTTTGTTACCAACAAAGCTTTAGGGTTCATAGTTTTCTTATGATGCCCTTGTGCAAAGTATTATTTTTCATGTTAATGTGATATCATGACTATTTTGTGTTGTGGATTAAGAGAGAAAATGGATATCTGGGGTATGTTTGCTTTAACAGGGGCGTAGGAACAGGGGGGGCTTGGGGGGGGCTTTTTTTTTTTTGGTTACAAAATTTCAATTCAAGCCCCCCCACTTTCAAATTCGCTCCTACGCCCCTGTTTAATTCAATTTAAGCATCACTTATGTGAATGTTGGAGCCAAAATTACATATATCATTCACATGAATACTAGTAACACCATCTTTTGAAGCTTTCTCATGAAAAAAGTGTTCTCTTATACAAAATCATACATACCATATTGTTTTACTCTCTAAATTATTGATGCTGAATGAAATCTTCTTTTAAAGAAAAACTTCATTATAATGCTATACCTACCTGATTGTTGTATTCTGGTCTGGGGTCATTGTTGAAGACAATGAAGGGATTGTGTGTGAGGACTAATGGGTTCCTGTCCTTCAAGTACATATCGAACCAGGGCCCTGTTTTAACAAATCATCAACAATTTCAAAATTACTTATCTATTTAACATAAAAAATAAAAAATAAAACTAAAGAAGCAAAAAGGTTATTTACATTATATGAACAATTTATCATTATCATATTGTAATCATAAACACTGGTAAAATGGATTTTGTAAGAGTTAGATTTTGATTTAGAAATATGAGAAAATGTATGCCATGTTACCTGATATGTAACTTGTATGTTTGTTTTTCTTGTCATTAGCAACAAGCTCTTCATTCAGCTCTGGAAAGAAATCAACTTTGATGAATATCAAACATAAATCTTCTTTGATTCTTTGATATGAAATTCTTACCAAAGCTTGTCTATCAAATTGATATTCATTCATTTTGGTGTTATAAAACATAAACCGGTATATGTAACAAAATATCACAAAAAATCTTGTTCAAGGTCTTTATTACAATATCAGGACAGCCAGTAATGAAACCTATGGCTATCTGAAATTTAAATAGTGCTTTACCAAATGAGCTTAATCCCTGGTTGATTTAGTATGTCATAATCATTCAATTCGTTACAAATTTGCTATAAAAAAAGGAAACAGGTTGAAATTAAATAATTGATGTTTCAATATGTCTGCAAAGTTTACCTTTTCCTTCATTTTCACGGAATTTTTGAACAATTGATTCTGTGGTAGAAAATTCTTGAGGTGTTAGCAATGGCTGAAGAGCTTGTAGGTATCTCTCACATGTCTTGTCGAGTTTTGGTATTGGCAATCGTAGCAAACTGTTTTGAAAGTGATAGGTTGGCAGAATGCTTCTGTGAAGAAATTCTCTTTCATCAGAATTTGTGCTGAAACAATAACATATCTTTGGAAAAATTTAATCTTTTCAAATTAAATTTCAAGAAAGGTAACTGGCCTTTAGAAAAGGTCAACTTTATATGAAAAAACAAACAAAACTTTCTAATGACTTTAATTTGTATATGAAAAATAACCAATAAAATCTAATCAAGAAATAAAATATTTCCAAAAAACATAAATCTTCACTATAGTATTGAAAAATCAGTAACCCTTTTTGAAAAAATAATCAATGGAATGCACAGTTGCCTTAAAAACGTAGGTCTTTCATAAGATTGATTGGTGATAGTAATGGTACATATCGTGTGATATTCCAGCTACTATCCTGTTGTATAAATTCTTCAAATGACACAACCCACCTGTATGATCTAGCTGTCAGTGTCACTAATGTACTTTTTCTTGAGCCCTGTAACAAAAGGAAGAGGACATTATTATTATCATATTCAATTTAGATTCAAATTCTTAAACACCTTTGAGATCATAACAAGCTGAAGCTCATAAAGGGTAAAAAAGGAAAGATGTATTTTTCTAAATATAAATCAAGAAAATTGTTTGGTAGACTGGGCAATTATGTAGTCAAGTAGCACACTGTAAGCAAAGATGAAAGAGCATTGATAATCGATTACTTCCTCCATGAACTAATAGTTATACAAGTCCTTTCGTTAAGTTTCAAGAGTTTCTTTTCTGTGGCTGTCCCTTGCAAAGACTGGAAATTTGTGTTCAACCTCTGACATTTGTTTGCTACCCACAAATGTCATGATATGAAGATGATTTCTTATATGTTATGAAGGGTAAGTAGATGATTTACAGACTGATTAGTGTTTGAACATTTATAAATGTTAACAAATATATTTTTCTCTCAAGAGAAAACACACTTATTGATACTGGCTAGTCATTTACAAAGGATAATGAAACATATCAAACATGAAAAATATTCCAAATTCTTGTTGAAATTTAGGGTGTCCGGCATTATTTAGAGCTCAATAAAGTTGTTTTATATAAATATATCATTAAGTGAGTGTTTTCAATAACTTCACTGCCTGATCACAGTGATCAGACTGTGTGACTGTCATGAATGTTTGTTGACTTCAATTTGGACATATCTAAAAGAATCTAAAATAGAGAACACATACCTTCAAACATGACGCAGTCTTACTGAAGTGTTCAGCTATAAAGTTACAATTTTGGAAAGTGTTAATTCTATACATCTCGAGTAAACGCTGGTACCATCAAAGTTCGGTACCGTATTTGAACTTTGGACTACACTGAATGCAATTTCTAGCAGACAACCGACAGGTGCGCTACCGCTAGGTGGCGTTTTCTTTTAAATTAAGAACACTACTTAAAACGGACTACGAAGTCTATTTTTATTATTAATGTAAGCTCTATCTATTTGACAAAATATAATGGAATGGATGTATATAAATAATTGTATCAATATGCTTAAAAACCATTCCATTACCATCCATGAGAGGAATCTGGAACTTGAAAAAAATAATATTCTTCATCATTTTTCGTTTTGATTCTTCGATTGTAAATTTTGTGTTTACCCTAAAAAGAAGCGTAAAAGCTCTAAATCGAAGAATGGCTGCGTCTTGTGGTAAACAACGACTGAAGTATTCTGTTGTCAAATGGTCCAGCTACTCTTATAACTATGTACCAGAGTAAGTTTTAAAAATATTTTTTTTATTTGTTTAACCAAAATTAGAAATCATCCAAATAATGCATTCATTAGTTCACATTAAACTTGTTCTTTATCTTAGGAAAACAATAACAACAGAAAGATTTTCTTTGATCGTCTGAAAGTAAAAAGGGAAAATGACATTCAGTATGAAGATCGAAGTTATATAATCCTTGCAACAGATTTTTCTATTAATTTGAGTTTACTGACTAAGTCTTCATCTAAATCTACATACACAATTCTTATGGAGAATGATCTAACATTAATATTAAAAGCAAAACTTATTAAGTCATAATTTTAGAAAAATGTTTCCATTGTTTGAGAATTGAGCACCTGTTAATCATTGCCAACATTCCATGGCCAAAAACCTTTGTTGAACTGTTTAATGGCAATCATGTTGTGGTGACTATAATATACAAACTGATCCTCACTGCATATGCATCACCTAGTAAATAGTTTTCAATTTGACTTCCAAACCACAGTAAAAAAAACATGCTTCATTTTAGGTCATTTATGATGCAATCTTAGAGAGGCTGGCTTATCTGCTACGGCCTGCCTTGTTGTTATGAGGGAAAATAACATGAAAAAGGGGCTGTCTATTTACTTACTTTCCAACATCATAAAAATAATGAGCACCTTTTAATAATTAAAGGAAATTTGATACGGGAAATATATTCATTTCATATAAGAGACACTGTCTTAGCTGAACGCTGAAGTGATTACTAGATAAAAAGCTAAGCTTACTGGTTAACAAATTGTTAATTTGAGTTGTTGGAGTAGTCACAAGGTTGAGTGGGGTCACTTGAGTAATAACGTTGAAAGGGATATTTTGCCGTTTTCAAGAATGTTTCAGCAGTTTTATATCACCGGTTTCAAATGAAAAACATGTTAATCCAGTGATAAGGTCATGGCTTTGTTTCCTTTGACTCACAGGTAATGATAATGATTGCTCATTTGAATATATCTTTTATAAGTAATGGTCTGGGGCTGGCTGAGAACAATGCTCCCGTGCCAACTGTCTATGTTGCAGTCGGTGTGGCATAGGACTGTGGGTTCAGGATTTTCTACATCCTCCCATTCTCTAGATCCAGCCCCTCCAGACTACTATTTCATCCCTTGTGCTGCTAGTGGCTGAAATATTGTCCAAATGGCACTAGACAAAAACTCTCTCATTTTCTTCCCTTGACTTAAATCAGAGCTCCAGGGCCCTACAATTGAAACTGTGGAGAAAATCATTGTGGCAGTAGAATAGTATTTAGGGTCACATGACAATAAATGGTTGATAATGGGCATAAATTATGACAGACTGCAATAATGTTTCTTTTTATCATGTACCTATACAATCGATCTTTGATAATGATATTTTAGAACAGGGTCAGTTTCTAATGGACATCACACTTTGTAACCACATGTTAGTGGTAAAGAAATACTCTAAAAAAATATAGACTTTCATGAAATTCATACAGAATAATACTGTATTGATATAAATTGTTAATATTGATATGGGGGATTGTTGTCAAATGTTACAGTAAAACATTAAATGATATGCGAGAATACGAGAATGTTTTTGTTTAAATGATAATCTTTTGCATTCACCTTTTACTTTAGTTGTTACAAGAATGAGAAGAATACATTGGTAAAATGAATGAATGATACAGAAAATCTAGATAAGCAATGATTTGAAAAAAATATAAATGCTGCAAAAGCTTTATTTATTTAGAAATTTGAAAACGCTTCCATGAGGTTGTTTATATTCTTAAGTTAAAAAAGGTTAGTTTCATAAATATTTGACATATTCATGATGATTTTGTTTTTTTCTGCGCGAAATATGTTGAATCATTGTAAATTTATATTTTATCATAGAAACTTATATTTACAGTAACATTTGTCATGATAAGCCGGGGGATCAATCCTCAAGATGGTCTTCGGATTCTAACAACCCACCTCAGGTAAAAACTCAATGTATCACTGTTTGAAGCTATTTGTATGAAGTTGTTCAAATAATGATAGATTTTTGCCAAAATCATTTATACTTGAGATTTCTATGTTTATATTTTATAACTTTTTTAAATCAATTTTTAAGGAACTTCACTTTTACAATTCATACAATGAGTCCAAATTTATACAAGTTTTGGAAGAAAACTTCCTTATCATATGTATGATTGAACCCTTCCAAGAGTCAGTTAGCTGATAACTTTTGCTAGGAGCTGTTAACTTCTTAATTTGTCTTTTTATTTGTCTCTCACATTGGCAAAATGAGATACTTCATTTGTCTACTCATTTCATACTCTTCCATCAATGAAGTAGTGATCAAATTAGACTTGTATGAAATGTATACTTTCAAAATCAGAAATCTCTAGTTCTCCATACTTCTATTATCCTTGATTGAAGTTCCTATTTGTAACAGGATTTCTTAAATAAAAAGTTGATTCAAAAAAGATATTCTACTTTCAGTATTTATTGCTCAAGCTGGAGAGACCTGCAATAGTTGAATCCCTATCATTTGGGAAGTATGAAAAAACACATGTGTGCAATCTGAAGAAGTTCAAGATATATGGAGGCCTCACAGAAGATCATATGATTGAGATTTTAGACAGGTATTATTATTCATCTTGCTTAAAGGCACTAGTGCACGCTTTTACGGTTTAAATTGGCTATTTTAAGGTTTACGAGGACTTATGCATTCACTTAAACTTTCTGTCGATGCAATGAAATACTAAACATTCTTTACAATTTACCTGCAATCAACGATGAAAACGTTAAGACAGCCGCTGTCGGCTTGGACATATAAAAACCTATGGTTAGCTGCGCACAAAACGGATAAATTATTGACACTTAGAAACGTCTGAACTAGTATTGTGTGCAACTATTGAATTGACCTAAACTCTGAACTGAGAACAAATCATGAAATATGTTTTATGAAAGCAATGTTGTAAATTTACCGATTTAATAACACAGTATTAGCGTTGTTATTAGATTGACCATAGCGGCTGCTGTTTCCGCTTTTCTGGTTATGAGCAAAATTTTAATATTTCCGATATCATAGTTCATGCGGATTTAATGTAACGTAACATTAGATACTTCCGGCCTTTCAAAATCCACTTTACTACCTGAATATGTAAATATTTGTTAAACAACTTACGAGGTAGATTACTTGAGTGAGGATAGTGAGTAATATCGAGAGATATGCAGTATCTGTGCATTCGTTGTGTTTACGAAATATTGGCATGCATTAGTGCACTGCATTTAAATGATCAGTAATTTATTACTAAAAGTGTTATTCTTTAAGGGTCCTCTGACAGTTATTATTAGTGCTCCATTGACCTTTGTATTAATTTAATCAATATATTGGTTCACATAAGATATGAACTCATTTGAAACGTTATTTTGTTTCAGTGGTTTGAAGAATGATCACATTCCAGAGTGTTTTGGTGTACGACATGAGATAGATGATAACAACTTCCCATGCAGATATATCAAAATAGGTAAGCTTAGAAATGTAAAGTATGATCATAATGTCACCAAATGAAATTTCACTGAGTATGATGTATTTCTTATGTTCATAGTTTGATGCTCTTTTTTAATTGCATTATTTTTTTCTCATTTGTCTTAATGAATTTCATAAGTGTCGAAAAGTTTTATAGTGTTGTTCCTTGAGGAGATCCTGGAGGAAGGTTTTCACTTGATTGGCTTTGTGTGGCTTTTAGGTTTAGAAGAAAGATATTTTTATCTTTAGAAAAGGTCCTATCTCTTTAGAATTGGTAAAAATGACTCCCTCAGGGGAACTCCTTTGTGGCAGAAATGTCACCCAAATGATGAATATTTTTGATTAAGAAAATATTTTTTCAGTTCCCTTGCAGGCCTGGGGTCCTAGTTTTAACTTCAGTATTTGGTTTGTGGAGCTGCATGGCAGAGATGATTGGGAATCTGTCAAACCCTGCATGAACTGGTATAACACAGTGAGTGTCTTCTTCCTGTAATAGCTTCTTTGAAACAGCCAAACAACTGATAACAAATTTCTATAACAGTTATGCTTATGTATATTAAACTTGGTCATCTGAAATGATGATAGTTTAGTTTTTGCTGATATGATTAGCTTTGAAGACTTTTCTATGCATCATTGTCTTTTGACTGCAGTATTACACCTGGGATTAATTATTTGCTGTTCACGATCCCCTATACTTTTGTTTTATTTGAATTAAAACCTTTGTCATTACCACAAGGTTATGTAATATTCATATATACAGTGTTCGCGGTAGGTTTTTATACAGTGCGTGCAGAAATGAAATAATATATGTTCAATTCAAATATTTCGCGTTTTTTTTTAATGGAGTTTTTATTTCAATAAAATAATTACTAGTAAAGGTAATAAATTGTCATAAAATTTAGACATCAAAGTTTAACCTACCATATACGGTTCAGTTTTGATGATAAAACACATGCAGCCACATGCCTGTGTAAGTAACTAGCTGCCGTTCCGAACTTCGTAATATTATACAGCATGAGATTTGATAATAATCACTTCTAAACATCGCTCCGATTGGATGAAACGAACGACTTCCGGGGAATTCCATCGGTAAAGTAACCAATGACAGGGCTTTTAGCAATGGGATTTCCAGGTTTCGATTTATTTTTGTCAGGACATCGTAATCAGACAATCAGCTTAGAATGATATTTTTAACATTATGGAAAAATATAAACTTAAGTGTATAATTATGTGTGCGTGCAAAACACGCAGTTACAATATATTTTGCGTGTTTATATGATTTTTATGCGTGAAAAACGCAGGTTTATGCGTTAACGCGAACACTGTATATACCTATTTAATGTTTGTACATGAAATTAAGACAATTTACTTGTTGGACAAGTTCAGATTCTTTTAATTCTGTTACCTATTAATGGTTTGACATAACTATCAACAACTTATCTGTATAAAAGTAGATAAAGCCTCTTCTTTATACAATGTTTATTACTATTTCAGTACAGAGAAAGAGAAGCAATAAGATTGTGCTTGAAACATTTTCGTCAACGAAGATACATAGAGGCTTACGAGGCGCTGCAGAAGAAAACAAAAATTGCTCTGGAGCATCCTATACTTACAGAACTTCATCACTTGCTGGTAATATTTTCTGAGATTCTTGAATTTGAAATTTTGTACCAAAAAAAAAATATTGTTGAAAGTAAAAATTACTCTAAACATCTAAATCTATGCAGTGGAAAATTGTGTGAAACGTGTCAGGAAATATAATGTAATCTTTGTCGTGTTGGCTAAAAAATCCAAAAACAACAGAAATCTTTTATTCTCCATACTTTATACTTCAAAGGGTCTTCCATTACCCTGGAATGAAGACCCTATGTGTAACAGAGTTTCTGAAATAACAAGATGATTACAAAAAGAAAATATAATGTAATAATGTTGCCTAAAAATTCTGATTTCAGGTCGTGAAAGGAGATTTTGATGCTTGTGAAAAGCTGATTACAAAAGCATGTGAGGGTAAGAAAATAAGTTTCAATCAAAATCATTTTATAAACTTGAATCTTAGATCATACATGTAAATGAGTTAATTAGTAAAGTACTTGAGGAGGATAACTTCAATTGGAAACCATTTTAGATTACAGAGATTAATAGACAAAAGAGCATTGATTTAGAAAATGTTTACGTCCTGTTTGTAGAGGGTTTATTTGACCAGTACATCAGTCAACAGGACTACAAGCCAAAGTGGACAGCAATACAGCCTGTTAGTAAAAGTAAGTAGTGCATCAATATACAATTGAAGTAATTAAAAAAAGTGAAAAATATCAATGTCCAGTGTTTGTGAACAAGTCAGCTCTGTCAGCTTCAGATAAGTGAAGAAAGCAGATACCTATTTGATTTGCTAGTCTGGGAACATGTAATATGCTTGGAAAAATTACTTTTGTGTCTCAGTCAACTAAGGTGTGAATGATACCTTAGTCCTGCTTTATAACTGTATACAAATAGGAGCCTTTAATACAGTCTAGGTCCACATTCAGCAAGTTTAGATTGACTGATATTAGGAGCCCAAAGAAATAAATATTATGGATGAAAGAACAGTAAATTATTAAAAAATTTCATAGACTAAATTTTAGTCTAATGATACCTGTGCTTAGCATTATTTTCAGGCTAAGAAAGGAGATTGATATCCATTAACTTATGGCATATAAGTAGTCATGAGCTGCTATTATAAATGCAAAATTGCTTTAGTTCATAATGAAGAACCTTGCAATTTGTTTCTGTTCATAGTTGACGTCCATGTTGCAGGTAGTGACACAAGTTCTGTGTTTCGACCGGGGATGAGGGGAGGACATCAGATGTGTATAGATGTACATACAGGTGCTTATGGATCATTTATGTTTCTTACTTTGTTATATGATGGGCATTGACAACTTAATGACAATAGCCAAGATAGTCACATGTTCTGTTACAGTTTAGTGCAGGCAAAACCTAGTCATAAGGATGTGGATGAATCACATTATTTAGGGTGGCGATTTTGTAGAGCTACTGGTTTACTTGAATTACTTGCCCCTAGTTACTGAAACCAAAAGCTTTTGCCAGTTGCCTAGAAATCAACTATCTGAGTTTAAATTGCATGACGCTATCTTTACTGATGTGAGAGAGAAAATTCTGTTCATGTAGAGTAAATATTTTGCAACTTTTATTTCTCTAATTGATAACAGTTGACTTTAATGATTAATCTGAAGGTGCATTCAGGATTACTCTCTTGAAACAAGTTTTCAATCTTGTTACTTAGCCAAATGATCTGGCATAAGTTAAATTCAACTGCTGAAGTGTAAATCTATAGATTTCCTTAAGGCCAATTAGTCTTAACTATTGATATTGATATCTTCTGTTTATGAAAATAAAGTAATTGAATATTATTTGTATAGAAACAATCTACCTGTTTGGTGGCTGGGATGGAAACCATGATCTTGCTGACTTGTGGGCTTACTGTGTGCCCTCTAAACAGTGGACATGTATCTCCAAAAACACAGATGAAGAGGTAAGTCTCTCTGTAATTTAATGCTAAATAAACTCTGTGATTGTTGAATTGTTAACAAATTGTTTCAACTATATTATGAGTCAGAGGTGAAAGGGAATGTTCCTATTGCTTTTTTTTATTATTTGATGGTCTTATTTCTCATATAATCTTGTTAAACTAAAAAGACTTTGCAGCATGGGGAACTGCTAACTCAAAAGATATAAAAGAAAACTAGTACAACTATTCACACCAATAGGAAATGAAGTTTTTTGTGTTAACTAAGATATACTAAATGTTCGGTCACCTCTGATTTTTTTTGGTAGGGAGGTCCAAGTGCGCGCTCTTGTCACAAGATGTGTCTGGACCATGAGAGGAAACAGATCTTCACCCTCGGCAGATATCTGGACGCCTCCATGAGGACTCCGGACAATCTGAAGGTCAGCGTGAGTTCTTAATCTTAATCTCTTAACTACATGAGATCCATGGTTTTCTTATTTAATTCTTATGTGCCTGTTAATGAACTAAAGATGTGTCAATGATTGACTTGTGAATAAGTTATTGGTTGATGATAGTTTAAATGACAAATTAAAAGTTTTAGTTAGTACAAGGTCTAGATGGATATTAGAATGGAAACAAATATTATTTGTGATAAAACTTGTTTAAAAAGAAGGTGGTGAGATTTCATTTTGTCTATTTCAGTGTGATTTCTACATGTACGATATTGGTTCAGCAAGATGGACGTTAATAACGGAAGACACAGCTGCAATGGGTGGACCCAGACTCATATTTGACCATCAAATGGTCATTGATGTGGAGAAACAAACTATTTATGTCTTTGGTGGTAGAGTTCTTACAAGGTGATTAAATGTGGAGTGTTTTGTTACTGTACACTTTGTCATCAAAAGCGTGTTACATGACCATTAATCTTTGACGATGATGGATTTGTTTTGTTAGGGTTTGGATTTTGTTGAGTTTTTTATTTTACGTCAAATCAAATTCCTTCCTTGCTTAGTATTTTGCAATGTAAAATACTTACAATTTGTCAGTGTAAACTAAGAAAACGTAAACGTGAAATGAATGTTAACTGTTTGTGTGTTTGGTTGTAGAGTTTTTACAAGGTCAGTAGGTTGGTTTTGTTTTTTTAGCCAAAAGCTGAAATGTCACTTAAATGTTTCAGAAAATTCAGAAAATAAATGTAAAACAGTTTGAATCATAATTGAAAAGGTGACTGGTTTTGTTAGCATTATGGTCATCAATTTAATCTAATATCATATTTAACCTATTTCAGTGCTAATGAGAATGAACGAGGTCACGAGCCAGTATTCAGTGGGTTGTTTGGTTATCATATACCAACAAACACCTGGTCCAGTTTGATAGAAGATAGTCCGGAGCTTAGGTCAAGAATCGGTCACTCAATGCTGTTTCATCCTGTAAGTGACAGTAAGAAAATTATTTTCAATATGGTTTGATCGTTTTTTATGATTAGATGACAATTGAGGTAATTAACAACCATGCATCACTTCTTTTGTTAAAATGTATGTGTTTATGTATTCAAATGAATTTTTTACAAGGAAGGTTTATAAAAAATTTTAATGATAATAATAAAAATAATGATGTGAGTAATCCATGTTGCACTTGCATACCAGATTATGACGATTTATTCGTTAAAGTGATTTATCTTTTTGAAGTTAACTAATAATTGAAGCAGGTTTTAATGGTAAAACAAGTTAAAAATTGATGAGTATATAGGATAAAATTGTTTTAGAAAAAGAGTTTAATGTCATCAATAGCCATTCTATGTAGTTTTTAACCACCATCCACTTCCTTCAGATTCGACGGGTGTTGTACATATTTGCTGGTCAGCGTGCAAGGGAGTACTTGAATGACTTCCTGACTTACAGTGTAGATACAGGGTTGGTGGAAACAGTGTCTGACGGAACCAAAAGAGACGGATGCCAAGCAGGTAGAGAAATCAGTCAACCCATTGATCGAGATAAGATTGTCTTTGAATAATCTTAGAATTGATTGTTATATTTTACGGTTTGTGACTGGTTTTTACGTTACTGTTTCTTATCAGTGATTTATAGAACAATGGAATATGATTGAACAAAATTTTTTATGAAATAAGCACAAGTATTTCAATATGTTTGGCAAATTATTTGATCACAACCAGTCATCAAACATTTCATGAAATTATAATAGCAGTATAAGAACACTCTCTATCTTATACTTTATTTATTATTTGATATTTTTTTCTCTATCTCTTACAGGCTTTACTCAAAGGGCAACATTAGATCCAGAACTAAATGAAATCCATGTTTTATCAGTGAGTATAATTTTTTGTTGTTGTTGTGAATATCAATAGAGTAAGCAAATCTAACTAAATTTCCCATCCGAAATTACAAGTTTTTTTGAAGAGTAGATCTACAGTCATTTATTTGTCTTTTGACAGGGTTTAAGCAGGGACAAGGAAAAAAGAGATAACGTGAAGAACTCTTTCTGGGTGTATGACATTGGGAAAAATAAGTGGTAAGTTTCCATGGAAAGAAGATGTTGACCAGAAGATATATATTCTTATTATTATATATCCCTTTGTAATAACATTTTGATGAAATGAGGGCAAATGTTGTCAAACACTTGTCCCATTGTGGATGATTGTCTAATTTTCAGGTATGAATATTGAGAAGTGTGACTGGGGAACAAGTTCTGAAATCTGACTATAGCTTGACCAAAGACAGGCTATTGCCTTAGTATTTAGCTCCATTCAATTTGCCTGTTAACTTTCATGAACAATCTCTTTTTAAATAAATTTAATGCAAGTGAAGATTGTCCATTTCAATTAAGTGATGTTAGGCCAAAGGTCTTGAACAAATCAAATGGGTATCAAACTAAGTAATATTGATTAAAACTTGTTCCGACCAATTGCCATTTAATCAAAGACATTTACCTCATACTAACAGTCACCATTCTTTGTGTACCTTAGGTCATGCATCTATAAGAATGAAAACACAGGTCAGCAATATTGGATCAAGCAGCAGCATGTTGAGCCTGTACCCAGGTTTGCTCATCAGCTTGTGTACGACCATGTGAGAAAGGTGAGTATTTCCTTACCGTGAACTCTATGAAGTAACACATGTCACTTATATGCTTATGCGATATTTTATTCATTGTAAGTTACCTCATGCTCAGAGATCATAATTCAAAATGTTATTATAGAATATTCTTTTATCATATTTGTAAGCATCATGTTGATGAATGCAGCACCTATAAGCCCATATGTCAAATGACCATGAGACAAGACACTTTTATTTCCTAAAATTACCAGTTTGGTTTCTGATAACAATGAAAATTAACTTGATGAAATGACATGTCATGCTTTTAGTATTATTCACTTATCTATTTCCTTATGTTGAAATGGCATGAAAAGCATCTATTAATGAGTAATTTTACCAAATTCAGAAACTAGGCATATCTATAATTGGCTGAATTTTAATGTTTTCTGAAATTTTCCTTCAGGTACATTATCTGTTTGGTGGAAATCCAGGGAAAGACAGCTTACCCAAGATGAGGCTTGATGATTTTTGGTCGCTTCAGGTACAAACACAATGAGGATGTAACTTTAATGAGGACTGAACAAAATTGTCCGATAATATTACATTACTTCTCTAATGTTTATATCATTGCCTAAAAGAGATAAAATAACTCAGAATAGACCTCACTTTTAAGAAGGGATAGACATATCAATAACTGATGTTTAAATATAAAAGGAAACGTTATATCTTTCATAACAGGTTAAAACATTTGAAAGGCTGTAAATCAAATATTCAAACATGATATATTTTCTTATAGCTGAATTTTATTCTTAAGTTTCATATCTCTGTGTTTGTTAACAATGGATGTTTTTATTTCTCCCTTAGCTCTGCCGTCCATCTTCTGAACACCTCTTACGCCGATGTCGCTACCTGATCAGAAAGTACCGTTTCAAAGAAGTAGCAACATCAGACCCAAAGAGTGCCATGATATATCTACAGAACGAGCTGGCAAATACTGTTGACCATACAGACTCTGAAGAAACAAAAGAGGTGAATATTGAGTTAATTTTTGAATATTTATAAGAAAAACAAGCTTTTTTTTATTTGTTTGGGATTAAAGTTGATGACAGCCAGGTATCCTAGTGCCACATCAATGAAACAAATTATCTTAACTTGATTTCTGGGCTTGAAGAGGATTAAAAGTAGATGCTCAAAGTCAAGGTATAATATCATTTTATTGATAGGCCCTTAGTCATATCTATAATAGTTTTTTAATTTTTAATTCTTACCATGAATTGTGTATGTCATTAGAATTCTTTGTTTTTCAGTTCCAGCTCTTAGCATCCTCCCTGTTCAGTACAGAGTCAGATGAAGAGCTTGATGAAGGTTGGTTGGATCCTTCCTTTTATCAGTGCATTTATCTGTTATTGGGAACATAATTTATTAAAGAAGATATGAAAATAATTGTAAAACCATCCCTTCTTCTTCCTTGAAACATGAAGTATTTTGCCTTGCTTATAATTGTAACACCTGTATCAGATGAAAAAAAAAAATTAAAATAATTACTGAGGTACTTTATATTAATCTTATAAGACAAATTTAAAGCAGTTGTTTTTTGCACATCATGGAGGAGATACAATAGGGAATAGCTTCAAAGTGACTTAAGAGTGATTTTTGGATGGTAAAGCGGATCATACATTATCGTTTCTAATCTGAAAGTAGAACTGCTACATAGAATGGTATTGAGAGAACAGAACATTATATCCATATGGAAAGGTAGAAAATCTGATGAAAGATAAGTTTTAACTGAAAACATATCATGTCTTGTTTAAAGCAGACTCAGATGTGACGGAACAGTTCCAGAGTCGGACGGATCTGTTTGACTTGCTGGTGAACTACTTCCCTGACAACATGACACAACCCAAAGGGAACCTCGTCGACCTAATACCTCTTGACTGATTGCACAACCAGAGAGTGCTCAACACTCACAAGGAATACTAAGGGCTTTCATGGAGATTCATCTTCAACCAATTTCTAGCTAACAATAGTATGTAATATAAGCTTGAAAAGTAGCCAGTCAAATAATTTTCTTGATGATATTAGAACATTGGCATAAATGAGGTTGCAAAGACCTTTTATCTAATACAAGTTATCAATGGTTGAGCAGGCTTATTTCAAGTGCTGGTTTGGGATATTGCTGCAGTTGCAGAAGATTATGGCCTCTGCTCACAGTATTCAGTACTCATTTAGGAGTTTGAAATCTGGTTAACATATTTTCAAGTCATCGAATCAGCCAGTTAATTTGTGTATGAGTGATATGTACAAATGTAGATTCATTCAATGTTTGCAAGAAGAAGTCAATCAAATAATGTAAAGTTTAGCAACTTGAAGAGAATATTATGATAGTAGGTTCAAAGAAGGATGTGCTAAATCCTTCTGTTAACATGCATCTGTACTTAAAAATGGGTTAACTTAAATCTTAAGGAATGAATATGAAATACTTTTTTGGCATGAAGTGGTAAACTAACTATTTCTGAATAATTTTTTTTGGATGGATCTATTTCCATGTTTCATTCACGTGTGTTAGCTATCTTATGAAATACCATACCATGTGAAATGAAGTTGAAAGTAACCATGAGTCACCTAAAGGATTGCTTGATGTCTGTAATGAACATAAATTATCTTTGGCAATACTCATAACAAAGTTTATCAAATCACTGTTCTTAATTAAGTTATTTTTAGTCCAATTTAAGGAATGAAAATATTTAACTTGAAGTTCATTTAGTTTTAAAATTATGTGCGTTTATTTAAGTTTAAAAAAGTGCCTACGTAATTCCCGCCCTTTGTATTAACAATTTATACAGACAATTCTGCTGCATTGTGACTACCTTGGAAATGTTGGGCTGGTTTTAAGACAACTTGTTATATAAAACTGTATTTCTCTCTTAATATATAGATTTGGTTTATTTGTAGAGTCTTAAAATCAGACCAATGTTTATTATCACTGCCATGAGTTGAAGACTTTTTTTCTTGCCATAATTTGGTTTTTCAGATCATGTCATATAAGACAGAGTACCAAAAGAGAACCAGCATCTTTCAATCCTGCAGCCAAATATACAATTTTATCATTTTCTAATCTTTCTCGTCAAAATCAGGCAGCGTTTAATCAAACAGAACATCTGCAAAATGATTTCTTTACTCAATGAATGTCGGTCATATTGGATTTATTTTGATCCCTTGTTATAGATTGCATGAAGTAATCCGAATTGGAAATGAGGACAAGTATTCATGGCTTAAAACCTTTTTTGAAAAAAGCTAGAATCTCTATAGAAACTTTACACTTTAAGAAAAGAAAGACAATAAATGTGAATATTTGACCTTATTTGATTTACAAAGTGCCACTCAAGGTGCTTGGATATATTTATGCCACTATTTAAATCCTCATCGATGTCAATGTTGTTACCAGTGTTGTATACAATTGTTGGATCATGCAATTAGGATCCCAAAACCTGCATGCTTTCAGGTGTAATTATATTTCTCAAAGAGGACATGCTTATATTGTAAATAAACCCAAATCATAACACGTCTGTTTGTTTTCTTTGTTGTTGATAACATATGTTTACTGAATACAGCTCATTCACCCCTAGGTGAATTGAACCACTTGTTACATTATTCATTCCTGCCACATCAAACTTAAGGTAAAATAGAATGTTTTGGCACTTTTAGCACCAAGGAGATTTACCCTAAAAAGCTCATGACCACCACATAGATATCAAATTTGGAGTTGCCAAGATTTGTTGTTTTCGAGCTATTCAAACAATTTCACACACATGCAATGCACTATATACTGGTATTCCCCATACATTGTAGCAATGGTAAAATTATACCTTGTTACGAAGCAGAGGTATATACTGGTCATTCCGTCCAATAAAACTTTCAACACTTATTTATGCAAACTTCTCTACAATTTTATTATTCACTCCGATAGATCAGATGGGCTTATTGGCATGGCTAAAATTTTATAACTTTGACCACACTCAAATTATCTTTGTCCATGCTCAAATTTTTAAAATATCATCTTTGTAATATGGAGATTAAGATAGATTATTTTCATTGTCCTGGACCAAGAAAGGGTTTGGCAGTGATGAAACAGTTAGGTGGCCAACCAAAACCAACACACACAGGAAGCTCAAAGATCAATTAACATCTCTGTAATATGAAGATTGAGACTTGGTCTTTCATTTAGATTAACATGATAACAAATGTCATATTGTCATTTTGTGCAAAAATGTAATATATGCTGCACTTGAGGTATGTTGTTCCACCTATTGTTAGGTAAACTTTTAGCTACAGACTCCTTTTAGACATTATTCTTAATGATTTAAGAAAATAAAACAAAACAGGATTGATTGTTTTATTACAGATAACAAAAGATTTTTACTTGCATTAACAATGATTGTTGAAATGAGTATGAAAGCTCCAAATCAGGGGCATAATTTGGATTTTCTGTCCATGAGGAAATGCAAATTTGCTAAATATAAACAAGAATGAAATGAGATTCATATGTCAGCCTTATGTTCCGGTACGCATTGGAGGGGAGACAAGTATGACGCCATCACCACGAACAAACAGCATTGGGATGTTCCGTTTGGTGGACTGAAAGAAAAACAGCTACTGATTATTCATAATCACTTGTTAATAAAACATCAATTCATGTGAAAGAAATATTAAAATAGACTTTATGTGAAAATGTTTTCTGGATAACAATATAATTATTGTAATTCTGTCTTTGCCACAAAGACATGTAAGTAAACTTTTCCAATATTCTATTTCATGTTTTGCAAATTTGTACAAAGGCACTATAGCACGCATTTTCTCCGTTGGCTTTTTAAGGCCTATTGGGAAATAGGCACCTACTTTCACTCTATCAATGCAATAAAATACTTTACAATTAACCCATAATCAATAATTAAAGAGGTTTGGACATCCAAAGTTTGCTTAGAGATATAAAAATCTAAGGTCAGCTCTGCACCAAAATCATTAAATATGTACTGTTGAAAATGGCCGAACCAGTAATGTGTGCAGCTTTTGAATTTACCTTAATCTTTAAACTGGATTGACAATACAACCTGAATACTTACATATTTGCAAACTAAATTAAATGCTATTTTGCCGTAATGGGTTGTTGGTAATATTGAGAGATATGCATTGTCTGTGGATTAGTTGTAACTTACGAGATATTGATGTGCGCTAGTGCCTTGAAGTTTAAATGCCTCATAATGACAGAAAATAAAGCACTTATACTTAATATATGTAAATTTGTGATTCATAGTCCTATATGGGCAGTATCTATTTTTCCTCAAATTTTCACCATCAAAAATTAGTTTTATTTTAAGAGGATCAAACATCTCATTACTCAACACTATTATCCATACTTGTAGAAGAAATCAAGTTTCAAGCGAAAACTGCTAGCGGTTCAAGTCTAAACACCTTTAAATCATTTGAGTTAATCAACCAATCAGCTTAATTAACTTATTTATGTTTAGTTTAAGGATTCCTTTTATTGTTTAAAACAGATTGCCTCGCAGTTGTTTACATTTGTTTTACTTTTTGTGAGATCCCTTGCAAATAAGAGATCCCCCTTATCCCTGAGAAAGCATGCTACAGTGCCTTTAAAAGAAGGCAAACATAACTTTAATTATAATCATCATAAATATATGAAATATGGATCGAAATGTACATTTACGTGGGCCTAAAGCCTATAAACACACTATTGTGAAAAAACCCAAAGATGGAGCAAATATGGTGAGCTATTACGTGGTTCCATAGTGATCAGTGAATGCTCTTAATAAATTGTATCGGTCAGAAAACTATTTGTGATAATTTCACAGTTCTAAATACATTGAGCATTTTGAAGCTACAACTAATTTTGTAACCTTGTAAATCTCTTCATATGTTTCCTCGTCAATTTCAACTGTTGTGACAGTTTCCTCCACCTCTCCCATTATCATGTTGAGATGTTGATCATAGGCCTGTAAAGAATCACAAGAATACAATCAAATTCATTCTAAATAAATCAAAAGTATATCAAAGAATGAGCTCTCCTGGTTTGGCACAAGTTATCATATGGTCATGTTACATGAATATTGAACTTGATTAATGCATAGGTCTTGTCCAGTTTGGAAAACAATATTTCATTTAGAAATTGAACTTTAGCATCATGGCAAGTGGAATCACTTCACAGCCGTCTGTATGACTTCATATTTCTCGCAAAATATTGCTTGAATTAAAGTGCCAAGCACTTTCAATGTTGGAAAAAACATCTGTATTTATCATTTTAAGTTGATTTGTCTTTACTTCAGAGGCAAACTAAGAGTGTGTTAAAGTAACAAGAATATCTAAATATCAAATCCATGAAGAAATGACAAACGATTTGCATCATTTTCTCTTGTGCTTTAGATGAAATAAACTTCCTTTACTCAAATAGGTACTTAGATAAGCAAATGAATGCAAACAGAATCGAAATCGAATCGCACATCTACTGATTCCGTTTTTGATGAACCAAACCGAATCGTGAAACCCCTACTGCTCTCCAGCCAGTTATTTTGAAATTAAATTTAACTTTAATACCAAAACATTTTTATAGTGATATTAACTAAGAGGGGTTTCACACTTTTAGCTTTGACGAAGTACAGAATTCAAGACAAAGTTTTGATTCTTAATTTATTCTACTTACATGTAATCGTCCCCTCAGTTCTCTGTCATTTCTCATTTTCACATATATGCGTTCATCCAGACTAAGGCGTATCAAATCTAGAGGTTCTTCAACAGTTTGAGCTGGAACTTGCTGAAGTTCAAACAAAATTTAGGAAGATTTAATTTTCATTGCTTTTTAACAACTTCTAACAACAAATTTCAATGTCAAAGCTAGGATATTTATTGGCCAACCTAAAAAAGTTCATCTAGATTTTATTTGGAGAAGGGCATTTAGTTGTTGGAACAGACCTTGTTATGTTATTTGACGTCCAGTTATTTGCTGTAATAAAAAGTATCGAAATATCCCATTTTACTTTGCTTTATTACCGTGTGAAACAAAACACCACAGCAAGTTCGAGATGAGATGATACCTTATCAGAGAGTTCAGGGGAGTGACAATACAAAGGTATTAACAAATTAAAAAGAAACTCTGTAGACATTAATCAAGACAAACACAGAAAGAAGGGAACACGCACCTGCTCCTGGTCGTCCGCCATTTTCAATTCTTCAAGCAGAGCTATGTAAGCATTGAAGTTTCGGAAAAAGCAATTTCAACTAAAATAAACTGCGAAAGCAAAGTAATCTTAATGATTGTCACGTTCAGAATTATTCATAGATAGGAATTGCTTGATATGTTTTTAGTTAATCCAGTAAGTGGAATATGATGATATTATATAATACGAAAAGTCATTTATGTTAGTATCTTCTCTTCTTAACTCCACGCACCGTTTTTTAGATGTCGCTTTGTAGAGGATCTTGTGTCAATCATACGAACACTGTTGAGAACACTCATAAGCGGGAACTCGTGAGTTCAGGCTATCTCAGAAAGTCAACAATAATAAGTTGCCATATCACAGGGTATGAAGATGTTCATTTAGTTGACGAACAATAATTTTAATGGTCTATTCCCTGTTTACATGTAGTTGAGTAGTTGATCATACATTGGTCCCATTGTCATGCAATTACAAATCAGACACTAGAAATGACACCCCAGGCATAAAGGATAAATAGGGTAGTTGCGTTTGTAAATTTTCTGGGATTAATTGTTATTCAACATCCGCAAATTTAGTTGAAACGGTGTTGAAAAACAACAAATTCCATAATTTTACAAACACAACTATTTATAGATAGTGTAACATGACCATAACTTCTTATAAAAAGTTAAATAGCGACTGTTTTTTTTATTTAAACAGTATTTTATATCCAATAAAGATACACTATACTGTGCAAAAAAAAGATTAAGCAACGGGAAAGGGATCAGCACTCTTACAACATACCTGATTAATTTTTCTGATGAAAAAATGTATTGTTTATTGTATATTTAAACAATATTGTAAAATCCTAAGGAAAAATGTTTTAAGGTAGCCAAAGACAATTGTGACATTTAAGGCAATATGGGTGTAGTAGTGTGTATAGGTTATCCGGTTTCTAACCAAGGATAACCAACTACTGGGGGTGCGAGTCTTGACCTTTTATTACAAAAAGTAATAACAAGAAGAAACCCGCTACGTGACAGCAGGTTTCACAGACAGGCAAGTCAGTTACATTCAGTTGGATTGGATTATTGGAATTGTTATCTTCTGTGTTTTCTAAGGATATTCTTAGAAGTGTTTTTCAAGGATTTGGAATTTCAATAATCAGATAATCTCATGATGTGAATTGAAACTGACTTGCCTGTCTGTGAAACCTGCTGTCACACAGCGGGTTTCTTCTTGTTATTACTTTTTGTAATAAAAGGTCAAGACTCGCAACCCCAGTAGTTGGTTGTCATTGGATAGAAACCGGATAACCTATACACACTACTACATGGGGAAGTCAAAACAGTGGGACTTATTGACGTCATACCACTAAAGCAGCGTTACCAAAAAGGCGGCTCCCATGAATCAAAGCAGCAAGACAAGACGATGTTTGCTAGAGGAAAATATTTTAGTTACTTAAAACTAAATTGTATTGAGAATTTGTTATGATATCTGGGTTAACCAAATTAGGAAGATTACATTGACACTTCTCAAATTTTAACAAGGCTGTGATATGAAGTCAGGTTGAATGTAGTAAACATAATGGATTATTTTGTGGTAATTCGTCCATGCTTATCGGTGGGTATTCATCGTAGGGAAATCTTTCATTCAAATATGCCAACCAGAATCAATAATTGACCCAAGTCATGTTAGAATTATGTGTCATATTAGAATATTTCTACCAAATAAGAAGAAAAGATGGTAAGAATGAAATTTTTTAATTGTCATGATCAGAACTTTGGTGAAGTCAGGGAACAATAAGCGCCTTACAGCAAAATGTTGGCAGGGTCTGCCATCATATTTTGAGGGAAATTGACCTAAAAACGCTACAGAACTTTAAACTTATAACATTATAAAAATAAACTATTTGTATGGTTAGAACAACCACACATTTAAATTAAAAATTATTTTTCAGAGCAAAGGTAGCAAGGTTTTTCACACTTGTAGCGTTGCTGAATGGCATAATTCTCATTCTTGCTTTATGTGCTCACATATTTATCTAGGGGTCGAGTCTATAATCATGTACTTTTAACATACTTTGAGAAATTGGAATATTCCCTGAATTTCAATCCACAAAAATACCCTTGTAAGACTGTCCTTTCGAGTGATGATAACAGGTCACCAAACCAACATGTTCATACTTTACATTACAAAGGTTTTACATTTTTATAAAATTGTATTTTTAAAATTTTATTTCTTGTAGCACAGACAATTTTAATCAGACTACACCTTTTAATCTTCATTTTTTGTTTGTAAACACTTTTTTATTCACAAAGAAAAGGAATAGTAACACGTTATCCAACTAAAAAACCTGTTCCTTTAAACCTTAGTGTATTTATCAAGGTGAAGATGATAGTTGTCAAAGCACTGAATAAATGTGAACATTATTCTGGTTTGCAGGGTAAAGAGAGTCTTGAAGACTGATGGCTCTTTTGACGCCAGGGAGCAGCCCTGTGGTTGAAAACACCTACTGCAAGCGGCGCTCTAAAGTAGTTGCCAGAAAAGCAATTTCTTCAGCGCTGTTTATTCTTTTTATAATCCTAATTTTATGTATAGATATGTGAGTAAATATATTTTTCAGTTTGAATTTCAAACATGTAATATAATATGATATCACGTGTGTTGTATTTGATTTATGTTGATCAACGATATGTTGTCAAAATGTTTGGTCTTGTTTTTAATGACTGAATTCGGAAATCGATAAGTTTTTATTGCTCATAGATTTATGTTTACTTCTTGAACTACATGATAAGTAAATGTGTTTAAAAGTAAAATTATAATGGTAATTTACGTTTTTGTTGTGTAACCAATTCAGTTTACCCTTTACAATGTCTATGATGAGAATTTGCATATTTTTCAGGTCCTTTCAATCCTTCAGTAGTTATTTTGGGTTTGCTCATCCAGCACTTTGGTACATTGGTGAGTTGAACTTGAGTTTCATTCATTGGATATATACTACCGTATATTACAGTGTATAAGTCGAGTTTTTTATACCAGAAATTGTGGGGTCAAGGAGGGGGGTCGACTTATATACGAGGTCTATGTTTGAGACCTAAAAATTCGGAGGTCGAGTGACGATCTGCCGGCCCAAGGAGACGAACAGACGAGATGCAAACTGGAAGCCACGATGTCAACTCATTGTCAAAATACTGAAATAAAATTACTTTAATAATTATTACATATTTTACTGTTTGTTATATATTACTATTAATAGTTAGAAAATATTATAATCTATTGAAATACATTTCTAATCGACAATTTTATAGACATATCGTAACAATTCAAACCGAAAGCCACGATGTCAACTCATTGTCAAAATACTGAAATGAAATTACTTTAATAATTATTACATATTTTACTGTTTGTTATATATTACTATTAATAGTTAGAAAATATTATAATCTATTGAAATACATTTCTAATCGGCAATTTTATAGACATATCGTAACAATTCAAACCGAAAGCCACGATGTCAACTCATTGTCAAAATACTGAAATAAAATTACTTTAATGATTATTACATATTTTACTGTTTGTTATATATTACTATTAATAGTTAGAAAATATTATAATCTATTGAAATACATTTCTAATCGACAATTTTATAGACATATCGTAACAATTCAAACCGAAAGCCACGATGTCAACTCATTGTCAAAATAATGAAATTAAATAACTTTAATAATTATTACATATTTTACTGTTTGTTATATATTACTATTAATAGTTAGAAAATATTATAATCTATTGAAATAGTGAATTAATGTAGTGTAATACTTGCTTTTCAAATAAAATTTGCTTATATAATGCTGAAGCTTTTAAATGCAAAATTTATGCTTGTGCACCAATCATATATAGGTGTTCCTTATAATAAATGTTCCATTCTTTTCAGAGTGCACTTTGGTGATCTACTGGTTGTTTCGTTTGGTGCCTAGTATTGTATATCTTGTGTCCTATACGAGAGACTATCTTGTCGGTGATGCTGTAATACTGACTGAGGATCAAGCGAGGCTATTAAGGGTCCAGAAAAATGGTGAGAAACATTTCCAATAATTTTCATGTAACTTGTTTGATCTTTGAAAGGGATAGTTAGTCATCAACAAATTAATTTATCTGGAAAAAAACGAGAGTTGTGATGTGAAAATGTCATTTTGTTTGTTGGATATTTCATAACGTTTGATAATCAGACATGCCTCTAAGTTGAAATTTTTCGTAGATGTCAAAATGCTTCAAAACATACAGCATTTTAATGGCTCCTGTGGTTCATTTACTTCATAAGAGTTGATATATTGTAAGATAATGATAGCTCCCATAAATAGTCTAAGTATAAAGTTTTCTAATACTAATTGCCTTCTCATTTCAGAAAGTGGCTTCCGCGTATCTCCAAGAAAAACTCCAGGCAGCAGTTCAGCTCAGAATAGTTTTTACCTTTCTCCAAATTCACCTGTCTCCCAAAACAGTTTTGCTAGTGACGGATCAAGACAGAGCCCAACATCATACCTGTCTCCATATAGCTCGTACATGTACTCTCCACCTCAGCACTCTCCCCCCGGATACCACTCGGCGTCCTCGTCTACACTTTCTGCCTCCCCCTCACAGTCATTTGATAGGGTAAATCTTTATATTTTAATTGAAAATAATCCTATTGGATTTTGTGTTATTTTCTGATTACTAAATATTCTGTATGTCTGTGAAAGTGTATTGTGGGTGTTTTCATGCTTTCCATGAACTGTGAAACAAACTGGTATCTTATTTTACAACTCAAAAATGAAAAGCTTTTTCGGGGTTGGATTGTGTGTAGAAGCTGATGATTAACCATTACTTTATTCTAATGTTTTTTTTTCAAATGAACATGAGCAATTCTTTTTCAAAAGAAGTAAAATATGACCTTTATTATGTGTCATCTTGATTTTGTATACACCAAGTTCCAGTGATACGAATGTACAATGATGGATATCAACTAAAATTACTTTTACTTTTCCCTTCCCCTCAATCTACATTTATTTATCGACAACTTTTGTCCTTTATCAGAGTCTGAATCTGAGTTCGTCCAATACCTCTGCTACTCGGTTTGACGTCAGTGACCACAGTGGCCTCCGATCAAGACACAATCTCAGCTTCAGCAAAATGTCGCCAGGTTTGTGTATTCAAAACAACTTGCGCCAATCCCAGTGAGTGGCTAATTAATCCCTTATAGCATTTCCCAAACTTGACTGCCTGCTTTTTAGGCTGCTAAGACAGATCTTTATGATCCAATGAAATATCTTAAGAGAACTGCAACTTTGCGTTACCACATACTTCAGCAGCATGGTTAAGATAAATCCCCATTAATGGAGACTGGTGCAAGTTAATGCAATGTGGGGGAAGTTGAGCAACACTGCGAAGAGTCCATATAGTGGACATACTATTTTCATGGTTGTATCTTTTACTGTGGGTTATACAATTGAATTAAGTTGATGACATTGATTGAACTATTTGAAACTCGCATAAATATTATTACATGAAAAGAAACAGATTTGTTAAGTTTATGTCAGAGAATTTGTCTATTGATTTAAGATATTGAAGTAATTGTAAGAGGTTTGTGATTTTGATACCGTTCCTATTTGCAGCATCAACCCATGATTCAATATCTGACATGCAAAGTTTGTCCCGCTACCTCAAAGAACAGGAGGAAAAGGAGCGGAGAAATCTTCAAGGTTAGTCAGTGAAATTTAAAGTCAATATAAAGATAGCTCTTATAAAAGAAGATGTCATAAGAGTTCTGCTATTTCAAAATTGGTACAACCTTAAAGTTTAGGTGTCCTGAACATACTATAATGATATTCTCATGTGTTTGTTTTAGGACAGGATATGTCAACACTAAACTTTAGATATTAGTTGTATCGACATATTGTAGTATCAATAATCGAGATACTTAAACTCGCAATATAGGTATTGTTATACAGTCTCTTATACTATGATTGACTTAAAATGTTTATATTTTGCCGTAAAATCAAGCAGTATGGTAAAATTTGACCTTTCTTTTTATCAAAAATCCTTGAAAATAGTGTATCATGATATGTTTTGTTTCTTATTTATTGTGAATATCTGTATTGTCCCACCTCTACTAAATTTTCTACAGATAACTGTACCAGTGAGTTCAAAATTGTTGAACAAAACTGCCTGAACAATGTTGGTCAGAATGTTTAAAAATACTGAAAGTTAGTAGTCTCTGAAGGGAATTTAGAATGTGCACATTTTTTATTCACAGCTTCTCCAGACACAAGCGGTCAAGGGTCCCCTTCGTTCTGGAACTATGGTGCCAGTCCAATGGACCACGTGAACGTATTGAGGAAGTATCAGTACCAAGTGGCTAGTCGGTCCCCACAGTCTCCAACAGCTAAGGCCAGCAGTAGTGACCAGTCCGTGTCGTCCGGTGTAGAGGAGGTGAGGAACTCTGTGCTTCATTGATGATGTGCAGTTAACATAACTTAATGTGGCGTTGTAAATCAGTTGTTGAGAATAATCAACTTTTTTTTTTTTTTTTTTATTTGCATATTTTTCAAGTTTTACATACATTCGGTTTGTACATATTCACAGTTGAGCAAGAATAAAGAACATCATACATTTCAGCAAAAGGACATAAGTAAATAGGCTACAGTGACCTTCAGCGCTATACAGGTTATACTATTGGTGAAGGTATATGCACATAACAAATATTGCCAATATGACGTGCATATTCTAAGTAGAAAATGATCTGTGTGTAAAACAGAATATATACAGTCGATTATCAAAACATTTAATCTCTCAATATGGTGTGTAGAGATGACCAGAATTTTACAAATGAGTCATTCTCACCGGAAACTAAGTAAATGCATTTCGTTATGTCGTAGTATTGTTTGATTTGGCCAAGTATATACTGAAAATTCGGAACATTCCTTATTTGACTGTTCTTGAATATAATGTCTTTTACAAGTAAAATGATAGCGTTAATAGGATTGTTATTTCTTCCTTTTATACCGAGCATAATCTTTGACACTGTTAAATTTATATGAATTTGAGCGGTTTGTAGCCATTTTTCTAAACTTTTCCACATTTTTACAACCGGGTCGCAATACCAAAATAGGTGCTCTAAAGTTTCCAATTCTTTATTACAAAATCGACATAGCGGTGTTTCCGATACCTTTATTCTGAATAAGTAACAATTTGTAGGTAGAATATGATGGATAATCAACTTGTCACATAAATCAAGAACATTCTCCCTGATTTAAATAGAGGTACATACATTGGCTGTGGTAACAGTTTAGGTGGTTGATTTTATCTCATAACATAAAGGTTACAGTGTCTTGAGTTGGCAAGTATAACACATCAAAAGCTGATGTTGAATAGTGTTTGTATTTTATTGAATATTTCACCCTTCCCCTACTCATTGGTAAAATTCCAGGACTGGAGATCTTTTAAGCCAGTAGTCAACACAGGATAAAACCTATTGCTAATGAGTTATAATTCCAGTGAAATGGCCAAACTGAATGTTTTCTCATTAACTTATACAGCTGAACTGTTGTATTAAAACAGAATATGGTGAATTATTTCAATGAATTATTTTCAGGTGTGGGGTCAGTTTGGAGTAACTGAAGACAATCTGTATTTGTGGACTGAAAAACTGAGAAGAGTAAGATTAATTCAATCGCACTAGTGCACACCAATATTTCTTTAACACAACGAATGCACAGATACTGCATATCTCTCGATATTATTCAAGATTCTCACTCAAGTAATCTACCTCGTAAGTTATTTAACGAATATTTACGTATTAAGGTAGTAAAGTTGATTTTTAAAGACCGGAAGTATTTAATGTAACGTTACAATAAATCCGCATGAACTACGATATCGGAAATATTAAGATTTTGCTTATAACCAAAAAAGCGGAAACGGCAAACAGCTAACCTTAGATTTGTTATATGTCCAAGCCGACAGTGGCTGTCTAAATTTTTTCATTGTTGATTGCAGGTCAATTCTAAAGAATATGAAGTATTTCATTGCATCGATAGAAAGCTTAAGTGATTGCATAAGTCCTCTTAAACCTTAAAATAGCCAATTTAAACCGTAAAAGTGTGCACTAGTGCCTTTAAACTGAAGTGAAATAAATTATATCTGTTTCATGATTTCTCTTCAAGAGGATATAAAGAACCTGTTGGTACTCTTCGTTAAGAGTGAATCAATTATCTGTTGATAAGATTTTTTAATTCTGATGATTGAACTTTATTCTTGTTTTTAATTGGCTCGTTGATTCTGTGCTTAATGCCAAATGTATCTATTGATTAAATGTGTTATAGCGATGGTTTAACCTAGCTCAAGCTAGCTGATGTGATATATTTGTTTTACTTGACTTGTTGATTCATCAAATGTATCTGTTGATGAAAATTATAATTCCTGTTGTTGAACGTAGCTCAAGCTAGCTGAATCAGGAATTATTTTACTCCTTTTTTCTGTGGTTTGTACACAATTTACACATCTGTTGTTAAAATTTTTCAGTGGTTGAGTCTGACAGTAATCATCAAGCTCGCGAATGAGATAGAGAAGGTGAACTCTTCACTCCGGAGTATCGGGTGTGAGGAGGTACAGGTCGGAGGTCAGTAGAGCAGCAATCTTTCTGTCTCCTTGATTTTGTCCGAAAACAAGGGTATAATGAACTCAGTTCTTAAGTCTCAGATCTTACTTCATCTAACGAGATAAATGTTTAATCTGAGCAATCCAACAATGTAAGACAAGTGCAGCGTTTATCGTGCATATTTGTTAAAGTTGTAATTGTGAAGTGATACATTTTCTTATCGTTATGCTTGAATCACAATTTTCATTGCTCAAAATGATTTTAAATGCTTAACAAAATATTTTGGTAAGCAATGGGTTGCAAAACTAACTACAATATCTATAGTAGCCTACACTCAACAGATAGAAAAATGTTTCCTGGAAGAAACATCTGTGAAAGATTTAATGATTGTTTTCAGATGTGAGTGTAGCAACACTGAAGCAGGTGGCTCTAACAAAGGGGACATACGTACCGTCCCTTAACTCAATCATACCTTATCTTGATGTATCTTCAAACCAGGAATATATTGTCAAGAGAGTCAAAGGTTTGGAATGGGGATGATATAAAAATATGAATCAAATCAAATCAAATCAAAATATAAAAGAATAAATTCAAGTACCCTAAAAAACCAAAAAAACCATTAGCCATTCATTTTCACTAATTAATCACATTGATTAACATAGTAAGATATCTTTGTCATGAATTTTTTTTAACTATGTTTCATTTATTATATACCTTTGTAAACTTGGATAGTGATAAAGGAGTGGAATATGGATGACGTTTGTATTAATTGTTTTCAGATTTGGCCACAGGTTCCATGTCTGCCTTCACATGGAATAGTGGAGGAAATTATGGTGGGAAGCCCTGGGGCGAACATTTACCAACAGATTCATTGGTAAAATATTTTCTTTAAAATTAATTAATTTTCTTATTTATGTGTGTTTCTCGAAAATTTTACATTCTGTTTTAAAACTGATATGCTGGTTAATGTTTTGGATGATGGCATGAATGGCACAAGTTTTATAAAGAAAAACTTACTGCTTAGGACTTTGAGTGTTTTGCATTGGATAACATGTTTTTGAAAATACACACACTATTTTAAATTCTTTACAGAAATAATAGATTTGCTAAATCTTGTGAAGATTTCCCTTGATCAACTTGAATTATAAATTGTAAATTCTGTCGGTCACACCGACAACAACTGTAACATGGGCTCTTGGGCCTGCAACTTAAAAACCGTACATGGCAAAGACTCTCAAATGGCTAATGGCTCTCAATATTGTTACTGTAAGTCTTTGTGTGATGTTTCAGCTGGTGATGCACCTTTTGTGTACTTACCTCGACTCATTGCTGCCAACCCAACCTCATTACCCGGACGGCAAGACCTTCACCTCCCAGTACTTCATCAAAACACCAGATAAACCTCGTAAGGAAATATAAGGAAATGGTCTTTCTTTGAAAATGCCTTTTCAATTCACTGCCCCTCAATATGCACTTATATTTGTCAAGACATGGCATTTGTGTTTTTCTGTTAATCATTCGATAAAGCGGCCATCTTGTAGTCATATGCATCATTGTTTCTTGATGTCCGTAGATAGGTTTAAGGTGTATATTCACTTAGACTTGTAAAGTGTTAGTTTTAACTGGCAATTTTGTGAAAGTATGTAACATGTAAATATTATTTTGTTGAATGATTTTGGTATTTAAATTGCAATCATATAAACGTTTATGACAAATAAAGGTTTTTGACTTCTAGATAGATTTTGGTATATAACTTGCAATCTTATGAACATATCTGACTTATGAAGCTTTAAACTTCAAGATAGATTTTTGTAATGAAAAGGCAATATTATGAACATATATGACATGAAGCTTTGCGCAAAAAACAAATATGGGTATAGCCGATGTTTTGTGTGAAGATAGTAAAGATACTTTGTTCCGTTTCCTTCAGTAGAGCATGACAAGCTGATGAAGAGAGAGATGATGTGTATATACCAGTCAGTAATCAACCCGCCCACCTACCAGGTCCTCATCGGAGACCAGACCTTCAACATTCCAAAGGTAGGGGGCAACTGTTGATTCAAATGCTTCAACGGCTAGGATGTCATCTGTTGAATTGACTGATGCTAAACATTCAAGTGTCAGTTGTTAAAAGCAGAAATATTCCAGAATAGACATACTGTATTTTTAAGTGTTTATAGTTTTGAGTGTCACAATGTCTGTAAGCTTGGGAATGTTTACACATGCAATGTAAAGAATTAACCCCCTTTTGCCATGAACAAGGAACACATGAATATTTACCAAGGTACTTTGGGAAAACATGATCTATCTCTATTGGTAATCTTCAGTAGGAAAGTTGTATGAAACTGAAGATATGTTTACAGGGATTTTGAAAATAAGGTTCAACTTGAAGTGGTTGAGATAGTTTTTAAAAATATTAGGGGAACAAGTGGTGTTAAAGCTAGGGCCCACATACTGTTCCAGGGCATCTAAGGGTTAACCTTTGCCTGGTAGGAAATATCTAAGGACAAATGACCTCTGAGATGAGGCAATTGGGTAAAACACCTGCTTTATTTATCATCCGAGCTTATCTCATTATTCATTATACCCAACTACAAATTGCAGAATAAGTAAGGCATGAGTTCTGTCCATGTGTCTGTCGCATTTTCAAAACTGTCACTTTAAGCTTGATTGAATTATCTTATCAATAAACTTTTCTTATGTTTGAGATTTTTAAAAACAACAACTTGTGTGTGATGAATTATATGTACAACTTCAACAAGAAGGTTACCATTCCTACCAATATGCATACTTAATATGTCTGCAGTATGGCGTTAAAATGTAGGTCACTTGCACTCTACTGAGTTGAGAAATTTTTTCTCACTTATTTTCTTTGATTGCATAATTTCGGTAATAAACAGATCATATTCGTGTCCATGACATACTATGTTCTCACGCTCGGGAAACACTAATATTTAGGCACTCTTGTCGTAAACATAGAATGTCATGGACACGAATATGATATCCTCTATATAGAGCATGGTATGTTTTCAAATCTGATTGATGCTTGAGGTCACTTATCAGATATTGAAAAAGAATAATTAAAGAAACACAAGCACTATGATTCAGTTGAGATGTTTGTTCCAGGGTCGTAACAACATGTTCCAGGCCATCTTGATGTTTTTCTACTTCATCAAGGAGAAGAGAGGAGGAATGCTCGGGTGAGTGATCACATGTGTCCGCAAAATTAACAGGCATTTCAATGTTTCTATTGACTTAAGTAACTGAAAGTACAAATCATTTCCCATCATTTGAAAAATTGTTATCAAAAGAACATTGAAAAAGGGGCTGCTTACTTGACATTACATAAGCTTTGTGTCGGGGTGCTTATTGCATCAGTTTAGTTTAATGTATCTTTTAACTTTCAACGTTTTTGTTTGGTGAGCTAGGTAGCTGAAAATATAAATGATTGTGCATATTTTGAACATTTGTAAAAAAAAACAACTGAAAAAGGGGTTTACTTAATTAATGCCTCCTAAAAATACCATTAGATTTGTGTCTGAGGCGCAATTTACGTCAGTTTCATGTATTCTTTGTACTTCCAGCCGAGTGAATATAGGAATGTCAGGTCTGAACATACTGTGGATTTTCTCCTGATGGCTTCAAGTCGTCAGATTTTAGTGCTGGTCGCTGTGCTGCATGAATGGAGATTTGTTCAACATCTCTCTGAATTTTCTATGAAATTGACACTTTGAGCTTGAAAATTGAGACAGTGTCCGTCTGATTCAAGCATTAAGAGAAACATTTCCCCGTGCTTCATCATGTTTCATGTTTGAGAGGATCTAAGATACAACAGTCCGATTCAGAGAGTCAGAGATTCTGCAATTCAATATTGAACAAGGGACAGGTCAATCTTGTTCATATGAAAGTGTGGTTTTAAACCTTTGATCTGTTAAAGGTATGCCTTTATCTTTGGTACTTCCTTGGTTTACTTTTAAATGAAGATATAAACAATGTTTTTAATGTTAAGATGGTATTGTACCAGTTTGAAGAAAAGTAAAAAGGGAAAAGATGGTGTGAATGAAAGCTTGAAAGTCAACATGTTTGTTTTGTTACACCTGTCATCTGCAAACAAATGTTGAATGTCTTGAATAAATGCTTAAAAGTTTTAATAGTGCTTCTGTTATATATTTTCTTGCATTTACAAAGATAATTTTATACTTTTATAATATTTTACTAAGACGTGGCGTTCCAAATGTGAGGAAGGTGGTGGGTAGTCCACCTGTGTTTGGAGGTTGATTTTGGTTATTTTCTTTGATTTAGTGACTTCAGTAATAAACAGAATATCATATTCATGCGCATGACATACTATGTTCATGACACTCGTGCCTAAATATCAGTATATCCCTCTAAATATCAGTATATCCCTCGCTCTCGTTCGGGAAATACTAATATTTAGGCACTTGTGTCGTAAAGATAGTATGTCATGGACACTCATATCATATCCTCTATATACAGCATGGTATATAATATATATATATATATTGCCATCTTCTTGATTTCTGTATTAGGCTACCTTGTAGATATTCTGTATTTATGAGAGAATCTAACTCATAATTTATGATAAACAATTTCTATTCTTGATATATGACACTTATGACAATGAACACACTGGGTAATCACATTTCATATTGAATACTTGTGAGCAAGTATTGAGTATCATTTGTATTTTATAACATAATTTTCATCATTATAAGTAATTGCCATTTGTTTTTTTTGTTAACAAGGGGGCGGGATAGCGCAGTGGTTAGGCCGTTCGGCTTCGGATCGATAGGTCTGTGGTTGAATCCGCCAGGAGCTCGGCAACTTTGTCTGCAGTAGAGAACTGTTCTACACGCAGTCAGGTTTGGGTGCAATGCTTCACTGAAATTCAGCACAGCTTGTTCCAGCCGATGGTCGCAGGTGAAATGGTCGCAGGTTTCACCGCAATGCATAGCCACAATGGTGTTGCGGGCTTTCTCACTGCAAAAATGCTAGTAGCCACGATATAAGTGAAATACTCTTGAAAGCAGTGATAAACCCCAACTCCCCTCACCTCACCTCACCCCACCTTAGTTAACAAAATGTTTACTATAAGACATGATTATGCTGCAGGATCATTGCAGGTGCTTGTAATTGCTATGATCAGTTAAAACCATGTAGACGCCACACAATCACACAAGCCGGTTACCCTTTGTGATTTTGTTTGTAATGTTTGGTTGAATTATGGCCATACAAAGGATATGCCGAACTAATATTGCAATTAAGACCACAACAAACACCTGTCAGCTCATTTGTTTATAAGTAATCCTTGCAAACCAGGAATCTGTTTACCTGTTTCATTTATTAACTTGAAACATGTTACAGCTCATCGGTTTGCTTCGTAACTCTTTGTCAACACACTTGACCTGACGTTGGCATGAGCTTGGAATATGTCTTTCATAATTGTGTTGTGAAATTGGATACATGTATGGATCTAAGGTGAAATACCCTTTACAGCAGTAATTCTACGTTCATAATATGTCATTGATTCAATACGCCAATGTTACGGATTATCACCGTTCACGAAGAAAAAATGAAACGTCCGCAAGGTTGCTGAAAAGTATCATTTAAAAGCAAATCGGTTTAATGTAGTGACAATATGAAGTTAAACAGTGGCGATTTTTATATAAAATCGGACAATGCTGTGCCTTTGTTTGTCATAATTAATTTTTGAGACTTAAATAAAGAAGACTGGACAATTAGTGGATTATGGTGTTTTATAAGGTTCCATTATTCATGAAAATAAGACATGTGATTTTGGTCTTTGTACATATCTAATTCTTTTTTTTTTAGATTTTCACTTAAAACTTGTAGGTGCCATATATTATTGTTATTTGGGGATTAATGGTCTATGTGAAATGTTACGAATTTATATCAATACAAATGGTATTAAGGTTTGAATCAATGACAAACAATATGTCATGAAAATGCCGGAGTGTCTCTTTAAGGACTATACTTAGTTGTTGAGTTTTCAAACCGTATCCTTGTTTTAGTCTTCACAACGTTGTTTCTGTGCACTACCTATTGGTATCAAGCATTATGATGTACAGTAAAATCCATTACATTGTATGTGTACAATACGCCCGTGCACATAGAATGGCGAGTACATCCACAGACCTGTACACCATTATCCCCGTAATCCTCCAGTAGAAACAATGATACCGACCTCATATCGGTATAGTTTAATAACTGTCATCACATTCAGCTATCCATTGAGAACAAGGGTAGGGAACTAGGTATGTTTCTTCCTATATACATTTGCGTTATGTCGGTATCAAACCGCAAAGACGTTTATGTGATTTTATCATGTGCAAAAAGATTCTCCTGCTCATAAACAGTAGCCATGATGCAAACGTTTCTACCACTGTACTGTCGCCAATTATACAAGTATTTCTCATGTATCTAACCTGCATTCTATTGAATTAAAAAACAGTATGTTGCTAGGGTGCAACGATGGCGTGTTGTTTCTTTCTTGTAACATTTGAACGTTTTAGGTTCTCCACGTGCCTTTTACGCAAACTTAGCGTATCCGGTGACGTTGGAGAAGTAGTAAGCCGGTAGTCTTGCCTTTTGATCCTTGACAATGGTAAGCCGGTAGTCTTGCCTTTTGATGCTTTGGACCGGTAAGCCGGTAGTCTTGCCTTATGATCCTTGGGTATGGCACCCGTTTTTAATTTATTCTGTTACTCACTGGCAAACTCATCTTCAACACATACATAACAACTTGTAAAATAAAGTTCCGTCAGGCACTATTTCCATAATTAAGTCACGCACCGGATTACTAAGAATAATACACTTTTCTCTTTTACATCAGCAGTATCCAATCTTGCGTCTCACAACCTAATCAATGCCACCGGACAACCCGTAGAATTAACTTAACACAGACCAACGGTCTCCTTGATTTACCTCTCGTTATCAAAGAAAAACCTATAGATCACTCTCTAACATCAGCAGTCTCCATTTCGTCTTCTCCGCACATGGGCACGTTGTGTTCCTGCACAGAGAGAATAGCCAGCAACTCAATGCTTTGATCCGTAAGCTGATTGTCTGTACCATAACCTCGGGTTATCAGTTTAGTTTTGCAAGGTCCTGAGGGGGGCCCCACATGTGTCCCATGTAAACTATTACAGTTCACAAACTGAACATGGCTTGAAACGGCGGAATTCCTCTGTTTCTCAATTTGAGATCTCATGGCTTTCCTCAGAGCTATCTGCGAATCAAGACGGGATGGGACGCAACAGTTCTTCTTTCTAGAAGAATACAGAGCGGGACATTTAAACGGGACCTGGTTGATTCCAAAAATCTCGTCAGACTCATAGATGCTGCTCCAGGGAATGGCTTGGGGGGTCTGAGCACAGTTATGGTTTAAGTCTCCTGAACTTTCAGGACACGGACCTAGAGGACCTTTATGGCTTTTTCCCAAGGAATGGCCTTCGGACGTTATCTTTGCACAAGCACATCTGGTTGATTCAGCATAATCTTCAAGAGAGGAGCCTAAACTGTTCGACCCATCATTTCTCCGTCTAGTGGACACTTTATGATGTTGACCCTTGTCGTAGTCCCCAGGACCCTCTGAAGATTGTCCTATGGTGCATGGTTTAGGAGATGATTGAGAATGTCTTGGCCTATTGCCTTGGTTCTGAAGTTTCCGTTTTGAACGACACGGTGTAGACCTTGGAAGAGCAACCCATCTCCGAATTGTTAAACTTTCATCTGTATCAGGGTCCATCATTCGCCTACAAGAAAGCATTTATATTAGATTTCAATCCTTATTTTGAAATGTAAAGTAGTCATATTTTAACGCTACCTACGCAGATTTGGTAATTCCTTCTTTCTGATAAATAATGAGGTGGGAACAAGTCAGGAATATTGTAAGGTACAAAGATCAATTAACGTGTTTTTCGAGAACATAAATATTTCAGAAAGAGAAAGGACTTATCGAATTGCTTATTAACATCATAGCGAGTTTTTTTTTCAACATCCTGTGGTTCATAAAAATGAAATGTCGAAATTCTAAAAAATTGAAGGTTGCTATCAATCTATAAGATTAGTTATCTTCATATTATTAACCGGAATGCCATTCAAACACTATTATTATTAAATAGTTTCTGGAGAATAAGCTATGGCTTTTTTTATAACTCCAAGAGTAAAAATTGATAGCTCTGCTATATAATATTGGTATAACTGTACCTGATGTGGACTGGAACGTTCCTGAAAGTCTTACTCAGGACTTCATCATGTCTCTCCCGCTCTTTGTCCAATTTTTGAAGGTAAGCAGACGACACTTCACTTTGTCCTAATATGGACCTATGAAGGTCACGTGACGACGTCCATCCGGAAGCATCATTGGATAGTTTAGATTGATCCCCAGCCACATACATTTTCAAGTGTAATATACAGATTATCGAACCCGTTACTCAAATTTCGTAACAGAAAACTAAGCTTAACTTTGTGGTCTATGGTCAACTATGTGCTCTGCAATAAAAGCAACACAAAGCTGTGTTCCGGGTAGGTGTTTTGTTGATTTTTCTGAAGTTCTTTCAAATGACCATTTTTCGTCACATGTTTGCAGCAACAAAAGACACAAAAACTCAATCTTTCGCAGTTTTGTCCTCAATTACCTTTGAAGTTACTCAGCTTCGCTGTTCGGGTGAATTACAGAGATCACTAGGGCTCTTTCAGATTACGATATTTCATCCTGATATCTTCTCTGCAAACAGACCTTTACCCAAACTGTTTCACGCAGCGAAAAAAAACCCCCACGCCTTGATTTCTGTCTGCGCCGATGTACTGTATCAACCCCGATCCACAACAACACAGAAGAGTTAGGCAGTTAGTAAATCTTCTCAAATCCAGCCCTGCCTTGATTCCAATCCTGCCCTCAAGGACTGCTCTTCACATTAATACGTGGATATCCAGCGTTAATTCCACATTACACAGCGTATTTTTACTGCCAGCAATCATCTATTACCTACTTGGGCGCTGGAGATATAGTGTTTGTTTTGAACCTGGAAATCGTTGGTTTTATCCACTAGTCCGTCCCATCATTTAGTTAATAATTTACAACCACCTGTCTCCTCCGTTTCGTAATCTCTTCACGACTGTCAGGTGCATTTGGTTATCACGGGCATTTAAGAAATCAATCATTAGGGAATTGTTTTACATCGATTGAGGGTGAACATCTTGGAATGAAATTATATCACGTTGATTCTCATATCAATCATTCAGCGGGCACTAAATGAACAATTATGTGAACATAGATTTCTATTTTAAATGTTTTCTTGTGAATAATTCATCAAATTAGCTATTGTCGGTGTCTTCACCAAAACCCTTGGCAAATCACAATTCTTTCTGATGTAAAAAACTGCAGTAGATTTTCTTGTCTGTACAATCTCTCTAAATTCATGTGAGAAATCTCCTTTTTCTTATGTTTGATGCTACTATTGTTCTACTTTGTTCCATGTCCTATTGTTGTCTCTCTTGTACTACCTATTGTATTCATCACGCTCACAAGAATCACCCGAGAATAATACAAATTGGTTTTGGTATAAAACATACCTGTGCCTCCAGTTGATATCCATTTCAAACAGAAAAATACGAGCGTTAATAATACTTTCTTCTGGAACTTTTCATCCAGCTTAGCATTCTTGTTCTTTAGATGTATCCAATGAATGAAATCTTTCTGTTTCTTAAATCAGACGGGTCACTTAAGTACATTCCACTTGTTAACATTCATTTGAAAATCAATACAGATTGATTAAATCTCTTTGTCAAAACGTCATCAAAATGTTTGTGATTCGTCACATAAATAAGAATAAAGCACCGCTGTTATCGCTCTAATTGTCGTCTGCTTCTTTGCCACTTGACGTCTGCGACTAAAATCGGGTCACGCATACCGCTAAACATCAACTGTAGTGGACGCACTCTCCTGCTACTCTGGCACTCATAAGGTACCCTGCCTGACTTCCTGATAATAAGCGACGTCTTGATGAAAAGCTTTTTCAGTGATTAGGGTTGGCAGAAATAATAAATCGAGAAACGACCAGTCCAATTTGCGTTACCAATCAATGCATTAATTTCCCAATTGATCACGTTAGTAGGAACTCCGCTGTATCAATCGAACAGATAAACGACCAATATATCAGCACCAAATTGTATTTAATTCACCTAACTATATCAATATGTATACAACGTTTATGCATCAATGTCACACTAAATAAATGACTTATCTCACTTCCATCCTTTGAAAAGGTTTCTAAAACTCGTCAGTTTACCGCAGGGGTGGTCTAGTTCTTATCGCCTAGCAATTTGTCATTATCCAATATTGACTAGGGATTTATTGGAAGCCATCACTGGCCCGGTCATACAAAGATCTGTCAAATCTATGCTGGGATCAATAGGGACTGGCCTCAACGGCACGTCGGACTTAACACTGGAAGTGGGACATATTTTAGTTGTAGAATATACACTCCAAGTGTCACGCTAGGATATTAACTCATATCGTAATTTATGTTTATTATAACTAGTTTGCTTGCCAATCGAGTGGATTTACAAGTGGCACATTCTTTAAATTCTTACACCTTGCAAACGGTAGAAGTGTCAATAATAAGTTTATGTAGGTCTAGGTATATAGGTGTATATGTCTTATGTACATATTAATACAGTGGACAATAATCATGTTCGTGATGGTTATAAAGTACCCATTGAAATCAGTTTTCATGCCAGCAAAGTTCGTCAATGCGATGGAGAAGAAGTTTATTCTCAGTCTGTAGGCCATTGGTCCATGTACAAACACAATAATGATAATACAGTTTACATGGCAAAATACTGACATTGAACTTTCAGTTTATAACAGACAGCATTTAAGAGCTAACTTGATAAATTTTACGCAATTCATTAAAAGTACATCATCACATGACGTGCATAGCTTGTTATTTTACAACTGTTGGTTAGTGTATTCCATTCAGGTAAATAATTGTTTCTTAGTATTGCTTATCTATTACATTAAAAGAAGAAGTGGACTTCTATGGACCGCTATTACACATCTGACAAATAGCATCAGAGCTTAGATTAGAAAAAGTGAATAATCAGTATATACGAAGATAGAATTTTGATTTTAGTAGTATATCAATTTTCTCATCTGTGTAACGAATGACAATCATTGAAAAAAATACTAAAAGTCCTGCCCGTGCGGTCATATCAAACCAATTTCGCCATCGATCTCTGTATGTTCTTGTTGAATATAACCAATATTATATTCATTAAATAGCGCTTTCAAGTCGAAAATGGTGAAGCATATTTCATACACTGCAATTTGGTCACACTATGATATCAGTAGAAACATAATTGCGATGTACCCCGGAATGTTGTTCAAAATTCCAATACATCATAACTGTCGATATCAGGGTCAGTCATTATTAAGATATCAAGCTACAGGCGGTACGTGTCAGATTAGAAGAAGAGGTCAAGAACCTTGATAGTTAGTGTTCTTAATAACAAACCGTTATTGCAGACGACAAATGGTAAAAGGGCAGACGGCAATCGCAGCGATGAGAGCGATTTCCTTGTTCTCATTAAAATGTCGATATGTCATCTACGCGCCAAATTCATAAACGGCATTTGATGATATTCACATGGGGCGTTAATCAATTTCACAAATGATATTTATCGGTGTTCTAACATTTAGACTCTGAAATAAAAAAATGGTCAATACATCGAAAATTTGAAAAAAATATGACATTAATGAAAAGCATACAGAAATTTCTTCAATCAAGCTCTCAAGTTTTCTCGTAGACTTACATTGGCTTTTATCTTATTTAAGGTTGTGACTGACTGACTAACTTATCGGCTGCTAAAATAGTCACAGTGGCCAAACGTTTGTAATGCACATTAAGAGCTGGATAAGGTAAAGGGTCGAAGGAAACCCTCGATGGTTTTTCTCTTAAAATTTTCGTTTAGTATTAATGATGGGACGAACGGCTTCATGATTGTGTATATGAAGGAAACTTAAATACAGTATAGGCCAAAATTCAGCAAGTCTAGGTTGACTGAATACACATGAAATTAGGAGCCCCAAGAAAACTTTTTTTTTTTTATTAGACTAAAGTTAAGTCTAGAACGGCTGGGACAACGTATTTTTAGGAATACTGCAAGTACCAACTCTTGCTAGAGAACCTTAGTAGCACTGTATTCATTTTAAAGTAGCATTTGACCCAAACTTGGCTAAAATATCTATCACGGTCGCCTACAGCAAAAACGATACTTGGAAATGGAATTCGAACTACTCCTATTAATAAATAATGTTTAGAACTAAGTCACTGTAATTGTTTTTATCTATCAATGAGATATAACCATTCACGTCATATGTAACTAAACAAGAAATAATTGTATTTTACTGCACTTCAAGCCAAGTATCCGATAATGAAAACTTGATGAATGTAATTAGACTGTGAGATGCGCGTGAAGTAGAATTACAAAGAACTTTGCCAAGTTACGACATAGGCATGCGTCGCGTGGATTGTTGGCTAGTTTCGTTTTCATTGTTAACATCGATGAGTTCTCGAAGGAGGAATACGTATATAAAAGTTCAAAGTAACTCACACGGTAGATTACTAAAGTGCCGATCGTTAGTAATATCGAGAAATATGATTTTCCGTGTTTGATCAATATTTACGAAAACCCAGATTGTCTGTTGTGATGTTAGCCATGCCTAAAATGACCTCCAAAGACAGTCCCCAGTACATTTTCTGAACCTTCTCTCCGATGTTTGCATATTATTCTTAAGTTTTAATAGTTTTAATGTATATAAGATACTTTTTAAAGTTCTTTTTGTATATTGGCTCTAAAGATTACATGTATAGGTTAATATATGTTCAGATCATAAGTACAGATACATGGCTGGTGTATTTTTCAATTAACTGTGAAAGGATGTACAGGGGTGATGTCAGTCATCATAGAATATGCATGTACATGTATATATGATATAGTAATACATATAGAAATACAGTTATATAAAGGAAGTATGGAAAAGTAAATACTGTGGTCATGCAAGTACTTGTAGGAGAAGGTTCCATTTGTGATTAATATTTTCAAATTTATTCTTCTTTTTTATATATATATTTTCAACAAAAAATATTTGTTTCAGAGTTTTAATATACAAGTTTATATTAGACAGTTTATTCTTGATACTGCATATATAAATATGTCTTTTTGCAGCAATGATGATATGATACAAAAGACAATACCAAATTTTATTTTTGAATATTTTTTTTAAGGAAATGTTGAAATTTTGAATACGCGGCATTGAATTGATTTCCTCATTTCAGTAATCGTATTTGTCACGGAAACAATTTCATGAGTCCAGATCTTAATCCGTTTGAACATGTTTGGGACATTTTAGGGCCAACTGGTAAAACGCAGCGTTTCTCTTCCTCAGAAGTTGCATTTCCCGAGGAGTTGCGGCGATTACTCCATTAGTACATGTATTTTTTCTTTATGGCAAAGTCTACACTGCATATTTTGTTGAAACTATGACTTATCTCAAACAATTTGCCTGCTATATTCATATGGCATAATGAACCGAGCGCTGGATCAGGAGTATAAGCTTTGGAAGAGGTTGTAAAATCTCACAATCACGATAGTTATAGTCTCATTTATCATCATAAACTGTGTGTTACAGGAAATATCGCTTAACAAGACGTTTGGTCAAAATCGGCTAAATGTACCTATTTAAACACAAATCTGGAGCCCAAACCAAGCATCGGACAATAAAATCATAATGCTAAATCGATAGAAAACACAATGTGATGTACATGTGATGAAAGTTTGGTTTAGAAATATGCATTTTGAAGAAAGTTATTATGCTAGGAGCAATAACGCGTATATTTTCGAGCTCGTCTTTTTCCGCGAGTTTGGTTCAAATCGACTTTATTTACCTCTTTTACCACGAATCTAGAGCCAAAACAAAGAAACTGACAGCAACATCATAATGCTCAATCGATAGAACACAATGTGATGTACATGTGAGTTTTAGAAACATTCTTATCTCGATCTGAATAATAACATCAAAACAACGCTTAAAAGCACTATAGCACACCCTTTTTTCGTTTTATAGACTTACGCGTAGATTACGGTCATCTTTTGATGATAGAATCCATCAGCCTCAAAGTACTCTTTCATATGGTTCATTTGGAACAAATGTGCGTATTCAAATTTTAAATATATTTAATAAAACTCAAAACAATAATACGGACCGTAACACTAATTCGACTCCCGCGCCGTCTGTTGGACAACCAGGAATTAAAGCGAAACCTATGGATTTCTCTCCCTTGGCATTGCTCGGGGTCGGCACTACAAAAGTCGCTGCAGACAGAACTCGGTCTGGACCAAAATGGCGGTTAATGTTTATGTTTATGGTCGAGCTACGCATCCCTGCAAAATATTCGCCGAATACAAATGCCTTGGGACCAAATGCTGCTCAATAAGGACGAGGTAAACAACGGTGTATATAGGAAGACGGCAATGCAAAGCTGGATCGAAGCGAGAGGCACGATGTCGATGATGACAGACGAAATTTTAGCCCTGACAGTGACAGGTGAGCAAAACTTCAATGTTTCAGTCAATCGTTCATTCACTAAATCTTCCTTGTATGTCATCGCATCAATGAATTAATTTCGTTCTCATGATGAAAAATATTTTCATTATTTTTTTCTGAAATACGAGATCCACGAAGATGAAACACACCGTCATATTTATTTATTATGAGCAATGTAGGCCTATATCAGAAAATAAACAATGTTTTTTGAAAATCAGGCTTGATTTGTGTACACAAGCCTATGACCTTAAAAGGCACACTATCTTTGCTCTGATGTTCGTATCCCTACATATATACTTTATAGATTTTCTATATATATTTGGATATATTACCTACAACTAAACAAATTACTGTTTATATCATTTATTACTGTAGATCTAGACCTATCTATCATTGTTCTTTCAGTGCCAAATAGTCAATACTGTTATTTTCACTACAAATATGAATTATTCCAAATGCTCGTAATTGCAATACTGTAAGTAAATTTTATTGATCGATTTGCTTATACTGTTTTCCCCGGAATAAGCATCCCTCTGTCTTTTTTTCAGACAACCTTCAGCCCCGGGATACAATCGATACTCCTAGTCGATTCAAAACAAGACTCTTTTCATATTTTGGGAGATAAATCATACAGGACTACAAAACCGTAGGTTTGAAACTCTTAGAAACTGATTTGTTTTGCAGGGATTGGGAAAGACTCATTTGACAATGGGCCATTTCAGGGCGGCATCACCTCACTTGTCCCACACCTATATGTTGTGATATGGATTAAGGGGGGGATTAAGAGCGTGGGTGTGGGACTATAGCCTGTTCTAATTAGTGTCACTGGTGAACACTACTTCTCAGAAGAACTCAGTTCACCTTTAGTAATATATTTGGAAAAATTAATGTGTTAGAGTGATGCAAATTTGTGATGGTTTAAACATATTTTTTATCAAAAAGAATCTGGTTCGGTAAACAAGCAAGTCTTTGCTTTTATGAATACCTCACAAGTACAAAACGTAATAAGCAAAGTTCACAATAACGAGACAAATAAAATAGAACAAAATACAAGAAAAATTCAACATGACTTAATATGTATGGGTACAAAATTAGGTGACAAAAATTTGTGATACCAAGTGCTATATTGAGTTTCAATTTCCTTTTTTATGTTTCTATATTTATGATAAATGTCTAAAAAAGTGTATATCATATTCATACCAAGTGCTATATTGAGTTTCAATTTCCCTATTTATATATATTTTATAAATGTATCAAATATGTGTATATAATAATATTTATAAAAATTTCGAAAAATTATGAATATAACTGAATCAATGTTTGCATATGTAAATCTGTTAATGTATACCAATACCAAGTGTTATATGTTTTAGATAAATGTCTCACCAACTGCCACTGTGTCCTATAGTCTGAAACAGAATATACCCTAATCCCCCTCTGTTAGGCAATTGGTCATGGCCCAACACTCCTAAACTCAGCACAAAAGGTGTGGGACAAGTGAGGTTAAACCCAACCTTCAAACCTTCAGGGCTTTGAGTATTTCTCAGAATTTTTAATGGGCCATTCGGTCGATTCCCCTCGGTATAATGGTAAAATTTATAATTTGAATGGGCAATATTTTCATCCAATGTGCAAAATGGCCCATGGTCCCTGCCTTTCCCTATCCCTGGTTATGGGTTGTGATTGATTGGCTTAGGGCATGGCATTTTATCTGGCGTCTGTTCATCTGTTCATGAACTCTTAACTTTTTAATTTTCTTCAACAGAACATTTGACTCTAGAAATCTGAAATCTGGTCATAACGACTCCTAATTAGGTCCTTAAGGTTCTTGATTTATAGATTCCTTTATCCCTTGACTCCTTACAATGGCCACAACCTAAAAGCCTATTTCCATCCCCATCTACCCTATTTTCATCATATTCTTCTGACTTCAGAAAAAAAGATATCTTAGAATCTTCAAATATTGTGTGCAGATTCCTTGGATAATTTTTTTTATAGATTTGGTGACCATGTGACCTTAATAAGCGTCGCTGAGAACACAACCCCAAAACTACATTTTGCTCTTTTTAAAAAGGCCTAGGAAGGTCAAATCCTGTGTACCCACTCCCAAGCTCAAATAATTGATTTGGTGGGCCTATTGCAGCTCGTATGGGGATCCCGTGACCATTATTGAAACAAATTGAAGATAGCTTTATGAGCTATAGCGCTGATTGCATTACCATAACTCCTTAAAAGACTCTCCACATGTTTCAATTCTCAATTTTACTTATTTTTATGAATAAAAGTTTCTTTTACAAACTTTGTGCAACCAAAGTCCTACCCTCAGAAATATGATTTCAAGATTATCAATGGCAATACATAGGATTTCTTCCTTTAATCTCTGAAATGAAAAGCAACAAAGTGCCAGCTTTTTAAAACTTAAGTTATGTTAAAGGTGCTAACAACAATTTCAGTAACAGCATCCAAAGAAAATTGTTTTCTGTAAAGAGTCTTAAATTGTTACATTTTTATCTGACATTAGATCTTGTTTTGTTGACAGGAATGATGCCTTTCTGAGACATGACTAGTCTCAGTGCACATCATAGAAATAATAATTTGAACACGAAGCAATGGACGTAGTGCCAGAAGTGTCACTTTGGGTATGTTAAATCATAAATTTTTTCAACATTGTTGAGGTTGTGTATTAGTAGCTTGTGTGGAATTTCATTTTTGTCTTTCTGTGTCAGATACACTTGCCAAATGTAAGAAATTAATTTCTGTGGGCCATTCAGGCATTGTACAAAAATGTTACTACTTGGCTAGTAAAAGAAATGTCAAATAAATTTTATAATAACTGAATAAGTTAATATAAGATGCAAATGTTTAAACTCTGAATGCATGTAAAGTTTAATGACAAGTTCCTTTTTCTCTATGTACAGAACTGATTGACAAGAATTGGACCTGGACAACCATTGCTCAATTTCTTCTACTATGTTATCAACTTCAGAGCTTTAGTAAGTTAACAATTGCAGAAAGAGTATTGATTCATTCTATTATTGTCAAAAGGATTTAATTATAATGAAGTAACAATACTAAGTCAATTCTGAATAATACTGACTTGTACTACTGTATATTCCCCAGCTTTTATTTACTCAGAGGTATCTAGATTTCAATGATTCTGTCAGTCTGAAATAGTTTCCTGATTGTAATTCAAAATGTATTTGATATGAATTTTTTTTTATCAGTGTCAACTACCTGATGTATGGAAGCGCATTGCTTCCAGCAGTGAGAAAAATTTACTAAAGTTCTAATTAGATGATACTTTCATCTAATTAGATGATAGTTTCATCTAATTAAATGATAGGTTCAACTAATTAGATGATATTTTTATCTAATTAGATATTACTTTCATCTAATTAGACATTAGTTTCTTCATTATAATCAAAATCTAATTAGATATTACTTTCATCAAATTAGATGATCCTTTCATCTAATTAGATGATACTTTCATCTAATTAGATGATACTTTCATCTAATTAGATGATACTTTCATCTAATTAGATGATACTTTCATCTAATTAGATGAAACTTTCATCTAATTAGATGAAACTTTCATCTAATTAGATGATACTTTCATTTAATTAGATATTGCTTTAATCTAATTAGATGATCCTTTCATCTAATTAGATGATAATTTCAACTAATTAGATATTACTTTCATCTAATTAGATGATACTTTCATCTAATTAGATGATACTTTCATCTAATTAGATGATACTTTCAACTAATTAGATGATACTTTCAACTTATTAGATGATGTTTGTATCTCATGAATGATTGTATTTAACATTTAATTAGTTAAAAGTTACATCTAATTAGATGAAAGTAATATCTAATTAGATGAAATTATCATCTAATTAGATGAAAGGATCATCTAATTAGATTAAAGCAATATCTAATTAAATGAAAGTATCATCTAATTAGATGAAAGTATCATCTAATTAGATGAAAGTTTCATCTAATTAGATGAAAGGATCATCTAATTGGATGAAAGTAATATCTAATTAGATTTTGATTATAATGAAGAAACTAATGTCTAATTAGATGAAAGTAATATCTAATTAGATAAAAAATATCATCTAATTAGTTGAAACTATCATTTAATTAGATGAAACTATCATCTAATTAGATGAATGTATCATCTAATTAGAACTTTTGTAAATTTTTCTCACTTCTGGCAGCAATACGCTTCCATACTGATGATATTTATTCTTTTAGGAGTTGCCACTTGCAACATTGATGGGTAATGGCCAAAAAGCTATACATTAATTTTAAATTCCCTTTAGCTTTTGAAAATACCAATGTGATGTAGCTTTTAGGTAAAAAAAACCCCCAGAATTTGAAATTAAAGCTATCTGCCCTCTTCATTGATTACAAAAGGTTCATATCAATGCATGTCATGTAAAAGTGATCAAACTCAAGGGAGTTTATATAACTGTGCTCACTATCACCTTAATTGCCAGATCACATTTCCATATTTAAATTCTAAATGCATTATTTGTATTTTACAGGTTAACAGTGACTGCATAATCTTTTCCCGAAGAAGGATGAGCACGCCAAGCACCATATGATAATGCAGACAAAACCTTTTATGTGAAAGATGCAGAATATATATGTTCATTGATATTAGTATTCTTTATCATGAATCTTCTTTTTATCAAATCTGGCTGGCCGGTTGGGCTCATGTCATGGCATGGCAACTGGTGTCTGTCTGTCCATCCATACATTAGTCCGTAAATATTTCGCTCTTTGTACTTCTCATGAACCCCTGCCTTTCAACAGCTGAAAATGTGTAAACATGTACCTTGGTCTATGGGAATATAAATTGTAGATTTTGTGTTTCTGTGGTCTCAAATAAAGAGCACAAGGGCAACTCCCTAAAGTCAAAATGTTCAATAAAGCCCTAGAAACATAAAATGTAGTGTCAAGACAACTCCCTCATGAAGATTGTATTCATAATAATGTATTTGGTGACCCTGTAGCCCATATAGGGCCATATTAACCACAAAACCTATTTTCATCTTCTTTACCAGCAGCATTTATCCTATAAAGCAAAAGATGGTTTACAGACCTCTTGCTTATTGAAATGATTGCTCTTGCCACACCTTGACATTTATAAGAACCACATCAACCACATTTAGGTAATGGAATTTAATATTTCAGGTTTTGATGACCTTATGACCCTACAAATAGAGCCTCTTTTCCGCCTTATTATATAAATTGTGTGAATTCTAATGTACTAAAGAGCCAATGGATCTATTTTTGAGTTCTTCCAAAGAGTCGCTTGGTTTTCAGAGCTTAAATCATCTGTACAGGGTTTGCTTTGTTGTCATTAAGGAATACAAAGGATTTTTATGAATAATAACGATAATGAATATACATGTGATTTGCTATCTCCCTTTAAAATCATTGATAGCAAAATGTAACATTTTCAAGTTTTATTGCCTCCAAATGTAAGAATGTAATATGTTTTCATATTATTTTTTCATGAACCTATTGATCCATTGGCACTAGGCAACCCAAATCTTGTGTACAGGTCCTTTAGCCAATTGGGAGAATAAATTGAAGATTTGGTGATTCTTTCGCCCCAATGAGGGCCTTGGGAGTCATCTCCTCAAGATCAAAAAGCCCATAAAGACAGAAATTTTGTGCAAAGGTACCCTGGCCAAGGGTGATTATGATTTGTGGATTTTGGTGACTCTATGGTCCCAATGAGGGTCATAGAAAAGTATTTCATATTCTCCAGACCCAAAAGCCCTTGAAGGTTGAAATCTTGTGCACATGTTCACATAATGAATGTAAACAAGTAGGATGGCACATGAAATTTCAGATGAGGTGAATAACATGTCTGTGTAGCATGAATGATAATTTTTTTACAAGACTCTGAAATTCTTATACAGGACCTGGAGGGGCAGAAGAGAGGAAGGGGCTGAAGAGGTATAAAGAGGAAGTGACTAGGAAAAACACCTATTAACTAGTATAAGTATTTAAACACATTTGATATGCAAGAGAAAAGTAATTGTTTTTCCTTTCTCTTACATTAACTTACATTATACATTATCAAAGGTCTTGTTTTGAACCATGCTATATCTGTTATTAAATATTTTCACAAGAGAGACATTTATTGTTTTGTTTTTCTTACTTCAATTTAGTTAAAGATTACTCTCAATGTCATTTGCAATCTGGCATGTATAGAGATCAATAAGTTTGTTATGATAAAGTAAATAGTGTTTATGTTTTAAGATATTTATTTCAAATGGCAGGAAGGGAGGAGGGGTGGCCTTATACATATTAGGTTTGAAAAGAAAACCAACTACAAGTTTTGACATCCAGCAGTGGTGTTCTGATGTCGGTTGTGATATGCTTTTAAAAATGCAGGAAATGATAGTGTGCAACTGAGTCAACCTTGTACATTATGTCCTGATTTCCCCACAAGTTTGGTCTGGTCGAGCATTGTCAACAAAGGATTTCTTCACCAAAGCCAATTCACATGAGCTCAATGTCCTGACTATCTCTCATATATGATGACAGTAATTTATTAAGGATTTGGTATTCACACTTCTTCAAATTCAGGCCATTGGTCAAAACATAAGCCATCCTTTGACTTCTCTCAAGTAAACAGGTCATACAGGAAATTGATGGACGCTACAAATTGTATACAATTCACATAAATATGGACTAGAATTGTCTGTTTGTCTCAAACAAATAGCCTTTTTAGCGAAATTTAAAATAACATCCAAAACTGATATCTGCATTATTTATTTCGCTCAGCCAATTAGTAAGCATTCTCAGCGTATAACTCGAATACATGCTAAATTTATGTTCTCGATTTATTGAGAACGTTAAGTGACAGTGTGGGTAAGTCAAGTCACCTTGGTTGGTGAATAAAAAAGGAGGAAAATATTATACACCCCTCCAGGAACACTACTACTTTAGAATGCTGAAATCGTATGTAGGCGTATTTTGAGAAGCAAGTTATAAGTGCATGTTTTGTGATGGCTCATTAGATATTATTACCTAAGTCTTCAATCCAAGATAAAAAAAAAATCATGAAAAAACTGATGAACTACAAAGACGGTAGCTATATATAACCTCTTCCACCAGTATCATCGAGTTTAGGCTAGAAGGCGACGTCAGGGTATCAAAGAGCCTGTTTTGGCGAAGCAACTGTAGCTACAAAGACAGCAACTATATTAAAACATTTCTCAGTTTGCATTCTCAATAATTTGGAGAACACATCATCTCAAGATTGTCATTGCCAACAAATAATCAGCTAATTTAGAGTGCCGTTATGAATTCACAACTTATAAATACAAACAGGACATCAGATATACTTTCAAACGAAGGGCGCTTTCATCTTACGTATTGCTGATTGTAACATCAATTAGAACATGCACTATTAGGTTTATATTTCGACATCACGTAGGTTTTTCATTACTATTCCATCTTCTGTGAAAACCTATTGCAATGTTCGAGATGGTAACGGTCAGACCAGTTTATAAATCTTTGGAAATGTAATATAACAACGAAATACTTCATGGGGATTTAAAAGCATACCATTCACAAGTAAATTTTAGAAATTTTAGGCCTTGTGATTTTTAAGTGTTCAGTAGGCCCTACTAGCCTATTTGTTCTTGGCAGTTCCAAAATGAGAAAAGATTTGTAATAATAAGCAATTTAAAAAATCATGTTTCAGTTTCGGTAGGGCATCGTGTTGCATATTTCATCGAAACTATAACATCAATTATAAGATGAATTTCTTGTAAACAGCGATTCAACAAGTGTCGACGATCAACTGATTGACACAAAACCGTATGCGCAATGATTGCAAACCAGTTTGATAATCATCACAACACCGCGTGCGACACTTTCCGATGTGCGGAGCAATTGTTTACATTCCATATATGGCAAATGTAGGCGTATTCCGAGCAATCTGCTACGATGGTTTTATTAACGAATGCAGGTTCATTCTAACGAATAATAAGTATTTTATTTCATCAATAGGAAGCTTAAGTGACCATATATACCCTCATAAGCCTTAAATTAGCTAGTTTGAGCCCGAAAAACGTGCACTAGTTTCGTTTGCAAAGCTGACGTTTTCCTCTCGTTTAAGGCTGACATTGCTGAACTGGCTTTGAAAATATGTGGGGTATTATTAAAAAATCAAAATCGTAAATATTCCTTAAGGGGATAGTCATTCCGACTGTACATGTAATCACAAAAATAATAATAATGGTAATGATGTTGATGATCAAAGCAATATTATTTCAAAGAGCAAATGTCTTAATTCCCTTTTTATCCTCTTAGAAAGAGCGTTTATGGTCTCGCCTGAAGATAAGGGTTGTGTGCGAGATAAAAAAAGAAATTCCATCAATCTCATCCATTTTATATATATTAAGCATCAACATGCTTTGTCACTTATATTTGAAATACGACTTTTTTCATTCTAATTTTAAAGGCTGTGGCAGTGAAAATGTAACAGTTGTTGTTAGAACTTCTTACCTCTGTATAAGCAACGTATAGATATGAATGTCTTTATCGGGCTCCATTAGTACATGTATTTTTTTCTTTATGGCAAAGTGTACACTGCATATTTTGTTGAAACTATGACATATCTCAAACAATTTGCTCTATATTCTTATGGCATTATGAACCAAGCGCTGGATCAGGAGTATAAGCTTTGGAAGAGGTTGTAAAATCTCACAATCACGATAGTAATAGTCTCATATATCATCATAAACTGTGTGTTACAGGACATTTCGCTTGTGGGAGATTAAGAAAAAATATTTGGGATAATAAATATAATCCTACGTTCTTTTCATTTGATATCAATTATATCAACATTCCTTGATAAAAGTAAAACTTGTGTAACTTTTATCAACTTGAGTCGATATAGTTGGGTGAGATTCTCTATATATGTTGAAACGTCGCCTTAGATTAGAGAAGTTGTATCAATATAACAGTTGTTCCATTATTTATGAAAAAGGTTATTGGGTAAAAGGTATGAGACAAACAAGGCGCTCAAATGGAACTGATGTTCGGCTTACCCTAATTTAATCCTGACATATATTTATAAATTTCACGTGATTGTATAGTGTAGACAATATGAAGCGTAGGTCAGATCATGAATAATTACTGTGGTCAATTAATTAAGGCTGATATCAAAAGCTCGTTTTATATTTTATCATTAACTCGTTCAATAAACATAGTTATAAATGGACGGGCGTTCAGTTTCCTCCACAAATAATTATATTAGTCACTGCTTTCACTGATATACAGTTCCCCTACAACAATATCTGGATGGTTGTGTTCCTCTACACAGAGAATAGCCAATAATTCCGTGTCCTTCAAACATGCGTGTCCTGCCGCACTCACGTCAACTCTTTTATGTTCGAGTTGTCTCGGAGTTGGAGCAAGGGGAGTTCCGCTCAGAGGGGAAGATTTCACAAACCTGGTGTAGTCAGACATGGCGGAGTTTCTTTGATGTTCAATATGAGTTGTCAGAGCGTTTCTCACATCTATTTGTGAGTGCGATTTCCTGAAGGCTGGTAGGGCTTGACGTGGTGAGTTTTTAGCAAGCAAGGCGTCAGTTTCATTGTTTCTTCTTGAAGGGTTTAAAGTGCAATGGACATCTAGTCGTAAGTAATCATCATTAGATTCTGTTATTTGGTTTGATCCAATGTGTGTTCTTCGATTCTGGCATTGGTTCGTCGTTCCTGGTTGATTAGAAGATCCTTGGTTCTTTTGTAAATCTTTCTTATCAGCGCTCTCTGGAGTGGCTTTTGGGATCGCCATCCATCGACAGATCGTGACGTCATGGGTGTTCCGGTCGACCATCTGACTGTGTAATGAGAAGTTGTCACCAAGCACACTGTATAGTTGATAAAAAATAAAAAAGATAGATGTACCAATCATGTTTGATATGTAAACTCATATATTTTTACACAAGTTTCAACTACTCATTAGTGATTCGTTCTGGTACGATACGACAATATCCCCCCCCCTTTGCATTGACAGATAGTCAAAGTTATAATTATATCAAACATTAACAGTATAAGTTCTATTTATTCTAAAACCACAGCCAACGCCAATGTCGCCTTTAAATGATAAACCTCTATTGAATGATATAACATTAAGGTCTTACATAACAACACGAATGGTCATTTCCTGAATAATTATGACAATGATGAATTGTTTCAGAATACTCAAAAAAAGTTACTGAAGTAACACGTTTTTCTGACGAAAACAAAAATATATTTTTCCAATTGCAAGAAAGAGTTTTTTCAATCAAAAGAAGCAGTTACGAACGTATCATGATCGGTAAACATATCCTTGCAGAAAATGAATATATGTTATACAAAACGATAAATAACATGGCACCGAATTGTCAGGAATATCTGAATACGTATGTATGTATGTATGTATGTATGTATGTATGTATGTTTGTATGTCACTTGCTTGACACTTCTGACAAAACCAGGGGTAACAGTTACTTATCGGTAATTCGTTTACGTCATCCCAATAAATGTTTCGATATAAGATGAGACACTTGTACAATAAAGTCCAAAATCAATCGTCAAACAACGAGCACAGGTATACTATGTAATTTAGTACTTACAAAAATCCTTCTTTTCCACCCTTTCCTTTTGTGCGATGTTTAGATTATTTCTCCAAAGAAACCAGCAGGCGCAATTTTCCGAAACGTCATTAAGAACTTTAATGTCTACGTTGTTGCATGCTGTCTTGATAATTGCTAACTAGCGTATCTTGTACCCTGTGATCTATTTCATTCTTGATACATTTGTTCTCTTAGACATTAGTTCGTGTTCTAATTGAGTTCACTGGAGCATGGTCTCGTACCTGTGAGGTGTTTTGGTCACCAGTAGCTGGATTAGGAGATACCATTACGTGTGGAAATATATCTGTTACCACATCAGACTGTCTTTCAATCAGTTTATTCACTCATTATGCGTAGATAAGGGTTAAGACCATTGATTCATTATGCGCAGATCAGGTTAAGTGTCCTCCAAGCGTGACGTTCTTTTACAACCAATAGGTCAAATAAAGAGGTTTCTCAATCTATCATTTAATCAGTACTATACAGGTGTGAAGCAATGCAGTTACTCTCGACCTTTGTAGTTTTACAATTGATAACGGTATGAATATCACGATTGCAATGACTAGATTATGGTCCTATTGATATCATGTGATAAATGTCATAATGGATTGAGTGGTGGTATTCAGGTGATAAAGTATCATATTGTACCTTATTTTAACTGTCTTGACTTCATAAGACATACAAGTTAAAAGTTCTTGAATTGATAAAGTAAGCGGGATGTCTTAGTTGAATAATCTTGTTTGTGTATTTTATTAGGCATGTTGACAATTAAAAAACCCAGTTTTTGTCGTCCCAATAGCTTCATCGAAATAACAGACAACAATTACTTTAATTATGTGTACAGTATCATATAGTTGATACATAGGGGTTGATACATAGGGGTTGATACATGCTTAAGGAAAGTGTACCACGCTTCAGAAGGATAGAGAGATCTCACAAAAAGGAAAACAAATACGACAACCATTCTTTTCTGTCAAAACATTGCATGGTTCTTTAAATAAACGTACCAAGTTCGGTTAAGCTTTGCCCATCCAATTCCAAAATCAAAAGATTGAACGGTGTACACACCAGAATGCCACATGCAGTTTTTTTTAATTCATTCGGTTCGTCAACAATATTTCGTTTCATTACTTTCCAACTTAGTGCAAATATCATATAAATGGTGTTCACTTAAGATCGATTTATTCAAACATTATTTATCCAAAAGTTACGATTTTTTAGAAGATGAAGACATAGTCCTATGACATACGAGAATATCATATTCATAGGACCGCTGGATCACATCTGGAAGGGATATATTTAAAGAGCCACTCCGTGAGTTGATGGATTCATATATGCCAAACTTAATCAATGGTGTCATTTGATCGCGAAGTATCGACTGTTACCAAAAAGACACATTTTAAAGCTTATTGTTTTTTTTACAGTGACAATATGAAGGTAGAACGTCGCAATTAAGATCGAAAACCGGATAGTGGCGCGCGTCAGAGACTTAGCTAAACAGCCAGGAGGGCAGTTAGGAGTTGATAGCGTTTGTTAGGTTATATAACTAGTATCCACGTATATTGGACGTGATATCTACAACTCTGTGCAGTTATACGGCTGTTTTTAGATTTTCATTGAAAACCAGTATATGTCATATATATGTCTTTTGGACATGAAAAGTTAAGATGTTTTAATTTTATATCACCACATATGACATTTAGGTTCGTATCAAAGGTAAATAATATGTTATGAAAATCACGGAGTAGCTCTTTAACACTGGGGTTCAAAATGAAGAAATCTCAAATTAAAAGATTCTCATATAAAATTGTCATTTAAGAAATATTTGGAAAAAACATTTTATTGTTAACCCTTGTTGTCTCATTTGACCAAAAATTGTCGAAAATGTGTTAATAAGATATTTTTATGCAGAAATATGAAAATCTCAATATTCTAATTTTGACCTCCCTTTTTGGTAATGCCGAAATTGTTCCTGGCATAACAAAGTATAGTCCCTTGTATATGTAGTGTAACCATTATCCCTTCACAATAAGTTCTAAACGGTTTGACTGTACAGACTCTTGCTTATTCAAATTTTCGAAAAATGACGAATTCCTACACGGTAAAATATTTTTTGTTCAGCAGCAGTACACGACCACTTATTCTATGAGTAAGGATAATTGGGGTGTGTAATTAAGATGTTTTAGTCTCTAAAATACATATTGCAGAAAGGAATATCAAATGAGGACAATTTTAACAAATCATTTTTGTATATAGTGCTGCCTTGAAAAGAGACACTGAACAAGCTGTAGGGGTCATATATGTAATGTTTTACCAATGGTGCTTTCTCTATCAAGGCGTATCGACTCCTTGTCGATAAATGCCCGTCGTCCGTCCATTCGAGTTCAAGGGGACAGTGATTTCTTTGTGCCCCTTTTCCTACTCTGTTCGAGGTACCTACAATGGCGACAGCTTATCTTCGCAACCTTTTATGATTAGTAACCAAACTTGGTGTTTGGCTTTAGGGTATCAATTCCTTGATGGCGTTCTAAAATGCTTAATTATTTTTGACGGATGATTTTCCGTGTGCCGTTTTTCACTCTGTCCCAGGTCTCCTCAAAGGGAAAACCGTTTTTCAGGAAGATTTTATAGATATAACAATAACCAAATTAGGCGTGTGACTACGGGATATTTATATCTCAATGCTGTTTTAAAATGAAGAAATATGTTAACCAGATCTTGCGTCTGAATTCAGGATATCAATACCTTCATGTGGTTTGAAAATGAAGAGATTTGTAAGGTGGGGAGGTGGATTAAGGGTCGCCGTTTCGGCCAGAAATGGCCTACATGCGCCGCCATGAGGGTTCAAATAGAATCGAAAAGACGAAACGTTTGAAATGCTATAAAAGATCGTACTGGCTATTAAGATAAATTTACTAAATAACCTAGTACTCAGTAGGTTCATAAATTCTACTTCAGTGTTAATCATAACGTATTTATTTACTAACCATGTTCATGAGTTGTAACCATGGCAATATTTGGACGCATTAGACAACTATTGTGAAAATTAAGATGTTTAAAATGAAAACAAGAGGTACCTGTGTCGTTTCACCTATTGTTTTCGAATTGATGTGTAAGAATGTGTAAATATTTTACAAATGTTACTCACCGGATTAATGCGCCAAGAGCTATTCTAATACCAAAACATGAAATCATTTAAAAATTACTCGTGACACATGGTATGGTAAATATTGCAAATTGCACTCTGCTTCATATAATGACAGCAAACTGTGTTTGAATTGATATGTAAACACAATGCACACCGGCATTATTGATTTCTTTATGGATATTGTTAAGATTCATTGTCATCTTGCAACCAAAATACATTCTAGGAACGCAATTCATTGACTAGCGGGCAATAAAGGAAACGACTTTACCGCTTTCTCTTTTGCAAAGTTGCGCAATTGAGCGTGGCACAAAAAAACATCTTCATCACTTTTCAGCAAGGGTCACAATATACAATCACTGATAAGTAAGACGCGCATCACTTTTCACACGGAATATGTATAATTTTGCACGTGCGTTGACACAGCAACTGTGCGAAAAGATAATTGTGTACTTTTCGATGACTAACAATTCTGATTTTGATATGATGATAAGGTTGAACGATTTTCCTACCCAACTATGTAGTTTAATACACAACATTTTAAATGTTGGGATTATCATGTATCTTAAAACTCATGACAAATACATTTATTAAAAGAAGTTGAAGAAAGGAAGGAAGTTCTTGGATGTGACCAGCAGTCGCTGTGCTCTGTATCTTAAAGACGGTTATACTGTTTACATCTCAAATAGTAGGTGATATGGAATTTCTTTATTTATTTTATCGATGTTTATCAATGAAAAGCTAAATCAATATTCATAACATAAAGGTCTACGTGAATCCCTAACAAAATGTCAAACGTTTTAGTGACACCGAGTTTCTTTTAAAAAGCCATATGACCTCGGTAAAGCTGCATCTTTATCCAAAAATGGGATATTGTTCAATTGTAGGAGAAAAACAGCCATACAAATATTAAGAAGTCGAAGCTGTGCGTCCCATTAACAAGTATATCTACTAAGCACTACCAACCTATTTTGTCGTTGTGTGGTCTATAAACAAGTTTCCAAATTATAAGTTATAAGTTTTTATTAGCCCGCGCAATTGTCCTGTTTTCGATCACAAATCTTGATTTAACTTGTTTATTTTCATTATACTAAACTGATAGGAACAAACATGTTAACTTTCAGAAAAACTACCACTACTTCTCGACCATATAACACCCTTTATGAAGTTCGACTTACCTAGTTAGCGTTCCCCTTTAAAACCTTTAAGTTTTTATTTTAAGCCGAAACAAAGCATGGATTTGAACAATAGCCGAAATGTAATAGTACACAAGTTAAAGAACTAGTAACACAGTTTACATAGCCTGTACAGAATAACATAGGTTCTTTTATGATTGTTATTGTATGTCATTAGATAAATAGATCATAATTATTATCATACTTAATTCTGTCCAACCTATGTATGAAGTTTTCTTCAACTCGAAAAACCATCTGCCGTGGGGTATTCCTGGGAAGTAGACATTTGTTATTACAGTAAAAATCCTTTGATGTCAGGGGGAGGAAGGCGTGTGTTGTTACAAGGGATTAACTCTCTGGGAAATACAAAATTCTGAACTCCACAACGAAACAGGAGCCAATTAAGTGAACGAAACAGTGAATACTAACATTGATTAAGTGAACACGAAATCAAATATTTGATCAAGTGAACACTACATTTCTCAAAAAGTCAATGCTATTATTAGACTGATTGACATTGATCAAGTGAACACGAAATCAAATATTTGATCGAGTGAACACTACCTTTCTCAAAAAGTCAATGCTATTATTAGACTGATTGACATTGATTAAGTGAACACGAAACAACTTTACACCATCCATGCGAAGGTTGGAGAGGGTATGATTCCACTGGTATTCCTCCTCTTGCCCAACAAGACGAAAGATACATACACACGTGCCTTTCGCCTTCTGAAGAATGCCGCCGCTGCAAGAGGACTTCAGTTGGAACCACAGATTATTCAGGTATAATCATGCCACCAAATTATAAGGACCAACAACCACTTAGAAGGATGGCACGGACGTCTGAAGAAGATTATATCTAAGGCCCATCCAAATCTCTTCGAGATGTTGGCATTTTTGAAGAAGGAGCAGAAGCTGAACGAAATCCGTCTTGTTCAGTATGCCGGTGGCCAGCGTCTTCCCCCCAAGAAGAGGAAATACGTCAACATCAACAGCAGAATCACCGTGTTGAAGGATGACCTGCCCGCTGGAAGAATGGGTCTTCTTCCATATGCAGATGCCGTAGCATATTTGTTAAAACGGCAATGATGTGTGAGTGAAATGTGTAAATTATTAAAAATGAAATATGTCCATCTCTCCATTAAATGATATCAAATTTGGTAATTATTAAAATATGACCACGTGTGAACTATGTCCATTCCTCCAAATAAAATGGTTGTCAAAATTGTTGCATATTTTTAGATAAAAAGTGCTTAAATGAATTGTTGAACATTGTTTTCCATGAATAAATACAAACTTCTCTATATTCACTTATGTTTTATGTTGCACCTTATCTTTCAATTTCGGTTCATTTCCAGTTGCGAATTTGGTGCTACCCGCATGCTTATCATCACAGATTATGCCCATTGTTTCCCAAATTCAGTCGACTAGAAAATCCCCATGTGTCGCCCTCACTTGTTGTTATAGGCATCACAATTGTCTACTTCCAGGTAATGAACCTCTGCCGTTAAGGCCACTCTAAGCTTTATTTGCTCTGATGAAAAGGTTTTAATTAAGTGAGTCCTGTATTGACCATTTGACCATTGGCCTCGGTGATAAGGGAGAACGAAATCATGTATTCTCTTGACTGGTTTTCTTGAGAAATAGTGATGACTTTACATTGGTTGACGAAAACGACCCAGTTATACCACAACCACAACCACAACCTCCATTTCTATGATAAGTAAATCCATCTCGAAACCACTGGAAATTTTAGATTGTGAGACTTCTTTAAAGATGCATATTTTTTTAGCTGGGTCAGTTCGACGACTCATTCCTTGATAAACTTGGTGGTTATAGATTCCTTTTAAGTCAAGGACAGCTGAATGGCTTCGATCATTTCCTATTTCACTACTTTCAATGGAAGAATAAGCTTTATTATTGGAGAATAACGTTTTGGAGTATATCTTACTCAATATCAGACGAAAAGTTTGAAACATCAAAACGGAATGTAAACCGCAATTCATAGCACAGAAAACATGTAAACAAATGAATCAGAGTATAATAGTATGGAAAGTTGCTATATATACAAATATGAGGGGAGTACATACTTGCGTGGTAATATAAACCAAGGAATTTAGGCTTTATTGATATATACTTTATTAATAATGTTTGGAAATATGGTGAGGAACGGATAACAATGGTTGTGTAACAAATCGGTAAAAATGGGAAAGTATACCAATTCTACATGCCCGAGATGCTTTTGAAAAAACACTTCCGGTAGACCCATAACTTGCTGATTTAGAATATCTTGGATCTTAAAAGTTCAATCTTCGACCGGAATCTATAGAATACGTCCTTGCCACTGATGCCTTAGACGAGGATGAAATGCCAGATAATGTCAAAGGCAGTTTCTATTGATTTAAAAACATCCTTTTCTCTTGGAAAATGACATAAACTGTTATCGTACATGTTAAATAGGTGACGATCAAAATACGTGCTACAGCCCCTTTAACGGATATGATGTTTAAGTCATGTCATAAAATCACTGAAATGTGACAACGCTCAAACTGTACCGTAAAGGAAAACATTTAACACGTTAGATGTGCAAATCTATCAATGAATACCAATAACGCTTTCTGACTAATGTGTCTATAGATAAGTCGAGTAACAATGTCAACACTGCACTATTCCGACAATTTCAATCACCGTGTACACATCAAGGAGACTACAGTCCGAATATTGATCGATTTCAGGAATCATTTATTAGGAAACGCTTAAGCCCGATGACAGTAGTTATAAAATCAGCCTTCACGTTCACTGTAGACAAAATGAAGCACATGCATCCACGCCTTCAGTTTCTTATCAGTATTGCCATTAGTACAACAATGGCATTTACATCTTATGAGGAAAAGGAATTGATACAAAATCTGACAAAAGATTATGACCCATTGGTGCGCCCTGTCTTAGACCATTTTGATAATATGACAGTTTCGGTTTATTTTGGACTTCTGTCTATACAGGCTGTGGATGAAAAAAAGGAAATGATGCGCTCTCGCGGCTGGTTTACATTCATGTGGAATGACAGGCTCTTGACGTGGAATTTAACTGAATTTGCTCAGGAAGTGGTGTTGATGGCCCATCAGGATATTTGGACACCTACATTACAGCTGATGAATTCAGAGGAAGGTACTGTTTATCTTATCAATCAGCAGGACCATATAAAACTTATGAACACAGGGGATGCTACGATGACATTGATGACTACATTCAACACACACTGCAAGATCAATATTCAGAAGTTCCCTTTCGATGAACAAACTTGTGACATTCAGTTAGCCCCGCCAGTGCCAGAACTGACTCGGGTTGATTTTGACGTCCCCTTACCATCTCTTAACAAGGATCTCTATGTTGGAAATGGTGGGAACTAACAAAATCATCAATTACGAAAAGAACTCTCACCTTCGAAGATTCAAGAAAAAAATTTGTAACGGTAAGCTTGAAGCTTAAAAGACGTTCAACGTTTTATGTCCTAAACAACCTCTTGTTCTTAGTGTTCTTATCCTTCCTCAACCCCTTCACGTTCCTCCTGCCTGAAGAATGTGGAGAGAAAATGAGCTTCTGTGTGTCCATCCTCCTCTCTTACGCCGTGTTTCTGACGCTCATCAACTCGTACCTACCTGAGAACTCGGACCACGTGTGTTACTTCAGTGTCTACCTGACTGTTCTTGTTCTCATCAGCACCCTCACCTGCCTCGCCGCCATCTTTGTCCTGGCTCTGAAGGACCGTCTGGACAAGGGGAGACAACTCCCATCGTGGATGAGTATACTGTATCTGAGACGAGGCAAAATAAACACAAGAAACTCCGAGGATGACCAGAGCAAGTCGGAAGTCGACGTTCATAGTGGTGGAGATGAAAAAGTCATCCATGTCTGTAACAATGCAGCTTTCTGGGCCTTTTTATCTATGTCGTTGCTATGCAACATAATTTATTATATCTCTGCAACATTTTGAAATCAATAACATGACATTCATTTTGTGTTTTTAAAGTCTAAATATGTGCCTAAATTGGCATGGCAATTATTTTGGTCACTAAGTGGTTGTTAATACTGAATACCTCTGGTTTCACATCACATATTCGCCCACAAGCACATTTGCAGATTTTGCTTTTTTAGAGCAATTTATTCTTAATCTCGGCAAGGTTCCTTTCCGAACGAGCTTGTTTGTTTATGCATGTCTAAATCCCTTTCTTTAAAGGCTCTTGATGAATCTGGTCGCATCACATGGGCATCTCATATCAAAAGTGTTTTATTTAAATATGGGTTTGGTTTTGTTTGGATTTCCCAGGATGTTGGAGATATTAATGGGTTTATTGCTGTCTTTAAACAAAGGTTGTCTGATAATCTCTCACAGGTTTGGCATTCATCTCTCCATAATTCAACTGTGTGTTAATTATAAACTCTTCAAGTCTCTCCTTAATGTTGAAACATATCTAAGATAAGATATCCCTTTTTATTTAAGAAATTGTTTGTCTAATTTTAGGTGTGGAAAATTTAAGCTTGTCTCGGAGACTGGTAGATATAACAATGTCCCCTATGGTAAAAAAGTCTTAATTTAACCTTAATTGAAGCAGTCCTGGGAAGCAGAATGAATAGCATTAGTATAATCCCTTTGATGTTATAATCTGTGATTTCAAAGGATTAAAACACTGGGTAATGTGAAAAACTGAACTGCAAAATGCATTAAGGGTATGAAATAAACTATTTGTGCAATGTATGTTTAATGTTTCAAATTAAATGTTTCAACAAATTTACTCAACAAATTTACTCACTCACTCAGTTACTTGACTTGTCTTATACAAACACCTAATATCTGACTGAGCTTTCACTCAAAAAAATCCGTTAGTGATGACCTGATGAGTGATGATTAATTTACTCACTGAGTGATGTTCACTATTTTATTACATAATTAATAAGTTTACTCACAAAGTTCTACTTAGTCTTATATAAACATCAATAATGTATAAATATTTTCAAACGCCAACAACGACATCAGTTCCACAATGGCTCTTGCTCAGTTACCACAAGTTAATGTTAAGTTTATTCCCACTTCCCGTGGTGGTAGATACCTGTGTGTTGATGGATATATGTATAGACTAAATAAGAGGAAAGCTGATGAATGGATCTTCTGGAGATGTCTCTCCAAAGACTGCAATGCCACAACATCAACTATTAACGACGTTGTGTCTAAGCCACCCACAGCACACAACCACGAACCTGTGCATAATGACATTAAGGTATGTATTGTATTTAACTCGATTTATAACAATCCATGAAAAAAATAAAGTTATAAAGTTATAAAAATCCATTAGCATTCATGTAAAGTAACTTAAACCATGCACTGTAAGTATGGGATGACATTATATCTTTTTTATTTAATTTACAGATTCGACAGACTTTAGGTCGCCTAAAGTTGAAAGCAAGGTCAACATTGCAGCCGATGCCAAGCCTATTCAACGAGGAATTGTTGTCACTTCGAGATGGAGCCTGGACAGATGACAACCGGACATTGATCCAGAACATGCCAACATACCATGGGGTGGAAAGTCAACTCTACGCCACGAGACGATCTGTCTTCCCAGCCATGCCGACACATAGAGCTGAAATCCAGATACCAGAGGAGTACCAGAGGACAGATGCAGGGGAGAGATTTCTCTCCATCGATGATGGCGATGACGAACACCTGTGTGCCACTGATGTCGTATATGGAGATGGTACATTTTACGTGTCACCAAACTTGTTCCTGCAACTCTATACGATCCATGCAAAGGTTGCTGACCAGATGTTCCCCTTGGTCTTCTTCCTTTTGCCCAATAAGACCACAGCGACGTACACGAGAGCCTTCCGCCTTCTGAAACAACTATCAGCTACCTATGGTCTGCAGTTGGCACCCAGTATAATACAGGTACATAAATGTCTTTCTTATATATATTAATATAATATTTTAATATATTTCAGTGAATTTATTAATGAGTAAATTATTTAACGTAACTGTCCCAAATTATATATTTAAAGATTATTTGGATTATTTGGATTATTAATTTATGCCTTTTTGTTTCCCTTTTAGATGGACTTCGATGTCGCAACCAAGACTGCTGCCTTGTCGGTTTTCCCAGGATCTACTTGGAAAGGATGCTTTTTCCATTTTGCCCAGTACATATGGCGAAAGACGCAGAATGTCGGTCTGCAAGTGGAGTACAGACTGAACCAGGACATTGGACGTTTTATACGACGCTGTGCTGGTCTTCCTTTGGTTCCTGTGGAAAATGTAAGTATACTTCATAATTGTATTGTTTTATTTAAAAAAAAAAAAAAATAATAAGTGTATTTCACAATCAAATACTATAAAACTATAAAAACTATAACTTAAACACCTTCCATATAATATTTCCTATTATATTCATATATATTCTTATCTTATCTTGACTGTTTCAGGTTGAAGATGTCTGGGTGGATGTCATTGCCGACATGCCAAACGACCCGAGATGCTGGCAGGTCGCAGACTACATGACGATCAACTGGGTGGAAGGAGACATTTCTTCATGGAACCACCATGACACAGACGGACCGAGGACCAACAACAACTTGGAGGGGTGGCATGGGAGACTGAAGAAGATTGTTGGGAAAGCCCACCCCAACGTCTTTGAGATGGTAAAATTCTTGCTGGAGGAACAGAAGCTAAACGAAATAAAGATGTTACAGTACAGTGCTGGCCAGCGACTCCCACCAAGAAAGAAGAAATACAGGGAACTGGAGAGGAACCTTGCCTCCTTGAAAGACAGACTCGCCCAAGGACAACTTGATTTGTTAAATTACTTGGATAGGGTTTCCCATGCAATCAAATTAGCCTAAGTAACAAGATCCTCAAATGAATGTCCATGTGTAACTAGTCTGTTTTATTAAATTTACTTATATTAAGTGCTATGTCAGATGCCAATGTGTATCTAGTCTGTATTATTTAATTTGTTTATCATAAGTGCTAGGTCAAATGTCCATGTCTAACTAGTATCAATGCAATGTATTTCTTCATCAATAAATTGTCTCTGTTGAATACATGTTCGTCTTTTTACCACTTCACATTTTCATATCACCCATGTGCCTGTAATCACATAGACCGCCTATTGTTAGCGACCACTAATCCTTACAGTTAATCCCCCTAAGGCAGACTCTGTGTTTGTACTGTTCTGCTTCCCAGGACCTAACCGATGAAATACATGTGATACTCTACTGTAAAGCCTATTCTGATATAAGGAAATATTTCTTGATAAATATCTTAAACATCCTATTTCACAATACACCTTTGTAAATCTTATGTCATCAACAGATAAATATGTGATTAACAATTTATGTCTATTTTTATGTCAAGTTAGGAAAATAAGAAATTCTAGTGCTTTTCTTTAACGCTCATGCAATATTTACCTGCTTATGACTGTATTATGGGCCAGTGGCCATTTACTGAATAAATTGTCTGTCTGTCTGTCTGTCTAAATCCCTTCTTGCTAGACTCGCACTTCTCAGAAAATAAAGGTAACGATTAGGCCATTAAGTGGGTTTGCCTTATGTACGTTCATTTATTCCGTCTGTGTAATGACTGAAATTTGACAACGAAGTGAAAGATTAAACATAAATAGTTAACACGCTATTTAAATTTCACACTAGTAATTATGACAAATTACCATTCAACTCTATTGTTCTCTTTAACGTACTAGTGCATGCCAATATTTCGTAAACACAACGAATGCACAAATACTGCATATCTCTTCATATCTCTCAATATCACTATCCTCACTCAAGTAATCTATCTCTTAAGTTATTTAACACATATTTACGTATTCAGGTAGTAAAGTGGATTTTTAAAAGCCGGAAGTATTTAATGTTACGATACATTAAATCCGCATTAACTACGATATCGGAAACGTTAAAATTTTGCTCATAACTAAAAAATCGGAAACGGCAGCCGCTAGATTCAAACTAATAACAATGCTAATACTGTGTTATTAAATCGGTTAATTTACAACATTGTTTTCATATCACATTTTCATTTCATAATTTGTTCTCAGTTCAGAGTTTAGGTTAATTTAATAGTTGTACACAATACTAGTTAGCCGTTTCCAAGTGTCAATAATGTATCCGTTTTGAGTACAGCTAACTATAGAGTTTTATATTTCCAAGCTGACAGCGGCTGTCTCAACGTTTTCATTGTTGATTGCAGGTAAATTGTAAAACATGTTTAGTAATTCATTGCATTGATGGAAAGTTTAAGTGAATGCATAAGTCCTCGTAAACCTTTAAATAGCCAATTTAAACCGTATTAACGTGCACTAGTGCCTTTCAGGTTGGTAACTAAGTTGATCACCGTGTTTTGCTCGTGCTCAGGTGATATGTTGAAAGAATACAGCTGTTCAACTTACCTACAAAAGTATAAACAAGTTATTTGAAATATTTGTTTCGCTTGTTTCGTAAAATAACTTGAATTTTGGACCAAGAGCATTTACAAATGTATTTGTCGAAACCGGAAACCGAACTCGCAACTTCCTGACTACTTGCAAGTGTGCTAACCACAAGACCACCGAATCCACCTGACATGTTTATAACATTTTTAACGGATCGGGTTATACATAGTTCATTTTGTAAATCTTAAAATTCTACGGTGGTAAACATCTATTACTTTTCATTTTGAAATTTAGTTTTTTCTGGTATCTCTGGTGATGTTTTCACTGTTTATACTTTCTGATATTTTGCATGCATATTTCAGCATGCTGCACGTGCAGCCCGATTTCCTCGGGCTTCTGTCTCCTAACGCATTAAGACACCGTTTGTTATCTGGAAGTGTAATTAATATTTTACCAAAGATATCAATACCTCTATTGTTCTAATGTTTTGCAAATGTTTTTGGTCGCTGTTTGTAATTGATTTTAATGGCTGAAAGGTAAGTCAGTTACCAACCTCGTTGTCGGCGTGCATGAATTGAAACACCTAGGCACGTGCGATGTGATCCCTCGACGCTTCGCTTCCAATTCATGCACACCTCCAACTCGATTGGTACTTTACATATTATCTATAATAAATACTTTCGTCTTTTGCAACCTTCTTGCGGGTATAGAACAGCGTCATACAAGATGTTGTGAAGATTGAACCTTCGACAAGTGCAAGTACCTCTCTACGGGGCAGGAGTTAAAAAGACTTTACCACTCTTGTTCGGATATGATTATGCTAAAGAGGAAAGGTGTTAAACTTCGTCAGCGACGAAAATCCTTTGTAGTTTTTACTGTAGGGCAGATATAGTGCTCTTTAATACTTATTCGTTTCTCCTTACCTCAACCTCAACCTCAACGTTGTTGCATGCTGTCTTGATAATTACTAACTATCGTGTCTTGTAACCTGTGATCTATTTCATTCTTGAGTTCACTGGAGCATGGTGTCGTACCTGTGAGGTGTTTTTGGTCACCAGTAGCTGGATTAGGAGATACCATTAAGTGTGGAAATATATCAGTTACCACATCAGACTGTCTTTCAATCGGTTTATTCATTCATTATGCGTAGATAAGGGTTAAGACCATTGATTCATTATGCGCAGATCAGGTAAAGTGTCCTCCACACGTGACGTTCCTTTACAACCAAGGGATCAAATAAAGAGGTTTCTTAATCTATCATTAAATCATTACCATACAGGTGTGAAGCAATGCAGTTACTCTCGACCTTTGTAGTTTTAATATTTATAAAGATATTAATATCAAGATTGCAATGACTAAATCATGGATACAAAACAAAGTCCTATTGATATCATATAAATGTCATAATGGATTGAGTTGTCGTATGTGGGTGATAAAGTATCATATTGTATCTTATTTTAACTGTCTTGACTGAATAAGACATACAAGTTAAAAGTTCTTTAAGTAATAAATTGAGCGGGATGTCTAAGTTGAATAATCTTGTTTGTGCATTTTATTAGGTATTTGACAATTAAAAAAAACAGTTTTTGTCGTCCCTATAGCTTCATCGAAATAACGGACAACAATTGCTTTATTATCTGTACAGTATCATATAGTATATATATAGAAAGTGTAGCACGTTTCAGAAGGATAGAAAGATCTCACAAAAAGGAAAACAAATATGACAACCATTTTTCTGTCTTTAAACAGATGTACCAAGTTCGGTTACGCTTTGCCAATCCAATTCCAAAATCCAAAGATTGAACGGTGTACACACTCGAATGCCACGTTACGTTTTTTTTTTAATTCATTCGGTTCCTCAACAATATTTCGTTTCATTACTTTCCAACTTAGTGCAAATATCATATAAATTGTGTTCACTTAAGATCGATTTATTCAAACATTATTTTATTCAAAAGTTACGCTTTTTTAAAGGATGAAGGCATAGTCCTATGGCATACGGGAATAACATATTCAAAGGACTGCGGGAACACATCTGGAAGGGATTTATTTGACACTGGGGTTCAAAATGAAGAAATCTCAAATCAAAAGATTCTCATTAAAAATTGTCATTTAAGAACTTTTTTTAAAAAAACAACGAGGATATAGCATTTTATTGTTTACCCTTGTTGTCTAATTTTACCCAAAAGTCGTACTTTAAGGTATCAATTCCTTGATGGCATTCTAAAATGCGCAATTATTTTGTACAGATAATTTTCCATGTGCTGTTTTTCACTCTGCCCCAGGTTTCCTCAAAGGGAAATTCATTTTTCAGGAAGATTTTTTCGATATAATGATAACCAAATCTGGCGTGTGACTTCGGGATATTTATATCTTAATGCTGTTTCAAAATGAGAAGCGCATAATGTTTCCAATCAATAAATTCCCTTGCTCGCTTATAACTCGGTTCGAGAGATTTCCAAAGGGGAAATCTTTTTTCTAGAAATAGTTTGATAGGATAACCAAATCTTGCTTCTGAATTCAGGATATCAATACCTTCATGTGGTTTGAAAATGAAGATATTTAGGTGTGGATTAAGGGTTGCCCTTTCGACCAGAAATGGCCTACATGCGCCCGGCTTGATGGTAAAAAAAAAGAATCGAAAAGACGAAACGTTTGAAATGCTATCAAATATCGTACTGGCTATTAGTATGAAATTACTAAATAACCTTGTAGGTTTATAAATTCTACTTCAGTGTTAACCATATTGTATCTATTTACTAACTATGTTCATGAGTTGTAACCATGGCAATATTTGGACGCATTAGAAAGCTTTTGTGAAAATTTAGATGTTTAAAATGAAAACAGGAGGTACATGTGTCGTTTCACCTATTGTTTTTGAATTGATGTCAGTCTGATTAAAATCGACTGTGTTCCGAGGAATAAAAGTTTCAAAATATCGACTCTATCGAGATTCGAACTCTACCTGTCTAGGCTATCCTCGATTTTAATCAGACTGCGGTCAGACCTAGTGGAGAGGATAGCCTAGACAGATAGAGTTCGAATCTTGATAGAGTCAATATTTTGAAACTTTTATACCTCGAAACACGGTCGATTTAAATTAGCCTGGAAGTTATGTGTAAGTATGTGTAAATATTTTACAAACTTAATGCTACACACCGGATTAATGCGCCAAGAGCAATTCTAAAGCCAAAACATGAAATCATTTTAAGATTACTCGTGACTAATGGTATGGTAAATATTGCAAGTTGCACTCTGCTTCTAATAATGACAGCAAACTGTGTTTGAATTGATAAGTAAACACACTGCACACCGGCATTATTGCTTTCTTTATGAATATTCTTAAAAAATAAAAATATTATTTGAAAATGTAAAAACGTATATTTTTCTTAAACAAACATGGGCATCTTGAAACCCAACCGAAATACATTCTAGGAATGCGATTCATTGACTAGAGGGAAATAAATGGCTTTCCCGCTTTCTCTTTTGCAAAGTTGCGCAATGGAGCGTGGCACGTAAAACATCTTCATTACTTTTCAGCAAGGGTCACAATATACAATCACTGACACGAATGACGCTCTTTACTTTTCACAGGGGGAATGTATAATTTTGCACGTGTGTTGACATTGCAACTGTGCAAAATGATAATTGGGTACATTTCGACGATTAACAATTCTGAGTTTGATTTGATGATAACGGTTGAACGATATTCCTGCCTAACTATATCGTTTTACACACAACAGTTTAAATGCGGGGATTACCATACATCTGTAACTTATGACAAATACCTAAAGAAAACAAACACATGATAAAGAATTTCTTTGACGTTACCAGCATTCCTTGTGCTCTGTATTTTAAAGACGGCAACCATGCTAACATTTCAAATAGTTGGTGAAATTAATTTTCAAACTTGTATCGATGTGTGACAATTACTAACGAAATCATTATTCAAATTATCAAATTCTCCCTGATTAAATGTGTAACGTTTAAGTGACAAAGAGTTTTTTAAAAATAAATTCAGTATGAGGTAACAAGCCATATGGTCGAAATTCAGCTAAAGCCTAAAGCTGTCTTATATGCCCAAATTAGGATGTGTTCTTGTTAAATTTAAAATGAAAAACGTCCATGAAAATGTTAAGAAGTAGAAGTTCTGCGTCCCATTAACATGTATATTTGTTAAATAACCTACCAAGCACTACCAACCTATTTTGTCGTTGTGTGGTCTGTAAATAAGTTTCCAAATTATTTTTTTTATTTGCCCGCGTAATTGTCCTATTTTCGATCACAAATCTTGATTTTAACTTGTATATTTCAATATACTTACCTGATAAGAACTAACATGTTTACTTTCAGGAAAACGACCACTACTTCTCGACCACATAACATTTTTTATGAAGTTCGAAATACTTAATTAGCGTTCCCCTTTAAAACATTTAAGTTTTCATTTTAATGCGAAACAAAGCATGGATTTGGACAATAGGCGACATGTAAGAGTACACAGGTTAAAGAATAAGTAAACACAGTTGACATATAGCCGGAACAGAAAAAATAGGTTCTTTTATGATTGTTATTGTATGTCATTACATAAATAGATCATAATTATTATCATGCCTTATTTTGTCCAACTTATGTATGAGGTTTTCTTAAACTCGAAAAAACTTCTGCCGTTATGGCCACTTTAACCTTTCTTTTCTCTGAGGAAAAGGTTTATATAAAATCTAACTACAGGATAGACTCAATTAACTGAGTCCTGTATAGGCCATTTCGTTTCGGTTGGCCTCGGTGATAAGGGAAAACTAAATCACGTATTCTCTTGACTGGTTTTCTTGAGAAATAGTGCTGACTTTACATTTGCTGACGAAAACGATCCAGGTAAAAATGGGAAACCATGCCAATTCTACTAATTCTAATACTAATTCTTACCTGACTAACGATTACCAAAACAATATTATTAATGCGTTTATCACTAGACAATGTAGGTAGAAATTCACGGGCAACAAAGATTAAAAACATTCTGTTGCATTTTGGATTTGGATTTGTTTGGCTAAGGCAGTAAATTGGTAACCATACATTGTTCATTATATGATTCAGGCAGGGATTACGTGATAATTTACTCCAATCCTGGCAATCATCTATGGAAAACAACACTAAATGTATTTACTATAAGCAATTTAAATCTTTTAAAATGTTGAGAGTTAATTAGTAAATAATGATATTCATCAATATTTAAAAAAATCATACTTGCAATATTTCGGTGATGTAACTTTTAATTAGCTGTAGAAGCTGGTTCATACATTGATGTATCTTATAATGAAAGGCATAGTGCATTTTGTAAATCCAAATGCATATCAGTTGTTGAAGATGAATGTCAAGCTAATGTCAAAGGCAGTTTCTATTGATTTCAAAACACCCATTTCCCTTGGAAAATGTCATAAACTATTATCGTTTATGGAAAATGTTAAAAAGGTGACGATCAAAATACCTGCTGCAGCCACTTTAATGTTATGATGTTAAAATCATGTCATAATAAAATCAATGAAATGTGACAACGCTCATCTTGTTGGTGCTTTAAATCTCTACCCCAAAGGAAAACCTTTAAAACGTTTAGATGTGCAAATCTATCATTGAATAACATTAACGCTTTCTGACTAATGTGTCTTTATATAAGGTGAGCAACGATGTCAACACTACACTATTCCGACTATTTCAATCACCGTGTACACATAAATGAAACAACAGCCCGAATATGGATCGATTTCAGGAATAATTTATTAGGAAACGCTAAAGCCAGATTACCGTAGTTTCAAAGCAGCATTCATGATCGCTGTAGGCAAAATGAAGCACATGTACCCAAGAAGTCTTCTGTTTCTTATCAGCATCGCCCTTAGTACAACAATGGCATTTACATCTTATGCGGAAAAGGAACTGATACAAAATCTGACAAAAGATTATGACCCATTGGTGCGCCCTGTCTTAGACCATTTTGATAATATGACAGTTTCGGTTGATTTTGGACTTCTGTCTATACAGGCTGTGGATGAAAAAAAGGAAATGATGCGCTCTCGGGGCTGGTTTACATTCATGTGGAATGACAGGCTATTGACGTGGAATTTAACTGAATTCGCTCAGGAGGTGGTGTTGATGGCCCATCAGGATATTTGGACACCTACATTACAGCTGATGAATTCAGAGGAAGGTACTGTTTATCTTATCAATCAGCAGGACCATATAAAACTTATGAACACAGGGAATGCTACGATGACATTGATGACTACATTCAACACACACTGCAAGATCAATATTCAGAAGTTCCCTTTCGATGAACAAACTTGTGACATTCAGTTAGCCCCGCCAGTGCCAGAACTGACTCGGGTTGATTTTGACGTCCCCTCAACATCTCTTTACAAGGATCTCTATGTTGGAAATGGCGAGTGGGAACTAACAAAATCATCAATTACGAAAACAACTCTCACCTTCGAAGATTCAAGAAAAAAATTTGTAACGGTAAGCTTGAAGCTTAAAAGACGTTCAACGTTTTATGTCCTAAACAACCTCTTGTTCTTAGTGTTCTTATCCTTCCTTAACCCCTTCACGTTCCTCCTGCCTGAAGAATGTGGAGAGAAAATGAGCTTCTGTGTGTCCATCCTCCTCTCTTACGCCGTGTTTCTGACGCTCATCAACTCGTACCTACCTGAGAACTCGGACCACGTGTGTTACTTCAGTGTCTACCTGACTGTTCTTGTTCTCATCAGCACCCTCACCTGCCTCGCCGCCATCTTTATCATGGCTCTCAAGAACCGCCTGGACAAGAGGAGAAAACTACCTTTGTGGATGAGGATACTGTATGAGAGACGAGGAAAAATAAACACAAGAAACTCCGAGGATGACCAGACCAAGTCGGAAGTCGAAGTTCACAGTGGTGGAGATGAAAAAGTCATCCATATCTGTAACAATGCAGCTTTCTGGGCCTTTTTATCTATGTCGTTGCTATGCAACATAATTTATTATATCTCTGCAACATTTTGAAATCAATAACATGACATTCATTTTGTGCTTTTTAAGTCTAAATATGTGCCTAAATTGGCATGGCAATTATTTTGGCCCATAAGTGGTTGTAAATACTGATTTAGCTCTGATTTCACATCCCATATTCGCCTACGAGCACATTTGCAGATTTGGCTTTTTAGAGCAAAATTATCTTAATCCCGGCAATGTTCCTTTCCGAACGAGCTTGTTTTTTTTATGCATGTCTTAATCCCTTCTTGCTAGAATCGCACTTCTCAGAGAATAAAGGTAGAGTGGGTTTGCCTTATTTATTCCGTCTGTGTAGTGACTGATATTTGATAACGAGGTGAAAAAAGACTAAACATAAATCATTAACACGCTATTCGAATTTCACACCAGTAATTATAACAAATTACCATTCAACTCTATTGTTCTCTTAAACGCACTAGTGCACGCCAATATTTCGTAAACATAACGAATGCACAGATACTGCATATCTCTCGATATTACTCACTATCCTCACTCAAGTAATTTACCTCGTAAGTTATTTAACACATATTTACGTATTCGGGTAGTAAAGGGGATTTTTAAAGGCCGGAAGTATTTAATGTTACGATACATTAAATCCGCATGAACATTAAAATTTTGCTCATAACTAGAAAAGCCGAAACGGCAGCCGCTATGGTCAATCTAATAACAATGCTAATACTGTGTTATTAAATCGGTTAATTTACAACATTGCTTTCATAAAACATATTTCATGATTTGTTCTCAGTTCAGAGTTTAGGTTAATTCAATAGCCGCACACAATACTAGTTAGCCGTTTCCAAGTGTCAATAATTTATCCGTTTTGTGCACAGCTAACCATATATTTTTATATGTCCAAGCCGACAGCAGCTGTCTTAACGTTTTCATTGTCGATTGCAGGTAAATTGTACAGAATGTTTAGTATTTCATTGCATCGATAGAAAGTTTAAGTGAATGCATAAGTCCTCGTAAACCTTAAAATAGCCAATTTAAACCGTAAAAGCGTGCACTAGTGCCTTTTATAGGTTGGTAACTAAGTTGGTCACCGTGTTTTGCTCGAGCTCAGGTGACATGTTGAAAGAATACAGGTGTTCAACTTACTTACACACCTGCAAACAAGTTATTTTAAATATTTGTTTCGCTTGTTTCGTAAAATAACTTGAATTTTGGACCAAGAGCATTTACAAATGTATTTGTCGAAACCGGAAACCGAACTCGCAACTTCCTGACTACTTGCAAATGTGCTAACCACTAGACCACCGAATCCACCTAACATGTTTATAAGATTTTTAACGGATCGGGTTATACATAGTTCATTTTGTAAATCTTAAAATTCTACGGTGGTAAACATCTACTACTTTTCATTTTGAAATTTAGTTTTTTCTGGTATCTCTGGTGATGTTTACACTGTTTATACTTTCTGTTATTTTGCATGCATATTTCAGCATGCTGCAAGTGCAGCGCGATTTCCTCAGGCTTCTGTCTCCTAACGCATTTAGACACCGTTTGTTTTTCTGGAAGTGTAATTGATATTTTACCAATGATATCAACAAAAATACCTCTATTGTTCTAATTTTTTGCTTAATATATTTTTTTGCAAATGTTTTTGGTCGCTGTTTGGAATTGATTTTAATGGTTGAATGGTAAGTCAGTTACCAATCTCGTTGTCGGCGTGCATGAATTGAAACACCTGTTCACGTGCAATGTTTATAACATTTTTAACGGATCGGGTTATACATAGTTCATTTTGTAAATCTTAAAATTCTACGGTGGTAAACATCTACTACTTTTCATTTTGAAATTTAGTTTTTTCTGGTATCTCTGGTGATGTTGTCACTGTTTATACTTCGCGTCTCGGGATCACAATTCGCACGTGCCTAGGTGTTCCAATTCATGCACACCTCCAACTCGGTTGGTAACCTTTACATATTATCTATAAGAAATACTTTTGTTTTTTGTACCTTAACCTTCCTGCGGGTACAACAGCGTCAAACAAGATGTTGTGAAGATTGAACCTTCGACAAGTACAAGTACTTCTCTACGGGGCAGGAGGTAAATAGATTTTACCACTCGTTTTCGGATATCGTTATGCTAAAGAGGAAGGATGTTAGACTTCGTCAAACGAAAAACCCTTTGTAGTTTTTACTGTAGGGGCAGAAATAGACCAGTGCTCTTTAATACTTATTCGTTTCTCCTTACCTCAACCTCACTGAAAGTGTACCTAAAAAGCAAAATTAATTATATGTTTTAAATTTTATTTTGATTAGTATGAAAACATTTTGTATAATGGTGAATCATTTCATAACTATTAATGAAAATCTGAAAGTCATCAATGAAACCTAATACTTTTTAGAAAATCCTTTCAATAATTCAATAGTTGCAAAACAATACGATTGTGTACACTGCTTTATCTAAATGTAAATCCTCAATATCCAGAGTGATCAGACGCCATACAAGCTAAAGGGTAATGGATAGATAGGTAACTATGACAACAGGCATTACCGAGCTCATCAAATAGATAGGATTCAGTGTAAAGATAAAAGCAAAACATGAGTCAGTAAAACGGTTAGATTGAGTTTATTGATTCAATCACAGAACATAGAACCTGATGTTAATTCTTCATTGTGATTTACGAAATAGAAACCCTGCCCAATACAAGCATGTTTTCAATACAACCCAGAATTCAACTGTGGTGGCAAGTGCACTTAGCTCAGTTGATCGCTATCAGTGAAGTTCAGCAACATACGCAGCGGCTCGTCAGATGGGTGGGTCAACCGCGTTTCAGCTGGATTAGCTGAGAGTTTGAAGGATGATTCCCTGCTTCAAACTGAGACACAAGTTCAGAGACTTGTGGTGTCACCTTGGGGAAGAGACTTTATATAAAGTGTGCCCTTATTCACCAACAGAAAATAGGTACTGGTTTGCTGGTGGTGAGCTTCTAGCAACGAATACATCAGCTTGGGATAGACCAGGGTAATAATATTCCTAAAGCGCCTTGAGCCAATGAGTGGATACATAAGTGCGCTCTATAAATGGATACATTATAATTTATATATTTTATTAATAAAAGCAGTACGTTTTCTTGTATGTGTAATATGATTGATGCTTTATCGAAACTGTTTTGCTAACCCTTGTGAGAAATGGTATAATCATCGTATCGCATTAATTAAAGAAGAAAAGTAGATCATCAGCCATGATGCGATGCACGGTTTTCTAGAAGGATTCCAAAATTGTCAAAATTTAGAAAAGTGCATGAGACGACGATTATTACCGCAAATGTGTAGGCAGTTGATCAAACCATATCATTTTCCTTAAATCTTTATCCAAAATGGAAATTTTATTGAAATCAAGCTGCCATGGGGTCAATTTCCCTTACTCTTATATATTTGTTTTCTTACTTATAACTTGTGAAAATATTTCGGTAAGCACTAGATGCATTCATTTAAACATCAGCGGGCCCTGCCAGAAGCCAGTTTGCTATATTGAGATAAAACGTGAAGCCCAAATACTTTATAATTATATCAAAATTACAAGCGTCTAAATTTTGCAACCAGATGATGATTTTCATGATTGATTTGGCATTTAAAAAAGAAGATTTCAGATCACTGAAGTGTGTATGTCTCTACCGTTCACCATCCTTATAATGTACATATTAATCTAATTAAAATATGCTAAAATAATGCTGCAATACGTTATGCAGATCTCACAGTTTAATTATTGCAGATGTGATTGCAATTACATCTGGCCGTACGGATTGGTCCCGTCCATTAAATCATTACATCGTGGCGCGTGGATCGATTTATGTAGAGTTTAAATACTATAATTGAAATTTAGACAATTTTTGGCATTTCGAAAACAGTCGGATATATTCGTTTACCGAGTACTGAAAGTCGAATTGTGTACGCGAAAAGTTGAGATTACCAATATAGGTACATGGGCCATAGCCAACGGTTTGGCTAATTTGAACTTGATAAAGTGTCTGTCCTATCGGCGTCCTGTTCGAGTGTGCGGTCTTCTTTATTAAGTTCTCAAATCAAAATCGATAAAATATTTACCCACTGTAACATGTTTCAACTGGGTTGTGTCATAATCGTGTACATATATCTTAATAATATAATATTGAGCTTCCACGTGTATTTCGTTTCCACAAAAAATATCCCGCTGTCCTTTTAACGACAAATGTGCCAGAAAGTGACCAGTACTTGGGAAATCTATCATCTGCGTATCGTAGTGCAGCAAAGTTATGAACATATCTAATGAGATTTATGGGTACATCGAACCACATTTCAAACAAATATGCTCTACATGTTTCTACATTATATATAAAATCTATGAAACATTAACAAGATATAATATAATAATCAATTTACCTACTAAATATCACTCTGAAAATATTTCAGTTTCCATAACTTTCAGAAAGGAAAACATCTATTAGACCTCCGTTTGGCGTTGTCTCTTTCAAGGATCAAGTGGTTTTAAGCGCACACTCTTGAAAATATCGATAAACATTTCAGATTTCTGAAATTTACAAATTTCCGGAGTTTACAAACATCTTAAAATCTAGACACAAACCTTTGAATCAGTCGTTTGTGAGGGTTTATACAACAAGGCATTTTAGAAATAAATTAGTAGAGAAAAATAATTCACATGCATGCATTGTTCTAGTGAGTACAACTGGTTATCCAGAAAACTCTAACATACTGTGGTGCAAGTTTAGGGAAAATATCTTAAAAAGTTACAGAAACAAAATAAATAATGTTGCTGAGTAAAGTGATACAAAAGAATGCCCAGAATGATACAATATCACAAACATAGATAACTCTGTCCGTCGAGTCACCTCCATAGCTTTGATCTGTTTCATCAACTCTCGTCTTGACCTGGCCATCCTTGTTGGTACCTCCCAGTCTCTGATGGAGTTTCCTCATCCACAATGGGAGTTGTCTCCCCTTGTCCAGACGGTTCTTCAGAGCCAGGATAAAGATGGCGGCGAGGCAGGTGATCGTGCTGATGAGAACAAGAACAGTCAGGTAGACACTGAAGTAACACACGTGGTCCGAGTTCTCAGGTAGGTACGAGTTGATGAGCGTCAGAAACACGGCGTAAGAGAGGAGGATGGACACACAGAAGCTCATTTTCTCTCCACATTCTTCAGGCAGGAGGAAAGTGAAGGGGTTGAGGAAGGATAAGAAAACCAAAAACAGCATGTTGTTCAGGAGGTAAAACGTTGAACGTCTTTTAAGCTTAAAACGTATTGCAACAAACTCTTCACTTGAAGCTTCGTAGTTGAGAGTCATTTTTACTATTGATGAATTTATCAGTTCCCATTCTCCATTTCCAACATAGGTATCCATATTCACTGATTCTGAAAGAACTTGTAGATATACCCGAGTCAGTTCTGGAGATGATGGGACTATCTCAATATTGCAGTTTTGTTCATCAAAAGGGATGTGCAATGTGTGTTATATGTACTCATCAAACCCAGCATAGCATCCCCTGAGTTCTTGAGTGATATTTGCTCCTGATCGTTTGTTAGATACACAGAACCTTCCTCTGAATTCATAAGTTGCAAAGTTGGTGTCCAAATATCCGGGTATGGGAGCAAGACCTTATCCAATAAAGATTCAGTGGGAGTCCACGTTAAGAAACTGTCCTTCCACAAAAGCATGAACCAACCACGAGAGCGCATCATTTCTTTCTTTTCATCCACAGCTTGTACTGACAAAAGTCCAAAATAAACTGAGACTGTAAGATTATCGTAATGGTTTAAGACAGGGCGCACCGATGGATCGTAATCTTTTGTCAGATTTTGTATCAATTTCTTTTCCTCGTAAGATGTAAATGCCGTTGTTTTGGTTGAGGAAAGGCTGATGAGAAAAAGCAATTGATATGAACTCATAGACTCCATACTGCTTGCAGTCAACATCACGACTTCTCTCAGATTTATACCTGTAGATATAAATGTTTCATTTCATGTAGGAAAACAGAGTTTCTTGTTTCCTATCTGGATGTGCAAATATATAAGCCAGTATTGTGTACTAAGCTCCACATAATTGGTGCCACTGGCCAAGGGCTCATGATACATCATTATTGCCAGCACATCAACGCTATGGAGTTGACAGAGCTTTCAATACCAAAGTTGGAACCTCTCGGGTTCGTTATTTGAGATAGTTACTATCGACGCAGTCGGTAAAACGCATCCATAATTTCTTGTTGACAATAGCTTAGCATTTATTTATCAACACGGAATTGCAATTTGTCTACAGTGTAATGAATTTGTTTAATGGAATTATTGATTGTACATGTTTGTCAACTCCTTTCAAACAAATGGTCTATATGTTTTGCTTGTGTATGTTTTTCATTCTTTTCTAAAAATTAGACATCATATTAATCTCAAAGTTTATAATTCATAAAGCTCATTGTATAACGTCCAGGGAATTTCTATTTTACACAAATCAATAAGTTTGGTGTCATCATGACGTAGAAGCTTACTTTGGTTTATTTCATTTTTCATGAACTCACGACAGTACAATGGTGATTGAAAACCAAATCGCTACAGAAGAGAGCGGGTTGTAATGTAACAAGAACAAAGTGATCTGGATACGTATGAATACCAGCTTAATGAGGTTGCGAGAGATTTTATTTTGAGTATTGAGCAAACATGAAACATAAAGTCATTTACTCTGTAGCTCTTTATGCTTTTTAAACATAAATTGTGAAATGCATTTGAGAAATAATCTGGAATCAATTTCCGTGAAGTCAACAATTATCTTCATGGGACAATTGACACTATAAGATCATACAGATTTTATTATGTAAATGGCTTCGATTTAACAACTGTTCTTTTTGGTAATAGCAACTTATCTGATAACACTAACTTAAAAATTGTTGATTCTGTTTGTACATTTATAAACCTAAGCAAACGATTCCAGTGATTTATAAATAACTCACATTTTTAAATTTCTCTTTTAAATGCACATGCTCATTGATTGTGTTGATCACTGTATTTAGATATTCTGTAAGTATTCATTATTTTATTCTCTGTTATAATGTATGTTACCTGTTGCTTTGTATATATCACTGGGAGCGATAATTATTTCGGGGAGACCCTGTTTAACAACCCCTTTCCTGTACCATCTGGAAATAAATACAGTTTAAATCACAATTAGCACACAGAGCTCTGTAAAAATATTCATTGATTCTGGAGAAACTTGATTGCTAAAGATCTTATTAGGAACAACAAGAATATTAGATTTATATTTTACAATCCTTTTTACCAAATACATCTTTGTGACGATCAGAATTCATACCAGAATGTTTCATTTCTTGAGCAAAGAGGCAAAAAAATCAGGTTTGTTTAACAGACACATTCGGGGGGTGAAAGCAGACTCTGACTGCTGCAAATGCTAACTGCACAATTTCTTTGGCTACTCACGAACAAATTCATCTTCCAATGGAAACAGTGTTGCGCTGCGCATTGCATCCTCGGTAATAAAGGGTAACTTTCCGATAATACTGTAATAGTAGTATATAAGCGGTCGTCAGAAGCTAAAAGTGATGCATTTTGATGCAGCGCTCATTAAAATACAGCGAAGCTCATTAATAAGCTAATGCATGCATGACATCACGGGTCAGAAAGGTCAAGTAATCAGTTGAGAGTTGGATGCATTAATGCTCATTATTCTGGTCATTAATAGGAATCAGAAAACAAAGGTGAACGAGGCAACCCCTTTTCTAATTTATGTCTTAGAGCTGCCGGACAGGTTTTGAAAAAGCGCGCTACAAAGGTCACGTGATCAGGTGATAGTGTGTATTAGTGTACTGGTGAGGTGAGTTGATGTTTCAAGCCACTTTCAAAATTATTTCACCTATATCGCGGCTGCTAGTATTATTGCAAGGAGAAAGCCCGCAACACATTTGTGGCTATGCATTGCGTTAAAACCTGCGAGCATCGGCTGGAACTAGCAAACCATGGGTGGTACTGCGCTGAATTTCAGGGTAGCATTGCACCCAAACCTGACTGCGTGTAGAACAGTTGTCTACTGCAGACAAAGTTACCAAGCCCCTGGCGGGATTCGAACCACGGACTTCTTGATCCGAAGCCGAACGCGCTAACCACTGCGCTATCCCGCCGCTAGTAGTGTACTGAACGGCTAAGCAAACTTCCCCTTCACAATGAGGCTAGGGTTCTGACCACAAAACATTAACAAAAGAACGTAGTTTCTCCCGACACACCCTGGTTATAGCAAGGGGGTATATTATGTAGGTCACTCAGTTATATTTTGAAGATATTATTGAACTCGTTTATTACACGTTGGCGTTACAAGATTTTGAAATATAGGTACATTAAAGTGTTTCGGGTAATCTTAATGGAACCATGAAGATTTCTTAAATATGATTCTTAAATGACAAACTTTATATAAAAAAAACAATGTTGAAAAAAATGGGTTTGATGTATGGTTCCTACCTATGACAGCCTAGTTTATGTTAGGGCTTAGAACATGTTATAACGCGTTAGTCACGTGACTATGATGTATCACCCGACTTACAGGCGCAGTATATGGAATCTCGTTTTCTCATGCTTTACCAAAGTTGAACCAGACAACCTTTAAAGAGCCAGTGCGTGATTTTCATAACATATCATTTGGCTTTGATACGAACCTAAATGTCATATGTTATGATATAAATTCAGAACATCTTAACTTTTCCCCTCAAAAAGACAAATATATGACAAATACCTTTTTTTCAATGAATATCTTAAAACAGCCTCATGAAAACTCAGAGGCGGAGATCACATGTTCAATTTACATGAATACTAGTTATATAACCTAACAAACACTATCAAATCCAAACTGACTCCCTGGCGGCTTCAGATAAGTCTCCAAAAATACGTTTGGCTGTTTGGCGTGCGCCACTGTCCCGTTTTCGATCAAAATTGCGACTTTCTAGCTTCGTATTGTCACTATACAATACTTTTTTGCTTTAAAATCTTGGTAACAGTCGATATTTCGTGATCAGATAACACCATTGACTGAGTTTGGAATATGTGACTCCATCAACTCACGGAGTGGCTCTTTAAGACTCGCTAAGAAAGTACAGCATTGACGAAAAAAACAGAATAATGGGTGAATATTTTGAGTCTTATCTCTATGTTAGCCTAGTAATTCCTCACAAAAATACTAAACGAAATTGCTGATAAAATATTCTTGAAAGTAAGGGAACAAGTGTCATACATTGAGTGATTTCATTTGGAAGAAACTTATGGAAGTATATACGGTGTTTCTATTCGTGTCTGTAACTATAAAACAGAGAGATATTTTAACACTACAATCAAATACATGTATCATCATATCCATATGTATAGATATCAAAAGTTCAGAAAATATGACTGAAACATGTTGATATATTGAAGATTTGTTTGTTGCTGTTTGTGTAGAGTATTCGTTGAGACTTAATATTTTTATAATGGAATAGTGTTTACATTAGAGTAAAACATATCAATACTTATACTTAAAATACGATATTTTAGAAATAAAAATGATCATATTACTTTTTAATATGAATACATCTTTCATCTTCTCTTAACTAGCACTAAAACAGCTCAATAAAACACCTCAAGATGTTTCGCGACTTGCCAGTCTACCCTTTTATCTGTTACAAGAAATATATTTGCTCAAGTATTTGACCTAGTAAGTACAATAGACTAGATTTCTCAATGAATCCGAGTTTGTTGACTCACATAGCTAGCTCCAGTCATCCGCCTTTTCTCCGAAAAATGCCCTAGTGAAATGTTATGACAGTGCTTAGATGAATTGACGTATTTAAACGTTTAAAACTGGTTTCATAGGTCGATTCGATCAATAGGGCAGTGAGGTGAAAGGTACGATTTAGCTAGCTATATCCTTTTTATACTTGAATCCTTACAGGAGCTAGGCAAACCTATCCATTCCTCAAGGGGCGTTGGTATATATAGAACACCCCAAAATCATAACTTAATTTTAGTTAAACATCCATCGAAACAACATTAGCAAGAGCTTGCAGATTAATTTGAGCAACAGGTCAGTGTATTTTTGTCTTTACCGTTTGACGTTTGAAAGATATGTAGTGAATAATCTCTTGGAAGTTTGTAATTTTCTTCTCTTGTTTTTTTTTTCTTCCAGTAAATTTCCGTGTTCACAATGCGGGAAATCCTTTTCAAGCCAATCAAATTTGAACCAACAAGGTTCAGTACTGTACAGCTTATAACATGTCCTAACACATCTGTCAAGTGACTGTAAGGTATCACCGACTTAAAGGCACGGTATACCTCTACCAAAAGGAAACGATGAGGAAAAGGCGCATCGGTCCAGTATGTCAAGTTGAGGGTATGATTGGGAGTTATGAAAACAACTCATGTGAATGCAGCACTTTGGTTTGGTTGTGGTCGAAATACCGATCTTTCAATGTTTAAAGTGTGGTCATACAGGTAGAAGATCTACAGATAGCACATATCGACCCTATCATCGTTACAAACACGACTCCACAGTTGACTTGAACTCTATATAAACCACGTGGAAAGTAGTCTGGCTTCATTTCCACATAGTCCATCAACGGATCAGTTGCCACTTGGTGTTACTGAAGCTAAACTTACCATGGAACGAAGATTATACATTCCCGATACACAAATATTTATAGACTTTTTGAATCTGATGGAAGGAGACATAAAGGAGGCCAAACTCGACCTGGTTCCCGTATTATCACCATTAATTGCTGAAAGAGTTCTAGTGAAAGACAGAAAGATCTCCAAAGCGAGCCAAAGCCAGCAAACGCAAAGCAGAAGACAGTCTACCTCCAGAAGACCAGAGCTCACCCAAGCAATCCATTACAGGGAACCCATCTCAACACAGAGATTCCTTTCTAGAGTAAACAAGGACTCGAAAAACTGCGCATGCGCATGTGCCTAAATCTCTCTGCACTACGCATGCGCCTCATTTAAAATAAAATAGAATAAAAGTAGCACTCCGAGGTGAGAGTTGTTATCTTTTAAGATGTCCTTCCAGTGTGCCGTCTGTCTTGGCTTGCTCCCTGAAGATATTCATGGGGAAGATGACAGTGGGAGTTTTACTTGTGTTTACTGCATGACTAAGTTGAAGTATACTTACTTCCGGTTCTTAGTTCACAGTGACAAATGTGCTGTGAAAAGAACACTTTCTCGTCATGTTCCCCTGTGTACCTTTGGTGTTTACCATACATCATAAAACACACTCAAGGGAGGCACAAATTTAGATTTTCTCTCTGACCAGCAGACAGATCAGACTTGAAAATGAAGAGAACGTCAGTGGTGAGTCCCAGAGACATTTTCAGTACCTGTGAGAAGGCCATAAACCCAGGAAACCAAAGACTACTATGAAGAGACAAGTCAAGACGAAAGGGGCTATTACTATGGGGAAAAGAAGCAAGCAGCGCAAACAGACTGTAGTGAAAATACGCCCCATCTCCTCCACACAAGGTGTTGTCAATCGGTCTCGAGCTGCTTTGAAACGACAGTCTTGAGGAAGGGTATAAAAGGAAGCTTTAGGCACTCTAACTCTATATACATTCTAGATAGCAATGGAGGCAGTGACTTGTTCTGATTGTCAGAAGCAGTTTTCAAGAAAAGATGTTATGTAGGAGGAATATACACTCGAACACAGTTGCCCTGTTACCCCCCCCCCCCCCCCTTCCCCCTTTCCCCCGTTGTCGAATTGTGAACTCCAAACACAGTAAATCATACAATCATAGGACTTAACCCCGATCCAAAAGCATATCAGAACGTAGTGTCCAGCATATCATCACGGGGGATTGAAATCAAACAAGAGGAAACGTGTCATCTACGACAGTGACAGTGAAGATGACGAGCTTCAGCATCTTATTCAGAAAGGTGGTCGTCGTCGTCCAGCTAACCGACCTCCCCGCCGGTGCCCAGCCAGTGACACGGAAGTCGAGGAGTGACAGAACGTGGGCTTGCAACGTATCTGGAAGCGGGTGTATACCCTCTATCAAGTCGTGATTAAACTCAGGAGACAAAAATACCAGCGACAAGGCAGGACGACAGAATGGATTGACAGAAAAATGAAACAGCTTTGAGAAAACGAGATTTCATATACCGTGCCTTTAAGTCACTTGACAGATGTGTTAGGACATGTTATAATAGTCCACCGGCAAATAGGGGTCCCCATGTACCCCCCCCCCCTCCCAGCCCCCATGGCAGAACGAAACTAACTTTTTTTGAAGCCTTGATATATGTCTTTTATGCAAATTTGAGTGGTAACAGTGTCTACACTGGGATGCAATGTGTAATTTTTACATATTTCCATTTGTACCCCCCTCTGCCGCTTATTCTCTATAGCGTCAAACCAAAAGGTGCCTGTCCCCATATCTTTGCTTCTGGTTGTCATTTGTACGAAATTTTAGGTTTCCGTAACAAAAACTCGTCATTCATGACTTCGATCGGTAACAATTCTATTTTCTCTTCTCTACAGTTAAAAGCAAAGGGACCTACCGTTCATCTACAATCATTGAAATACACCAACTCAGCCTTGAAAAAACATTTTCTCTTCTCTACAGTTAATGTATATCACTTTATTTTACATTATTTGCACTGAGAATAGAATTATGAGTACTTGTAACCCTTTTGTGTACATATGTGTACTTATAACACACAAATTAAGTGTCCAAAAGCAAACCAAGGGACCTACCATTGATCTACTATGATCGAAATACACCAACTTAGCCTTGAAAAAAACTTACAATTTTGTATTTTTGAATTTGTTGTTATACTTCTTAATAATTGGGGATTTAAAGGGATAGATTTAAAGGGTACAAAGAAGAAAGATAACACATAGGTGCTTATTCCGTCATTACACACATCACAGGCATGAAGTATAGGAGTACATTGTTGCAAATTATTCATTTCCAATCTCCATATGACTGGTTGATTCAGCTGCCTTTTGGACATCAGCATTTTTGAGGTTATCATTGTTAGAACCATTCTGCTACATCAGCCTAATTGAATCCGCTGATCCAGCTCCTTCTATATACCCTGATATCCTAAGCCAAAAGCCACGTATCGCTAGCTATCTAACCAATCACACGACTCGCATTCAGCAACAGCAGCACAACCTGAAAAGTTCAAAGGAACAGCTTCAAGCTCCTTGGAAAACGACATTTCAGCCGTACGAGGGATTTGGCTCGAAAGAGATCAGGGTGTATGGAGGAGCTGGATCAGCGAAATAAACTGATGAAGCAGGATGGGATAGAATAATATAGAAAAATCCAATTTTAACGAGGTGAGGTGTGTTGGGATTTATCGCCGCTTTCAAGATTATTTCACTAATAAGAGGAAGAGAAAGCCCGCGACACCATTATGGTTATGAACTCCAATTACAATGGGACTATCAACCCGATACATATATGATAAGCTTTCCCGAATATACTATCAGTGGACTCTTATACTGTTTATAAAGTATGTATACATATTGTAAAACATGCTGTAATCTCAGTCACATATATGTATTAGAACTCCAAGGAAACATTTGAACCTAAGCCGTGAAGTCATTGTTGTGCTGTATGTTGTTCTGAAGAATGAGTAAGAATATAGTCCGAAATGTCGTTATTATATCAATATCACAAGTGTTATCATGGAAATCTCATCTTTATTATGTTTATCAATTAAAAGATTAAGTCGTTTAGTATATATCATAACTTCATCTAACCTTTTTCCTTTCTTCCCGTCTAATATACTGTATCCATAAAAAAGATGAGCCAAAGTTTTTAATTAAAATTGTCCAAACCATATTCAGAAAAATTCTAACATTTTGTGTTGCAAGGTTAGATAAAACGAAGACGATAATAAGAAGTTACTTAAACAAAATAAATAATGTTGCTTAGTAAAGTGAAACAGAAGAAAAACCAGGATGCTACAATGTCAAAAATACGGATAACTCGAGTTATCTACATTGCTGTGATCTGTTTCATAAACTCCCGTCTTGGTCTGGTCATCCATAGAATTTCTGGTGATAAAGATGGCGGCGAGGCAGGTGGGGTTCTGATGAGAACAAGAACAGCCAGGTTGACACTGAAGTAACAGGTAGGTACGAGTTGATGAACGTCAGAAACACGGTAGCTCATTTTCTCTCGGCATTCTTAAGTCAGGAGGGGGCGGGATAGCGCAGTGGATCGGATCATGGGGTCCGTATTTTTTTAAATGAATTTTTCAACAGTGAAAAAATCTCTCAATAATTTTTGAAAATTATATCATTTTGGAAAAGAATTGTTTGAGGTGCAATTGTAAATAAATTTTTTGGAGAGAATAATATATCAAGTAACGATGGGTAATTACCTAATATCCCAAACCGAATCAGATTTTTTTTTATTTTCAATGTCTGTATACATTTGGTTATCCAACTTTCAAGATCTCTCCAGAATTCCACTTATAGCCCAATTTCTAATAAAAAGATACTGATTTTTTTTCTATTTAGCCATAACGGTTGTGATAATATTCTGTAAACGTGTTCTTGTTAAATAGTGTTTCTTACACAATATAATTTCCATGCTGCTAATACATCTTTCCAGAAAGGATTATTTGTTGTGACTAAATTTTGAAAGTTTGCTCCATATCGTTAAATATCATTTAAAGGAAAATTGCAAGGATAACTTACCCTACCTTTCCTCAAATATAGCCTGAGGGTTGATAATTTCATTGCATAAATGATTTTTTTTATGTCAATCATGCGTAGACCCCCTTCTGTAAAATATTTCTTTAAAGTGCTCCTTTTAATTTTGTCATTTTTCTCATTCTAAATAAATCTGAAAATGTTCCTCTTAAGTTCACTGATTAATTCCTCAGATTGTTGTCTAAAAAAATATATATCACTGTTCTCAATGATAAATCCCTCATGAGAAGTTTCTATAAGCACAGAATATCTCCAACTGCCTTAAAGATACAACACTTGAGGAAAGATAATTTAACCTTGAAAGATTTGTCATGTTCATACTGTTATTCGTGTAAAACTGAAGATGAATTCAATATTCTGTAATTAGTTTGTGAAACTTTTTTGTGGAAACAAATTCTTGAAATGTAAAAATGTCAATCCACAAATGATGCCTCTTACCCTTATGTTATTCAAAATGTTGCCAAATATATAAAACAATTAATGAATTTCTTAAATTCGCATGTGCAATCGATTCAACTTAAAGTCACGTGACTAATAACTCCAAAAACACATCAACTGTACAATGGGACAATTGGCCACAGACACTGAATCGAACAGTTCTTTCCGTTTCTAATCACACTTGATCAAATGGCTTTTGATATATCTACAAAGGTTATCAATTCACAATAATAACGAAAATGTCATCCATCAAAACCCGAGAAATTATTGTATCAATTTATAATTGTCCTGTTTAGTTATGATAGTTGTGATATCATGTGGACTCACGACAGTACAATGGTTATTGAAAACCAAATCGGCTACACAAGAGAGTGGATTCTATTGTAGCAAGAACAAAGTGATCGGGATACGTATGAATTTAAGCGTAATGAGTTTGCGAGAGATTTTCTTTTGAGTACTGAGCATACATGAAATATAAAGTCGGTAGGTTATAATGGGGGTTTTAGATTAACGATGACCAAAACGTATCTTCTCATTTCTCAATATTCTTAATTACATATTTCATTTCATTAATACCAAAGTCATTGACTTTTAAACATAAATTGTGAAATGCCTTTCTGAATGAATCTTGAATCAGTTAATTATCTTCATGGGACAGTTGGCACGAAAATAAAAGCTCTGTACAACTATTCATTGATTCTGAAGAAACGTGACTGCTAATTACCTTATTTGGAACAACAAGAATATTAAATTAATATTTTAAAATCCCTTTTACCAAATAAATCTTAGTGACGATCATACTTCACACAAGAATGTTTCTTAAATTACACTTGTGACGTCATCCTATTGTTCTCCCGCTCCATTATTTTTGAGTAATGGACAGATACATTTCACATCACCTTTTCATACACTGAAGTTTTTTTTTACTGTTTCAAGTGAATTCAATTGAATAGGCATTGAATTGAGTGTAATTTAAGTAGGTTAATGACCTCGTAACTCTCCATTCCTTGAAAATAATGGACCTCGGCCCTTCGGGCCTTGGCTCCGTTATTTTCAAGGAATGGAGAGTTACTCGGACATTAACCTTTACATAATACTAAAGAGGCACAATCGGGAGATAAAAGCAATCTCTGGCTGCTACAATTGTTAACTGCACAGTTTCTTTGGCAAATTCATCCTCCAATGGAAACAGAGTCGTGCTGCTCATTGCATCCCCAGTAAAACAGGGTCAACTTTCCCATAATGCTGTAATACTTATTATTCTTTGCAATAGCAAACATCAGCAGTGAAAACGTTAAGAGGGCGATGTCGGCTCAGATCTACGGTAAGCTGTACACATAAAGTATTAAATTTGGACTTTTGAAAACGGCTGAATTATGAATATGTGCAGCTTATGAAGTTACCTGGACTCTGAACAGAGAATAAAGGATGGAACTTGTACAGAGGACAGTTTATTAAAGCAAGCTTGTTACTTAGCCGATTTAAGAAATTAGTATCGGCAACGTTTTTGGATTAAGGTAGCGGCTGCCGTTTGCGCTCTTCTGTCTCTATATCGTATTTCAAGCGTATTTGGGCAACGTCGCATTCGCCAATATACAAAGCAGGCCCTTAGCACCAATTTCGAGAGTGGGGGGAGGGGGGTCCAAAATAAGGGATTTGCTAACTCATTGGGGGGGGGGGGGGGGGGGGGGGGTGCGAAATTAGGGATTTTCTAGCTCAGTGGGGGGGTGGGGGGGGGGGGGCATTTAATGTTCACGTCATGTTCTCAATCTGCAGAAAAGGCTCATATGCCTGATGAAACATATAATATTCTTATTTTCCATACACAATAAGCACAAATTTTAAATATTTTTGGGGGGGGGGGGGGGGGGGGGCTACGGGCCTGCAATGTAGCAAATAACCATTATCTTCACAATCGAACTACTAGGTATAAAGAAGATTATTCTTCGTGATAAAGATATGAAGTCTAGCTCATGTGAATGCGTATAAACCACCCTGCAACCATTAAAGGCACTAATGCACGCTTTTACGGTTTAAATTGGCTATTTTAAGGTTTACGAGGACTTATGCATTCACTTAAGCTTTTTATCGATGCAATGAAATACTAAACATTTTTTTACAGTTTACCTGCAATCAGCAATAATCAAACGTAAAGACAGCCGCCGTCGGCTTGGACATATAAAAATCTATGGTTAGATGTGCATAAGACGGATAAATTAGTGACACTTGGAAACGGCTGCACTAGTACTGTGTGCAGCTATTGAATTTACCTAAACTCTGAACTGAAAAAAACCCCCATGAAGTATGCTTTATGAAAGCAATGTTGTAAATTAACCGATTTTAAAACACAGTATTAGCAATGTTATGATATTGACCATGATAGCGGCTATCGTTTCCGCTTCTCTTGTTATGAGCAAACTCTTAATATTTTCGATGTCGTTGTTGATGCGGATTTAATGTAACGTAGCATTAAATACTTCCGGCCTTTAAAAATCCACTTTACTGATTACGTGATTACGTAAATATCTTTTTGAGCTTGATTTGGGGATTTTCAATTTTGTCGTTTGCGTTTTGAAATATCGTACGCTGTGAACACAGGCGTTACCATCAAGACAAACTCAAGCAATTTTAAGCATGATTTCAGAAATTGTTGATTTTTATCGCTTTCATGCAGAGAGACATCCTCTGAGAGAGAGAGAGAGAGAGAGAGAGAGAGAGAGAGAGAGAGAGAGAGAGAGAGAGAGAGAGAGAGAGAGAGAGAGAGAGAGAGAGAGAGAGAGACAGACAGACAGACAGACAGACAGACAGACAGACAGACAGACAGAGACAGAGAGACAGAGACAGAGAGACAGAGACAGAGACAGAGACAGAGAGAGACGGAGAGAGACACACACAGACAGAGCTTGTGTTTATTTTTGTCTTACCCAACACTATACAAAGTTTAAAATACATAAAATATATCACATTTTTTATATTGGCCACCGAAATGGTTATGAGAGACAAACCAACAGTACAAACCTCTATAGGGTTCATGGCTACACACGCTGATCGTTCAGCTGTTTGTGATGACTGTAATAATGATGATTTTAACAATATTCTCAATAACGATATTACACCCCAGGAAGTTGAAACAGCACTTCTTAACCTGAAGTTAACGAAATGTCCTGAACCAGATGGTATCGTACCGGAAATGCTAAAGCATTATTATCAGATATCTAAAATGCAACTAAGTAGCCTATTTAATTGTATCTTTAACTCTGGAGATTTTCCTGAGTAATGGTCAAATGGTTTTATATTTCTATTGCACAAAAAAGGTAATATTAAGGATGTTAATAACCACAGACGCATTTCCCTTTTGGACATCATTTGGAAAGTTTTTACTTCTTTACTGAATAGTCAATTGAAACATTTTATTGATGAATTTGATAAGTATCCAGAATCACAGTGTTGTTTTCGGAAGGGCTATTCGACAGTTGACAATATGTTTACCTAACAAAGCCTTATCCAGAAATATTTGTCTTAATGCAAAGGTCGAGTTTATCGTTTATTTGTTGATTTTAAAAAAGCTTTTGATTCATTAAATAGAGACCTTTTACGGCTAGTTGTTGCAACGAATAGTATTCACGGTTATATGTTAGATATGATCATTGATATGTACTCAAAAACAAAAGTCTGCGTAAAGTTATCACAAATACTATATTTCTGACTAATTTGACAGTCTCAGTGGCGTGAGACAAGGTTGTATTTTAAGTCCTTAAAGTCCTCCATACAGTTTTGGAGCAAGATTGTGATAAAGGTATTTTTGTTGTCTCAGATTTTCTAGAATTATTCATGTTATTATATGCCGATGATATGTGCTTACAGGCTTACAAAAGCGAATTAACGTACTTTCGCAGTTTTGCAAGACAAGGAGTCTCTCTGTTAATTTTGATAAGAGTGAAATTCTTGTGTTAAAAAACAGTGGAAAATTAATAGCTTATGAAGATTGGTCAATGGGTGGTATTAAACTGAAAGTTTCAACCTATTATAATTGTCTTGGTTTAATGTTTTTTTGGTGGTAATTTTTTTTTACAAAATTTAATTTTGAAAGCTAATAGAGCAATGGCAGCAGTCAAGACATTTTCTTTTAAATTGAAAAATATTTCCCCATATGTGCTTTTCATAATCTTTGATGTCAAGCTGAAGCCAATAATACTGTATGATTGTGAAATTTGGGGAGTTTGCAAATGGGTTATTAATGAGAGATTTCATGTTCGTTTTTGTAAATATGTTCTTGGTGTGAGTTATCAAATATTGGTTTAAATTATTATAGTATCAAGAAACGCGATATCCAAAGCAATGTTATATAATGATTTGCAATCTAGAAACAGTATGACGTAATACATGCACTTCAAATATTAAAAAGATACTATTCATGTACGGATTTGGTTGTGTATGGGAAGCTCAGGATGTTGGCAACAAAAGTGAATTTTTACGTAACTTTGTATTAAGAATAATAATTGTTGTGTACAAAACATATTTGCTGACATTAATGACTATATTCTACTATCAAACAGACTTTGTGTACAGAATCTTACCTGACAACTATTTAATCGAAAGAATCACGCCGTAGAATTACCTGGCTAAGAATAGGTGCCCTATTAATACGTACAAATACCGGAAGAAGAGATGGAACACCTAGTTTTTAAGATTTGGTAATCTTTGTAAAGATGATGTTATTGAAGGTGAACTACACTTTTTATTCGAATGTCCTTCTTTTATTGAATTAAGAAGAAACTATATCCCAAACTTACCTGACAATGTTTATATTTCATACTTACAAAATGTTTTACAACGTCAAAACTCAGAAAATCTTTTATCCTACTCTTGTTTTATAAGAGATGAATTCACTCTGCGTCCAATGACTCTATCATCCAATTAACCTACATTGTATATTTCAATGTTGTCTCAAAAATAATATTGTCTTGTTTTGTATATATGATTTGTAAGTGGGCCTAAGGCCTTTTACTGAAATAAAGAATTGAAATTGAACCTATCTAAACGACATTCTAATCTTCGTATCCTATCTAAACGACATTTTAATCTATACTTATCCTATCTAAATGACATTTTAATCTACGTATCCTATCTAAATGACATACTTAATGTATGTATCTAACAAGATATATTACAGTTTGACCGTAGATTTACATTAATGAAGAGATGTTTTCTAAAAGATCAATAGCATGTAGGCCGACCGTGTATTGTACTTGGAAAAAAGGATGAATGTGACAGCTTGTCTTTCAGCAACATGTTTTATCATTATACCACCGACTACTGGTCAAGTTTACATAGTTATAACATCTTAATTGTTTTATATTTGCCATAGTTTGCAGGAAAACTACTCATTCGATTCATTTTAAATTTTTCACATCCTCTACCTAATGGTGTAATGTTATCAGTGGCATTGTGATTTCTACCTCATTTTAGGTCAGTTTCTGTGCTTTGGCATTTTTTGTTTTCCATGAAATCAAATTGAACCTTTAACCTCAAACGGAGTACAGACCTCAGCTGCTAGTCTGTTCGTGGGAAGTTTCAAGTAATTTGACTGGTCCGGGACTGGCTGTGTCATAAGTTCAATTCGCCCATCTTATAAGTTGCATTGTTACCTCTTAATTGTAAAAATTATAAGATTTTCGTCTCTTCTATTGTAAATAAAAAACGGTCATATAAATGCTTAAGAAGTCAGGAGTCAACGTGCCATTCACATTTTAATATATTCTCGTTGTGTCTGCTAAACATATGTTTCCAAATAACATTTGAGTTATTGACCGGCGCTACTGTCAAGTTTTCGATCATAAATCCCGACTTCTGTCCTTGTTAATGTCACGATGTTTACTGATAAGCTTTGAACAACCTCTATTTGACGATGGCATTACAACGTTTTACATATTTGACCCCAACAACATACCTATTGCTGGTATTGCCATTGCCTTTTCCTTTTTCAGTACACTAAAATTTGTAAATGTTTGGATGAGAGTGAACTACAGCATTGTTTAATTTGTGGTGACATCCATCCACATGATTGGTAGTTCCTGGGCCATCTGTGTTATAGTTGTTCCACTCTTGTATGCAAACGTGCAAGTGACACACTGTTACAAAGTCAGAAAATCTTGTAACAGCTTCCAGATGTGTATTCCGTCGGTGAGAATTTGTAATTAGCCAGGCTTGTCAGTTTGGGCTGGACTTCGAGTGAAAACTGTTCTCTTTAAGAACGGATCATAATCTGGGCTGGATGAGAACACCCCATTGAAACGATTGTCACTGCTTTTACTAAACAAACCCTGAGAACCCTTCATACAAAAGAAGTAATTAGCCACTATTGTATAGAACTCCTAATTGTAAAGTATATCTGTGCAATGAAGTGTGACTAACTGGCTTATTGCTATTGTAGAGATTAACTGTTTGGGGCAGTGAATGCCACGACTGCTGTGAAGGTCTCATTAACATATCACAAATACCACAAGAACGTGTTATCCTAGTGAGGCTTCTATATGGAGGAGAACAACCGCTAGATAAGGTAATTCCACCTGCTTTCTGCATTCAGTATGTTTCACTGAGACAAATATGATTGAGCCAAAAGATTGTTTTTTAAAAATAATTTTCAACTGCAGTTCAAACATTATCCAATATTTCTGAGGATCCTTAACTGTTCTTGATAAATAACCTCATCGCCAAGTTGATGTTTGATCTAAACATATTTATTCATGAAAATAAACAATTCATGAATGTATTGGCCAACAAGATCCCAGGTGCTCAATTTAAGACCGCTCAAAAGCAATTACATACGAGAAAGTGTATATCAATTTTATGGTTGTGACACATATCTGATTGCAATAATACCTTCAAAGTAAGTGGTTTTGCACGAAAAACATTTATTTTTTTGGCAGTCATTATGAAATGTCGAATCGATCAGATTTCATTATGTTATGATGTATAGAATTAGAAGTTGATATTTCATATACCCATCGATATTCTAGAGAAGAATCTGACATGAAACAAACTTTCGCATGGGCGGGATGTAGAAGTCTCTTGTTTCGATAAAAATGAACAAATGTGTTTGAATGAATAAAGGAGTTTAGCTGCGAAACCTAATAATCTATTAGATAGGTAACATGACGTATCATTGCCGCTAGTCAATCGAAACTAACACCGGATGTTTGCTAGTTGTATTGTACTTAAAGATCCTAATCTAGCCCAAAAAATCAATCCAAATTAAAAGATATCAATTCAAACTTTGAAACATTCACATATGTTCCATGCTGAAGTCTAACGCATCTGTTTGTTCCGCTTTTTATGTAAACGCATAATTAGTTAACATATCGAGGAAACATGTTGGACAAGCAGTTTAAGGAAATTTAGAATTATATAAATGCAATACCGGTAGCCATAAACACAAAAACATATGGTCACCATGATTGTCACTGACCCGGATAACAAGAACGATGCCGGATGGGTCTTGGAGATTCGTCTAATCGGATACACCATGCAGCGAAAGGAAATCCTTTTGATCTTCAAGATATGAAAGCATTTTCTTTAAATAATCATTATTATAAACAAACAAAAATACAGATGACGTCACAATGTTAGCACATCCGTCATTTTGACATTCTTAGAAATACATAGAGTCATATATACACAAATAATCTGTGTCACTATAATTCACTGAGGGGTTTACTGTTCCTGTTGTCGTTAAAATAACCTACGGTTCATGTTGTGAGCTTGTAAGTGTCGAATTACCACTCATCCACGACCTGAATGTAGGTTTTTGTCTGCTCAGCAAGTCACGAATATCCTCCATATCGATAACACGATCTCTCACGAATAGGTGACCATTATCTTGTGCATTTTTGTCCTTCTTTGTCTAAGTTATTTCTGTCGGTTTATAGCTGAAATGTAAATAACCGTTCCAAAATAGTTCAGAATAAGAGATAAATTTTGTTCTTAAAGTACCATCATACGGTTAAAAATCCCCAAACATTAAATACATCATTCTTTGTATTTAAGAAATAAAGTAGCCTCAACCATCATGTGCTTTGCAATAAAGTACAGTTTTGCCCTGAACTATTATAGTTAAAGCACGAGGCCTAAGGCCGAGTAGTTTGACGTTGATAGTAGTTCAGGCAAAACTGTACTTTATTGCAAAACACATGATGGTTGAGGCTACTCTATTTCTTTTCAAGCATGTCGATTTTAACTCGTGTAAATTGTATTTCAACCAAAAAATGCTCCACTAGGGCCATAACTATTGACGTCATAACGTTATTGTTGTTTACGTCATAGGTCATTGTTTCGTGACGTCATTCAATAACTATACTTTATTGCGGAATATAGGATAGGCGGCGCCTTTGATCTTTACTGAAAAAATGCTAAAAATTAGGATAATGTCGACGACAGTGTGTAACATCAGGCAGACACTTACTCATTGTTAATACTTTGCTTCACTGATCTCGTGTCGTGATTAGAATATCTATTATATGAAATCGTAACATGATAACCATGATTGCCTATTTTCGGTAATGTGTTTAATTTATATCATATTGTAAAGATATGAATATCAATAATTTGATAAGCCAGGTTTTTCATCAAGAAAGGTCCTGTGCTATTAACCAGCTACCCGAAGACTTAAAAAACTTCACTGACATCACTCATTTGAAAAAAAAAAGAACCAAAGACATTTCGTCTCAACAGAATATTTGACTAAGTGCCTTTGAGTTAAATTTGGATTTGATAACATGTACTTTGTCCAACAGCTACTTAGCTGTAGTAAGTTGTAACATCACCTACGCGCCTGAATGACCGCCCCTGTACAGGCTGGGTAATCGGTTATATCCCAAAACCCCTACAGCCCATTACCCCTACACCCCAGTTCCCCTACAGCTTGTTATAACAACACAGACAGTTACCTATCTGGATTAATGGACTCACCCTAACAGGTGATTAAGTGTACAGTAGAAGTCAGTCTGATTAAAATGGACCGTGTTCTGAGGAGTAAAAATTTCAAAATTCTGACTCTATCGAGATTCAAACTCTAAGGGGAGAGGATAACCTAGACAGATAGAGTTCGAATCTCGATCAAATGGTAGTGTGGACGTCTTTCTCGGGGAGACATGTTTGTGACATTTTGATTGACAATATAGAATATGATGGAATGAAAATATGAAAATACAGGAACTAATTTAGATTTGAAATATTTGTATTTAAACATAAAATATGAAATATGCTTTGACAAATGTATGTATGTATGTTTTGGTTTTCGTACTAATCTTAGCTCAGTTGATTCTATATTTGCCCTACATTCATTGATTAGTCGTACTCTAAATAGCAATAAGCGATTGTATTGTGCATTTGTGGATTTTAAAATTGCTTTTGATTCAATTGATAGGTGTAAATTATGGTATAAATTGGCAAAATTGGGTGTCAGAGGGAAGTTATTTTTGGTTATTCGTTCTTTATATCTTCATGTAAGATATTTTGTGAGGATTGGTGGTTTTGATAGTCAGTTTTTTTTAGAAATAATCTTGGTCTAATGCAGGGGGAGGTCTTGTCGAGGGTTGGGAAAATATAAAATATAGTCGCAAGCGACGACAATGACAGGATTCAGCAAAATATGAGCACCCGTGGCTCTTGGGGGCAAAGTAAGTGCTTTTCCAAGTTTAGATAGCGTTTTGAAGACATTTTTAGTGCACTGCAGTTGATTTAGCCGTATTCTGAAGGAAAATGACGTTTTGTATACGTTTTCAGTACGTAGCGAGACATATGAGCGGAAGTGAGGTTTACTCGATGTACACGGCCTGCTGCCAGTTGAGGCAAGAAAGCAACAAGATCAAAATGTGAGGGGTATCTGGAGGGGAGGCACTAGAGGTTTGAAAGTTGAAAAAGGGTTAGTGTTTTCCTTCAGCGTGATCAGGTGCTTTGCCGACACTGGAATATAGTTCCCGAATGCTGGTACATAGGTTGAGGATCTTTATATATATAAATAATCAAGACTATGTCAGTCACTCAGCTCAGCTCAGTCAGGCAGGCTTTAATGCTCGCTTCTCTGCCTGTCTGATCAGATTTTGACAGCTCTTGCCGCACTTGTGTGCATTTGGTCATCTCGCGCACGCTGTCCATACGTCCAGTCGTACGGACTTCTGCTGCATAAAGCCATTTCGGCCTTCTCTAGACTGTAAATTACATGATAATTCATAAGACATCGAAGAGTATTTCTACAAACTTCTGCCCCATGTCGCATGTCTTGACAGGAAGGGTGTTTTCCTTCAACTTTTCAAATTAACCCTTGCTAACGCACTCAGCGAATCTTGATACAAGAGCAATGTAGAGTATTTCTGTCAACTTTTGCCCTTTCACACATGCAAGAGCGCATGTACCTGCATTTGGACATGTCACACGTCTTGACCGTTCTTCAATATTGATGATTTCCTTCAATTGTTTGCAATCTAACCCTTGCTAACGCACTTAATTGACATATAGTATGATGCAAACTTTGACTCCCTCGTGTGAACTGAAATGACTGTTCGCGATCCATTTTATTCTTGATTCTTAATGACCTCGATCATGTTTACCTCTCATGCAAAATTCATGAAATTCGACGGGTAGGTTTTTCAGTTATCTGCCCTTTAAGTTGGCGATTTTTGAAAATTCACTGACTTTGAGTGGTTACTGTGGTAAAAGTATTAGGAATTTGCAAATTCCAAGACAAACTTGTTTTAGACCAATCATTTAGCCGTGTAACCGTGTAAGTATCATCTCTCTACTGCAAGTAGCGGCAGTGTAGTGTTCGCTCAAAAGTGCATGGGGTCGGACATTCCTAAAAAGTGCGTAAATTCAAGATGGCGCCCAAACCACGTGACTTACGAATTTGACATGATTTACTTTTTTGCTTGAAATTTAATTGCGCATCTTTTAAAGCAAGTTTCAAGTCTCTAAGTTAATTTTGAAAATTTTTCCAATGTTAATTTTCAAAACTTTGAGTGGGACTGGGCCTTTAATGCAATGTTGGAATTGGCTGAAAAGTTTCGTGTCGCGAGTTCCTTGTAAGGGCTATAAGCTCGTAAAGTTTGGTATTAATCGAGTCGGTAGTTTTGGCTGAATTTTGTTCACAAAAATCGTGGAATAATAATAATAAACACGCCAATAACAATAAGGATTCAGCATTTCTGCTGAATCCTTAATTACTGACCGAGGCGCAGGGATTCATAGCCGATGAACACTAAAGCACGTGCATATTGAGCACCGAGAGCGCGCAGCGCTCGAGGTGCTCAAGGCACGTGCTTTAGTATTCATCGGCTATGAATCCCGAGCCGAGGTCGGTAAAATATTTGCACTCTGTCAAAATGGAACCAGAGGATACAATACTCATGAAGCAACGGATCAAGCAATTGATATAATGGAGGACTATGAAAGCATTGAGTTATCGTTAACTCAAACTAAATAAACAGTTGAAACTGGTATGTTAAAGAGCCACTCCGTAGTAGTAGTGGAGCATGTAGATTTCATTTCAATGAGCGTAATGTAGTGGAGCATGTAGATTTCATTTCAATGAGCGTAATGTAGTGGAGCATGTAGATTTCATTTCAATGAGCGTAATGTAGTGGAGCATGTAGATTTCATTTCAATGAGCGTAATGTAGTGGAGCATGTAGATTTCATTTCAATGAGATTGATCATTGCTCTCCTAACAAGTGGAGACGATCCGGCAGGTAGGAATGTTATTGCTGGTTTCAACTGTACTAAAATTCAATTTATAATCAGAATAGAAGGAGATCCTGCAAATACTTTGAAAAAAAACAATATGCCGATCCCAATTTTGATTATTTAGTAACATTCATTTAAAAGGGTCACTGGGTATGATGTCGGGGTCAAATATGTCAAACTTCATAGGTGGTGTTATTTGATCGAGAAATTCCTGTTGTTTCAGAAAATTATCTCAATGTTTATCAGTTCAATATCGTGACAATAAACAGGTCAAATAAGTCGAGATTTGTGATCGAAAACAGGACAGTGGCGCGCGCCAATGACTCAAACGTATTTTTAAAACTTATTCAAAGAAGCCACAAGGTGTGCTAAATAGGTCATTTAACTGAAATACATGTAAATGGATCGCAGAATTTTGACTTCTTAGCACTGATATGGACGTTTTTCAATTACAATTGAAAATAGAAAATATAAAAGTTGGCATTTAAGAGATGAAGTTACAACTTTAAAAAGTAGATTTGAACTTAACACAGTTCATATGGTATTTGGGCTCTATTTGAATCACATAAAAAAGGTATTTGGGCTCTATTTGAATCGCATATGAAATTTATGAAACAAACTCTGTGTCACATTAATAAAAGCATATTTTTGTGGCCAAAGATGTCAAAGATATTACTGATGATACTGAAATATAAAAAGTACGTCTGATTGCCAGAAACGAGAGTATTTTCTCTAAACTTTTGAGGGGCAGTGGAGGTTGTATATAAGAGACTTTAACTGTGGCTAGCGAAAATAATGTGGAATTCAAAGCTTGTCTCAACAATGCCTTCAATGACACAGGATCTTCGACGGTTGATAGTAACTGCGGAAATTTTGCCATAAACAAGTTTTATATGTGATCCGGAAAAAAGGATTGGATGTTATTCCATGAATATAGATTTGTTGGTTTCATTGCTTTTTGTTTTTGATCTAAATGCACTATTGACGTTCGTTCTCACCAGTGTTCATGATGGTGAACACTAGTGTTCATTCAGATGAACACTAGTGTTCATCCATATGAACACCCATGGCCTTTCTCGGCTCTTAATAAATAGGGTTAGTACGACTGTTGAACACCTGGGTCCTAACAAAAGAATCAGTGTGTAACTCGAGGTAAATATTGTTAAAACTAAGATAATAGTTTTCAGAAAAGGTGGTAAAGTTAAATCGACCGAACACTCACTTTATAATGGTACGGTTATTGATGTTGCCGGTACTTTTACATAATAAGGAATAGTTTTTAACTATAATAACTTATTCTCGAAGGCAACATCGCAGTTGTCCGATCAGGGTAGGAAGGCGCTCTTTTTATATTATTATATTATTTCCATTATAATACTAGGTCATTGTCATTGAATCCCGAATCTCTTTTATTCGTTTTTGATTGTTATGTCGGCAGTATATTATTTTATGCATGCGTATCAAAATTATTATTACACATGTCAATCAGTAATAAAGTTTATACCCCTTTTTAGTTGTAATAATGTAACGATATTGTGTAACTTGGGTAAATATTCATATAAGGCTACTTTATTGAGAAATAATTTGATAAATAATTTTTGATACATTGTAATTGTACATCCTCCTTAATACTCTTATTCTATTGATACAGACAATATTATGAATTACTACACCAACTTCTAAATGCCTTTGAAGAAATCCTTATTTTATTGTCATCATGTTCAACATCCACATCCTCTAATAAAGAATCAGTCTGGGTGAGTCGATTGTGTTGCAAGAGGGAACAAATTAGAGATTAGCAGTGCAGTGGACCATAAACTTGTTTTGATAAGCTGTAGGGGTAATGGGCTGTAGGGGTTATGGGGGACTACCGGGTAATCAATTCATTTCTGTGTGTCGACACTGTGCATCTATACTGCATGAAGTATCGTGCATGCATTTGTGTTATGCTTGCAAGTATACATGTAGGTATTTCATGTATAGTATGTTTGTTTGATTGTATGTGTATGTGTATGTATGTATGTATGTATGTATGTATGTATGTACAGTTAAATGCAATTCTAATTGTATGTATCATATTTTCATGTATGTATGTATGTATGTATGTATGTATGTATAATTGATTGTGTGTATGTATGTATGTATGTTTGATTGTGTTTGTATATATGTATGTATGATTGTGTATGTATGTTTTTATGTTTTATTGTGTATGTATGTATGTTTTATTGTGCATGTATGTATGTTTTATTGTGCGTGCATGTATGTTTGATTGTGCATGCATGTATGTTTGATTGTGCATGTGTGTATGTTTGATTATGTATGTATGAATGCATGTATGTATGTTTGATTATGCGTGTATGTATGTATGTTTGTATGTATGTATGAATATGTGTCTGTGTGTCTTTGTATTCGTGTATGTGTGTGTACGTTTGTGTATGCATGTATGTATATGTGCGTTTGTATGTATGTGTATATATGTATGTATGAATATGTGGGTATATGATTATAGATGAGAAAGTCTTTATGAACAAATTGAGGAGTGTATGCTATATGCGTGAGAACTAATAAATGTAAATATGTATGGAATTGTCTGAAAGAATATCAGAATTAGTATATATGGATGTACTGTAAATAATCATTTTTAGAATATTTTTTGCACTGGTGTATTTCTATTGATTAGGTGATTTAGGCCTGACCTGGTGTTTGTATTTATATCTGTATATTGAATGCTTTGTTCTTTTATCAAATGTAACACGTATAACACCGTGGCAGCCCATACATTATTGTGAACAATAGTAGTAATTTAATTTGGTTTGTCGACGAATCAGCCTGACGCTGGACACGGTTCACACTTGATTTTATTTATTTGCTTAGCTTGTGCATTGCACACATACATTCTAATCGAAATGTCAGTACAATTCATATTTAGTGAGTTCCATGAGTTCCTACTATCAAAATACGAAAATTTCTCAAACGGAACCCTACTACTTTGGACACAACAGGGCTGAACCTAACAACATCTTAACTTTAAAAACAATTTGAAACTGAAAGTACCAAGAAAGAAATTGAATGACTATGATAAATTGCCCTATCGCGTCAGACTTTGAGTATTTATCATATAGTCTAATTATTCAATGAAAGTCGACTCTTACAGACTTTTATTCCCTTTCAATAGTTCATATTCTGTCATAACTCAAATGATAATGTGCATTATGTTTTGTTGAAGCACACTAATATGAGATTTGACATTTGAAAATTAAATTTGACATTTAGAATTAGAAATGAATAAAGCATGGGCGTTCCTACGAGCGAGTACATTAATGAAATCCCCAAGATTGCCGTCCTCAGGCAATGGATCAATAACCAGGGTTCAGTACTATTAAACCTAACACTGCCGATGATGAAGTCAGATCCAGGTTAATTGAACAAAAGTAAAATCGGTTTACCTTGGTTGTAACTTTAAAAGTTACCGGTCATTATATAAGAGAAAGGTGATTATAAACTAACTTATGAAATCAATATTAAGTGAATTGTGCCTTCATTGTCAGATACACTTCAGTTTTGTTCTGGAGTGCTAAGGAATGCTATCAGCCAAATAATCAATTTGAATTATGAGCCTACCTCACGTATAATGTTTTATTTCAAAAAGCTTTTTCAAGATCGTATCACATGACGTGATTAATCCCCCGGGGTGTGACTTGTTAAACACCTGTTTGTAACTTGACCATTCTGGTCTTAGGCACAGAATTCACGGGTAACTTTTTTCGAAGTGATGATTTAAAATTTACTCTCTCCTCAGCCCCCAGCCCGTTTTAGAAAGTTTTGCAATTAAAGTGACACTCAGTTTAGAGTCCGTTTGCTGGATTCTCGACAAATGATAAAAATCTTTACACTATTGTAGACTCGGATCAGGTGCTGTAGATCTCACCTTTTCCCGGATCCATACAGATTTCCATAGACCCTTTACTGGATACCGAATAGCTGAGTTTACTGGGATATGGAACTGGATAACGAATTCCGCTGGAATCCCTACAAGATCCTTGGGAAATGAGAATACTGGGATCTGTTAGCGGACATTTTCAAACTCTTCCCGGGAACCTTGGAAGCTAGACACAAAAAATAAATGACCTCTTTGATGATTGACATTTATTAATAAACAGTTAACATGTACAGAAAGGAACTGCTACATTAAATGAAATTAAGTATCACAAATCAGTAGTTTACTCTTCAGCCGAAAGAAGTACCAATGTTTGAACGACCAATATGCGTCTCAGTTCAAGGTATGCTGATATCAACATATTATTTGACATTTTTCATTAAACATATTATTTCATGATTCCATATTAGTATGACGAGTAAAACCTTTGTTTTTGTCGCTAGATCACGAGCTGTCATGATGAAACTGCCAATGTACTTATAATTCTCAAAATACAAATTTTTAGTTACATTTCTAGAAAGCATGCAATATCTAATGTATTAGTAACGTCTATTCACATATTTCAGTATGACATCAAAGAAATACATAGCAGTGCTTGCTGCAGCTGTATGTTTTGTGATTGTGCTGACAACAATGAGGAACTATGAAACGGTGTCCACAAGCATTGTTAGTAGTTTTGGACAATGGAATATTCCCCCTCCTCTTCCACTTGACAGTTCTCATAGAGGCACACAGCAGTGTCGGGTGCTGGAGGAAATGACGAAAGGTCGATGGAGGACACGACCTTTATCTCAAGGGGAAAACAACCACATGTTCCAATTCTTGAAACGAGTAAGACATGACTTCAAATTCCCGCGAAACTACCAAAGGTCAGATGCTCTCTGTGGCAATATAAGCACTTTTGAGCCAGGTGTAACTGGTAAATACAGAGCTGTGTGTGACCCTGAGGGTGCCACGCCCTGTTGCTTCAACTACAAGTGTGCCTATAAGTCTGTCGAGGAGTGCAGGTGTGAGAACTGCTTCGACATCAGGAACATGAAGCACGCTGAGTATTCCACCTGGATCCCCTCCAACCCATCCTGCGTGTACCATACCCACAGTCCACAGAGAGCGTGTGAGATTCTGAAGGGCTTGAACATTGCCTTTGTTGGAGACTCCTTGATTCGCAACTTCTACACAGCCTTGTTGCTGGTAGTGACGGGCAACATGAAGGATGGTGCTATGAAGACTGACGTCACTGAAGGTATATATTAGAATTTGTATACACTAATTTTGTATGCGATAAGATGCTTTCTCGTGCGCATGACATACTGTAATAGGACAGGTATCGAATGTTAACTCCAAGTGGAAAGGTTTAATTTCGTTGGTGTATTATCCAGGTCGCTGTGTTAAATACTTGAATCCTTTTAGCTTAAGACTGATTATATTCAAAACATCTTGTTTGTGTCGTTAAATAAACGATGTTTCGTTGTGCTTGCTTTTTAAGATAATGTTCGTATGCAAGGCGTAAATCTTCATTAATTGTATTTTTAACACATTTCTCTTTTTTTGTTGAATATAGCTTCCAAAATCGATCTTAGAATGGCATGATATATTCGTCTGTTCTCTTTCAGATGTCAGGAAAAAATGTAGTGACTGGCACGCATTTCTCGGAAAATCCTGTCGCTTTTATGTTGATGCAGATGTCAAACTCTGTGGTGGCAGTGTCAACATAAAGGGCTTCTTCTTTTACACCTCAAACTTCTGGAGTGAATTTAGCAAACAACTACGATGGACAAACACGTCGTTAATTGTCACCGGTATCGGCATCCATAATAGCTATGACGAAAATAAAGTAAAAAGAATATTTGTAGAAAAGATTATGAAAAAGATTGAGAAGTTGAAACGTAAGCCTCGATTCCTGTGGGCCGCCCCTCATTCTCCGGGCATCCTCAAATCACCAACCTATATCAACCAGACATATGAAAAGGTGAAACAATACAATACCAAGATGAAGCCATATTTGGAGTCCCTGAACATCCCTATCTTAGACACCTTTAGTATGACTGACGGGATGATGAGTATAGACGGTCAGCACTACGGTATTGGGATGAACCTAGTCAAGGCGAACATCTTCCTCCAGTACATCGAGCAGGCTAGACGAGAGGAAGGCTGGTGATTACACAGAGAGAAAGTTGAAACAATTAGTCGAACCTCGCTTACCCGGGCCCCGGATACCCGGAAACCTTGCTATCCGGGCGCAGATTTTTCAAACCATGTCTGTACATTTACACTGAAATCAGATTCAGATAACCGGACGACTCGCTATCTGGACGATCTTGACTTGTTACAAGGTTCGACTGTAGTTACACTTAGTGCAATAAAATCCCTGTGGTGGATGTGATTGTGATCAAAAGTCAAAGTATGCGTTCCCTTAAGACATGTGCAAAGTGTGTTTTATTGCATTGTCAAAATGTGAACATGTAATGCCATTTTGGAGACCGATAAGTCTATGCTACGGAACGAATGATTTCATTTATAAGTTATGGTAATGTCTACACCTTAAATTTCATTTAAATGAGTTAATCATTTTGGTTATAATGGTAGTGAAATACGATTTGGAAGCTGTTTGTTGAAGTGTATCTGCCTATAAATACAAGAAATACATGGATAACAACTTCTTTATTCATTTAATGTGACATTAATGCACTGATAAATTTTGTTTTAAAGTATACTTAGAACAATAAGTAATTAGAACAAATGTGCAAAGCACATCCATTCTTGATGTACAAATTTGGACCAAATTTGACACATGCAATTAAGCCAATACGTTTCAAGTTTTTTTTATTCTATCATTTTCCTTATGTTAGGCAAAACTGTTAGTTCTTCTGACAGGGGTACAAGTGTCCCGCTAACTGAGGTCTGTTGTTGGTGAAGGCCCAGCTGAGCACGTTGTACACCTGTGGGTCGTGTTGTTGGAGATGGTGCCGGGCGGCCTGCTCGCTAGTGCACTTGGAACGTCCACATCTGTAGAAGATGAAAGAAATGGGAAAATAAAAGCCCTTGAAAAGAAACCTTTTTTAATTGAATCCTTTCGATCTCAGAGAAGAGTGCTGCATGGCATACATAGCTTAACCAGTGATAGTCGAACCATGATTTGAGTCATAGAAGGTTTGACAGGACATTCTGTTAGAACAATCAGAGTTGAAATTGATGTCTGATCTTGCACGGAAATGATACCAGAATTTGAATCATTGAAGATAATGTGATCCAAAATACACTCTTCCAAAAAAAGAAACGCAAAAGTGATTTGGAGAATGTTGGACTCGTCTAGATGCAGCAAAACCAATACAGCTATAATATTTTTTCCAAAACATCATTTTTGTGTAATGTTTTAAAAACATCAAAAATGGGAAATCTAAACGTTTTCGTTTGTTGAAGAAGAATTTTAAGATGTTTTCATTCAGAGAGATTTTAAAGCAGCTTTAAAAATTTCAATGTGCATGTGGAACCTCTTCTCATTAAAGGCTTTTGTCGATTCACTTTTTGCTTTTAGTTATTGTTAGGAAAAGAGGCTGACATTATGCCACAATTCAACTCAGCTGTGAAACTCAAAACGTTGCCATATGTCAAATTGAAACCATTGGATCGCAATCCGCGTTGCCACGCATATGAACCTTTTTATAGCACCATATGTTGCCTTTTTGGTCCTGAAGACCAATTCCGTGAAAAATAGCCCGATTTCCATATTGTTTTAATCCTAAATCTAAATGCGCCTTGATGAGATGGGAACATAAACCACGACAGATGCATTTGGGGCAAGCTTTGTCATTTCTCAAATATGTAGGATCACACATACTGAGATTGCGCTTAGAGGTCACAATTAAGATAACTCAAAATTCAAAATTCACATGCTACTTTAGACAGGTTTATATTCAGACGGGGTGTTTTAGCGCAACCATACTCCACTATGAGGTTAAGAAAAACAGTAGATTTATTATTGTGTCATATTGGGTTTTTTTGCATGTCCATTGCATTCAGGTATGTTAAGAAATTGTAAAAGATTAGTCAAACGTTGCGTTATCCCCGAAAGTTGTCTGCCTAGAACATACCGACATATAAAACGACCTTATATTTCGATCATCATGCTGGATAAGGCGGCTTTTAATGCATTCAGATCGTACAGTATTATAATGACGGCATTTCTCTGAGGGTGTATATAGTTTGTCAAAGATGACTGAAATGGAGGACAAGAAAACGGGATTCATTTAACACTTTCACCAGGAACCAAGGCCGATTATCTTTAAAGTAATGGAGAGTTACAAGGACATTACCCTACTCAATTACACTCAAAAAATGCTTATACAATTAATTCTATAACAGATTTTAAAACTAAGTGTTTGAAAGAGTGATTTAAAATCCATTATTCTCTATTACTGAAATATATAGGAGTGTGAGAACAATAGGAAGACGTCAAAAGTGTAACTCAACCACTGCTTAGTGCTCTGGTAAGTTGTATCGTCGATGACGCTGTTGAGCCCTTCCCTCAACTGTACAAGTATAGGTATCCTTATAAATTGTATTTCTCTTACTATTACCAAGCCTTTAGCTATGTGCTCGCAATATAGACAGATTGAAGGTTTTGAGTGCACAGTGGCTGAAGAACAAAGCCCACCGAGACAGCAGTGTATAAGAACCAGGTCACACTATTTGCTGTCTCAACTGGGATTCAAACGTGGGCCTACGCAGCATGCTAACAACTACAGCACAGATACGTACATGTTCATGCCTCCAGCGATGGTTCTTGTCGTCACATGGAAGAAGACTTCAGCAGCCTCGGCGAAATACTCCTCATAGTTAGACATGGCGTAGTTGTACTTATCTCCCCCTGTCCACAAGTTGTGGGACTTGGCGTGGTTGTAGGCGGCAAGCACCTGCAGATTTGGACAATCTCTTGTATACAGTAGCTGCCTGAACATCTTTATACAATGTGGCTAGTTTTGTAAAATTACACCTGGTAAACACCTTATACAATATTGCAAGAGTTCTTAGTTACAGGGAATTTAACATAAAATCAATAAATTGTTTATTGTGGTCAACAATGCTATTCCTGTTCATTAGGGTGTTAATATCTAATATCTGTTCATTTTGAATATGGTATTTCGGATAATTCATATTTGAAATCCATCAACATTGCATATGGTGTCCATTATTTTTCTCAATGTATTATCACTCTACTTCAGAATTTTATTTTTCTTTCAATGGTGAACCAAGACTAACTTGTGACTTGTGCTGAGAGTCAAGTCCATAATGGTGCGTGGTGTGTGTGAACTCGTGCACGAGAATATTCTCGCCATGATGGTAGGGATCACGTGACGAGCAGCTCACGTTATCATCCAAGATGGAACACATCTTGCCACCAGCTCCGGCAACCGTAGACCACTTCCGGCCGTCAAATGTACAAGAGGATTTACAGTGGCCTGCACAGGATCCTGCAATTATGAAGATAAGCATTTGAGACAATACATTTATTGAAATAGTCTCAATGTTTAGAACATTGGAATTCAATTGTCACATTGATATAGATAAGGATATTTTCTCCCCTTTTCATGTTTTCTTCTAGAACATGCTTTTTAAGCTAATCTGAATAACATTAAGTAACACCCTTGGCCATGGGTGCCCTCTCTTTGCCTTCAACTAAAAAACTTATAATTTTATGTTTTTCATAGGAAACGTTCTGTTCTTTACCTTTACACTCTGGTAAGTCTCTGAGATGATAGAATTCTGGGAAGACTGACATGGTCTCAGAGCGAGTGAACACACCAACTGACGCATCTCGGGCCAAGTTGGAGAAGACGAGGCTTGGCATGTGGCGGGTCTGGTGGCTGACGACTAGAGCGGCCTGGGGATGTAGCAAATGGCATGATGTTCAAATATATTCATGCGCATTCAATATAAAATGCCCTATGAAGATGAAAAGATCCCATGAATTTCCTTGCAATTGTTATATACACCAACCGCGAAACTAAGCCATTTGACGATTGGAAGGTTTACAAACCACTAGTCAAGCTGTTAATGCATATCGGGTTAACATTTTAAGAATTTACGAGTCTGACTTAAATCGACCGTGTTCCGAGGAATAAATGCTTTAATATTTATTTTATCGAGATTCGATCTTGTTTTGTCCTGGGCTTTCCTCTTAACACGATCTGATCGCAGCCACACGAAGCGAACGTTCTTTCTAACTTAAATTATACTCTCGAACCTCAATGCCTCCGGCAAAAGCATCCGGTATCAGTAGCTAGGGTAAAGATACTCCCGTGAATTTTACGTTAACTCGATCGCCGCCATCCATCTTTTAAAGATGATGTGGTACGTCTGTTAATGACTAGGTTTTCACTGCATTAAACTGGTGTCAGAATATGCGCTTGTTTGACTGCTGTTAGATCCTGTGGATAGGAAATCCCTGGACAGAACGATGTCGAATCTCGATAAAGTAAATGTTTTCAAACTTGTATTCCCCAGAACGCGGTCGATTTTCATAAGACTTAGGAATTTACTGGCCCTGTAGCACAGCTGCCAGGCCAACAACATTACAGACGACCGACTGACTTCAAATTTGTCTCTTTGAGCACAAATGTCTAAATTTTGATCTGAGTGAGGGAAGAGTTAGTGCACTGGATATGTTCTGTGAAGATCTGCTCAGGAAGGCGTTGTACTTCTGGAGATTTCAACGTTAATGTCACTGAAAGAAATATCGTTGAGAGAGAAGGCAAGGGAAGAAACTCCGCTGGTCCAAGTGATCTACAACAATGATGTCGACCGACTGGCAGTTGATGTTGCACCAGACTTGCCTTTCTTCGCAAGTATCAGAAGTGTTCTGTATAGACAAAGGCAGGACCTGGTGTCAATACCTGCCCTTCCACGGAGTCAAAGTTATGTTAACATAATTACCAGATTCTTAAGGCTGCTTTGAAAAGAAGCTAACTCAAACTCGCTTTCAACCTGGTGCTGTACAGAGTGTACAGTTTTATTTGACGCACTCTGTAGCGGCCAAATTGTTGATATCTATATGAACTATTCCAGAAAATAATTTTCACTTACATCATAGTGAGCTGTGTTTCCGGTCTTGGGACTGGCGATTACAGGGATTGACTGACCACTTGGTTTGTTATCATGGATGGATCCGTCATGGCTGACGTACTTGTACTTGAATCCGGGTCCGAGAGAGGCACGAGGGGTCGGGAGCTTGGACAGTGTCTCGTAGTCCTCGGGACTTGGAAAGGGATGGGGAATATTTATAAACTATTAACAAACTCTGTAGAACTGTCAGTAACACATGCTTGCTAAAACAGTCTCATTGCGACATTAGAGGATAATCAATGAGAAAAAAACGAGAAGGTAACATTGGGATGTTTGGGAGGTTGAACTATATGCCGAGAGAACAGAGGATAAATCTATTTAAACCTATTACAAGTGCATGTCTTCACAAAGTTGCTTTGACATCAACGACTGATCCTTTGATAAATATGACTAGATGTTTCAGGTGGACTCAATTTCAGGGATCTCTAAAAATAAAGGCAAACTCACCTGAGTCTAGTATACTCGGCTAGCACTCCTGTCAAACATAAAAGTGACCGTATCTGTTATGTCTTACATATCATAAATTGCACAGCAAGTTTCATGAAATACACGAAATATACAATGCTTGTTGCTTACTTATATAATAACTAAGCTATGTCACTTTAACTATAAATGACTTCGTTCAATCCGCATAGGGAAAACGATTTTAAAATTAAATCTACTTGAATAATGTGTCATGTCTTCTATTTCTGCCATTAGTTTCTCAAACCATCTTGGAAAACGAAAATATATAGTTTTCTTGGTAAGGATCCATATTTGAAAATATAGAATAGAGACAATCATCTACCTGTCACGAAGACCGCTAAACAAATCGGGTACCTGAAATAATAATTTTTATTTCAACTTGTGTTGATGCCAATGTCTCAAATGTTACCAAGACTGAAAAAATAAGTTTCAAATTCCACATTGTTCAAGCTCTCTTTATATTATAAATGTTGTTTTTCTTTGTAAATAAATTGCAAATTAATGTGATTTAATGAACAATTGTACCGATTTAATTATTTGGATGACATTGTCTTCAATAGTACATATTCGACACCTGATGGCTGAATTGGTAAGCTGTTGGTGATGTCAGCCCTGCCAGTGGTGCCTGGCTCTGAGTGTGAGGGTTCGAATCTCGCGAGAGACACATCCCAAACAAAAGGAAAATGATTTACTATTTTCAATAGTGTGATCCAAAATGCATCAAAGTGATTTATCAATAAATGAAAATATAACCGGACAACAAGAAGGAAAAAATGATAAGATAAACACTATATACAAGTGGAAAATTCATTAAGCGATACTTGATTCATTTTGAGATCATTTTCTACGCATTATATAAACAACTGTTTGAATGGAATACAGATTGTGAATGAGGTGACTTTAAACACATGCTTCACTTTTTGGATAACATGAAATGCATGTAATTCAAGGTACCCACAGTACCTCAAAATACTTTAATCTTGAATGTTCTCGGAACTTATCAGTGCGTCTTGGCAGCTAATACCATAAGCCCTATTTAGCCTAGTTTCAGTGAAATGTGTCGTCATGCAGGTCACTTGGTAAATGCCGTTAACCACGTGTAAAAATATAATTAGGTCCTAAGAAATACAAATATTATAATTAAGTCTCGCGGTGTTGTGAGGCAGTTTCACCTGGGAAGGTTGTAGAGTCTAGTGGATCTAGGCACGTTGCGGAGGAATGTCAGGAAATTATCACGACATCCGGGACATCCTTAATCCCGTACTTACTGCAAGTTGTAGCCATACAACGTTCTGACTTGTCGCCGCCTAGTGGACTTATGAAAGCAATACAAGTTGAAATCTCGTCGACCTACTCTTTGTCCATAGAACACTCAGAACCACTTATTATTGATAACATATGGTAATTCTTATCTTTGTGTAAAGCAATAATTTTTTTGAAAGTATGACCGTTTCTTTTTTTGATACTAAGTACCAATATGTTTAGAGAACTGGGCCTGTATTTTCGAAACTCTCTTAGCACTAAGTTTGTCGTAGGTGCCATCCATTAACATTGGCTTAAGACTGTCTTAGCACTAATAGAGCTTCGAAAATCTAGGCCCTGATATGTAAAGGGACTGTGGCGCTCTCTGTTTTTGTGGCATAAGGAAAAGATTGACGCCATCATTCAGGCTCATTGTGAGCATACTCGCTATCTACACTGTTGATGATTTGTCTTCTTGATACCTCAATTAAAAATTTCAATTTACATTTTGATTAACATATTTAATAACATATTTGTCGGGACAGGCCTGTGCAATGATGCAGTTGCTGAATAAGGCGAATGTGCCCTGTAGAAAAGACTCAAAGTTCAAAGTAAATCTTCGAATAAAGTTTAAATTTCCGAAAGCATACGGAAATATCAGAGGCGTTTTAAATGACAAGTTTTGAAACGGCTTTGCTGATTGCACAACTAACTTTGATTGCATCCAATCGGACTGCTGCATTTCTGACCCTAAAAACGCATGTATAAGGAGTTAAGACAGAGGTTGTATAGAAATTTATGACGGAGCTACCTCTGTTGGGAGAAAATGCCACTGGGATTGAAATGATTATAACAGTTATTAAAACATTAATATTGTTGGGTATAATTTACTCAACTTGTTCAGTTTTTATCATAGAATGGTGTCGGACTATTCCTGACCTGCTAAAATGGTAGTGTGAAATAACTTTAAAGTTAAAATCATTGGCGTCGCTTAATTAATTTCCATGTGTATATGACGCTCAATGTATTTGATATCAAACCGCTACTGAAATAAGAAGTTAGTTGTAGATCATCTAAAATAGACAAAGGCAACAATTTATTGATGATATAAGACAACAGTTGGTCACCTACCACATTCTCCTTCCTCGGAGTAAATGCTTAGGCAACACAGATAGCAAACTAAAAGATGTCATTTCTCTTAGCCTTCTTTCTTATCGCTAGAAAGAACACGACGATTACACACCCATATCTAAATCAAATATGTGGAGCACAAACAATTCTGTACGATCCTGCATTTTCATATTTTTGTTTAATAATTCGTCAAATTATTTTTTTTATCGTATTGTTTTAAAATTATTTCTTAATTAGGACGTTCCGAGGACGTTTCATATACTGAGTAGAAATATTTAATTTATTTAATCTTTAAGACGTTTGTTTTATGTTTGCTAGAAGTTTTATCTTTTAAATAATCTTAGGTTCTGTGGACTGTCAAGAAAACAAAGGAACCCGTGTATGGTTTCTCAAAGAAAGAACTGTCTGTTTGCTCAAAGGTGTAGTATTTGCAGATGGAATTCGCAAGCAAGTTGAAGAATAGTATAATAAACTCAATGGTCTTCCATAGGCCGTAACAAAGCTGACAGGATCTTCTTTGAAGTACCTTTGTGCACTTATATTTTATTTGGCTGGAGGAGCTAACTGGAGGTGTATCTCTGGTTAATGTTGAAGGATGAAGGAATCAGCAAATAGGCCAAAACATTGTGTTCGTCTTTCACAATAAAGAAGTTAAAATGATATAATATTACTTTCTTTTTATACTCTACTTCTTACGTCCTTCGAGGTTTTAAATAATCTCACTATTGTTAAGCGCCTCTGTTTCCAATAATTCATTTATTTTTTATAGTCCCCAGTTATACAAATTGGTTAATTATTTAATTTTACTTCATAATGTGATGTATCCTTTATGTATTATCTTTTGCAAGATCTATGGCCATTCTATGTTTGAAAACAGATGTGTCATGTCGTTCGTGTCATCTTCTATAATATACTAATACTATTAACATACCCATATACATACATACATGATTATAAGGAGCTTTCATATTTGAATGTGAAATGTTTTATGTGGCACGTTACACGTTGGTCATTACAGTTAAACACTAAAATTCTAATCTTATTTAATCGTTTAAAGAAATGAAAATCTACCAAGACGATAACCTAACAAAAGATTTTACAAGCAATTCAACTCATATTCAACATTTAGACTTCTAAAATGTAAAAGCTGTTCTACCATTTATGACTACAAATCCAAAAGTCCTAAACACAAATCACAAACAGTATCAAGTAAGTTGAGTAGGTTTTTGTTGTAAGTTTTTACGTTTTACGTTTTTCTGTACATGGACAAAGTTATGTCTACTGAGAACAATGTACCATGATTAATATGGGTTACATTATCATGAGAAGTGATCCACATATTGACTAATAAAACCCAAACAGTAACATTTGCTTCATTCATTGTACATTGTACCTATAACAGCAGCTTGTTTGGGTTCTGTATCAAATACGTTGGTATAGCTTATCTCATTAAATCCCGTACACTCAGAATGATGTCAACCTTTGCACAGAATTGTACATACCGTATACCATACTTTGATTTTGTGTTTGAAGTACAGTTCTTGTTATTGTAAGACTGTGCTTAACGTATTCTTTTCTTAAAAAGTGAATGTCAATTCGGAAATGATTGCCTTATACGATTTTGTTTGAAATAATTGTTAAACATTAGAATGTGCATATTTTAAAAATTATGACTTAGTTAAAACATAACACAAGTCAAAGTTTAAAAAACATTATGCTACAATAACTCTCTCATTTATCTTTATGTAAGGCCTAGTTCTTCTGACAGGGGTACAAGTGTCCGGGTAACTGAGGTCTGTTGTTGGTGAAAACCCAGCTCAGCACGTTGTACACTTGTGGATCGTGTTGTTGAAGATGGTGCCGGGCGGCCTGCTCGCTAGTGCACTTGGAACGTCCACATCTATAGAAGTGGAAGGGAATTGTATAATCAAAACACATGAAACTATTTAAATTGAATTCATCAGATCTCACGGGGAGCACTGATTGTCATAATAGCTCAACCCCGTTAGTTTAAACTTGATTCGAGTCATGGCCTGTTTAGTGGATTAGCTGTTGGTACTATCAGTGTTGACTTTGCAAGGGTCTCTTCACAATAAGACTACAAGAAATTGAATGGTTGCATGAAGATAAGGTGATCGAAAATATAAAAATTCTAATATCTGTATAGTTATAATCATAACTGTTTTACCTTATAAAACAATGATATGTCCAAAGCTGTTGAACACGTACATAGAAACTTGAATAATTATAATTTATTAAAGATTTCCTGCATGTGTGCTTAGCTCTAAGCTCTCGTTCTTGCGTGACCAAGGGAATTCCAATGAATATTTTATGAAGTGCCTTAGTGGTATGACACTATCTACATGAGCGTTACCTCCCCTGTGAGCAGGTCACGTGACATTGACCCTTGGATGCTTAACAATATCTTCTTGAGCCAAAGAGACAAGACGTGTCTGGTTTTCTCTCATGTTCGATCTGAATGTGTAATGTATCTTGTTGTGACACTGCAAGATTTCATGAATCTTTAATGACATTTACTCTTTAAAATCTTGTTTGACTATAGATAATCTAAGTACGTGTTTCATAAAAAAATTTGATAGACTTTAATCAGAGAATATCAAGTTATTTGACCTTGGTCGGATAACTTTATGAGAAAGGAACTTGTCTAGGTAAGGGTATAATATGGTGTCAGCAGTGTTTCCTTTAACACGTAAAAATGTCAACCAAAGAGATTACGAAAATCAGGGAGGAAGAGTGTAACAGAAACACGTAAACAAAAATAGTGAAAAGGAGACAGCGTAATTTCGAACGACTAGAGTACCTTTAATTATCAACCCGATAAATTGACCTTTCCTCGACTGTAAAGTCTGCACTCCTTCCTTAAAGGTATTTACAGCTTGACAGTCTGAGTTCAACGTGGACGAATGACCTAAGCATGGAAACATATAAGATCCAATTATCTTTGCTGTCTCAACTGGGATTCAAACATGGGCCTACGCGGCATGCTAACCACTACAGCACAGGTACGTACATGTTCATGCCTCCAGCGATGGTCCTTCTTGTCACATGGAAGAAGACTTCAGCAGCCTCGGCGAAATACTCCTCATAGTTAGACATGGCGTAGTTGTACTTATCTCCCCCTGTCCACAGGTTGTGGGACTTGGCGTGGTTGTAGGCAGCAAGCACCTGCAGATTTGGACAATCTCTTGTATACAGTAGCTGCCTGAACATCTTTCTACAATGTTGCTAGTTTTGTAAAATTACAAGGATTTTTTACATATGGTAAGATGAATTGTTGCAAAATCATCTAGTTGAAAATATATGTGTATGTTTTTGATCGTCGCATAACGATAAGATTGCAGTGGAACCCTCATTTCAATCCTAATATTCTCAAAATAAATAAATCGTTTATTTGTTGACATTAATACTTTTCCTGTTCTTTCGGATTTTTATATTTGAAATATATCAACATTGTATATGTTGTCAATTACTTTGCTTTATATATTATCATTCAACATCTAAATCATATGTTATCTTATTAAATAATGAACCTAGACTACCTGTGACTTATGCTGGGAGTCGAGCCCATAATGGTGAATGGTGTGCGTGAACTCGTGCACGAGAATATTCTCATCATGATGGTAGGGATCACGTGACGAGCAGCTCACGTTATCATCCAAGATGGAACACATCTTTCCACCAGCTCCGGCAACAGTAGACCACTTCCGGCCGTCAAATGTACAAGATGATGAACAGTGACCTGCGCAACTGCCTGCAAATATTAAGAAAGTCGTTTTTGGCATAACATTTAGTTAAAGAAGTGTAGGGGGATAGTGGCATCGAACATAACACTGTTTATAAGAGAGACAAGATCAGTCCAAATGTTTGGAATCTTGGATTTTACATGCCTTTTGTTCAAAATAAGCACTTTATCTCTTCTATATGTTGTGTTGTGTGAATGAGGCCATTATTAATTTAATTCAATTATTTACTGTTTGGCGTGCCCTCTGATTGTCCACTAACTGCCTTTGACCGTCACTTGGTCCTTTTTGAGTCCCTCAGGTAGAGAACGTTCTGTTCATTACCTTTACACTCTGGTAAGTCTCTGAGATGATAGAAGGCCGGGAAGACGGACATGGTCTCGGAGCGAGTGAACACACCAACTGACGCATCTCGGGCCAAGTTGGAGAAGACGAGGCTTGGCATGTTGCGGCTCTGGTGGCTGATGACCAGAGCGGCCTGGTGTTGTAGCAAAATGGAACATGATTATTTTACATTCTTAGTGAATATCACAATCTGTTTTAAATGTTTCCACATCATATGATATTTCTGCTTAACAGTGACATCAAGTAGCACTGAGTGACACATTAAAGATTTTCTAATGTTGTCAACGTTCTTAAAATCTAACATTGATCAAGAAAACACAAATTATTTCCACAAAAACAACGCGAAATACAACTAAAATGGAGCTCCCAAGATGCATGGATCAACAGTTATGGGAACTTGATGCCTGTGCGTCCTTTGCCAACTGAAATGGATGTCGTGTCTCAGTTGTATGCCCAAAAAATGCATCCACCTTGAACAGGTCCCCAGAATTGACTATAGCTATTGCTACGATATACTAACATCGATATCAAACCTGTGGATGATTGCAAGGAGGAGAAACCAACAGATCATTTGCTAATGCATGTCAGATGCAAATTTTAACAAGTGCAAAGCCACCAACGAAACAGATGACCGATCATTTGAAACCTAAGCCTCCCCAGTCTTCGCCAAGATCGTACCACTGAGGTTGACATCTTCGAGATTGATCATTTACTGCTGCGGAAACAGCTAAACCGACCAGGAGACACATCATTTATATATACGTAGCTGTTTGTCATTAGATAACCACCACTTCCAATGGCCACACTTATTACCACTGCAATTAATTACATTAATGGTCGTGATCGCCACAGCATCGGTTATGATGGGACCAGACAGTTAAGTATAACAAGTTTGAAGACCAACAACGAGTTCCATGATGGCAACGTTCGTTTAATCAGCAATGAACGTTCTCCACCACTAAACACTAACATTAAACATGCAGGCCAAAGACAGAATCCAAATATCATCGAATCAAATCCAAGAGCTATTACAACACACCAGAATGAGGTCGAACCAAGGTTCACAATTTTAATTGGTGGAGTTTGGCGCTCATCAGAATTTAGGAGCAAGTGCCTTCGGTCTTTTTCAACCGCGTCCTTCATTTAAGTAATATTGTACTGTAGTTGTCAATGCACATGGAAGGAATTAAGAAACTAACAAATTATCACGTGACATTTCATCCTTGATTTTCAATCTTGCCAATATTTTGTTTTTGAAATTTGAGTGGTCTCATTGTGTTCATTAAATAATTCATTGAAATAGCTCATACTAGTGCCATTTATTTTTCAGATTCTTTATAAGAAATAGCAAACAAAAACCTTCCTAAATATTTATAATAAAATATTCCAGAAAAAATAACCACTTACATCATAGTGAGCTGTGTTTCCGGTCTTTGGACTGGCGATTACAGGGATTGACTGACCACTAGGCCTGTGGTCATGGATGGACCCGTCATGGCTGACATACTTGTACTTGAATCCGGGACCGAGAGAGGCACGAGGGGTCGGGAGCTTGGACAGTGTCTCGTAGTCCTCGGGACTTGGCAAGGCATGGGAATTTTTTTATCGATAACGTGAGCTCGATAAGAAATTCAGGAAACAAATAGCTGTTAAGACAGTCTCATTGGACATTAGATGATATTCAATAAGGACAAAATGCAACAATGCTGACATCCAAGTCATGGGAGGATGTGCTGTAATAACGAGAGCACCGGTAACGATTCAACTGATACAAGAACGGGACTTTAAAAAAAATCAAAATTGCATTTACACCACCGACTGACATTTGAATTTAATGGCCCGGTCCAAGTAACCAGTTGTTATAAATGTTTAGTAACACCACTGTTCCTTACAACGTCATACAATGTCTACAAAGTTAGAGTAATAGCTTCGCCTGTTATCTCTGTTACAAATAGGCGATATACGTTGGCTCTTTCCAATTTCCCTGACGGTGGAACATTTATAACGTTATTGTTTTAATCGAATAAAATATATCAGCATTTCCAACTGAAATCCGTCGCATAGGACACATACGTATATCGCACTGGTAAGGAGAATACTTGTCAATGACTTCTCAGTTTAGAACATCGGTATAAGTATCAAAATGTCTTTTACATGCAGCGAACAAGGTATTTCTAGCCAACAAACTGCTCAACTTGCAGAATATTTGGGCGGGATCACATTACTTAAGAAGCCTATGAGAATGAGCTAAAGATCAATCTTAAGACCAGCGTGGTTCTGAGAAATTTACAAAAATTCACTATTATGGGAGAACCTCAAACGAAATGAATAGCATCCAATATTTACTCTTATATGTTCTTATATTAATCAAGAAATTCTCACCTGAGCCTATTGTACTCCTCGCCGAGGACACCTGTTAGAAATAATCAAGAAAATTTCTGGTTAGCTGTTAAAGCCATGGTTGCAAGACCATTTTTAGGATGGGCAGACAAACAGATACTGCATACATATCGTTATATCAGAAAACAGAGTGTTTAAGATCGTTATGTTCTTCTTGATATTTTATATATATATGACATTCTTTGAGGAACCCCATTACTGGAATTTATCCACCCGCAAATGTGTTTGTGTTCATTGAGGAAAGAAACTGAATTTTGAACAATGGTTCCGGTATTACACTCTCAGGCCAATTGTAAAGAATCCACTAATGCTTAAATCAATCTCGTTAAAATGAAATCTAAATGCGTAACGTAGTGCAGCAATATTGGATTTTATTTGAATGAGAATGTGCTTAAATGTTTAAGAAAGAGAACAATTTATGACCTGTAAACTTCGGAAATGGTAGCTTTGGCCTTTTCGAAGCTCTTACGCTAAGATTGTCGTAAGTACCATACGTCAAAATTGGCCTACGACTACATGTATCTGATCAACAAGAGAGCTTCCTGGGAAGTACCTGAGATTTCTAGGCTGTGATTGCTCAGTAAAACAATAAAATATGTGTCTTTGATACTCGCTGGACTTGCTTTTCTCATCATGCAGCGTTGTTAAAAAGTGAAAAATAGTAAATTCCTAAACCTGATTTCAGTTGAGTTAGGTTATCATATTTCTATAAATTACACACAAAAATAGGCTCTTAATATACAGTTGCTATGATGTTTTTCACAACTTGTATTTCGCTGTAATACACATCACGCGAATAATGTATTGAAAACGGATAATTCTGGATTGAAATCAAAGATAGAAACAATCGTTTACCTGTCAGCAAGACCGCTAAACATGCCAGGTTCCCGACATAACGATTCATTTTCACTTCGCCTTTCTTTCCCTTCGCTAGTCAAGAACACAGTGATTTCATTTGCATATTTAAAACAGCTTTATAATCCAGGACGGCGATAAGGAATTCTATTTAAGAATTCGACAGATGCTGCCAAATTTTTAATGAGCATACCCGAGAACGTTTCAGATATGAAGTGGGAATTGATCTTATTAATATTTGGTGCTATAGTTGCTACAACTTTTTAAAAGCTTCTGAAAGAGTGAAAGTTCCTTGCTCACTTTATTATCTATTAAGACAATATGACGTTTTAGCCACAGGAATAATATTTCATTTGCAGAGCAAAACCATTCGAAACCTTTAGATTCCAATCGTATCTTTAAAAGGACAGTTTTAACATTACATCAACTTTACAAAACGTACCATACCACATCATACCTTATATAACGACGTGCATTCACCTTAAAGTATTCTTTGTGTGAGGATCCAAGGTTCCATGGTAGGGTTTCAGACTCAGAGACTTTGGTTTCAGACTCAGAGACTTTTCATGCAAGGCATAAATCGTGACATCCCAAACCAATACTCTAAATTCGTAAATTGTGTCTGTGCCATCTCATTAGGCTTCTGTAGCTTGACAAAATGGTCTCTCACAAGATGTTGGGGATAGCAAGGCTTTTATGAAACAGTTTAAACTTAGACTTTCTGATATTCTGAAACAATCATGTTCTGCCAATATTCATAATCTTTCAGATTCATTTGCTTATAAACAAGTGGAAAGTGGTAAGCTATCTTACATTATCAATATCTCCTTATCTTAAATCTCTCCTAGCAAAATTTAGGTGTAGTAATTTTGGGCAAAGCATACAAACAGGACGATACAATAATTTATCAATTCCTGACAGAGCATGTTCTTACTGCAAAATAAACAATATTACCAGCATTGAAGACGAATTGCACATTCTATTTGATTGTAAAATATATGAAGATGCTAGAAATAGGTTTATTATTCCACTATTGTACAGTACTGTTAACAACCACAATTTCATCTACCTCCTTAACAGTAAAGATAGAAATATTATCTTGAATGTATGTAAATTCCTTAAATGTATTAATAAAACTAGAGCTGAAATTGTATATGCATAAAACCTGTAACCTTTTATGTGCGCTTGTAAAACTATTGGAAATGTAGTTTGTATTATGGGCCTTTGGCCTTTATACTGAATAAAATGTCTGTCTGTCTGTCTGTCAAAATGGTCCCTTTAAAAATTCCCTAGAGGTTGAGTTATGCCTTCGGGGATGATGATGATGATGACGATTGTTCTGAAATATTCCAACAAGTATAGAAGCGAGCGGAGCTGAATTTCCCCCATTTCTTGCTTAGTCACAAAATTCCAAAATAGCGAAAAACACATTAATGTGAATTGTTAACAGTGGGTAAAAATGTACGATAGTAGAGTTTTCTAAGAAGAGGCAGAAACTGTCATGAACACATGGAGGCAGCCGCCGGGGAGCAGAATTTTGTATTTATATGTTAGACCCCTTCATCAGACTCGGTAAAGCTTAATGGAAGAGGCGTTTTATACTGTTGTCAAATTTTCAAATTATTCTTCATAAACATATATATTATTAACCAAAATCTGGATGAAAGAAACATTCAGCCATTTAGATGTTTTTGTCTTCAGATACTTGTCATAATCATAAAAAAAATATCATTCTTTTCTTTTCTTTTAAAAATGTTGCCACCATGTATAGTATAGGGATTATGTAAAAGACCGCACAGCTTCCACTGAAACCACAAAACGAAGTTCCTTCATTGGTTTCAACCTCAAAAGTCACACAAAGCTATGACGATTGATCTGTACCAACTTCGGTGTAGATATCTTGTAATTTTTTAGGACATATGTTCCAGACGATTATCTATATTCGTTGGATATGGTAGCATTTAAAAAGCAAAAACTGCATGGCCATTTTAGTGTGAACACCTATAAATCATTCAATTTGAGGAATGTTATTTGTATTCCATGTAATTTCAAACAATGTTTTCATTTTCGTTAGTCTGTCCATATTAAAATGAAAGTAGAAAAAATTTGTTACCAAGCTATTTGTATAACTCCCCATCGATCGCGGGGAAAAATTAATTTGCTAATGTCTTCACAGAATGTTGAATGCTTAAAAAAATTTGCAATTTATATTAAACGTAATTTACCTATGCAAAACCTATGTTTTCATTTTCGTGTAATCGTATATTTCCTTTCTTAAACGTGCTACACCGTCTTTAAACATGAAATGGCTTCCATGCAGCTGTTACAGTCCAGTGATCAAAAGACGTTAATAGCTATTTTTAAATATTAATCGGACGACAGGTGGAGTTACCTCATTCTGTTGGAACTGGCCAGAATTGGAATAAGACAGGTTTGTAGTCTGTGACCTCGATCCAATTGTCTTATCAGCAATGAGCAATCTTAAGTTAAAGCACAAATCGGTCTGGTCTGGCAGCGACACCAGATATTACTAAATATTTTCACTTAGAAAGTACTGATTAGTTTTCACATTTTTATTTTTCGCATGGCGAAAACGTTGCACCGAGGTTACTCAGAGTTGTGACCGTGAGCTAAGGCTCAAGACAGCTTGCTCGGAGCTAAAGCTTGAATCACATTAACTATAATTTCAAAAATGATCTTGGTATCCCTCGAGAGAAATGTTCCATCAGGTATGAACGCGAAGATTATTATATGTACATGAACAATGGTAAGCTACAAATTCGATAACAAGTTACTTCAAGTTTCTTTGATCGATTTAGCCGTATTTGCCTTTATTTATTTCTTCCTTGGGCTACATACAGGGGTGTCTTTGATATTTGATCTGATGAACGAAAAGAGAGATAAGACAATCACGATCGTACCAGACGCCAGGTAACCAATCCACGTAAATGAGATGTGGACGGCACACCTGTGTTAGATAGTGGGAGTCAGCGCAGTACTCTAACACGTCTCAGTGAGGGTAATAGATGTAACGTTTCTCACATATACTTTTGAGTTTGACTAAAGCCAATCGAATTTTAACGTGTGCTACGGGTTGCTGAATCAGGCATTCAGGGTGATTCAGGGATTATCATAAAACCTCTTCTCCAAAACCACTAGGCAGATAAATTTCGAAATTTCTCTTCAGAAACTATCAACAAGTTTAAGTTATTTGAAAGATGAAATAGGAGCATGTGACACATATAGATTATACCTATACTGCTAAGGATTCCATGGATACATGACATCTAGTCGTATCCATAACCACCGTTATTATATAGTTTACATACAGTTGTGTATATATAATGAAATATATTTTGCTAGCTTTGTAAATAAATTTGACAAAAAGGTTAACATACGGGTTTTTATATCAACAGAGAAAGGGATTTGACCAAGTTCACCATATATATAAAGGGGTATATTACTGGTAAAAGATTTGTCATAAAGTAAATATGTACTATTTCAATTTGATCAAGACTAACAAAACTCAATATTCCAGAATCATACTTTTTGAATAGGCATAGGCTGTTTCTCAACTGAAACTACAAGAATGCTAATTCTTTTGCAAGTGCGCCCAACTGCAATGTCTATTGTCATAGGTGTAGATCCAATGGCACCATAGTTAACTGTATGTGTATATTAAATGAATACGAGGTCAGTGGTCAATCTTATTGAAATAAGATCTTATCATTCGCTGACATTTCGGTTTTTTTACACATCTTTAAATGTCCTTTTATAACAATGGTGGATAGAGAACGCTAGATCTTACGAAACCCAACAGAGTTCCGCGTCGGGGCGGAAGAGACATTTGACGAATAAGATAGCTCGCTACATGAGGCTTAGACCACTTTCAAAACTCTCAACATCTCGGAGGCTGTGCTCAAACGTTATGTAACGGTGTACGGAGTAATTTGAAGTCATTTCCGGACCAAAGGTCATAGAGATATCAGTTCAAGCTGAATGACTTAGATCTAAAACAACCACTAACCTCGACTTTATCACTTCTCGATTTTCGATCAAAGATTTTCCAATAAAATAAGAACTGGGCTTGACTTTTGTCAATTTGTCCAACAAACACCTTTAATTAGCCTTTCAAAAATTCGCGCGGGTGTGACGTAATATACAGACTGTACAGAGTGGCGCATCATTATTTCAACTGAAATACCGCCTTAAATAATTGTTTAATTACCATTGATGTGGATATCTTTTTTACACGCTTAATAGTTTTACATCGTCAAATGATTTATCTGAGTGGAAAACATTCTCTGAAAATCGTTAGTTATTGGGTTTTTTTCTTTGATATTGTTACGATAGATCAGTGTATAGATCACGAGGCGGCCCTTCAAAAGCGGCATTCATGAAAACGGCTTTTATTACCAAACTGAACATATTTGAGTAGCGATCTTAGACGCACTAAACAAAATTGTAATCAGACATTCATATATTTCAAAGAAAATAGTGAAATATGTTTGTGGTTATGTAAACTTAAAATGAGCGAACTAAAGGGGTGTATCAATAAATGAGCAAATTTAAGATATCATTTTAATGAGAATGGGCTATTGGTTTAATTCCTTCTGAAGGTTTACTTTGTCTCTCAGTAGTAAAAAATAACAAGGATTTTCTACAAGACAACAACAGAGTTTTGGTATAACTGATTTATTTCCCGGTCGAGCTGTACACGATTCAAAGCGACTGACAGATCTTGAGGTGGCTGGGTAGCTCTGGGTGGTTGTTGGTGTAAGCGTAGGAGAGGAGAGCGAATATCTGGGGGTCGTGGTTCTTCAACCAATCCCGCGCATGCGCTTCGGTGTCGCAGTAAGAACCATGATTGCATCTAGAAGTAGAAATATTTCATGGAAAAAAAAAGCTGGAGGATGTCATTGGTTATATGGCATACTTAACAGATGGAATATAATTACCACGAAATAATGACAAATAAACAATAAATCAATTAGTCACCTTTGATTTCATGAATTTGCCATAAATCTGCATGTTTTATCATGTGGATGCTGTTAACAACATTCCGTGTCGATTTGATATACAACTATACCTCTGAATTTTTATCCGAATGCTCACGTACATATCGCATGAGTATCGCATGCGTTATATTGCTTTGTGTATCTTTATTTATTCTGCATGTTTTGGTCAATAGAAGAACTGGCCCTCCCAAATACTTTCAATGTAAATGTAGGTCTTAGAATATTGTATATGAATTTTAGCGTGAAAGCAAATGAAGTCTGTAAGAAGCTGCATGGTGTCGGCCTTTCAAGCCTTCGAAAAGGATTTATTCTGTGTTTATTAAGAACTTTGTTGTTGCCTTCTGACCATCAAAACCCATCTATCTAACCTCATAATCTCTCTTACATTGACCTGGAAACATACTGTAAGGTTCTGTGATACTTCAACTGAGAATGGTAAAGAGAGTCAGCTACACAAGGTGATTAAAGTCTTCATTGTATTACATTTAGCAAGTACTAGAGAGGGGCGGAATATTTCCAGTACACTGACAGAAGACGAGATAACTATAGGAATTATCAACTCTTTTCACAAGGCATAACTCGCCTCTATTTAAGCTTCGCTACGCAAACGTTTAGATGTAATGCGTTTTTTGGATTATTTAAGAATCAAAAGTGACCTCCAGATTAAATGATATTCAAGTTATGCTGCAGTGCACTGAACTGTCACAGAAAAAATAAGGAAATGCAGCAAGGTTTTTTTTACCAGTCAAAACGATTGGCGGTAATCATGCCTTGTGAAGGAACGTAATATATTCAAAAGTATCTTGTTAGTAGGATGAGGAATGTATACTTGTTCATCCCCGCGGCGCTGCTCTGTCTGTTGACGTTAAAGAAGGATGTGGCAGCCTCGGCAAAGTACTCCTTGTAGTTTGCCATGGCGTAGGCGGAGTGGGTCCACAGGTGGGCTGACTTGGCGTGGTCGTATGCCGCCCTCACCTGGACGTCGGGTACAGTCGTCAGTACATTTTACACAATTTTAGGTATCTTGCATCTCGACACCATATTACTCCGTTTATACAGCCGTCCCCTTATGTCTCTTCCTTATGAATAGTGCATTCATCTAACGTTGCACGTGTGATCAACAATCCTTTGATAAGCTGCTCGTGTAATTTATAAATCCAGCTTGACAAGCCAGCTTCCGCCAAAACTGCTCATTAGATCCACAGCCATTCACATTCAAAGAGATACCATGTTCATATGAATGTCCAATACAAATTCGATTGTCCCTATACGCTGCAAACTTGTATCCTTACCTTGGCGATATGAGCCGAGTCGAGTCCAAACTTCTGGACGAGGTGGCCGAACTCGTGCACGACAATGTTCTCTCTGTGGTGGTGAGGGTCCCTGGCTGTGCACATGATGTTGTCCTCCAGGATGATGGAGCGAGTCCCACTCCCCCCGCCCACACTGTCCCACTTCCGCCCGTCAAACGTGCACGTGTGTGCACAGTGCCCCGTGCAGATACCTAAACAAATGCTGATCTTGTTCAATACTCATCCACAGGCAAGTTTCAAGTCTCAAATCGGATTGAAAATAATATCTTTACCTTTGGGCAAACAAGTTATATATGTTATATCCATTGCGCAATGCTACAATCGACTAATGTGCAATGTACCATTGTTTTCTTGCTTTCTGTTCCCTTCTAGTCTTCTTGTTTTACAGTGTATCATTAAAGTTGCATTATAGGTTGAAATAACTCGTATCCTACCCTTTTCTAATAAATAAAACAGCCTGCACCTACCCTTACACTCGGGCGTATCCCTGAGATGGTAAAACTCCGGGTAGATCGTGATCTTCTCCGGCTTGTTGAAGACACCCAGAGATCCCCGTGTGGTCAGGCGGTTGAAGACGTCAGTGGGCATGTGACGCACTTGCAGACTGACGATCAGCGCCGTCTAGGAACGAAGAACATCAACGGGTAGGACTTCACATAATGCATCAATCTAAAGGCACTGTACTACTGTATCATAAAACAAGGGACCTCAGGAAAAGGATGTATCAACTGTATAACAAGGGACAAAGAGTATGTTGTTGGAGTCAAGTTTGTTCATTAATGGTGTGGTTTTATCGATATGTAGTGTTTGTGACTGAAAATGACTAATGACTAGATAACTATAAGTTCATTTTATAGTGACAATAAACAAGTTTAAGTCGTGGTTTATAAAAAAAACGGACATTGGCGCGCGCCAATGCCTAAAACGTAATTCTGGAAATTTATTCAATGTAGACATAAAGGAAAATACGGGTATTGCCGTATTACAGTATTACGAGAGTCATCTAAATAGTATGCATGTAAACAGGAAATGGAAATTCGATTTCTTTATATTTATAAATAATAGATAAACAAGTAAATACCATATTTCTTGAATTTTAGAGATGGCGGCACAATAACTTTAGCGAGGTGTTTTAACTGAAATCTGGACATATGGTATTTTGGCTCTGATTTCAGGTAGAGCGGGTAAGCAGTGTTATAACCAAATGGTAAAGCGAGTAGGCAGTGTTATAACCAAATGTTAGAGCGGGTAAGCATGCAGTGCTGGAATGTCAGAACATTCGGTCTCAAAAATGACAAACAAACATTGTTTCTAACGGAAGTTACACCAGAGAGTGAACATTCGGTGACCTTGACCTTCGAACCTTTTCATTATTTTGTTTCGCAAAGTCTCTCCTTTCATTCAACATGTTCAAAACTATTTCCTTATCTTAGTCCTGATTACCCCAATAATATGAATATGACCATTTTCAGCTACGTGTTTCTTCGTTTGAATTGTATATATTTTATAATATAGAATTTATTGACTTGAGGACGTTCAAAACCAATTAAAGCTTGGTTTAACTGTAATGGAGAATGTGCCAAACGCTGAATAGATTACTGAAAACATGTAGTATGGTTAATTAAGTTGGATTAAAGTAAAGTTTATAGAAAATCTTTATATAGAATTAAGTCTTCACAAAGCGACACAGACAGAAAATGGGTGAATGTGATGCATAAGGTCAGGAAGAAAATACGTGTTATAGGGCCTTCAAGGCACAATCCATTCTTAGCCGGGTTCACCGGTGTTTCACATGTACGCTCTATATGTACCTCATACACTGCCTTGTCTGACGAGCCAGGACTGCCCCCAATCTCGATGTAGTGGCCCGAGGATGGTTTACTGTCCTTAATGACCCCGCCTACGCCCACGTACTTGGCCTTGAACCCAGCCGGAAGTGCTGTTCGCGGCGCCGGAAGTTGCTCAAGGAACAGATGATCCTGAAGCCTGACGGTTAATGACATTTTCATTCTTGATAACTCAATCCAGAACGTATGTGGCTTAAACTAAGTCGTCATTGTCACGTTCAGGAACGATATTAGTAAATGATTTTTTTTTCATTTATTAATAAGTCATTCATAAAAACGTAAAGATTGCCACCTGCTTTTCTTTCATTGAAAAAATTCTCTTTCACTTTTTCTTAGTAGAAATTAATAAAATTGCATTAATTAGTTTATAAGTTAAGTAAGGATGAAGAAACATTTGCAGAAACGCTGCAATCATTTTAAAACTGGGAAGATGGCGCATTTCTTCATCCAGTAGATTGAACGTGAAGACTTACGTTAGTCGTGGACTGAAGTCAGCAAGACACGCTGAAGTGCAAGACGGCAAAATATTTACTCGGACTTAATGGACTTATTTTATTTTTTATAATTGATCCAAGTTAAATTTATTCACAGCAAGGGTAGTCTATTATATACATAGTTTATTGATCAAGTAAAACTTATGGAAGTTCTATAAAGATTTTACCCGATTGTAAAACTGCAAAAACAGCCAAGACGAGGAACCTATAAGGTGAAAAAATCAAATTGCCACATTTAAAGGTAACAGTATTACATGAATGTCACAAGATTATTGTTTTCCAAAGTTAATGCACTGTATTAAAACTAATTGAAATATTATACGTCCTGTGTTTCGTTATCATTAAGCTAGTTTGACCTAGATGGCTGTTTAACTAGTTTCATTTCCATACCACAATAATATCTTACTGTTTAAAACGTCAATAAGGCAAGCACAGGAAAATGACAATTGAGATTAATCTCCCATTTTTACTTTATACATATATTTTAAATACATATCTTTCTCGTATCATATCATATCATATCATATCATATATGCATATCAGCACTTTTGAACTCTCTGTAAAAATTGTTTTCAGAAATATATTTCAAGTACTGTCCTTTCAACTGAAGTCGGTTTTGTAAAATTTGTTAAGAGCGGATCATAGAAATGGAAATAAGACATGCTATTCCTTCTTGAAGTCTTCTAAATGATATTTTCTCCTTTTGTATATTTCATTTTATTTGAAAGATATCTTTTGGCGATCATAGAAATGGAAATAAGACATGCTCTTCGTCCTTGAAGTCTTCTAAATGATATTTTCTCCTTTTGTATATTTCATTTTATTTGAAATATATCTTTCCCCTGCGTGTCTCGGTTAATAGTGTGAGAACAATGTTATTTTTAAAAAGTTACCTTGTAAAGTTAGAAAAGGCAAAATATTACTGATGAATACATGCTTACCACTCCATGGTGCCTGGTCGGTCTTCAGAGATAGGAACAATAAAACATGTTAATAACCCAGTTTCAAGACATGATAAGCAGTGGAGGTCTGATAAAACTTTAAAAATCCACTTCGCGGTAACCATGGTATCTAATGAGACTTTCCTACCTGTCATAACCAGGTATAATGACGTTCACACAAAACATCTGACATATATACATCCAAAAATGCCAAATACATTTTCGAGAAACTCTGAGACATGGATGTCAATTCAAATTTGATTAGTTTAGATAACCTCTTACCTGGTCAACAGACCACTATTGGTGTAAATGGTTCTGATTCATCGCGTGTTTGTGCTATGGAGCACTGTGGTGTAGTGGTTAGCTAGCTTGCCTCTCACACCAGAGACCCGGGTTCGAATCCCGGTGGAGACACCAAATATTTGTGACTTAGGTCTCATCCTGTGTTGTGTCCCTGGGCAAGACACTTCACTTCATCCACTTTGCACTCAGTTCACCCAGCTGTACAAATGGGTACCTGAACAAGGGGGAAGTACGGACCTATACGGAGCGCTTGTTAATCGGCAGCACCGAAAGTACTATCCCTCAAGGCGCTTTGAGCATGCTTTGTCATGGCTATATGCGCGGTATAAGAATGCTATTATTATCATTATTATTATTATTATTATTATACAGTCACGGGTGCGCTACAAGGCTGCGTTATTTCACCCTTACTGTTCATTCTCTATACAAATAACTGTAGATGTAACACTGACTCACCAGTTACTGTTAAATTCACAAATGATGTGGCATTAGTTTGACTCATTAGAGAATCTGAAATTTTTTACCGGAGTGAATTAATAGCTTCGTAGATTAGAGTAGTTAAAATTTCCTATCTTTAAATGTAAACAAAACAAAAGAAATGATAATCGATTTCAGAAGAGGCAAGCCATCTCTCTCAACAGAAACCATAAATAGATATTGATAGCTAGCATAGATGAATATTGATGTAGTTACAATTCTAATATCTCGGTACTACTTTAGACTCAAAGTTATAATGGAATTCCAACACATATCATCTATACAAAAAATGCAAGCCTCGAGAACATTCCTTATGGAAATTGAAATATTTCAAGTAAGATCAAACAGTCATGATGCTCTTATGTAAATGTTTTATCCGGAGCGTTCTGACTTTCAACTTTCTCTGTGGGTATGGGAACCTGTCAGTTCAAAACATAAATCAAATTTTCAGAATGAATTCTCAACACATCCTCAAAATCTATTGGATTACCTTTAGAAAGTATCGAATATTTCTATAAGCAACAATTATTAAAATGACTCAGCTCAGGTTTTGTTTTCGGATTACTCCATTCTTCCATTCTAGTCGTAGGTTATGCATGCCAGCATCGAAAACAAAAAGGGTTCGTCATTCCTAAATTGTTACATTAAACATACGCGAAATAAAAAAAGGAAAGTGTGTGTAAAGTGTATTGGGGAGGGAAGTGCTACTTGACTATTTATGTCTATGAGAGAGAGTTTATTTCTGTAAAGGGGCCACCAGCCCATTATAAATGTAAGTTGATGACAGAATAAACTGCCGAAGCGCCATAAAATATCATATAGAGACAAAGCTTAATGCAATTCTATGATGGACATTGTTTAGCATCAGAATGATGCAAAATGTTTGTTATATTTCTTTTGAGCTTGAAAAATATATTTTGCAAGATTATTGAGTAAAATACGTTTTGTTGACGTAAACAGTGAGTTGAGCTTGTTATCAGATGGGATTACATAGTAATACTCTTGTATGAGATCTGTTCTCATGTTATTAAAGAATGGACATTCAAGGCAAAATGCAATTCAGATTCAACAGTAGGTATAACAGAAAATGGGCAAAGACGATCTTTATGGTCAAGTTTTAGACGTCTACATACTCTATCATAAGGTTATGGTTTGATTAGTTTAGATAACCTCTTACCTGGTCAACAGACCACTATTGGTGTAAATGGTTCTGATTCATCGCGTGTTTGTGCTATGGAGCACTGTGGTGTAGTGGTTAGCTAGCTTGCCTCTCACACCAGAGACCCGGGTTCGAATCCCGGTGGAGACACCAAATATTTGTGACTTAGGTCTCATCCTGTGTTGTGTCCCTGGGCAAGACACTTCACTTCATCCACTTTGCACTCAGTTCACCCAGCTGTACAAATGGGTACCTGAACAAGGGGGAAGTACGGACCTATACGGAGCGCTTGTTAATCGGCAGCACCGAAAGTACTATCCCTCAAGGCGCTTTGAGCATGCTTTGTCATGGCTATATGCGCGGTATAAGAATGCTATTATTATCATTATTATTATTATTATTATTATACAGTCACGGGTGCGCTACAAGGCTGCGTTATTTCACCCTTACTGTTCATTCTCTATACAAATAACTGTAGATGTAACACTGACTCACCAGTTACTGTTAAATTCACAAATGATGTGGCATTAGTTTGACTCATTAGAGAATCTGAAATTTTTTACCGGAGTGAATTAATAGCTTCGTAGATTAGAGTAGTTAAAATTTCCTATCTTTAAATGTAAACAAAACAAAAGAAATGATAATCGATTTCAGAAGAGGCAAGCCATCTCTCTCAACAGAAACCATAAATAGATATTGATAGCTAGCATAGATGAATATTGATGTAGTTACAATTCTAATATCTCGGTACTACTTTAGACTCAAAGTTATAATGGAATTCCAACACATATCATCTATACAAAAAATGCAAGCCTCGAGAACATTCCTTATGGAAATTGAAATATTTCAAGTAAGATCAAACAGTCATGATGCTCTTATGTAAATGTTTTATCCGGAGCGTTCTGACTTTCAACTTTCTCTGTGGGTATGGGAACCTGTCAGTTCAAAACATAAATCAAATTTTCAGAATGAATTCTCAACACATCCTCAAAATCTATTGGATTACCTTTAGAAAGTATCGAATATTTCTATAAGCAACAATTATTAAAATGACTCAGCTCAGGTTTTGTTTTCGGATTACTCCATTCTTCCATTCTAGTCGTAGGTTATGCATGCCAGCATCGAAAACAAAAAGGGTTCGTCATTCCTAAATTGTTACATTAAACATACGCGAAATAAAAAAAGGAAAGTGTGTGTAAAGTGTATTGGGGAGGGAAGTGCTACTTGACTATTTATGTCTATGAGAGAGAGTTTATTTCTGTAAAGGGGCCACCAGCCCATTATAAATGTAAGTTGATGACAGAATAAACTGCCGAAGCGCCATAAAATATCATATAGAGACAAAGCTTAATGCAATTCTATGATGGACATTGTTTAGCATCAGAATGATGCAAAATGTTTGTTATATTTCTTTTGAGCTTGAAAAATATATTTTGCAAGATTATTGAGTAAAATACGTTTTGTTGACGTAAACAGTGAGTTGAGCTTGTTATCAGATGGGATTACATAGTAATACTCTTGTATGAGATCTGTTCTCATGTTATTAAAGAATGGACATTCAAGGCAAAATGCAATTCAGATTCAACAGTAGGTATAACAGAAAATGGGCAAAGACGATCTTTATGGTCAAGTTTTAGACGTCTACATACTCTATCATAAGGTTATGGTTTGAACAGCGGAATTAACACAGTGCAATATGCTTTAACGTTTAACACTCTCTATGTAATGTATTAACTTTATGTATTGAATGGGTTGCCTGAAACTGTGTATGTGTGTCCCTTTAACAGAAATCAAATGTATCATTCTCATGATTGCTAAATATAGCATTGACCTTTATTTTATAATTGTTAGTTTTAATGAAAACAACGTCTGTAGGTGTGTGCCTAAACCAAAATAACATGTATTAGTTTAATGACTGCTAAACATTTCATAGAACTTTCAGACTCCTACAACTAAAATATTAATTTTGTTGCTTAAGAAAAATTTCGAAAATAGCTCTTTACCAATTGACCAAAAGCGCGTCATTGTCCGGTTTTCGATCAGAAAAACCGATTGACATTAAACTGATACTTTTCAGCAACAGACATTACCTCTCAATGAAATGACACGATTCTATATGAATAGAACAACTCACGGGTGTCTGTTTAAGTGGTCCTATAATGTCATACCCCGAACACCTCAAAGGGCAGTTTTAAAGAAATGCATTAAAAGAAACCATCTATGATCTCTCATACTGTGCATTTCAGTATTGCACGGTAGTCCCTGATATAATATCACATTTCACATTATCATTTATTGTTAGTTTCTGTCATAACTTGCCTGATTCATAAACAGATAAGTAACTGCACAGGAACTTTACATTATTCTTTTACAAAAACATAAGACAATAATGATAAAAGGTCAAACTAGCATGATTTGGAGAATTTGTTAAGATATTTTTAAAGAAGGCTAAATGATTTAATTGCTGGCAGGATTGCACCTTATAAATGAGAGATCTTGTCCCTCACTTCCCTATAAGTTTAAACTTCTTCTTCTTCCCCCTACACTTTGTAAATAGATCATGTCATTGGATGTTTACCTTATATTCTCCCTCATTTTCAAACTTGACGATGAGAAAGGTGCAGCACCGTATTGTTGGCCTCCTATATTATCAGAATCAACACTGTGAGTGTAATCAGGTGGTGAGAAATAGGCAACAAGGACTGCAGCTAACAAATACTTTATTGTGAAAAGACAAAATATTATGGAGTAAATAAACAATCCTTCATGGGTGAATGAAAAATTTAAAAAGTGATCCGATCTCAATGAATAAATACTTATGTATTTTATTTAAGATTCTTAAATCATTGTCAAGTGATGCCATAGTTGGACTTCAGGTAGTCAATGACTGAAGACATGCTATTGAGAGTGTTGAAGTGTTTCCGCTCCGCCCGACCTAGGTTGTGCTCCAGCATGTACATCAGATGGTGGTGGAAGCATGTGTACGGAGCACCCAGAGATAGACCCAGCTCCACCTGCAATACAAACACACAGCATGTACATCAGTTGGTGGTGGAAGCATGTGTACGGAGCACCCAGAGATAGACCCAGCTCCACCTGCAATACAAACACACAGCATGTACATCAGATGGTGGTGGAAGCATGTGTACGGAGCACCCAGAGATAGACCCAGCTCCACCTGCAATACAAACACACAGCATGTACATCAGATGGTGGTGGAAGCATGTGTACGGAGCACCCAGAGATAGACCCAGCTCCACCTGCAATACAAACACACAGCATGTACATCAGATGGTGGTGGAAGCATGTGTACGGAGCACCCAGAGATAGACCCAGCTCCACCTGCAATACAAACACACAGCATGTACATCAGATGGTGGTGGAAGCATGTGTACGGAGCACCCAGAGATAGACCCAGCTCCACCTGCAATACAAACACACAGCATGTACATCAGATGGTGGTGGAAGCATGTGTACGGAGCACCCAGAGATAGACCCAGCTCCACCTGCAATACAAACACACAGCATGTACATCAGATGGTGGTGGAAGCATGTGTACGGAGCACCCAGAGATAGACCCAGCTCCACCTGCAATACAAACACACAGCATGTACATCAGATGGTGGTGGAAGCATGTGTACGGAGCACCCAGAGATAGACCCAGCTCCACCTGCAATACAAACACACAGCATGTACATCAGATGGTGGTGGAAGCATGTGTACGGAGCACCCAGAGATAGACCCAGCTCCACCTGCAATACAAACACACAGCATGTACATCAGATGGTGGTGGAAGCATGTGTACGGAGCACCCAGAGATAGACCCAGCTCCACCTGCAATACAAACACACACCATGCCTAAAACAGGGACATCTAGCTTCAAGGTATGACCATTGATGTCATAGATAACTATACTTTTGTGTGTAACAATAAATTTTCTTTTCTTTCCAATTTTCTCCCTAGGCCCTACAGAGGGTGCTAAAATAATTTCAGTTGTTACTTCTGTTACAAGTGGACCATATGTCTTACTTCTTCAAATTTCCAGAACAGTTTTCAACAAAAAATGTCCTTAATTTCATACAAGCAAAAAGAGTTACTGACTGTTACAAATAATAGATTTTTTTTCCATATATCAGACTGAAATAAAACATGAAAGTTTTAAACATAATGCGAACTTGATAAGTGTTTATAGTTAATATATTCAAACCCAAAACAATTTATTGATTTACATCACTTTCTTAATTGCAGATGTACCAGCAAGAAAAGCTGTTCCCATTCATATTATCCAGTATAGAGGGCATGTAAAATCTTTGATTGTAAAATACAATCATAGTGCAATATGCTTTTATATCACAATACCGAAATGTGGAGCAATACTGATCATAAGTATAAATTATTAAAACTGATATGTAATACAAGTTAATACACACCCAGTCTTGAACACACTGCTGCGGAGTCTCTGTATGGCCTGCATACAGGGCTGGGTTAGCTAATATTCCTCTTGCTGACATCACACCTGTAGAAATAACAATTCCTCCAGTTACATTAAAGGAACAAGAAACAAGATATATATTTGTCTTTGCACAATGTTCTTCAAAGAGATAAGAGTAAATAAAAAATACATGATGAATATATGAAAAATTAACTTCCTTTGATTAAAACCCTTTCACTCATAGAAATCAGTAACAAATACGTTTACAGGCCTTTTACAATAAAGGCCTGTAGGGTTGAAAGGGTAAAAGGAGTTTACAAAACAAGCCAAATCATAAGGGAAAAAAACTTGCCATCAACGCCAGTTTCCTCACTGACACTGACGACATCCTCCATGGATCTGATGTCTCCGTTAGCAACCACTGGAATCTGGACACTCTCCTTGATCAGTTTGATGGCGTCATAGTGCACAGGCTGACATCTCTCATCTTTAGTTCTACCATGGACGGACAGAAACGATATCCCAGCATGCTCTGCCTTTCTGCACAGGTCAACTGTTCTTCTGGGAAATGAACATGGTTTCATGAAAAGATAGTACCATTGTAAGTTTTCAAATTGATGTATTTATGACCTTAAAATTCTAACTCTGTTACTCAAATATTGACTACAGAGTCCTTAACTAATATCTTGTTAAGCCAGTGAGAATTGGAACATGCTGAGGAATTTGTGTACTGCTCCTTCATTCTATGTATAAAAGGTGAGAATCAGTCAGATAAAACTAAGAGCTATTCATTTTGTTTTGTTTTTGAAAATAAGTAATTTTATACCTTATTTGTTAAACACAATTTATTATTACCCTTGTACAATAACTAAAAATTCATATCAAAATGTTAAATTTTTACATAATAAATATTGATATTATGCAATATGCAAAACAAATGCAATTACAAAACATTCCAAAAGTATGGTCTGTATTTTTTTCCTTTTCAATTTCATAATCTGTGTGCTTGATGCTCTTATGAAAAATCATAAATGCATATTAATTTGTAGAAGTTTAGACTGAAAAACCTGAGAGAGACGAGGGGGGGGGGGGGGTCTCCCACCTGATATCGTTATGAATCCTAATCTTGATGGATACGGTGAAGTCGTCCTGGGATACTCTAGCGCGGGCTGTCTTCACCATGTCCGTGATTAGCTCAGGTTTGTTGATGAGACAAGCTCCGTAACCTTCCGCCATGGCCCATCTGAGGTGGTTAAATGATCGACAAAAAGTACATCAAGAGTCATAAGGAGTCATAAGAATACAGCTTCATTGAATAATTCCAACCATCATGATGACTTCTTATTGGTGTTTTTCAATTTTCTTGAAACATACTAGGACTAGGAAAAGGACTAGATAAGACCGATTTTATAGACCTAACCTAAAATATTATCTAGTACGGTACATCATAAGAGATAAGAGATACAACCAAATGTTTATACAGTGGACACAAAATTATTGGTAGCAGATCCTCCTAAAATGTTTGTACAGTGCACATAAAATCATTGATAACAGATCCTTCTAATATGATTGTAGAGTGCATACAAAATTACTGATAACGGATCCAACTAACATGTTAGTACAATACATACAAGAGTATATCACAAAGACATTTCCTACCGTTGAGGACAGCCACAATTGAGATCAACGCCATCAGCAAATCTATAAAAAAAATTAGAAATATCACAAAAGCATCTAAATTTTTTGTATTACTCCAAGAACCTAAATCAATAACACCATTATCATTAAAGTGTTACATTTTTTATCTTTAACTTATTGGTCAAATTCGAGATCTTGTTAAAATTTAATACAACTTTCATCACAAAATGAGAAATGGCACTATTTGAGAATTTGTTTTATCCGAAGAGCTGACTGAGAGGGCTAAACATTTTTGTAAAAACTAGCTTTATCATCACATTACAATCACAATTTTGTTAACTAGATTGGGCTATCAAACATACAACATACAACTAACCTATCAACTGATCAAAATGGTGATGAATGGAGACAACTCACGGTGAAACAATTTCTGCTGCATCGCCAAAGTCTTTAGCAGTACTTGCTGCAAACTGTACAATTAGTGGACGGTCCCCTATGCAATCAAAATTCGATACATTCCATACATATTCATGAGAACAAACTTATTTTCAATGATCTTATATTTCATCATGAAAAAACTTCTCTTTGTAAAGCAATTATTTTTCTGTGGATAGCCAAATGATTATGTCTTTAAAGTATCAACATAAATCTAGAGATAATATTATCTTCTTCATAATGAAACTATGATAAAAAAACTAAAGATTATTCAGTTATATGTGGTTACAAGTTACAAGTTCACACTAGAATAACAAACTTTCATTTAAATTGTATATTAAAAATTATTAGAAACTAACATAGATAATTTTTTCCTGGTCTATAGTAACATATACTTGATATGCATGTAATTGTATACAAAATGTTTTGATGATCATTAGGCTAAAACACACCTACCTGTACAAGTAGTGAAATCACTGTCCCTAGCTTTTTGTGACTGGTTAAAACTACTTGATATAATCATAGGAGTAAATGCAATATCACAGTCATACTTTCTCACCAGCATTCGGAACTGCAACCTAAAACAATCATTTTGAAAAACTCAATTTAAATTGCTTTTATTAATTGCTTATAAAGGGATGGTAGCACTTTATCTTAAGGTAAACAAAGGGATCTTATGAAAACAAAAAGAACTGTCAGTAAATGCAAGGTAATCAATATTTGAAATGAAAATAGGCAGTTCCAATACTGAATTCATATGTTTGGTTAAGCTACTTGAATAAATTTCCTTAAAATATCAAAGTTGTTCAAACTAAAATGCCTGCCAACAGTTATCATTTTATATTTGATACTTCTTCTATCAGTATGGGTTAGCAGGTTAAGTAGGTGTTTAACCCTCTGAATACATACATTTGTTATAAACATATATTCAATTTGGTAATTTTGTAGAAATAAAAAAATCTGCTTCTGCCCTTTTGAAACAAACAACTCTTATATATATCATTTTTTTTCAATTTAAATTGTGCTACTTATATGTGAATACTGATTATAAAAGGATATATTTCATAAATCCTATATCATTTGAACCAAATTTCGCTAAGGAGAATACAAGTGCTTTACTCAACTTGTGATTAAAATTCTAATTTGTAAATGAAATCAATGATTATTATGTTCCTTAACAAAACTTTAAAATTGTACAACTCACTTTGAATAACGAACCATTGGAGCACATATCTTGACAACCTTTTTGTCTTTAAACAATTCGAGTGGTTTCTTCCAAGTAAAATCCTTTGTCTGTTCATAATTTTCATCACAAATTGACATTTCAGCAACAGCATTAAGAATCTCTTTACTAGCCATTTTTATCATTGAAGTCTGATGAGAACTGTCACGTGTGAAATGACTGCTTCTTTCATTACTGAATGAACACTATATAGTAGCTACAGCTAAATCAATTCCAATGGGAATCTATCAACCTAAGAATTGTCGTCATGTTGGCCTGTATAAATCTGTAGCTATTGATACAAGTTCTTCTGAACCATCGATTATACTATACAAATATACTGTCACTAACACTTTATCATTTTGAGTAAAGTGGAGATTTTCGCTGTCGTTCATCCGAAAAATCAGTTCATTACAAAATCACTGTCAGCGATCGACATTGTTAACAAAAACAGGAACGACACAATGGTTTTGCATGATGATAATGCTGATAGCAAGGAAATGTTATATTATACTACTGTTATCATTTTGTGACAGCTCAAAACAGTGCTCACAAGTTCGCAACGCGTTGACTCTTTCTACACGTGCGAGTGCAACCGGAAGTAAAACAAACAGTGACCTTGAACTTACAATCGGAAGTTATCGGCAAATGGATTTTGTGGATTCGTACCCAAAACGGACTCGTAGAAAATATTTCTATCTTTCCTTTGATTATATTGATATGTAAAGAATGAAAATAAATTGATAGTTTACTATGTGGAAATAGGTCACAAAATGAATGACGTTTACTTCTCCATATTTTCTATTTTGTGTCCAAGTTCATTTTGCGGAAGGGCCAATAACCCTTTGTAACGAGTTCGTTTTGCATACGAATTCGCCTCAAGACATCGGAAATGTCCGGAGACACGGAAGCAACATGGATGCCGACGTGTTGGATTTGCTTGAGCGAGACGGTGAGAAAATACAAACTGATGTTTTTTTGATATTGTTTCACGGTTTTTAAAAAAAAGTTAGATTTGCTTGACAAGATATCAGTCACTATGATATTCATCATCAAGAAATTTGACGAAGAGCGTGCACCTGTCAGAAACTAAGAGTAAGAATAGGCCTAACAGTGACACTCTCTCTCAGAGTCAGATTCAGAATTAGTGAAGTCGTCAGTTTTAACATTAGTTTTTAAAAATAAATTGTCAGTTTCAGCAACATTAGATTAAGTCTCCAAACATTTCTGGCTAGACAGCACGCAAATCGATGGTGTTCATTTCGGACTAAATAATTTTTTAGACCTTCTATTCTCATTTAAGTAACTTCTTACCCCGTAAGCGATAACTGTACACCATCTTTTTCAACCCTCGGATCCTTGTCGACGATCTTTTAGAGTTGTCATGGGCATGGGGATTAACGATATATCAACTATAGATGCATTGCAATAGTCATAGTTTCCTATCTATATAGGGAACATGATTCAGTAAAGTTAAAAGTAGACTGACATTTGCAACAATTTTCAGAACTCTACAGGCATTCTAGCCCTCAATAATGAAGTTCAAACAACCCTACCCTAGCCGAATATTATGTTTTTTTGCGAGCGTTAGTCCTTACCACGTCATTTCTCTAAGGCCGTGACGAAGAATATCCAATGAAAATAGCTAATAGCTTACGCTTTTTCAAATACAGAAATAACAAAAAGGTGGTTAACTCAGTGAAAAATGCGTCTGTCATAAGTATCGGCGCTGCGATGACTAGATTCCTGGTGTTTCGTACTCGCGATGGGATTGCACTTGATTCGGTACCTCATCAGTCTGAAACGGCATACGCCAATACGCTGCTTCATCCAAAACTGTAAAACGGGCATAAAAATGAAAATCTTTGCAAATGCGACAGGAAATATTTGTGTTAGTGATCAGATTTTGTTCGTGAAGAATAATTAGTTCAGTTTAGTTGCCTTACAAAAATGAGACTATGACTTTAAGTGAGACTGTATCCTTATAATAGACCCATTGGTATTGCATCGGGCTAATTACTGGTAAAATGGCTCAAACATGTTTCATCAATCAGATTTTCATTATGAAATTGGAATCACAGCTGAAATATGTTTAAGTTTGGATTTAAAATTATTGCAATAGCAATCGCAATAGTGGGTCACAATAGTCCTATTGAAAGGGTCGGTAACATTTTGAAGTTGATGATCATGAGTGCCCAATTCTATCAGTATCCTCATTTTATAAAATCTTGTTTAGGAATTTCATACAGAGAAGTTAATTTCAAATGCAATTGATATGAATATACATTGGCAAGCTACATGAAATGTGCAAACATGGGAAAAAATTAAAAATTTTTTATCTATTGTTTCATGTTCATATTGCAGATGTTTTCAAACAGTTTCTGGACGAAACATTTGATGTCAAAGCTCATGCTAATCGTGCCATACAAGGCCTGGCCATCTCAGAGCAGCTGGGTAAGCTAGCAGAGGGGATATCTCTTCTGGACAAGGAAATACACTCACAGGTTAGTTTATTGATTCATCACCATTGTGTGGAAAATGCACTACTTCTATCATTATTGATCTATATGATTATTATAAGCCAGTGTAGAGGTTGCCATCATACTCGTATAACAGTCAAAGCAACTACCGTATTCGACTTAATAACCGCCCACTTCCCTATAAGCGCCCACCCACCACGTTTTTGAGTGAACAATATGCGTCCTGATTTAGCGCCCACCTATCAACATTGCTTACCTTGCATGCTGATTCATTGAGGAAGGTTTTTCAGTCTTGCAATAAGTCTTTTACTTCCACTAAAGTGAAGAATACAAGGTATTTCAAGACCCCCAGCCACCACCGAAATGATAAAACTTATAAAACCATATTTCAAAGACATGTGTATCGTAAGAAAACACTTTCAAGACTAAACTTGAGGACAATTTTTATCGTTTTAATTAGCGCCCCCTTTTACCAATTTTTTAAGCGTCGAATACGGTAATTGTTGTCAATAGCAGCATGCACAATATCAATCTTGATACCACAAAATAAACATTCTTATCCTAGATTTGTTAGTTCTATAATACAAACATCCTGCTTGTTGTTATTTTTGTCTTATTGACATATGACAATGAGACTTGTGTGTTACATAATTGTAATGTGTTATGAATTTTCATATTTGATTGAAAAAACATGAGTCAATATAATAATTCTGAACTAATCCTCTGGCAATGGACACCTCCAGATTGTTGAGCACCATGATGACTTGCTGTCACAAGCTACAAGTGTTGAAACACTGGAAGGTGGGTTTGTCACATATTCATTCATTGAATTGTTGTTAAGTGAAGTTACTTTGATTTATGAGGTTTGTCATATATTTTATCCATGGTAATGAGGGACATATCATAATGTATTCAGTAATTGAAAAAGTAGTCACCTTGTTTAAACACATTCTATAAAACTACTAAAATGATCAGGGTATATTTCATACAATATTTTTTGTGTCCAGATGTTTTGAATGATTGTCTAATGTTTAATATTTTAATTTGTAAAGATCTTAAGTTACTCAAGAAAGAGCTATTTTAGCAGGCTGATTAGACTTGTTATCATCATGGGCCAGCTGATTTTTATGTGTCAGTGGTCATCCTCACAATAATTTTCTGAGAACTATTGAATTCAATTTTGTTTTCAGGAGTCCTTCAGATGATGCAGACAAGAATTCAGTCTTTGCTGGCTGCAATGGACAGGTGAGGCAGTGACTTAAACAAAATTAAAATGAAATTTGTTGAAGTACAAATGAATATGGAGCTTTACAATTTTAGAACTCCTATCAGGTTTTTAACCGTTTCTTTGCATAATGAATTGATATTTGTCAGAGACTTTACCTCATTCCTCTATGTTGCAGAGTGAGATTGAAAGTGACTGAACCATACAACAAAATTCTTGCCAGAACTACTCAGTTGCGTCATCTACAGGTGAGAACAGGGTCAGGTTTTATAATGTGTTTAAAAACGTACGAAAAAAGTAATGATTCTTAGGTCATTGACAACATCATCAACAATGAAATAAAATGTTCGAGGTTCCTAAAGTTTTTGAGAGTTATATATATGAAATCAATCATTGAAAAGTATTTAAAGTTAAAACATGCATTTTCGACAGGAAACATGTGACCTCCTCCGTAGAATTATCCGGATCATGTACCTCAGCAAGCGCCTCCACACACAGCTCCAGGGCGGTTCAAGGGAGATAACCAAGGCTGCTCAGAGTCTGAATGAACTTGGTAATTATGTGTTATACAGGCACCATTATACATGATTGTACAGTGGATGATACTAGCCAATTCAAACTACTGATTCAATGTACACACTTGAATCCTACCTGGTCTTACATTTGGCTTCATATACAATTGTTCTGCAAACAATGAGGTTTTTGTGCATTGAAATAATGTCATGTACTTTTATAATTTTCTAGATGAAATTTGTTTTTCTTGATTGATGTCCAAGCCAAAAAGAGAGTGTGTTGAACTCCATCTAATCTAATCTCACATTCAATTCACCACATAGAATTGCTACACAGCATTTTCATGCCAACAGTTCAATTTATCAGTATGTTGAAGAAGTTTTTACCAATGTTCTCTATTCCCTAGACTACGTATGTGAGGGGGTGGACCTGTCAGGTATAGAAGTGATCGAGACAGACAGACGCTTCATCAAGCAGGCTAGGAAGGAGGTGGAGACACAGGCTCAGAAGATGCTTGAACAGGGCATAGAAACACAGGTTGGTTGGGAAACTAATCATAAGCAACAACTGAAATTAAGTTACAGGGAATGATAGATAAAATTTTGTTATGATGTCAGCGTGTCAATATGCCATTTGAAGCTCTAAGGACCAAATCATCTTATTAGACATGCAAATTCATCCCCCAATGCCAAATATATGACAATTCTATGTTTCAATGAAAATCTAGCAATGGTGTTATACATAAGCCATCCTGAAATTGCGTGTCCTATTTACATGCTTAAGAGTGGACACTACCAACTCCTGTAAATCTATCTTCTTGTTTTCAACAGATGTTTCCAAAATTTAGTTTCACATTTTGGGCAACAGAGCTAAACAAATATTTGATGTAATAACATATATCACTAGTTATTCAGGGGCCACTCATAAGGTCGAATATTATTCGTACTTGACAGAACCAGACCCAAGTGGCCACCTCCCTGCAAGTGTTCCACAACCTGGGATGTCTACACACGGTGGTGGAGAAGGTCATCAACAGCTGCAGGGAGACGCTCCACAACAATGTCAGGAACTGTCTCAACGTACAGGCGCTCTCACACGCACAGGGGGCCAGCAAAGGTAAGTTATCTCCTTACCGGTATTCTCTAATCCTTAGGGAGCTAGCAAGGGTTTTTCATCACAGTAAAGGCACTCTTCATCTCTCATACACAATGCTGCAACAAATATTTCTTAATATTTGGCTTTTGGAGTTTGCTGTGGTTTTTTAAAATACTTATCAAACATGAACATAGAATTATTAACTGATGTTATTATTGTTATACTGTTGATAAAATTGGACAAATTCTTGGTTAAAAAAACTTTTTTGCGGAAGGGTACTTATTTTCTTTACAATAATAGGAGATCTACATCAATACAAGTTGATATACCAGAATCTTTGTCATTTTTATTAAGGTTTCATCATAAAGACACATGAATTTAAGAAATGTATGATGTTTATAAATAACAGGATCATATATCACCCACAGGTCCAGGCAAGGCTGCAATGCCAGTTCCAGGCAACACGGCGGCCATGCGAGCCTCTCTCTGGACCAACATGGAGAAACTGATGGACAACATATATGCCTCGTGTGCTCAGGTGAGTGTCAGGACTGGTGTCTGATGATGTCCTCTGTCTGTGTACAACTTGGCAGTTTAAAGAGCCACTCCGTGATTTTCATAACATATTATTTACCTTTGATACGAACCTAAACGTCATATGTGGTGATACAAAATCGAAACATCTTAACTTTCATGTCCAAAAAACATATATATGACATATACTGGTTTTCCGTGAAAATCTTATAACAGCCTTATAAATACACAGAGGTGTAGATATCACGTCCAATATATATGGATACTAGTTATATAACCTAACAAACACTATCAACTCCTAACTGCCCTCCTGGCTGTTTTATATAAGATTCCAAAATTACGTTTGACTATTTGACGCGCACCACTGTCCGGTTTTCGATCATAAATGCCACATTCTACCTTCATATTGTCATTGTAAAAAAACCAGTAAGCTTTAAAACGTGTCTTTTCGGTAACAGTCGATACTTCGCGATCAAATGACATCATTTATTAAGTTTAAGACTTTAGTTACAGAAGTATAAGTGTCAACACAGTCTGACAAGCCAATCTAAAGCAATCAAAGCCCAGAAAATTTAAGACCAAGAGGAGTAAAGTATTGAAATCTTCCCCTTTATCAGGACTTCTCGTATGATGTTTTTTCTCTCTGTAAGACTGGAGTTGCTGAAGAAATAACTGTCATCACAGTCTATAAAGTCAATTCAAAGAAATCACAGCCCCAAAAAATGTAAGAATTTTACCACAAAGAAGTAAACTATTGAAATACTCCCCTTTATCATTCAATGTTAACTCTTAAATGACCTTACCTTAACTCTTTGTTGCCATAAGGATGCAAGGTATGTTCATATTTTGAAAATATTTGTTGGCATAATTACAGATCCAGCATCTACAGAAAGTTCTTGTGAAGAAGCGTGATCCTGTCACCCATGTCTGCTTCATAGAAGAGTTAGCAAGGGTAAGTTCAAAACTGATTTATAACGAGGTATGTAGATGTCAAGTTGAATTTTCCATCAAAAGTTTATTTCAAAAGTGTGTAACTTTAAAAGGTGATAATTTCTTCCCTGTTCATTTATTAAAAGAACATGTTTTGCATGTATATGCTTTAAAATCAATTCCTTTATCAGATTAATTAGTTTGTCTCAAGTTTGTTTCATCTGTGCTTGTCAATGATAACAAATATTTTTTATTTCCAGCATCGCCATGGTGATGTGAACATCATGCAGGAATTCTGGGAAAGTATAACCAGTATGTTGACGTCGGAGTTCAACGGGGCTGCAGAATGTAAGTATATCCTTACTCTGACAGAGAGGCCTTTTGTGTTTTATTGAAAGGAAAACTAGCTTTTTTATTGCATATTGAGAATTTGAAGTCATCATCAAGTATAGGCTATTCCACAGTTAGTAATCTTTTAAAAATTCTGTCTTGGCAATTTTGAGATGATTTTCTTTATTTTGACATTAAATTAACAATATTAAGCTTGTTGACTGTTTCAGTTTTCATTTACCTAACAACTGGAGTTACACCAAAAGTAAAAATCAAAATAATAGCCAGACCTTATTTATCCATCATTTTCTATATGAGTTTGTCATTTCATTGCTCTGTTGTTATAAAAGATTATCTCTTTGGTTGGAAGTTGTTTCTCTTCAATTTTGAATGATGAAATACAGCTAATCAGTCAAAGGAAAATCAGTTTTTTTCTAGACAAGTTTTCCTGTCTCTCCATCAGCTTCAACGTTCCTGAAGCAGGCGTTCGAAGGTGAGTATCCCAAGTTGTTGAGGCTGTACAACGACCTGTGGAAGCGCCTGCACCAGTTCACCATTAGCATGTCGGTCACGCCCACCTCCGCCGCCGCCCCTGAGGTGCCGGTGTTGGACGAGACGAGGGAAGAGGATTTCTTCATACAGACTGACAAGACCAAGGAGAGTGCTTATGAGTGAGTTCAAGATAAAGAATAAAGATAAAGATAAAGAAAATCCTTGAGTAATAATTAGGGGGGTTGTGTTTGTTAATTGACAGAATTGTTTTCTCTCTCAATCTGTGAAGATTATTCTATATTCAGGTTTTTTACACTTGGTGTTCTACCAGCCTAGTAGGTCATAATTATAATATGGTTAAAATGATCAGAAATCTTACAACATTAATTACTTCAGCAAGTTAAGTGTATTCTTTCTGTGTTTCAGCTCTGAGAAGGCTCTGAGAGAGACTCTGTCCCACTTTGAGACAGCCTATCTGTCCAAGTCTCTGTCACGTCTCTTCGACCCCATCAACCTCGTCTTCTCCAGCAACGCAGCCAACCCGCCCACGTCCGAGGAGGTCGACAACATCGTCAAGACCATCTCAAGGTATAAGTTCATTAAGAGTAGAAATTTTATTTAAATTTATTCTATACCACGGTTACAAGCATTATTTTGTACGAAAATGATTACCTTGTAAGATCATCTTTAGGAAAGTTAAATTATAATTGTACATACATATGTCCTTTGCCATCTCTACACTACTTGTTAATGTTCAATGTCATCCTCTTTCATTCTGAACTCACAGGGAAGGGTCAAATGAGCAAGTGATATTATTTAACATTCACATTTCCTGCACTGCGAAACAGGGCACTACTTACTGCACAGAGATCAATGTAGCCTGGGTCTCTTTGCCGTGGTGGAACCACTACAATCATTACATGCGCTATGCTCCTTTTGTTTACTCCAGAAAGATTGAAAGACCTAACTGTAAACATATTTTAGCTTTTTATTTATAATGTGGTCTTCAAAAGCATGACTATTATTTGATACTAGAATGTGACTCCAAAGTTAACAAGTTTTGCCTCTGTTCTCCAGTGAGCTGAATGTAGCCAGTGTGGACAGTAAGCTGAGCATCACTGTGGCTAAGAATGTCTCCAAAACCATCCAGCTATTCTGTGTCAAGAGTGAACAGCTGGTAAGTATGGTGTAGAGTGTAGATAATAGAACAGAAACATTCTGGTACTTCCCACCTGCTTTTCTTGAAAGTACATTCAGCATCTTTTTAGCAGTTTTGGGACCCTCAGAAATATTGTTCCTATACTATTGCAATATGGCATTTAAGATGCTATCATAGGTGTCTGTGACCTGTAAATATTTTAAGTTTACTAATTTTATTCACTGGAAATGGTCCAGAATCTTTAATAACACTGTTGTATACATGTTGATCTGCAAACAACTTTGATGATAATCAAGTGTAAATCTTTTTGTAAATAGCAAGATTGTTAAATACTTAATAAATAGTAATGAAAATATTAACAGACCATTTCTATTACACTATAATCCTTGCGCTGTGACAGCTCATAACGCACAATTTAGGAGATGTTATATGCAGTTCTGACGAGATGTGATTGTTGCTTTGATTTGAAGGTGGTGAGAACTTGACAGGATTTGAGCTAGGGTGGAAGCTTGTTACACTCAGTTGCTGCTGAACAGGAAAAGGATTTCTGTCCAGACATCTTGTCTCAATGTTGAACAGTCAGTGGTAACCGGTCTAAACATGTTTCAGCTGTCTACTGATGGTGAGGCCAGCCAGGTGATTGGTCCGCCCACTCCGGGTCAGATTCGTAACTCCTCAGTGGTCAACACTCTCTATCAGCTCTTCCAGTCTGTCAGTAAGGTGAGTCCTGCCTGATGCTATATCTTCACAGGTTAAATAAATTGTCAATTTTATAGATTTATAACAAGGTGAAATGATTTCAGGGTTCTGGATTGACCCCTAGCATGTAGAACATGAGTCGTCCTCAATGGCTTTGTTAAGATAACAAAAATGTTCTTTCTTTTATATTTTGTCCCATCCCTTTTGTCAAAATTGTAACAGCTCCTCATGCAGTTTACAAAAGGACAGTTTATTAAGACTGTTAGAGTAAAAGCAGGAGGACGATCATTCTAAACATTAGGTAGATGACATAGTTTAGATATCATTGATTCATACCAGTTTAGTTATCCTCCACCCATACTGTATAAATATCATCTACTACACGGAGTGTGTCACTGTGTAAAACTATGTTATCTTCTTGCAGGTGCTTGTTGGTATGGAACATTACCCCCCAGAGGTGACACACAATATAGAGGCAGCTTTACAGGTAATATTGATTTACAGGTGCTCTCATGCTGAACATTTTCATTCTTCCTGTCAAGTTTAAGTTGACTTTATACTGACTTGTATTAATTTTGTTTAGGTGCAGGATGGAATGGGTATTTCATATCTTTTGACTAATTGTTTTGCAATGAAAGATTGCAAGGTTGTGACTGCAGTACAACCAAATATTTTTATGTTTGGTAGTTGTCATTAAGAGAGTCACTTTAACAGTTAGAATAATTAAATTAGTTAAAATAGTAAATAGGTAACTGAGGATAGATACATATAAAAAATGACCCACGTCCTCAAGAAATTATGGCAACAAACAAATCATCAAAGTTTTCCCATGATGTAGAAGTTATATCAGAAGTGAAGTGTAGCTCTGAAGCTGTAATGTAATGTTGTGTACAGGGTGTGGTTGTGTTGTAAAGTGAGTTGTGAAGTGTAGCTCTGAAGCTCTAATACAATGTTGTGTACAGGGTGTGGTTGTGTTGTAAAGTGAGTTGTGAAGTGTAGCTCTGAAGCTCTAATACAATGTTGTTTACAGGGTGTGGTTGTGTTGTAAAGTGAGTTGTGAAGTGTAGCTCTGAAGCTGTAATGTAATGTTGTGTACAGGGTGTGGTTGTGTTGTAAAGTGAGTTGTGAAGTGTAGCTCTGAAGCTGTAATGTAATGTTGTGTACAGGGTGTGGTTGTGTTGTAAAGTGAGTTGTGAAGTGTAGCTCTGAAGCTGTAATGTAATGTTGTGTACAGGGTGTGGTTGTGTTGTAAAGTGAGTTGTGAAGTGTAGCTCTGAAGCTCTAATACAATGTTGTGTTCAGGGTGTGGTTGTGTTGTAAAGTGAGTTGTGAAGTGTAGCTCTGAAGCTGTAATGTAATGTTGTGTACAGGGTGTGGTTGTGTTGTAAAGTGAGTTGTGAAGTGTAGCTCTGAAGCTGTAATGTAATGTTGTGTACAGGGTGTGGTTGTGTTGTAAAGTGAGTTGTGAAGTGTAGCTCTGAAGCTGTAATGTAATGTTGTGTACAGGGTGTGGTTGTGTTGTAAAGTGAGTTGTGAAGTGTAGCTCTGAAGCTGTAATGTAATGTTGTGTACAGGGTGTGGTTGTGTTGTAAAGTGAGTTGTGAAGTGTAGCTCTGAAGCTGTAATGTAATGTTGTGTACAGGGTGTGGTTGTGTTGTAAAGTGAGTTGTGAAGTGTAGCTCTGAAGCTCTAATACAATGTTGTGTTCAGGGTGTGGTTGTGTTGTAAAGTGAGTTGTGAAGTGTAGCTCTGAAGCTCTAATACAATGTTGTGTTCAGGGTGTGGTTGTATTGATGGGGACGTCTATCAACCCGCTCCTCTCCTCCATCTCAGACGCTCTGGAGGCCATCATTCTCACCATGCATCAGGAAGACTTCTCTGGGTAAATATCACATGCTAAAGAACTTATGTTATTAGGCTAGTTCAAAGCAGGTAACATAAACATTAGTTATCAATCGGATACCCTACTCCTACATGTGACTTCTCAAAACTGGCCATGTTGTAAAATCAAATTAAGGAATTCATTCTTGGAGTGCACTTGAACTGTAAAATCAATTTGTGCCTTCTGTGTGGTCAAGATATAATACAGGATTACCATGGGCTATAAATATTAGTAGCTATATGTTTGTAATTGTGGTTACTGTGCTTAATCAAAACGTACAAAGTTCACAGTGTGTTGTCAAATCTTTGTATGTTAGATCAGATGTTAACAAGAGGTGGGATTACATCATTTCAACACTCTTGTAAAGCAAGTCATTTTTGATAAAATTCAACTGTAATTTTGCAAATCCTTAAATATTATATTATATCATATCATCACTTTCTGTATTGATTATCTTATCATTACACAAAGACAAACCCCACCCTCTGTCATTGGCTCCATAACTAAATGGCTCTTGACTTTCAGTCTGACTCTTACCTTGCAAGCTTTGAGATATCCATTTATCATATGACACTAACACTTATATATTCTCCCCCTAGCCCAGCCCCACCCAATACTCAGACTGAGGCTCCGTGTTCGCTCTACATGAAGGAACTGCAGGGTTTTGTGTCACGCTGCCAGGTTGACTACCTCAAACCCTTCCGCTGTAAGGATTTCATCATGGACAGGTATGGATGGCCAACATTTCAATGTTTAACATATTCAGTTGTTCTGCTCTAGGCATTTTGTTTGCTTTGGATCGTCTGATGTCATTGACATTAATAACGGTTAAACGATACTTAGGTTCAGTGTGTAATGTGTTACAAAAGCCTTGGTTTGGTACATAGTTCAACTAATAAAGATGGAGGTAATCTTTCATTGTACCTATAATGTTGCTATGAATAAAACAGACCTCTTTCCCTGCAGTATTCTACCAGTTGCATGTCGATGTGTGGACCTGTTTATCCGACATGCCAGCTTGGTCCGACCTCTCGGCGATGGAGGCAAACTCAGACTGGCTGCTGACTTCGCTCAGATGGAGCTCGCTATCTCGCCTTTCTGTCGGCGTGTGTCAGACCTGGGCAAGGCGTACAAACTACTCCGCTCTTTCAGGTAGGGCAGTGTTGGTGTTTTTGCCTGTTTATTTTAAAAAAACAATCTTTATAATTAGTGTTTTACTAATCTTATTTACCTTGAAAATCTGTTAATCATCTCTCAAATATGGAAGTTGAGTGTAATGTAACTTGTCTTTATTAAACTACCAATATCCAGAAAGCCTTTCAAACAGCAAATCTTATTGATGAGAAACATGGTCCAGTTTGAAATCATAGTGGAAATAAAACATAATGGACATCAATCATGATAATGCTGTAATAATTCTGAAAAAATATTGAAACTTTTAGTCTGTTTCATATCACAATTTAACACAAAAAAGGTCCATAACATTTCTAAAAACTGTAACAAACTTGAGTAATTTGTTTTTCAGACCGCTACTGTTCCAAACAAGTGAGCACATTACTCAAAGTCCGGCGCTAGGGGAGATAATCCCGTACAGCACAGCAATCCACTTCCTGTTTGCTAGAGCGCCTCCTGAACTCAAGTCCCCGCATCAGGTAATGGCAGCACTCAATGTATTGTTTAGAATTTATTATCTTATTTCTATTGCACGTTTTTGTGCATTTACTTGACTAACAACTTTAGAAGACAGATATAATGTTTTTGAGTTACATTTATCTTTTTGAAATATAACTAAAATAGATAAGTTATTCCAATTTAAAGCTTTCTTATCCAGTTGAACTCTTTTGCTTAAAGGAAATATATTTTAATCAGTAGTGTCAGCTGTACTAGATTTTACGACACTAGTTAGACATTTTGACCAATGCTTTATGATGTGTTGCCCCAGGCCTCTGACTGGTCCCTGAGTAGATACACCCAGTGGCTGGACGACCACACTGACGAGGCTGATAGACTCAAGTTCATCAAGTGAGCGTTAACAATGTTTATTTACCGCTTGTCTCAGTGTTGGCAAGCCTTTATTGATTTGATGATTATTCAATTATTTTACAATCAATCTTGTCAAGTATCTTCCTTATAGTCAGCAAGTTGAAGACCGATAGGTACTGCAATGTGAATCTGTGGCAAACAGTAAAAGGACTATTATGCAAAGATAAAGTCTATTCATGCTGAATATCCATACATCCATTATTTGCTATTTTGAGTCAGTTAAGTTAAAACATTTGAAATTAAATCTATTGTTCACATGCAATTTATTTGTCTGATTACATCGATCAATAAATGATTCCTATTTCAAAATAAAAATCTTACGCTATTTTCAGAGGGACATTGGAAGCCTACACCAAACTAGTGAGACAGCGACAGAGTAAGGAGTATGCACCGATATACCCCGTCATGGTTGACTTGCTACAGAGAGGGATGCAGCAGGCCACAAGCTCCTGACACCACTTGCCTCAACATCCATAAATGGGGCCAAGTTCATCTGTTCTGAATCATTTACATTGTTATCAGATCAATAGTTAATCATCTGACATCGCCGCTAATGGCTGAAATATAGCCCAAGCGGCGTTAAACAATAACTCACTCACTAATCATCTGACCAGTGTCATACTGATACTTTCTTTCATATTATTTCCGACTGGACTAACTGCATGTTTTTTGAGCTGCTCAAAAATCTTCCATGTAGGAGGAATCTTCAACTGGTAACTACTGTTGTTGATACAAAGGTTTGCCACACCTTGGAACCATTGAAATCACAATTAATTGTAGTATTATCAAAATTAGGAACAGATGGTAAAATTTTTTGCCATGATCAATCGTAAAGGTTTTACTTTTAATAGTATTTTGTACATTCAGCTGTCAAAAAGAGCTTGAAAATTGGGGGATTCTTTATTTCTATTTATTTATGAGGGTGGAATATTAGTGAGCATTCAATGTGAATTTGGCAGAAAACGAGTCTGGTGTAATAGAATATTGTACGAGACTTTTTTTTTGCAATGTTGGTGAATATGACACTCTCTTTCCTAGTACGTGTTCATATCTCCTTGATCAAGCATGAATGAGTGAAACATTCTGTGGGTCGATTATATTGTTATGTACATTATCATGTGTATAAGATAACGGTTATTATTGTTATGTTCATATATTATTTATATTTGTACATAATTGGGACAAAATATATCTGCTTGGATAAAATCTCATGAGAAAAATAAAATATATTAAAAGCTTTTCATTTCAATCTTATTCCTATCCCAGTCAACTTAGATAGGTGTTTGTCAGAGTTTTCCTTTTGTAATTTGGACTTCTTCTCATTCATTTCCATGCTGAAAAGTTTTAAGCTTTGCTGTAAGTATGTTACCCATGAAAATAAGAGAAAGGTCACCAAAAGATCAGGATCTGTATTTTATTCAGAAACTTGATGCACAATATGAAGGGTAAATAGTGAACATTACTTTAATTATTGCTAAAATGTCTAAGTTTCATTCTGACCTTGAAACAGAGGTAAATCTTAATGTGGAATTTTAAATGGCGCTTCTTCGATGTTCTAATACATGCAGAAAGCTAACTTCATCAAAGCAGCTACTTAGTACAACTAGGAAGGTCCATACATCCCTGTTTTCAGGTACCTTTTTATCACTTCAGTCTTCTATTAGGTCTGGTCTGTCATAGTGAACCCATTTGAAAATTATGAGACAAATTATTTGTTCTCAAGATATTCTAATTGGTGAACATACTGGCTTCACATTAAATGTAAAGTTTTTAAGTCTGAAAGCTACAGAGCACTTTTCTAATTTCCACATACCATTTTTCACAAGACAAGACAAGACAATATCGGTATGTAAACTTTTTATTTACATAAAAAAGCCTTTTCGGACATATTTTGCATGTAGAGATGCATAACAAGTCTTATTTGGATATCAAAAGTGACATATCAATATCTTTATTTCATAAAACATTAAATCCTTTTATAGATAATCAGTCATCAATTTTCATAATGCACCCATGCATTTCACAAGATATTAACATGAACATTCACTCATGAGTTCACTCATACTATTTACATTACAAGTCATATCAGAGAACTGATAATTTTATTCTTAAATCCTTCTTTATTTCATTAATCCTCGAACTTTTGTATACCCATCACCCGATAGGAATATGAGAGGTAAGAAAATAGGTTTCATTCTTCACTCACCGCTCAACTTTTCAAGTTAACACACGCGTTCACACAGTTGTTCAATCATCACTAAAAGTTGTAAATAAGCTGTGATTAAATGTATGCAAACATGTCATACAACCTACAATCTCATTGAAAACAGAGGGAACACATCACTGATATCGTTCTGCATTTCTGATCTGACTACTGCTACATAATGGCCGTGTCAAGTGACCTAGTCAATCGGAAGAATGAAAAACTGTGCCAAAGTCTACGAACAATGGTGATGATTGGCAAATTGTGCCAATGTCATTAAAGTCTCTGATTTACTTGAGTGCTAAGGTTCCTTAGCATGGCCTGTATGGAGCAGCACAGATCAGAAATGCAGTAAGATTAATAGCTTCTATCAAATTTTCATGAGATTGTACCATACTATATATAAAATCTTCAAGTTATTCATTTAGCTCCTTCATCATCTTTTCTCAATGAATCCTCTGACTTCTGTCGCCCCTTCATCAAAGTTCCGAACACTATGGCTAGGAACATGATGACTCCTATCTGTGTGTTGGAGCGGAACTTGCCGGCGCAGTCATCAGCGTTGTTCAGATCCACTGTGTACAGCTGCAGGGAAATAATCAGAAAATGCAATGCAGGGATATGAGTTTCAAAAATTGCCATGATTCCCTTAAAAAAATGAAGGTATCAAAAAGATTTTATTTCAGATATCTTTTACATTTTGAATTTACTATGCTTCTACAAAAAACTGCACTATATTATTTTGTTATAAAATATGTTTCATTCACTCACAAGAGATTTATTACTGTCGTCTAAGTCCACATCAACAAATGCTTTTCACTCCTATTCATAAAATTGTTTTTTATTTAGTTGTAAAAATAACAGTAGCAAAGCTGTTTTTCTTCATGTCATGCCAACAATCAAAATGGCAGGTAGAAGCTGACAGTACTTGGTGAGAAGGTGAGTTACTAACCTGATGAGTAAGATGAGCGGCAGTGGCTGCCACGCCCACATAAAAGGGCCAGGTCTGGTCGCACATGTAGCCAGACAGGGTCAGCCCGCTGACCATCAGGGCCGAAAAACCACTCAACCATGGCTTGGTCTGATCTCCCAGTTTCAGTGCGGTCGACTTCACGCCGATCAGCATATCGTCATATTTGTCCTGCAGAGGATTGGTATGTTAATCCCTCACTTGTTTTTTTGTTTTCATAATCACATAATTAATAGATAAATGCATTAAAGAATATAGTGACACTTATATTAGGAAAATTTGCTAATTGATGGATTTTGATGTGTTATTATTTCGTAGCTCTACATTTGGCTGATTTTGAGATAATGAGGATATTCACATATTTCCCATCCCTTGTCTTGCTCAAGGCTAAAGTGGAATGGCTCATCACAAGTATATACATAATTGTTGATTGATTTATTGATACAAATAATCATTCTTCAAAATCCATCATTTAGCATGTGCTTGACAACAACTGAACGGTTTGAAACAAGATCACAACTACAAAAGACAGTCACCAGTGATAAATAAAGAATAAATGAGTATTTATTTAGGATTTATTAAAGAAGGTTAGAAGGTATTACCATGTTAATGATGACAGATTTTCCCTCTCCATGAAGTTAAATGAAACTTGCAATTCTATGTCAGTTATTATTGCAAAGTATTAGTAAAAAGTGAACAAAATTAAATAACCATAACCATGGCAACCCTTTTCCACAAAAGGTAAATGATGGGAAATCTTTTGGACCCTCCACATAACAAATGCTGTTGATTCCTAGTACATTGCATGTATACTCTGTTTATGTTTGAAAATAATCAAAGATATTTTTACAGTTACCAGAACTCACAAGAGAACTCAATCTATTAAACAATGTAGTGATAAAGTTAGTTTGTTCAAAGTGACTATAAATCATTTGTTGACATTCATTTGTGATTTCAAGATTTAAGTATTGATATCATTTGTGATTTCAAGACAAGTCTTTAAATGTCTATTAACCAGGTAAAAGTATATGGCTTCTACTTGATCGATCAAGCAAGCAAGCATCCGTGCTACCAAAAGCTTGCTAAGCTAAACTTAGAACCCTAAGAATCTTCATTGTAAAGCTAAGAGCATGCAGAAACTTCAAAACCTAAAAATCTAGAATCTGATAGAATTGTGACTAAAAGTAGACTTCGTCTTTGCCATGATGTGAATGGAGATGTATCAGAAAAAGAAATTGAAAGAAACACGAACATTGAACAATAACATGTTAGTAGTCATAAGACATGAACAGGAAATTGTCACACAAAAAGTGGTCTTTTTCCATGAAAAATTCTATTTTGTAATTGGTGATAAACACGATAATAGTATCTCAAAAACACAACTTATTAGTTTTCACAGGTATTTTACTGTTTCGATGGTACTTGAATATATTTTTTCCTATTGAAATCTATTGACTCATATTTGCAGCCTGAAATGCTAATGTATTCAGACCACGCTGTTTAACAAAAACATTGATTTTATGACACATATTCAGCAACAACAGTCTTGAAAAACATTCAGAGAATCAGATGCCAGAGCTGGCACAACTCTAACTGAAGCCAAGAAAGTTGCACCCTTCTGTTACATTATCAAACATTACAGACCTCGCAAACGTTCGTGACAGAGTGTATATACAGTTTGTTCTGAGAACAAAGATATCTATGTTTGAAAATTGTAAAGATAGTAAAAAGTTCTTTGTTTGACGATCTTTGTCAAATTGTTTGATAATTTGTTTTGTTAATCTCTTAAAATAAGATATAATTACCAGAGTGCAATATTTATCAATCACAATTCAATCAATGGACACAAAGTAGTACTTTTAAATAGTGAGTGCAAAAATTAGTGAATCAGCAATACATCACTGAGCTAATTACCACTAATGTAAATGAAACAATGATCTAATGTTCTTCTTTACAAAGATTAGATCAAAACAAGATTCTCAAATTGTCAGATTGTATGCCAACTACAACCAAGGAAAGTATCTCTGGTTTAATTGTTTAAATCTTAAAGTTACATTGTTGATATCATTGATCGGATGTATATATAAGATATGAACAATGTGCATCACTATTCTTAGACACTGACTACTGGCTTCTTAGAGAGGTATTTAAAAACTTTGGATGGTGAAATAGAGGGAATACATTGTTAAAAAAATTCTTTATTCATGCTAAGCCATGTTTTGACATGGATTCTGCTTAAAAACAACAATCTTGGTAACAAAATTTCATAAGTGAAGAAGTTGTGATGCATACATATCTCACGACCTTATTGCTACATGACTAAGTGTCATATGTTTTTAAGTAGCCAGTTAAGTTATACATATTGTTGACAAATCCAAAACTGGACTCTTGCTGAATATACGGTTGGCCTTAAAAAACTCCTCTTGTAAAGAAAGTGTCAATCCACTTTTATAGCAAACATGATCTACCACAGTATAATATTGTTCCATTTTAAGAGAAATATCAATTCATACTAAATGACTTGGTGAACTTGTAATCCTGGCATCTTAGAAACGACATAAATTTTAAAATGTTGATACACCAAGTACAATTGTATCTTAAAAGAAATGTATATGCAAATCTCCATTTTAATAAATTTTCATTTCAATGTTTAATTTCACCAGATTTCTGTCCAAAATCCAAACAAACCTCCTTAAAATCACTTAAAGACTCCCTTTGTTACATAAAATACTCCTCTGCAAGAAACCAACTGTCAACATGAACACTGAATGTGGGTCAAGAGGTCAGATACTCACTTGGTGAGCATAGATGGTGTCATATACTAGTGTCCATGCTATACCGCCCGCGTACATGGGCAACAAAACTGACCAATCAGTATAGCCCTTCACTGCTGACCACCCCAAGAGCACTCCGTAGTTGAATGTGAAACCTAGCAGAGTAATCAGAGACAAACAGTGTACAAACGTAAAGAGCAGGTCGCTCTGAGCTCTGCCCCTCGAATCTATTGTCTGCAGTTTGGTAGTCTCATGAAAAAGTTGATGAGTGAATGCCGGGATGTTTGTAAAATTATCTTGAAACAAGATTAACCTAAATGATATTTGCTAATTGATAAATATCATTTTCTAAATGATGATCATTCAAAATAGAGATCAAAATACTTGTCAAACTCAACACATTTATTATGGCACAAAATAACCACCAATTCAATTTCTTCAACTGTTTCGAAGGCTGCCAAATGCACTTTCCTAAGATTCAAAGGGGCATAACTCTTGCAAAGCCAGCAAGTGGCCGACCAGTAAAACAGATGCTACTGCCCTCTGCTACTCTGTCAAACTGTCAACTGTAAAGTCTGGATTGAAGAAAAGTCAAAATTAGTATAAGAATACCAGAAACCAGTCAAGAAAGAAACTGAAGCCTAGTGCGATCCTACGAGTACTGTTAATGCAGCCACATTATAATCTTAATTATGACACAGGTTATGGTTTCCCTTTAAATTCAAGCATACAGATCAAGCATTCACTACATAGAATGATGCAATGGCTGCCTATTAAATGCTTAGCTACATAATGGCACTGTTAAAAATTCTCAACTATGAATTCTGAAAATTGTGTAAGAAAGAAGAGGGCAATATTGAAATCAATGACAAACGTATGTCTTTTTACTGTTCAGATAGTTTTAGCTAGATTGAATGCAAAAAATATAGTTTTTAAAAAAAATACATGATCAATGATTCTGAATAAACAAAAGATCTTTTTCTATCAAAATGATTTATAAACTTCCTTAAATGATGCAATTACCACATTTATGATATGATAAACCCTTGTGTAGTGAACTTTTCACTTGAAAATGTTTACCTTGTGTTTAGATACTTTGTCATCATCATGAAAGGACATGTGCTCATAGTAATCAACACTTACCATGCAAACTACAATAAAAGGACAATACACAAAAAAGACAAGGGGAGGAAGGAAAGCTGAACCAAGCTGGTGTTGGGAGAAGGGAAAGTTTTGATTATAAAGCCAGGAATCAAAGCTAGTGTACCACGTCCATGCAGAAAGAAAACATTAGAATCTCCAGAGCTTACAGTCACTTTTTTTATAATCAAATTACTTCTTGGCAGATCCATCAAATTTTACTTAGTCTTTATACTGCTTGGATAGTGCCGAAACAAATAATTGGAACTTTAAGGTCGTAAATATTTATGAATTCAATTCCAAACATGGCCAAACATTTATGACATCATAACCCAAAATAAAATATATTCAAACTTGACTTCCAAATAAGCATAACATACTTTTTTTAATTGATACCAAAGCACCAAATTTGATATGAAATGGTCTTATTGTTTTTCAATTTTGACCCAAATTTCCAAAGATTTATTCAGCGCCAATCCAAACATGTTAAGAGTTACAACGGCTATATTCTGCATGTACCTGGTGCGAATAGATTGTGTCATAGACTACAGTATACACAACGCAAGCCAGGTAGAGCGACACGGCACTTGCGTCCAGCCCGCCGTGGATCGCTGACCATGCCAGCAATACGCCCCAGTTGAGCGTTAAACCTGAAATCATAGCATCTCGTAGTTGCCATGGTGATTCACAGAAAAATATATAATGTAAACCTTATGCTCTGTCTTTCTTCCATAGTGAAAAGCCTTAGTTCTGACATTTTTCAACTGTAATGGTCATTCAAGTTTAATGCTGGCACACAATCCACAGCATTTTTTGGTAACCTGGTATCCAAAGTAAGATTTTTTAAAGAAAAATTGGCAATGGGTACAGTTATTTACTTATCTAAAAGGATTTGGGGGGGGGGGGGGGGGGGGGGGGATTACTAATGCATATTTTAGTATTTCATCTCATTTAAATCAACGAAAAATTAAAGACAACTAATGTCTAACCATATCTTGTACTTATGGTAAATTTCAAATGTAAGGGGCAGGAATTAATATTATTGCACCAAAGTATATCTAACAGGAAAAATATCAATTCATATTATCAATTTATATTTACAGATTTCTGATTTAAAACATCAAGAAATGAACTGATAATTAGCAAAGAGACATATTCATATAATATGTGCAAGATTTCTCTCCTTATGTTTATTGCAACTTTGAAGATAAAATATAGATTCTGTCATTCCATTATCAAGACACAGAACTTAACCATGCGCAACGTTTGTGTTTCAATCACAGGTTCTATCTACTCTCAGCAATTTGGGGGCGTGTCAAACCAGGAAGCATTGTAGTAGATGGGAAACACTCTGTATTGGGTGTCAAAAAAGTTTTGTAAAAATATCAAAAATGATCTTATAATTAATGCTTAAAGTGTTAGTTAATAATATTTAAAAAAATTACACTTTAACTTCAATATTTTAAAATTAAATGAACATTCCTTTCCTCAAATTACTATCTAATCAAATTAATATCTAACTGAAACTAAAGTTCTGATACACTTAAAAAGATATTTAACAGTCCAAATTTGCATTTACAAGACGCAAGTATTTTTTTAATTTTAGCAAATTGTTACTTATTTACATTATGATATAAGTTAGTCATATTGTCCTACCCAGCATGACCTGCGGCCAGTAAGTGAAGCGTTTAGCGAGGGGGTACGTGACCACCAGACCCATTGACGCGGCTCCCAGCAGGATACTGAAACATCAACGAATAACAAATTAGCTTTAAGGGTGTGAAATCTCCATACTTCCCCAAGCAAGGCATAACTTGCACCACATTCAATTTCTGGTTAGTAACTCTTGCTGCAGTTCCCCCCTTTGACAGTGTCAGTTCAAAAGCGTATAGCATTTATCTTTGTGAGGTCATCACAGGTCTCTTTACGAGCATTTACAATGAAAGTATTGCATTTAAACCACAAAATCTTGGGAGAAAGCAGGAAGGCTTTAATAACACAGTGAAGGAGACTTGTCTAGTTATGCCTTGCTAGGAAATGTTTCCAAAGAGATACCATATCATTGATAAAAATTTGTTCACCAAATTAACGTTCCATTTAAAAAAGCCATAAAGTGAAAGCTAACCACTGGGTGATAATCTGATCCATCCTCTATACTCCTCAATGGATAAGCTTACCTGTAAGTGTTAAACTGAAGCAGAATGGCGAGAGCAAGGCTGAGCTGGGAGCCGAGAAACACCAGAGCCTGGAAGTGGGTTAGCTCCCCTGATGCCAGAGGGCGGGACTTGGTTCTTTCAACCTAGAAGCAGCAAAGACGATGAAAATAGTAAGGACTGGGGTAACTGACGAAGTGGATAAGACTAATTCAACTTCAAGTGGAATTTCCTGATATATAGAATTCAAACTATGAAAGTATTTACCTTATTATCATCTTAATTCTTGTAATTTGAAAACATTTAAGAATTCCTCAATAAAATTTCCAAAGGAGACAAGTCATGAACAAAAGTGTATACATCGTTTAAAATAAGACTGGTCTGACAGCCTTTAACCTGATTACTCTCAATATTTGGCTGGTAAAGTTTGTGACGATTTTGTTGAATATACCATGAAAAATCAAAACAATACTTTGTTGCAATACATGTAACATTTCACATTTTGTTTCATACCGTGTCTTTTTAACTACAAACCTGTTCCAGAAACGCAATTACCAAGTTGTCTTAAACACAAAGCCTCTGGTACTTAGTTTCACTTACCATCTTGTCAAAGTCCTTATCCCACATGTCGTTGATGATACACCCCGCCCCCCTCATGATGAATGCCCCTGCCCCGAACATTGCCAGCATCAGAGGGTCAGGCAGGTGACCTGGTTCCGCAGCTAGCGCAATACTCCAGGTGCACGGCCAGAACAACAGGTATGTACCTGTAATTAAATCAACAGGTTTGTACATGTTTTTAAATCAACAGGTATGTAAATATCCTTATAATATGTAGTGTACACATACCTTTGACTAGAATGAGAGATGTGTACAATCAGTTAGAACGGCTGTACATGTATTAATATTGAAAATATAACATCCTCTATTAATAGCAAATAGCAAAAACATTAAGATCTACTCGGTACCAAGAACAAACTCCTTATTACAGCCTTTGACTGAATGAATAAAGTCATTAGTCTACAACCGATTCAACAGATGATACTTGTTAACAATTATTTAAGAAATAAAGTTCGCTCTACCCCAATGTGTTTTGTAATAAAGTATAGTTTTGCCCTGAACTATTATAACGTTAAAGCACTCGGACTACCCCAATGTGTTTTGTAATAAAGTATAGTTTTGCCCTGAACTATTATAGTTAGAGGACGGTAGTCCGAGTGCTTTAACGTTATAATAGTTCAGGGCAAAACTATACTTTATTACAAAACACATTGGGGTAGAGCGAACTTTATTTCTTTTCTAAGATGCTTAAATGATCTTTACAGGGACCACTCTGATTATCTTAATTTCGAAATAAAATATAGTGTTTACATCGCTCACATTAATAATCCATGAACAGGGCTAACTGTTGGCTATTCCAAGTATAGAACCCAACCGCTTGTTTAAAACGACATTTAGTCGGTTAAAGCTCTGATTTTTTCAGTTTTGCACATTAACTTTTTCATTTATTCAATTTTGAATTATATTTTCTGCTTATTTTTTCTTTAAAAACTTAAACAAACAAATTAACACCTCTTGGTTTTTAAAAAACCTTTACTTTTACAAACTCTTGTCGCGCGATTATGCAGTGCTGGTCACATTGCCCATATAAGGCTTATGACGTGGTCAACATTCCACAAAGAATTATGGGTAATGTTTGTTTTGGAAGCGTGATGGCGGACTCAATCCTGCCATCTATTTTTTTGCTGCTGTCATAAACGTTGAAGGTGATGCTTTTATCTCTTAGATAAGCAGACTGTTCGGGCTGTACACCCAGAATTATATAATCATTAGGTTGACCGTGTCACATTGAACCTGGTAGAGACGGTTGACGTGAACCAACGTCACAGTCCCACGGGGCGCCGTGACCCGACGCGAAACAACGCGGTCACTCGACAGTCGACAAGCATTTGCTTTCCATTCTTATTTCCGATAGATAGAACTAAATGAGGTTCGAAACTAGTCAACATTAAAAGAAACATTATCGGCAAAAGCGCCAATACGATAGACATTGATAGGGACAAGCCATGTTGATCGAAAGAACCGAGATGAAAGGTTACCATTGACGCGTGATCACGAGGGGGCAGCGGGGAAGAGCGGATAAAACGTCATTCAATTGTTACGTCATGAAAAAACTATACCTTTATTGTCTGATAAAGTACTTTTTTTTCGATTGTTCTAACCGCTAGGCATCTTAGAATATATATTATATATAATATATTATAAGAGATTTTTCTTCAAAAAAGTCGCCAAAAAAACAAAGAAGTAATAATTAATTACTGATGATTGAGACTGCATTAAGATTTACAGTAAATAAGTGAAAAAAATGATAAATCATATAAAATATTTTGATTTGACTTATCTCACCTTCCTCCATCATATGTTCATAATTTGACAACAAAATAAGTAGGCCTTATGCCAAAATCGTAGTGGTAGGAATATATGAGAGTACCAGTACCATTGAAAGCACCCTGATAGTAGCTAAGACAAAACTTTACCAATTGGTTTATCAAATCTGATGAGTCTCAAGTAAGGCTGTACAGAGGAGGGCGACGACTCAAGGATGGACTTGGTGGTGACACTGAGTGACCGGTCAAGTTGGTGGTGTGTCCACAACAGTGGGTGAGGCTTGAGCAAGCCTTGATTCTTCAAGACTGAGTGAACTGATCTACTGTGTGAGGCTAAATTTGGCTCAACAAGATGTTTTCTAACACTTTTCATTGCAGCAGGGTGATATGGATTGTTTATATTTGGTAGAGACTTTGAGGCATGAAGTTTTCTCACTTGATCAAAACTTGTATATTCTAATTTTGGTTTGTTATGTGTTTTAGACATGTGCTTCCAGTCTTTAAGGTGGGTGTGAGTACTGTTTCCATAGTAACTGGCCCAGTTGTAGCAGGTGCCCTGGCCAGCAGAGGGGATAAAAGTTTGTGTGGTCAGCAGAGCCAGTCTATGATGACCGCCCAGCAGTCTACAGGTGGTAGGCAACAAAGACATGATTTCTGCAATACAAAAAAGGGAGGTTATCTTTGTAATTCGCCTTGTAAAAAATTTAGAAAGACATACTCTTGTCTAGATGCTATACCGATTGAAATCAATGTTTGATTTTTAAGACATAACAACAAGGTAGAGTTATGTAAAGACCTCTCCACATTTAAGACACATTATCGGCTTAAAATAATAAATAAGTCATAAATCTATGCCATGCTTTACAATAAATGATACTTTAAGAATCATTATGTTCACAAGAGAAGATAATCACTGCGATGCATGAAATCGCCAAAAACCAGACATGATCGAAAACTGGACAGTTTTGATATCATATGATGACGAACCTCTACACATTGACTTGTTTTCGCTGAAGATGTGAAATAAAGCTACAAGACCTACTAAACATGTTTTCTATTGCTTTCAATTGTTAAATCTCATTCACAGTTGTTAACGTTTGCTAAATAACACAAGAAGTTATTACCGTGTACAAACCGCCCGACCTTGACCTTTCGATTCACTTAAAACCGGAGTTACCTCCCTTAGACCGCTCTGCTGCCAAGAAGGTGATTCCAAGGTCATTTTGTAGTTGAAAAGCTAACTGATTCAGAGTATGTTTAATATTCAAGAAAAAGTATTTGAGCTGAAATAGTAGAGAGATTTAGTGCAGAAAATCTTATGTTAGAACTTATTAGAAACATTGATGTTAAAATTAAAAGTGAATTTAAAGTACGGCTATATTAAATAATCTGTATTCATAAATATTTCAAAGATGAAGTAACTTTGAAAACGAAAAATTTACTTGGATAAATACATATTATGTTTTCTAGGTTGTTGCTTCCGTTTTTAAAACGACATCAATTATCAAATATACCATGCAATCTGATATAAAGTCCTAATTAAATATCGTTAGGTTTTAAAAATTCGTTCCGACTATCAAAAAAAGGAAAGTGTTTTTAAAAATCAAAACGTTGATCGACAGTAACTGTTTTGGTCAATGCAAGTTGCTAGAAGAAACTTATTTTTCTTTAAGGAAAAACAAAACGATGACATTTCATAATCGTTATTAATTTTATAGAAAAATAACATCGAAATATGTCAAATCATTTAATCGATCCAAAATTCTCGAAAGCGAAACCCTGAACTGTAATGAAATATATGAAATGTGTTTTCCATTTAAAATCGTCCCTGTTCTTAAAGTTATCATCTTTGTCTTACTATCTGTTTCATATGTGTCCAGTTTGTGTAGGCTAAAGCGGGACATCGAGTGTAGCCTATCAAAGGTGTTGAATGATTATATACAGCCCTGGAGCAGGACTAACGTACGAAGCCAACAACTCTACGTGGATGTTGTTAACTTCACTGCTGCCTCCGATGTTACAACCACCTGTCCGTGTGTAAACAAAATGGCAAAGAGATAACACGTACAAGAGAACATTGAACAGACAGAATGTAAAAAGGTGAACGTTATCATGTAGAGGTTATTCCTTCAGAGGTCACAAGCACCTTGCTTCAACTACAAGTTGGTCTGACCTTGTTTGACAATGAGAGAAAATAATTGAATAGTCGCATGTCGGGAAGTTTTATTCTCAATCAAAAGGACATCACTATGAACCAGCGATGTTCTTGAGGGTGTCTGTAAGGACGTATACCCATATTGTCATTAAATATAACCAAAGTACATCTGAGGTTTAAGTTAACCATATATTCAATGCGTGTTACCGGTTTTCATGTAGTTATTTGAGACACCAGGTCGCCGTGGTTGTATTTTACAAAAAAATGGAATTATCCTTGTTTTCTCACATTTCCTAATGCAGTCGTAGGTTGCAGACTAAATGGTATATTGATAATGATAAAAACATAACTTGAGATACAAAAAGCATTGTGTGATTCACTATACATTGGTAAATGGGATTTTATATGGGGATGTTCAATATCTAACCATTCTAGATTCATTGACGAGAGGAGCCTGGCCAATCAATTATACAGTCTGAATTGGAGAAAATCTGATTACAAAGATCGATGTCTAAAGCTAGACGATTCCATTTGTTGGTCTATTTTATGCTGCCCTGTGACTTGAATTGGTTGGCAAAGCATAGGGTCAGAGGAAACTAGCAAGTTTTATAGAATTGCAGACCATAAAAAACTCATTCAAAGTTTCAGAACTCGTATGTTGTTACCTCACTGTTGATTCGCTCCTATATGAACTGTTTGAAGAAAACGTGCCGTTTGCAGCTGCAAAATCCTCCATAGATCAATATCTCGAGTTGGATTTATAACTTTCTCTTTTGAACTTTTCAAGCAAAAAGGTACTTGGGTGTAAATGCATGAGATAAAATTACCCTTATATAGAACTGTAAATTAAGCTAAACTTTAAACCAAATTTACTATTATCTGGTTTGCAGCTGTCCCTGCAGGCCTATTACGATATCAACAAGCGATTGTAAAATTCAAGTTGCCTTCCTTTGTTTATGTCATCTGTCTGCTACCGTTTTCGACAGGGGCATTGAAGGTGAATATAGGTAGAAGTTGGTTGAATCTATTACCTGACCTGGATAAGACGTTTGAATATCAATAGCAATGCCATGACTTAGCATTTGTTTGTGCTTTCTTATTACTTGTCATGCAAAATTCCTTATCTAGCAATAAAGAAAGATTACACATCAATATCCCTCTGAAATTGATATGTATTTGGTGATTTATTGCATGAAAATATGTTACCAACTTCGTCTTCAGAGTTTACCCTTCCTCTCTCAACCTAATCTCATTAAAATGAAATCTAAATGCTCCACTACAATCTGCGTAACGTAGTGCAGCAATCTTAGATTTTATTTTAATGAGATTGTCTCTCAACAAGCACTTTTACGCTCGTTGCATAGGGGTTAACTAAGACATCAAATAGAACAGGATGGATGGATCTTCTACAGGAGCCGTGCAGAACTAATCTTATTAAGAAGATCGATGGCATCAGCTAGACGTTTCTATTACTTGGTTTATTTTTGTCTCTCTTGATAATTGGCAGGCTTGTCAACAAGAAGAGAAATAAATATAATTCTTTCTCTTAAAAATTTAAATGATGTATGATTTTGGTTCGCGATAGAAAGTTCTTCATACAATTGATGAAAAAGGGTTAGGGTTAAAAAAGTATCCTCATGCGTGAAATTTCAAAAATGGATTATACATATGAGAATAATATATGCTTTTAAAGTTTTTAACCTAATAGAAATTTGTTAGCACTCGCGGCGAGGGAATATATAGTCCTTGACAGATACGATCTCACTCGTTTCTTAGACTTTCGATGAAATGTTCAGTTCACAAGGATTTTCTTTTCAGAATGATGATTTCTTCCTCGAATTGTTAAGTCCACGCTACCATATTATAAAACTGTCTCTGACAGAACAGTACTGACAAGAATTTCAACGTTATATTTAATACTTCGGCTCAAAACTAAAGCTACAAAATTTGTCTTCTTAAAATATTTCAGTTTGTTCAGCGCCAAATCCAACTACAGGCAACGTAATAATATATATTTTCATGGTTTACACGTTAGTTCTAAAAACGGCTGTTTTTCTCTCCTTAGATCGTCAGTGGAACCAAAATACAGGGGATCATATTTCAAAACTCACCGGTTCAACTATGAAAGCATGTTTAGTTGTTATTGCATCTATAAACAACCACTTAGCTCACTATCAAGTGCAAGTATATCAGGTGTCTTCATGATTACAGATATCTTCCACCACATGGCGAGGATATATCAAAGTTTATCTCTCGTTTGTGTGTTTTGGCATCAATGTGACGTCAGAGATGCTTTGCATTATTATCGGTTTCCAAGCAAGTTGATTGGTGATACTGTGGCATGTGTATGTTATGTGAGTTTGTGGTCTGAAACTTGTAATAATTCTTCTCCCATGCTAAGGTGACCTTGCTTAAAGGAAAACAAAAACAACTTAAAGAAGGTTAAGATACACAATTCTTCAAAGAATCAAAGCCAACCTTACCACCATCTTAAAAGTCCGCCATAGGTGAACCCCTAAATGTACAATATAAATTAAAGGTATTTCTAGATTCATTGCTATCTTACAATTGATGTTAAGAAATAGTGCATAAGACGCATGTATATAGTTTGATATATATTGTACTGTTATTTTGCTCTTGTACCACCGTTTGTGGTTTTTTGAGTGAATAATGATTAATTTATTGTGAACGAGAGTGGTTTCCTTAAGAATGCATCTGATAATTGTTTGATGAGAGCTGGGGTGTTATCCGCTTAGGGCGCTATCTCGTTTTTTGTTGTTTTTTGTTGTTTTTCATTTCGTGAAAAAACTACTTATGTACTTTTACTCATTGGCCAACTTAACAAAGAAAGATTGTATGCATTGATTTATCCAAAAATTTACAAATATTTCCTTCTTAGTCTGATCACCCAGTCCATGACACACTCTCCACACTGAGATCATATCACAATGTTTTAATGTTTCTAATTAATATGTACTCTTTGTTAAATTGTCAAATTGAAAGAAGTAACCAAACCGTTTAGATATGATTGATTTATTGGTTTGTAATCAAGTATAACTGACGTATGTTTAAACAGGAATAATCTCTTAGAATTTCGTTTCCACATAATATACCTGAATATAACTACACCTAAGAACTTAAATAGCACATTCAATCTAGTAAACATAGCATTAGTGTTATTATCATGTATTTGGGGTAATCTATAAAGAAAGCATGCTTTATATCTCTATAGCTGTTCTCCTTTCCTACATCTTTTTTCTTTAAAAAAGACACAAAACACTTCAAATTTAATAAGAAACTTTACGTTGCATCACTGCCTACCGTTGTTTCATCGTTTTACAACTAGATAGCAGCTTTTACGTTTTTTGATAACTCAGTCCAGATTACTCTCAGTGACAAACACCTTACAACTAAACCACAGCACCATGTGCCAAGACACATTTTGCTTTGTATGTATTTGTACAGAACAGTCAATTGAAGTTTGGCAAGACAGTATTTTGAGTTCGCGTTTAGTGTACAAACTATCATTATCTAACTAAGAATAGAGAGCTAAACATCATCATCCAAATTACTAGCACACGTTTAACAAACTTGCAAGTGGTCTGCACCTTACTGACCCTTTGAACGTCTATCATCCTGCTACATCAGCGTATTTGTCTCCGCCTAGCTCCATCCTATACCCTGAGCTAGGCGGAGACAAATACGCTGATGTAGCAGGATGAACGTCTATCTCTAGCTCTAGTCGCTCCTACTGCTCTGAAAAGGATGATTTATAGAAGTTAATCTTACAAACCTTATAGGTACTTTACGAAGAAATATCGTTATGTGATTAGGGTTTTTATTTCCTCCTATGTTCCTCTTTTTGACATAAAAGACAAAGTAAGATTTGTCTGTTTCAAATTCGGGACCAAAACATCAAAACCAAAAATACTCGGGGATACCTCATTATTAAAGCTGAAGGACGTGTCTGATAAACGATACATACTCGACACTGTTATTTACCTAGTTTCTGTACAATACTTGCAATTAAAGACAACATTCTTATGATACTATGTTTGGACTAGGACATGATATTTGACTTTGCAGAAATAAGCATTCGAAAGGTTCATTTGATAATGTTAATAATGTTAACGCTTAAATTATTGTAAGTGATCAAATTGACATTTTCAAAGCTCTTGATATCGGCCTCGTCTAGACATAAAGTAATAGCTTAAGTGAAATTACAGACATTATTCATTATATATTGCATATTCATTCGTCGTCAGTCTCTCATCAAAATTAGATTGTGCGAGGGAAGAATTGGTTGACGTCATAACTATAAATTATTTTTTCAGCTGATTCAGATGTAATACAGTCGTTGTTTTGGTAAATGGGTGAAGTCATGTTTAATATTTACAGCTTCAAATATGCCCTTCTATGAAGAATGCCATATGATGATGTACAAAAGACATTTAAGCCCAATGCCTCGGTTTTGATATTTTGAAAATTGCCATCAAATTAGACCTTTCACAGATGGACGTAGAACCAAAGTTGCGACTATGATGTAGTCATCTACAGATCTTGATTTTTTCCCCTTGTAAAATGATTTAACACTTTTAAAATTACTTTTCTTTATAACTGCTAACTTTCTTCAACTAATTCTCTGTAAACATGATGAATTAGAGTTATCAACTTAATACTAGTAATAAACAGAAATTACATGATGTACTGAGGAGAATTTACATGATGTACTGAGGAGAATTTACATGATGTAATAATGAGAATTTACATGATGTACTGAGGAGAATTTACATGATGTACTGAGGAGAATTTACATGATGTACTGAGGAGAATTTACATGGTGTAATAAGGAGAATTTACGTAATGTAATAAACAGATTTTACATAATGTAATAAACAGAATTGACATAATGTAATAAACAGAATTGACATAATGTAATAAACAGAATTTACATATAAACATAAACTATAAAAAGTTACAATTTACAAAGAATAGGGATTTCTTACGACCGAAAATAACCCTTAATGAAATTGCCTGAGGTAGCTAACATTTGAGAAAGTAAGCTTTTCAAGGTGCGGAAATTGGTTCACATATCTTCAAAGCGAGGAAATAGGTTCACATATGTTTAAGGCGAGGAAATTGGTTCATATATTTTCAAAGTCAGGAAATTGGTTCACGCATAATCTTACCTAACAGGGACAATGAACTGTACACCTTGTAACCTTTCAGTCAATGTTGCAAGAACATGACTGACATCAGTGTCACACGAATTCCCTTGGAATAAACATTATCATCTGCTGTTTTAATGTTCCTATATAAACCTTACCGTATACTTTGGTTTATATAAGGATAATATGCGTGTTTCTTTTATATCATGGGTAAGTACTAATTCAAAGTCTTCGATATGAAAGGTATATGTGCCATAGATGATGAAATTGGGGAATGAAAGGTGAATTTCATGCGTTGACTGTTTGTGATAAATATTTAGCTATATAATACACGGTGTTCTAGGGATGATGAACTTGGGGAATGAAAGGTGAAGTTCATGCGGTGCCTTTTTGTGATAAATATTTAGCTATATATTACACCGTGTTCTATATATGGTGAACTTGGGGACAATGGTTTCGAAATGTAATTATCTCTCGTTCACATGTGATAACCAGCGCTAGCTTCAGCTGTGTTTATTTCAAGACATTGAAATTGGGGGTGAAGTCATACTCCCAAATCACAAATCAAATGGAATGATACTTGTACACCTGATCTTCCTTGGAAGTCAATACACCTGAAACAACCGGGGATACAAAATGAAAATTGTTTCAGTAGATTTTGCCCCACAAACTAATTCTAACCAATTTATTTTTTTTATAAAATTAACATTTGTCTAAAAGATAAAAGTAACTTTTGTAAGGCTTATTCTGGGAGAGCCAGGAAATTAAATCATTTTGGATATCTTTCTTTTTATGGACCAATGAACATTGTTCACATTTTCACACCATGACTCTTAGTTTAAAATTGGTGTTGTTTGTCGTGAAAGAGAATGTTGTTACAGATAAAATCTGTATACATATCGATATATATAAACGCTACCCCATTGAGAGTCATGTTTATTACAGCAAGTCAAATCATAATTCTATACAAAGCGGTTTACGTAGCATTCACTCTTTAATGTGAAGTCGGGTTGAACTTGATATACATGACTTCAACAGCTTTTTACAATATTGGTTTATTTCTCGTAACGATTTCACAAGTTTAGGATAATTTACTCTTTTATATTATCTATTCACCCACATCCTATCTTCATGATGTTTTTAAAGCTTGCTTAAGCATAAGGTTATTGAATGAAGTATGAAATGAAGGAGTGATTCAAGGTAGAGATATCTTGACGAATCTCTAGTTATGTAGTTAAGTTAGGATGCTATGTCAATTTGTCATTACCTCATGCAATCAATCAGAGATCATAAGTGATTGCTTAACAATGAACAATGTTTTTTATTTTCATCTAGTGTTTTCAGGGAGGAGCAAAATAATTTGAGATCGGCATTTAGGAGAGGTAAACATGACTTTTATGATTTCCAGGCATCGCAAAGTGCAATTCATTCGTCAATAAAAGATCCTCAAGCTTATCAATAGCACGATGCTGCTATTTCGGTAACCCTCGATTTCGTCTGAAGACCGAACGAAAATGTTGAGTGTTGACATTGAACAGATAGCACTATGAGTCTTTTCAATCTACAGGTTCGATTCACTCTGGCTGCCTCTACAAGGTAACAAGAAGACTCTCAGTATCACTCTCAACACACATCAGTTTGTTCCAGTCCTCAAGGACTGGTCCTCAATAAGCAGCTGATGTTTAATCACCGCCAAACGTTCTCTATCATTTCCTCAATTACAGATGAATAGTCAGAAGAAACTATTTCATTAACAAATATTTTAAGGGCAGAATTGACAACACTTATAGATCATATGGCCCTCAGTTGATAAACATGTATGATGTTGATGACCAACATCAATGGTTTAGATCTCTGACGTTTATGATGCTGCTTGTCTTGATGAGCAACATAGAAGGTGTATGAGAAAGAGAACATACCCCTACCAATCGATAGTTCCATGCAAGTACATTCTTTAAAGTACATTATTAATAGTTAGTCTGATATAACAAGGATACATGTCAGAGACAACATTCATTTACTTATTATTAAATTTGCTTAGCATTGAGCTTCTCAGTAGCCTTATTATGATGCAGTTGAAACCTGACTGCAGTCGAGACTTAAATTTCTTGATGTTGAATCGTTTATTGTTTGGGCATCTAAAGGATCTCGGTTTGGGAACATTAAAAGACTATTGATGATTATCTTCAATGTTCATAATTTAAAAAATTCCTTTCATAATTAACCTCAAAACAACTAAAATACATTTTACAAAATGAGGATTATGACAAACACCTTCATGAAAATAATCTTCACCGCTTTACCAACGGATACCATCGACTACAGGTTCCGTCCTCGTCCTCAGATTGTACGAAATGTGGGAAGAACAGATGGAATTGCTCGCACTTAAAACATGTGCTCTATAAAATTGTACAATGGTTGTTTATGACTTAAAACGTTATTCTCACATAGTTAGTAAGTCTGTTTCAAGTAAAGAAAGGACAAAATATAAAATCCAAATAAGCTTTGTATTACACTTTATGGACAAATTCTAAAAGTATATGCAAGGTTCATATTCCCTCATGTAAACGAGAGTTTAGTACATTCAATTGCACATTGGTAAGCACAATCACATTGTGAGTGTATGGGAAAAAATCCTTCCTACATTGGAGTGTAAATAATGAAAAATACTGGGAGGAAAAATGAAATGCCAAAAGAATTCAGATATTGCCATTTATACAACAGGTTTTATAAGATGAATGTCCATGACAACAAAATAATATATACTCAATTTTGAATGTAAGAATAACACATATCCAAATTTCCTTATTCAAAATGAAAATGAAATCGTTAATACTTGTGTGCAAAGTATCCAAACTATTCAAAGATATTATGTATATACGACGTTTACTACTTAAATTCCTTGCATATTTTCTTAAGTCTGTGTAAAAAAAATTCTGATGTTCCATTTAATAGCACCAAACTTTTTAATTTGATCACATTATATCTCTTATAGCTTGTAATGGGACTGTGGATTTTATACTGAATTAAGTGCTATAATCTATAAATGAAAAAATAAAACATACATGCGACCTTAAGAGGTGAGGTGAGGTGAGTTGGTTTTTAACGCCGCTTTCAAGAGTATTTCACTTATATCGCGGCTGCTAGTATTATCGCAGGGAGAAAGCCCGCGACACTATTGTGGCTATGCATTGCGGTGAAATCTAGCGAACTAGAAAGGTGAATTTCATGCGCTGACTGTTTGTGATAAATATTTATCTATATAATACACCGTGTTCTATGGATGATGAACTAGGGGAATGAAAGGTGAATTTCACATGGTGCCTGTTTGTGATAAATATTTAGCTATATAATACACCGTGTTCTATGGATGATGAACTAGGGGAATGAAAGGTGAATTTCACACGGTGCCTGTTTGTGATAAATATTTAGCTATATATTACACCGTGTTCTATATATGATGGACTCGGGGACAATGGTTTCGAAATGTAATTATCTCTCGTTCATATGTGATAACCAGCCTCAGCTGTGTTTATTTCAGGACATTGAAACTGGGGGTGGAGTCATACTGCCAAATCACAAATCAAATGCAATGATACTTGTACACCTGATCTTCCTTGGAAGTCAATACACTTGAAACAACCGGGGATACAAAAGAAAATGGTTTCAGTAGATTTTGCCCCACAAACTAATTCTAACCATTTTTTTTCTTTATAAAATTAACATTTGTATAAGAGATTAAGGTAACTTTTCTAAAGCTTATTCTGGGAGAGCCAGGAAGTTGAATCATTTTGGATATCTTTCTTGTCATGGACCAATGAACATTGTTCACATATTGACACCATGACTCTTAGTTTAGAATTGGTGTTGTTTGTCCTGTAAGAGAATGTTGTTTCAGATAAAATATTTTTACATACATATATATATATATATATATATATATATATATATATATATATATATATATAAATAAACGCTACCCATAGAGAGTCATGTTTATTTCAGCAAGTCAAATCATAATTCTATACAAAGCGGTTTACGTAGCATTCACTCTTTAATGTGAAGTCGGGTTGAACTTGATATACATGACTTCAACAGCTTTTTACAATATTGGTTTATTTCTCGTAACGATTTCACAAGTTTAGGATAATCTACTCTTTTATATTACCTATTCATCCACATCCTATCTTCATGATGTTTTTTAAGCTTGTTTAAGCATAATCCTGAAGTTCACAGCTGGGTGAGGAAGACAGCAGCACTCCCCCTTCTTCCAGTTGCGATGGTCCAGGATGCCTGGATCGCGATCATGGACGATGCCCCTGCCATTGGACAGAAGGACGCTTTCCCCGACTACGTCACCAGCACCTGGGTTGATGACCATGCCAAGATCAAGGCCGGACTCTGGAACCACCACGAGACCAGAGGACCTCGAACAAACAACCATCTGGAGGGTTGGCACTCGCACTTGAACAAGACTGTACAGAAGAAGGCAGAACGAAACAAGTTGGTTCAGATGGCCCATGGAGCCCCCCCCCCCCCCCCCCCCCCACCTCGCGAGAGAGCATACACAGAGATAGATCAAAAACTCACACGACTGAAGGACCAACTGGCAACTGGAGTGAAGAACCCCATTGAGTACCTGGCAGCTGCTGGACACTTGATTAAGTTAGCTTAAGTGACTATGTACATCTGTGGGATCAATGTATGCAATGTCAAACCATTATGTAGATGACTTCTAATGTTATAAAGAGTCATATATATAGTATATGTATGTATAATGTACATAATAATGTTAATTATTTATTAAATGATGATTTGACGTCATTTGATTTTATACGTCAAAATAAAATGTGAATGTGAGCTAAACTTTATGAAGATATGAAAATCAAATGAATATATATGATTTACTCTAAAATATGTGTTTTGTTATCCTTATCATCGCTGTAGGCATTAGTCACCAAGTAAGGAGGGTCCAAGTGGGAGAGTCCACTGTAATGAAAGGGTGAAGGCTGTTAGTTTTAAAACCACTGGTGCATAAAGTTGTTTATTTAACACTGTAGGCATTTGTCACTGTAGGCATTAGTAGACTCCGCCGCTACGGTTGTAGCAGGATGAACGTCTCTCTGTAGTCTCTCCTACTGCTCTGAAAAGGATGATTTATAGAAGTTAATCTTACAAACCTTATAGGCACTTTACGAAGAAATATCGATATGTGATAGGGTTTTTTATTATCTATATATGATGGACTCGGGGACAATGGTTTCGAAATGTAATTATCTCTCGTTCATATGTGATAACCAGCCTCAGTTGTGTTTATTTCAGGACATTGAAACTGGGGGTGGAGTCATACTCCCAAATCACAAAATACAAAAGAAAATGGTTTCAGTAGATTTTGCCCCACAAACTAATTCTAACCATTTTTTTTCTTTATAAAATTAACATTTGTATAAAAGATTAAGGTAACTTTTCTAAAGCTTATTCTGGGAGAGCCAGGAAGTTGAATCATTTTGGATATCTTTCTTGTCATGGACCAATGAACATTGTTCACATATTGACACCATGACTCTTAGTTTAGAATTGGTGTTGTTTGTCCTGTAAGAGAATGTTGTTTCAGATAAAATCTTTTTACATATATATATATATATATATATATATATATATATATATATAAATAAACGCTACCCATAGAGAGTCATGTTTATTTCAGCAAGTCAAATCATAATTCTATACAAAGCGGCTTACGTAGCATCCACTCTTTAATGTGAAGTCGGGTTTAACTTGATACACATGACTTCAACAGCTTTTCACAATATTGGTTTATTTCTCGTAACGATTTCACAAGTTTAGGATAATTTACTCTTTTATATTATCTATTCACCCACATCTTATCTTCATGATGTTTGCTTAAGCATAAGGTTATTGAATGAAGTATGAAATGAAGGAGTGATTCAAGGTAGAGATATCTTGACGAATCTCTAGTTATGTAGTTAGGTTAGGATGCTAAGTCAATTTGTCATTACCTCATGCAATCAATCAGAGATCATAAGTGATTGCTTAACAATGAACAATGTTTTTTATTTTCATCTAGTGTTTTCAGGGAGGAGCAAAATAATTTGAGATCGGAATTTAGGAGAGGTAAACATGACTTTTATGATTTCCAGGCATCGCAAAGTGCAATTCATTCGTCAATAAAAGATCCTCAAGCTTATCAATAGCACGATGCTGCTATTTCGGTAACCCTCGATTTCGTCTGAAGACCGAACGAAAATGTTGAGTGTTGACATTGAACAGATAGCACTATGAGTCTTTTCAATCTACAGGTTCGATTCACTCTGGCTGCCTCTACAAGGTAACAAGAAGACTCTCAGTATCACTCTCAACACACATCAGTTTGTTCCAATCCTCAAGGAATGGTCCTTAATAACCAGCTGATGTTTAATCACCGCCAAACGTTCTCTATCATTTCCTCAATTACAGATGAATAGTCAGAAGAAACTATTTCATTAACAAATATTTTAAGGGCAGAATTGACAACACTTATAGATCATATGGCCCTCAGTTGATAAACATGTATGATGTTGATGACCAACATCAATGGTTTAGATCTCTGACGTTTATGATGCTGCTTGTCTTGATGAGCAACATAGAAGGTGTATGAGAAAGAGAACATACCCCTACCAATCGATAGTTCCATGCAAGTACATTCTTTAAAGTACATTATTAATAGTTAGTCTGATATAACAAGGATACATGTCAGAGACAACATTCATTTACTTATTATTAAATTTGCTTAGCATTGAGCTTCTCAGTAGCCTTATTATGATGCAGTTGAAACCTGACTGCAGTCGAGACTAAAATTTCTTGATGTTAAATCGTTTATTGTTTGGGCATCTAAAGGTTCTCGGTTTGGGAACATTAAAAGACTATTGATGATTATCTTCAATGTTCATAATTTAAAAAATTCCTTTCATAATTAACCTCAAAACAACTAAAATACATTTTACAAAATGAGGATTATGACAAACACCTTCATGAAAATAATCGACTACAGGTTCCGTCCTCGTCCTCAGATTGTACGAAATGTGGGAAGAACAGATGGAATTGCTCGCACTTAAAACATGTGCTCTATAAAATTGTACAATGGTTGTTTTTGACTTAAAACGTTATTCTCACATAGTTAGTAAGTCTGTTTCAAGTAAAGAAAGGAGAAACTATGAAATCCAAATAAGCTTTGTATAACACTTTATGGACAAATTCTAAAAGTATATGCAAGGTTCATATTCCCTCATGTAAACGAGAGTTTAGTACATTCAATTGCACATTGGTAAGCACAATCACATTGTGAGTGTATGGGAAAAAATCCTTCCTACATTGGAGTGTAAATAATGAAAAATACTGGGAGGAAAAATGAAATGCCAAAAGAATTCAGATATTGCCATTTATACAACAGGTTTTATAAGATGAATGTCCATGATAGCAAAATAATATATACTCAATTTTGAATGTAAGAATAACACATATCCAAATTTCCTTATTCAAAATGAAAATGAAATCGTTTATACTTGTGTGCAAAGTATCCAAACTATTCATGTATATACGACGTTAACTACTAAAATTACTTGCATATTTTCTTAAGTCTGTGTAAAAAAAATTCTGATGTTCCATTTAATAGCACCAAACTTTTTAATTTGATCACATTATATCTCTTATAGCTTGTAATGGGACTGTGGATTTTATACTGAATTAAGTGCTATAATCTATAAATGAAAAAATAAAACATACATGCGACCTTCTGAAAACCTCATATATAATAAATACGCCAAAATAAATAAATGTATGGAAACATATGACTGATAAATCGAACATACTTGTTAACACACCACATGGTATTCATAGACAAAACCGGAATACATGCACATGTACGCCCTGGTGATGCAACACACGTGCAGTACAGACTAGCTGTATGTAGGTCAGTAGGTCGGAGCGCCGAGATCTGATAGACACGTGCTCTTTGCCCCATATGTTACATTGAAATTAATTCTGTTCATTTTGATAATTTAGTCGTATACATAAATTGAACAACGGTTGTTTAAATGTAATCATTTCATATGTTTCATAAGAATCATTACAATTTATATCAACTTTCTTTTACCGATCAGTTTATATAGCATTAAGAGGTGAGGTGAGGTGAGTTGGTGTTTAACGCCGCTTTCAAGAGTATTTCACTTATATCGCGGCTGCTAGTATTATTGCAGGGAGAAAGCCCGCGTTACTATTGTGGCTATGCATTGCGGTGAAACCTGCGACCATCGGCTGGAACTAGCGAACCATGGGTGGTACTGCGCTGAATTTCAGTGTAGCATTGCACCCAAACCTGACTGCTTGTAGAACAGTTCTCTACTGCAGACAAAATTGCCGAGCCCCCGGCGGGATTCGAACCACGGACCTGATCCGAAGCCGAACGCGCTTTCCACCCCCTATAGCATTAAGAGACATTATTTTTGCTCTTACTAATAAATACAGAAAATAATCTATAATAATAAGGTCAGGTCTTATGTGCAATACAAATTGAATTGAAATCAAAGCAAGATTTTTTTACCAAAAAGTACTCTCTCAAATCTCCAATGAGGAGAAACAAGTGAAGGATCCTCGTAGCAGGTCCCTCTGTGAATGATCAATCAATCAATCTTTATTCAGTACTGAAGAGGCCACAGGCCTGTAGTACATTACATGTATAATGAGTATAAAGTCACTTATCAGTTATTTTCTAATACAATCTTTCTTCTTAACGCCATTGCAAAATATATGTACATCGCCAAATTCTGTAATAATAATGTGTTATTAGCTGTTAACAATGAAATTAAATTTCGTTCACTAGGATTTCTATAATAATACGGTTTGAGATACTTGTTTCGTAGATCCGAATAGACAGGGCATATAAGTAGGAAATGTAATTAATTTTCTATATTATTTCTGTTACAAAGTTGACATATTCTATTTTCTCTTGGCACACCTGAATATCTACCAGTTTCAATGTATAATTCATGGGATGGGCAACGAAATCGGGTTAGGGCTACTCGAAATCTTTTTACATTAACTTTTGATAAGTAGTTTTCAAAACATATATATCAGATTTCCAATGATTGTAAAATAAACATTTAGTTGACAGATGCAATGATTCGGACCATGATTGTAAATACATATCTTTCATTCTTTGGGTAAATGATGAAATAAATTGGGTAGGGAATTGAATATTATCATCGTTCCATACATAACCATATCCCGTTTTGTTCAGCAATTCTTTTATGTCCGTCATCCAATTTCGTTTCCCATTTTCGTCGTACAGTTTCATCATTTCATAACACATTTTTTGGAATCTATGACATGGCATTTTCTGTAATGTTAACCAGTATTTTATGGCTCTAATAGAGGAATATATATATAAGGGATATCTACCTAATTCTCCATAAATCATTGTACTACAAGTACTCTGAATGATGAGGTTTACAAACTGATTCTGACACCATCCACAGAATAATTCCAAGTGGTATCCCAACAACTGCTTGATGATGAAGGAGTCTGAATGCTATCGATCCGTTGTTTCCCATGTCGCTTTCATTAAAAGGAGTTTCTTCGCGTGAATGAATTTTTTTTTACCAAAATATCGAAAACTTGTGTAAGGAAAAGCTAACATAACTTCGAAGATCTGGATGCAGTAACGGAATGACATGTTTGTTTGAGTTTATAGGACATCCGTTTCATACAATGACGCCTCTTGATCGATTTATTCTTTTAAGTACACTATATCAAAATCTTTGAAACTAATGAAGTTCTTATCAATATTCATTGGAATAGCTTAGAGGGGACGTTCTGCTTGTGTCATTACCAGGAAGAATTTAGATGGTCTGTCTTAATTTAAACGGGGATACCTTCCGGAAAGAAGTATCTTTTACGAACCCCGTATCACTTGTACACTGGTGGAGGCAGACACTATTCTTATTTGTGGCATTTCCTTGTAAACCTGTCTGGTGTATGGACACGTTTCAATAACTTTAATTTTCAATCACACAATGCGACAGAAATCGATAAACGTATGGGAAGTGACATCAAAAACCTGTTCCTCAAATTGCGACATTGTCTGCAACACTCTACCTCAGTCATGGGCCATGACTCACATATTCAGTTACAGTTATAAAACACAGATATTTTTCTATCATAGTAACAATTTCTCACAATGCAGTTTACATCTATTCCCAAAGGTTGATTGGTTAATCCTCGGGCACCCACGGCTTAATGATCTGATACGCTTTATAATTCACCCCTGGGAAGCTTCATCAGGAAATTTTGTATTTCAATAACCCGCCCTTGAATCTGTTTTTGAAATGATAACGCAATAAAACAGCCAGATATGAGCAGATGAAAATGGAGTTGGTAAACAGTCCTTCTCAGCGCATGCTCAGGAGCTGGAATTCTTGCCACCTGATTAGTTGTCAGCACCAGTGTACGCGTCAGCTAAGAGCTCGAATTGCAAGCAAACTTCTTTCAACGCAAGACCAACGAATACATCTATTGAGAGGTCCAGGTCCAATCGACGTAGCAGTATCATTGGGTTACACAAATAAAAAGCCGGTAATTTCAGTACATATTTTCCTCATGAAGTTTCCCAGGGCTGAGTTCCAGAGGCTCAGACCTTGTGAAGAGGAAATCCCTAGACAGAACGAGTTCGAATCTCGATAAAGTCAATATTTAAAAACTTTGATTCCTCGGAACACAGTCGATTTTAATCACTGCGTCTTTATCTTCTTCATTATATCAGACAAAATATTATTTTTCTACAACTCCTTACAGAGTTTCAAAGGTATATAAACCATTTTTGAAAGGCAGAACATATAATTTTCATCTCAGGTGGGTTTAGTATGTGCTAACTCTGAGAGCTTAAACTTCATGCTGTGAAAGTATCCCATTTTTACTTTAGTTAAGCTTTTACCAACGTTAAGTCGGGATAAAACTTTAAAACTTTTCTGATTAAATGTGTGTAGTTATTACTCGGCTAATATAAACATAGCAAAAATCCTGTGGGAAATATGTAATACATAGCAAAAACACCTTTGGGAAATTACCATAAAATGTTGTCTTGCAACAAAAGCATTCCATTGATCGGATATCTACAAACCTACAGAAGTTGAAGTGTAATTAAAGTTTTATCGTACTCACTGCTGCATAATGTTGCCAACTTCAACTAGAGGAAACGTCTACAGATCGCTTAAGCGTTCTCTGTGAGAATTACAAAGTAAATATCTAACATTTGATGTGCATGAAAAGATTGAAAATGGATTGTTGAAAAAAATGATAAGAAAATTTATACTCGATGATGGAAGGTGCCGTGGCAACAATGTTTAATGCATGTTTTACTTACCAATGGTAACGTTATATTACCCCTACTGCTGCATTTGAAACAAACTGATTGTGTTGACCTGAGAGCTTGTCATTATACGTCTTCTTTAAGTATGTCCTTGATCCTTATTTCTACACTGACAAATACGAAATACTTCAAGAGAGCTGTGGGAGCACCTGTCATTACTCTTTGTATCTATTTTTGGGGCAGAATTATAAACATTTGTAACTTAGATATTGTATCTTTAATATTTGCAAAAAAAATATAAGTTACAAAAGACAAAAAAAAAAGAAATACCAGACATCAATTTTCTATTACATTATCATCTCATTAATTGGAAAAAAGTAAACTGAACTCTAAATGTTTTTATTTTTGTTTGTTTTAACGATTAAATAAGCAAAATTGGACATTTCTCCATTTTATTAAACAAACCCGTAAAAAATCATCATTTCTCGGAAAAGGAAGGTCCGTGACATGACTTTTTTATTTTTGAATATTGAAGAATACATATTCAGCTATCACCATGCAAATTTACAGTTTTCATTTATTTTGTTTATTGGTACGAACCTCTTTAAAGAGACGTAATATCACACCAACAACAACAATAACCGAGTTTTATATTTCCTTAAGGAGAGACCGTTTTGTTGGTATTTGGGGTAATACAACATACGAAATACATACTGCGAAACATAAATCTATTTGTTTAAATACCTGAGGAGGATCGGAATGCTGTGAAAACATTTCAACACCGATTTTTAGCTTCAAGGACACACATATTGTATTCTTATTGACAGACCACAACTATATTCACCAGCTGTCTGCGCGTAGGAATACATAGACTGGAAGTCGGTCAGAGAAAGTATTACTGAGTGCGCAATTGTATTGTAAACAAACCGAGTAAGCCATGTCCTAGATATTGGCGGATATATTATACGGAAACTCTTGAGAGGTGTATAGGTCAAGGTTGATAATGGTTATATTTTACTCGTTATTTATTACAAAAACTGTTTTAAATTTATTTGATATATTATATTCTGTTTTTAAAGCATTTTGAACCTTGGTCATTTGTACATTCAATGTTCATTTTCACCAAAATCGAAAAGTGTACATATTTCTCTCTGTGAGTAAATTACCATTGTGTAACATGAGTTCCCTACAACAAAATTATACAGTTCGAAGATAAGAAGCGTATTTCACGGAATAAAGATGCAACACATATCACATATCACATATCACCCTTGTTCGTGGTATATTTATCAGGATATCATAATGGTTACTGCCTAACTGTTGTAGCGGCATATGATTCTGCTAACACTGATTTCATCTTCCAGCTGTCATAACTAATCTGACAGGTTCCCAGATCTATTCATGGAAAATGATTACCTTGCATCATTTGCATGTGTAACTTCATTTTGGTAACAAATACCTATATAGCAATACAAAACAGTTTAACAAGATTAAATGACTAGACGTATTTCGGGACTTAATCGTATTTCATACAAATGAATGTACCAGAAGTATCAATAATTATATTAGCACGGACTTTTAATCTCATTTAAAATCTTTACTCAGTAATTGGAAATTCAAGCACATCGGCACCAATATATTGTACGGCGACACTGGTAATTAGGAGTGCGTGTTTTTATACATTCCAAGCATGCTATAAGATATCAAATAGAAATATGCATTCAGCCATTCGGCACTGACGTAAATGCTCTTACTAATGAAAAGTAAACTCTTAAATCACAAATATAAAGAGCGTTTGTAACGAAACAGAATGTAAGTGTGATGATTGTTCAGAATTGGTGATTATATAAATTTCAAAAACTGCTATTCATGATCTCTGTACTGATATTCAAAACCAGTCTGATACTATCACAGTTCCCACGTCTCTGTTCTGATGTAAGCATAATCATCATCAAGAGTGTGATTTTTAATATATCAAGATATATTTTGTGGGGGGACAAAAGTTAGAGGGGGTAGTTGTTTTTTTTCGTAAGAATTAGTTTAATTCAAACTTGAAATTCAATTATCGATATTTCATCTTTTCAAACCACTTTCAAAATAATATTTGTGAAAACATCGCGTTATGGTGGTTCATCATTGCGCAAAGCTACATTAATAAAGTAGTTCTGACGGTTACTTGACCTTGTTTTATTTAATCAGAAGGCTGCATTTTGTGTAAACACCAGAATACTGCGTTTATACTTTGTATACTTTGTATACTGTCGTTTAGGGTTTTAAGAGTGTTTACCGGTTACATGGCCTTGTTAATCCTATCAGAAAGGACATATCCCTTAAGTTTCAAAGGCTTGATTTGTGTTAGTATATTCACCAAAACGCTGTCTATGCAAGTTCATAAAAGTAAAACGATGCCGTTACTATTTGATGGTCAGCTTCAAGATTTTAATTCTTTGATAGTCTGCAATGCTTAACAGAGACATTTAAAACATCACAGGACTTTTAAGGCATAAGTGAGCCGTTTGTCGTTAATTGGTAATCAATTTCTTGAAATGAATACTTTTTGCATTTAGGATGATAGTTTTCTGATCTCTACAAGATACATACTTTATGTTTCAGTAATTTTTAAAGAAAATAAATTTTAAAATTGGGCAAATGTTATACATGAAATATATGTGGAAAGAAAAGGATTGGAAACAAATGTCAGGTTTAGGGAACTCGGGAAAAAGAAAAGGTATCGAAACAAGTTTTTTAGCCTGACAGATAAATGTGATAACACACTATATTCAAATTGTTTTCTGGTCCAAAGATTTCCAAAATATCCAATCACAGACGTGTCATCTCTGAACTAAAATCTACCATGAAACCTTAACCGCAGGATGTTAAAAAAAAACAGCCTCTAACGTAATTGCAGATATCAGCTTACAATTAAAATATATGTTCATAACTACTGTTAACAAATAACAAGTATTGAACGTGACAAAACAAAAACAGTTGAAACATTGTTGAAACTAGATTACGAGGTTTTAAATGCTTAGATGCAAAAGTCTCCTTTAGAAACTTGTTCCGTTTCATTTCACTTTGAAACCCATCCACAAATGGTTCAGTCCCGAGGGAAGAAGCTATTTCCATTTCAGGAATTATGTAACATGCATCAATGCATCCGGTTTCGATCATTCCTAACGGTTCAGACAGCAATTTTTGTAGGAAAGGAAATTGTCATAAATATTAGGTACCTAACAGAGTTTATAGAAGTAAACAAAGCGTGACAAAAACCTTTCCATTTAATAACATGTAAATATCGTTATTGAAACTCGGTAAACGATAGAATTATTCTTTAGGAAAATTAAATGTTTACAAAATGGTTAACTGAACTTTTGTCTACAGATGTAACCACTTCAGTGATCGGCTGATGCCCAAAAGTCACTTTCAGTTTCTTTGATAATATGCAATAGTTTTAAAATATCTTGCTTTAGTGTATTCTGGTTAACCTCGAAAACAATGATACAGAAAGTCTTCATTCCGATTCGGCTGTCAGTAATTGCTCGTGAAAATCGAGTTCGTTTTACCAAAGCCATATATTTCATATGTCTACATTGAATATTATTTTTGGCATAATATAAATAATTTCAAATAGTCCTATACAGGAACTGCTATAAGTTGAATGATGTCACTATAGAAATATTTGTCAGAAAAAAATATCGATAGTGAATTTACCCTTTTAAGATTAAACTGGCCATACATTGCATACACAAAGATCTGATTGCTGTTACCGAAGATATCCGTAATGGCTATGACCCGTCTGTTGAAGGAAGATGCAGGGCTTTTACATGATAGCAAAAATAGGTTTGGCTTTGTAATTGTTTTTATTTTAAATGGCATGTAATACAACTTAACAGAATAAGAATAGAGATTTTCAAGTGTGTGTTGAATTTATTGTGAAAGCATAGTTTGAAAACATGTCCTTTAATTGCAAAAACCAAATATCTACAAACATGAAATATCAGAATAAATATATAAAGCCATTAAAAATTATTTCCGTAGTGTCCAAAATAACTCTACTGTGTATGAAAGATGATCTGGATATCATTTGATTATGATGAAATTAGTTTTGCAATTCAAATATAAAAATCATCCTCCAAGACCCCGGCAAGCGCCTATGTGCAGAGAGGTTGAAATAAATAATTGTTCTGATTAAGCAAACTTGTTACGATAACAATCGTTAATTCAACATCTTAAAAAGTAGTATATTATTGTGGCTGCCTGATAAATATTTGTTTCATTATTTTAGAACTTGGTGCAACATTTGATGAACGTATTAAGATCGATTAATAGGAGAAAATGAAGAACAATATATTCCTATCACGTACTTAAAGATCGATCGAAGGAGAAAATTAAGAACAATATATTCTTATCGCGTACTTAAAGATAGATCGAAGGAGAAAATGAAGAACAATATATTCTTATCGCGTACTTAAAGATTATTTTCATAGTACTAAAAGCGCGCATTTGGCAAATATTGTAAAAATGCATGATATAACTTTAACCATTGATGTCTATTTTTACAAAAAAACATTGCCTACAATTTGTTCATATAATATCTTATATCAATGAAATAAGAAATTCTCATTCTCATTGACCCATGCCTCTTTCTGGGAATGCCAAACTTGGTTTATGACATACCACATATCTGTCCCTTAAATATGTAGTGTTAAAAAAACCTTCACAAACTAATCCAAACGTTTAGACTATAAAGTAATCTGTAAAGAAATGATTACTAATTACAGATTTGTAAAAATAATAATTTTACAATAGAATGTTCAAACAAACTTTCTCTCAGCAGCTGTAAGTACAAAATTTCTACACGAAATTCACATTTGATATCAATATTGATATTTGACATACCTTGGGAAACACTATCAAGAAATGAACTACATGTCAAAGCAATATAGGTAACAGCGGTATTTAGGTAAGTGTTTATAATCTTAGAAGACATCATGACACTTAAAGATAAGTGTCATTGTCATTGCTTTGTTTATACCAGTTGTCTTACATGACCTGCTAGCTGTAAAGAAAGTCAGAGATGATCGTGACAAGGAGAGTTACTTAATTGTTAAGCTTTTGTAACAATCGAATTGAGAGGTGAACTGACCATGACAGGAAATGTTTACCTTTAACAAAGTCTTTGATATGTATACAATGCATAGTATTTATAAGTTCATGGTTGACCGACTTTTGTGAGATTTTGTGTCAGTGGGCCTAGTTTTGGGCATTAGCAGTCATTGTATATAATTTCAGTAGTATTTGTACGTTATCAATGTCATTATGACACAATTTAGTGAAGGTCAGGTCAAAGGTCAAAAGATGTTTATTGTATGAAAGGCCTCCGGCCCATATACATAAGAGTTACAGCATAGAAAAATGGTAGCATACAATATAATATAGCAACATTCATCCTGTTTACAACGGTATTTAAGGGTTAATAATCTGTTTAATGAGACGGTTTCTTTAGCTAATGCATGCTTTATATATAAAGACAATTGTACAATAAGGTCTTCATTATTAGTTTGTAACAAAGACACATATACATCTATTGGTTGTTTTTCTAGCAAGTGGTTTGGTATAGCAAGTGGTTAAGAACATAAAAATGTAAAATGAATTTCATTCTCAATACCTCGGTTACATAAAGGACAACACCTACTTTCTTTTTCGATAGGAGCTTTTCTTCCCTCATTTATCATTAAACTCAACAAACCCAAACGATATTTTACAAACATTCTTCTTAAATGATATGTCGTAATTATTGGTAGATATTTTTCCGGTTGGAGTAACCTTTTAAATGACCTATAATATTCATATCGTGAGCTTGAATCTAAAGTCGAATTCCAATCTTGACGAAACATATCTATTGATCTAAGACGAAACTCATTTAGAAATCTATTAACATCCCCAATTGTCTCGCACATCCATATGAACCCAAAACCGTGAGAAAATAATAAATTTCTCATGTCAGTTGCCCAAGTATGTTTTATTGTAAAAGTCCAACTCAGATTTTGAACAACGCAAAGTTGCCATTTAGTTATTTCGAGTGAGTGAGATGGAGTTTAACGTGCTTTAACAATATTTCAGTTATTAAACACGTGGATCCAAAAGAGAGTCTACAGATCAGGGAGCAAGGGATCGAAAGTATGAGGAAAAAAAGGAAAGAAAGGCATAGTGAGAGATAAACAACAGGTCTAGAACGACTCAAATATGGCAAGGCTTCTATCCGTAGACCTGTCAAGCTTGGGTGCCCCTACCAGGAGCATATAAGCTCAAGGTGGTGTAGCTCTCGGGGTCGCTGAACCACGCAAACCACCACATCACGATAAGGTATTGAGTCAAGTGGTGGTAGTGATTTCAAACCAAGTTTTCAAAAAAAAATGTAAACTAATAAACTTATAAGAATAACATACACAAAAATAATGATTGCTAAGTATCTGTACCAGGTCGATGGTTTAGAGGCAAAACGAGATATCTCCAAAATTTGCGATTTTTCTTTTTTTACATCATCGTTTTCGCCTCGTCGTAATGCATATGTTGTATAAATATCTTGTAGAAAAGTTAATTAATAAAAAAGTTACAATGAATAAATGATATAGTACATCTCCTATTGCCATAATTGCTGAGGTGCAGAATGAAACATTTTGAGATATCTCTTTTCAAATATTGTAAATTGCCGTAAACCATTCAATTCTGAGGAGCAGAAGAAGACATCTCGAGATGTTCTGTTTTGCCTCCAAGTGAATAGCTTTATAGAACTGTATAAAACACATAGGAAAATGAGACAGCTTGAGATATACTGTTTTGTTTTCGAGGTTCTTTATAAATAATTTGTATTTCTAAGAGACATCTGGACATAGCTCCTTCTGCTGAACATGTGTCATGACTTAGGACACGGGAATTTTCACTGTATCTGGTACATCCTGTAATGCGTCAGTGTGTTCATGTGATTTAGCGATATATAGAGAATCTCACCCAAGTGTCTTCTGATATCAAATATATCAACACGAGTTGATAAAAGTTACAAATATCCGAGGCTTGCCGAGGATATTTTACATTTATCAACGAGTGTTGTTATATTTGATATCAGAAGACACGAGGGTGAGATTATATTTATCATCCAAAATCATTTTTCATTTCGAGTTCGTGAAAAATGTGTATTTCTGAACACTGCACTACTCTTAGACTCAGTGGAGTGTTGTCATAGCATTGTGACGTCATCGTGTTTATGACGTCATAGCATTGTGATGTCATTACTTGATGATGTAAAACAATTGTGATGTCATGAACTTGACCTTAATAGTGCATTGTTCTAAATCTACTGTCAAAACAATATCTCCTAGGAGATATCGTTTGATCTTCCACAAGCGATATCTCCTGTGGAACACAGTTTTGGATGATAAATCCTGTTGTCAAACATGGGAGGGATGACCCAGTTATGCCGTCTTATCAATGCTACCAGATGATGATCTAGCGATCAGTATAGGAAATTAGAATAAACATTTCTTGGCCTCCTGGGTTTAAAGTTTAAAGGATATTTGTGTCAATGAAGGTTGATAATTTTTTTATAACTTTCCAAAAGTCTTACAGGTATCATTTGGAACAATATAAGGTCTAGAATATCTCTCAACTTGTACTCCCGTAATAGTTTTGGTTAACCATATGATTATTGGACATGCACCACTAACTGATTAATCAGCATATCAATTTGGTATACAAACAGACAGACAAATAGATATTTTATTAAAGTCTCACCTCGATACCTTTAAAACATGGATATAATTACATCAAAGTATAGAATAAAAGGTAAAACGTACCGAGCCACCCATAATGGGGTTATGAGAGACATAGTAAAACATATTTGAATATTCTTTAGCAAATAAGACCTACTTCTCCAGTATGACAGAGATGTTTAAAATCTTCAGATTTGTAACCTTTAACCACTAAAACAATTTAGTATAATAAATCAAAGTTACATGATTATGTTAAAATAAGCCCTTAGCAATAATGTTATAAATGATTCAGCTTTAATGGTATTAAAAAAGAGTTTTAGACAGTGTGAGTTAGATTCTGTCTTTATAAAATCGGAAAGACCTTCGTAGTATGAATTTGAATTCCATTTTCATGTTAAACCTAGCAGTGAACAGTCGATCATGTTGTCAATCACTGTAATGTCTCTTTCAGAATATAGAGAAAAACATGTTTTCAAGTACAAATGTATTAATAATATCATGCAGATGATGTTTGAAGAAACAATGAAATTGTTATGTGCAGAAATATCAAAATAATATTTAAAAGTCAGATGTTGAAGATGTTTTCTTCTGAGAAACACTGGATTATTATCCTGCAAAATGTTAAAAGTAATATTAAACAGTCAGTTATTTAATAAATACTGGATCGAAAGTGCAGACTTTTGAAAATTGAAAACAGTATCTTACAGATAAGTACCGGGTCTTTCTAATAAACATTGGATTGAAATGTGCAAAAAACTAAAACAAAAGAAGATTGCCGGAAACTGAAAATGTGGTCAAAGAAACATTGGATTGTATTGTGCAGAATATTAAAAATAACTTTCAAAAGCTGTATATACAATGTCATTCAGAAACACTGGATTGTATCCACCTGAAGTCGCACATAAAATTCAAAGGCTGGATATAAACAATGCCGTCTTATCAAAACGGTGTTTAAGTTTGCAAAATGTTGAAAAATAAGAAAATTCAACACTTTATGATCTAAGGAATAAGATATTTTTTCAATTCCCTCATATAGAAACACTCACGTATGTTTTCTTTCCCTTCAACCACATTGTTATCGAATAATTTCCCATTAGAGAAGTAAAATTTACCATCAACAGAGTGGCTAATATTTTTCTTCAGGTATAGGGAGGTAAATATTCATCATACTCGTGCTAAGATACCATGTAAATGAGATAAAGTACCATTGTCTGGAGAGAGACGTGAAAAATGGTAGACTCCCAATATGTCACATATCTGCTAACATTTCTGTATGATTCTATTATGTTATATTATAACTTTCAATGTTACATCATGTTGTTAGGTATCTTTCATTTAGTAAAAACTAGGGAAACGATTGCCTAATTTTAACAACGTGTGCCTCATCTTTTTCTTTCCTGAATAACACATGTTTAAATCTTATTAGATATGAAAATCGTTAACCGAAAATAAGAAATCGACGACTGAAGAAGACATCTGAGCAACGCTGAACTTGATTGTAGAAAATGCTGAAACAAGATTGAATGGCTGGATATCTACATTGCTTTAAGAGAGTCTAAAATATAATGAGAAGTATATTAACATGAAGGTAGTTTGAATTGCAGTCACAAAATGTGGATGATAAAATTGGGTGAGAAGGAACAATGTATGTATGAAATTGAATTTCATAAAGACCATCATCAGGTGAATATTATTCCCAAACCAAACAAACGAAATTCATCTATTCAAGCTGTATAATCTGAGAGTTCTATGTCAGATGACAATCCTGTGATATAAATATTATATTTAATGAAACCGTCCTATCAGATATAGACCCAAACGGTCACCTTCAAAGACTTCATGCACTGAATATAGTGCGTACAATTACTTCGGGTATCTTAAGAAGATAAAACTTAAAATTCAAACTGTTCTTAGGGTCCTCAAAACGTGAGCTGTTTAATGAAGATAAAGCCTGATTTCTAGCAAAAGACATTGTTAACATTATGTTTACCATTTGTTATACCAAAATTTTACCATGAGTAATACAGTAATAGTCAACCTCAGACGTATGGCCTGACACCAAACAGATATTGTAAAATAAACCAAAGTGGCTCAGCTATGCTAGGTTTTCATATTGAGTATGTGATTCTTGACATTTGAATTGATTTGATTCAATCTAAGTTAATTTTCAATTCTCATTAGACCTAGATGTACCTTTTTAGAATTAGATTTCCACATTTACAATGCGAAAATAGAGAACATCTTGATATATCTTGTTGTTTAACTTAAATATACCACTCGGTAGCTAAATGAGTGTGGAGGCAAAAAAGTACAACTCTGAGATATCTTGTTTTGCCACCAATAAAAAGGTGGTTGTTACACGATCTATCTTGAGATATCTCTTTTTGCCGCGATGGAAGCAAAACAAGATATCTTTGTTTTACTAATTAATGAAATAATTAACAGTTTATTTGGGTTGTTTGAAGTCTTTTCTAATAGGTTATATTGAAAATGTGTTAGTGATATAATTTAATCGACCATATATTATGAACCTGATTTATCATAGCTGTGTAAACTTTAAACCTTGATTTCTCGAAAACATGAAATCTGGAGATATCTCGTTTTGCCTCTAAACCATCGACCTGACATGTCCAGATTTGAATAGTTTGCATGAAAACATTTGTTTGTGCCCCTATAATATCATTTATCTTACCAAGATCAATTGAAGAAAAACTCTTTATTATTCACCCTCAGCTTCCCAGGAACGGCATAGATCTCTAGGCGTCATTTGTATTCAATACTTCTACTCAGGATGTTTTGATCTTTCATATGCAAGTCCTCTTTTGTGGACTAATTTACAGGTGAAAGTAATGATAGTTTCATCTCCAACTCAGACATAGCACAGAGTAGAGACATGTATTGATTTATTTTCTTTCTGCCAGTCTCATGACATTACCACAGGATGTCACTTTGAATTAGGGAGGAGTCGCGGATATCTAATGTCAAATGTGCTGGAAAATGTCAGTCTTTGCAACATAATTATCTAGAATTAAATGACGTCAAGAAACATTGCTGTTGGCAGCTCGCCAAGAAGGAAACCGATATCAACCAAATGTTGAGGAGTATTAACCTTCTTCATCTTTATATGTATTCATAAACACGAATAAATTAACCTTATTTACTTGGAAGAGTACAAATGAATAAACAAATGCATGTAACCAAGACATCTTAATGAAATATTAGAACCTTTTCTGCCAAAATACCTCTGTATTGTTGTTAGTATTTCAAGATTGACCCCTTCATTTTCTCTTTACCTTCTAAAATGTTATCAAGAAACCAAAACTTTTTCATTTTCCTGTTCTCAAACACTAATTATCAATTGTCCTCACTTGCAAAAAAAAATACAATAATTTTGCTCGACTAATCCACATACAGTGTGTCACGGTATCGTATTATGCAGTAAAATCCTTAGTGGTCTTCAGTCATATTAGAGTGACTTCCCATGACTAGGGACCGGAAGTTATTGCACGCAACCGCATGGTTGCCAGTCGGCTGTAATATTATCGAAATAAACCTGACTGATGGAAACAAGAAGTTGTTATTACTGACACCATGTAGCTTTAGTTTTTGCAACTCATATTGTACTTGACATGTGTATTTTCATATTAAAGAGGTCGTTTTCAAACATCATATGCCAGCTCTTCAAACCCTTGAATGTGAATCAATTTTATTCCAAACTATGATTATAGTATGCAAATATGCCTTTAAGCTCATGTTAAATCAAACTGTAGGTACAAATACCTTGAATGTGTAAACATATGATGACAAATGTCTTAATGACATCACATAGTGTAGAGGAGGTCAAAGGAAAACAATATTCTGACATCTCGAAGCACATTTTCTTTATATGCATGGCCGATGGCTTATACGCAATCCCATAAACCTCGTTGTTGATGTTCTGTTAGCCTATAAAGACGATTGTTAAGTTGAGGAAGAAATGTCATAGATTCTATAAACAATATTGTATAGAGGCCTTTTGAAGGTCCATGTATTGTTTTTTTGATATAGTGCATGTAAAACTTTAAAGGTTGAACAGTTTCAATAAAGGCTATATAGCTTAGACCAACTAAGTATTAATTATAAAGTCACCATTAAACTTTATTTTACGTTAGTTGTGACAATTATCTAGGCTTTACACCTTTTGTATTCACAATTAATACATAAAAACACAACTGAGTTGAAAAGGTATAATAATTCACAACATTCGTCTTAGTTATGTTATCCTTATTGCCATGCAATTGCAATACTGCATTGCAATTATGAAATCATACATGAATTATACAGTTTCCAGGAGTTTTATAAAGACGTATATATTAAAATTAGATGTCCTCATATGTACAGTCAGCATATATTCAACTATTGTCAACACTGGGTGTAATGTGTACGCGAGGACGTTCATTGTTACTGATTTATCACGTGACTTTTAATGCGAGGAGCGGCACATACGAGCACAGTAAATCGTAAATTTTATCTCATTTCGAGCATTTTAAAAGTAATTATGAACTTATAAATATTGATAACCTCATGAACAAATATATATACATCCCCCTGTGAAACCAAATAGATGATAAACCTAACTAGACTAAACAAACACTTTGGTAACTGCGTGTCAACGAATGTCTTCCAAATTTCGACAATCTCTATACATTTTTTCTTTCATAATGTTATTCAAAGAACATTTTTCAAAAACTGATTTCAAGTCAAATTAATTCAATTAAAACTGCAACCTTTGGTGAGGTTTAAAGGTATGGCATAATATTGAACAATCTGTTTTCAAAGTTGGAAGATGTCTTTTCATAGCTCAAGTTTTCCGGTTTACGGAATGTTATTGATGATATGATTTACGGGACATGGATGGTGCTGATCGAGGGTGAATTTGGTTTGGTATCATAATTGATATCCTAATTTTGTGGTTTAAAACGACGGGAAACTATTGAATTTGCCCTTAAATGATTCTCTATTCATCTAGACGCATACATTCCGTTTAGCAATATAGGTACAACGATTTATCAGTAACTTTATAAATTCGTTTCTTTCTTCCTAAAACATTGATGTTCCCCTGCAGTAGGAAGCAGACGTATACCAATGACCAAATCATTTCATCAACTCTGAAAACCCCCCACCAATAATAAGCAGCGACTAAGCTCCGAAGTGAAGTCAAGTTGTCTGTTAAACCTGACAGAGTTTCATATTGTGCAGTTTAGTTTTGGAAAACCATCGAATGACATCAATACAAAGCATATATATGCGCTATCTCGTTTAAAGTGACAAAGAGTATGTTTTTATTTGGCTTGATGACGTTAAGTGCAAATCACCTACCTGAACTAGCATCTGCATCTCTAAAGTGCCAAAATTATATTTTCTTGAGTTCAATTATCATAGGATATGACCGTATAAGTGTTAAGAAGCAAACATTCGTTTCTCAGTTACTACATATTATTCACATGATCCACTAAACACTTCATTTATCTTCTGGAATGATGTAAGTTAGTTTCCATGCAAAATAACGTTTCATTCAATTGTGCTGGCCTTTGTTTCGTTTCGATCATAAATCATAGGTCGGACTCTTTGCAGTTTATTTTTTTCCTTTATGTTTCTAAGTGGGTAATCTGATATCTGAAATATTTAGTTCTGTCACACAACTACCTTTTCCGTATTTATTAACAATCTTTGTATGTACAATGGAATATTAGAGAGGGGTAATAATCTCAAGACAGTTTTAACAAAGAACGATGTTGCATTTTTGTAGTCTGATATCAGAAAAAGTACTCTTTGCACAGCTTAACATTTGAAACGAAAAGGTAATATTTTGACACTTTCTACTTTAAGCAGTGTCGTTTTTATCAAGAAACGTCAATAAACACAATCCGTACACCAGGTTTGGTGCAATCGTTAACGATCCGTATATGTAAACTGAACAATCCGTGCACTACATTCGTTTCTGAATCGGTAATTCAACTCGGTCAAACTCTCTTAATACAGTCCGCAGGTCTATGGAACTTGGTAGTCTGTTTCTAGCTTCAGTAATGTTTTAATATGTATGATTTCACTGTAGATTTGTGTCTTAGTTTAGATGTAAGTAGACGAATGACGTTGTGGGACGAAGACTCTAAATAGCCTCACTGCAGTAATCAATATAAAAAAAGACAATCATAAGTGTCTATACAAGACTTTTGGCTGTCAATTAGTACATGGTTAAGCCTTTGAAAAAGATATATACAAATATTATTACACCAATGTCTTTAATGAGACAATAATTTGGATGTTTCTTCACTGATTTGGACGACGGTAAAACATTCTTCGCTGTAATAGTCACGTGATTAATCAGTAACAACGAACGTCCTCGCGTACACATTACACCGAGTGGTCACCATATATTCAAATAATTGTTAAAAGAATAACGACGCCGATTTCCTCCTTCATGTTTCAACTTTATCCTCGTTGTTATGCTTCAAAACGATTACCAAAGATAATTCAACTTCATCTTCTTTTATATTCCTTTTTATTCAGATTTACGGAAAGGTAGTCTTCCATACAATTATTGTACATCACCACCCATACAGAAATCTATTTTGCTTTGTAAATGTGATAATAACTTTATTATCAACTGTTTCGCAGAGTATATTTTCCCTGGACAAAAAAAATCGTGACATGACATAAGTTAAAACCCGCAACAACAAAAACCGCTTGTATATTACAGCTACTTGTATTCCGTATAGTGTATTAGTATTATTTTGACTTGTAATATGAGCCTGTAGCCTTATTTACTTCTTAGTAAACATTTCATCTTACAGAAATATCCATTTCAGGCCGTACTTAACTTGCTCCAGTTTTTTCTAATGATTCAACGCAACATTTCCGTTGAAATGTGTATTTCATGCAGATATCAGAATCGATATACACAAACACAGAGGTTTTATCTTATCAGCTCCGCCTACCTGTGTCAATTATCAAACAAACAAATATTAGAATCTTCTGTTTATCATAAAAGAAAGCCCATTGCTAGTGTCAAACAACGAAAGAAGTTTTAGAATTCTAGAAAAAAGAACTATGTTAGGTGAACACAATGTCTGAACAGACACCTTGTCTAGAAAGATAATCATTTGTGTTTACCATTTGAGAGCTAACGATGACAGTGAGAGAAATGTCACTGCTATTATTACCTTGTCTTACTTGTGGCTGAACTCTTAGCTTTTACAAAATGTCAAGGTTATAAGGAGCAGATGCTCTGGGCAGTGGGACTGGTCACCGTGTCATTAATAGGCGTTCAAAGTAGTACATGGGTGTCGATTCTCAACGCAGATCAAGAGAGATACTCTCATCGTGAGGTCTCCTGGTATGACATATTCATGTAGTCGTTACCAGGGAATAAGACGTATTCCTTAGAACTATATGCTCTTTACCTCTTATTGGGGTTATGTCATAAAATTAAGACGTCTTCAAATTTAGCTCATGTGGTCTGAAAGGCCCAACGGGCTTTTGGCATGGCATATCGTGCGGCGTCCGTTCGTCTATCGGTCCGTCCGTAAACTTTTTACTATTTTATCTTCTTCCCCAGAACCATTGGCTCAGGGATCTTGAAATTTGAAATCTTCTGTACCGTCTCCTTGACTGATGAGATTTTTAATTTATAGATTTGGTGACCCTGTGACCCCTAATTTAGGCCGCAGGGGCCACACCATAAAAACCTATTTTCAACTTCTTCGCCAGAGGCAAAAGGCCTCGAAAGCTGAAACCTTGTGTACAGACTCCTTAGCTTATGGGGGTCTCAAGTAAGGTTTACAGGGAGAACGCCCTAAAAACCATTTTTCATTAACGTCTAGAAAAATAAAAAGGTATAGAAAGCTAAAATCGTGTATACAGAGTCTTAAGTTGATGAGTGAGGCTATGTGGCAGCTCAAATGGTGATCCTGTTACCATTAACAAAATGAATCATAGATATACTGAGCCGATGACTCCATTGTTATTGACGTTATAGCAGTTTGATACTTGGGGACTTTGGGACTTTTAAGCCAGCATTGTTAACCATTACTTGATGAAGTAAAATCATATTCATGTCATTAATTTGACAGATAATTAAAAATTTGTGAAAATTCTAGTCTCAACATGTGACCCCGTAGATATATCTTGATCTCAGCAAATAAATTGGGTAACAGATCGGGTTAGCAGTATATCTGTTTTTCGAGTGAGAGCCCGACAGATGCAATGATATAACTTTACGCAATATGATAAGTGAAATATATTGCTTAAGGTGACCAGGGAAACGGGCTATTACAAGAAGGAATGTAGACACTTTACCGTTATTATCGCTCACTAGGTCAGTGTGGCGTTATGGTTAATCATTAAATGGTTTAATTAATTTATGAACCTTTGGCAATCAACTAAATCCAATTGTAATAAAAAGTATATGTAACATAATTAACTATACACGTTTTGCCTAACAATCTTTACAAAACATGATCAACCAAACTACTATATATACGTTAATAAACCATGAAATATCGAGTGAATATATCCATAGCTCTTACTAAATTTCAAAGAATACATCAATATAGAGCTTATTCGTGTACTAATATATTTTGATCTGGTTTGAACAAAGTTTCGTGACCATAAATCACACACCGCTTGTATGAACATTATCATAAACGCTGACACTGCACATTGCAGAGGACTTGATTTCTTTTATGTGAAATATTACGTCCTTTTTACGAGAACATAAATATGAAATCCGTGTTTGGACCATACAGCTGTGATATAATACTTTGAGGAAGATGTCGCGCCGCCAACGCTATAAAGTATATTTCTGATCCGGGAGAGATATCTTCCAAAACGTTTCTCATCTCGGATTTAGAGGTAACCATTTTTGTTAACATAACAAAACCATAATTTTAAGAGTAGGGTGCCAATGTTATTTAAGAATTTCCTCCCTCACAAAACCTCAATGGAATATTTAAGTTGCGTGATCAGATTATTTTCGAGTTTTTACGCTGAAATCACGTTAATTATAAAACAGTCGTCACCCGGTTTCTCTAATGAGATTGTATTTAAGAAGTATTCAAGTTATCTGTTAACACAAACGCCCTACAATCCTTACGAAAGTTGTTTTTGATACGCAAGTTACAGTAAACTCCATCGACCCAGTGTGTGGAGGAAGACCACTTTATTTTGCTAGATCTTCAACAACGTCAGAAGAGAGACACGGGAATGCTGGGAATGGAGACTTGGTGTATTTGCTGTATTCAATTACTAAGATGTAAATACTAACTAATAACTAACACAACCCCCCCCCCCCCCCCCCCCCCGACTGAATCAAAATCTCTTTTTGCAGATGCATCTTGATTTCTTACATTGGTTATCTTCTCCAAGTTAAACCCTCTCTCGACCTAAGAGGAGAAGATTTTCGCAAATGCACTAAACCTAGATGGCGTCTAAACCACGTTTTTTCCATGATTTACTTTTTCTTTTTAATGCCAATGTGCATGACACGTTTCAAGTGTCTAACGTAAACCTTAAAAATCTGCACATGTAATTTTTGTTAATTTAAAGGGGCTTTTAAACTCAAATGGACCCGGAATTTTCGTCCCAGAGGCTGTCATCCCTGACAGTTTAAATGAAATTTGTATCAATACTTTTGGAGCTACATGTACAGCTTCAACAAAAAAAAAACTTTCTTCAGAAGACCTAAAAAGCACTGCGTTTACTTTGCATCCCTGAGAGAATGCTGTTGACGCTTTGAACTAGATTTTTTAAACATTAGATAAATCTGCTTCAAATTGGCGCTTATCACATGAGTTTCTTCAACCTAAATCTTGCAGAGCATATGGTCGTTTTTTCAAAGTTAATATTAAGCATCAGAAAAACGTTTTCTTAAAAATGTCTGAATACCCTTTCACCATATGATGAAAAGGTTAAAAGATGTCATGTTTCATATCATAGCCAATATTAGCCCTCTTGCTTATGTGATGGTGTGGGATATGGTATGACAAATGACATTTTAAACAATTACATTTATCAACGGATTTGAACAATGAATATCCACCACCAGAAGTGACTTGATTGACGATTGAAAACCTAACACATCTAGCTACTACAGAATTTAACATTGTGATAGTAATATTATTTTCACGATCTGTACATACTGTACATAAGTACAATCTTGACCTACAAAGGCAACATGGACAGTCTATAATACAATGTTAGGTTAAACTCAAGAAACGTCAAACCAAGCCATACGGAAAAGGAAAGGCGGATTTTTCGATTCCTGTATCTCTTCAATCTGTCAATTCTATTTTGATGATTTTCATCTACGTTTTAGATACCTGAAATATGGTTGATTTCACGTAAAATTCAAACTCACTCACTCACTCCCATTGTAAAAAGGTTGGATATACTCCCAGTATGTTGGTCATTTTGACTTGTCATCTACTAATACAAAACATTGTGTCGTTATTTTGGAGTATAAGATTTCATGTAACTGTGTCAATGTGTACGATATGAATACGATGTTTTAATCTGCTCGCACATTGTCAGCTTTCATACCTTAGTAAAGATGGCAGAGTACATTTGTAGTCCATTTGCCTTCCGTGCGAATCGAACGACCGCAGACTTACGCTGAACGCTGTTTTTCTGAAGGTTTTCACATTTGTTTTGTCGGAACTTAATTTTGAAAGGTATGCGCGTGAATTTTTGATTGACGTTTGAGTGGAAACTTCATCATCCTGAGTACACATTAGCTATTTCAACGGTATATTTATGTTTTTTAAACTTTTCATGTCTGTTTACATATTTCAGTAAAGGTTTGTATTTGAAAATTCTAAAATGTCTTCAATTAAATAAAAGATACTTGAAAACCCTCGCTAGCGCTCGCGGGTGATATCACTGCTAACGCCTCGTGCTAAGGTCGCTATTCAACCCAACCCAAATATCTAGTTGTCATTCCTTGCATGCTGGTTACATAAATCATTACTTCGATGACTGGATGTCATTATTGTGCAGGCTCTTAATACAAGGTAATGGAGATAGCAACTTGAAAAATGCTCAAATAAAATATCTTCTTTCGGATGAAACGCCAAATCAGCAAAATGAAAAGTATGAATGAATAGACTTAAAGAAGATGCATGAAATCTCGAAGAAAAAAGTCTTGAGCAAGTTTTCTTATGGCATGTCATTACCAATAACTCACCATTGGACAGCCGTTTTTCTGGCTGAAAGCCATTTTGATCAATCGCTGAGGACATTCAACTTTGTAATTACTGTAAAACGTGGCTGCTGGAGAGACACCAAAACAACTCATTAGCGTGCATGACCTTCATCAAGGTTAATTTGTTCACGATGAAAGTCTTTACATAGCTTTTCTTTGAGTTGAAGGAATAGTGCTACTTAAGAATAATTAAATGACCTTATTATGATATACCCAAGGCGATCGCGTCCATCTTTTGTATTAACAGTGGACTATTTTCAAGCATCAAGTTCTGTTTGACTGTCACAATCTAGTTAAATGGTCATGCGTCGAAAAGATAAACAATGCAGTGGTTCGTGAAAAATGAAAAACTCGCTATCGCATATTACTTTTCAAGACTCCACTGCTACACATTATCCATCACATCCAGTAACAATATGTTTACTACTTAAACATCGCCATCAGATGGATGTGTTAACTGACATGACACATCTTTTTATCTTTATCTTTTAATTCAATTCACTTCAACAGGTATTTATCAACTCATACCGTTACAAGTTTCTCTTGGAAAATCAGATATGAACACCACTGGACTCAATGCCTTATCGTGGTGTGGTGGTTTGCGTGCTTCAGAGACCCCGAGAGCTATGCCAGCCGGAGCGAACATGCTCCTGGTAGGGACACCCAAGCTGGACAGGTCGATGGGTAGAGGCCAGACCAAATTCGAGTCCTAAAACCTGCTCTCTATCTCTCACTTTGCCTATCTTTGCGTCTTTTCCCTCTTCCTGTCGATTCCTTTCCCCTGATCTGTCCACTCTCTTTTGGATGCTTGTCATCCACGTGTTTAATAACTGAAATATTGTTCAAAGCACGTTAAACTTCATCTCACTCACTCACTCTAACGTTATTATCACATCTGCTATGTGAAACACCATAAGTAACTTGCTTTACTGAAAACAAATTTTTTCAATAACAATATTCGTTTTTCAAGTTCAAATTAAGCTTTAGTTTACAATCTTCTGTTAAATTCGTTGTCACATGAAATGCGTCGAAAAGCAGCCTCCAGAAATAAACATCTGTAAGTATTACCTTGAACTTAATTAAGGAAGTGTGGCAGCCATTCACCGTCACTGTGTTTCTGTTGTCCATTACTTCTCTGTCAATATATGTGACTACTGGGACTACTTCCTTGTATCCTGTTCTGGTTTTTGGTCACTTTCTGATCTCCTGTGCAATATGTAAGATGAATAGGCATAATGATAAATGTGTGTGTGTTTTCAGCAATTGGACATTTCATTGAGCTTGCTTTTACGTCTTTAACATTTCAGCTCTGTAACATCTATAAAGACATGGTGCGTTTATGGGTAAAGGTAGTACATATGCCACATGACCCTAGAGTCTATATTCTCTCAAACCTCGGTTGTACGTGAAAAAGTTACATAAAAAAAAATAAAGACGCAGATTGCATGCGAGTTTAGCAAGTGACATGTAATATTACATAAGTGAGAATATGCATTTGATGGAACATGGCAATGTATTGCTTTTTAGGAATATATTTAATTTATAAGGGTTTAGTATACAGGAGCTCGAACTCGAAACTTTAATAATGGAAATGAGATTGCAATGATAAATATTTTACAATGCCCCATCGAACATGTTCGGGAATATGTAGATTCTCTTAGTGACTGACGTAACTGGACTCTTATGTTTGTACTTTCTAATTGGTTATGGAAAACATCACGAAGTCCATAACATGACAGATTTGTATCTTGATACCATATTGGCAGCTGTTTTCCTCATGGATATTCAACACACGTAACTTAAAGTGCAAAGGTTGAACAAGACTTCGTTTGCCTACGCAATCGAAAAACCTCATGCGTACTTTTAATTTATTTTCTAAACTTGATATATCAAATTAACAAGTTTTGTTTTGACGTTTTAACATTTAGAATCCTCTACTTCGTAATTAACAACGAATTATTGCTTATTAATGCATATCTCTTGATATTACTATTAGCCCACAGTCAGGTAATCTACCATATAAGGTATTTACGTATTCAGGTTATAAAATTCAATTCTAATATAAATGAAGTGCCTCTAAGTTCATGGTCTGGTAAGTAAAATAAGGTTAGGAAACACATATAATCAGTAATGGATTTTTATAAAACAGTGGCCAAAGAGTTATCATTTTCATATTTATATCGCAAAATACTTCCTCAATTTCAGAAGATTAATCAGTAAATATCAAATTAATTCCATCACAATCTGTTGTCTGCCCGCCAGACGTCTGGTGATATATCCATACATAAAACATTAGGTTGTATAAAGGTCAACTAGGACAGAAGCCAAGGTTACTTGATATTGTTGAAGCAACCATGAGATCAATAGTAGCATCGATTTATGGAACATGACACATGTGTAATATATGATAATAACTTTAATATCCTCATTACATGGTAATTTCAGAAATTCATTGTGTGACAATGACACAGTGCAGCGCCAGTTGAAGCGATGTTCTATCCTTTTAATGCTGAGTTTCAAGCAAGGAAGCAGCATCTCCCATCTTTTAATGTCTTTAGATATGAGGCGACCGGGAATCGAACCCCGGTCTGCCGGGTGATGAGCGGACAAATTACAAGAAAAATTTCAGAACCCTTTAACACACATTTTGAAGACAATGGCAGTCGAGTAAGTATAGATTTTCTGGAACTTATGATTACGTATTGGCTTAAGTTACAACTTTAAGTTTAAGTTACAATATTTCCCAGTTCCTTTCACTCATCAATTTACTCAAATCGGGTACGATTAAGAGGGGAAACCACTTTTTAAAGTTTTTCCTTCTTCGTGCTTAGTTTGTTCAATGAATTATCTCATTATTCATATGCTCGAACATATTTTTGAATAGAATCGCAGTGACGTCCTGTCAAATGTTTTTAAACGCAACATTCATCGGGGTAAAATCGTTATTTATGCCAATGTTTATTAAAAGTTATAACAATGAATTTATATTCAACTTTATTTTTGAACATAATCAAAGAAAATGTATATCAATTCGTATAAAAGAACGAACAGCTGACGAATTGTAACCTGATAGCACACGTGTGTGTGGATTAGCAGAATTGTTTGGTTACCTGGGAATTTGTTTTCAACGTTGTATTGATTATGTTTAAATCACAATCAAAATTCTGTAATTAACATTTGTACGGCTGTTTGCAAAATTAGATTTCCAATAATTCTTAAGAAACATTGACGATTCCATTATCTACGCTAAATATCTTTCAAATTCAGACCTTTTTGCTCAATCCATACTTCTTTTGTCAGTAGTCTATACACAGGATTCGTTTTGACAACTGTTTATTTCATTCATTGGAAAGATTATTCCCTTGTTAATGTTATTGTCAATACTTGGTTTTGGAGTTGTGAATTCTAAACAACATGAACAATTTGCCTGTTATCAACAAACTAATTGATGCTCAATCGTTGCTGCCATATTTCTTTCAAAACACTTAATATTGAAATTTTTCAATTTTATTTTAGCGACGGCAAGAGAAGATATATCCTGCAGGATTGTTTTCAAAACTTATGACATCAATGTACAAAATTGTCCATAATGTTCTTACATTTGTGCAAGGTATCGAACACTGTAAAAGCTTCTTCCAAGAAGTATGGGTGATGATTATGTAATTTCTATCGTCATGGAGGCAGTGCAGTTCTCTGTGCGTGTTTGGTGGCATCCAACTTAATCTATATCATGTGACGATAATAAGTCTTTCATTCAGGAAGATTGCCAAACCTATAAATTATTTACAAAGATAACAAAGATTCCTTATGCTGAACCTGTTGGAATTGAAAATGAAACATGCATGGAATGTTCACTGATGTTAATCTTGAAGTTGTGTGTCCAACCATCGAAAAAATGATTCCAATACACCATTTCACCCATACACTAGATTCAGATTCAGATTTGTTTATTCAGTATTTCAGACCTAAAGGCCTATAGTACAAGTACAGTTGAAGTATTAAGTGGTACATGTGGCGGTGACATTTCTTACAAGGAATACATGTTTTAAGTAGATTGCAAGAGATTTAATAACATCAGTATTTTTAGAATTTAACAGATGTGACAAAATTTGTTTATCTCTAACTGGTAGTAATACAAAAGATAAATATCTGCTTCTCAAATGGGAATACATTGAACATACAAACAATACATGAAATTCATCTTCAATATTGCCCGAGTTACAATTTCTGCAAAAACTTAACTTATCATCTATTAATACACCATTTGTTTGTCGTAGGGAACTGATTCTAAAATCATGTAAACTAATTCTAAATTTACATAGTGCCCGTCTTAAAGATTTATCTTCTAAATTCATAATATAAAACTCGGGTTCTAACAAAGATTTATGACAAGAGTAGTGTTCTAGATACCTTGAATTATTAATTGACATGGACCATTCCTGGTAACAAATATCTTGAAGGCGTTGCTTAAAGAGAAATAAAAACTCATTTTCATTGCCAACCTCTTGCAAGATCCATACAAAAGAAAATCCAGTCGAAAAAAGCAGTTGTCTAACTTCTGATGCCCAATTTTTCCTCCCAATATCATCTTGCAACTTTGAAAAAAGATAACTTTGCCTAGGGTATCTATATGAATCCATTTTTAATAATTTCAACCAATACTTAACAACTCTTAATCTACTTTGAACAAATAAATTACAACGACCAATTTCCCCTAATACAGCCTTGTTAGATGCATATTTTCCCAAATTTAAAAAATATTTAAAATATGTTGCATGTACTTTTTCTATGCAATGAAAATATTTAATACCCCAAATTTCTGAGCCATATAAAAGAATTGGTAGTATCTTACAGTCGAAAATGGTACATGCTGTTTTGAAGGAAATAAAAGGATTCTTTTTAAATAATTTATAAACAGATTTTGCAGCCTTAGAGGCTTGAGAAGCTAAGCTTTTACAAGCTACTGACCAATTAAGTCTGGAGGAGAATATTAATCCCAAATATTTATAATATGTAACAATTTTAAGTCTTGTATTTCCATAATACCATATTTCATCCTTTTTTAACACACCTCCATTTCTGAATACAATAATATTCGTTTTCTCAATATTTACACTCAACCCCCATTTAATGCAAAATTTATGTAAAACATTTAGTTGTTGTTGTAACCCAATTATACTATATGAAAACATATTAACATCATCAGCGAAAAGTAACATCAGAATATCGTCAATATCTTGTGATAAGAAGACACCATGTTTACAAACTTTACAGATTTCTGTAGCAAGTTCATTAATAAAAAAGATGAACAAGATTGGGCTCAAAATGCAGCCTTGACGTACACCGGAACTTGTTGAAAACATATCAGTTTTATATTTACCAACTTTTACACAAGATTTTACAGACAGATACATGTTATGAAGAAGATTATACAATTTACCATGACATCCTGATTTAAGTAGCATATACAGAAGTTTAGCCCTGTCAACATAGTCGAAAGCCTTTTTAAAATCTATACAGGCACAATAGAAACGCCCTTTTGGCTTTGATAGATACTTAGAACATAAAGTCTGTAGAGTAAATATGTTGTCTGTAGTAGCATAACCGGGCCTGAACCCAGCTTGTGCTTCTGTTAAAATATCATTTAGTTCTATCCACGCACGGAGACGCTTATCCAATATTGATGTGAATATTTTCCCTGCTACATTCAGAAGTGATATACCACGATAGTTGTTTGGGTCAGTCGCACATCCTGACTTAAATAAAGGGATTATAAGAGCAGAGTTCCAGGAATCAGGGAATATTCCAGAGTCTAATATTGAGTTAAATAGAGGCTTTAGAAAAGCGATTAATGATGATTGACCAATCTTGAAAAATTCAGGAGGTATTCCATCTTCCCCTGGGGATTTACCAGTTTTAAGTTTCTTAATTGCATCAATAACTTCAAATTCAGAAATGTTATTTGTCAACAGTTGGTCAATTCCCGAAGCATCCACACACTCGTCACAATGGTGGGTAGTTATGAATTCAGAAACATGTTGATCAAAATCTTCAACTATTCCCTGTTTAACTGGGTTTAAAAGTTCCTTAAAATATTTCTGCAGGTTATCTGCTGATATTGGACAACTTGTATTTCTATTCTTCAATGAACTCTTTAAACTGTTCCAAAATGCTTTACAGTCACCATATTTAGCAGCTTGGCATAATTCCTCTGCTAAACATTTTTCCCAATTGCTTTTTTTCATAGCACAGAGTTTCTTAAATCGAGTTTTTGTTTCCACATATTTATCAAGATTTTCTTTACATTTGTATCTTCTGCAAAGATTAAGAGTTTGATATTTATTCCTTTTAGCTTCAGCACATTCCCTATCGAACCAAGGTGGCTGATTTTTAGTAGTTTTAATTGATGAAACACAAGATCCACCAGCATCACAAGCACATGAAATTAAAAGTTCATTTAGTTTTGAGACAGCAGCATTAATATCAGACTGAAGCACTGTAAGAAAATCATCCAATGCATTCGGTGATCGCAGTAGTTCCTTATAGCTAGATGATGTTGGTTCTGGCAGCCTGTATCTTGGAACTACTGTTAGATTTATGTTACTGTTGGGTGTCGGTGGGTCATTGAACACTGCAGATAAAGTGCACACAACTGGCATGTGATCAGATTCAACACGAGCACATATCTTCAAATCGAACACCTTATGAAACAGTGAGCTCGACACAAGGAAATAATCAACTACGCTACATCCAACATGTGAGATAAATGTGAGCTTGCTGGGTGAGTCAGAATTTGTACGACCATTTATGATATGAATATTAAACAATTTACATAGCTCCACTAAATAGTTTCCATAATTGTTGATTTCCGAATCACATGATTTTCTTTGAATACTGAATGTATCTGTATTATAGTCATCCGGTAGAGGTAAGTATTCTGGGTCGTCATCGATGATATAATCCACAAGGTTGCCAGTTCTTGCATTAAAGTCACCACTTAGTATAAACATTGAAGCGTCACTAAAATCATTATTTATCTGAAGTAATTTTTTCTCAATCTTGTCTATTCCATTTTCTTCTGCATCACTATAGAACGATGATTTGTGAGGATGGACATAAAAAAATCCAAGGAAAATATGTTTATCATTTATACTAGCACAGTTAAGGACTTTAAGAAACACGCAATTTTCCCAATGTTCATAGACTCTCATAAATGATGATGCTAAATAGTTTTTCACACAAACAATAATACCACCAGATTGCCTACCATATTTTGATAACTTAATTGGATTACATACAAAACATATATAATCTGTAAACACAGCATTTAAATCTATTGACTCTATATGCCAAGTCTCAATAAGACAAAATATATCAAACTGGGAACAAAATTTAATGAAGTCTGGAAAAAGGAGCTTTGAGAGTAGACCATGGACGTTCCATGTGCATATTTGTGTCAGACTAGTTTGAGTACATGAGACATTATGTTTCTCTGAGAAATTGGGGCCTCGGCCAGTGTCCTAGGTGATTTGTTCTGGAGAGCTGATTGTTGGTGTCTTTGTACTTTCCCAGTGCTTTCGTTGTCCGATTTGTTTGATCTCATTAGTTGCCTCTTCATAAACATAAACTGCACCGTCAATTATCAGTTTATCATATTTCATAAATGCAACGTTACCATCTTCTCTTGCAGTTTTCATGAATGGGAATAGTTTTGAGCGTATGATCCTTACTCTCTCCGTAAAATCTTCTGCAACCCTGTACAGGGTGTTACCTTTCAGAGTTTTCCTTGCTGTATCGAGGATTTTACTCCTCTCCTTGTACAGAGAGAATCGCACGATTATCGGTCGTTTACCATTCTTAGAGTGTAGCCTGTGAGCTCTCTCTATTCCAACAGTTTCCGCTGATTCAAGGGAAAGTTCATCTCGTAGAAATTGGCGAACTTTTATTTCTGTTTCCTCCCAATTCTCACCTCTTTTGTCGCTTATTCCGTGTATCAACAGATTATTGCGTCGAGATTGTGCCTCCATGTTGTCCACCTTTCTATCCATGGCCTGGATCTGCGACTTAAGAGTTGTGTTTTCATCTTCGAGCGACGACAGTTTGTTGCTGTAGTCGATGGTAAACAACTCCAGCTTCCGGTCAAGGGAAGTAAGTTGTGCCTGGATAGAAGTCAGCGTTTTAGCGAGGTCGCCAAGTGTTGGAGCATCATCTGTGACCACCTCACCGGGTATATTTTTTGTTGAGAGACGTGTTTGTATCTGAGTAGAATCTGAATTTTTCTTCGGCGGGCCTGGATTTGTCTCAACATCTCCAGCAACAGCCAATAACGTGAATGCCCACCCATACACTAGATACTAGATGTAGTAGAATTTTACTTCCATCTTTTATAACTGTTAATAATTCTTCAATTTAATATCATGACGAAAGTACCAAATTGAGACAATTAATTATATTTCTTACAATGTTTCATCTTCTAAAATAATAAAGTAAAATAGTTATAGTACGAAGGTTCATCGCTTTAATCACTGCAAAGGAGATTAAGATCGTAGGTTATACAAATATGATGATTGGAATTCAACCACTCTTTCACCAAAATTGTAGATTTTTACGTAGCACTCATCGTTCATAAAATCATATTAAAGAAAACAAAATGAACAAAATGTTCATTATATCAAAGAAATTAAATACAATTAAGTCATGAAACATTCACCTGAAAATAATCACAACATAGAAGTAAATGACATATATCATCCCTTTGATCTTGCTGAAATCGTGCCATTTCTGAAAAGCAAACAGCAAATAATCACCAGCTCTTGTTAAGGTTAAGAAATGCAATTAGTAACATGAATAATGAACGGGGTTACTTGGCATGTGATGATTAAAATGCTTTAAAAAATAAAATGATCAGAGAACGTTAACTTGCACAGACATTTATCATTATTCAAAAAGATTGCTGAGGATACAGTGGGTGTTTGAAATAAATGATTCAATGATTTATCTTAATTCGAGGTTTAATTCATTTGATTAATAATAATATAAATAGTAATGATCAGAGAGTCGTTGGCGGCTGATCATTATTTGGCAATATTTTATACCAAAGTATAACCTTAAAGAGTAATTTGTACCATTGGTGCTAAGGTCGTTATGACAAAGGTGGATAGAAACATATACAATGTCAGATTGGCCCGACCTCTATGTAAGTACTTAATTGTTCAGGGGGCATCTCCCCATCTGAGTCTCGAGGCAATGACCTTCCAGTTTTACGCTGATTACCTTTACATTATGCATGTGTCTGTTCCAATGTTGTTGCTGTTATCTCTTGGCTGATGTTGCAATAGAAGAGAACGTAGTATTATGAAGAACTGCCAAGCATTCTACCGATAAAGACCAGGGCCTCCTTTCACAGAGCAACCTTTACTAAGGTTAACCTTAACTGCCATTCTTTAACATTGCACTAAGGTAACCTTAAGGACTTATGATCACCTTAAGCTTAGGGCTTTGTGAAAGGAGGCCCAGAGTATGATTGAATCGTTAACATTTCACGTGCCTTGAATTATTTAAGAAATAGAGTAGCCTCAACCATCATGTGTTTTGCAATAAAGTATAGTTTTGCCCTGAACTATTATAGTTAAAGCACGAGGCCTAAGGCCGAGTGGTTTGACGTTAATAATAGTTCAGGGCAAAACTATACTTTATTGCAAAACACATGATGGTTGAGGCTTCTCTATTTCTTTTCTAGCATGTCGATTTTAACTCGTGTAAATCATATTTCAGCCAGAAATAACTTAAATGAAATTTATCGAATTTGGCAGTTAATTGAAAATGCTCGACCAGGGCTATAACCAGTGACGTCATAACGTTATTGTTGTTGACGTCATGGGTCATTGTGTCATGACGTCATTCAAAACTATACTTTATCGCGGAATAAAGGATAGGCGGCGCCTTTGATCTTTACCGCAACAATGCTAGAAACACTATTAAAGTAGAGGAATGGAAGAGGTTATTGTATCCAGTAGGATGATTTGCATTAAATATTATTCAAAGACCTAACTGTTATTGTGTATGGTGTTTAAGAGTTTACGGTTGAACTACTGACAAGTGGTACAGGGATCATGAGGAGATTTATATTTGTTCATCGTATCTCAATGAATCAACCGTATATTTGATGACCACTTTCTCTGAATTACAATATTTCCCTTAATGGTGATGATCTTTTCTGTCTTAATTTAGAAGTTGATTAGGAGAGCAAGATGCCTTGTAAGTAGCAAGAATATTAACAGTTTTGTACCGCGCATTTATCCATTGCAGAGCGGAAAAACTTGGGTTCCAGTTCACAGGACACAAAGGTAAAATCTAAAATCTTAAGTCTCTAAGGTAGCCTTAGTGCAGTGTCAATAGATGCCACTAAGGTTTGTGCAATGACAACCAGACCTTCGTTCAATAACACATTGTTTGCGGCGTGCATACTTCTATTAACATTGAGTGTTGGCGAGCGCGAGCGAACATCCTAGGAAATTCTGCGGTACTGAACGCATGGCTGTACTCTTACCCTGAGGGATTGTACTTCGCGTGACCGTACTGGTTTGCAATGGTTTGGTCAGCTAGGTAGACAGAATGTAGTGAAAATGAAGTGAATAATAATTTAGTTAACAGATAACAGCAATAATTCATCAATCAAAATATAAAATATTTTTAATGCACCTTATGAAGAAGGAATTTCAAATGTATAGAACATAATGATGAGTGAATATTTTGACTTTGAACATGAAATATTCATTTATTGATGCGCTTTCTATAACCATTTTTCCCATTGTCGACAGAAATACATGACTTATAGGTTAGTGTGTGAAGAGTTAAAATCATAATGTTCTATAATCTGAAATGAACTGACATTTCATGCACCAAGTTTTTATTTTAAAAGCAACTGACAGAGCAAAACCTCCAGATTGTTGGTAAGATGGTACAACGTGGAATAGAGAATAATTTCACCCTCTCGGGGAGTTATCGCCCTTTCTATTGACGTCAGCGTTGTACTTTATAGCATTTCAGCCAAAACATTTTGAAGTATCAGAAGCCCATTTGTATACTAGATAATCATTTCCTTTCTAGCCATGTGGCATAGATATCTTGCACTATTTGCGTAAAAGATCAACAAGGAATAGCATGTGGTAGTGAAATCAGGTACAGGTACTCGAGATTGTAGAGCAGGTAAGCGGTGTGTTTTGAAATAGGACACCACAGACTTTGATCATGAACGATAATAGAAATTAGCCTCGCTTTACACAACCACAACACTTCAAGCAGATTAAATGTTTTATGTGCATTTGGAACTTAAAGGTTGATAAGATTTCGAGACTTACTGAGGTTTGAGTGAACTTTTCATGAAAATTAGACTTTAGGAAAAACTTTTGATAGTTAATCAGGTAGTCTATATCAAACTTATCTTTTAACATATTACATTTATTTTGAAAAAGTATGAAAATGCTATCCTTATGCTGTTCTCATTTTTATTGTCATTTAATTTAAATTTCTATGTAATATAAAACAAATTCAATATTTTTAAAATGAAAACCAACAATATCAGAATCAATTTTGAGGGAACAGTGAGAACAAAAACATTCCGTTACTATATTGGCGGTATTTCCAACAATTCAACAAGAACGGCAATAGTTAACTTTCTCTCTCAGCATGATATCATAGTGAAAGGTCTGAGGCTAATTCAAGGCAAGTACGAAGGTTCTGCACAATCTGCAAAACTCACAATACCCAAGTCCCAAGCCAACCAGCTGGAGCATGACATAGACTGGCCCCTTGGGGTGTACTGTAGAAAATGGATGAGTGTGCGTCAGTGGACAGAGAAAACAGATAGAAGCTCAAATAGTTGGGATTAGTACCAAATAAAATGAACATTGCTGCAAAAACTATGGCTCTAACAACAATAGTACCCGTACTTTTGCATTTTCTTCTAATCACAATGGTAAATGTTCCTACTCTTAACCTTATGTCATGGAATGTACGTGGAATAATGTCATCAGCACTGTCACTATGTGAAATTATCGACCTCCAAGATATCGATATTATTTTCATAACGGAACATAAACTTTTACAAAGCTCTGACAACTTTATTCACACCATTCATCACGGCTACACATCACATGTTAAGTATGAAAATGTTGCCAGAGGTGCTTATTGTGGGAAAGCTGGAGTGGCTATCATGATGAAGTGCTCACTGGTCCCTTATGCAAATTACCTTGACTGTATTGACAGTTCTCGGATTATCGGAATAGAACTTAAACTTCAAGATCTCCCAATAATCTACCTATTTGGAGTTTATATGCCAACTTCTCACTATGGATATGATGCACTCAAACATGAATTTGATGTACTTCAAGACATGTATGATTACTATAACAGGAAAGGTGTGGTACTCTTCTTTGGCGATTTCAATATTTCATTTCAAAGTGAAGTACAAGATCCACGGAGAACAGCTCTTCTTAATATATTTTTATCAGAAAACTCTATCATAGCATTAGATAACTTCAGCACCAACGGAATGACCTATACTTTTGTCCCTGCCCAGTCGATGCCGGATCATATACTAGTACCAGAAGAACATGTGTGTTATGTAAAGGATTTTACCATACATCCAGAGGAAGATCTAAACTGTGTGTCAGATCATCTACCACTATCAATCTCCTTTCTTCTTCATCATGACACTGCCCCCGATATCTCACCAGTGACACCCCCAGTTTCTTGGAAAAGGTGTGATGATATTATTCTCAAAGAATATGAAGACTCAGTCTCCGCAAACCTTAGCTTAAGGGTTACTAATGCATATACGAACACTGATAGACATATAGATGGAAAATATGAACATATTGTTGAAAGTGTTGTGAAAGCAAGTGATTCCACCCTACCAGTCTCTCAATTTAATCCCCACACTAAACCGTATTGGTCTAAGGAGCTTAAACATATTCATGCCCTCCAACGACATGCCCGACGATTGTGGATAAGTGAAGGTCGTCCACGAGGTATTGAACATGACAGTTTACGTGCCTACAAACGTCTCAAAAATGATTTCAGGAAAAGACAACGCAGTGCCATCAAGTCATTAAATGAATCATCACTTCAAGAGTTTGAAAATTCTTTTGAATGTGACCTTAGATTCTTTTGGAAAATGATAAACAAAAGACATGGAAAACAAGTTAAGGGTTGTCCTCACCTCAAGGTAAAGAATGAGGAAGTTTGGGAGCCAACTGAGATAGCAGAATCATTTGCTGACTTCTATCATACTGTCCACTCTCCCCTCAAAAACAGAAACTTTGATGAAGAATTCTACCACAGAACTAATTCTGAAATACTCGACCTTCTTACATCAGACTCTTCACAGCATATAGATTGCCTCGATGACCCAGTGACTGTACAAGAGATTCACAAGCTAATCCATAGTCTCAAAAAGTCAAAAGCTGCAGGTAATGACAGAATACAGAATGAACATCTACTTTATGGTGATCATTGCCTTCAATTACATCTTGTTGATCTCTTCAATGACATGCTAAAATCAGGTTACATCCCTCACAAATGCAAAGCTGGAATCATTGTCCCAATCCATAAAGGTGGCAATAAACCGAAGAACGATCCAGCAAGCTACAGACCAATTACACTCCTTCCAGTCATCTACAAACTCTTTGAGAAGCTTCTCCACAATAGGCTCATTACCTGGATACAGCTAAAAAAACATCCAGCTTCCAAACCAGCAATAGCAAGGCTACCAAAGAGGCATTGGCTGTACAACTACAGCATTCAACCTAACAGAGTCCATCTACTACAACAATGAACTTGGTAGCAAAGTCTATGCTGCTTTCCTAGATAACAAACGTGCCTTTGACACTGTATGGCACAATGGACTTTTTATAAAGTTACATCATATCGGGATCACTGGACTCTCATGGAAACTTTTGTTTAATGCTTACACAGACCTCAGTAGCTCAGTCGCAGTGAATGGCGTCACATCAAGATCATTCCCTATAAAACAAGGTGTACGACAAGGAGGAGTCCTCTCCACAATCCTTTACCTCATATTTATAGATGAACTTCTTGGACAGCTTCAACATTCTAACTATGGTGTGACTATTATGGATCTTAATCTTGGCAATCCAACCTTAGCAGATGACGTCACTCTGTTAGCTTTATCTCCAAGTGCCCTCCAGTCTTTGCTAGATATCGTCTCCATTTACACCAGAAAGTGGAGGTATGAACTCAATCCGTCAAAATGTCATGTTATTGTTTTTGGAGAGAAGGCAAGAACTTCCAATACAGATTGGCACATAACTGATGAAAGTATACCAATTGAACTTTCCACTCGCCACTTAGGGATGCAAGTGAATAACCATCTAACTAGTGATGATGCTGTGACTCACGGCTGCAAAAAAGCTAAAGCCTGCTTTCATGCTCTTATTGGAATAGGATTGAAACCAAAAGGAGTCAATCCACTGATATCAGCAAATACTGTTCACAAGATCATAATGCCGTGCATGTTGTACGGATGCGAACTTTGGACGCAACTCTCACAACACAACGTCAGACAGCTATCTACAACATGGCACTACATGGCCAAAACTCTTCAGGGGTTTCAACCACGAACAAGAACTGACATGTGTCTGAGCATGATTAACTGGCTTCCGATCAAAGAAGAGATACATAAACGACAGCTTATGTTCTTCCATAGACTCTGCTCACTACCTCCAGAAAACATTTCCAAGAAACTATTTCATAGAAGAATATTTCAATTTTTTCAATTAGATAAGGCCTCACAAAAAGGCTTCATTCCACACATTGTGAATATTCTTTGTGAATACAACTTGCAGGATACATTAAGTAACTATCTTAACTGTGAAAAAATTCCAACGAAGCATCAGTGGAAACGACAAATAAATCAACACATCCAAAGAAAATACATGGCAGAGTGGTCAGCTTGCATAGATGGAGATGAAGACTTCCGGCGCTTCAAAATGTTGCATCAACTTCCTCGAGCAGCAACTGTGTGGACATCAGCCAGGAACAGACTTTATGTAAAGCAATATACCCATATGGCTCAGCTATGGGTTACTATTCCACAGAACACTGAATCTAAATGTGTGCTATGTGACAATAACTATCACGATCTCATTCGACATATTGTGACATCATGCTATTATCTTCAAAACAAGTATGATGCATTCTGGACAACAGTGACAGACTTGTTTCCACTAGAACTATGGGTGAGCCTTGACAACACAGATAATGAGACCCTGCTGCAGTACTTGATGGGAAGACCTTGCCCATTAGATTTGGACCATGACACTGCTTCTACATTTAAAGACCTTTGTGCTGTTTTTGTCATGGACGTAATGGCCGTTTACCAGAAAGAACTTGTAAATAGAGACAATAGCTGTGGTTGAAAACTACAATTACAGCGCAGCAATCAAGAAACCAATACCCCACTAACATATTTCTTTATGTAAACCTCTTAACATCTCTCTTACCCTTCAAGATATTGTAAATGTCTTACAACTGTCCTGATTTCTTGTATCAATAATCTCCAAAAGGAGGAAATAAAGATGATGATGATGATGAGAATCAATTTCGCATCGCAGGAAAGGATTTGAAACTTGAAACAAGAGGAAATTGATTTCTAAAGAAAGCATTTCATGTTGTTTTAAAATGAACAAAGATATAGTTTGTGTCACATCATTAAATGCCTGACCACTGAGTCATGTAGGATTTTCAAAAGAATAAAAAAATCGCTTCTGTAACGCTATACGTGCCTGTAAACATCTTCTACAACAAATAATGATTCAATCTATTCTGACCTTTTTCTGTTTAAAGTTTTAAAGGAGTTAATCTTCCTTTCAAATGTAAATTTTCACTTGCTAGAGAAATACAAAGTTCATCAACTGGCACATACTGAGGTTGTAAAAATCCAAACCGCATTAGCTGAGTGCACACTGCTTTAAGTTTATATGTTATTGATTTCTTTCAGCTGAGAGAAAAATTCTGTCAAGAATTATTGAAAAAATTAATTTTTTTATTTCCCTAATATCCGACCGTAAGCGATTTTCTTTTTGTCCAAAAAAGTGAGATGAAAGAAATAGTTAAAGATAAGAGTATAGTGTGTTCTTGTGAAGTGTGTGGATTCAATTCTTAGAGGTGAAAGTGACCTCCAGACATAAGCCCCGGAAACCGTATTCATAATTTTATCTTAATATATAACTTGAAACCTTGGAAAAGGTATTATCTACATACAAAACCACACAAAACACATGGAATTAAAAAAGGCGAAATTGATATGGAAATCTTTATGAGAACAGTCGTACTATACAAATAAAATAACTGAAGAAAAGTCTTTGAGAAAATATTTTATGATTAATAGAAAAACATTTCATTTAAAGGACAGCTGGCATAAATGTTTTTGTAAATTTGAAATACGATTTTTTATTGAAACTTCTTAAGGTTCAGACTGTGGAGATCATGTCAATTATGTTTGATTGCCGATAACACAATGTGTTCGGGTGATGCAAACAGTTGAGAAACGAACTTCAATTGATTATTTTTTTCAAATGACTGTCGACTCATCTTTAAAGAGTATGATGTATATTGACTATGCCTATGTACTTGAAGAAAAATAAGTTGGTGCCAATATCTTTGGTTTTTCCTAATGCGATTTAAACTTATCTGTTTATGGTTAATCTCGCTTATCTGATGGGATAGTATTCCATTACAATGTGGTCGAAGGGATGAAACAGATTAATGAATATTTCAGTCTTTATATCGGAATTAGAAATTTTTCAGTGTTTCTAAGAGCATCCGGAGTAGAAACTAATAGATACTCGAAATGTAATGTGAAGGAAACGTCATGTCGCGAACTAGGTCACCACTGGTTTTGCTCAGAAACTTTTTACAGAAATTAGCTCACAAAACACTTACACAACAACACTTCTAGCAAATGTACATTTCCGATTGAGATAATAAAAACCTGAAACCTATCAAAAATATATCCAAAAGATATTTACTTCATCAAAGTTCACCATTTTGGGAAACGAATTACTTTGTTTCATTCAATTTTTGTATAATATAAAATGTTATTCCCATTCACATGTTGTCACAGTGACTACATTGTCATTTAAATCTACCGTTTATAGAAGTACAGACCCAATTCAACACGATTAAAACCAACATCATCAGAGTAATGTTGCTATGTAAAAAGTGAGCTAAAATATTAGTTATTGAAATATAGCTAGTGGCACAATGTACAATACTACTGTGATCGTACCACTGAGTCATGTGGAATTGTCAAAGAAACCCCATTTTTTTCGGTTTTAAAACTCTATATGTACCTGTATTCATCGCCTACTTCAAACTTGTCTCTTTCATGTGGTTAACATTACGGAAACACAGAAAATGTATTTTACGAAAAAAAACTTTGACCAACTAACATTTCCAGAAGTCACACAAACCAAAAAATGTATTTGCTGTATGCGTAAAGTGCTGTTAATCTTATTGACTTGCTTTTAAAGAAGTTTGATGAAGTGTAGTTGAAAGAAAGAACAAAACTGATTTCCGTGAGATCTGACAGCAGGCAGTTTTCTTTGAACTTCTTGTTATATGAGATCAAAGCATTGATTTTAGATAGAAGTACGAGGTGCTCTTGTGAAGTGTCTGGCTACAATTCAATCTTGGAGGTCATAGTGACATCAACACTGAAAACATAAACATTTGCAACCTTATTCATGGGCTGGACTCGCGAGCAAAAGTGCAATGCTACACTAGATTTCAGCGCTGTACCACCAACGGTTCGCTAGTTCCAGATAATGCTCACAGGGTTTACTGCAATGAATAACCACTATTTAATTGAGGGCTTTCTCCCTGCAATAATACTATCAGCTGTAATAAAAGTGAAATACTCTTAAAAACTACGTTAAAAACCCCAAATCACCTACCGAGCAAAAGAAAGGTTCCCACATTTTCAACAGTTATATACAAAATACTGATGCAAGAGAAAGACGACTTACAGCCGTGATAGGTACAAATATTTCATACATCAAAATACGACACTTATATTATACATCTGTTAAAATGCATCTAGAGTCCTAAAATTGATTTTTCAAAAATGTTTTGTTCAAGAATGTTTGACATTTAAGTTTTTTGTAGAAATTTGATTAATGAAAGACGTTTACTAACATTTATTACCTGCTTTACATTACGATGTTAACGCATTATTACTTGTTTTAATTGTCTTAATTGTCTTAATTCAAAATTGTTGTTAAAACTTAAAATGTACTAACGTTGTGTTCTGAAGACATGCTGTAAATCTGTGTCAGTGAATTGGGTTAACCTCGTATTTTAGATGGTGTCGTTTCTTTTGCTCTTGAGTGTATAACCAACCATATGCAAACAACAAACATCCAAAAAGGTGAATAACAAAGTCCTATAACTCCATCACAGGATTGAATAACCACTTTAATCATGAAAAATATTTAAATTTGAAAATAAAACTAAATTATAGGGAAGATAAAATGTAAGTGAACATGTTTACATCAGCCCTCGGTTTATATTAAAAATACTATGGAAGTTGTGTCTTCATGATTCATTGACAAACAGTTCATCTAAAGTAGATTGGTATTGAACATTGTAATGAAAAGAAAAGTCTTTCTACAGTTTGAAGCATTAAATGTTAAATTTGAAAGTTCTAACTCTCAGAATATTGCTCTCAAAGTCGAGATCCGTATCCGTATTTCTGCTTGATTGACTAAATGACTAAATTTCAAAAGAGAAAATTTTCTTATCAATGCTAGTCGAATTACCCGTTGACATGCATTGATTAATTATTTTCATCCATTAGATGTTTGTAAAAAGAGCCCAAAAAATGAATTCATCTCAGAACTTATCAAAAAGTTTTAGATGACAATAACCCACAAAACATTCTATAGATATTCTCTGCATATGCCATTTCATTCGAGAACCCTAAAACATGTTCTATATACAGTTACTTTTTGTGTTGATTCTTATATCAAAACTCATCTAAAGTTAAGATTTTTTAGTCACATCCACTGACCTACATTGGACTTTCAAGTCGTTCTGTTTATTTTCTTATTAAACCTGGGGATCTCATCTCTACTCCTTAAACGATTTCAGATAATCTCTTTGAATGGCATATATCCATAAAAAAAGTCTCATCAATTCTTGTCTAAACTCTGTCAATATAAGTAGGTTGATAACAGAGATAAAGTCATTTATACATATATTTATACATATTTTTTTTACATATTTTTATTCACAATTTGATTGGTTATTAATAAAACATTCACATGGTTTGTACATGCAAATCTTTAGATAAAATATCTTTGGTGATACTTCATTTGAATGACAAAGAATGGCCTGTCTGAAAAATGTTAATATCGAAAAATAACAAAGGAAACTCTAGGATAATCTTCAAATTAGAAGTTCGCTATATAACAGCAATGCTATCTGGCTATTTGAAAAAGAATGGTTGAATATTTCCAATAAAACTACTCCCATGGCACACACGTTAATTGAACATGTATTATTGGACGGTCATTGCTTAATCATTTACGCCTGAAAGTGATTGAGGTCAATGAATTCCTTGATATGATTCACATACAACATATATTTACTCAGAATTGCTGCATTTACAATAAACTAGACAATATTACATTCTGATATGAGTTTTATAGCACAGGTATGAGTCAAACTACATCGTATGTCATGAATCATGGACTGTTATTAAACTCCGGCTGTCACTCTCTGTCTGCTCCAGATCAATATTCAGCTAGTATGGATAATAAGTTTATTATTCAAATCAATTTATAGGAAAGATATAACTTACACACAGTTTTAGGGCAACGTCCTTAAGGCCAAGTCCTATGGTTGTATCATCCTTACATCGTTCAACCGAGTTTAACCGTTTAATTTTTGTCGACATGAAAAAGGTATTCAGCTTCTTATTTAACTGAGTGATGAAGCATTGTAGTTACAATGGCGGGACTACAATGCTACAATGCTGGTATTCTACAGAGAAAATCAAGCTATTAGGAAAGATAAAACAATAGTTAACTTTTACTCTTATCTTCATTTGGTGTGTTAATGCACCGAATGCCATCCCTATTTGTATAACTGATCCAAATTCCACGGTGTCTTATTTCACAACACGCCGCTTCTCTGCACTCGCATCTCGAGTACTTGTTGATCTTATTTACCACATGCTATTCCAAGGTCTTGGTTAGAGGTGAGCTTTCACGCAAATAGTGTGAGATTTGTTTGCTACGTGGCTATACAACAACTGTACCTCTGGTTTGCAAGCAGGATTCAGATATTTCCACATGTTGTGTCTGAAATACTATACATCGATAGCGTAAATCTGACGTCAATGGAAAGGGCGATAACTCTCTGAGGGTATGAATGTAATTGATGGTGCATGTTCAACAATTATACCAACGTTAAGGATGTAAAAACTGTTTCTTCCCAAGCTTTAACTAACAAATGCAATTATTAATTGACTCTTAAATACATATTGCATGCATAATTATTATTGTACAGATATGAATGACACTTTTATAATTATTCCAAAAAATGTGCTTATGTCAACCTTAACCAGTTTGTGCGATTTTGAAGTTTGTTTGCATTTCCAATGATCAAATGCCGATGGCAGTCGGATGAACGAGAAGTATTTTAGATGTTTTGGTAACAGTTCAAGGGTTGTTAATCTTTTATTCGTATTGGTACAAAAAAACGTGGGAATAATGCTTCTCACTTCTTTCCATTTTTTAGTCTTGGCACTTCGCCTTCAAAGCCTTTCTTGTAACCTTGGGGAAATGTTTCAGGTAAGAATTGATTTTGATGCGTCTACACGTGATACATCATCAGGCTTGGTACCATTATGTATATTGCAGATGGTAAAACCCAAACACAATACCTAAATTACCATATCTGCAAACACAATAGACACGAAACAATCTTTAATTGTAAGTGTCAATGTAACCAAGGCTGAGCATGCATTATCTAATATCCAATTATTGTGTTCTGATGCAAATACTGGCTTAACTGACGCAATTGACAGTAATTTAAATGTTGCAAATATGTTTTTACCTGAAAAGAATCTAAAAAAACTATTGATAATTATCATGATACTTGATGTTTCTGTAATAACCTTCGTATTTATACCAAGTAGAGTTAATCAGATCCATCATTCGTTTATTTGAAAAGTTTATAAGTTTATCAGAGATAATTACTGCGTCTGGCAACCAACCAAAACGACAAAGCTGTTATCGTTACAAGAACAAGATTAACTCGAATGAAAACAACACACATACATACAGTGAATAACACAGTTCTATACATCCATTACAGTATGGAATAATAAATATTACTATCCAGACGTTTTGGAACAGGTTATAACATGTATTTTGATAGGTTTCACCCACGTAACAAAACTTAGAAACACTCGTGTTGTTGCCATAGTGCTATAAAATAAATCTTTCCCTTTGCCTTTCTAGGGGAACTATCACTTATCCATCGTGTTGCAAAACGAATAGGAAATTATATTAGAATATCAAAATAACACATCTATAAAAGATACGCACTTCAGAAATATAAATAACATCAATCGATGGACATGGTTTATTGGAAATAAGGCGTTATAAAAACAACTCTGTTATTCTAAGAAGTGGGTCTATTCTTGGTAAATGGAAAAAAGGCTTTTAACAAACAAAACGATTCTGCTTTAAAACACTCAGTGAGATTTCGAGTTCAATATAATGCCGTGGACAGATAAGTTCATCCCGTCTCACGGTAAGACGTATAGCTGACGCTCCACTCTTCTTACCCTGGGTGTAAACCCCAGCAAAAACGCGCCGTGTCCTATTCCCAACAAACTTTCTAAAAATAATCAACCAATGACTTCGCTTGAAAGGCGAGCCGGCAATTTAATATGGCAGCGCCCATTCCTTCAAATTCAAACTGAGTGAGTGAGTGAGTTTGGGATTAACGTGTTTTGAACAATATTTCAGTTATTGAATTAAAGGCATTGTGAGAGATAGACAACAGGTTTTAGAACGACTCAAATTTGGTCTGACTTCTACCCGACGACCTATCAAGCTTGGGTGCCCCTGCCAGGAGCATGTAACCTCCGGCTGGCATAGCTCTAGGGGTCTCTGGTCCACTCAAACGAACACGATAAGTTATTGAGTTAAGTGGTGGAAAATCAAACCGATCTCTTAAAACTGGATGTATGATTTGTTGTAACAAACTTACCAGAATCGCAAAATTGGACTCTGACATTATCACCATGGTCGATCGGTTAAAAAACTTTCGATTCCAATTTGTTTATCTATGGACGTCGCCATTTAGCGTAAGAGCGAAAGCCAACTCCTGTTAGAGAGGCTCTCTTTGGTTGGCTGAAATTTAATCGCACACCATCGCGATAAAAGTATTTGATTGGCTGAATCATGGGTTACGGCGCGAAGTTTTTGCTGGGGTTTACACCCAGGTTAAGAAGAGTGGGGTGTCAGCTATACGTCTTACCCTGAGACAAGATGAGATAAGTTAAACCGAAGGAGAACCTTCTCACCAGATAGACATCACACAGCTGGTCCTCCACTGACCTACTGCCTTTCTTGCAGTGAACGAGTTACCTGTATATCTGATAGTGTTTCTGTACGTCTAGTGATCATTACCTGTGGTTTACGTAAAGATGGGTGTTTTTTATATTATCAGCTGAATAAGTCGGACATTTATGTATTCCAGACGCCCCCTATATAAATAAGCCAGATTAGCTATGGGTCACACACACCTGGGAGAAACTATTGCGAAAACATTTTTTTCGATTTATTACAATCTTCTGCAACCCATATGAACGTGAGAGGGTTCTCCAGTTATATTCAGATCTCTTCTGGCATATCAAAGAGAGCTCTTTCGACATATGCTCTACCAAAGCAGAATGGGACCAATGGCCTTATGATAGTTTACCATCACATTCAGTCAGCATTTAGAGGTGTGCAGCCAACCAAATACTAACCTTCTTTCTTGGTTTTGTGTGTGTTTTTGTGACTCTAAAAATCAGTCTGGGTGAGTAATTATCGACATCCATCTTAACAATTGAGCATTGAAGCTACACTTTAACATTTTCGAAAGAGAAATTTGAATATTTTCCAAAGTTTTTTTTTTCAAGGGATAAAGGGATTACCTTTTCATTGTTACTCAATGGATGTAGCAACCCACTTTATCAAACTTATGAGATTAAACAGGGGATAATCGTACGCTGCATTGCCTCTCTGGAACAAAACTTTTTCTGCCATATATTTACCTAAGCTATCAATAACTAATGGGTTTGTATTCTTTTTGTTTTACAAATAACCACGAAAAGGACAATTTTGATTAGAATTAGGTTTTCCCCCTACTATAAAATAACTCGCATTCCACACCAAAAATATCTTTATAGTAAGTTTAACGTTCCCTTCATGAAGTACAGCTGCATCCGAAAGGCTTGACCATGTTCTTCTGTATCTTAGTTCAAATATCGTGTTAATTGTCATGTCTTTGAGTCATCGCAGCGTGACGAACACAAACTCGATAATGTTTTTATTTCACTTGAAAAGCGACCATTCACTGTTCCTTAGCGAAATTTAATTTCATACCTCATTTCATACCACATTCATACTGGGCATGTTTTTTCTTTTATACTCATTCGGTGTACTTTTTTTAATAGTTAGGAAATATTGTGAAAATTTTAATCCTTCGGCATAGTTAATCTTGCGACGGTTCTAAAGGTATCTCTCATAATCTGAAGATTTTTTCGCCGAAGTTTATTGATCTTTCATGGATTGACAAAAGATTATCCTTATTTGTGCCGTTAAAGCAAAGCACCTGACATCCAAATGAAAGCCAAACTATACATTTGCAATTACATAAAGTACATATTGCGACAAATGAGTGAACAAACATTCGGGATGAGGAGGTATATTGACAAATTAGTTGCATAAAAACTTTGACGAGACATCTTGACCTAATTTATTTTCATGCTTCCATTTCTTCGTCTGGTGGAAGGAGGTAAACCTGCATTCTTCCGTATGCAGAACCAGAAAGGACCATTCTCCACTGAATGTGTCTACTCCCTTTTCGTCTGGAACCGACTAGTATCAGACGGAACATAAATTGTCACGCACATTCTAGAATTCGGTTACTTATCGGAGTTGTTTACAATAATACTACGCACTTACGGATAAAATACGCGTCCTGACCCGCTTCCTACATGTTAATGTTTTCTTGTTTTGGTTTAAGTTTGACCTCAGTGTTTTGCATTTTTCAATATGCATTAATGATATAGTTATTTTTATTATCTATCCTGTGGCCGAATTAAATGAATAGAGATTGTAGATGATAATCATTCCAAAGATTTCATTAGATTGTGTTACAACTAAACTTTTCTTAATGAACATTGAGTTTTTTTAGCAACCGATTGAGTGAAATCGAAAAGACTACTTTCATGGCTGGTTTCGTCTCTGGGTCTGTGTTTCCATTTCAGAGTGAGATGAATTTCAGAACCCTGTAATTTTATTGTTTGAAGCTTTTGGCCTACACGTCTTTTACACTTTCAACACATATAGATTATGAAATTTTATTACCTACAATTTGTGTTTCAGAAAGTTTTCAATTAATTTGCTTGATCAATTGGTGCTTTTCTATAAGTTCCCTGCATAAAGAATAATATAGAGTAAAGCTTTAAACATTCACGACTTTTAAAATTGATTACATAATTTTGATAAATCAATAGTCGTTACAGACATTCCATTCAAACATAATATCCATAAATTGCATCTGACGACATGAAGCAATTTATTGTTTTTAAAAGTTTTAAGCGAGAAGTTACTTATGTTATGTCGAACATAATTGTGGTAAAAGCAAACTTTAATGAATAAAACTCATACAATAAAGTAGTATACTGAATATTAATTACTGGATGAGATAAACAGATCTTTAGGATAAGAACGGTTTACTCATAGAATGTAATGTAAAAAGGTGTATCATTTTCCACTATTGAAAACGAATGTTATTTAAAGGATAAACTTACAGAGTTGAATTAGAACAAAGAGAGAAATCGCAAAATCCTATAGATGCTTATAGATCACACACTCAATTACCAACCAAATCACACCAAATCATCTATCAGATTACAAAGGGGGTCAGATTGTGTCCTTCAACGCGATCAGAAGACAGGGAAGTAATCACCGGTAATCATTAATCTGAACAGGAAGTAGTGGAAAATAGTGACACTGACAGTAGGTGGATGGAGGCTGTCACACTTCTATCGTAATTCATGGTTAAGATAATCTTTCAAAATTGTAGATTCTTTCTGAAATCGTTCTACATTTGACAATGAATCAAGTACAACTGAAAAGCGACCTTCAGTTTAAACACAGATATTGTTCCAGAATATGTCCTTTCATGCATTTTATCACATTAATTTAAAAAAAAATAGTGGATGGAAACGTTTAATTGCAGGATCATCGAGGAGTTTGTGTTGGTCATGTCCAATTGTTCTACATAAATGTAATGTATTTTAATATACTTTTAACTTAATATATATACCTTTCGGTATGCTTTTTAAAACCATTTTGAATGAATGAAAAGGAAATGATATAACAGTACGAAACTAAAGCATCCTTAAAATATGTTTCTAAAATGAAAAGATAACAAAACAAATGAAGTAATGAATCACAATTACACTATTAAATTTGATGAATATGAAGTCGAATGACGTGAAAATTTTTGAAATGATGGTTACATATAACGATCTATGTCACATTGTTTATTGTTGACCAATATTTTCATACAAACATTCAAAGCAACTAACATAAGTATACAAGTCAGATGTACATTCGCCAGGTTCCATTAAAAGTTTTCAGGTTTGTTTTGTTGAATAATGATAACTACAGATTTTCTGGTTCTGTTTGACTTTTGGAAGCACATCAAAGCGTTTTCCAGATGGCAGTTGTGAGTTTGCTGAGAGCAAGACGTGATTGACCTGTGAAGGATTTTCCGTGCTTGTGTTATATCTTGTAGTCATATATTGACGCAGGATGGTCCAGCTATTTGTGAACTATCATATTACTGTCATGTTTACAATCTTGATTATTTTAGAAAAATGATAGAACCGTTTCAACAATGCATTTCACAACGGAACCTCGACCAATTACCAAACATAAGAATATCCATTGGCATGTTTCTTGAAACTTAAATCAAACTTGCAAAGAACACATGATACTGAACGCGAATATCTGAGTCAAAATGGACATCAAAGCTTATGGTTGCTTTGCCTTGTGCTGCACTAGCTGCTAGTTCAAGCCATACAGATGTGTTGACGTTGAAAAGAAAATGCTTGGACAGACTGTTGTTACTTATATGATATGAAAGTGGTTGATACGACGATAGAAAACATGAAAACGTAAAACGTTTTGAGGTTACCTCTGTGCCAACATACAATAGCATGAAAATAGTACTTGAACATAATTCGTGTATAACAATGCACATGTTAATTAATTATCGCTTTGAAACTTCTGTCTAGACTACATTTATCGATATTTCATCGGACAAGATGAAACTTGAAGAAGTACTTCTGAAAGAGAAATGTTCTGTGACATGCACCGTGTGAGGAAACGAGCTATGATAGGTTGTTTTGATGACTTTCCGTTAACAGCCACTTTCACAATAATTGCGAAGTTTATTGTCTTTTAGATCGAACACTTTCTCATTTAACCAGACACAGTTTTACATAAGAAGGTTATTGGAATCGATATGTTACAAGCGATTCGCTCAAAGAAAACACAATTTGTTGGAAATTGCATAAAATTTCTTAACGCATCAAATTTTATAATGAAAAGTTTGTGTCATCAACGAATTCGATCTATTCATAAATCTTTAATTTCAAAAGTTTTGTTTCATTTAATTTCTCGAACCTTTTCAAAGAAATCATACATGAGCGTTTTTTCTGGAGATAATGTTACCTACTTCAATTACTTCAACATAAGGAAAAAGTATCATTTACACACGGTCACCAAACAAATGGTTTCTAACATCAACATTACACGCACAAGCACACTAGCCAACAAGCAAATGAAAACAGTAGGGAAGAATACATGTTTGAAGACTTTTAATTTGTTTTCTTTTGGTTTGGCTACTATTCAACTCTGTTTCATTCATTGAATAAAAGTAATCTTATGATATAGTATGATTTTCATTTTAAAACATTCTGCGTCCTAAGATTGGTTTTTGGAATATTCAGGAGAGTAATGAATAACAATGACCACACACGGTGTATCAAACCTAGAGTAAGCCCGCCTTTCGCTTTCCACAGCTTTTTAAGAAAATCCTCAGTTTTCTATTAACTGCATCGTTCATATAGGCCAGCATTCTAACATTTAATATTTTCGAGAACGGTATGTGTTTATTTTAGACTATGTAGAGATGTAAGTCATCATAGCAATGTCCATTAATACACACATGTGACCTGTTATCATCTGTTGTATTAAGATATAATCTAAATAAGTAAGCAATATTAATTCAATCTAGCAGCAGCAATGAATAATTAGTGAAAAATTATGAAAAAGAAAATTTAACAAACACACGTCGTCTGATTCTGCTATTTTACCCGCACAATGGCAAAGTTTGCAATATATATAAGACATTGGCTATGAAGCTGTATTTTTGTTGAAAACTACCCTTGACACATCATTGGTAATGACTTTATCCTTCAGAGGATCAATGTTTACGATCCTTAGTTTCTTTTTGCTTGGCGTTGAAGTTTAGAAGTTTTACCCTTGAAACAGTATTGTTACTCGTGTTTCCATTGAAACAGCCAAAAATGAAATTCAGAAGAAGTTTAAAAACGTAAAAGGCACCAGTGCACTACTTATTGTTCTCCATACCAAGTTTCATAAAGACATAGGCCTTATGTATGAGCTTCGAAAATATAGGTCCTGGTTCTGAAACAAACTTCTAAGTACGGTTCCTGTTTCTTAGTTCTTGTCTAAAAAATATAATTTTGATTTCCATGGAACGGCCGAAAAAAGGTATAGGAAAGATGAAAAACTCAAAAGGAACCACTTCACATGATGATAATTGCATCTATTCAAATAAATGAAGGAAGAAATTGAAAACCCTAAAGGGCATCTTTACCTGATGGTTCCACATACCAAGTTTGAATGAGCTAGGAACTATAAGTTTTTAAAACTCTGGCCTGGAAAACAACAGCTCTCACGGACGCAGGTCAATTCCATATACCCCTGAACGCTTCGTTTGGCGGTTGATAGAAATACATAATAGTACATGATATATGTTGAAAGACTCGTACACTATTCAAAATTATGCTTTTTATTTTTGCGTTAAATTTAAATCTTCCACCTTTCGGATTTTTATCATGGTACGTTTTGTCAGTTCAGTATTCTTACAAGGTTGTTTTTTTCACTCAGCCTGTACTTGATAAGAAAATTTAATCTGTCAAGACACGAATATGAGATTTATGTTTTAGTATAAATTAAGACTGTCACTGTTCATGCAAATATGCAATGTCAGCATTTATGATAATTAGTAGATAGCTATTGTTTATCTAGATGCGACTGAAGTTTTAAACCAGTAGCACGTTTTTAAGGCAATCAAAGTGATCTCACAAAACGAAAGTAGAGGTTTCCGATTGTAAGAAAACGTCGTTTAATCAACAGAAGCAGTTCTAAAATGAACATACCATGATCAGTTACGCTATGAAATCAATTGCCTTCCCTCAAATGAATAAAAAGTGTTCACGACAAAAATGAAGTGTTTTTTTGGCTAGATGCTTGGTTTATTCCTCTGGAACCACAAATGATAAGGTTAGATAATGATATGTTTTGAAACTAATGATTATTTTGAACAAATTTTATAAATAAATCTTCCACAAAATGTTCTACTGTCCCTTGAAAGCTATGGAAGTGCACGATACTAACTCTCTCATTATCCAGTCTTAATTGTAATAATAGCTGTGGAAATATATCACCTTTTGTTATCCAAAGTATTTTGCATTATTTTCAGATATCATTAAATGTTAAATCAGTCCTCAAACAAGGGTTAAATTACTTATCACATTGACTCACTACACAATTTAAAAAGTTAAAACCCACTTTGCTTATCTGAAATGAATGACACCATAATGATGTAACCTCAATGTCATATTGACCAAGATAAGTTAAGTGTTTTATGATAAGCGGTCTGCATTCAAGCTTGCTATCCGCAATTTCCCTGGTCACTATAAGCAATAAACAAACACATATCATCATGCATTTACATAGAACAGGGCACCTGTTGGGCTTTAAATGGTAAAGTAGGTTAACTGCTCACCAGGCCAGCCAAGATCTGATACTGGAAATACACGTATGAGGGCAAGGAAGATTCTTGAAGAAGGAAACGCCGTCATGTGCATTCTCGATCTGTGTAGTCAAATGTTTCTTAAAAATATTTTGAACTTACATGATACAAATCTCTTATGTAAAATATAACTTATGTATATGGTAAATGAACTGTATGAAATATTGTGAAAAAGCCCTCCAAATGACCAAGAACATTTGTGGGGTATGGCGATGTGCATGTGTGCTTCCGTGCTACATCAGAAAGATCATAAATAATCCCAGCAGACTAAACCACGCAGAAAAGGGTAGAGTAAAAACGAAAAAAATTTCATTAACATTCTGCTCTTTATCTCTCACTTTACCGTTCTTTCTCTTCCCCTTTCTCCCCCTTTGCTGATCTGGAGAATGAGATCTACGTGTTGTATAGCTGAAATATCTACGTTCAGTCATGTTCACTAACTCTCTTTATATAGAACACACACTTCCTTCTTGTGCCTTCTCCTTCATTACAACTGCTTCCGTGGAACAGGGCACTAAGCAGTGTTCCATGAAGCAGTTGTAGAGTTGCAATCGATTGTAGTCTATTCTTTTAACATTGGTTACAATTCATGGTAGCCTTACAATCAATTGTAAGTGTTTTGTGGAACGGGCTGACATCAATGTTCACCATCTGTTTCCATATTAAAGAACACTGCGTCAATGAAATCTTCAGGTAATGTCATATGTTGGTAATATGACATTTTGTTATTTGTTGTAATTTGTGAAAAAGTTTTAAAATAGTAGCTAAAAGTAGTTATTTTTGAACGTTTATTCCTGTTTTCATAACCGTCATTCAAAATAATTACATTTAACAGTTTTGTGTTAATTTGAAGAGGCCAGCGACGCCCTAAAGTAATACTATAAGACGGCTGAACTTCTTGTGACGTAACTGATGACACTGTGACGTCATAGCCGCTCGTGTCTATGACGTCATTACGATAGAACGGAACCAGACGCTTCTTCGCGACTGTTAGCTTAACGTGATGAAGAAATAATTCAATAATTGCTAACGTCTATGCTTTTGTGCAATATGGCGACTTATTTCACGTTGTTTGTGGCGGCACATCTTAGAAATGACGACTGGCAATTAAATAGAATAAATAAACATTGTTAAAATTCAGTCTAAGGGTAAACAAATTACCAGTCGGGACAGGTTTGAAAGATGAATGAAAAAGTCCCGGCACTACGTTTTTTTAATTGTTTCACAACAACCAATCAAATGCCAAGAAAATGTGTAACTCCCGTGTGACTTACAGGAAAAATATTACCCTGTGTCCATCTTCCCATATGGGTAATATCATGCTCAGGGCATCTGACTCCGAACTTATACTTTGAGGTTTGAATAATTTGTTAAATTATGAGGGACAATTATACTCAACCAAAGAGGAAACGCATGGAGAATCAAATTTCAAAATGATATGATTTAAATTCAATGAATCGAACATATGTTTTGATGTTCTAATGACGATGATAAGACGTATGTGCTGCCGTGTAAGCAGTGCAATAATGTATCATCATGTATGTACATGTATTTTGCATTTCACGCATGAACAGGAACAATTACTATTTGGATATAATCGTGTATACAGCTGAAAGTTACTTTCATCTGTTACATAACCTTTTCATGTTGTGAAAATATCAAGACTTTGAAATAAAAATGAACAATTTAAATCTACTTCAGAAATGCCATATAAAGCACTCGTAAGTAAAGGTCATAAGACATTTGGTCTGGCTGATATCAGTCCACATAATTATATATACAATGCAAGCATTGATGTCTGGACACATTGATATTGTAACATTATATGGTTAAATCTTTTCTGACAAACCCTATTGTCTCATAAAAAATTACCGTGCGTTCGTGCATAAATTGAAGCCAGGAACACAACATTTTGTGAGTTATTACCCCTAGTTGTATCTTTAGCTTTCTTTACAAGTTTACCCAATTATATTCTGAGATTATGTCTTGAACATTATGTCCGATTACCAAAATCATTTACTGTAATCAACATAAGTTGGTTTATGTGATAGCACCCGTCACAAACATGAAATGCCATATATGATGTTTAGAATTCCAAGTTTCCTTAGTGTTATTCTGAGGAATGTTGCAAAGTCATGCAATCATTCGATAAAATCAGGTTACATGAATGGTTATTTTGTTTACTAGAATCAATATTTCTAGGTGACAAACTTCTTAGCCTTATTTTATTTGTTATCATTATCCACTGAATACCATGGAGTTTTGTCAAGAATGAAACAATTTTTGCAAAGAATTTAAGTAACGTGTTTAAAGAAATCCTGACTAATAAGCTGTCAAGGTGCTAGATATAAGATCAGAATGTAATCCTGCATGTGTTTGGCTTTAAGAGATGAGAGCTTTGAGTGCCATTTCCCCTTTTACCCTTAAAGACAAGACGCACATACATTTACACCCGTTTTCAGACATCCAGGTTTGAAAGGGTTAATACGCATAGTGATGCGACATCGGTTGTTGGTTATAGCTTTAAAGAAAGTAGATACGACTTAGGCGTGTTCGAGAATTCTTTTATGTGCCTTTGTCAGAAAAACTTTATTAACTGATAGCATATTTAATGAACTTCATGAACTAAAAACGCAAAAGCATTTGGATGTGTCACCATATATGAGCATATCATTCTTACTAATTCTAAAATGAAAGTAAAACACATTTCACCATATTTGATGAACTTTATGAACTAAAAACGCAAAAGCATTTGGATGTGTCACCATATATGAGCATATCATTCTTACTAATTCTAAAATGAAAGTAAAACACATTTCACCAGTTAAACCAGTAGTTGTTCCATATTTTTTTTTTATCTACTTTTACTTTGGGAGTTTTTAAGTGTCCCTGCGCGCTTGTTGCGCCAGATAGTTGATTCAGGAGGAGCACTATACAAGTAAGAACAGCTGTCTGGTATATATAAAGTCATTAGCAGAACAAAGTAATTACACTCAACGGCAAGAGATATTTCACCACAAAAATGCAAGACAGTTTAATCCAAGAGGGACGAAAATAACTTTCAGATAAGTATATCATGTCTTAAAAGGTCAATTATTTATACATCGTACCAAATAATGTTTCTGGGAAAAACTTTTAAAATTGTTGTTTGAAAACTCTCTGACTAGGCGAGAGGGAAGAGTGAAATAGGACTTTTTGGTGTTTTTAAGGTTGTACTGCGTAAAGATGGATCTACGAATTGAGGTCCAAGAAGAAACATAATGCCAACAACAGCTTTTATTTACTCTACATTCATACTTATATTTTTTTAACTTTAATCCAAGACATTCAATTGAAAAAACATCTTAAAAGGAGATTTAAGCACCCCTTCTGTGTTGAACACGTATAAAAATTTCAAAGTCAATCCCTAGGGATTAAGTTGTTTATTCCTGTTTACAAACTATATAGGTTCATTGATGAAATTCAAATAAAACTTTATTTTTCAACAGTTGCAATATTTTGTTTTTGCTATGAAGACAATAACATTACGTTTTGTTTCCTGTTGGGTGTAGGGCCTTTGTGTTAAAACATCTACCATGTTATCGGTTACAATTCTTACTTGTTTTCTAAGTTTATTTGAAAGATCGAGTCCATGTGTCCAGTCAGATGAAGAGGGAGAGATAATGTTGCAGCATTAGGTACATAAGGCATTGATGTTAGTTTAGATTTCAATTAAGTTGATGGAAGTATCAAATGAATTGGTCTAGACTAAAACACTTCATGCTGGACTGCAAATCAAGGTGATGAAATATGATAAATAAATTTCCCTCAGGTGCAGTTTATATTCAGATTTGCAACACTCACCTCCCGATGTACGACTTCATGCTTCCACTGATGCTGAAAGCATAATGACAGGCATCTATCACCAGCTAAGTTTCATTTACTTGCTACGATCCCGAAATCCGAAAATTGACCCAACTCGAAAGAGTTCTATGATAGAAGCAATTGAATGTTATGTGATCAAACACAGCATTGTTCAACGTTATCATGCACGCAACCATACTTTTCAAACCTTTCATCATATCTTACTTTTGTATTTATTTGGCTTTGATGTTGGAGTTCAATTTTTTAGTGCGTCCTTAACACTCTACTAAAGGAACATGGTAGATAATTCAGTCAAATTGTTGAAAATATTTTAACAGACGTAAATTTGAAAGGAGTGAAGATCCTGGGCGAAAAGGAGATTTCAAAAGGATGCATTGAAATGTCATAGAAAATAGTTAGTAACTGTTTACCAATGTATAAAGAAAATATCTATAAAGAAATATATTTGTGAATAAATAAATCAACTTTAAACAAGATAAAGTGTGTGTATAATGATCCTGACGAAACTTGCGAGGTCATCATAAAATCAATTCTGAATCATTTTTTATCTTTAAACATTAAAATGTAGTTTGCGATGCCAAATTTAACGATACTTTAGTCTGAATGGAATCATTAGAACTTGTTTGTCCTCCTTCATCTTTCAACCTTAGAAATGCCCATCAAGACAAAAATGTGTTCTACTAATTTTGCCCTTTTTTGCCAATAAGTTTAATAAACCAATAAACCATTCACATAAAAGAAAAACTTCATTATTGAAATGGCATTCTTTATAAAAGTTTTCTCTTGAGTTTGTATTGATCGATGAATTTACATTATTTTTCACTTCAGTGAAACAACTGCTGAATAGCCTGTCAAAACCAATCACGTCTCTAGTAACGGCATGTGATCGATAACAGATGTCATTCAACTTCGCAGTTACTGTAAAAAGTAAATCCCAAAACAACTTGTTCACATGCTTTATTACAAGCTGAATGTCATAATCCACGCTTTCGTCGGGCCTTTATCGATATTTATTTTTTTGCAATGTCTGCTTGATGTGGACGGACAAGTTGTTTATGTCATCATGAAATATCATCATGCTTGGAAAAACACTGCTATTGATGTACCTTTTCTTTTTAAGATACTCCTCATAATGAGAAATGGAATTACCAAATTCTTACCACCAAAATTTTAACACAGGGTTATCTTCTTAAGTGACATCGGAAACATATCAGTGAAGATGTCTGTAGAAAAATGACATATCGTGGAGGAGAAATTACTTAAAACATTCATTCGTTCTAACTTTGTCTTACTCTAGGCAACAAAAACAAACACTGAGATTTCAGCAACACGATTGCAACAACTGCTATCAATCATTATCTTCATCAACAGACTCTTAATTACTTCTTGCATTTATAAGTACTCGTGTACTTATATTAATGTAATGACATTTTGTAATTATTCTGAAACTATCCAAGTAACTCTCTGTGAATTCCTATATCTACCTGAACTATTTGGTGAAATGGTGAAGTATAACTTAACTACAAATTATCAATTGCAGATTGCAAAAGATGAACGTGAAAGTCTCATATCTTTTGGTAACAATTCAAGAGTTTCTATTCGTGTAAGTAAGAATTAATTTGTTTAAATATACGTGGGAAGAATGCACACTACTCACTTTTCACATCGCCTAGATAACCATTCTGGTAATCTTGATGATATGTAACATAATTAAATCAATCTTAATGGATCTGCTCTGATACACCATCAGGCCTGGTTCTATTACATCGCATTTATATTCCAGATGGTGAACCCCAAACAAAATGCCTAACTTACACTTCATTCTTTACAAAACACTCTTTAATTGTAAGTGTCAAAGTAACCTAAACAGAGCGTATGTTATAGAATATTCAATTATTCTGTTTTAATGCAAATTCTGACTGAGTTAATTCAAATGTTGCATGTAAGTTTTTGTTTGAAAAGAATGTGAAAATAAATTATTCATAATTATCATGATACTTGATCTTTCTCTACAGACCGTTGATTAGATCCGACATAAGTTTATTGGATTATCAGTGTAAATTAATAGACTACCAACACGACAAACTGCTACCGTTACAGGAACTAGATTAAGTTGGATGCAAACATCACACAGTGAATAACACAGTCCTATACCTCAATCACAGGATTAACTAACAGGTCATCGAGACGTTCTGGGATAGGTTATAACATGAATTGTGGTCACTTGAAATTAAACTTAGCAACTTTAATGTAGATGTCATAATGCTTTAAAAAATTCGTTAATAAAGACGCTATGACTTTGTCAATCACTCATATCACAAAGGGAATATTAACTATCCCTTTCAAATATCTTATAAGATACACACTTGAGAATCATCATGCATGAATAATTCGTGATTTTACTTCAACTGTAGAACCAAGTGTACAAGGGACATAAAATCATGAGTTAGCTTTTCAAAACATTAAAGAAATATTTCTAATTGAATGTATGGTTTTGAAATGATGGGAAAAGTAGCAAGTGGGCAAATGCGAATAATTCTACTATTTCAAAGAGGTCATAGCTCATTCAGTGATTGACATTTCTGAAGAACAAGCCTACATCCTGAAAATCAAACGTTGAACAAACAAAATGATTAGTGAGATTCAAGCTCAACACAGTGACAATGAAATGAGAGGGAATTAAGAAAAGGTCCTATAATTCTGTTATTTACTGAGGTTGTTTACTACTATGCGCTGATTGATAAAATACCCACGCAGACCGACTTCCTACATGTTACTGTTTTCTATTGTGCAGAAAACTAGGTTGTTCTTATTGTGATACATTCTTCAACAAACATTTAGGTTGTATTATTTTACAATCAAACCAGACTCAAATTGGCATGGATAGAGAATGTAAGTGATAGATGTTTTCTCTGCAAATCATTCTACAAATCTTTATTAAGATTCTGTTCCAAATGAAATATTATGCATTAACACATACACGTATTGATATAAAATTTGAGAAATCGACAAGGGAAAGGAACACCTTTCATAGATATCTTCCCCATTGGATTTGACCCGGTGTGTGTCAGAGTGAAATGGATTGTAAAACGTTGTAACTTTATTGTCTGTAACATTTAGCCTACACTTCATATACGGTTTCAGCAAATATAGATAATGAAATGTTTTTACCTACAATCCTTCAGAAAGGTTAATAATCTAATTACTTTACTGTTTTCTTTAACGTCCCAGAATTAAGAGTGGTGTTGATGCAATGTTCAAACATTAAGATGTTTAATATTGATTGAATTTTATTTAGTGAATAATCCAAAAACATTGCAAATTATATTCGAACATTATCTCAATACTGCCAACATGAAACAATCAATGAATTTTACCATTTTCTAAACAAGAATTACTCATAATAATTGTACATATTTAATATAATTATTGGATGATATAAACATATTTAAGAACGGTATTTTCTAAGAATGTAATGTAAGAATTGTTTTTATTATTTTCCACTATTCAAAATGAAGGTCATTTGAAGTAAAAAAAAATTGAATGAATTTAACCCATTTTGTTTTCGAGAGTGAAAGTAGAACAAAACTAAAAGCAAGTTCAAGAAAGCACAACATCTGCCGATGCTAATAGATCGCAGACTCGATTACAATAACACCGAATCAGATTACAGAGGGGATCAGATTGTGTCCTTCAACGCCAAGAGTAGACAGATAAAATCACCGGTAATCACATATCATATGAACAGGGAATTAGTGGACAACAACAACACTGGCGGTGGAGAGAGGTATGACTGATACGGCTAGTAATAGGCAAGGAATTAAAGAGGAATTTTAAGGATGTCCGCTCCTCAAATTTAAAGTATTAAACTTTTTTTCTAACTTGTTTTTTTCAAAGGTTTAGTGTATTTGCTTGAAATATCCACCCCAAAAAATGGGGGTTAGTGTGGGTTTTTTCGATATATTCGAGACAAAGATCCATATGTCAGTCAGAGTTTTAACATGGGAGTCTATGGGGAAATGATGACCTTTTCGGAGAAATCTTAAATTTTAATTAGTTCCTGTATTAAACTTTTTTTTAATATGAAAACATGTTAGAGTTAACATAATCTTCTTCCAGAAAAAAGTAAAAAATATATATGGTACTGTGGGTTTTAAGCCGCAACGGCACAACATGTATTCAAACATTTCAATAAAATTATCAACATTCAAGCTATTTTTGGACTAAAAAAATGCTTTCTCCCACTCATTATCTTAAAATATACCTGAACGCATTCATACAAATCATATTCATTCAACAACATCTACTTTCTAAGAAAAACAGATAATAGAACTTGTTTTACAATTAAAATTGCTGAGTCAGCAAAATTGTGAATTATCTCAAAATGAAAATACTATGATTCTTTATTTTGGTGAATATTTAGTCAGAAATCATCAAAATTGAGAAATTACCACTTCATTTTGGTTTATTATATAAGAACATTATGATTTAAGGTTATTTTAATTTTGTAACTGTGACTGAGGAGCGAACGTCCTTAATATGCCTATTGATAACTTACCTTATCTACATTAGAGAGAAAATATTTTGAACCTTCGCCAAGTCGGATATATATGTTGATATATATAAAAGAACACATGCACTTATAGATTACATATAGTTCACCTTTGAAAACCAAACATTCCAGAATCCTGACACATGCCAATTATGTTGCATGATGTTCATATTACCGTCCGATTATTTATAGAGTTAAGCATAAACAATATCATGCTGTAGCCGTGTATATTTTGTTTATCAATATTTCATAATCAAGTCACCAATTTTTCATTGTTGTTGATTCCCATTTTCAGTTAAACCACGGACGTAACTTCTTTTTGTGGGTAAGATTTTAGTGTGAGATTAAAATTCTGACATAAAACTTCAACTGAAATGACAAAATAACACAAATATGCATTTTATTACATAAGGAATGTTTGTAAAATTGAGCAACCTTTCGGGTGACTAAGCATTATAATAATACACCATCGTCAAATGTTGACTTTCGATGCATTTATGTGGATCTTCAGGACATCAGGCACCCGTGCTTAAGTTCGTTATGATAGACAGGGTTGACGACATACCTGTAAACGAAACTAATGACCTTGTGAAATCCGTTCTGTAATATGCTCTCTGATTCACTTTTCAAAAACCACCATTTCAATCCCAGCATTCTTATATCAATAGGGATGATAAAATTGCGTTCCGTTTTTAACGGATGCAAAAAACATGCAAAGATCATAATGCAAGTCTGGGTAACTTCGCCAAATGTCCTTTCACTACCATTATGCATGGTATGTCGTGAAATTATAGTTCAAACAAAATGGGTAATGCATTTAAAAGATTCTTGAAAAGTTATATTTTATATATTTGTTGTTCGTTAAAATCCTGACCTTACAAAAAGCACATTTCCTTTCGAAGGTGCGATTACAGTGTATCTACGTCTGATCTTTTTGTCTGCAGTAGACAAGTGTTCTACACGCAAGAACGTTTGAGTGCAATGCTACACTGAATAGTAGGTTTCACTGAAATGGATAGCCACAATTATGTTGCGGGCTTTCTTCCTGCAATACTACTGGCAGTCGTGAAATAAGTAAAACACTCTTGAAAGCGACGTTATACCCCAAAGCACCTTACCTCGCGCAGCAGTGCAATCCTTTATTATCCCCAAGGTTTCGACGACTTTAATGTTTTGAACAGTTTTGAGTCTCTCATGAAAAAAGGAACGAGTATAAATTAATCAATTTATCATTCAGTTAATATCAGCAATTATGATGCAGCTCCATAACAGATTAGCATTAAATCATCCTGTCTGCTTGATATGAAAAGTTGAGAGCCTTAATACAATTTTACACGACATAAAACAATTTTACAGTTCGTTGTTTCCTTACGTGCATCTAGCAGATATGACTTCCGCGTGGCGTAGAAGACTTATATTTACCTTTGTCAGAGAAACTTGGATACGCAACTGCGTAATCGATGAATTCATGACCTGGAACCATTTGATGTCCAATCACAAGATCAGCGTTTACTGTAGAAATAAATTAGTATGCTTTTGGTCAAACTATCATTATATCGAGTAAAAAAACTGGAAATATCTTCCTTAAGTGTCCAAGTGCGCGCGTTGCATCAGACACTTTATTCTGGAGGAGCACTACAGCAAGGAGGTATGTGATATTCTGTGTGATATAAAGTCGTATATACCATATAACGTAAATAAGGCTCTTAAAACACATGAAATCGGGGACAGTTATGACATCTTTATGACGCTTTTGCTTAAACTGATTGGAGAGAATCGTGTCCGTGTGTCCTGGTGTTAACACTCAGATGAGGGAGAGTTATTACTGCACTAGGTAGATACGGCTTTGATGTTAGTTATAGATTGCAAGGAGATTGATATAGGTATGTGATGGATCCGTCTAGACTACAACACTTCATGCAGTACGTAAGACAGATCAACTTGATTAAATGTGATATGTAAAATTCCCTCTAGTGTATTACAGCTTCAGACTTGAATGTACAGCTTCACGCCACCAGTGTTCATGTTCATGTAACAAGCAGTTTTGTTGCATCATATCTTATTTCTTTCACTTTACATTATAACGCAAAGCTTCTTCAACATAATTTACATGCTCAATGATATACCATGCATATCACTAAATACTTGAAGAAGGAACAACATTTAGTGATCATGTTCCCTAGATGTATTTATAGCTCAAGGCTTATAATCGATATGATCCACTTTAAGAATATATCTCATTCTAACATACTGATTATGATAAGCATCAACGGAAGCGCGAATTAATTGAACAAAACAGTTTATAAAAAGAAAAAAAACATGAAAAATTTGTCCTTTGATGCCATCATAGACAAAACTAAAGCAAAGGTGTGTTTATCACTTTGTACACTAAACATTCGTGTCTAGGTTAGACTGTCTTTTTCGTGAATAGAATTGGAGTACCAAGTATGTTCAAATATTAGTGATCAACACTCTAAAAGGGGAACATGGTAAGTAAGTCAGTCCCAATTGTCGAAAACATTGTAACAGACATGACTGTTTGACAGGTATGAAGATTCTCGGCTTGGCAAAAAGTAGATTTCAACAAAATGTGTGAAAATGGGTGAACCAAGCTTTAAACTTCCTGTAAGGCGTTGTATAAAACGTATTTGTGAATAAATAGAATAAACCTGTAAAAGGATTATGTGTGTAGTGATGTACTTATCTAGTCAGGTCATCATAAAATCAATGCTGTGTCAATACTGATCTTTAAACATTGCAACGTATTTGGCGATGACAAACTTAACGATACTTCGGTTGAATGGAATAATTAGAACTTGCTTGTTCTGTTACTTTTCTCAACCTTGGAAATGGCCATCAATGCAAGAATTTTTCTTCTTCATTTGCCAGCATTTGACACCAAAACTTTGTCGTTGAAAATGCATTTTGTATGGTTTGTATTTTTGGATCTTTAGGTTGTATTGATAGATGAATTGATTATTGATGACCTCCGTGAATAGCCTGCAAAAACCAATCACGGCCCTGTGGCAAAGGGATCGATAATAGATGTTATTCAAATCTGAATTTACTGTTTAAGAAACCCGGGAATCAAATCACTGACAAGTTTCTATCGCGTTGTATCTCATAATCCATGTTATATTTAGACCTACATCAAGATTCAGATATACAATGTCTCTTGCTTAGATTTGATTAGACTAAAACTTATTTTATGAAATATTCCAAAAATATACTTTTCTTTCATCCATTATATTTTCGGGCTCCTAATTTCATGTGACTTGCTGAATGAGGACCTAAACTGTTTTAAAGGCTCATATTTATACACAGTCGTGAAGCAGGACTAAGACTTTTAAATTATAGTTGTTTATGTCAATATCTTCATGCTTGGAAAAGTAATGTGACCTACAATCGATGAATGTATGATGTTCTTGAAGTGAATACGTTAACTGGCTTTACCTCCCATTACTATATTAGAGCATTCGATATTAGGTGATTAGTTTGAATTAATATAATCTAAAAAATTATTTTGTTTAGTTACCGAGTGCTCTTTGTAATTAGGAAGGTCATCATATATCAATTCCTTCTCAAAATTTACCAACTTGAAAAAAATGCTTATTTCAATGGAACTTACTTGTCCCTTTACTTCTTTGAACCTTTGAAATGCCGATCAAGCCATGGAACTTTTTCTACTTCATATGTCATGAATTGTTTCAGTGGCTTTCTAGAAGTTGGTAGTATAAGGACGACAATGATATATGGATATACAACTTCTTTATTACACAGTGGCGACTGTACCCATCATTTTCCCATATGCTTGATAACGGTATAAGGATCTATACCGAAACGTCGCCACTGTTTGTTAAAGAAGTTGTATTTCCATATATCATTGTCGCCCTTCATATATGTCATGTTTTACAAATATTTTAATATCAGATTAATTTACAGCAAAACTTTTGTCTGAAGCTTGGTCTTCAGGTTGTTAAGCTTTATGTTTTTCCATTATTGGTTTAATTATGTGAAAGAAGTGCTGAATGGCCTGTGAAAACCAATCACGTCTCTAGTAATGGCATGTGATCGATAACAGATCGCAATTACTGTAAAATGAACCCCCAAATCAACTCACTGACTTGTTTCGCTACACGATGAATTTCATAATCCATGTTATAGTCAGACCTCCATCAAGATTCAGGTTCTTACAGTGTCTCTAGGCAGATGATGTGTTGATTATGTCATCATCAAAACATCTTTATGCCAGGGCGAACTTATATAATCTACAGTCAATTAAAGTATGCTTTTCATCAAGTTAACCTGTTCACTGACCTAACCTCTCATTATTTTAACATGCAATATAAGTGACTGTAAGGGACGTCCTTTTTGTAATGAGGGGTGAATAATAACACACCAATTATAAAATATCTACCAACCAGTTTATAACAGGAGGAGGTAATTTTCTTAAAGGGGCACAGAGTGTGTTGTTGAAGTCATATATGTCAAACTTCATAGATACTGTAAAATCTCATTCAGCATAGTGACATTTAACGGGAAAAAAGTCGAAATTTATGATCGAAAACAATGGCGCGCGCCAATGACTCAAACGTAAGTTTTGACACCAAGCCATTTATAGGTCGGTAGTCCTTAGTAGGTCATTTGACTTATGTACATGTAAATGGGACGATGAATTCCATTTCTATATATCAATATGGCCGTTTTTAATGTACAGTGGAAAACACGAAAATGTCATAATTTGGGCATTTAAGAGATAAAGATGCAACATTCAATAGGCGATTTGAACCTTACTCAGGTCATATGATTTATTTAACCACAAACAAACTTCATTAAACATACTCTCTTTCACTATAATTAACTGACAGCGAGAACGTTCAGAGACGATGCCTGCAAATAATTTGAAAACTCTATTTAAACCGAACCAGGCTGCAGCTCAACAAAAAACAGCCATTTGAAACATGTGCTTTCCAATAGTTGCCAAATCAACACATCAAACATTATGCATTACATTATAACTTAGAAAATTTCTTGAATTAGCTCAGTTCGCTTTTCGTTTATTTGTTCGCTAATAGAACAAAGCAACGTCAACAAAGATTTGGCGATGATTTGTGTCACATTTTGGATGCTAAATGATGTACAAACAATAATATGAATAGATCCTTGCGTGGAAAATACATTTATACCTTTTTAATGTACCAATATATCATGATGAAGACGACCTCACAGTGAAACCTTTCGTCAATTACTGCGTGAGGATCTAATCTTCTGGGTTGTTTGTGCAGCTTTCTCAGCCATTCGTAGTGATGACAGTTTTCTATGTTTTCTAGGTTTTTCTTTTATCGGACCCCATTTTGCTTCAGTCGGAAATTAGTTTAAACATGTTATGTAGAGTTTTGCTTAAACAGTTATCACCTGTTCATTGGTGATGCCATCATCGATTTATCAGGGACTTTCAGATATATATCACTATTTTTCAGGGATTCGCTTTCACTTTCATGTTCGTTTCGATGTTTCATCCCTTTGAAGTTGTCTTTTTAAAATGTATTCATCTCCAATACTTTAAATAATCTAATTTTATCTTGTATGATTACCTCAAAGCCACCATATTCGACCAAAAAATGGAACACCGAATTCAAAGTCCACGTTTACTTAGAGCCTACATGATTATAATGCATAAATATGAAACAGGGAGTTCGCACTGTAGTTGTTTATACAAATATTTAAACCAGTTGTATGAGCAAGATACCTAACGCAAACTGACAACTGTGCGTCTATCGGGGAATAATTGTACTCCAGGTGACCACGATACATTCATATGGTTGGACGAATAATTTTACTGTGATCTTAGTAGGAAACGTCAATATTGCAACAAACAAGCACGTTGTCGAATGAACGTTGTTACCACACAGCACGGATGGTCTTGATCCATACTACAAGATGACAAAGCAACCTTCTCACAGAGCCCAGGTAGCGGGAAAAGTCTTGCAGGAATTGGTAGTTGATTGACTACCATGGCCAGGTTACTGTCAAGATATCCATCGCATTGAACATGCATGGGACCATATCGACCTTGCCATTAAACGTATGAATAATTTATTGTGTACTCTGCTTGCATTGTCAAACGCTCTCGTCAAATGTTAACACACTTATTGGCAGTATGCCAAGGCGGGATGCTGCCCCTGGAAAATCCAGGGGTATCGCCAGCAGATATAACCTGTTCAATATAGATATGTTAATCTGTAGTCTCTGTCCATAAATATAATCATATGAACTGATGTTATCCTAAGATGAATCCCATTTATGTGTACAATTGCTACATTTCAAGGGTAAGTGAAATTTTGTGCCAGGAGATGATGTAATAAGGATGATTTAAAGCACTAGTTGATTTCTTTTTGTGGTTTGTCAGCAGTTAAGAGTAAGTGCTCTTTATTCACGTTTTGACTTGTTGTTGGCGGTTTTGTTTCTGTGGTTGATTAGCGTTAATAGCTACTTTAACGGGATATTTCTTTGAAACCATTCCACAGAAGTTTCCTAGGAGTTAGTGCAGGCTATAAACTTATAAATAACGAGATTACTCAAACAAACGACTGAGCTTTATAGCAAGAAACTACTTTCATGGATGGTTTCCCTCTGGGCCTGATTCGATTTGTGTCAATTTCACAGTGAAATAAACTTGAAAATGTCTATAGAACTTTAATGTCTAAATGGTAAAGAGAACACTTCATTTAGCAAATCAAGATGCTTACAACTCATGTCTCAGAAAGTTTAAAATTGTATGTTTGCAAGTTTGCTTTAAGTTCCCTAGCGTAAAAAATTGATGTGTCGAAAAATTATGAAATCAGATCAATGATGTTTAAAGTGAAAGTTTCAAACTTTTAAGACTTTTAACATCAATTACATGTTTTATTTTGCGAAATGTTGGAAAATAGAATGTGTTATAATTTACTGTATTCTAACAGGATACCTACTAATATTTGTATGTATAAATCTTTTTTAAAATTTGTTATTTGTTCCCACAGTTCAGTACAATCATTTGTATCTGTATTTGTAATCACTTAATAAATATATAACAAGTTCTAATGGCAATATGCATTGAGATAGATTGACAAGTAGTCGGGGTACTATCAAAGACATGGTAAAACAGATTTCAGTCAAGTATATGTTATATAAATATTTTGAATAAAGGTAACCATTTGTTTGAGAATTTGGAAAAGTTATTGATTCTTCTGGAAATAAATTTTTCCACAATGTAAATATCCTTAAGAATGATAAGGAAAGTACCAAGATTTGAAAGTAATTTCTTCAATGTGCAAGTATATATGTATCTTTTATCTGAAAATATTATATGAATCAGCAGCGGGTTATTACATATCGTCCCAAACCAAATCAACGATTTTGTGATTTCACATGGGTGCATGATATTATTTTGGATTACCCAGGTTTCAATCCACCTCACATTCCAAATAAACATGACATAAAGTTTCACTTCCAACATTACAAAAGCTACAAATTAAATGTCAACAACTTTCATTTTCAACAATTCCTTTTTGGTGTAAATGATTCTATGCAAAAATTTGTTTTACATCTTTAATATTGCTTCTGCCAGTCAAAAGTTTTCTCATCAAATAAATTTTCCTAATTTTGGCAGATATAAAGTTTAATATTGTCAGATAAGAGTTTGTCATAGAAAAGTCTGGATTCATCAGGTGGGTTAGGTAAATAAGTCAAGATATGAACCAATTTAGAAAGAGCTGTTTTAATAACAGTGATTTTACCAATTAAGGTGAAATGTCTTTTTCTCCATGTTGCCAGTAATCTGTTTATTTCTTCAAGTCTTTTCCTTGTGTTGATTACCCATAAGTCATTTAAATTAGGTGTAAATTTGATACCCAAATTCATTTCTTTGCCATTCTATATTCAAATCTTGACAGAGTAAGTATGTATCTACTTGTGTTGTTAGAATTCTCTGACGTCCTAATAAATGTTTTTTTAAACAATTTGAAAGGTATGTTATTATTCTTTCAAGCATAGAAATTAATTTTTATCTTCATTGGACAAGGTTAACATGTTAACTAACAGAGCGAACATTATTCATAACCAGCTATGATAGTTTTTAAGGTTTACATGATTCTTCCATACGCATTCATTACATCAGAACATTCATACTGAACGCATAGAATGTCAACACTAAAGAGTATGGATTTTAAACGCACGAAAGGTATACTTACTTGAATAAGATTTAAGTTTGAATTCTACATAAAAGAAAAATAACATTCCCAGAGAATACCCTCATGGGAAAAATTACCCTTATCATTGATATGGACACATATATATAAAATTAATAGTGTTACCTGATTTTATTCTCGTAATGATCATTACCTTAAGAAACACTCTTAAGCTATCTAAAAATCTCTATAACCTTAAAATTAGATGGCCCTTATAAGCTACTCAATGTTTCAGGTTCCATGCTGTAACACTTTACCATTTTCAAAATATATTATGTTTTTGTTGGTGTCTTTGACTGGCATGTTTGTAATATTCTACGTTTTTTTCCAAATGCAAGATTTGAAACGATGATCAATAGAAGTCAAGACTTTCAGATTACACCATTACTTCATCAACGCATGACCGATTTCCTACAACAAAGATGTAGGGGTTACGTGAAAAGCCAAAGGTGGCGTGAAAGAAAACATACTAGTAACTAAGGTATTGTTCCAGTTGAAAATATTATGTTTTCGTGCCAACAAACGTTATCAGATATAGAAAAATATCTCCTCATGTCTTTGGTCATTTTACTGGCTTTGCAAACCTTGTTTTATTCATAATTCTTGAAAAACTAAGTACGTTTTTCAAATTATTCTCTTAATGATTACACCCTGTTAAACTAATACATGAATACCTGAATAGTTTCGATGTAACTGAAGTAGAATTTTAGACAAGTTTCAGAATCGATGTAACGTCTACTTCTTAAGGCGGTGGCATAGCGCAGTGGTTAGCGCGTTCGGCGTCTTCTCAAGTGATCCCTGGTTCGAATCCCGCCAGGGGCTCGGCAACTTTGTCTGCAGTAGAAAACTATTCTACACGCAGTCAGGTTTGGGTGCAATGCTACATTGAATTTCAGTGCGGTACCACCCAAGGTTCGCTAGTTCAGACGATTCTCGCAGGTTTCACTGCAATGCATATCCACAATGGTGTATAGAACAGTATAGTACACTTTATAAGTGAAGTACTCTTGAAAGCGACTTTAAAATCTATATCACTTAACTTTTTAAACTCATTCTTCTTCATTCCGCCCTCTGATAAAGGTTTTCCTCCTTAAAAATGTCACGAGGACGCTGTTGAGATCATAATTGATTTCAAGTAACCTTGACCTTGTTCAAATAATACTCAGAACAACCACTTTTTTTGTGCACCGATCGGCTATCAAACGACTGACAAGCAAACAACGGATTGTTTATCGGAAAATTAATTACTTACTTAATTGCTTGGGTTTATTCATTTTATTTCACCTATAAGTTCATGTATCCTCTCTATTGGCAATTTAGGCCCACGTGAAAATTCGGCTTCGAAAAGAATTACTATAGTGTTTTTTTCTGATTAAAAGTTAAAGCTTTACTTGGTGTCACATATAACATACTAAAAGTTAAATAATTTTCGACATAATAATTTGCAGTTATTTGAAGTCATTCTCTATCTTTGCATACGGAAAATCAACGGCGTTTTCTATGATTAAGATTCGGATCTGTCGCATATTTTAGTTCAGTTGGTATCAATTCATATAAGTCTCAACATGTTCTCACAGATAGCATTGAGATTTTGATTTTAAAAAAAAGTAAAATCATAAGTAAAGGCATTCTCAAGAAAACCCAATAACTGCAGACACTGGAATATAATAATACCAAATCATCCCCAAGATAACACATGAATTCAGTGTGTCCATCAACGCGAACAGAAGACAGAGAAGTCATCACCGGTAATCAAATATCTGAACACGGAAGTAGTTGACAAACCTGACACCGGAGAGATGTGTGGTTGTCACAGTTTGATGATGAAGTTCAAGGTAAAGAAAATTGTACACCGATTTTTTTTTACTATTGATTCAAATTGTCGACAGTTTGAAATATCACAGACTACGTGTTACCCAATTACACTGGTGTTGAGTTAAAACAGAACAAAAGCAGGCAAATTCAAGAAATCGTAAAAACTGCAAGCAGCTCTGACACTCAAAAATGATGACCTATTTATCCTCGAGATTACAGAGTTGATCAGCATGTCCTTCAACAGTAGACAGAAAAGTTAACTGGTAATCGAGATATCTTGTATGGTTAACCAAGGATATTTCTACTTGCGCTGTTGTTTATATTTGACGTTGTATTTGTAAATATATGTTCAGCATGTACTTTGGACCTTTTAATGTTATATTGTCTCTTATAAGTCAATTTCAATATCTATTCATTTCAATGTTGTGATTTTTTATTTGTATATGTATCTATGAGTCAAATAAAAGCATATGCCTGTCTGTCTGCTACTGGTAATCACGTATCTGGACAAAATGGTAATACACAATAGTAACACCGTCATGTCATACTTAGTACAAGTTGATGATTACAAATATTTACGTTTGTAAACTGTTGGTGTCGACATTCTATAACTGCTAATGAATCTAGCAGAACTACATGCACACAGTAATCGGAAACTGGAAATCAATTGTTACACTTTGAAGATATCTTCTTATTTTATTAGTAAATTCATTTGTAATGCAACAGAAACATCTGACCTTCGAGAAGATTAATTACTTTATAATCTCATGTAAGCTACCTCGTTAAACTACTTCATCATCCATAACTGCTTTCACAGCAGGTACCGTGTAAGATCAAGTGATATATATAAGCAATATCTACATTTTTCGGAAATGTATGAAACATTGGTTAGCAAGCAAACTTCATTGAAAAAAAGGTATTTCGTATGAATCTTGCTCTGGTTGATCTTGTGGCTTTTTGTTGCGTTATGTAAGGTCCACTATTGGATTATTTCCGATGAAAAACTGTCTAGTAGCGTGTCAAAACTTATTACTACCCCCCTGAATGTGATCGATAACTGATGTCATCCAACTTTGCGATTACTGTTTCTGAATTACTGAATATTGATGTTTAAGACCACAGCAGAATGTACTGAAATTTGGACCCTCTGGTACACTTTTATAAATCAATGGACTACAAAATCCAATTCAATGTTATAAAATCTTGGCATTGAGTAAAAAAACAATTCGAAATCAGTTATCTTTTTAATAGTTTCTATGTATATATCATTCATTTAATGAAAGATGAATACACTACACAAATAACAATACATCTACCATAGTTAAAACGTGGTAGAAAATATCATCTTAGATAACATTGAAAGTTATCAAAACTGCGACAGAAAAGGTGGAATCATCTCTCTTTTCTATATATTTACAAATCAACTCTAAGCTTCTAAGGTGTGGCATGTGTTGAAAAAACGTGACCTCATTCCCTACCTGTGTCATTTGTTGCACATTTGATCATAACGAATCAATAGATTCAGAAATTTGTGGGCGCAAGCATAACAATCTGTTTTCGAATAAAACCTATATTACCAGTATTTTTCAGTGCATATCAACCAATGACACTCCGTCTAATACGTAATTACTGGCTGTTCCAGATCTACAAGGGTTACACTCGGTTTTGTACGTGACATTATACAATATGTAAGTCTTGATGTTTTTATTGACTCAGATGGGCGTAATCAAAATAAAGCAATGTAGGCAATGTTAACTTGAGAAATAATATCACATCAAGTATTTTCTACATGGCCAACATTTTCGACTCCAGGTCAACCAACAGCCTGTTTTTGCCTTCCCACACTTAAACCATACACGACATATTACACGACAATATAATTCAATCTTCAATCAGTCGGTATTTTTTGGCCCGGAGACTCAATTGTTTGGTAGAGAAAATAGCTACGACTGCAAAGTCGGGTTTGTTTGACAATAAGTGTCAAATATCCTGTATGTAAAAACAAATCTATTAAATCAGCCGTGTAAATCGATAGTGGATTGGACCTACTTACTCTTAAAAAGGACATTTACGAATTTCATAAATGACCTGCCTTTACATGTTTGTCCAAAGATACTTATCAAAGCAAATACCACTGCATTCCAAGGTTATCTTTGCATTATATGAATTTTAACAAGCATGTTTTTCTTGGTAACAACTCTTATCTTGAGACCCAACACAATGTTTCAAAATAAATGTCTGCCTCGTCATCAGATGCAAGCTTTTTAGCAGATCAAATCGAAGATTATCATCTAACATAAATGTTTCTCTCCAGGTTTTGCGAAATAAATATGTATCGAATTAGCTTACCACCTCATATACAACAATGGATAATTATCTAGATACGAAGAACCGAGAAAGGGAATGATCATGAGAAAGTGATGAGTGTAGTTCAGTGGTGATGTAGGTTTGGTATGAATTTTACTGAATGTTTACATTGTATATTGATGTCTACGTCCAAATCACAATTCGCAGTTTGGTACACACATGTACAGTCAAATTCATGGCAAAGGATCCTTTCACAAATCTTATTTCCTGTTAATTACTGTCAAGGCCACATACGGTATTGTTACACTGGGACCACAACTATTCACCAGCTGTCTGCGCGTAGCAATACATAGACATGCAGGAAGTCGGTCAGTGCTCATACTATTGAGTGCGTACAAGTTTTATAAACAAGTTTATAGTAGACAACCTAGCTGGCGTGCGACACTCTTTGGCCTAATTTCATACTAGTCATAATCAGATGGTTAAATTCAATTAAGCTTGAGATCTTATCTCTTGACAGTTCAGACGAAAATTTAAAGTAAATTCTCTTCCTTATGTTGAGATGAAGCTCAAACCATGAACGTCTGCGTCTCACTTAGCATTAAATTGTGTCTAACTAACATTCATATATCTTAATTTCATGAACTGGCCGAGTGTATCAAAAGGGTTTTCTAACGCAACAACCTTGTAATGCACATGTAACGTTAAATAAACGTGATTGTTTGTACAACTTGTCTTTGTGTTTTTTAATCATTTCCTTTAATGTCAAGATTTTTAGAATAAAAAGACCTTTGCAACCCACAGAGATATATTTTTAACTCGTGTAATGTTAACCGTTTCAGATATTGCTACCATTTGCCAAATCCAATGCAAAGGATAATGGTTTAAATGAGTTGATTACCCTTTGCCTCGCACATATCAATATTTGCATAAACATATTACTATAGAAAATTTATGAAACTACTAAGTAGGAATGCAAAATACATATTTCAGTAGAAATCACAGATGATCATTATACAAGCTCGCAGATGTAGCAATACTGCCCACTAAGTGCAGATAGTCATATGCTGTGAACAACACCTGTGTGGTTTCAAAAGCTTTGTTATAGATAATGAGTTGTTTGTGTCTAATTGTATGGTAATTGAACACGTGGGCCATGTGTGAAATGAAACACTGTATTGGTACAGATTCCTGCACATAAATTGCTTTGAAATCCTGAATGTTTCTTCAAACATTAATCATTTCATTACTCCATCTCAGTAGATAATTACTTATACCATTACATAGCTTAAAACATTAACAAACATTGACAATAAACGAGATATTGTTAGTTAAATATTGCTAGTTGAATATTGCTAGTTAAATATTGCTAGTTAAATATTGCTAGTTAAATATTGCAAGTTAAATATTGCTAGTTAAATATTGCATAGATTGCTAGTAGTTGGCAATACAAGTACCAGCTGGTCGGAATTATCAATTATTAATGATCCTGAGGTACTTCTCACTTTTCATTTATTACATAAACACTTGTATGAAAGCATATTACACAATCATTGAATGGCTGCCAAATGCTATGAAGGACAAATTCTATCATACGTGCAGTTAATCGTGCCAAAGAATCAGCACTTGATGATTTGATATTGAATCACGCTTGTACCATTTTGACATCAGCTGTCAAGATGGAAAGTTGGTACACACTTTACCCGAATTGGCAGATAATTGCAATATTTCATTTGATAAGGTAAATGATTGTTTCATTCATGTTACAAGATCGCTTTAGAAGGGGATTTAGAAGGGGTAACATTTGACATTCTTGACATCTGTAACTTGCAGACATGAAGCACAAAATGACATCAATCATATTAGTGCGACCTCCACATATAATGACAACATCACGTGGTTATTGGTATTTCCCAATTTATTTACCAATAAATAATTTGAATAAACTTTCAAAATAGACACGTCGTTAATATTGTACTAGAGATGCACAACATTTCAAAGACATGATTGAAGTTAAAAGCGTGCTAGAAATTAACGAATAAGTAATGACATTGCTATAGGTTAGATATTCAACAGAGAAGGTGATTGATGCACTTCACTTTAATTACAAGTTTTGATACTTGACTTTTTTGTCATTGTGTTTTTATGAAATTTAAACACACAATTAATGTTGATGAACTGGTGATTATGGTGTTAAACGGGCTAGATGGTATTTCAAACTCTTCTACATTGTTATTGATATTAGCTAGACGAAGTTTGACAACCTGGGAGTAATTAGAGATCATGGTCCGTGCGATACTTTATAATGTCACATATAACTAAATGATAAACTGTATAACACTGTAACATTGTCCGGTATTGGTTTATGGTAAGTGCAGATACTTGAGTCATGTTGGGGAACTTATTGATCAAAACGACATTCCTTCACACTTGTGTCAGCAATAAACAGAAACATTCAACTCAGCAGTATATGGCGTTAGAAAACAAGTTTCTAAAGACATAATTGATACTAAATTATGTCCATCGCGGTAATATTGTTAATGTATTTTCATGTGTGGTTTGTAAGTGGTCGATAGGGGTAGAAATGAAACAAATGGTTTCTCCTATTTGTATGAGTGTATCAAGCATGTTTGTACTTTTCAAGGCAAAGCATAGTCCTTTTTGGTACTTTGTTATGTATGTATGAACTTGTAAGCTACGGTTATAAGAGACTAATGATGTATTTGATTTATCATTGACAAATGAAGCTTCGTGTCAATCTAATATCTAAAGTAAAACACGGTGTAATATAGTACTTGCAAGTACAACAGAGCAGAACAGCTTCTAATTCTATCTTGATTATATCTTGTTCTTAAAACGAATTAGTTTTCCTATGTTGGTATTTAGAGTTGGACTATGGCCTCAGGGGTTGTTGGTATATTGTATCAATATGCCGAGATCTCTCTGTATGTGTTTCCAAAACAAATAATGCATGCATGACCGGTGAGCAAAGTGAGTTCGTTGCTCGTTTCTCATAAATAAGAACTGAAAATATAGGTTGGAGACACATATCAAAGACATTGCGTCAAGACGCATAAAATCACACAGACTAATATTAGTAGTTCATCTTCATCAAGTGTTCCAAGTGACAAATATTGAAAATCCGTGTCTCTCATTTCACCAGAAACCACTCATTCACAACATCAAACAAACCGATCGTTTGAACTACATCTAAAATATGCATATTTTCCTTACCCTTGAATATTGGGTATTGTAAGAAAAGAACAAAATAGATATACATGATGTAAATATTCACTAGGATTTTTATTTCGACTGACTAGATGCAGACTTGACCCTCTGAAATTACAAAACATGTCGCTTAAAAAAGTGTTGAAAAGCTCAAGACACCTGAGGATTGTATTAAACGCTGACAAAGCTTCTGGAATAGTTTAATCCTGCAAATATGTGTTGTTAAATAAACTAAACTGCAAACATGATATATATGTGTTTATTTAGCAAACTGACCCACATTGTCAGGAAACGTTGGTGTAAGGTTTGGGTGGTTGGTAGGGTGAGAGAGACTGTGAGGAAACAAAGTGGGGCTATAAAACTGTTAATCAAAGCAAGCTGTGTAAGGGGAAGGGCGGAACTGCATTACGGGATTTCGATGTCAAGGCTGGTATTTAACTTCAGGGGGAGGCTGATATTGTGAAGTTTTGTCCAGTAACTACTTTCATCATCTAGCGGATGAATAACCATTCAGTCGGTCAGGTTAGGTCAATCCCAGTGCGTAGCAATTTCGTATATATTCACTTAAAAGCATTTGTTTCTTATCATTATATAAGTCAATCACAAAATTCGTTCACTGGTTTGAAAAAGTCACTTGTACAAGGCCAACTTCTTATATTAATAAAAAAAAAGTAACTGCCAACGTACTTACAGTTGCCTATTATGTATTCATATTCATCTATTGCAGCGGGGAAAAAACTTTGTAAGCATACTTATATGAGATACAGTCGACGTAAACATTTTCTATTGAAAATGAGATTAATTCAGAGATGCTTATTTAAATACATTTGAATGTTATTCAAAATGTCACAATCTATATTGATAAATCCATTTGTTAATTTGCGCTTTACTAAAATGAAAATACAAACATTTGAAAAGTTAAATAAGGCTTTATATATATCATTAAATTTATTTAAAGGACTCCATGCTCCATTGCAATTTCGTTACAGACACTAGTTTCATTTTGAATTTACACTTCCAGATCTATAATGTATTTTTATAAGCAACGTTTCCAACATCGGTCTTCTACAATGTGAACATCTTTAAGTTAAGCCCCTTTCACTACGGATCACATAGATGTTTTACACACATTTTCAATAAAAAAGTTTTTTTAACTTTCTTAATTTCACTTTCAAACACGCTCTTTAGACATTTGCAAATCCAACTTAATTCTATGCTTTAGAAACTTTTGTTGCTGAGCATGATGGATAGATTATGATGTCAAAAGTGAAAATTAAGATCATCAGTACGATTAATGTTTGACGACAGTGTTTGAATGTACAAAGCAATTCCTTATAACGTTCTTGAGAACAGAAACTGAACTGAAATCAAACCCCGCAGAATATATCGTGTTGTTGACTTGTGAATGGCAAACCTTTAAAGGAAAAATTTCTCTAGATACAATTAAAAGGAGAAATGGTGTAGATAAAAACAAAAGAAAACACAAAAATGGCATAAATCTACTATAAGGTCGAAACTATTAAAAAACATATTTTCGCTGCAGACCGGACCCTCTACATGTAAGTGCATAATGCGTAGCTTGAATAACATGTCAATAAACTCCAGACACCTGGGAATTATCATAAACGCTGACGCTGCAAGTTGCGTATGTTATGACTTTTAAACTACCTGTCTACAGTCTTAATATCCTAACAACCTTTGATGCGCGAGAATATAATGCTTTGACCGAAGAATGGAAGCTCCATGAAAAATTGGTACAATATAAAAAGAAGTTTTATCCTTAACGATGTGCTGCATATAAGCATATGAAGGTTGGTGTTATGCAAAATGCTGTTATATCTGGAAGCTATTAAATGGCTTCTGTTTCAACAGGTTTGATAGACCACTTTTTACAGTATCAATTCACAGTTTATTCACACATTTGTCTTTACTTCAAAACCATACGTTCTCTGAGTATAAAAAATGCAGAGGTAACATATATCTATTATATCTTTTATTAATCCTTTGTTAAGGTATGTATAAATGGCACAAACATTCCTAGTTCAGCCATTTTAAACAAACAATAATTACCATTTTGTCAATTACCAAATGTACCGTTGTTTTTATAGCACTCAACGACTTCGGCTTTCTTAATTTGTTCATCATTGATTGCAGGCTTAATTTTGTAATAAGAAGTATTTTGATGTAACCTTAGAAAGTGAAAGTGAGTTTATATGTCCTCTTATGTTCTAGAATTGCAAATAACAGCTAAATACGTGATTCAGAGCCTTGAAATTTGTGTTTATAAGGAAACATTATCCTTTTTGTAAGGAAATTAAGGCGATAAGGAGCTGAATGAAATATTAAACAATCTCTGCAGATGAAAGGTTGAACTGTATTATCGGGCCTTGACGTTCGTTTTAACCTTAAGGGTAGAGTTTTATACCGTTTAGTCCAGGAACTACTTTCAATGACATACCTGAGGATATAACTTGCAATATAAAAACGACCTATCCCATAGTTGTGAGAAGAGAAGGAGGGTGAGAGGGGGCAGCTTATCCCCCAAACAAATAATTATTATTTTTCAAATGATTGTTATAAAAAAGGGACAACTGTTTCTTTCATGAATCATTTGATTTATAATTAATTGGATCAAATGAACATGTAGCCCCCAATAGAATGAATTTGTAACATTTTTAGTTAACCACAGAAAATGTATTGGAATGGTCCAAAAGGTTTTGTCATGCATGAGGTTAGAGTGACCTTTTATCCAAACTATGATCAACTTGAAGAGGAAAGAAATCCACATTTCATGATTGATTTGTGGTTCCCTGTTCCCATCAATATTTGATGTGTCTGATCTGATCCTTTGATGTTGTAATGTTAAGAACCACCTAAGGCTTTCTCCGTTAACACAAGGGGAACGAAGTGAAAAAAGAAATCTTGCTACATCAGCAAATTTAGAACTACAAAACATCTTCGGCATCATCAACACATTTGAGTTTCTGAATTAAAGTTTGATGAACTTTGTGGTGATAGCATTGATCACTTGAGATGTATAATTAGAATGAGATTTAAAACTTTTGACGGTTTATGAAAATGCATTCGAATAATTCTCTAGAAACATATTCTTGATAAAGATATCTGCTAGAAATACTTCATATTGAAAAAATACAAAAATAGATATAAATGAAACTCTCTGTATCAAATCTTCTGAAAATAACAGAATAAGCCATAAGTGTTTTGCATGGAAATAGATTTTTTACAATGAAAACAAGCTGTTGTTTTTTAAAGACCATCATTGTCACAGTGACCGAGAGAAAAGCTTATAAACTTTGATTGCCCACATTCCTGTCTGATATACTCCATCTCCCTGGGCTCTGTTAGTGTTTCCCTCCAAATGCCATTCATTACCAGATAACACAGGTCACCTGACGAGTTTCATTGATGAAAAAGTTTTGTTGCTGAAAATAGCATTTATTTTCGCCCTTACATTGGCTACTAAAGAGCAAATGGGGACATGTGCACCAACTATGGATGCAGTACTTATATTTTCTTACAACTGACTTGCAACCAATGATTAAAAGTAAAGATGAGAAAAAGGTTTTAAAAGGATATTTTTAAAAACCCTATTATGAGGTTGAAAATCGTGAATGCTGACGTGCAGTTTTTGAATAGATTTAATCTCTTAACTGAGAAAAAAGGATAAATATTGTTTGAAAGATATATCAGTTATCCTACGAATGTTTCTTCCAATTTTCAAAAATACTGTTGCATTAAGCCAAGCAGCTGATGTTGATGGTTTTTAGGTGAATATTTGATATATCTCAATATGGCCAAAATCATAGATCAGTTACCAGAATTAATTCATAATCCAAATACATAAATATTTTCCAAATAACGTATGTGGTAGACACCTGTATTATCGAGCAATATGAGGCTCGATCATACTACAAGTAAGGGGAATCCTCCAGGATTTTCATTGTATGCTAAACTTGTAAGCTGGTAGGACGCTGACATGAATTTGATTTGAAATGTAGTTATGTGTTGAGTCTTGAATATTCATATAAGAAAGCGTTTGACAAACTATTTTTTTTATACCGACACAGTTTTCAATGTGTATAAAGTAGTTATGCTATAAAATGCTCATGATATGCACAGATCCAACAATAGGTCATTCCAGGTAGGCATAGCTGTACATGTAAGATTAAAAAGCACTGTGTACAAGGATGTGTTTGCAGTTAAACATTTGTCTTATCATTGATTGGCGAGAGACAGTCCCTTCTTACCGTTAACCTTTAAAAAGTTTAAAGTCACGTGATCTAGAGAAAGATAATAGGACCTTTTTATTTACTTTTACTTTTCTTATTATCAATACAACATCGTGCTTGTCTGAAGAATACTTACCATAACCGTGTATGTGTGTGCTGTAAATCGTTTATGGCATGTTTTAGAACATCTGAACTAATATTAATTTTCTAAGTCAGTGCCAGCTGTGGAGAAACCCGATGTTGAGCTGGCATGGTATTTCTTTAGGTCTCATTGAAGAGCCATTCCATGCCCCATAAAAATTCGTTTAAGTAGCGATGATGTACATGTATTTTTCTGTTTGAGTTACCTTTAATAGCATTTCACATTTAATTGAATTGCAATATATTTGTGGATACATTTAAGGTGATTGTAGGTACTCAACCAGACACAACCTTGACACATGCATGTTGCATGTGATTATGATAGCTATTTACGAAAATGCAATTCTGCAAAATTGATTTCATCCACGATGATTACAGCAGTTAGACGGGTTGGTTGGAAGCGTGCCAAAATCATTCCACTTACATTCAAAATTGTTGTTAGTATTTCCTTAAATCACAATAAAGTCGTATGTGCACCTGAAAGTCTTTTGGAAAGGTTGTTTTCAGAACTATTAAGTTAATAAATGCGTTATGATAAAGTGCTTTTTGTTTTAAAATGTTAAATGGGCATAGGCTGAGGAGCGTAGTTGATTCACTTGTTTCAAATTTTACACTGATAAAGATTATGTATTAGACATCGATTTGAAATATATATAACTGAATCTAAGAAAAACAATAACACCTGAACTTTTCATGCAATTGACCTTGTTCCTAAGTCTTGATAAAAAATCCTTTTCACAATATTTTTTTTAGATGTAATACAAATACTGTTATATTTTTTTTATCCTAGGTGTGTAAGATCGCAGTTGAAATACGGCACCTACGAATAGAATAAGAACTTCACTCAATAGTATTATTTTCACTTTCTAAAATATGTTAGTCTTACATTATCATAAACAATGCAAGCATAAGTAACTAGACACATGGATTTTGTAAAACTAACATCCAATCAAAATCTGAATCATGCGATCTCACTGGTGTATGTTGGCAGTTGATTGACGTCCATTAACTGATATGAAGGATTAAATACATCATTCTTTGGACCGAAAGCTTTTTCAAAAGTTAAACAGTTACAGTCGTGTAAGTATGAACTTATGACTGAACTTAATTGATTAGGCGTTAAAGAAGCTCTTTTGAGATGATTATTTTGTGCAACATGATTAAAAGGCCCAGGAATTTGTACATCGTTATGGTTGTAACTTGCATTTGAACTTTTTGCTGACGTTTGCTTGTCATTGTAATCATAGTTGGTTGTCTTCAAATTGACCAGGTTGAAGCATCTTATGGTAAAGAAAAAGCAAATAGAGGTCTCAGATACTATCATGGTAACATAATTCTACAGGAAGATTAGAAGAGAAGGTAAGGGGATTTCAGTTCAAATGAGTTATGAGTTAGAATTATAATCAAATATTAATTCGGTTTATATTACAAAACATAACGTCAGAATGCATGCTCAAAATATTCTAAATTCTACAAGCAATGTTTGAAAGCATGAAACTGTGTCCCCATGTCTTTGCATGAGTTTTTAAACAGATTATAGATAATATAAACAACGCTATGTACTGAATTCAATTTGCTAATAAACCAAATCAAGATGACAAAATAGGCTGGTTAACTAGAAAAATGAAAATTGCTTGAATAATATTAGTCATTAGTCATGACAATAAAGCACATGAACTTTCGAGCTTGATATGCAATGAGCTAAAGCAAAGGCTGTTTTTTTTCAGCATGGTTTTAAAGCGTCTATACAGTTTATTTTTGGTGCTTTTTTGAACGACTATACATGAGATGTGTTTGACTTGGACGTCAATGACAATTATTTTGCAGTAACACCGAGACTAGAGTTTTGTTTTTAGCAGTCGTTTAATCTTGTTTTAAGTTGTGTACTGATTCGATCCGTGTTATTCATGTGTATGTTTATGTTCAGAATATGTTAATAGAGGTAATGTTTTTACAAAAAATCACGAGGCCAATTTGTCTTGAAAAAAATCACAGTTATACTGAAAAAACATAGAAGAATTATCAAATAATTTGTTAGAATATAAAACTTACGATAATAACTGGCAATAAAAGAACTTTCACTATCTACTCTTTCCTTTTTTTAGTTTGTCACTTTCTATTTATCCATGAAACGTGAAAAAAGTACTAATGACTAATTGTATTTCAATCTCTTGGATATTGTAATCGACTAATCAACAAGAGGAATCACTAAAGAGCACATGTGCTCAACCTGTGTCTCCTCGTACGTATGAGTAACGCATTCAAGTTTGTTGTACTACTTGACGATACTTTTAAAGCTTCCAGATAATTCAGCAAGATAGGTAAATTTAGTACGATACAAAATAGTTTGATCTCAGTTAAAAACCAAATTGACTTATCTTAAATTGAAAAGCCCATCAAGCATTTTTGATTCCATGTCACAGTGACCTGCGGAGGCACTAGAGCATAGAAATGATTCAGAAACATTAATAATGTACGGATAATCAAAACATCTCTAAGTATAACAAACGACCCGCACTCAAAGTTATTTGGAAAATGTGAAAAAGTGAGCTTATATGTCCTCGTATGTCATGAAATCGCCAATTTATATAAATTAAATGCGAAATGCGAGCACTTGTGCCTTTAATGTAAAGTTTTAACTAAGCACTGGCTAAATGAAAACACTATAAAACCAAGAGTGATGCCTTTTCAACAGGTCGTGGATTATAAAGAATATAGAACAGGGGCGAAGATACCATCATATTTGGAATACTCAAACACCAAATACTGAATCATTACTTGATCAAATTTGGACTACTCAAACACACCAAATACTAAATCTTTACTTCATCAAATTATTTTAACAAAACAAATACAAACATTTACATTATTAAACAAATACATATATAAAATCTAAAGTGAAAGTTTGGTCATCTGGTTTGGTCAGTTTGGTCCAATATGCATGTTAAACAGGCGTGGAAAACCATGGAAATAATATATTCTAGGACGACACCGCGCACATTTTTTTCGATAATGTTGTATCAAACATTGACAACATATCTTAATTGAATAGGAATTTCGTATGAATTCTGCTGTGGTTGATCTTGTGGTTGTTTTGATGGACATCAGAGAAATTATGTAAGATCCATTATTGGATTATTCCACGGGACAACTACCTAATAGCATGTCAAAAGCAATCACTGCTTAAAAGACAGAGAGATCGATAACAGATGTCATTCAAATTTGCAAAGTCTATTTTCTAGTGTGGAGTATAGATGCTTAAGACCACAGCAGAATAACACACTGGTATATTTTCATCAGTCCATGGACTGCTAAATGCAATGAATATATTATAAACGACCTTTTATCGGATGATATAAAAGTTTTCCAATATTGGGTGAAAGATTTTAAAATCATTTATCTTTTTTAGATTTTACATAGATACACCATAGTGCTCTTTGTAATGAAAGATGAATATCGTACGTAAAAAATATATATTTACCATCTTAAAAATTGGTGGAAGAATAATTTCAAATAGCATAAGAAGATATAGATACAAAACTACATGAGAAAAAGTGGTTATATTTTTGTAAATCGACTCCAAAGCTGTTCAGGTGTGGCATGTGGTGAGAAACCTTGACCCCATTCCCTCTCTGGGTCAGCTGTTGCAATCGTTGTCATCTGAATCAATTGATAGTTGTCTGTATGGCGAGCATAACGGTCTGTACAAACACATCTACATACTGCAAGTTAACCAATGACATTCCGTCTAATATCTACTTTCTTGATCTTCATGGTCTAATAGGGTTATATTTGGTGCAGTGCGTGACATAATATAATGTGGGTGATGTTATGATGACTGTTGTGTTTGTAATCAAAATAATCCAATGTCAGCAAGGCTCATCTGAGAACTGATATCATATTCTGATGTTAATTTCATTTATGACAAACATTTTCGACTGTTGGTCAGCTCATAACCCGTTTATATGCCCTCCCACGGTAACAGGATTATATGACATACTTAATGCATTACCTGACAATATAATTCAATTTTCTCCCTTGTTGACTTAATTATTTCGGTATAGAATATAGCTATGTAATTTGACTAATGTCAAATGTGTGCTTAAAAGGATGTAATAGATAATCAATATGAGTAAAAACGGATTGAAATTTCTTAAATGTACTAGATTCAAGTTGGCATTTAAGGTTATCGGTAATCTCCCTGTATATGAATGTATAAAAATCCTTATTAATACCAACATAAATGCCATTATATTCGCATGTACATGTATAGTTGCATTTATGTTATCTTTGGATAATCATTGGATTGAAAAATGTTCTTGGTAACAACTTCTGAATTGTGACTCAACTCCACACTTCAGAATTACATGTAAATGCTTACTCCTTCATGAGCTCGAGGCAGAAGCTTTTCTACCGGTTTTCAAACCATCGGTTCTGACATCTAACATAAGTCTTGGCGTCATTCCAGGTCGAGCTTAATGAGTATGTATTTGAGTTAAGTACCCTATTAACAGCAAGGTTGATTATCTTGACTTGCCAGATCGTGTTTCGATATAGATTTCATGTTTTCAATTTGACCCACGTGTACAAATCAATGACTGTTGTCTAGGAGTGACAGGCGAGGAATCCTTGACCTCATTTAATATCTTTGTTGGCAACTTCATAAGACATTACGAAATATAATGTCTTGTCATATAAATGTATGTACAGGTACTGTCAAACTTTCCAAACTACATGTAGGTCTACACGCGATATACTTGGTGCAGTACGTGTGGTTATGACATAAGTTTTAATGGGCTCAGATGTCTCTGTTGGCATACATACACAGTAACAGATAACAGTTAAGCTTTTTATAAGAACTCTTTGTCTGTGCTTGAGATATTGATATCTAGCCATTTGACCTTTACCATTATCAGAGTTGGTGATCCAAGGATAAAGCTGATGGTCGATTCATCTGTAAAACAATAACAGCTCAGGTGATTGGAGACGAGGAATACTAGATATTGATGCAGCATCAATGAGATCACTGTGCTTGTTTTTCTGTTTATTTGTAAAGATTGTGAGTAAAAGGTTGATGGGGGTCAATGAGTGTGATAACCATCAAGTAGCCGTTTTTTCTAGTTAACATGATTATGTAAAACGAGTAGAAGTAATTTGATATTGATGAAGTAGCCATGAGGTCCTTTTTGTCATTCACATAGCATGTAGGAGATGTAGAATGGTATGGGAAGTGTAGAATGGTATGGGAAAACGGATTTGTGACTTAAGGTGTGGTTTCACTTTATTTAAGATTAAGGCGAAGTATAAATATAAATTTCATCATTATTAAAGATTCAATGCTTCGATCGATCTATTAATTCTTTGTGACTAATATGAAAGTTACAAATATGAATCATATTCAAAACTAATGATTGATTTCTGTCGTCAACAGTAATTTTACGATATTTACGAAATTTTTAGATATGTCCACTTGACTTCCAAATAAATATAACTGAATGACATGAAAAATTGATGCCAAGAAAACCGTGAGTATCAACGTCTTACTTGAATGCGATTCACTTTATTAAGTTTACTATCTTTGAATGAATTGCAAGTATTTATTGTTGTTTAACTTAACATTGTTTTTTTCTTCACAAATAGGACTGTGGCGTCATGGTGTGAAGAAAGATTATGTAATAAGTATCAGATTTTGTCATTTTGTGTATTGTCTTGAAGCAGAAAGAAGAGATTATTTCATGATACAAGCTAAATTCTATGTATACGGGTTTTTCCTTTTACAGTGAAGAAGAATTATCTAAATTGCGAATATGACATTAAATCTTGCAACGTTCATTGCACCATGGTATTTTGTTTACTCAATATCTACCCTATAAATAATAGCTGAAGTTCATCTGAGATTATTTCTACCATGAGAACTAATACCAAATTTCCATATATTTTTTGTGAAAAGACTTTTTTTTTGTTTTATCGGATAATTTTGAAGAAAGTTCCGAAATCTATCACTTTAATTTTATTACCCATTTCATTACAAAGTGAATATCTATATCATCAATTCATGCAAATTCAACATGATAAAACAAAAACGTAACCGAACATTTTGGTAAACTTTATTAGATATTAAAGTCGGGTGAACAATGACCACACTTGTGCATCAAACGTATGGATCTTTTGGGATTCACTTGAGACACAATTTAATAGAATATGCCTAAAGAAAGAATGTCAATTTTCTTGAAGGCGGTGGCGTTTTCGCGTTGCCAATGGAATTAGTTGATTTAAGAGGAATTATTGAAATATATAATCGATATGTTCCTGTTGAGAATGTTGGTTCAACTTGTTTTGTGAGTTATAATGACATTTTTGTTGGACATTTTCAAAATTATTCTATGTTTGGATTTCTCAAGAAATATGTTTCTAAGTTAACATTAAAGCCCAACGTCACATTTACAGGATATAAATTTTCAATTAACTAACAATATTTCTGCATTTTGCAAATCGAATGTATACCTTGACTAGTTTGAAGATTTGTACAAGGAATTAATAATAAAGTAGTTGACAAAATAAGATAATCGATTAAAATAGAACAATCAAAAAGCTTTGATATTTAATTTCTAAATATAACTTTCTCTAGCTAGTAAAGTTATAAATACGCCTGTTAATCAGACCTATCTGTGGTTGATTAGCAAATATTTATTCATGAGAGAAAATGATTTGTCTTAATCATTTGTGTAAAATTAACATTTGATATGTACGTCCTATCGAACCCAGTTTCCTTCCTGATCCTGTTTTGGGTAAAATGTTTTCCATTTATGTTAAGAATGTAATGGCGTAAATGAAATTTAAAGTTATTTTTAACCTTAATTGATTGAGGCATCATTACTATGAATTATCGTAAAAAGCACTATTTTTCTCTCGTATGTGAGAGTTATCAGACGTTTGAAATATACAAGCACATTGACATTGTCATACAGATTTAAACCAATTGACATAGACGTTGTCACATTACACTGAATCATTAAAATTAAATCAATTAGCCAGTATCATAAACAACAAGGGTAAGAAGAATATTGGCATGTTTCCTGATAAAGTACGAAGGAGTGTAATGAATTACCTAATTTGCATACATTTTGCTTTTTGTCTGAAGTTGGGTAAGGCATATCATATGATTTTCATATCATACCTTTTCATAGCTGACAAAGTCTATGAGGGCTGTTTATTATTGTTTTGTAGTTGAATTAATAACAGACAAAGTAAACTAGGTGAAGGCGACAATTTATCTAGCAATTAGCAGGATTTGTAAAGAACTTATTATCATAAGGCAACCTATCATGATTTAGTAATAGAACAAGATGAGACAGAAAATGAGAGGATAAAGGTAATGAGTGCAGTTGCATTTTGAATAGGTTTGGTATAAATTTTACTAAATATTTATACTGATGTTTATGTCCAATTCACATTTTGCGGCATGGTACACACGTTCAGTCAAATCTACGGCAAATGATTTTATTGGACTAGAGGGTTCCTCTCACAAATCTTATTTCCTGTTAATTACTGTCAAGGCCACTTACGGTATTGTTACACCGGGACCACAACTATTGACCAGCTGTCTGCGCGTAGTAATACATAGATATGCAGGAAGTCGGTCAGTACTTATATCACTGTGTGTGTAGAACTATTGTAAACAAACGCAGTAAACAGTGAGACAATCTTTTGCCCAATTTCATACGAGTTAAGTTTGATGCCTTATAAAAAGAGGATAGTTACATTCACGAGAGCTGAAACCTAAGCTTATCTTTTGACCATGGAACTTTAAAAGTGAAGTTTTCTCTCTGATCTTAGAATGAAGTTCAGACAAGAACGCCGACGTCTTATGGATCACTTTTCTTAGTAGGCATTGACTTTTATTTATTTCATGAACTAATTGTCTCTACAAATAAATTTTTAAAATTACCTTTAAGGTGACATATGTGTCGTTCAATATAGTTAATATGCTTGTTCGTTTAACATATTTGTTTTTGTTGTTTACAATCACATTTTTAGATGTCAAAACTGTCATTGAAATAAAAAACATTGCAGCCCATTTATTGTACAATTGTGTGACTTCAACTATTGACACTATTTGTTATATCATCAGTTTATTGTTAAACGAGTTATTTACCCTTTGCCTCGCACAATTTCATATATTCATATACATTTTACTGTATAAAATGTATAAAGCTACTGAAAAAATACACATTTCAGTAGGCCCCATAAATGGTCTACTATGTAGTAACACTGCGCATTAAATACAGATTGTCAGAATTCTGAAAATCGTGTGTACATCATCTATGTGATATCAACAGCTAGTTGATAGATAATGGGTTCTATGAGTCGAATTGTATGATCAATTGAACACGTGGTTTATATTTGAAATGTAACACCTACGCATAATTGCTTTTGAAATCTAGAATATTTTTTCAAAAACTAATCCTTTCGTTATCCCATCTAAATAGATAATTATATATGACATTACTTAGAATCATAAACAAACATTGACAAGATATTGCTAGTTAAATATTGCTAGCTATACATGTAGATATAACAAATGCTGCTAGTATTTGGCAATACACGTATGATCTGGTCTGAATTATCAATTATTAATGTTCCATAACTAGGCACTTCTTACGTTTCATTAATTATATAAGCGCTTATATGAAAGCATAATAATTACTCAATCATTGAATGAATGCCATATACATGTGAAGGACGAATGTTATCATATGTGCAGTAAATCGTGCCAAAGATTCTGCACTTGATGATTTGATATTGAATCACGTTTGTACCATTATAAGTATTTTGACATAATCTGTCTAGAAATGTTTAGGATACATTTCAATTAACTGTGCTTATATCAAATAGGACCATGGTTTTTAGATAGCAATTATTTGCATTTATATTGATATAAACTCTGATACTTATAACAAGCATTCTGTGTATAGTAATGGTTTTTAATCGGGTTGACATGTTGTTGCTAAATCAATATATTGCATATTCAAGAGTCAAGAATACTTTACACTCAAGGAAGTGAAACTTGAGAACATAATTTTGTTTAAATAAACTCTACAAATACTATCAAACACTTCTTTTAGGCCACAGTTTTTTCTTCGGAGAATCTGAACATTGATTGTTTAGTATTAACTAAAAACATCTCTCTCACGTATCCCCTATGCACAAGGTAAAAGTATAGTCTTTCATACACACAATAAAATCTTTTGTGAAGTGAATACACAGACAACTGATATTAATGCTGGAAGAATATCTGATCCTGACATATAAACTTCCCACTGAAGTGAGCTTGCTTGTTAAACACCTGAGAGTTGATGGTGAAAGATCAGATGCCACATCTATTTATACAAAATTCCTTACTTCGAGGTGAACAGTAAACAGTCATTGAATGTCAAAGGAGATTTAAGATTTGGCTTTGCAAAGTGAGATTACCTTGTTGCTAAAACAACAAAGGGACACGGTATGTTTGCTGTGACGTGTATGGTTATAGTGTTGCTAAAAGCACTAAGGGGACATTCATAGAATTGCAGTTGGTTTAAAATCTGACACACGTATTTGCAAGCTCCACCAGTTTGGATGTTGTGGAAACATAACAATGAAACCATTCATGAAAGTCAATCGCAAAGTTGGTATAGACTTTACCCGTAGTTGCCAACAAAAGCAACATTTCATTTATAAGCTAATAGCCTGTTTCTTTCGTGTTATAAGATCGTTTAAGGGGATATAGAAGGGCACACTTGACAAGTTGCACCTTGCGGGCATGAAAATGATCATAACAGTGTGACCTTGTCATATAATGGGTAGGACAACAGTTCTCGTATATTGATATCATCTTATGGAGAGCGAGGGATATGACAATATAGATTATCCATATATAACTTCAAATAGGCATATCGCAAACAAATATTGCAAATGTGCGAAATTTCAACTTCAACTACATACGGTTGTTAATGAAGCTTAAAGCGTGCTGGAGGAGAGTTATGAAACAGGATCCAAGGGAATTTGAATTTTCCATGGAGAAGCAGACCATTAGGCTCGATGGTCTTCATCTTCACCTTCATCTTCATCTTCATCTTCACCTTCATCTTCACCTTCATCTTCACCTTCACCTTCATCTTCACCTTCATCTTCACCTTCATCTTCACCTTCATCTTCACCTTCACCTTCATCTTCACCTTCATCTTCACCTTCACCTTCATCTACACCATCTTCATCTTCACCTTCATCTTCACCTTCATCTTCACCTTCATCTTCACCTTCATCTTCACCTTCATCTTCATCTTCATCTTCACCTTCATCTTCATCTTCATCTTCATCTTCACCTTCACCTTTGATCTTCATCTTCATCTTCACCTTCATCTTCACCTTCATCTTCATCTTCACCTTCTTATTCACTGCATTTTTATGTAATTTAGTTACACATTTCGAAACTACAACTATATGTATAAAGATCATCATTACAAGAGTCAACGGAAAAAGATGAATTTCTCAAATTGAAAAACTGGTAATGATGGTAATTTACGCGCTAGACGGATTAATAACGATATTGTTATTGATATTGGCTAGACATAGTTGGACAGCTGTGGAGTAATTGCAGATGATAGTCAGTGTGTTTCGTTGTAGTGTCGCATATATAGTGTGTAAGTACATAAAATGGTGTATGACATTGTAACCGTGGCATGTATCGGTTTATGGTGAGTATATATAATTGAGTAATGTTGGGCAATTTATTTATCAAAACGACATTCCATCATTACTGTGTCAGAAATATTGAACTCAGGCGAGAACATGGCGATAGTGTTGTTAGATAAATTTGATTTTTAAAAAAAGATTGATAATGAAATAAATGTTCTTAAAACGAGTGAGATGCAATATGTTGGTTCAAATGATATGAAGGTTTTGTATTTTTGTATCAATTTGCCAGGAGCTCTGTATTTGTTTCCAAAACAAGTAACCATATTTGGCCGATCTATAAAGTGAGCTCGTTGGTTTTTTAAATGGATTGAAACAAAAGGTAAGTGTAAATTATCCAAGACAATGCGTATAAAATGTCATATATCATGTAAATGTCACGGTTTTAAGTCCAGAAGCACCATGAAATGATCAAGGCCAATATCAAATATGGACAGAATAAATAATAAACTTGCTATTTTGAAAAATAAATAAATCATTTATTTGTATGTCCGTTCCCTCCCCCTCAATAGCACACACAATGAAACTATAAACACTCAATGGGGTGCAGACCTGACCTTGTTAAAGTGCATAACGATAAGCATGAAGAACGTGTCAATAAACTCCAGACACCTGGTAATTATCATATATGCTGACGTTGCACTCTGTGCATGTTTAACACTCTATCATGTTTTATGGCTTATAAGCTACCTATACCTGCATTATAAATGTCTTTATAGCCTTAAGAACCTTTGATGTGCGCAGATATATTGTTTGTGACAGAAGGATGGCGGTTTCATAAAAAGCCCCATTCCTAGTTCGGCTTTTCCAAAATCAATATTTCGGTTTTTCCCCAACCGACTCCCGACTCTTTTTATATTAAAATTCCTTAGTGACTTAGACAGTGTGAAATGCCCTTCAATACTAATTTAAGCTCAAAAATAATAACTTCAGTGCCTTTAGAAATGTGTATATATCGAAAAGTGACTCACATGTCTAGCAAAGAAAGTATGGCCATAAAAAGCTGAATGAAATACCATGCAAGCTGTTGAAGAGGAAGGGTGGAACAATATTACACGCTGGTATTTACCTTCATTGTGTAGTTTACCCTTGTAACTACTTTTGTTGTCTGCGGACGGTAAGTTGGTCAGGTCAAATCCAGCTGAGTTTGTAATGATATCGTAAACATTCAAACAGAAGCAGGTGTTTCAAATCAACTATGTAAGTAACTTGCAATATGCCCGTGAAATGTAAAATGTTCTTGCAAACTGGCAGTATTTCAAATGATGTAGTAAATTAATCACAAATAACAGAAAACGTCACTTTAACTCATTTAAAACATTCTGGTTACATTTTCTCCATTTGCTGAATTTTAACGTACATGTATATATAAATTGTGAAACCATGTATATATATACTACTTTAGTATCTGTTTGGTCCGGTAGATGTCTATCTTATTTCTATCAAAAAATCTTATATAAAGATGTTCTTGACGACGCTATCCCTATCTAGTACCTTCAGATGGTTAATGATATTGAAATACAAGAGGCTGAAGATGTAAGTAGATTAAAAACAAAATACACAAGCACTACGGAAGAAATGTGTTCAATTATTGCATTTAATATTCCTAAGGTGCATTTTTGCCGTTATATATATATAAGTTCAATCAAGTGTACATTCTTAATAGTTAAAAGCATTGATAAAAAACAACAGCACACAACATTTTCTCCAACATGTTTCGAGTTTCTTCAGGGAGAATGACTACATTGTCTATCTGTAATGTCTAATGACGCTTTTAACTATATATAAACCATAACCATGTAACCATATAAATATATATATATAGTTTAGTTTAACCCTTTATTCATTGATGAAACGATTCAAACGTTCAAACGATTGTCTATCAAACAGTGACAACCTTTTATTTTATTTAACATTTGACTTATGATGAATTGGGTAAAATGTGCCTGTAGCCCTAAATAGAATGAATTGATATCATTTGTAGTTTAGGAAAAATAAATAGAATTGATCTATCCAACAAGTGATGTCATGCATGAGGTTGAAGCGACATTACATCCAAACCTAGGTCAATTTGAAGGAAAGAAATCCACATTTCACAATCTAATTATTGTTCCCTGTTCCCATTTATATTTGATGTGTCAGACAAAAAAGATGAAAGTTAGATTGACTGATCTGTTCCTTCTTTGATGTATCGTTGAGAACCACCTAAGACTTTCTCCGTTAACACAAGGGGAAACTAATTGAAAAACATCTTCAGCATCATCAGCAAATTTGAATTTCTGAATTGACGTTTTGATGAAATTAGATTTGTAAGCTTTGCATTTGAGGGTGTATGAAACTACATTAAAATGATGATTTTGGAATTGCACTACGTTTTCATAAAATATTAATGAAAGTGTAATTAATAGAAATATTTCAAAAATATACTTTTATATTCTGAGGAAACGTTTTATTTCAAATTCCTGAAAATGATAGCATAATCCATTCATATCTTGCTTGGAAAATTTATGTTCAAAGAAAACAAGCTGTTTTTTGTAAAGACCCTCATTGTCACAGTGACCGAGAGAGAAGCTTATAGACTTTGATTGTCCACATTCCTGTCTGATATCCTCCATCTCCCTGGGCTCTGTTAGTGTTTCTCTCCAATACCATTCATAATCAGATAACAGAGGTCACCTGAAGAGCTTCATTGACGAAAGAGGTTTGTTGCTCATAATAAAACTTATTTTCGCACTTACGTTGGTTACTGTAGGTCAAATGAGGACATTTGCACTAACGATAGATTCTATCCATCCACTTATATTTTCTTACAATTGACCTGCAACCAATAATGAAAAGTTAAAATAACCAAAGTCATTTAGGGATTTAAGTAGGTTGTGCACAAAATGGACAATACTGAATGTTTAAAAACGGCTAAACGTGAAGTATATGCAGCTTTTGAATACATTTCAAGATAAATACCGGTCTTTAGGTATGGAAAATTGTAATTATTTCCGACGGTAATTCATTTGGATTTAATACTACGTTGCATTTAATACTTCAGGTCAATAAGAATTAGCTTTATAATCTCACTACGTACATATTTACTAAATAACTTATAAGGCAGAAAATATTTAGTATCAGGAGATACGCATTATCCGTGAATTATGTATATCAGTGAAAGACTGGCATGCGACCGTGCATTTTATTCAGGTGCTCAAGTTACACGTAAGCTACATGATTACAAAGAACGGGTTGTTGGTGGGAAATATTCTTAAGGGTTTTCATTGTATTCTCTCAAATTAATGTCTTTGGAAGCATCAACCGCTGGCTTCATAGCAAACCAACCTATCGATTACCTGTAAAAGTTGAGACTAGAATGGCACTGTAATAGCGGTCTGCCGTTTATGTACTTAAGCGGTAATCAGTTAAGTCTGTTAGAGTTATCTCTCTCGGTCCACCATGTGCGATTTTGTGTATGCGAAATGTGTGCAATAATGAGGATTTACCAAGATACCTATGATACACCATAATATTTCACGTAAAAAAGTAATCTGGAAAACAAAATAAATTGACTGAACTTTCAGGTTGTTCTTTGAATAAATGAAGCTTGGAAACACTCCAAAATCTAACATGAATTTGAATTTCAAATGTAACCATGTGTGTGTTACATGTTGAACGTTATCCACACAGTTTTCAACTTGTACAAAGAAATGATGATAGAATTGCTTGTATAATATGCCTATAATAAATAGAACATTTCATATGAGGTTCAGCATACGCATAAGGATAGGCTTTTAAACTTTCAGAATTTTCGAGTCTGTTATCTTGACAAAAGTTACGATATTAGATTTTTTTTAAATTTTATATTAATTAAAGAATCTTGATATATATACTTTTGGTCTGGCTTATTCTAAATATAATACTTCTTTGATCACTTTTTTTATTAATATTTATGTCATACTCCATAAAAAACCACACACTGACAAATCAAAGTAGGACTTTTCAGGGTTTGAATATTAGCCTCAGCCTTAAATGTAAGAATGAAATTAATTTTTTCATTCTATGGTACAATGTATACAATCATTAAAATGTGACCTTTGAATCGTTTGTGACATATTTAAAGCTCAGACAATTTTATGTTTATTTCAAAAGCCTTTAGAGAAACTGTATTTTACATTTGGTATAATATTTTTATCATGGCTTATAAAAGAGCATTAATGCAACTGTTTAACATAATGATTCGTTTGAATATTTGTTTATATCCCTGTTAAAGTTCACGTGAATATCATTTAACATTTATGTTGTTACAACATATTTTCCTACCAATGAAGAGAATCTTGGCCGACCAAAACCTTTACAGATATAAATCACGTTGTGTGTTAATTTAAAAGCTATTTACGAAAATGCAATTCTGCAAATATTATAAATAGTTTGGTGGCTGTAAGTGTATATTTGATCAAGAGGAAAGCTGATTGTATTTTCAATACGTTTTAATAACATAATTTCGTATTCTGTTTGAAGTTGAGAAAAGTAATTATTACCAATCATAGCAATAATAGCAGAATATGCATAAGACATCACAAGTTGGCAGAAAAATTAAATAATCAAAATTCCTGTTCATATCTTAAAACAAATAGCGTTTTAAAGTGTAAGAAAGAGAGATTGAAGGTGAGATCTCGTCACGAAGATAATGCATTAAATGCATAAACTGTATCATTCGAGAGACCAAACCCAAACCACTCATTCACAATCTGTTATAACATGAGCACAAATCCTATATGAATGTTTCCCACATTCCCAACACTAAAATGCATTTTGGAAGTAAGTATTCCGAGAACCTATTCTAATTTTGTATTGTACAAGCAATATATTTCTTCAAAACTTATAAATGCTTATATTCACGTAAACTTATGTATATTTTCAATAGCCATGAATAAGAATTCACCTGGTATTGGAGAAGCTGGTTTAGAAGTGCAAATGAACAACCTATGCTACACTACTTACTTCGCTCTACGGACCATCAACTGCAGGAACTGGTACAGACAGCCATGTACGTACTTCCGGCAAGTCAGCACCAATGTCAGCCAACAGTCTCATCAGTTTTACTGTCTATTACACTCACTGACAGAAGTACCGACAAATAACCTTCACAGTAGACACCATACCTGACTCGAGTTGCGACATGTTGACAGGTCGGTGTGCTTTACCTTCCTGTAGAAGCGTTCAGCAATGTGAGATGTTTCATATCAATGTTCTCAACAACTGAAGCATTTATCCCTCTAAAACGTGAATTCTTCAATTTGTATATTGTAAAGTTATACCAAGTTTTCTTTCTTTTCAAGCTTTTAAGATAATTGGTTATAAATGTTTTTTTAACCAGTTTTAAAGTCAATTTTAACTATTTTAGCATTTTGATAGGTTTACTTTGAAGCGGTAGTGCAGTATTTACTCTATAAGCATATCCAAAACATTATATAGCAAATCCTGAAGAAGACGTGACGACACAGCTTTATTTACACATTGTCATTTAATGTGTATCATAACCTTGATACTGATGGAAAGTCGGACAAATTTGTAATTCCTTTTTAAGACATGGAGCCATGCTTTTAGGAAGAAATACAAAATCAATTGTAAATATATATTTTAGTCAAAATGCTTTGTTTGTGATATTTTATATTGTGAATTCTAACACCACATTTTGGGCAATATAAATGAAGTATTTATGTATTTGCAACATAAGTGGACCCGGAAGAAAGGTCACTGGGTCAGGTTCTATTCGTAATTGCTTCGTGAGTGTATATGCTGTTATATTAAAAGTGTTTCTGAAATACCAATATAGAAGGTATGTCAAAATGCATTAATTGAATTTATGTTTAAAAGTTGATTATCGACAATAAAGCCGAGATAATTGCACAAACTTAGCTGTCTTCTTCTCAAAATGATCTTATATTTGTATTTCTTTATCTATCTTACAAACAACTTCTATGCATTGTACACTAACAATGTATCAGTATCCAATATAGCTGTGTAACATTTGATTTGCTTTCTCTCACGACAAAATGTTTCAACATATTGCATTTTGAATGCTTGAATAATATGTGAAATCTTTTTCAAACGAGTTAGAAATGCAAACAGGTTTTGTTCTTGATAAAGTTATTTTTTAGAGTTGACAAAATTGACCGAAATAATGTGTAGTATTTATTTTTGTCCTGATGATAAGGAAGCAACAAGAATGATTTATCGAGGTCTTGTCCGTTTCAGCACTTCCGGTAAGCCGAAAAGTCTCATCGACACTTAAAATGAGCAAATGATACATAACTGTTAAGACTGTAACGCATGATATGTATCATCTTTGAAGGCAGAAGTAACCCATTTGAAACTGTTCCTTATCGTTTAGGTCACGTACATCTCCTGACATTTTTTCGCGTCTATTACAAAACTACGCAACAACATCAGATAACATGCTTTGCCTGGCAGGAGTTGCGGCATGTTGACAGCTCTGTGTGCTTTACCAAGCTGTAGAATCCTTCAGAAATACGAGGCAAATCACAGTGAAGAGAACCCTCGTGTGAACTGTTCATACCTGTTCATCACCTCATAAAACATATTGCTTGATTCTTTGATCTACAAAGAATGTGAATTATTGTAACCAGCTGTATAACAATGTTGCTTGTATATTACATATGTTTTAACTATAAAGCGAAACTTTACTTTTGATACAAGGTAAACATTTTTTTAAATTTTTTTTTATTTTGCTTTTTTTCCAGGTATACATACAGGGTGACATACAGGGTAATATATAAAAACATGTTATTCCATATACATACAGATTCAATATAAATACATTGTTCATTGTTTAGGAGAGTTTTACAAGGTAAACATTGATAAACACGATTTTTACATTATTTTTAAATATAACTTACTGCTTGATATGAAGTTGTGCAATGATGCTATTGATATTTCTTGATCAACAATGCAAATAATAATAAATTTTACAAAATACCTTTCTTTATGAGAAAAAGACAATAAAGATCGTGATAATGATTTCACTCAAATACCTGAAGTTGGTGGAGGGGATTGGATATTTGTTGGGGCGGGATCGTGCAGTAGTTAGCGCATTCGGCTTCTTATTGCTTGGCGGCCAAAGCCAATGACCAATGAAAGGAGATGTGGCAAAAACTAAACCATGTGACCTTGTGTGTACCACAAAATATTTGGCATGCTTGAATGTGGAATTTGATTTCCCTACAAATGTCATATTAAGAGAAGAATTATATTTTCTTTCATATGTGTTGATAAAAGTGTAAATACTCGTTTGTAAATAACGTCACACAAATAAGAGGCTACATTTGTTAAAGTTTGGTCCATTATTTCGCATTCAAGAATCGGAGTCATCATTCTATGAATCGGAGTCATCATTTCATTCAGCTGACAGTTTTCCAAGAGTCGTCAAATAGACATGTTCAGTAATGTGAGCGCTTAGCGCACGAGTCACACACTCTCTTCTATCACTGTGCGTGCCATCCTGGGTTCATAACGGAGGACCGTATTGACGCTACTGAACATGCCTCCACCTCTCCTCGCCTCCCGTCTCTCTCTCACTTCGTTATCAAACCTCGCCGCTAATGGCTGAAATATTGCCCAAGCGGCGGTAAACATGAACTCACTCACTCGATATCAAACGCAAAAGATATAAGATTAATTTTGGTTTACTAGTTTTGGTTAAAATCACGTTAACATCTCGTCAAACGTTTTATCCTAAGTATCGCTATCAGCCAGGATTCATCAAAGCAACTTTGTGCATGAAAACCTATACCTAGATATCGAATGCGAGACCACGCATTCTTCGAAGATGACAGACGGCCATTGCCTTTGTATCTCACTTGTCCTATATATTATTTCTTGAATTACTTTGGTAACAAATCACGAAATAAAGATCATTTGCAATTGTTTTTTCTTCCAATATTTGGTTTTAAACTTGTCGGTTGCAATTAAAATTATCATTCATAACAAATATGAATTTAAAACCGTTTCATGATAAAACTTAGAAAATATCTTTATATTAGAAATTCCCCAAGCTAATTAATATTGGAACTTTTGATATACATGTAGTTTAGGTTCTCTTTACCAATATATACACAGTAAATGCCATATCTGCACACCTATTTGATTTTTCCATTTGTATTAACTTCATAGTCGCTTGTCGAGTGAGGTTTGGCAAATATAGTAGCCTGAATAACATACACAATATTGGCGCCTTCACATAGCTATGTTTTAATATACTATTACTAATATACTCCTCTCCAATCCAATAATTATGCCCTTGTGCCCGCCAAGTTTCCCTTTTTAAAGGCTTTTCTTGTTAAGAGGTCCGAGGGCTCGACAACTTTGCAGTTAAGACTGTTCTACAAAATGTGAGGTTTGAATGCAATGCTACACTGGATTTCATTGTAGTAGCCGTGATATCAGTGAAATACTCTTAAAAGCGGGGTTAAACCCCGAATCTCCTCACCTCACCAGGTATTTGTTACTCATCCCCTATTTACTCAAAAGAGATGCAATCAAACCTCGAGCTTCCGGTCCATGACCAAAGGTAAAATTGCTGTTGAAAATAAGATTGTATTTCAGTGCTTATGCAGCATGCTCTTTCGCCCGTATCCTATTACCTCTCAGCCTGTCTCCATTTCCAGTTTAAAAATTCTCATTTTAGAAAATCATTAATGCCTAAAGGTAAGACTCTTTTTCTTCGGCAAATTCAATTCAATGTTATTTACAAAGCAAGAGAGTATCGGAGAGCGGGGAAAATGAACTGCTTTGAAATAAATTATACCAGACCTTTATTATTTGTGTCTCAGAAAAATGTTATCATGTTCACATTCTCAAAACCTGTTTTTGACAACTTTATTGGACAACTTGGATGAAAATTAATTGTATGCTTTAGATATTGAAATAAGATATTTGAAATTTTCTTTCGGTACTTAATAATAGAGATGTTTTCTGTATTCCATGTCTATAGTTAAATATACAAGAGGTACATATCTGTGATGTTTCAATTGTCTGCAATGTATCGATTCAAAATTGGAAACTTTATTTACAGATTCAATGGCACTAACTTATTTTCTATTTGAAAATGAATATAATCTATAAGTAAAAACTGCAAATGTACAACTTTGCTTACCTCCTTCACTTAGAGCTTTGGAACATGATGACAATGGTTCAAACAAAAGGAAAACACTAAAATATGTTCAAGTCAACTTCATCTACAATTCGATTCTATTCAACTGTACTAATTATTCTTCTTTTTCCACGTCTTTGAAGGTTCTTAAGAATCTCCACGTCAAATCTTTCCAAAGGCTATCAACTCAAACTTGTACTTAGATAAGTTTCAAAAATTACTTTTTACTATTTGACGCACGTTATCGATCATATTCGAGATTCTAAACCTTTAAAATATAGTGTAACTTAAATGCAACGATTAAAATGATAATTCACCAACAGCAGCTGTTACTTCTGGACGCCTTCCATAACATTTGGCATATTTGACTCCCATTCACTCACAGAGTTTCTGTTTCACTTGTACACTTATATGAAAATAGTTTTCTTAGTAGTTATGTCTGTAGTTTCAGGTCTTCTTCTAAAGTTTTTCTAATTATAAAACTATGTGAATATTCAACAAGAAAGACTATTTATCCCGCCTGAAATGTGTCTGAGGGTGATCAGGTATTTTGTTCAATATCAGTCTTAATTAAATCGACCTTATTCCGAGGAATAAACTTTTTTAAAATTTACTCTAACGGGATTCGAACACGTCCTATGTGGGAGTTTCATCTTGTAACAATCTGAAAGTAGTGGAACCCAAGTTGGAAGAGGTCGACGGGTGGAAGTCAGATTAACCTTGAAAGCAAAACCTGCTGTCCATCTCTTTCTTTGCCTTTTATTCTCTCATCCTCTCGATCCCTTTCCGCCCATATCTGACCACTCTCTTTTGGATGATGTACATCCGCGTGTTTAATAACTGAAATATTGCTGAAAACACGTTAAATCCCAACTCACTCACTCAATTGAACCAACTGCAATGTTGTCCGTGCTTTCAAACAGTTAGTAACATCGTTTCTGATATTTCCCTTTATAACTCGGAAACTATTTTTTAAATTACATTCCTCTTGGTCCGAGTAAAATTATACACAAGTTAAAAACAATATTAATTGGTGTAAATTTCAATAACCACTTTCCCCCTTCATTTTAGTAAGAACGAAGTATATAGTACTATTCGACGTGTAGGACCACGTGCTGTTTGCCTGTCAAAACGCGATGAATGTAGTGTGTAGTGCAATAGGGTGTTTAGGAGTGCACGTGCTTCTCGTTTGTCGAAGCGCGATGCACGAAGTATATGTACATGTACTGAGCTCGAGAACCTCGTGCGGTCCGTGAACAACCTGCTACTAGAAGACAAATTTTCTAAAGTTGCCCCATCTTGTTCGGGATTTTGAAGGACGAGGATGGCTTGAGAGACGTATGAACGTCGATAGGATTTTCTGTAATATTTTGTTGGATTTGTTATACTGAGGTAACTGAGGTACCCTCGTGTACATAGCTTACCTCATGTTTGCTTAAATGATTATTAAGAACCGTACTGGGTATCAATTGACACACTTTTATGTATTTTCTAAATGTATGTTCATAACATGGGAAACTTATTGTACATTGTAAACCTTTGAATAAGTTATTTGTAGGTTATCTGATTTACAGCGCGAGTTTGAGTAAACGTTATATTTTGATTCAACTATTTTAGTTTGTTTTCCAGCGTCAATGATTTTGCTTAATGAAAGTTCAAGTTTTTAACCTTTTTGAAACCGTTTTCAAAACAGTCCTTTCATAAGATAGTCCTGGTATCGATAATAAAGAGAACACTTTTATGAATGGTTGCCATGGACAACGAGGTCTAAGTGGGACGTAAAAACGAAGGAATCACGGATTAACGTCTAGGCACTGATAATGCCATTCACTGGGTGTAGTTAGCTGAAAAGAAGGTGCGACACTGATAATTGGGCTTAAAAAGTAATTCATCGACTCGAACATTGATGGCGAACAGCTGAAAATTGTAAAACCGGTAAGAATCTCAAAGAAACAATCTCAATAATGCTGAAAACGAAGTTCTATTGTTTGTACCTCTTGAAAATCTAATTTATATTAACGGAATGCGTCATGAATAAGTGTTATCGTCTTTCCGCACTTCTAATAACATAACAATTATTTTTCTTTCTACTTTTACCATGGACACACTATTTAGATAATACAATTTTGTATGCACCTTTTTTTATACAGCTTATATCTATACTATCAAATACAACTTTAACAGTATCACTGTCAATTCTACTTGAATGTTACTGATTCCTCAATATGTAATGTTTAAAATCAGAAACGATAACTCTTTAGATACATACACCATTATGAAACGATTATCATTGATGTCGAACGATGTATTCCATATATAACAACCGCATATTATGTTCGAGGTCTATGATTGAATTGTGATAGGTTAACGATTTTGATGGTTCAAAATGATGTAACTTATCAGAACAACTGCACATCCAACATTTCCGCATCTATATGGGACTGGGGAATTCATCATATCAATCAAATCATACTGTTTTCTCGATGCAACCTCTTCTGTAATACATATAACTTAGTTACAATCTCAATTTCAATTAGGCTTTAAATTGATTTTTCGTGGGACATCGTTCCCATGGTAACAGATGATAAAATTACTTTGCAAAACCCAACTCTTTGGTGATTAGCTAATAAGATTTCTCAAACAGAAAACTTTCCCCAGATATACGTTAATCAATTCTATAGCTTCATATCGAAATAAATTAAAAATTTTCATTCCTTACATTTTACATCTTTTATACCTGAATGTTGAAGAAATTTTATAATTGTTCCAAATCAATAAACACATATTTACATTCTCTCCCAACAGAGGTAGCTCTGTCATAAATTTCTATACAACCTCTGTCTTAATTCGAAGGCTTCTTGTGCACGAAATGTAGGACGGTGATTAGATGCAATCAAAGTTGGTTGTGCAATCAGCGACGCCGTTTCAAAAGTTATCATTCAGATCGCCTAAGTCAGTTCCGTAAGCCTCCCAAAAGCTAAACTTTATTCGAATATGCATCTTGAACTTTGAGTCGTCTTTACAGAACACAAACGCCTCATTTTCCGACTGTTTCATTGCACAGGCCTGTGTGACATCAAATATGTTATTCATACATTCGTTTTTTCATTGGCTGAAATATAGCCAGGTAGTTTAAGTTGCAATATTGTCCCGCTAGGCGAAAGTACCGGAAGACCGAGAAACCTTCGAATTAAGACAGAGGTTCTATAGAAGTTAATGACGGAGCTACCTCTGTTGGGTGAGAATGACATATTTAAGGAAAACTAATTATTTGTGTTCTTGCTTTCTTGCAGTTCGTTCTATCTACTCCTTCTCTTCACTTACTACTTTACTCCATATACATGTAGATCTGTTTTATATGGTGCAACATGACACCGAGTTAAGCAAACATTTCTATCACTACAGTGCCCTTTGTAATTGTGTGTAACAGAGAAAAAAACCCCATAGTATTATTTACTTTTTCGCTACTTTTAACAGTATTTCTTAAGTTACATTATCATAACATTAAATACCGTATGTTAATTGTATTTCACGTTTAATCGATTAATCTTATTTGAGGTTGTTTTATGAAGGAGAATACTGTGGAGCACAGACCAAAAAGCATACTTTACAAATGCTATCAGTCAGATTAAATCAAGTCAACCAAACCAGACAGAGAAACAACGTGGGTGTAGACTCTCGAATTCCTACTCGTTGATTGCCTTTGGTACTAGTATACCAGTCGGTAGAATAGTCCCAGACTGTTGCAGACTATAAATAGTGGTGTAGTAGGCGGGGTGTTGTATATAAAGTAGCTTCTTTAGCTAATGTATAATTTTTTGGTTAGAAGGAGATACTCAAGTGAGATCAAATGGGTACCAACTGATCTAATGCTAGACGCATTCGTTCATTATCCGTTCTGTCTGAGCGATTGTCCTATCAACTCCTGAATGTGCATCAGATCAGAAAGTAAATAAATGGTTAAACAACGAAGGTTACTTTACTTAAGCATTTTTTTGCTTAGTTCATTGTTAATACGTACGTGGTATTCCGACTGAAACAAATGTTTGATTGTTTCATTATCTTTTACATTTCTCTTTCATCTCGAGAACAGAACCTTTTCGGCTGAAGCTGTCACTATAAAAGAAATGAAAGTATCGACAAATATTATGATAATCTGTCTCAAATTTTACCTTAGTTTAACGCTAAGACTTTGAAAAATTAATTCTTAAAAATTATGGTTTGAAATTAAAATTATAATGGTAAACGAGCCTGTTCGAGATAATTTATGATAGGGTGAAATGACAGCAGCAGCAGGCTTTTGGTAAAATACAGTATCGTAATGCTGGGCATCTGATGGCTTTAAAAAAGCTCGTAGGCAAAAAAGACATACGTCCCTACTCAATCTTTATATTTGATATTTTTAAAAAATTAACAACGGATTATTGGTTTTAAAGTTGAAAAAAAAGTTGAATTTTCAATCTACAAATATTTTGTCGATACACCGTGTCTTACCCGTATACTAATCGCACACTCTCAACCTGACGGTCACGCCACTGTATCCACGCGGTTTTGCTGAGTGAGCTGTAATGATAGACCCTTTTATAACCAAAGGCTGATTTTCGGCTATTTTATTTAGGATATTGTACGGACGCTTCTGTACATATTCTCCTTTGGCGTTATCAGTCAAATCAACGTACATGTAATTATGATTAGTTTTGCGATTAATAACAATTGATAACACACAACTCGTGGACATTATTGAAATATAATATTGTTTGCCCTAAAGATTCCTATGGCCCATGGGCAAATCCCGTAGGCAACTATTCTTGATTATTGATAACGCCGCTTGTATGTTTTATCTGTACAATATACATCCTGGTTCAGTGAGGTAGAGGATAATTACGAGAAAGAATAGACAGAAATAATAATAGACAGAAAGAATAAAAGAAAGACGTTCCCGGATATCTAAAAATATAATGATAGAAATAACCAAAGATTTGTTTCTTCTCGTCAGCAAAAATTGTATTTCTTCAGAATTGAGGTAGAATTTTCATAAAAGAAGTAATATACATATTACTGATACTGAAATCTTAATGGCGACTCGATTTAGTTGTGATGTGGACTGAAATTTGATATGCTTCACAACTCTTCATTATTACTCAGGGATATTTTATATTTGTTACATTATCATATGATAATCAGTTATCAGAACAGTATGTATAACATAGGTGTCAGCTATAAAGTTGGTACTGTCGGAAGAGGCGTCTGAGATTCTGTAAAGTGAGAAAAAATTCTATCACATTAGTTAATGGCATTTCCTGCTGTGACCAGACATTCTATATTGTACTCTCTAGTACACGGTAATGACTAACTGAAAAGATGCTTAACGCATTCTCGACCACATATCTTGACATTTTGGTGGTAACTTACCTCGAAGTTGGAATATGTTTGAGAAATGCTAGACATTCACTACATTGTGAAGGCACATTAGCAGTATTGCCATCACGTGAACTCAGCCTCGCGAAAAGTCTGTGGAATGCATACAGTGTGGATAATCTTCGAACAGTTATAAGTATTGAAGTAAGTTCTAAATGCATCTAGTGAAATTGAAGTAATTAAGAAAACTTAATCCTCATAAGACAAGCATTCAATCATTACCATGACGTACAAAAATGGTAAATAGTTTAAAATGAAATTTGCTCACTTTGGAACTTGAGGATAATAACATTAGCATCATGACCTGTATAAATGCCAAGAAAACATTGGCATTACCATGTTTATTGTGCAAACAACTATAAATGTTTGATACCTCAGCATGAGAATACATGGCCAGATTCGTTACCGCCTTGAATAATATAGTAGGTACTCTTAACCTTTGAAAATGACTTGCCACCTACATAAATATTTGTCGGTATGTGAGTGTGTTTTAGGACGGTAAATATCCTGTATTGGGATTCATCATCGTATTTTGCGAGCCTTGGCGATCACAATGACGAAATGTACCATCCAAAACATACAAGCTTGATAGCTCTTTATCGCAAAATGCCATTTTGAAATTATCATGCGTTAACATGCCTGACAATACAATTATTTAAGCCCCTTTCCTGAACGAATTCTATACTGGAACTTCGAACTATGTGATATATCTACATGAAGTGTTTTACTGATACCCCTATTACTTGACGTTTCCATTTCGACGTTTATCACGATTGTAATGGTTTATTGAAACAAATAGATTATTCTTTTAAGATTATAGTGTCAACTTAGAACCGGTGATGAATTGATAACTCTACAATTTGATTTATCATGAGGAACTGAAAACAGGGAATCTTTTGCTTCAATTAAAGATGATTAAGAGAAATGGCAGAATCTAAAAGTTAACATTCCAGTTAACTATGTTTGCATAAAGCACCTGGTAATCAGAACTGATCAGTGCAATTTTCAAGTATTCGCGGTTTCACAACATGTCTATTCAATTTGTAATAAATATTTTTTCCGACATTTTTTACAATTTAAAGTGTAAACGTTTTCATGTAGTATTAAGTCATTGTCATTAGGTCATTTGCATATGAAACTATAACAATTCGTCTCCGATTTGTTTTTCTGTTTAAGCAAAGGATCAACTTAAAAGACGCTTCTTTTAGTTTTTCAGAGGCTTTGTGCTAAATAAGGGTACTTTGATCGGAATCTTTAACCGTATTTCAGAATAACCTAGGGAAGCCTGTGTGCACCTTCCTTTGTACATCACACATGTCAACAGAAATATATTTTACAAATTTAAAAAAGGTGAAGAGATTGTAGAAACATTATATTTTCGAAAACAACTATCTGAAGTTCTGAAGAACAGGAGTTTATTCTAGGATTTCATATCACTAACAGAGAAAGTTGGCTGAAAATTCCTTTATTTCCTGAAAGACTTTTGTTTAATTTGTATTTTGATCTGTAGAAATGACTACTTTTTTGTTTGAATGATTGCAGATTTTTGGTAATTAGGGTCAAGTGTCACTGGTTAAAGTCGTAAAGAGCTCAAACCTTGGCCTTAGAGCCAGACAGCCGTCTTAAACAATTATCTCAGAATTACAGAAATTTGATGTGAAACAGAAAGATTCAATCGGGCTATATCGTTACGGTCTATAGTGATATGTTATCGCAACCTTTAGGCGTAACCTACGTTTCCGTTTAATCAGACTGAAACGGAAGCAATTTAATTATTGTAATAGCATATTACAATAGCATAGATTTTTGTGCCTTCGTGCAATTTTAATCAGATCGTCACTGTAGGTATTGAACTTTGGAATTAAACATAAAGAAGATGTGAACAAATGTGCCCAAAACTAAAACATAAAGATGCCATTCGAACAATATGTAGAGTTGATTTTAGGTTTACGAGAACGCGTCGATAAAAGTTTTCAGGCAAAGAATCATCAACCAAAATGCTAAAGCTGCTGTCACTGTCAAGGACACATTTGTTTAGAACGTACCTCTTCCAATTAATGATCCATTTATCGGTGATGAACCAGACAACCCTGGCACCACTTGATCATGTCAAAAGTAATGCAATCTGCTCTGTCTGATATCCAATGATCGACCATGATCGCATTTGGTTGTTCTAGATTTGTTCTAGATCTGTTCTAGAAAATCCATCCGGCGTTGATTTTCGGTCTATATTTTGCTTTTATTTATGTAAAGGTCACTTAAAAGACATGAACCTACGTGTCCTATATTTCATATGAAATAACACATGTACTATAATGAATTCGAAAATGTTGTGAACATAACATTTTGTGGCACTTACAGCTTATTCTTGTGAGACAAACTACATTCCAACAGCTTAAAAGTCTCTGAGTTGCAAATGACAAATGAGAACCTTACTTTATTCATCATAAATAATAAAATCGCCATTGTTTATAATATAAACACTTAGTGTCAAAAAATGGAGGGAAATTGTGTAAATGATACCCTATCACTTCCATGGAGAAAACCATATTTATTCAATCTTCTTTCTGGTATCAATCATAAGTTTAATTTTCCCAATTTAGTTTCAAAAATACATTGTATGATATAATGTAGTTTTTAAATTACTATAATGTTCATCTATTTTTTGAATGATGGGAATTTTACTGATCACCCAGAAATTTTGAATGCATTTTGCAAAGCTAAATTGTTTCCGAAACACAATAATTCGGAAATATGTAGAAATACTTGTTCATTGAGGAATCGCTTCAAAGTATTTTATTATAAGTATTTCTTACAATGTTATTGCTTACGTTTGTTTATCCTGTTAGAAAAAGGACAGATTATAAAAGAAATTACGACAAAGTACTTAATGGTACGTAGGTAGTACCTACTCAGTATCATTCTTAATGGAAATTAATAATAATGTTTCCTCAGAAGAAGAGGATACAACCAACTGATGCTGACACCCTCTGTTGGCTAGTTGACATATTTTAGGTGTGGGAATTCATTAATCTGATTTATAAACCCTTTGTTTTTATCATGTTATATGTGACATCACTTAAACATAATCATAATCATACATCAATCACTTATCATACCAGTATGAATAACAAATTTATCATCTCTAAAGGTGATTGGTACTGTCGGAAGAGGGGTCTGGGATTCTGGAAAGTGAGAAGAAATTCCACCACATTGGTCAATGGCATTTCCTGCTGTGACCAGACATTCTGCAGTAAACTCTCTAGATCAGCGCTAATGACTGACTGAAAGAAGCTAAACGCATTCTCTACCATATAATTTGACATTTAGGTGGTAACTTACCTCAAAGTTAAGATATGTATCAGAAATGCTAGACGTCCTCTTCATGAGAGAAAACATTGGCACTAATGGCACCACGTGAATCTGCAGAGCGTGAACCCTGTGGAATGTATACAATGAAAATAAGTGTAAAAGGGAGGCAATTTCTTGGCAGTTCGATTACAAGATTAAGCTATCGGAAAACAACAGGTGTTATTGAAGGATAGCTTACAACAATCAGAAGAGTATATAACATACAACCATTCATTACATATATCAAATTGATGAAATGGATGAACAGTTTTAACTGAGTGTCGCAATGCTTACTGTCTGTTATTTCAGGATTATAACAACATTAGCATAATTACCTCTTTACCTAACAAGAGAAAAAAATCTTATAAATAATTTTTCAACCAGAATGATCATCAGCTTACGGAATATTATTTGTAGTTACAAATATGTCTTGCAATCTATATAAACCCATAAACATGCATTTAATTCCATCGTTGTTTTTTTTAAAAACTGGCCCCAATTATTAACAATATTTTCTGAAATAAACCGAGGGTTCTGGCAAGTATTTCTACCTCATTTACTTGTAATGGTTTGTGTGTCATTGTTCAGATATAGGTCAAATGGTAGTCTTGTACACCTACCAACGCTTGCCTTTATTTTGATGACAGGATACATGGTCTTATAATGTGTCTGTTATTTTGACAAGGCAGGCCTCCTTCCACAATAAGATCTACCACATAAACATACAAATGTACTCTACAGTATGACAGTTCTGTGTACGTTAAGATGTTTTCAGTGTCATAGATAAGAGAGCTTGGTATGTCTGCAAAGTGATGTTGCTTTTCATAAACTACTATAAACAATAACTGTCAGTCGGGTCATTTGTTTTGAAAATGGGCATGTAACAACAACTTTGAACCGTATTATCTGTTTAGTTACTAGTAGTGAGTAAAGTCATTCAATATGGACATAATTCACAAGTCAAAAGTAACGTCGAAACTATATTCGTGTAGACAAGCCAGATTTTCTTTATACAAACTCCTTTAATGTGGTGTTTTATATGCAGTTTTACGAATAAGCATATTCAGAAGTGTTGTGTATATTCATAATAAAGAAGTTTTTATCTTCTTATGTGTGTCAATTCTATAGGAACTTTGAAGACTTTTTCTTGTGAACGGATTGTACATATTTCCTTGCATTGCTATTTGAGCTTTTGACAGATAAAGTAAGTAAGGGTCTTTTCATCTGATAGCGTACAATATCGACTTTATAAATCCCATAGAATGAACTGTTTTTATATAAAATTTGAAAGCAAAAGAAACACTTAACGGGAAATATTTCATTTGCAAATGGCTAATTTTTTTAATGAGCAGTAATGAAAACATGAAAGAATTATAGAAATTGCATTTTTAATTGGCAGATGTTTATGCACATCATTTGTGTTGAAAATCCATAACAGGTTTTTTCTCTTTGAAGGGAACTAATAATTAAGGTCGGAATTGTCAATGAAAAGAAGAAATTAGATTTGCAAATTAATGTCATCGTAAAGAAAGATCATTACCCTTGAACACACAAAATGTTGTGAAGAAGAAAAGGAAACATTTCAAATGCACATCTAACGTGCAGAGCAAATGCTTATTACATGTATTTCAGCATCTGATGGGAAACAGGGTAGGCAAATTTTTATATTAGCATATAATGTTCCTTTACAAATGTCAACAAATGAACATATGTCAAACTTGTAAACTGGTATATACCAAATAGACAAGGGAAACTATGTTTATTTCTCCGAATTACGCCCGAGTACTTAAGTGACAGCTTGAGCTAAGTGAAAAAACTGCATGAAGAACTTAGCTCTTTGATATGGAAGCCCATTGCTGCCAGCAATGAGACAAATTTACAAAAGTTCTAATTAGATGATACTTCATCTAATTAGATCATAGTTTCATCTAATTAAATGATAGTTTCAACTAATTAGATGATATTTTTATCTAATTAGATATTACTTTCATCTAATTAGACATTAGTTTCTTCATTGTAATCAAAATCTAATTAAATGATTCTTTAATCTAATTAGATGATATTTTCATCTAATTAGATGATATTTTCATCTAATTAGATGATATTTTCATCTAATTAGATGATATTTTAATCTAATTAGATGATACGTTTATCTAATTAGATGATACTTTTATGTAATTAGATGATACTTTCATCTAATTAGATGATACCTTATCTAAATAGATGATAGTTTCAACTAATTAGATGATATTTTTATCTAATTAGATATTACTTTCATCTAATTAGATGATGCTTTCATCTAATTAGATGATACTTTCCACCAATGAGGTGATACTTTCAACCAATTAGATGAAACTTTCATCTAATTAGATGATGTTTGTATCTAATGAATGATTGTATTTAAGATTTAATTAGTTAAAAGTTACATCTAATTAGTTCAAACTATCATCTTATTAGATGATACTTTCATCTAAAGTATGATCTAATTAGATGACAGTATGATCTAATTAGATGAAAGTATGATCTAATTAGATAAAGGTATCATCTAATTAGCTGAAAATATCATCAAATTAGATGATGAAACTAATGTCTAATTAGATGAAACTATGATCTAATTATATGAAACTAAGATCTAATGAGATGAAATATCATCTAATTAGATGAAACAATCATCTAAATAGCTGAAACTATCATCTAATTACATGAAAGTATCATCTAATTAGATGATTATATCATCTAATTAGATAAAAGTATCATCTAATTAGAACTTTAGTAAATTTTTCTCACTGCTGGCAGCAATGCGCTTCCATACTTTGACGATAACCACACACTTTTACGTGGAAAGCCATTTCGATTTTATCTTGGTATATTAAAACAGTATACTTTCATGTAGCACTTTCTATGAATAAGGAACTTGCAACCGGTATTAATCGTATGTTGCTAATCTTACAATTCAGTTGGATAACTTTTGTCATCAGAAATGTTTTTATTTTACTATTGTATGATAGGAAAGAATGTGAAGGAATGAGGTTCATGAAGAAAACTTGTCTTTATTTGTGTATACGAATATCTATACGAATACGATATAAATATAGTCACTATCAAAGTTTTGGCAATGTCCGTGTATAAGATAACACCTTTCATGCCGTTTAAGTCCTCATTTCCCGTGAAATTATTTAGCAACACATCATCAAACAGGATGAATTAAATGAGAATAGAATGGATGAAACGACGAGACAAACATGAAAAGAACATTTCTTAGACAAGTTCTAAAATCTTTGATATGTAATTTGATTAAAGCCTTTAATAAATTCAAAATTAAACCCCCTTAGGTAAGAAACCAAATGCAAGAAGGTACATACAGAATTCCCCCTAGCTACGTACACTAGTGCACAGCTCGACTCCGTACATCGGTCTTTGGAGTATGTAGTTTAGTTACATCATATTTGCTTGTTTAACCTGTAGACAAAGAAATTGAATTGAAACTATCCAAAACCTCCTATCGAACTGCATCAATGCTCAATGCTTGGTCACAAATGATAAATATTCACTGCTTGAGAAGGCTATATGTTGGTAGAGACTATATCATTTGATATTTTGTCAAAAACGATACTTGAGTGACACATTATGCATAATTGAAAAACATTTAAAATGTTTTTAACTATATCTATAGTATAACTGCCCTTTCATACATGTGAGTTATGTACCCTCCCTTAATATTTTATTATAGTATTTGACATAACAGCTACAGCTAATACAATATTTCTTTTGAAAAAAAATGCTAATTTCTGAAAGTCAATGATTTAATTTCTTCCTCCTTTATTTCGGTCAGTAGAATTCGCCATCAGGTATTTTGGACATCTGGACATATCACTGGCGATGAGAGACACTGATCCACTGATTAAGTAATTATGTAAATAGGGCTATTCTGACGAAGGTACCAGACGCCAGCCTTAAACAATTATCTCAGAATTGGAGCAATAGGATGCAAAATCCAAGCTCTTATCATTGGAGAGTATTCGCAGTCGTCGGAAGCAAAGTCCATCGTCTTTACATGCTCAAAGAACAAAGTAGGTGTCTTGAATTGGAATTCAAAGAAGTAGAAACCATCCATTTACGGTTGTCACTAACATTTTGGTTTTTAATCTGTTCAAGCATTTGAATTTAGTAAACCCATCGATGTTTACTTTACATTTTCCTTGAATAAGATCCTGATTTTGGCTTGTAGCAAATGTCAACAATCAAAAGATCATAGTCATAACACCTTAAAATCACCCTGAACAGAGAACCATACGGATGATAACTAGATAGAGGTTTCCAAAATAACGTTTAATTATTCAATCATTTCTCATAAACAAGGACATGATGATCACTTGTGTGATAATTCTTATTGACATCTTTAGGTGCCAACTGTTCGTAAAACTTAGCACAAGTGCAGAGCGGAATACATTTGTTATGAATGTTCTTTTCACCAAAACCATCTACAGCTGTAGAGGTATCCCTCGATTTGTTAGAGTAGAAAATTGTGCATTTTTCATACCCAAAACATTTTGATGCTATTCATTTAAACGTCTCTGCCCTTAGCCTTATGGTATTTTGAAGTAGATAAATATTCAAATATCAATCTGATCTCCTTGTGCATGTTTCATCAACGAATCGACTTTCTGTTGCTCCTCTGCAGTTAAATAGATAACCTGAATTAATTTAGAAAAGTATTTATCATATGTTTACATTGCTTATACATGTTCCTGATCAAATACAATGTCGAAGTCAAGTGGGTCCAGGTTCGGGTCCCTTATGCCATTTTACCTTCATTTTTCCATAATTGTGATTTGACAGATCCTGACATTGTTGCAGTTACATCAACTATATTCGGTGTATATTTCAACAGCTTTATTATTTTCACTTTCGTCAATATTATTTTATTACTAGTTATTTCATTTCTACGATACAACAAAAATAAAAGCAAAATTTTCAAATTTCCCTGAAAGAAATGGAAAAAGAGTGCCATTGCTGATTATGCCATTCGTTGAAGTCAAGAGAACATAGTAGAAATAAAGATGAAAGAAATGGTTCACTGTCATTTCAGTGACGATTAGTTAATAATAAAAGAGCAAAACTCAATAAAACAGTCATTTCCCAGAACAGGGCAAATAATAACGCAAGTGATGGTTTCCCGTTTGATTTAATTGGAATATAATGATCTCTCAAAAAAGGAATATTCTGCCACACAAGACATCAATGCCAGGAAAAACAATATGCTTTAGGGCGTTTATATATATACCCAAAATAAAAAGATATACACTGATGGTATCGCGCGTAGTGATTTTTAAGTATATGTTTTTGTATGAAATAACATTCCCTTTAACTATAAAACAAGGCTCTGAAATAAACTTTGAAAACATGGTATTAGAATTGATAAATTTCAATTACATAGAAGACCTTGTTTTGGCTTCAAATACCTGGTGCTAATAAAATGAGCAATAAACTCTTTGTTTTTAACAGATTCTGTGTTTGGTCCACTCACAGAAAATCAATTCTGAAGTTTTGCTAAATCAACCCATTAACCATTGTTTCCAAATGAACAATTAACTCTAAAGCAAGAACAACTCTTTGTTTTTTACAGATTCTGTGTTTGGTCCACTCACAGAAAATCTATTCTGAAGTTTTGCTAACTCAACCCATTAACCATTGTTTCCAAATGAACAATTAACTCTAAAGCAAGAACAACTCATTGTTTTTAACAGATTCTGTGTTCGGTCCACTCACAGTGAATCAAATCTGAAGTTTTGCTAACTCAGCACAAATTCCTTCACGTTCCTTACCTTTGAGGCCCAGTCACCCCGATGGTTTCGCCAAACTGATGTTTAATGGTAATTAAATGATGAGGTTACGATGCCCCAATGCGTCCATGTCAGCGCGTTCGGATATGATACTAGATATTTGTCTACCACAACTGAGGCATAAACTGAATAATTCATCTATCATAGTAACAAAAATTCAATTCAATCAAAAACCAATATCCCTGCTTACGATTGCATGTTATCACAGGCTTCCCCCACCTAAGCCAGCCTTTTTCCTACGCCTGAATAGCGGCATATAGGATGAAAGATTTATACAAAGTATTTTTAAACTCTACGTGTCAACCGACATTTTTACCTCTAAGACAATTGATCCATGTGGAGATATTCTTTCTTATGTCATCTTTTCTTCAAAGATCAATCACTTTTGCGTGCTTTCCCGGCTTATGTATGGTATGTATGGTATTCAACATTTTGGTTATTAAAACATGGTTTTATGTTCAGTAAACGCATGCTCGAAAGCAGAATGGCAAGGAAGCAATGTTTAACTATTTAGAGAGTTTCAATGAATCACATCTAGATCAATGATGCGTAAACCATGCACAATGCTCCTTGAAATTCAGCTTGACATCGACAGATGGCCTTGTAATTTCTTCTTCGCACTTTTAGCCAAACATTATCATCTGATCAGTTAACCAACATATACAATTGTGATCACTACCGTCCAAATTAATCATTCTAACATGACACGAAAACTAGAATGAAAATACTGCTTTCTGATTGGTTACCACAATCAATTTTGGAGTGATTATTTCGCTAATAATCACCTCTAAATATTTACGACCGATTCACATTCATACGCGCACGTTTACAAACTCCATTCGCTGAACTTACTGTTTTCATCGCCTTACAGACAAGAGCAAAATGAATTTTAAATCAATTCTATACAGACATTGAGAATACCGTATTTTTAAAATAGAATTTAGAAGATAAATCCATTCTGTGGTATATTTTTTGTCGAAGTAGTTTGTTTTTTTTACCAATAAATTTGATTTCAAACCGAGCTCGCTTCTTACCGTAACGCACGGTAATAGAGCGATTCGTCAACTGAACAGAGGGGACGTACGTTATTCTTCAACTTTCCTTCCCTTTCCCCACTCTCATTCATAATTGACCACACTTCCAGACAGTGTATTCAACAATGACAAACTATAAAGCTTTCTTGATCGTTCATTCAATCAGTTCACATCTTGCGTGAGAAGTTAGAGCTAGCAGTAAACAACTACTTTTAGAGTAACGTCCCTTGATTTGGTCAGTCCTTGTCTGTATTGTAGGGGTGATAGCTAGGTGTCCTATGTATTCACGTGAAAAACGTAACTCTGATGGGATAAAAAAATCTGTCTTTTGTTGATTTTATCCTCAATGAAATAACTACTTAAGGGTGGTATTTAAACCTGTTGGTTTATTTTTTGATATTTTTTTAATTATTGAAGCGTGTTCTTTGAAAATGAACTGTACCGTAGTTTCGAAAGCAAGTGAAACCGGTCTGTACTGGTTCGACCTAATTACATTGTTGTTGCGCAAGGCAAATTAGTTCCTCATTATATTTCTAATTAGTCATGTTATAACGGAGATAAACCCCTTCTGTTTTTTATTTTGGGGTTGTATGTCGTGCATTTTTCACCCCTAAATTTAATTTCAAAACGAGTTTTCACCCCTAAATTTAATTTCAAACCGAGCAATTTAGGGGTGAAAAATGCACGACTTACAACCCCAAAATATAAAAAACAGATATCGGTGAACTCAAATGAAGTCACAATGATAGCTTATAATTAAATCTATATATTTCTTATATACATAGATATCTATAAAAATTTATAGCATGAGGAGACTTTTGAAAATGTCAGTGCCATCATATGTATGTGACAGAAGACGTGACCGACTTTATTGACTTATAGATATATGGTATATGATATATGGAGATGTAAATAAAAAAATTACAAACTAAGTATTGTTATTCCCAAAAGAAAATGTAAAACAATCTATTTACTACTATAAAATTGATTAACCGGCTTTGTGTTGAACGATATCGTCCTCACACATTTATTTGTAAACCTCAATCCAGGCAAAAGGTCTGATTTTAAAACATTCCCAATATGTCAATTGGCTTGTTACCAAGGAACAACTACATAAGATAACATCAATGATATCTTTGAAAATTGATTTTGAAAGTTTCTTGGGCATTTAACCATGTTGCTTTCGTTTATTGAAAAAATATATCTTAAAGGATACACAAATACTTTTTTACAATATCCAGATTAACATTTGGAATATTAAAATCCACTTGAGAAGCATTGTGTCATAAGCCAATCTCTTATATATATACAACCGTATATCCCTGGCAGCTTATAACATTCCATGATGACACTGAAAGGAGCAAGTGAACACAGGAAAACTCTCTTCCGTTGAACGGAATAATAAGATATGGCATTTAAATCATCGATTTAGACATTTTTGTGTAGAATTGAATTGTGGCAAGGAAGGCTAACATAGATCAGTTGTGTTCTTACTCGAGTTTCAGATACCACCAGTACATGATCGACCTGCGTCATAAAATATGAATCTAGAAATTGCATGTATCATATTCATAAAACGTCAAGTGAAAAGATTTTGTCAATAATTCTTTCATGGTTTAAATATAGAATCTATAGAATTAATAGACGTATGTTAATATTTTAGGTGAGATAATTGTTAGGAATCAAAGTCCAAAGAAAGTGAAGACATGATCGTAATAATTATCACATATTATTAAATCGTGACGAAATTATTTACATTCTATCATGATCAGAAACATGATTTGATATAATATTTTTGAATCATTTGAAAATTTGGAAGAGTATCACTTTAGAGGCATATTGCCTTTGTAGACCTTATGTTACTTAAATTTCCTTTGTTTAGGACAATAGTACCAAAGCTAATTAGATTCGATGTTGATTAGAGGTTCAAAACTATTAAAAGTTAACGAATGTGTGTCATTGAGAAACAGGGTTATTGATAGTGGTGTAACGATTCATCGATAGTAGTGATGTTAGCATTGTGTACTATGCGATACGAGTGCATCCATACAAAACACATTTAGACAATTCATCAGGATATTTATATCGTGAGGGTTCAAGATACATCGACGAATTGCCACAAAATACAATATATCCCGGAACTGCAAACATAATTTGTTTCAAATAAATATCTATATATAAGCTGACAAAGTTTTATTTTATTTTAGAGATCAAAATTATTGGACAAACAGAAAATACAAAATATTTCTGATATTTCATTTGCAAGTTCAGTCTCTCTGATTTATTGATTTCCAATCATGTAATGTTTTAACAGTTTGAGATTTAAGAAATAACATTACATTCTTATGTTATTTGTAGTCTTTTTTCAAAAACATTACAAAATCGGGATACGTATTGTTTCGCAATCATGGTATCATGATGATAATAGTCTCACAGGTTCCTTGGCAATATATTCATGATATATTGTCTCGCCTAAACGGGATACATCGTCTCGGCACTAACTGGCTACGATACACAGGTCCAGTCACTGATACAGTACTAAGCTGATCTTGGCTCACGATGAACGTTTTTCTCTTTTAATTCTGGTCGACATAAGTGATCACGAGACATATTTCATGAAGAACTACTTAGCGTACCACTGATTGTGACTGTCACTTAAATCCAGAATTTTCATCTCAATATTATTTCAGCTTGATTTATGTATTTCTACTTACTTACACATCAATTCCAGACTGTGGTATCTGATAATTACAAGGAAATATACAAGGAGGCAAACTCAGAGAAATTCATTTTAAATCTAAACTCTTTTCAAAAGATAATATTGATATAAGATTATTAATGACCACATTTTGAGTGTTGGACTATCCGAGAAGAGCAATTACTGAATATGAAAGTTAATGTCGAACTACCCATATTGTAACCAGTGACTGTGTTGTCCTTCACGCCGGTTATCTCCCTTGTGCTGTTGGCTGATGAGGATACACACACTGTTTCATGGATTGCTTTTCACTAATGTAGGATAGCGTAGCATTTAATGTTTCACGCACAGTGTTCTTTCATATTATACAGTGATTTTTTAAATTAAGTAATGATCACATAATTTTAATGAGTCTTTATATCTGGAATACATTAATCTAAACATAAATTAATCACTTTTAAATGTGGATATATAACACAGAATCATACTCTAACTCTTAGATCACATTTCCACACTATTTTGTGGCTGTACATTGTTATACTTCATTAGTATAAGTGCCAGAGAATTCGTTAGAATTTATTATCAATTGATTCAAAACTAATTAAGAAATATGTGGGTATGCATGCGTTATCATATTGCATATATTATCTCGGATATTAATAAAACAAATTTACTTGAGTTTTCTTATCTAAATATTGTTTGTGCTTAAAGGAAAAACATATCACCTGTCGAATAGTCACCTCTCACTTTGAACCGGGGTTTCTTCAGTAAGAAGTTGTAAGCTGTCTTCAGTTTGCTGTTACCAATGCAATATAGTTTTTCATAAGGTTTTCTCTGTTGTGTCGCGAATACTGTTGTGCAGTTTTGATACTCAATTTAATACTAATTTTCTATTGAAAAAAACCCAAAGCTATGTAGAAAATGTTCCTGATTCTGAGTAAACAAACATGCCAAAAGTTGTTTTTTTTCCTTTTTCAAAAATGACGTTCTCTCTTTAATCTGAATTTCTCATGGTATTTTTACAATTTGGATCACCCATGCGAAATGAGAGGACGCTGTACTGCTTTTTTTAGTTTTATGTTTTCTCGTGTATATTATATAAATATTGCATTGGCTTGAAAATACTTAAATTGTTTATGTCACTTTATTTCACCCATTACGAACATCAAATCAAAAGCAGCCTCCGTGCTAAGAACAACATATTCGTGTAGATATCATTACTCAAGATGAGAAGCCATTCCATGACATTTAACAGAAAACGTCGTAATTTATATCTACATATGTCGAACATGAGCAATCACCGCCTCAAAATCACATTAGTTTCTTCTGTTTGTTCTATTGATAGAAGTCATCTTGTTACCACCACGCCTTAAAGATATTGATATTTAGCCATCATACTATCTTCATCAAATTGATATAACTAGCATTGTTCTGAGACTGTTCCGCGGATAACTGTACAGGAGTAAAATGGTTAAGAAATAATTCTATTTAACATATTTAGGGGCGAAATAGCCAGGAGAAATATTCAAAAACTTATGAGTTGCAGTCAACGTCATTCTTTGTATTTTATGCAGTCAGCGTAATTCTTTTTATGTTAATGGATATAAATCTGACACCACGAGTGCGTGATATGCCATTGCATGTATTAGATTCGTATACTTACAATTTATCAAATGTCTTCAATTAATTAATTGCCAATTTCTCTCTCTTTCACTTATAAAGGTTTGCCTATCATCATGTCGACGCTTGAATATTTTTTTATTACAAAGAATAAGGAGAACAAGATTATATAGAGAGTTAACTTCTTTCATGAAAATAATGTGAATGTTTGGTCCCAAAACACTGCTATCAAATTTGTGATGCAAATAAATCGAGAAGGTAATCCACCTCCCGTTTTTTATTAACCAACTATTTCTAGATGATAATCGGATTTACAGTTTGAGTGGAACTCAAGTTGATATTTCATGAAATTCCTTGTCTTCCTTAAACTGACAGCTTCTAACTTGTAGAATACTTCTCAAAAAGTTCAGTCGACGTCTACATGGAGACGGGGCAGTCCGAACTATCAATACGCTCACTCTTCTAGAAAAATTGATAATCCATAGAATTCCTTGTCTTCGATACCTGAGTATGTTTTTTGCTTTTAAATCAGAACGAGGACCAATACTTTAGTGATATCATTAGAAGTGAAAATGTCGTCATTTTGAGTTTGTGTTTTGTTGTTGACGTATATCTACTTTCTTTAATGTGAATGATAAAAGTCCACCCGCAAAATTTAATTACATTTATTCAATCAATCCTTGTTTTCCAGAACTTACAATACTTTCTTTAAAACAGTTTTACTAGCACTAACGATATCTGAAGATATGCCGAGGATCATTGGTAACAGGGTTTTAGAATGGATGTCCAATTGTCAATGATGAGGTTACTGGAGACGATCTTTCAATCCATGTCTGTCTATTATTATGTTTGCTTAGAAGTCGAAACCCCGTGTCACTCTGAAACAAGTTATCTCATGCGTATTTGCTGCAATTCATACCCGTAGTTAAGACAAGTAGAAAACTTTCTACAACACTTCATGATCAGACATTGCGTCGAACATTCATCAATTGTGTATGATATGATGCTAAGAGGACAGTTCTTAACTGGCCCCTGAACGACCAACGACATCTACAGCTGCATACCAAAAGTTTGTTCACATAGTTTGTAGTGCAAATATCATATAATTTTTCATGTTTTGTGGCATCGTGGCAGTGCGAAAAGGAAACGGAATTTTTTTAGCTTTCAATACAGAAGAGAAGATCCATTTCACCTTTACGCATTCGTATGTCGTATTCAACAGTTAACCGTAATAGTTTTTGGCAGGTCACTGAATTGACCAGGGATCAAATTTCAAAAACAGTAATCATTATTTCTCTAAACAAAATCCTTAATAAGTGATCAACAGCTTTAACACAAGTCATGTTTCTTCGTTTGCATTAAGTCAATGTGATGTTGCTGATTTTGTTCTCAGAGAGTTGAAATGGAATATTTTAATCGAAATTTAAGAGAATTGGAATTTCGATAATTTGACCCCTTCTGTCTTAATGCCAAAATTTGAATTCTTGCACGAGTGACGAGAAAATCCCACAATCAATTAAACAATGGCTATTTTATACATTGACATTTGTAAATCCTTTGTCAGTTTTACTGAAGTTATTTCATTGACGTTCAAACCAAACCCAAATTACATGATATTTGCACTAAGATACATTAGTACGTGAACAAACTTTTGATGTGCAGCTGTAGGTATTCTCAAAAGGGTCCTGTATAGCGTCTGTGTAGTCTGGAAATTTTACATCTTAATACGTGATGATGCATTGTTAGAAGAATTACTATCAGTATCTCTGTCTTTCGGCGCTGAGGAGTCACGCTCATGCCGAGAGAGTTATCTCCCTTGTGCTGCTCTTCAAGTGGAGTGACGATTAACGAACACGTGTCTGCTGTATTCTGTTACTTGCACACGCAAAGGGGATTTAGAATTGACAATTGCTAATGTTTTATGCATACCAAATGAAAGAGTGTAATCATTGTGTTGTTGGCATCAGCTCAATTAAGTTGCTGCTCAATAGAGACTGTTGTAAAGAGGGGATGTCCAATTGAGATTTGTTTCAGCTTTATCATACACTCTCAATGACACAATAATCATACTTGATGTTTGCTGGCATAAGGATGAGTCTGACAAAGAGACTAAGAATAACCAGAAATCATAATGACAAAATAATTTTCATTGAGGAGAAGGATTTTTGAATAATGAAATTGATTCAGAATATCAGGTTCTGAAATTGATTTTCAATTCAATACCGTAGATAATTGATGATGAATATTCTTTGTAAATACAATGGTTGATTGGAGGTGTCAAACGATTTCTGCTAGCTTCGGTCTGATAACATCAAATCATATTAATTAAAAATAAGGTCATGATATCAATAAAACACTAATGTAATTTTAATGAATATGGGTAAAGCCATGTTACTTACATGTTAAGCTATGTCCACCAATAAAATCTTTAACTTGTTTGATATGTATTGTGTTGTAATTAAAATACTAAAAGGGTTTTCAGCACCGATATCAAAATTGATTAATAGAAGCAACAATAACAACATGTGTAATCACACATATAGGTTTGCTTATCAAAAACGTGAATCTGTTTGTTTTGCTTATGATAAGTTTTACTCTAATTGAGAGAGATGAGTGTTGGTAAAACAATATTCACAATTTACTATTCGTTTCTCCATCGCCTCATATTTGCATAATCTTTACCATACAGGTTTCAGGACAATACAACGCCAGTGAATAAACATATATCTGAAACCTCTTTCTAAAGACATTGCCTTTAAAACGCTTAAGAATGCCGCATTTACATTTCTTTTTTACTGTTCTAATGTTTAATTCAACAAATCAATATTTCGAGATGCGGTATTCCAGGTTTGACTTTCGAATCTGCGGTCGTGCTTCTCTGATGCCAGTCAACAAACATATCTATTAAATCTGTTTCTAAAAACATGTCTGCATTATTCTTCGGGATGACGCATTCGCCTAGTACTTATGTTTAATTCAGCAAAACAATATTCATGGACACGGTATTTTTGGTTCTTTTTTTAATCTACGTTACACATCTCTAGATAAGCAAAATCTATTCCTTTAGCGTGGGTTAAACTAATGAGAAAATTAGCCAACAGGAAAAAATCGCTATTGTATCCATAAATACTTAAATAGGATATCCTGTGGATGAAAAAAGATATTTCGTTACTGACGAAAATTGCGCTACATTTCTTTGAAAATGGGAAATTGTCACGTGACCTGTTACCATGGCAAATGTTTCATCTAATCTCTCCTGGACACGATGCTCACGGATAGGGCTTTTAGGGAATCTAACTATCCGTTCAACTGAAAGATCATTCCAAATTCTGGCGTCTGCCGTGACAGATCCTTACAAATTACCCAATCCGTTTCTATGGTAACCTTCGCGTGCGTTCCGTCCGTATTTTATTCGGACAGACGGTAATGGTAATTTGGAGCGGTTGACACTGGTCTTTTGGGACAGTTTGACAGGGACGGTGTAGGTGTATTGGTTAGATATGGGGGTGAATTATGAACAATTCACAACCATCAAATGGATCAGTTTGTTGCTTGCATTAACAGTTGTAGACTAATATTCCGTCTCCGGAAAATAATTCTCAAAACTGATTAAATATTAGAAAGGAACCCTAGAGAAGTGGCTTTTTCAAAGCAGTTTACTTTAAATCTAGACTTGCTTTTCAAGATGTTATGTTTAGGTCAAAATATCACGAACTATACAGATCGTGTTAGACTATAATAGTTGCCGTGAGCATAGACAGTTTTTATGACTACAGACCTGGTGCGTGTGTTTTATATGGATTATTTAAAATTACCTTCACTTTAACCCTTTCAATTAACCCTATAGGCCTATAAAAGACAAGTATTAGTATTTATAACTGGTTTCTTAGGAGTGACAGGGTTAAAACATGCCTAAACGAATGTTCTCCGATGTCCGATCCTAGAGGGGGACTTATTACTTGCGACTTGTCATAAAAATCGCGGCGGGTCTCTTTAATGAAAACTCATGAGTTGAGATAGGATAGTAGGATAGTATCACAGGGACTTCCAAGAGACGAGGAATCTGTACCTAAAGGTATGATGTGATCCACGGGACACTCCAATGATTCAAGTGCTGTTGTTTGATTGTTTCTATAAGTCCAAAAAGATTGTTTTATATAAAGCGATAAATAGATATGTTCAATCGTGGAAATTGGATGCTTTATATGCATAAAAGCAAGGATACATCATAAAATCCAAAAATGATAACATGAAGTCTTAAATTCAAATGCATTAGTTAAATTTTGTTCAATAGTTTGTTGATATTGCCTGTTTTTAATGGTGACGATGTTGCTTTTGGTGCTCCTGCTTCTTCCATGAAATTATTAAGAAGTTCTTACTTTCATAATTGATAAACGCTTTTCTTAATGTTCATCTCTCGATCTTTGAGAATTGGTTTGAAGTTTTTATGTTTTGTGTCGTAAGGCAGACTTGCAAAGGAGAACAAGGAATAGTTAAACACTATTATCTATTGAGGAGCCACATGGAAGGACACCTGTTGGGAGAAGGCTTATGTTCTTTCACTTGATTGCGTTCCAATTGTTCCGGTGTTCAAGAAATGATACAATAAAAGGAATCTGAACTCCAAGTTCTTCCACGTAAAATGTACATGATAAAATATATAATGTATAGATGATGCCCAATCTAGGAATAGACCTAGGTATCTACTAAACCGGTTGTTGCAATTGGATCCATACGTTCGTCAAATGTCACATCTATATTTCATGACTAGTATATCCAATACTTAATTAAAGAAGTCCTGCATATTGTATTAGCAAAACATTCAGGCACTGAGCTGAGTGTGTGGGTTTATCTAATGGGCAAAAACTGAATCAATGATAAAGGAATATGTAAATACATAATGTTGCAATAAAGTAGAATATGGTTTATTATACTCTTAGATTTGATAGCTTATTCAGATGAATGTGTCTTGATTGCTTTTTGTTAAATAATGTTTTTCAAGATTTCTAAGGAATATTCATATTTTATTTCGCTCATCAGACCCAACTGCTGCAAAGAAAAAGCAAGGCGTCCGACCGTCGGTCCTTCTGTACATTTTCTATCTTTTCTGAAATACTAAAGTTAACTATTTTCTACATTTCTATACGAATAGCTTCCCTAAACACATACACGAACAAAAAGAGAGAGAGAGAGAGAGAGAGAGAGAGAGAGAGAGAGAGAGAGAGAGAGAGAGAGAGAGAGAGAGAGAGAGAGAGAGAGAGAGAGAGAGAGAGAGAGAGAGAGAGAGAGAGAGAGAGAGCAGGTATGTCCAGCAGGTATGAGTGGACTATAAAGAAGTTTATCATCTCTATGAGCATATGTACATAATGCAGGATCATTTGTAAAATATATTTCTACGTTGAGTTAAAATATTATGTCATGTTCTGGCAGAGTTGTAGGTTAATAACTTTCAGGTTGATAATCAAGGTATAAAATGTGACATCGGCTCACAAAAAAATCCAAGAATAAAATCAACCCAGCAAACTACCCGGTCCCAAGCACGCTGAAGGTGGTCACATGTGAAAGAACAGACCTGAGTAATGAGGTAAGGACACTGAAACCTGACCCGGGGGTATTAGTGGTTATTGTTGTCTTCAAGAAACAATTGCACCCGTAGCAGCTTACAACAGCCTCCCTTCTCCCCACCCCCGCTCATTAACTGTTGCCACTTTGACCCCTCTGGAAACCTCAACCCTCTACCCTTTATATCACATTGTCATCTTGAGTCGAAACATGGTATCAACTGAAAAAACAGAACTGGCCTAAAAGATGTCTGATAATAACGTTTCTCTTTGGCATATTTCCCATAAATAACTTAATAGCTATATTTCTTTAAAGAAGTTAAATTTCACGTTTTAAGAGATACATGCTCTTTTGACCTCTTTGTCCTGCTTCATGACTGCCTATATAAAGGAGCCTTTTATACAGTCTAGGACACATTCAACAAAGTCTAGATTGACTGAATACGCATATAAGAAATGAGGAGCCCAAAAAAATATTTTTTGGATGAAGGAACAGTAAATTATCACAATTTTTCATAGACTAAATTTTAGTATATTGACCTCTCAACACCAGGAGACGTTCTATCTATAGGAATAGCAAACCCTGAGACCATCTCTCCAGATGGTTCCTGAGGCGAGAAAAAGACTTTGCCTTTACCGTGGGCAAATTAATTTATCGAGTGTATAACTTCCTCGAGTGTATCTTTTCATAAATTTGGAATAACTGCTTCTGTATATCATATATATGGACAACATTTTGTCATGTATTGAAAATTTCTGTTAAAACTTCTACTAATTTATAAATTTAATTTCACAGCCTTGTACCATGCCCCATGTGAGTGTTTGTACAATAAATCTTGTATATTGAAGACGTATATTGAAATGTATATACCTCTTTGATTTACAAAAGCAAATCCTACGTCCATCTTATTTATGTTTTATTTTTCTATTGTTTAGATTCAAGATTCAAGATTGTTTATTGTACATGCACCTCAATTTGGCAGAGTACAAATTCAAAATGATCAAAATAAATTCTATACATATATAGAGAGTGAGGAATGAAATAATAAGAAGGATTAAAGATACATTTATGATGTTTATCAAGTTATCAAATGTATATCAATCAAAATGTTAAGCTCAGTCACATTTTTCAACTCTGTTTTGTTATCATCATGTACTATTAACCAAACTGAATGAACAGGAATATGTCCCCATGAATTTCGTTTCCACAAAACAATACCCCATAGGACTGACCGTTCAATATACATTACATGGAATAGAAAAAGCATAGACAAATTTGAAATCATGTTTGAAAAAACTATAAATAAAACTATTATTTGTCCAACCACACCCTGCTCAATCACTTTTCATAGCCAAGGTCGTTGGTCACGCCCACTTTGTTCAGTGAAGGGTGACGATTATACCCAGGTCAACGATATGTCCATTGTCAGATGTTCACTGGATACTTTATGTGGATAGTTTACAGGATAATAGTACGCGTTTGAAGAATGACAGAAATCGGCTACAATTGAGAGTGACACGATAATAGACGAGGCAGTGTCTGTGTAGGATACATACACAACTGTGCATTTTGACATTCGAGAAGAAGAAAATCTGCTATGATTTCTGTCAGACAGATATTCTTTTAAAATAAACCTTTAATCAATCAACATTATCCACCTTCAATAACCTCAGTAATGTGAAGTGGTCCCCATGATGTATCTTGCCTCGTAGGTGAAACTGCTGTGAAACGACATATGAATGCAGAGATTTTATTTTCGTCTTGTGCCATCATTGCTGTCTTGGTTACAATTAACATGTGTAACTTGTTCAAAGTTTATAGAGTTTACATATGTATGTGAAAGAATAGGACGGTTCAATACAAGTTGCTTCAAATTTGCACACAAAAATGCTGCTCAACGTGGAAATTACCAAACGCTACAGTTTTTTAGAATTCGATAATCGGTTATTCTGAATGTCAAGGTTGTAAATACATTTAAATGTGCTGAATAACATTTCAAAAGGAAAAAATGATTTATTTCATGCTGTCAAGCGAAAAACATTCCTTTTCAATCTTCTAAAGTGTTTTCTGTAGAAAGTCCCATGTGAATAAGACAGTTATAATGGACGAAGCGCAGGCAGATTTATACCGCAAAGTGTTTCGACATCACAACTGAAGTTCGACCGGCTATTTCCTGTCAATTTGAAATGCTAGTTTCCTTACAGTTTCCCGAATCTATAATGCCCAATAAAAGAACTAATCCATAGTTTAAGCAGATCAGCTCTCTCCCTAAAGTAAACCCGCCAGACGCTGCCATACATTCCAATTACCATTTCCGGGACAAAGCCAATTCATTCATTGATTGTGAATACACTCAGAGTTACAAGTCTGTCGGCAGCAGGTTCCACTGCCACCGTCCGCCTGTCTGTCTTGGAGTAATTATAGCACTCTCGTGACCAATATGACCCCTCTCGGAACCATTCACGCTTGATAGCAGCAAGAGATACAAAAGTCACTTCTAGACTTGCTGGTTCCTCAATAAACTAAATTCAAATCTTTAATAAATTAATGAAAAAAATAATATTAAAACAGATAAAAATAAAAATGATCAAATACATTAGAGTAGGAATAATTGTTTCGAATATGATTATGTTTCAAGGGTGTTGGTACCAAAATAGAATTGATGATAATAATAATAATAATAATAATAATAATAATAATAATAATAATAATAATAATAATAATAATAATAATAATAATAATAAGTTACTTATTCAGTATGTTCAGTGACAATCCCGGAAATGGTGGGAAAGGTCAAACCTATGTGGAACAGTATTTTAGTTGAAATATTTTTCAAATTCCCAATAAATTCCATTTAGAAGAGATCAATTTACGTATGAATTGCAATGGTAAACCAAGATATGAAATTAGCGCATAATTGTTAAATAACATTCACAGTATTAATTCCAGTCTACATGCCCCTGTTATTTTCTCCCTCCAATGGTGCAGGTGCCATTAAGACAAACAATCTCATCATTGATCACGTGATATGATAACCATGTGACCTCTCAAAGGTTAGCTCGTGACCGGTACAACTCGTAACATCTTGAAGTGGTCAGTCCAGTCGAGTTCTGGTCGCGGTGACCTAGATTTGACCCAAAATAGTCATCACGTGACTCGCTCGACTACTTTGTACTACTCGAACGCGAGCCATTTACTTCACTAATGATATTTAGTATATGGCAAACTCTCCACTGTAACTATAGTAATCATAGACAAAACGTTGTTTTCTTTAAAAAACAAAAAATGTCATGGTGGTTTTCGAATTTATCGATGTATCCTATGTTGTAATAAGCGTTTTGCCTAAGTATCAACTCAACCGAAATAAAGCAATTTTTAGAATTGTAAAAGTTTTATATTTATAGATAATAATTCACAATTCAGGATAAGGACAAGCAACCGACCCCCCCCCCCCCCTTCCCACCCCACCCCCCCCCCCCCCCCCCTTCCCCGATGGACATGTGGAGTTTTAATTGTTACCAGAATCACTTCATACCAATCCTTAAAGTTTTGAATTAAGCTTTGGCTTTAGTTTATTAAAAACAATAATTCCTTTTCCGCAAAGCAATGAGATTCAGTGGCACTTAATTAAACTGTTATATATATTTTCCATACAATCTATAATCGTTTGTTGAATGAAAAGAAAATTATGTAAACTCAACAATAAGCTTGTCATGCCCCTCTTGAAAAAAAGTTCATTCATAAGAATTCGTCCGGAAAAAAATCTATTAGATTCCGTCATCACATGACGTGTCACGCGACTAATCTCATCTCACGCAATGAATACGAGATACATATTATTCGTACATGTACATGTGTCACTGACCCAGTAGAACAGATCACATGTATAGAGGTTCAGAGGCACATTCCTAGATGACTGTGACGATGATAATAGCAGATAGTGTGTGAATGAATACGGCGATTACGAAACTAGGTATTCAAGTGTGTAGATGTAAGTAGGACAGTGGTCACGTTGTTCATCAATGATCAAACAGATTACAGAGATTACGCTATTCTATTCTTCGTGGTTATCACGTTTTATACATTCAATGAGGGGCAACATTTACTAAGGTTAATCTTTTATCCAATTTACATTTCCTGCAAGGGTAATATGGTCGTTTTTTATCACTATAGTATTATGCGGGACAAATAAGTTAGTTCATTTTAATTTTGTAATTACATTTGACTTCTAACTAATGTTTTAAATTTCAAAAGTTAATATATCTTTAAAATAATTTGCCTTTTATATAGAAGAAATATCGGCCCAAGTCTATGACGTTTTGAGTTGTTTATTAGAAGACGATGTGCTTTGTGACACCGTCGACACTTATAATAGAATTCACTGATAGACATACTTAAATAAATAAGAAATGATATTTCTATAGGTCTAGGTTTTTCTAGGTTCTCAGATTGGGATCCTTTTAACTTACCTCTCAGTGAGATCTCAGTCGATTGAGAGAGACAAAATTTATTTTAGAAAAAGTATTCTCCTCATCATTTAAACATTACCTTAATTGTCGTTTCAGAGATAAAACTTAACTATTTCAACTCGAATTCTGACGTTTCCAAAAGATAAACCATTTCAATGTATTTTACTGACGTCATTATTCAAATGGGGAAGATCCATGCCCATAGAGTTTTAGATAAGCATTTACTGTCGATACTGTTTGGTGAAAGGTAGATATAAAGTGAAGGAATGATCCCTGAACCAAGACTGATAAAATTTTGGATAGATTATCTTGCTGTTAATCTTGCACTCTAATTCCCAATATATTATCGAATGAATGAAAATATTAGGTCTGCATCCCAAGACATGTGAAAAGTCAAAGAAAGAATATCATTATGTTTATTTAAGATTTCAGATATTAAAATGTAGCTGGTTCCAACTTTGAAATGTTTTAGATATTGTTCTTCAAATATAATAGTTTCTTCTACTTTCTTCCAAATGATGTATTGATTGTTCAGATATGGAACCGTTACCAATTAGCAATTGCATTCGAATTTCATTTTTTTGTTCTAAGCAAATATAAGGCATGCCACTATTTTCTGGTGTCACTCTTTTTTCACAAAACAATTTTAACACAAACCACAGTCATAAGACTTGTATCTAAAATAAGGTTTTGACGACCGCTTGAGATTGTCACATAACTGGTACTATGAGCCATAGGACAGCCATTCGACTGATATGAAAGTAAGAGGAATGCGTGACATCACAAACTAGCACATCGCCTGACACCGTGGACCTAGTTCCATGATAATAAGTGATAGTAGTAGTCTGACAACAGTTAGTTAATGACGCAGGTACCTTATATGGCCCACATTAACTTCTGATGTCGTCATCATTAAAGATATCTTTCCTTAACGCAATGTCAAAAAGTCATTCCATAAAATTGACGTTTTGTCCGTGTTGAGTAGTACCATTTGGTCCAGTGAATCAAGTGATCACTTATAAGATCAAGACATGTTATAAATCAACTATTTTCAGATTTATAAGTAAACCGAATTTCTGTTCATATGTACGCAATTCTAATCTGCATATGTAATTACCTTAGTGTCAGGATGACACCTTTCATAGTACATTTGTAGGAATGTAAAACTGCTGACCGCATTCAGTCATTTAATCATACACGTACACCATATTTGACTTACTATACCTGAACAAACAAAACAGAAGCAAAAAACATAAAACAATGATATTTGTCATAAATTGAATTAAAAGATTAAATTGCCACCATTGGGTATACAATTTAAAGTTTAAAATTAGTCTTTCAGATGTTTTCTCATGAATGATGTAACCCTTACATTTGCCAATCGATACCTGAAACACTTAGACTAGTTCTACTTCATGACTGTGTATATAAAGGAGCCTTTTATACAGTCTAGGTCCACATTCAGCAAGTCTAGATTGACTGAATACACAATATGAAATCAGGAGCCCAAAGAGAAAAATATTATGGATGAAGCAACAGTAAATTATCAAAATTTTTCATAGACTCAATTTTAGTCTACACTTAGACCTGAATATTGTTTGTATAGGTAATTATTCATTTATGGTTTTGAGATAACTGGGTAGCGCTGCAATTACAGACAGAAACGAAAATTTTGTCAATAACTCTGATATTTGTATTTTAAAAGAAATAAAATGAAACGGAAACTGAGATTTTGTAAAATAAAACTCTCTCTTCTTGATAGTAGTTCTTAGGATTTCAGCTTATTAAAGGGTTTGGCTGACAGACCTATGTCTCAGATGGTTGTCGAGAGATAGCAAAATCGAGATCTAGATTGTTTCTAATTAGATAAATTAATCTCAATTAAAAGGAGAGAAATAATTATGTCAAAATAATTGTAAATATTTTTAATTAGCGTGACAACTACATGTACCATCCATAATTCGCTAGATCGTCAACATATTCACTAAGAGTACATGTATATAACATATACATCGTTTTAGCAAGATCTCTTTTTCAATACGTATCAAAGTATCATAATGACAATGATCATTTTATCAATAATTTTCTCATAGAGAGGTCTCATACATATATAAGAAAGAAACTTACCTTATTTAAATTGAATATTAAATTTAAATTAAACATTAAAAAATTGTTCGCTCATGTAATCACATAACATATCCTGTAAGCATTATCTGAAAGTTAACTTATATAAGTGGTCTTCTGAACGCATATATTATATATATTCAATTTATATTATAATATTTTAAAAAAATGCAGAAAAAGTAAATAATGAGCAATTTAACTAACATTTTGATTTACAGATTCATTTAAGCCAAATTTAATTATACAGGATGGGCAACTTTAAAAAATAAGGTAATTTGAGGAATTAAACTAGAAATGCGACATTTGGGTACCACTCTATAAATTCTTATAGCCCGAAAAATCTTTACGTTCTATTTTGTAAGTATAAAGTTTATGAACGCTTTGTAAAGTGAGTAATATCTTATTTGAATTAAGGATGTAAACATGAAATGAGCTTCAAATAAAAATCAAATGTCCGATGTACATGTACTGTTGGTGCACCACGTGACTGACCACTGGTCAGTGCATCATGATATAGGGCATGAGTGATAGATGGCCGAGGTTGAGTTAAAGGTCAACCCAGCAAAATTCTTCTGAAATAAGAATTTTACATTCTAGTTTCAATCATAACTTCATGTTAGTCTTAATCAACTTAGATCGACAGCTCGACATTATGTTGGACCTCATACTAACAAAACTGTTGATCTTAAGTTATCTAGATTGAATTTCATGTATGATTTACAGTTTGGAAATCATAGATTCTCAATATACCTGCTCCATTCAAGTGTATCTTCTTAGTTTCTCAATAAGATTTTCATTCGGTAGATATATGTAACTACATGGGTTAAGAAGGATACACATATTATATTGATGTCCTCGCCGAAAAATGGAAATAATCTTACCCATCTAGATATTCAATTTCCGGAATATCTATTTGTCATCCATGTCTTGGTTCCGTCTCTGCAAACCGGCCCACCCAGAACCATTCAACTTGTGACCCTCTTGGAGACGTCCTCGATCTACCAACGCAACAACATCCTTAGGGCTTGATGTAGAGTCTACATAATCTGAATACACATTGGAAAATCTTTTGATACCTGCAGTTGATTGATTATATACCAAATTTCAATCTGGCGCTGAAGAGCGAACCTTACTATACATAGTATTACCATACATGGTATTAGTTTATTTGACAATTATAGTTTTATCAATTATAAGTCACACGCTATTAGTCATATGTAGTGTAATAGATTGTAGCAATGTTTAAGATATTTTACTAAGATAATGCACCAAAGGAAAATATATTGCTCTGCATTTCTCGTATAAGAATCATGTTTCAATCAGAAAATAAGAAAAGCGCTGATCTGCATTCCTGCAGCCATCGATCGTCTGGTATAAATATTCTTCAGAGAGGCGGCGATGATTGAAGTTCGCCGGCAGATCCGGTCGGCCATTGTCGGGACGGAAATAGCGAACCTCTTCCATATCCGGACGGTGGCGAAATACTGCAGGCGGCACTTGTAAGGACAGTTCCTGGAGAGATTGACTGGGTGATGTGGGAGCAGAAGCAACACTTGTGAGAGAGAGATACACAGTACAGAGCCCTATCAGGATGTCGTCCTCTATGGCTGTGTATGAAAGGGGAGCCCTCCATAAAGTCTAGGCCTTTCATTCAGCAAGTTGATGAATAAATTCAACATGGTAAAAGTTAAGACATCTTTTTTAAGAATGCTATGGGTCTGTAAATATCTTGGTCTTGCAAAATCCGTGTATCTATTAATCTAGACTTGAGGATATGGATCGAACAACAGAGCTCTAATGGTTAATTTAATGCATGTACATACATAGAAGCTACATTGAATGATGAATGAGTATGACGAAGTTTAGACCGACAGTAGCATACATTGATACCTAAACTTTTGGGAAGAAGTAGAGACGCGTACGGTTTATCTATCTGAGATTTTAATTATAAATGCAGCCAAAATAGGTAGACCTGAATATTGACCACAGCTTAGGTGTAAACCATTTTTGGTCTACATTTTTATGATAAAAAAACACAAGTTTTATTCGGTGTCGTTGTTAAGATTTGTTACACAGTTTTTGAAAGATTCCTTTATAAACTTTGTCAAAAACTTCGAATGTTGGGTTAATTTTACCATCTGTTTTGGATATACATGATTTAATCATACAATTTAAGTTATTATTAACTCTCCTCTTATCTTGGGAAAGAACTTCACCTCATCCCATTTGTTGAATGAACAAACAAAGCATGTCTATTGTGATAACACATAAATCAACCCTATCCGTCAACGGCCTGTCGAGCTAGATGAGAATTGGAGTTCAAAAGATACTCTTTATAAGGTATGTGTCAAATGAGGTGAAAAATATAACCAAAACAAAAAACGCAATCACAATCTATGTGTCACATTTACAGCAGAAACTGGTGTTATCTTTACTGGTCAACACCGGTTAGAACCAGTGTCCAATCTTTCTGACCCCGGTCACCTAGTCAACTGCTATGACGTATTGCCTGTCAGTCAAGATAAGTCACGTCAGGTCAAGCATACGTTATTAAACCTATATATGGAATATATCAAACATATGTGTAGGGTTACTGTCACAATAAATGTGAATAGAATACGCAAGAGAATATTCTATTAAAAAAACATTTTATTGATGTAGATTCACGTGTCAGGATAGATGGCTCAAAACATATATTGAAGAAAATACTTGTTCAGTGATGTCTTATATACATGTACTCTTAGTCACGTGTACATGTTTAATCATTAAAAAAAGTATTAAAATACAGAAAAATCTAAATGCAACATTCTTTACGACTTTGAAAAGAAAATTAGCATCATCCCTTAACAGAAGTCATTAAGACCATCTGAATACAACCATGGTAGACTAATATTCAATTTCCGAAAATAACTACTAAAACGATTATTTCAGATCTAGACTTGCTCTTCAAGAAGTTATATGCAGGTCAAAATTGCATTAACGAAAGTTTGGGTGTAAGACTAACAACCATTGGTTAAAGGGGGAATAATCTAAGACATTTGAAATTTCTTTGAGTAGCATTTTAGTTGGTATGATAAACATGATAAAGAGAGAGGAAATTTATGGATTAACAACTTCTTTATAGCATATCTTTGCAATAAAGAAGTTGCTAATCCATAATTTCCTTTTTCTTTAGATTTGAAATGTTAGCTTTATTTGTCCTTTTAGGTATGGTCGGGTTATTTGAAGAAGATTTATTGTCTATAGTTGATTATGATGTTTTGGTTGCCAATGTATCACTGGCTCAGAGAAATGAAAACATCTTGAAAGAGTGTGACGTCTCTATACCATTTATTTCAATTATGCCATAATTTATTCCCAATAAAAATGAAATGGGTCTTAATCGTCTCCGCCACTTTTAGACATATTTTCATGTACAAATGTCCGTTGACTTTTCCTCATCCTTTACCTTTGCAACTTCATTTTGTCATTGAGATCAAGCTTTTGGCTGTATAGCTGTGAAGGTATAAGTACTGGTCCTCGATCATTTTTTATAAGGGAAGTTAAGTCCTATCCGGGAATCATATTTCTTTTATAAGATATATAAGTACAATTAGAGTATAAAATGTTGTAAATCCTTTTAGTAAGATTGAAACGGTCGTTCCTTTACTTGAATAGACATGGTAGTGTGTAGATGAAACATTTTACAATAATTTTGTCAATGAATAACTAAGTTCAATCGAGACTTTTAATGTAATTTCTGCCACATTTAATTTGAAGATTTCAGTGTTACTGCTATTCACGTTTAGCAAAAAAACATCGAGTTGTTGAGTTATTGTTAGCACCGCCTTGGCAATATTTCAGCCATTAGAGGCGTCAAGACCTCCGAAATAAAAGTCACAGTTTAGCGGCCATGAATATGTATATTCGTGCACAAGGAGTCTCACGGATTCACGTGAACATTTGAATAAGAAAAAGACTTGTGGAGGGTTTCATTTAATCATCATGTCTGAAGGTCACCTGCAGTTCAAACCACGTGACACGTATCGCGAGATCTCGGGGATGCAACAAGGTCAAAGGTCAGCATGTTTAGTCTACCCATGTAGGTTTCATGCAGATCTCGTCGGTTTACTATGCTATGTACACATACTGTGCAAACACTCCGTCACCGGGCAAACATCTGTCACTAACACTAGCACGTATATTGTTGACACATATACCTATATCGTAGATAAATACTGGGTCAGCGTGATTGAAGCTCTAACCCGGTCAATCCATGGAGATAAGTTTTGTTTCTGAGAAAATAATTCGTTCAGTATGTTGTAAATCTTAATGTTCATAGATAGTAAATCGCTTTGACTTTCTCTAAGTAATTTGTCATAAAAGCGTGTGAAAAAATCTTTTTCGTCCTTTCAATGAAAGTGATGAAATAGAAAATCGCTGATAGTCTACTGTGTGTACTTACAGCATGGTTTAATATTTCTTATTTTTAAGTTTCCTGGCCCATGTACAGCTGCATACCGAAAGTTTGTGCACTTACCACTGAATCGTAGTGCAAATATCATGTAATTTGGGTTTCGTTTCAACTGGAACAGAATAACTTCAGCAAGACTGATAATGTATCACCCATTGTTCATGTGTGAAATAGCCATTCTTGAACTCATTTTGGCATCGTCTGGTCATTCGTGCAAAAATTCGAATTTTGGCATATTGATTTAGACAGAAGGGGTCACATTTTCGAAATTTCGATTTCGTTAAATGTCGAATATAATGTTCCATATCGACTCTCTGAGATTAAAATCAACATAATCACATTGACTTTGTGCTAAGGAACAAACGTGACTAATGTTTAAAGACGTTTATAACATATAAAGGATTTTATGGAGAAAAATAAAATTAGTGTTTTCGGAATTTTGACCCATGGTCACTTCAATGACCTGCTAAAACTATTACGGGTAATTATGGGGTAGGATAAACCTATGCCTTAAAGAATAATGGATCTGGATGTGTGTATTGAAAATTCAATACTATACGTTCCTTTTTCGCAACGCTACGATATTTGCACTAGTATATTAAGGTATGTGAACAAACTTTTGGCATGCAGCTGTACAGATGCAGCCATGCAATATAATTGTTATAAACGCGGCATTTCAGAAGCTGGTAGAAAATAATTGGTAGTGTTATGCATTTTAAGCTTCTTTACTTTCACTAATTAACGTTTCCATATCGATTCTTATACCCATGTCTCTAATACCCGACTCTAAGCGTTTACTAATAATTTATCAAAATTAAATTGATATATTAAAACGTCACTTTGTGTGATTTAATGTTGCGGTTCATCAATTTATCAATTTATAACCTTTTTTCTACCCATTAAAACAAACAATAAACAAAGGTCAACTGACTATATGACCAATTTAATTAGAAGAATATGAGAATCAAATAACTTATGAGAATCAAGTGTGTAATAAGCCTTTCTCTTCCAAAAAACGAACAATACAAGATCTACTATAAATTTAGTTCAACGTACTGAAATTAAGTCAATGATAATAAAGAAATCGTAAGTGCAGCATCCAATATGATACTCTATTTATTTTCAATGGCAAATGTTTTTTTAATTATAGTGTAACAATGTTTTATAGTGTTCAGTGTACATGTTTCTGGTATCAGAACGTTTCCAGCAGAGCGTCTTTAGGACCAGCACACTCAACAAGATGAACAAGTTAACGGGTGTGTACTGTCTGACACAACCTTCCCTGTTCGATATTTATCCATTGTTTGGTTGTTACGGCCGGTAGAATAACGGACTTTTGTTTAAAGTCCTCATTTATTGCCTAAACGAGACAGTATTATTTCCACGCCTTGCGTTGCATACAAATGGTTGTGTTCTGTTACTTCATGGTATAATTGTTACATTTCTATTGGAATCTTGTTATTGGAATTTATTTTCTCAAGATTTGTTTATCTAAGATTGCATTACTCAGGACGAGGTCATAACAGACGTTGTAAATAAACAATGGATTAGATATAATCCTTTCCAATTACATTTCTTAACCTCTATTCTGAAAAGTAATTGTCATTTATCATTTAGGTCAAAAACAAGTAGTAAATGTATTAAAATTTATCAATTAAACCTAGAACTGGGTAAAATCCTCAGGTTTAAAATGCAGAAGCAGGACAATTAAAACTACTGCAGGTTCTTTGGATGGTTCCTCGGACTTTTAACCAATTTCTTTGTTTAAAAGAAAAATTCTTCCTTAAATTTTATTTTTACTGTAATGTTACGGCAAGATGTATGAAAAAGGGCGATATCGATTCATCTTTCAATTACTTTGCAAAAAAGCACACATAGAGTAAGGATGTGCTAATGGGTCACGCTGACATATTGAAACTATCCCGATCAATAATGACGGAGTGAGATGGAATTCAATCATCAATCTGTAACATAGTTAAACGACAACCACGGATACTGAAAACCCAAATTACTCAGTTCAATTTTTTGCACCTCTGGAAACGACATGATAGACTTAATTCAAGTCCTCTAACATCTGAATGAAGGAAGTTCTTTACATGCAAAGGAAGTTGAGGAGTTTTGGAATTTCAAAATCAATCCACAAGAGCATTTCCCTTCTATCACTGTTGCAAGTATCGTTACGTATGGATTTAAAAACCGGAATCATGAATCCAAATGTGCTGACATCGCCATTATCCCGCTTCAGTCTGTACGTTCAAAACGCTATAAGGAGTTTTAATTTGATTATCATTATGATATGTAAAATTTCATTTATCATAATTTTGATTAATTTCCTGAAAATATATCTTAGATTACAAAACAGTCTAGTTAAAACTAGATGTAATTTTTCCGTCACCTAAGTCCGTTATTACTTAGGGGACGTTAGCAATACATCTAGTTTTAACTAGATTGATTAAAAACGGCTTTGATTCGAACATATGGAATGAATCAATGAATGACATTCTCCTTTCTAACTTGGTAGCTGTGTGATAATATTCACATATCATATACTATTCATAAATTAAATAAATTAAATTCATAATAATCAATTATCAGTGGTTACGTTTTGTATATATTTTCAATTCGTAAAGACAGTGACTACGTGAGAGTCTATATGCAAATTCTGTCCCGATTGAATTCAAGTCCTGCCTGCTTATATGAACTTGGAGGCCACGAATGCACGAGTATTGATTCCAGACAAGCAACTAGGAGACAGGATGCAAGTCTGCATACATTACTGTCCTCATGTTTCTATATTCTTGATTATTTCTAGTAACATGTAGTCTTTAAACGATCTCAAGATTATTGATTCCGCAAAGGCTATTAAGCGACAAAATGCCAGGCTACACACATTACTGTCCCCAGGTTACTATATTCTTGATTATCTATAGTAAACTGTAGTCTTTAAAACAATCACATGATTATTGATTCCGGAAAGGCAATTAGGGGACAAGATGCCAGTCTACATGTAATCATGGTCCTGATGATGCTATATTCGTGATTACTCATCTCAGATGTTACACACAGACACGTCACCAGCCGTATTAATAGCTTCCATGGACGATGTCGAAGTAATAAAACTGTTTTGGGAAGAACCTTGATAGATTTTCGATCATGTCATGACGCATGTACGATTTATTGTTTATTATGCCAATATTGCAGTTTATCTTCTTGATTTTATGCACTTGCGTGTTCAAATGAACTAACATCTCACAACAGTATGATACGAAATGTTATTTATCGCATATGACGTTCTTTGACGTATATTTTTATGACATGATGGCGTTGTTGCTTCAGTAAAATAAAATACCAATTGTGAAATGAACATCTGCTACGAATGTTGACATGAAAACGTTACAATGCGATTTGAGATATTGTAATATCTTTAAAAATTTCGATGTTTCCGGGAAAAGGGTTTCAGAATTTTTTTGACTATGTTAATGTCCTAAACGTATGACAATAAGACGATTTTCTGGTCAAGGGTCGTATATCTTCAGATGTTACCGACTGGGGCAGCAACGACTATCAATAAAGAACGGTGGCAATAGATACACAGTTTTACTTTGCTGACCTCATCACGTAAGATCCATTGTCTTGCTGACAACAGGTACCCTACCCTTCAGTCGAGTTGTCGTTTTGTAATCATTTTGAAGGCTGTTTGTCACTAACTGGTCAGTATTGACCATTTGACCCCAACAAAAGCGTTGGTTATATCACAGAATATTGTCAGAAGGTAGTCCAATTCTGAAATGTCCCAATTAAAATTGATCGTATATTTCCGGCTATACTACCAGTTACTCTTTATGGATTATGGCTGCAATATTCAAAAAGTTTGATAGAAAAGTCTGAACTGAATAAGTGTTCAGCTCAAGGAAAGACGACAATAACTTGAAGAGTTCTCGAAAGCATTTATTTTCTGATGGTATAACTCTTCTCTTTCGCTAATTCGCTTTCTCCACACAGGGACCACTGCTGCGCATTTGGTGTAAAAATGTTATTATTTCAATGACATCAAAAAGCTTGTTCCACTGTCAATATGATTATCTTGAATAATCTAACCTCATCTATGATAGATATTCTATCATTTTAAATCAATAATACATAATACGTGATAATCAAATACTCATTGGCACACAATAAAGCTTTGTTTTACGTGAAGGATACAGCCTTCTGTTTAATGACCTCTACACGATCGTCGATAATGAGGAGAGACATTTGTAACTGTACACGACATATCTGGAAATAAATGCATGAAGTCAACTGCTGGTCAGTCGGTCATCTAGATCTGTCAAGGACAGACACGAACGGAACAAGTGTAAATATTCAAATGAGAATAGAGTTAATTACTCAGGTTACATTAAAAAATAATCTTTTCACTGAGTTGACGTTCTTAAAGGGACTATTGTATATTGACTGATATCATTTTGCGGTTGTGACCTAGTACTTGGGATTTTTCAATATAACATTTTTGTTGGAGATGACGTTCATATCATATCATCTTTGCTACCTTAAATTGATTTCCTCTAAAACTACTTTTTTTCATCTTAAGGAAATGACATTATAGTTTGTTTTTTAATAATGTTTAAGTGGTGATATACATATAGGTAACATTTAATGACTATTACTGTGGCAACTCTCTTTAAAGTGATATTTCTCAGTTTATCGAAAGCTGTATTGTCAATTGTTTCAGTGGCATTCTAGAAGCTGGTAGTATAATGAAGTTGTATACCTATATATCTTTTCCGTCTGTATTGTCAAGGTGATGTGTTTTCCCTTCATGTCCCGTTGTCATTTATAGTATAAGTTGGTCTTATAAAGATAAGGGTACATTAATGGAATAACCGACTGATATGATAAAGTATAATTTAAGCTACTTGTGCAACATATCATGGGAGACCAACCGTCTATAGATCCTTTCAACACGCCTATCGCCCAAGTATCCACACCCCACCCCTCACCCTAAACCCCTGGCCTTCGTACCATTGACCCTTAGTTTTCATCAAGACCCTATGGCAAAACATTATAGGAGCCTTCTTAAGTCTAGAAAATGTTGGCAATTCTAGTTGCCTCAGCTGAAATTAGGTATTGTATAAGACTCTTTTTTTAAATTATTTCATACCAAATATGGAAAAATACATTTTTTGGAAAAATCTTTTTTTCAGGGACTATATGTTAGTCTACAATGACCCTGTTAAATCATTCATAGAGAACATCAAGCGTGTTCGAACTTTAAGGAGTTTGGAAAACCTAAAATGCTTTTGCTAAGGAAAAAAATAGGTTTTTATGAAGAAATGGCATAAATAAAGGCTAACTTTTCTACTTACGACTCGTGCATCTATCAGTCAATTAAATTTATCTTTAAAAAGTGGTACATCCAAAATAGTGAAATCATTACCTTGTGTCTGGAAGAAAATCTACACTCATGATTTTGAACGTAAGCTACAAATCATGATGTATAATTGAGTACTCGTTGACACTATGATTGTGTTCTGGTAAAAAACTGTACAAACGTTACTCGTACATATGTGACTTATAATTGTGCGCTGTTACAAATTGTGACTTGAGATATGATCTGGTACAAAATGTGATTAATTTTTTGACGACGATAGAAAAAATGCTTTATAACTGTTCATTAGTACCAAACGTGAAAAATGATTATGTAGTGGTACAAGTAATTAAAAGACTTTGCGAATGATACTAGATCTTCTTCAAGTCTAGAATACACATGCTCCGTGTCACTGAGCAGGTCAAGTGTTTTTCATACATGCGTGACCACATCAAGGTCATCATGGGGTTGTCCCCAAGAGGGCAATGATAAATGTTTCACATCATTAAACACCTCGTATGACTGATAAGACGGAAGAACTTTTATAGCCATCCCACTCAAGTTGGACCGAAAAATAACCTTTTAAAGCAAGGTTAAATTTGGTTTTAATCGAATATTTATAATGAGATACTCAGATAATTCATTTTTTTAAGATCATTTACACAATAAACCAAAATGGCGTAGTCTTGTCCAGAAATGAGTATCATCCCCTCTATCAAACTACTCAGTGTCACTGACAGGAAGATGTCATCAAACAGCGAATTAATATAGCACGTTCATGGCTGTATTGACCTGTTGTTGTCAACAATACCACATATAGCCTGTTCGATGACAATGGACTAGCGGTGTGAGAAAGTCAAGGCTGTCCTTAGTCTAGGCTATCCTCTATCATTGCTTGTTTGTGTTTACTGCTCTATTTCCGCTGCTTTGAAGATCTATTTCAGATCATAATTGTAAATGTCCCCTTTTCTGTTAATTCATCTTTAACGTTGTCTCAGTTTAAACCTCGAATGTGAAATGCTTGTCCGTTTCTGTTAGGTATTTCCTTTAATCTGAAGATTTTCTACTTTTTAAGATAAATTTCTTTAATTCACGATTGATTCATGGGTTTTTGAAAGGCATGGTATCTTTCAAGCGGTGAACATCACGTGGAGTTTTTGGTTGTATGTAAGAATATACTGTTTTATCATCAGGTTCGATTTATCCATGAAATTCATGTATAGTTATCATGCACGATAGGAATATAGATCGATGTGTTTAACAATGAAATAAATCAGTAGAAAAGTGTACAAAGTGTCGTTGAGTTGACTTGAGTTTCAGTATCTTAAATTGAGGTAAGATATTTAAAACAATCAGCAGTTTTGACATTGATCATCAACGATTTTGCTTTTCTTTACTATTTCATAACGTTCTAGAACAGTGTTTCAACAAACAGTGAAAGAAGAAGGAGTTTTATCATATGAAAAGGAAGTTGATTATGTAATGAAACTAAAACATTTTATCGCTGAATGATTATTTTCCGATGTTAGGTATCAAGTATAAGATGAAGAATAAGATGAAGAATAAGATGAAGAATAACCAGTTCAAAAATATAAAACTGATAAATTTCTCCTTTTAAAATGAATTTGTGTTAAATATTATTATATGTTGCACTCTAGACACTCTACTGCTTAGTTTCCAAAAGATACTAATTATTTAATATAATGCATGCAGCTAATTCTTGAATTTTTGGTATTCCGGATCGAACCTCTATCATTAGTTTTTGCCAACTAGATGACATAATGTTAAATACATTCGTACACTTCAAATATGGACATAAAAATCTGTTTGTTTTTACAAAATTCGAAAAAGTTTAATCTTACTTTCAGTCTCTAATATGCATGATTACATTAAGAATAAAATATAATATTGAATTTAAAATCAATTCAGCCTTAATATCGTTTTGATTTTAAAAAGAATCTTAATTTCATGGACTTGATCTGACCTTAATGTATATCATAGCCTCAGGCTCCATAATATAAATTCCATATTTAAGTCGTTTATCATTTATTTGTTGTTATGAGTTTATTCTGCATTTATTTTACCTGTGTTTGTATCACAGTGTATTCAAAAGAGCAAAGTTCGTTGACTTTGCCGTATTTTACAATTTTCCATTCCCAAATTCATCTCGCATGTTGTAGATTTGCTACAGGGAATATTTAGTTTCATAAAAGTGCATTCTACGTCGTATTGAATAATGTTATGATTGTGTTTGAAGGTTAACCGATGATGCCCTATGAAACATTGACCTCACTGTAACGTCACGATGCCGTCAGGGTGCTGATATTATCCTGGTCAATGGTATTATATTATGTGAGATAACATCAAAAGGAGCCGGTGTAACTATTACATGAAGCCTAGATGCCTTGGAGGTTCGTGTTCACGAATCAAGGTTAACAGCCTTGCGCTAAGTGAACGTTTATCCGTTTCACTTATAGGATATAATCGTTCAACCTATCGAACTCATATAAGGTTATCAATATAAGTATGAGATCAGTATGGGTTTTTTCATTGACAGAAAAAACATTACAAAATAGTTTTAAGAATGTTGATTCATGCCTTTTTTTCGTGAATTTTCTTTCAAGACATAAATGGCATGTGATACTGCTAAGAGTATACAGAAAGCAACAAATGACTAAATGTACAGCTGATGGAGTGAAAACCCGTTCACGAGGAATATTTTTCGCGTTCTGATTTCTCAAATTACAATAAGAAAAGTATGCATGCTATTGTAATTGCAAGAATATATTTAAAAAGATTATGAGGCAGTTTCTATAAAGCCATCAGTTATATATGTCTTTACTTCGAAAGGAACTCGATATTGAATCAATCTAAATCGTTGAAACATGTCACAAAATTAACAATAACGTTAAAATGCATCTAGAATACACGAATTTCTAAGAATATGTTTTCTTGCTCATTCAGCCTTTTGTGGACAGTAAGAAATGGAAACAATTTCAAATTGGTCCTGCCTTTAATTTGATTACAATTTTACAGTTTTGATTTCTTATATGGCAATTATTGATAACTATGAAATCGCAAATATCGAGAATAAGACAAAAGGGGTAAAATACATAGTTTTGCATCAAAGTATTGCAGTGAATTTTCTTACATATTATGTATTAAGGGAAGTTTTTGGTGAGATCATGGTATTCAATTCTCCCCCTCGAGTTTACTTAACTCGTACCTTTCCACATCAGCTATGTTAAAAATGAGTTTTCTAGCCCGAATCTCGCAGATGTTAAATCGTAATCCATTACTCCAACATCTTTTGAAAGAAAATGTTAATGTCCATAGAACAAACAGCATCTGTTCAAACCAGCAAGTGTTGCAAATGTCGTTGCACTTTTATGTAAGAATACGATGTATATACCGACAGGTGAAGGATTAACGAGCAAATTGTAGCATGATATTCTTCTCTTTTAACAAATATCTGTCAGAGAAATTCATTAATTAGTATTCTTAAGATTGAGGTGATGAAATATTTTAACTCATAAACATCTTATTTGTTCGTGACAGCAAATTAAATCCATCAAAATTTTTCTGAAAGTTATCTTATATTTTCAATTCATTAGGATTATAAATCATCGCTATGTAATTTAATTTCAGAGACTACGTTTTGGTCTATCATTTCGTTAATTCTCTCGTAATTGCACCATATTTCAATTACTCTGTGCATTATATACGATGATTCGATCAAGAAGCAGTTGTTGACGCTTCTAAACCTGGAATCGTGCTATCTCATTACGCGTTGAGATTGCCTTTTTGCTGGCGGAGCCATAAACACGGCTTAGACGGACCAGATGTCGCCACTGGCAGTCAATGGTGCTGGCCCTTCAACAACACAGTTCTGATTGTTCGAGATGTAGACTGTTTTAAGTCTCCTTGACGAAAGAGGCTGATTTTTGTACTTCATGGGAAACAATTGACTAAAACAGTGAGAGACTAATATTTGTATTATTTGTACGTTCGAATCTAATACTTATTACCCATTCCAATTCCAATTCGTTTCCATGTGTAACATTTATCTTATATTTATTTGGATGTTCAATTTTTAGTTTCTTATAAAAAGTCAGGCTATTTTGAAAATGCATTTGAGCTCTCGACTCTATTAAACACATAATAAAATAATCATATACACATAATATTATTACACCTCCATTGGAAGTATCGTTGTTTAATAAATTTACGATATTTTTACACATTCGCAAGACACAGGTTCTGTTGTCTTTTTATATTAATTGAATTATTAAATCTCAAAAAGAAAAGAATCGAAATTTTCGCCCAGGGAGATTATGTTTGGACTCTGAGAAGTGGAAAAAGTGTCTTACGACTGAGCACATAAGTAAAAATACTAAACGATGTCCCGTTTGATACCTCTTTGGTGGTTTGGAGCCAACACGAGTTTGATGCTGATACCATTTTTATAAATTTCATTACATTATATAATTCAAGTGATATAAAATAAAGCCATAGACTCAGATTCAATCAGAATGCCACCAGAATGCGGACAGATGTCTGAGTTAAATGAAGCTGTGGAAACATAAAGTTTATGTTTATACACGCCACGCAATAGTAAATATAAATCAATATTTCGTATATCTCCATGCGTCGATAAGGATATCATCGTCTCATTATAACCAGTAACATATCTCGAAAATGCGTTATCACTGGAAGGCCACAACACGGATTTGTTGTCTTTACCGTGGGAAGCTCTGGGGGACATTTATAATACTGTTGAACACATATCTTGATATTTCAGAGAAGCCAATATATAATCCTTCCAGGTATGTTCTAACGACATCCACTTGTATTATGATGCATTGATAAAGTAAGATAGAACATAAACATTGAATCATCATTTTGAATCGTAGCAGTTGGGCGTTAGAAAAGGTTAGAGCTATGATTAAAATTGTGAATACACTTTCATAATTTCTAAATACCTTTTTTACTATCTAAATATTGTTCAAGTTAGTTTTACATTATTAATTTCAGCTCAATGAAAAAGCAATATTTTCATCGTTCCTGCTGTATTAAATATATAGTACAGAAACATAAACTAAGTATTTCTAAGTAGTTAATAGGTCAATAGAATGTTTGAATGCATCAACACAATATCACTGACAATGAGCTAATTGGGGCGTTTCCAAAACGCTCATGCACATGGGAGATATACTTCTTTCCATACAGAAGATAAGACAGTGATATAACATTGGTCATCTTTATGAAAATAAGTTACAGAATGAACTTAAGTTTTTAAATGAATATTTAATTCTTAAAGAATTTCCTACAACGTAGTATCCAATTGAAATCTACCATTTCGACATCCATGCGCATTGACCTTAAATATATACGATTTGATAATTTTGGCCATGAGGCCGTGAATACGAATAAACATTCTTATGCTTAGTCTAAAATATGTCTGTTTGAGTGTAATTTTTTCTGTACTTTTTCATTCTAATATTATGTAAGTGCAATATAATATTTGCTATATTAAATGACGCCGAGCAGAATGTTAACAACCAATACAGTTAAGAACCAAAGAATATTTACAACCAATACAGGTAAAAACCAATGAGTATTTACAACTAATACAGGTAAGAACCAAAGAGTATTTACAACCAATACAGGTAAGAACCAAAGAATATTTACAACCAATACAGGTAAGAACCAAAGAATATGACCTTATTATCGTATGTATCTATTATCAGTGTTACTCCATTTTAAAAAAACGAGAATGCGAGAATTAAGCTGATCCCCTTTTATCATCTCAAACTTTCGCTTTATTACCAACTACTCTTTGACATCTCCGACGAAGAAGATAGACGAAAGTCATATGTACACATGTTCAATTATAAACAACATAACACCACTTTTGTTTCACCGTATGGTTGATTTTGTGACTTTAACAAAAAGAGTTCGTGGCCTGTTTTATGTCAAGATGTTGTCCTTGCTAAAGCTTTACTCTCTCAGACACAAACCAGAGAAGAATAAGACATATCAGACCTAATTACTGGACACAGATGTTCAACCATTCTTCTGACTCATCCGACAGATGAACTCGCCAAGCCTAGAGCCTTGATTGTGTCCTTGTTAATGTTCCATATACTTAGTCAATATTGCTGCGAAATACCTGGATGCTCTCCTTTGGTCCATAAAACATGTCAGCAAGAATACAAAAGGGTAAAATATAGTTTATAAGACGATCAACCAGTTGTGAGGTTTCTTCAATCATAGCGTTTTGCTTTGTAGGTTCATGTCGTTGTACAAGTTTCATTATTTTCTCTTTTAGTATCATCCACACGCCGCTAATGGCTGTAATATTGCCCAAGCCCAATAACTCACTCACTCACTAGTATCATCCTTTGCGTATGCAACCTGTGACACAATTGCAATAGAAAAATGTTACTTTTTTTAACGATACAACCTTAATATGCAGACCTCATTATCCCTTTCTCCGTCGAATAAGCAGAACTAGAAAGGATCTTCGACATACGGGCGGTAGTGAAATATTGAAAAAATAAAACCATCAATTAACGCCAGGTATACCCTGCCTATCGGTATGAACGAGACATACATGTATGTTTACAGAGCTGTCTTCTATCTGACCAAGCTTATTGTATACCTAGTAGATATTAGATATTTGAAAGTTATCTAAAATCAGACACATGAAATTATAGATGTTACTAAGCGAAGAAACAAAGGCATCGAAAATAAAAGTATTAAAAGAGGTCAAGTTGATAAATATTCCCTCATATTTTCCTTCAATCATATTAATCACGTCAAAGCCAATGGTATTTATTTTACCGTTATAGATACAATCTAAACAAAGTTTTTCAAAGATATTCAAAGCACAGTATGATAATAGGGATCGATGCATATGCTATTTCATCCTCGTTTCAGCAATGCATGTTTCAATGAATGATAATGGTTACGGTTACCTACCTGCATATCGTCTGACATGCACACATATATAGAGGAAATTTAACATTTCTCGTCGAATACCTTGTTTATCTCATCGAGCGAAGTAGAATTTAAATTTAAGACGAGATGAGATATACATGGTATTCGACGAGGATAGTCATATTTCTATTCATATATATTTCAGGCCCTTAGCACTAGTCCCACTACCTTTAGGGAAAAAAACAACTTTTTTTGCTCTTTATTTCAATGTTTGTATGAAAAAATAGAATACTATAAGTTTCATGAGGCATCTGACCCTTTTCTGCAGATTGAGAACGTGACGTGAACATTAAATGCCTGTATGTGGTCTCACCGACGTTATAAGTGGGTGTTTTTCTTAAATAAATAATCTCTCACGACCTATAAAGTATAAATGTTATTCTTCCCCTCCCCCCCCCCTCCACCTGAGCTAGCAAATCCCTAATTTCAGCCCCCCCCCCCCCCCCCCCCCCCCCTCCAACTCTCGAAATTGGTGCTACGGGCCTGTATTTCTCCAAAGAATGAAGTAGAATATCAATGTTATTTCACTCAGTGAAAATACGTTTTATAATTTCACTGACAAAATGAAAATACTGAAAATATAATTATACAAAGTTTCATAAATTGAAACAACATGATTTTCCAATTATATCATTTTGTCAATATGTGACACAAATTTCCTGTTTTCGATTAATGCCAAATTTATGAGAGGCGTCATAGAAATTGCGGTGTAAAAGGACGTGGATCCATGTTTTCGAAACGGAGTAGAGAGTCTTTTCTGAAACGTCATGATTGTGAAAGTAGAACGATTTTGGCCCGTGTCTTCTGTGTACAAACTGGTAGATTAAGATACCTTTTTACTGGTTTCGTTTTCACTATCGTCGCACTCAAATCATATCTAAGACATTCGTTCACTGACTTTTTTTTAGAATCTGTGAAATAAGAACCTTATTTCTGTTATGAAAACACATTAAGAGACCAAGCGTCAGTGCAGATACAAGCCGATCACGTTGTGCTGTGACTGCAACTTGTAATGAGTTATTGATGGCGTGAACGGGACCTCCACAAAGCTGTTATAAACGAGATAACTTCTAACTTGTGATTATACCGCCCTGTCAGAAAAATACTATGATTTATTCATCATACAAAGTAACATTTCATCTGTCATAATTATGTCCCTCTATTTATGACTCATGCTGCTCAATCGGAATATTTGATACTGTCTATTAAATCTGTGTTAATATATTCCGTTGTTATTGATACGCGGGGTGGTGAGTGGCTATTTTGGTACTAGTCATTTCCTTCAGTCAGTGCGTTCGCCGCACTAAATGTCACTGTAACTGGGTGTTAAATGACCATAATTCTCCTTTAATATTATTACAATAGTTAGCCTCGACATTACTTCCTTATTACCATCCTAGTAATAATAAGCTGTTAATGGGCAAAAACAGACGTTATTATGCCTTGAATAAGATTTTTCTTGTAAAATAATATTGATCAGAATATGGTTTTCAAGAAGTAGAAATTTACCACTGTTTGTTCAAACTCATCGCATAAACACGGTAAAGGTATATTATGGATGAAGGTAAAAGAATATTATGGATGAAGGAATATTGAATTATTAAAATATTTCATAGAATAAATCTTAGTCTCGCTTCTTTTCGGGGAAACCATTAGACAATTAACGTTTATAAAGACATAGTTGCCCTATACTGATATACGCTGTAACGCTCTAGACGTTAATTCTGAATTAAACGTATCATTGCTGACCAAAATACTTCAGCAAGTTTTTCCAAAAGAGTAGTATTCATAAAAGTAAAAGGTAGTATAAAGGTTAGATATTCCTTGAATCATTTAATTTTTTAATTTTCAACACTACCAATAATCATAAGAGATATCGCAATGCGTCCAGCATAATAAGTGATTAGTGGTTCTAGGACAGAATGACAGTCTCATTTCGTGGATTTTTTTATCGATGTTTGCGCTGCTACGCAAGCTGTTGGATTTCCGATGTACGAAGGCGTACTACGTCACTTCTTTTTGTTCCAGGCATCTCGGGAGTAGAATCATGTTTCACTAATAACCGGTTTGCGTGGGTTAAAATAGATGCCTACGATTTCGATAAATCCGTTCCTGCTTTCGTATCGAGAAATAAACTAAAATTCGATACCACTTTCCTGCAGATTAGTTTTTCAGAATTAAAATTTTTTTTTTTTAAATCATGACTCCATGTATGTCGTTATCCAAATTATATTCAAAATAAAATAAGGATATTCATGCTCTTTGTTGGTTAGAGTATTAAAGAGCCACTCCGTGATTTTCATAACATATTATTTACCTTTGATACGAACCTAAATGTCATATGTGGTGATATGAAATCAAAACATCTTAACTTTTCATGTCCAAAAGACATATATATGACAAATACTGATTTTCCATGAAAATCTAAAAACAGCCTTATTAATGCACACAGGAGTAGATATCACGTCCAATACACATGGATACTAGTTATATAACCTGTCGAACGCTATCAACTCCCAACTGCCCTCCTGGCTGTTTTAGATAAGTCTCCAAAATTACGTTTGACTATTTGACGCGCGCCACTGTCTGGTTTTCGATCATAATTGCGACGTTCTTTCTTCATACTGTCACCGTTAAAAACCTATAAGCTTTAAAATGTGTAACAGTCGATACTTCTCGATGAAATGACACCATTGATTAAGTTTGGCATATATGACTCCAACAACTCACGGAGTGGCTCTTTAATTAGTAAAATTCCCCTTGCTTATTTGACCATCTTAATCTTAACAAATCCTTTATTCGTCGAAATCAATTATATTGATCTCGAGATTGGAAGACGAAAACCCAAATTCATATAAAAATATTAGTTTATTTATCAGTGAAAAGAACATGGTCATGTTTGTAGCAACTTGTTTCCTTCGCTTCGCTTGTGAACAAACTGTGTCATAGGTTTCGGTGTTTTTTTCCAATGACACGCATATCATAATATAAACAGAGACTGGCAAATATATGATTTACCCTTGCCCCTGGAAAAAAGAATTTACTTTTAATACAAATACTTGCCATTACCAAACCTTAAATTCTTAATTAATAAAATAAGACGAGGCTTATATTAAAGGAAATTGACGGTAATTATGCCGACAGGAAGGGACATACATGTAAGATTAGCTACTATCTTTTTAGAGCAACGATAATTCGAGTTTTTAGAAGTCTACTAAAAACAAATCAAAATAAATTATTATACAGAAATTAGAAAACCTGTTTCAAGGTCATTCTTTGTGACCAAAATGTCTTGATTATTTGACGAATCCTAACCATTCCGAATATCAAATGTTAAACCATTCCGAATACTAAGTGTTAATCTAAAAAGATATATTCCATTCACATGTGACATGACTTTGAAATAGGACTGCATTGTATTGTGATTGAAGCTAACCCCGAATCTTACCTAAAATATATTGTTCATGACATTCTAACTAAAATTACCCGAACTCTGATGGATTGAAACATAAAATCTTGAAAAGCAAGTATACATGCCTGAAAACACCAATTTTTAGGGCTCCTTTTATATATTCAATAAAATGATATCTTTCCGAGACTGAATATAGGCCTTGTGAAAGTGGTGGCTCATTTCCAATTCAAAATATAAATGAGTTATTGTCTAACTAATTCCTAATATGAGCTGACATTCTGGATCAATTGTTTCTGCTGTAGTTGCATATAGATGATTTCCTCGGTTTGCGCCGCTTTAAAATTATCTAAAAATAGTAACAAAACTGACATAAAAGAAAGCTGTTATAACCACGCCTTTAATGGCATTATAATAGATAAACTAAGCATAATTTCAGATATAGGAAGCAGTATGTTTTTCAAATAAATTATGAAACCTTTACTCAAAAATATATTTACAACACCCACTAACCAATGGATTTTAACAATCATCAGGGTTAATGTTGTATTTCGAAATGACAATGTAAACAAACATACGCAAATAAGTTTTTGTTATTTTTCATTTTGTCTGGTAAATGTAAAATCATGAGTTAAGAACCTTGAAACACGTAACTACAACTCAGTCCGATCCCACGCTCACAGAAAACAAATAATGAAATGTTATGACAAACATTATGCAATTTTAAAAAGATAAACATGATCTTTATTCATCTGCGCAATGAATTAAGGTCCTTTTAGATTGCAAATAAGGGAGTAATGCATTTAACGGTGAATCCTTTTAACCTAATTTTACCTGACATAGAACATACACTTTTTACGTGACATTCTTAAAACAAAATATTTGCCGAGGTTAAACCATGTATGGACTCGTGTCATAACAAATCCAAATTAGACTTCCGTGACCTTTAGACTAGCATGCAGTGGCTGGAAAATATTTAATGATCACGTGACCTTTAAAAGGCTTGGGTCACCGTGACATTGTCATGCAAACGAACTAAGTTTAGAGTTCCGTGACTGGTTTTATCTACACGAGGAATATTTTCTTGATATAATGTATTAACATCCTTAAAATGCCTTACCAGTAACAGTCAGGGCAAAAGTTATTGCTTGAATTAGAATTAATTGAATTCAGGATGGATTTTAATTAGGTGAGTCGTTGTAAAACAGATATTTCTAACTAAATTCTATTTTATTTCTTAAAGTACTTTTAAAGATTATAAAGTATGTAGCAATAAAATTACTTTGAAATAACATAGTCATAAAAACGTAATTTAATCGTTATTACAGAGAGAGACAGAAAGACAGACGGACAGGGAGAGACAGAGAGCGACAGAGAGTGAGACACAGAGAAAGAGACAGAGCGAGAGAGAGAGAGAGAGAGTGAGAGAGACAGAGAGAGAAAATTGTGGGAAGAGAATACCTAACACAGGAAAAAATAAATAAGATACTTGCTTTCACATTAAACTGTTAGAGAGTAATAAACATACATATGTGTCACATACATATATATATTTAGATAGAGACAGAGACAGAGTGACACAGACAGCGACACAGAGAGACTGAGAGAGGGAGTGAGAATCAAAGAGACTTAAAGATACAAAGATAGATAAACTATGAGACAGAGAGACAGAATAAGAGAGATAGAGAGCGACAGACAGAGACAGAGAGACAGAATGACAAAGACAGAGAATTGGGACATAGACAGAAAGGCATAGGAAGACAGAAACAGGGGGAAAGAGAGAGACACACAAATTAAGTCTAACAGGGTGAGATACTTTGTATCGATGTCGCGAGAAGGGAGAGGGGAAGACAGAAATGTAATAAAACCAGAGAAAGATAGAGATAAAAACAACGAAGAGAGTGAAAGAGACCGAACTTACAGAAAATTAAAAATGTATACAAGAAACAGAGAATGATAGACATAGATAGACACGGAGAGACAGAGATTTATGCAGAGACGGACAGATCGAGAGGCAGTAACGTGCATATAGTCACACACAAGGGTGTAAGTTGAGAGTTCTCTTCAATACTGTACATCCTTTTCTACAGGGTTACCTTAAAATAACACCATATGGCGAACTGAAAAATAATTTCCTTTTTCCTTTTTGGCAGTACATTTTCCATGGAATATAAACTTTCGGCAAATTATATATATTTGATAACATTTCAAATACTGGTTATAAATACATCTCGGTGCTTGTCACAGGAAGTTACATCATCTGATAATGAGATGCCACGTTCCCCGTTGTATCTTGATCCATATATCATGATCAAATTTGGCAGAGATGCCAAAATATTTATTTGTAATCATAACTTTCTAACGCGATAGCTGTGTTGAGAAGAATGGCATGCAGCGATTGTCTTGATTAGAATCCCAATGAGTCAGAACACGTCAACACAGAATATGTAAATGACACTAGACCGATGATTATTAAAGACATTTTTACAACAATAATGAAAGCTCGGTTCCTGATTATCAACGCACAGTGCAATGCAACAAAGAAACCAGTTTAGACGTCCCGTCAAGTCTCGTCACGTCACGCGAGAGTTGAAATGGACACGAGATAAGGAGCATCGGGAGATGCTGAGGACAAGCTCTCTTTGTCGGATCAATTACAAACCATCATGTTTACGGTGTACAACCCAGCTGCTATCAACCATCGTGCACATTCCTGATATGGTGTGTACAATCATACATGTCTTACAAGACAACAAACAGAAGCCAGCTGGGTCATTTCTTTCTCTGAGTTTCTTCTAAACACGTCATGTTATCAGCTGTGACTTGACTCGACAACTGCATAACTCGCATTCCACGAACATTCCTGTTATTTTGGATGTATCCGAAGTCTTCTATAGCTTCTATCGCCATCCTTATATGGCTGTTGCCATTGAATGACATCAAATCTTTAACTGTCGAATATTTATGCCCAGTCCTTATCGTCCAAGAAAGAACGGTTTCAGTCAAATACTCTAACATTCGCCGTTCTTGCCAATTTAAAGGGGCAGCAATTTTTCGCCCCTAAACATAAGTTTATGCAAAACTTTTGTCTGCAGGTTTTCATATACATAATAACTCAACCCGATTAACCGTTCTCGTTGAACAACTATTTGAAGTATCAAGCAAAAACCACTAGCGGCCATTTTTGTGTGAACACTTTTTATTCATTTGAGGTAGGATTCGCATCGTTTAACTTACACGTTTGTTTGAAAACTGCTACTGTTGATGATAAGCATTTTCTTGCAATTGATTCTTGTTTCTGTGAAATCATTTCATTTATCTAAATCAATTTCCCATTTCAGAGACTTGTAAACAAAAACTGAGCATTTTGGAGCTGAAGTCTATAGGGGATTGTCATGTTGCAGTTACATATATAATGAACTGACATGAAAAAAGGAACAGCGACTTTACAACCGATTATCAAAGGCGGATTGTTCTTCTGAGGACAGTTTGGTAACAGTCAGGTCTAGACTTGCTTCTATTTTGGTAGTCTGCAACCTCAGAGGGTGCTCGATGGAAGAGTTCTCAACAACACGCCGTCTTGGTTAATTACACCATTACCCCGCACTGTCATCACGGGAGACTATATAGAGATGTTACAGCCTCCTTGAGTCGTCTTCAGCACGTAACCTGTAGACGGTAGTTCTTGACATTGAAACCATAACTTCACTCCAGCCAGTAGCAATACAACCCAGTGTCAGAGAGTTCCAATTCCCCCAGGCTCATTTTCAACATGTAATGAAAAAGTTGCATTAATCAATCAAAAATATAAAGTTCTGTTTCTGAAGACCAAGTGTCAGTCTCCCGTTAGATTCTGAAAACAGAGATATAGGTGTCAAAATGAAGCTTGATAAAGCATTTCAGACATACCGTGAGTTTAACGAGACTGAAATGTGTATCTGTAAAACAAGACGTGATGAATGTGTTGTATCATTAACAGATGCCTCTTCTGAAACTGAACTTTCATCTTGCAACGCATTCCATTTGAATGTAACATAATCAAAAAACACAATAGATTTTGGTAAATTTTCAACATTTTTGTTATAGATTACATTCCGAAATGTAACGAAAGAAAATGAAAAACATCGCAATAAAAAGTACCCTTACATTTTACATATTGTCAAGTAATCTTGCGTCCTGCTACCTAAAAATACATAAGAATCTAACCATCGTAATGTTTCAAATAAAATAAAAGATTTATTTGAACTCTCATGTTATTTTTCCAGGTGACAGAAACAGATTTACAGCAAACAAAGGAACATACGACTGGTTTAAGGAGTTCCGTGCATGATAAAAACTGGTGTTGAAATCATTCTCGCCTATTTCTCCAGCTGTGAGCTTTGAGCGGTTCTTTCATAGTGATAACACTGGGAATGTGTAATGCATTGTCCATGAGGTACTTGCGAGAAGTGAGTCTGGAAGGGGTGGGGAGGTAATTGGGGGGGGGGGGGGGTTGTGTAACTAGTGACTTTTTACTAAAATGTAACGAAAAAAGCAAAACGTAATCTGAATGAAATTTTCTTTCCATACGGCTAGATCATGCTTCTGTCATATCATACGTTTCTTTTTACTGTATTTTTTCTTAACAAGCAGCTTTTCTTTGTAAATAAAACTTGGGAGTTCTTAACTTTTCATGAGTAAACCAACATCTTAAAGGTGTATTGTTCGAGAATATTATTTTTCTTGTACTAGGCCATGTACGTCAGCATTAGTCACCATTATACCTACACAAAACTATATCCCTTTGTACTTGGTAAACTTTCAGTGACTTGATAAAGAAACTTCTCACGTAAAACATGATTGTCTGCTAACCCTTATCAAGGAAGACACTTTCTTCTGAAATTGCAAAGATAATGTTGTCTCAAGAGAGAGGGTCAGTAAGGTCATTAAATGTTTGTTTGAACCGGATGTTATGAAATAACTCCATCTCCATGTTCAAGTGTGGTTTAACCACACGAAGATTACTTAACCTATTTCGGTTCACAGTTTAGTCATTTTTAATTTGCGTATGTCTCAACAATAGATGCCCATTTCTAATCTTATAAGGTTGTGCCTGCTTGAGCCCACGTCGCTGTCTCGGGGGTGTCAGACGTTACCGACGTCTCGGGTCATGACCCAGATCAAAGGTCGAGGCCACGAGAATCTCGTGGGTAAACACAAAAAGTAGGATCGTTCGGTGCAAAAGGTCTTAAGGAAGAGAACATAGCGAGGAAAGACGATTGTAAATAGAGACGGTGGTGTTGACACTTGTTATGTAAAATTAGAACTTGGGGGGCTCGCATACCAACCACGGAAACTAACAAAAATATGTGTTTCAAAATTTGAACACTGGTTTGTGTAAGAAGCTATAAATTGGAATCATACCGTTTCTGTAAAATCAAGGTCACGTCATAAGTGAAAAAAGGACACAGTGATTTGTTTCGGATCACCTCTCGGAGTCAGGTCGATCTCTGGAAACAGTCCCGCAACATTACAAGAATTGTACCATGTTATGATAGACACCTTGCTCCCAATCATGAATACAATCACAACATATTAGTCATGTTTAAGGAAAGTCAATTAACATATAGAGGATACTAAATGACCTTTAAACAAGTATATGATTAAGTATAAAACGAGCGAAAACGAAAAAATCAACCGATGACAAAATTAAAAATGGATGTGTTCAAATGCAAGACTTTGGTTCTTAGCGGGTCTTCTCTGCATCATTTCTTCTTCAGATAGTGAAGAGAGGGGGTGAGATGACATTGGCGATGAATATCCTTGATGGTTCATTGAATCAGTACAGTAGGCATCCTAGATAATTTAGGTGTAGGCGATCATTGAAGAATTGTCTTGAGGAATTGGAATGTTGAAAAGAGGGGCGACACGACGAAAAGTAGGTGAAGAATTCGTTGAAGATACCGTGTTATAAACATGGCTTGGAAGCGTTTCAAAGCTCATGGCACTGCTATCGGACGTCATGCTGGAAGTCTTGAAAGATCAACAAATCAACGGGATGACCGTTTTCTTCTACTGCTAGCTCTGCAACACAAATGTCACCCAAGTATAGGTCGACGCTTCCGCGAAAGTTATGCGTAGACGACTGCATGAGAATGAGAGAGTAGGTTGCTGAGCATGTCGATTGGACTGCTCATGACTGGAGGCCCCTCTTGTTCACAAATGAGTCTAAATTCTTTCTCAAATTTACTGATAAACGGGTGACAGATCTGCATGTTTTCTTAGAATGTCATCATTTTTTCTTGGGTGTCTACGTCAATCGTCTTACGCTGGAGCTATCCTCATGGATGAAAATGCCCGTCCACATAGAGCAAGGGTGGTGAAACAATACCTTCACATGGAACTAATTGAGCGGATGGATGGCCTTCTCGTTCTCCTGATCTTAAAACAATAGAACATGTTTGGAACCTTCTCCAAAAAGCATTGCTAGACCGTTTGTTACAATCAAGCACCAAGTAAGAATTCAGGAGACGACTGTGTCAAGCAGTAGTGCGTGCTAGAAGCTACATTTACAGTTTTGTTCTTCAGTGGTTTATTCATGTGTTATGACTGCGAACTTTCTCTGAATAGTGTAATCCATCTTCCATTCGATGTGTTAGATGTTCAAATGAGGCCTGGTCAAAAATGAAGCGTGTTCTGTACATTCTGAACAATATGAATATAACAGTGTTTATGATCGAGGACAAATCTGACACTAATACACAGGAAGTAGTTGAGATCACACATGCACAGTCTCTGCATAAGTGCAAATCCAGTCTAAAAATGTGTGATCCGTCACGGATCTTTTCTGTCAGATTGTTAACACCTCTTCTTTATGTTACAATATCAACCACACGTCTACCTTCCCTACTTACTGACTTACTTACTTACTTTCGTTCTTTCTTTCTTACTTACTTACTGTTACATTAATTGCTCAACATTGTTAAAGCCACTTAGCCATTATCGGTAGAGATGGTGTTGAAATGACAGTAGCCTGGTTTTATTTTAACAAGATATCAACTATGTGCTGGTTCAAGTCTACTGTGTGTACGGTTAATACTATTCGTATTTCATTAGTATCATGATAATCAAAACCGTGTCAGCTATATTTTATACGTGGGAGATATTATCTCCTACGTAGGACGTAATATATCCTACGCTGCAGATAAGAGATACGCCTCCGTACGAATAGAATAACACAGTTCTACGTAGCAGATAGTTACACAGATTTCTCTCATCATCACACGGTTCACACGCTTCCGTGTATTCGTAGTTGTAAACTGAAACAAAATCAAAATCTGATACTATTAGGAACATTTCACACAAGTAGAATATATATAAAGTAGCACACGCTTCCGTGTATTCGTAGTTGTAAACTGAAACAAAATCAAAATCTGATACTATTAGGAACATTTCACACAAGTAGAATATATATAAAGTAGCACACGCTTCCGTGTATTCGTAGTTGTAAACTGAAACAAAATCAAAATCTGATACTATTAGGAACATATTCACACAAGTCTAAAATAAAGTAGCACATTTCTAAAAAGGGAAATTTTCATACAAACTATCAAATGCAACTTCCAACGCTCTTAATATTCTTTTTATACAAGTATTGATATAGAACGTATTAAACTTCGTAACCTATTTGCAATGTAGGTCACATACAAATGGTTCGTCTGCGCAGTATGTGTAGGAAAGGTGGCAAGCATCATTCACGCTGAGACATATCCGTTACTTCAAGGACCACTACCCGTAACTATTCTCAAAACAGCGTGTAGGCGAGTATTAGGGTCGCTTGTAGTTAAGCAATACCTGTATTAGTTCTTCCATTGAGTAAGCCAACACAACAGCGCGACCGATCCTTTCTCTGTCCAGTTAAACGACTTCTGGGCATGTTCAAACTTTCCGTGAAGCGTAGCACAGCGTGTAAACCAGTCAGAACATGACTGGGTTACAGGGACAATTACGTATTCCTGCCATTGTAATATGAAACTTCATTTCATTTACGTGATGTACACATGTTGACAGAAGCTCTCATATATAGATTGTAACTATAAAGGGTGTCCTTTAGATAATTGTGAGAAAACGACGTGCGCAATGCTTTGTTTGCACAGTTGCATCAAATAATCTAGAACTCTAATACCGGCACAATTTGGAATATCGGAGCACTGGGCACGAATGTTCCTATTTTGCAATGTTTTCCCTTATGGTTACAATTCATTATTGGCCATTCGGGATGTTCCATTAACACTCAGGACTGTGGTTTCTTCACCCATGCGATGCGCAGACACCACTTATATGAGAAAAAATTAATATTGCTGCCACAAAAATAGAAAGAAATTTTAGATGTAAAGAAATATTCGTGTGCATATATGTTTTAAATATCAGTAAGGTATTTATATGTATCGAAGATGACAAAATACTTTTATATTTGCATCATCAATGTGTATAAAATAGCTATTTAGAGGGTATGAATACTAGAATATGGACTGCATTAATCAGAAAAGGGTCAAAATGAAGATTATAACCTTACTTGAACTTGCATGTTTGGATGTTTGTAAATATTAAAAACGTGACTTTATGTCTACATGTAAAACAAACCATACTTAAAAAAAACTATATAACGCGCTTTGGGAAAAAACAGGCAACTCATTTGTTACCAAGTGAAACAGATATAACGCATTTACCTGTTGTCAACTACGTCGGTGACAGTTCAGACGGTAGGTATATTTTGATTGACAGTTTTATCGATGTGACCTTGTCTATGGCCAGCACGCTGTGTTGAGCGTGATTGATAAAACAGGTTTCATAAGAACCTTATACTTAGGGATGAGTCCTTGTATATAGTGACTGTATGGATGTTGTTTGCAGAGAGTATGTCACTCAGAAGAGGATGACGTGTTATATAAGTATATGGTAGTATCACACAAGCATGTGTTTGATATGACTAGTTGTTCACGAGTGCAACTGTGTGTGTGTGTGTTGAGCCATATGATATAATTTGTATACTTAACACCAGATTTGTAAACTAAAATTTAGTCTTTGTTTAATTTTTCATTATGAAACATTTTTCTTAATGGTTAATTCTTGGTCTTGTCATTGTGTGTCCATTCAAATCTAGACTTGCTGAATGAGTAGCTAGACTGTATTTAAGGCTCCTATGCAAAATGCAGTCATGAAACAGGACTTCTTGTTTTGTTATGACGTCACTATGTCGTCACTGTGTCGTCATGTTGTCGTCTAGTATGACCTTCTTAAAGGACTGATCAAAATTCTCTCTAATACCGCCATTTATTGTTTTTGATAAAACAAACATATCTTGAATTCATGCTGTGCTAATGTTACGAATGTTATCGTTAAGTATTTGAATTGTCCACGTGAAGATGTCATTAAAATCAACCACTGTATATTCATACATAGCATTGAGGTCATGAATTGTGGAAGTGTCATTGTCTATTTGACCATCATTACTGAATAAAAGCTGCCTGTCTGCATATTATAAGAATAATAAACAAGATACGAGGAAATACAGTAAATCCGTCCCGAGTAGATTGTTGTGATAAATATCGAGCTTTAGCGAGGAATTTATCACAATTTACGATGGACAGATAAACCGTAATTCTGAGCTTTGAGTTGGTTATTTCTTCATAGCCAAGTCATATTTAAGAATATTTTTATATTTTGTGAAGAAAAACTCCTGAAGGCGAGTTGAAGTTAACTCTGTCATTGTATTCATGGGCGAACAACAACGATTATGTCGTGGTCTTTTTTCGTGTACTCAAATGTAGGCCCAGCAATTGATAACGTGTTTAGTAATCATTTATTCCGCAAAATAATCTTATGAAAGAAATAATATAACAAACCAAATGTAAACACTTTACGTTTCATGTTATACGAAAAGACACATTTAGTTTTAAGTCTAATTATAATCTTTGAAGAGCATTTAGAAGTGATACACATAAGGAAGACAAGATTTTCAGGATACCAACTTCTTCGAAAAATCCACGTGTACTCTAGACTCTAGACGAATGAATAGACAGGAGTATCAGCCATCAGATTTCGAGGAATGTTTTAGAAAAACTGTAATTCCCTTGACCATAATGAAAATTTTAATACCCGGCATTTTTGTGCCCGCTACGGTAAGAATTTTTTATACCTTACATGTATGTTGAATTGTTTGCGCTTATTATGGTGTACTGGATACACTATACGAGTATATAGGCCTTTCATACAGTGTTACTGACAGACCGATGACAACCATGGAGTTCATGTCCGGGGTTGGTGCATTTATTTGTCAACAGTCGGTGAAGCGATTCAAGTTTGATCATTCAATCATGCTATTTAACAACGTTTTTATATCATTTTTGGAAGTGTTTTCGTAAAACAAGTAATACAAAAAATCACGGTCTGTAGAGCAATTTTTATGGTATATACTTTGTTTAATAATTTTGACCGTGTTTTGTATGTAAGTTATTTATAAGTGAATATGAATTAACAGTCAGTCATGTGCATCAACATGTTTAGAATTTGATTCATTCAAACCTAACCTTAATTCGTAGAAAAGATTATTTTGTTGTTAAACATTTTCCAAGAAGTTAAACATGCATTAAAATAACGTATCTAAAGGGGCGTTGTTAGAAGTCATACATGTATCACACACTTTCTTGCTGGCCTCTTTAGACCAAGTTTCTTTATGAAATATTCTATAGAAGCACACTAAGTTGTCCCAATGAGCTCGACGTTTTAATTCAAATATTCGTGGTTATAGGGTGTGAATGGACCCTCGTATCTATAGGCCTATTCAGTGGAATTAAGTCTTACATTTTCATTTTTTCCATTTCATTGTATATACAATGTAATAGTTATTGTGGTTGCGTTGAAAAATGAGTCCTGCAGAGAGCAAATGTATTATGACAGGCCATACCTATGATCCCTGGTCCAAGGATGTTTAGTCATTTTTAACTTTAAGTAAATGTCATTGTCCATTTTTCTTATCCTAGTCAAAAGGTGGATAAGATCCGAAAATAGTACAGACTCAGCAATATTTTGACTCAAATATATATCTCCGATCCCTCAGAGAGAGAGAGAGAGAGAGAGAGAGAGAGAGAGAGAGAGAGAGAGAGAGAGAGAGAGAGAGAGAGAGAGAGAGAGAGAGAGAGAGAGACTGAGAGAGAGAAGAGAGAGAGAGAGAGGAGAGAGAGAGAGAGAGAGAGAGAGAGAGAGAGAGAGAGAGAGAGAGAGAGAGAGAGAGAGAGAGAGAATGAATAGAAATAGAATGATATAAAAGTAGCGTTCCTCTTTTACAGAAATTGAGATTTTGGAAATTAAAGTTATTACTTTGAAAGCAATTTTAATTATCTTGCACTTTGGACAGTAATGCTGGAGTACAGTTTCTACCGGCCCGCTACAAATGTTATTTGATATAATTTTTTAAGTTTTTAAGTTAAAAGAAACAAAGACCTGTTTATAGACTCTAATTCATGATAAGAATTACCTATCGCATTATCGGCGTCATTTGGAATACCTTGGTGATAAAGGATCTAAATCTGTAATAAGATCGATGTCATTAATCTGTTTCTGTGATAAGATCGCCGATAGATGAATAACAGCGTTTAAAGGCACTAGTGCACGCTTTTACGGTTTAAATTGGCTATTTTAAGGTTTAAGAGGACTTATGCAATCACTTGAGCTTTCTATCGATGCAATGAAATACTTAAAATTCTTTGCAATTGACCTGCAATAAACAATGAAAAAATTTAGACAGCCGCTGTCGGCTTGGACATATAACAAATCTAAGGTTAGCTGTGCACAAAACGGATAAATTATAGACAGTTGAAAGCGGCTGAATATTTATTATGTGCAGCTGTTGAATTTACCTAAACTCTGAACTGTGAACAAATAATGAATTATGTTTTCTGAAAGCAATGTTGTAAATAAACCGACTTAATAACACAGCATTAGCATCGCTATTAGATTGACCAAAGCGGCTGCCGTTTCCGCTTTTTTGGTTATAAGCAAAATCTTAATATTTCCAATATCGTAGTTCATGCGGATTAATTGTAACGTAACATTAAATACTTCCGGTCTTAAAAAATCAACTTTACTACCTGAATACGTAAATATTCGTTAAATAACTTACGAGGTAGATTATTTCAGTGAGGTTATTGAATAATATCGAGAGATATGCAGTATCTGTGCATTCGTTGCGTTAAAGAAATATTGGTGTGCACGAGTACGTTTAAGGAGTAACCCTATTTTCCATGACTACGGTGTATCTTTCCTTTGAAAGCTGGGCAGTGACCTGGTAATATTTTAACAATTTTTTAAAAAGATATTTGATATTTGTTCATTCATGATTTTTGAGATAACCAGAGACCTCGCTAAAGTCAAGTATAGTTTGATACTCCTCCAACACTGATAATGCGCGTCACAGATACTGAGGTCATTGCGCGACGTCTCGCCTGAGCTCACCATGATACAGCTTTATCAAAATACCGTGTCTCCTGTCGTGGACGTAGGCGCTTGTCTATGGTGGACAGGGGTTTCAAATAGTCGCCGAGCGTATGCATGATTTAACAATCGACGACAACGTCAAATTGGGCGCCTAATTTTCTATGAACAACAGTCATTACAGACGCCATATCTCTACATAATCAAACTCAAATCCTAAGATTTCTACATTTAATATATATTTTAAGATAGAGAGAAATTCTATAAAAAGATATCAATTTTTTCCAAAATGTTTAATTTCTCCTTTTTATAATAAAAATGTTACACATTGTATTTGCCAAATTTTTTATGGACAACACTGTGCCAAGACACTATTTATAAGAAACCTATAATAACATCCGCATTTTTTTCATTTATTCCTGGAGTAATCATACAATTTTAGTAAAACAATTTAAGCTTGATTATATCACCAGGGCTTTCATAAGTCAAGAGACAAAAACAGAAGGAAACTATAAACTTTGTAACCTCGTATCATCATCAGACAATATATATATGTAAGGTTCTGTTCTATTCTGAAATAGCGAAAGTATGCTTTTACACGATCGCCCGTCTCTAATAAGATACAGAGCAAAAGCGTGGCTTTGATACAGACCATCCAGTTTCTTTTGAAGCAAACACGGTATTCAAAGATACGTATATTTAGTTCATTACCTGCGCTGTATCTACCTGTAACCTATATAGATAGGTATGTGTTTGTTATCTAGACGCGTAGAATGTCACACCAATCCCATTCATATCTTACCTACATTTCACAATTTCATTGCATTTATGACCTCGAAGGCGCGATACTGTGCCGCGTCGAAAGAAACGCAACAGAAGAGGACGAATTACTTCCCTGTCTTATTAAAGGAGCGGTTGTTTTCAGGAACAAATACTTGTTTGTGTACTCGACCTTTATATTGTGTCATACAATAGAGTGTGAAAGTGGTATTTCCGCTTATATATCGGCTACGGTCAGCTATATTGCTTTAAAGGAAAATTTCATGAAAAAGGCGCTATACTTGTACTAATTTCACAACAATTTCAAAATAAACCATATGTATGGATTGAAATTTCAATGACAATTATTCATTATTCAGTATAATTTTAATATTTCTCGAGAAAATCATGTTACTTACTCGACAATGATCTAGGTTCGTAAAACAAACAACATGTGAAACATTGAATGAGACGAATATGATGTAAAAAAATGAAGTTGAAATCCATAATTCATACTGTTCTTTTATTTCATTTATTGAAAGAGTGACGGCAGTTTAGTACACAGGTAAAAAGAATTAAAAAAACTAGTAGTGACAGTAGTAGTAATTATATCCTCGTAAGCGATTAAAAAAACTGAAGATATTCAGGTATACAAAACCTGTAATAGTTTCAGTGAACGGAATGCTTTTTCATCTTGCCTTAAAGTCCAAAGTACCTTTGTAGATGAACAATATTTCGTTTTATAATTTTCCGTACTGATGAATCTTCAAATAAATCAGATAAATAAAATCAGACAGGTAGGCTATCATTGATTCTACCTTATGCGAGCTTATTGAGAGTCCTTTACCTCCAGCATATACTATTTAGGGTATTGTATAAGTATTAACCTTAATGTCCATGTCATTGTAACCGGAGGACCTTTTGTTTAAGATAATAAAATGAACATACAATCTGAAGATTGTAAGCACGCCAACGATATCTACTGAATAATAAATAACTCATTAATCATGATTATCTTACGAAGTCGATAAAGATTACCCTACGAAACCATTGTGAATATTTGTCAAGCTCTAAATATTTCATATAACCAGCCAATGCTGTTAATTTCCTTAAATTAAGTGATGCAGCATTCGTGTTTGATGCCAGTAACTAACGTAAAAGCGATCTTTTCAACAATTAATTTACTATCGTGTTACTACGTAGAGTCGATAATGAACTCAAGCAGGCTTTAACTTACACAACGTATTGTGTCACTGCATCTCTATTCTGGTAGTTAGCAATGTTCGGAAAGGTTGATAAGGTTTTTGCCTAATTGATGTAGAAGAATGAACAGAATAAAGAGTATATGGAAAAAGATTCGGAAAATTACAAATAGAAATACACGAGTCAAAACGTCCCCACTCCACCATCTCCAAATCCCTCCCTTCCCAACCGCATCCCTCCCATTAACCAAAATTTAAATGCTTTTATCAATGATTGATGTGATCAATTCCATCTCTATCATTCAGAACCCTTTACTGGTAGAAGTCGGTAATATTTAGTTGCGAATGATGGAGAAAGTTAGCAAATTTTGTCATTAGGCTCTGATGTTTTCTCTCAATCAAAGTGGTTCCTTATATCCAAACCCTGATTACAGATCGTCCAGCTTAAATCGCCTTTTCGGTTTTGATGTTAGTTTTGATTCTTAAAATACCATTCAAAAAGTAGTCAGATGGACGAAAAAACCCAGATAGGTTCAAAATGTGAGTTTAAAAAAACTCGCTTACATGGCTGTCATTAAACAATTATGATATGTTAAATGAGTTTTGTATTAGTTCATATCAAAGTGAAAGGAAAAGGTCGTGGTTGGTGTGTATATCAACTTTGGTTTTGCTTTCAGTCATTTCTAATTATTTGTTTTTTGATATATACTTCATTTGGAACATTTCTAACCTACACCGGGTTAGTCAAGAACTTTATCAATTAAAGAATGTGTCACATCCTCCAAAATTGACGATTCGTCAAACCGAATAAAATTAATGGGATATTCAGTCATATCAGCTTTACAACCATTTATATAATTCGTTTTCTTCAAGTTTCACCTTAATGGGGAAAACTTTTCAATAATGTTTCCAAAATCATTTTCCTCAGAATTGCAGTTACGTTTTCTTTAATGAATTAATAATGTTAATCCATATAACATGATATTTGACAATATGATTAAATTTCTATCTTTGACAAAATCAATAAACATTTTAATTTACACTAATGGGTTTTCCTTATAATTTAGCTTTAAGGATAAAAATGAAACATGCTCTGAATTTTTAGAAACTTAGTATCGGGGAAATAGAAATGCATTCGATAGAGTTAAAACATTTTCCTTTTGTGCTCAATTATCAGATAAACGAACATCTTCCTGCTGAGCACGCGCACTAAAAGACAGACAGGAAGTTGGCACACTGCCACAGGAACAGGTGCTTGACTCAAGAGTCGTGCCTTATTACATACTTACCCTGTCTGACGTAATGAAATATGGAAAATCTCAGTTAGAGGGTTAGACTATGATTAAACTTTGATTTGAGTTTTTTGTTATATAAGAGATAAATATTTCTTGAGAAATTGAAGACGCATATGCCTAACTGTATCAATGGTTTTATGTGAACGAAGTACTAACTGTTGCTGAAAATTATCTTATTAAAGGAAATGTGTTTTGTAGAGTGACAATATGAAGTTAGAAAGTCGCAATTATTTCTGAATACTTCATTCAGGTTTGGTATTTCGTTGACAACGATTAAGGTAGACTCGGCACGATTCGGATGATACAACGTTGTTGAAAGGGTTAACATTCGTTTTCTAAATTCAGATGCATCACTCAAATATACAAAATTGTCATTAATGATATCCAGATATGGATAGTGTTATATGTTTCAAAGTTGTATATATTCTTATGTACATTTTGAAATTGGTTTAAAAGACGTCATTGAACAGGAAGTATATGATGGTATATATATATCGTCCATTGGTTAACTGTACAATCTCAATTTCATCGAAACAGACGAAAACTGTGACTTATCAAAATTTTAGTTTCATATTTTCAAGTTGAGCAAATCTGCCCTTTTCGTAAAGGAAAATACTTCAATGACTCATACGGGAAACTATATTAAAAAATTCCCCCTAAAATGCCGAGCTGATTTTCTTATATTCTTAATTTTTATCATTGAATTTTCAGCACGTGCTATTCTAGGACGACTGAGTCATTTGACTTGAATCAAAACCACGAGTGAAAAATATCGAGATTGGAAAATGAATTTCATTATGTTGCTAGTGTAACGCAATCTTAAAAAGCTTTGTACAACACAATCCTTTGCTTTGAATAAAGTGATACCTTATACATGTGTGATCTCAACTCCTAGGAAAGACGTTACTTATCTAACTTTTATGTTAAATATTCATGTACGTCAAGGGTTTCATATTTTTGCACTGTTTTACGGTCACTTGGGACAGGGTTTGTGTTTGTAACTTTCTTCTATAAGGAAGTTTACATGCTGTGTACGTGAAGACGTGGAGGGACACGGTGAGTGCAGGGCAGTTTAAACACCCATAATTGGTGAGTCGGTCAATATATGGGAATATAAGTGCTTGTATGTATGCACGCAATGGTAGGTGATGATTATATTTGAACTAGATAATCAATCTATTATCCTGTTTCATCGACTTAGTTACCGTAGATTAGACTGTCTCGTAGTCTTGAGTTAGTTTAACATAAGATATTACATTGCAATAACTATTTATGATTTGGTTTATCATTGGTTTAGAAAAAATGCAAGCATTAAATACAGAAAGAAAAAAGCCACGGACCCTGTAGCTCATCAGATTTTGTATTGTTGATTTCCAAGAATGAGATACATACCCGTTTGTTATCCAGCTGACATACATCAACAAAGTTATCCAGTGTCAGTGTATTTGAAAATATGTCTTGACAAAAATTGAAGAAAAAACATCAAACCATACCATTAAATAAGGAAACAAAATAGTAAACAGATTCTTAGTAAGAGTTAGGGGGTAAATATATATGATCAATTTATACACTCTTATATGTTTGATTTCTTATATCTTGTGCAATTACTCCATTTAAACACAACTTAAACAAATACTGTGAATCAACAAAGCAAACCCCTGCCAATACGAAGGAAAATCGTAAAGTTACCAAGTTTCTATCTGCTTGTTCCTGGTTAGTCTGACCCTAGTGATGTGTTAGTAATAAGTGATGTCTGAACGAGCTCAGTCTAAACTATAGCATTGCTTACCAGTGTATTTAATGTTAATAATTTACTTATTAATTATGTTACAGATATATACTTTGGCTTGTTTGAATCCTCATTGCCTACAAAAATGATAATTTCCAAATCTTAGATTTCTAGGATTGATGGTGATGTGTGAAATGGGGGAAGGGGGAGGGTCGGTTTAAAAATGTACAGATTCGAATCACGTAGGTGCAAGGTATATCCCCTGAGAATTACTTCAATTAAACAATTCAGAGAATACTATCTAACCATTAAAAAATTAGGGCACTGTGAAAACAGTGCAAAACGTTATGAAGCACTATCTAAAAATTTTAAAGATTTTATAGGAATAAAAAAATTTAAATGTACAATGAGAACAATCCAAAACATTATAAAGTCCAATTCAGTGATTAAAGTGGTTGTTATGCTTGTTCAGGTTGATAACATGTTCTACAGTACCGGTGACACTCATTAAGAAATCGTCCCATAAAGATTGAGAACAAAAGTTACATTGACAGATTTAGGAACGTTCTATATGCTATGGAACATAGTCTTCGCATGATGAGCCCCTTACAGGATTCGAACCCACACTCATGAAGACAGCTGCTCGGCATTGAGAATATGACAACAAATTGAGCATTACCTATCTTGACGAATCATCAGAGAACTTGGGATTTCTAGGAAGGATCACTTGATAAGTTGATTACTGATATTGTCAACATCATGTGTACATTATATATCTTATTATTGTCACACCATCATGTAATAAACGTCATTTGACTCAGATAAATAAATTCATTCAGTGATATGGTTTTACACCGTCAATGCCTAAACAAAGCTTGAGTCACAGTGCGTCTTGTTTACATACATGATGTATCCCCGATTTTTTAGGTTTTAGTTGACCAGATTGATAATCAATTGTTTGAGATTGATAAATGCAATTAGCCGTATTTTCAATATTTGATCAAATAATTTTTTATACAAATTCAAATACATCATATGTTATTAACAGATAATAAATCAGCATATATTTGAACAAAACTGCGAACTACTTTTATGACTTATTATCGCTAAATTTAAAATACCTAACATTGGACAAACGCCCAACATCAATGACGATTTAACGTTGTCAGTGGTCACTGAGAGAGTGAGGATGTCTCCACAACCCCTCACCAGTCCCTCCCTGTGAACCCACACTCAGCCACTCACGGGGCAGACAGGTAGTTACCCCATGCTGTGCTGGCTCCCGTTTATTGCATACCTGACCCAGTGACACACACAGGTAACCCATCCCTGACAATGACTACACTCCACACAGGTATGAGCTTGAGTGCGTTCTGGCAATATTAATACACAGATGCGTCGACCGAATGAATGATAAAAAGTTTTCAGCATTCGTCCATAGGAAAATAAAGCCGTGGTATAGATTTCGTAGATGTTTTATAACATCAAGATTCTTATTTGTCATATGAAAGATCAACAGGAATACTTGTACTTTTGTACTCATAGATTTAAGCGTATGTATGATGTTAATATTTTGTTAGTATTTTAAAACGAGGTAATTCAAGTTTACGCAATATTCAGGTGGGTCATATGAAAGATGAAAATATTTCCGTTTGAATATTCGTCCCTGAAACTACATAAAACTAGCCTCGGTTCAGGTCGTTTTAAAAAGTCTTTTACATGCAGAAGTATAGTTGGTTTACATTGTTAATATCCTGTAAGTATTTTAACACAGGAGGAAATCCAGTCAACGTGATGAAGTACTCTACGTGTTAACTTTTCACTGATTGCTATGACTTTACAGTTGAGAATGTCGGCCACATTAACATTAACGCTGATTTACTTTACCTTCTCACTTCTCAGCTCAAGACATGATAGTTCAGCATAGCCCTTGCAGATCAACAGGAGCACCTGCTAACACATTTCTATGTTGTATTACTAGTATATATATATATATATATATATATATATATATATATATATATATATATAATTAAAACATGCATCGTGTTAGTAACAAGTAGGCTATGTTCTTAAGATGACACTGACATTTTCTGTCGTTCTGCATGAATTTAGTTGCTATAGCGTTCTCAGTCTTGACATAGGTATATGACAGTTGTATATTTTTTCAGATGGTAATTGTATCTTATATTAGAAACACATCAGAACGAACGGATTTAAGGCGTTTGACCATGACAAAAGTATCTTGATTCTAACAGTTGCTTTTTTATTCCTGTTTTATTTTCTGATTTCCAGCGGTTAAAACAGGTCATGATATTCATAAATACAGGCAAGCGCATTATTAACATGTAACATACGTGAACTTTCTGTACTTTATCATAAACAAAACAGAATGCAAATACAACGTCAGCAACACCTGAACCTTTTGCCCTGGCTAGAGGATCATAAAACGGTTCTAGAATTATACTGAATATTGTTAACTTGAAATAACTTAAATATTACAAAAATTCATTAAAACTCAGGGAATCTCCCATATTAAGGTATTTTTAATTTTCTTGTTAACTATCAAATATGCTGATTCTTAGTTCATAGCAATAAGCAACAGCGCGTGTATTTCCCCTCTTAATCCTGGGACTTATTACAACCATGATTTCCCAAGTGAGTACAGTTAGGTTGGACTCGGATCATCCTTGACCTAGATCAGTATTTATATTCTGAATAAAGAATCTGGAGTTCGCAGATCAATTTGTCTCAGACTTTGACATCCGCCCCATACATCGTTTAATCCTCGCCTACTGTCTGCATGTAGTACGTGCTGGGCCTGTCAGCTACAGACAGAAATTTCGAAAGAAGATAAATGTCGTAGGTAGGTTTATTTAATCCCCCCGAATTAGGAGATACAAACTGAGACATGAATAAGTACATTTCAATTCATTACATTTTCATTAGTGTTATACGAAAACATTAAGTAAATAATATTTATAGTGAGAGGCAGATCCAGCTAATGCCCAATGCAAAGTGTCCAACAAGCAGCAACAGCTGCAAGGTGTCGATGTCTACCGAGCCGTAGTGGATGGTGGAGTAATAGTTTAAAAATGTACTATTCACCCGAAGAAAATAGAAGATAGCAAAGCATGTCAGCTACTCAATATTTTAATGACTCAGGCTGTATCTTTCTCTTTATATATTGTTCTAGTTATAATATGTGTATTTCGTAAGAAATAACCGTAATCAACTATTTCTCTCTAAACGCACGTTCGTATTGCAAGGCAAACTCTTAAGAAGATAATATTTTAACTTCTCCGACGATAATTTATTGTGTTAAACAATGCACGGAGAAAATAAGTAAGGAGAATATTTGTCAAGTATTCGTATCGCGTGTTTAATACGTGCTGCGGTCTGCTGTCCATATCTCCGTGTGATCTCATGATAACGTTGGATTTTCGATTACGTGCCTTTATGTTTTTTTACAGACAGACATACAGACATTTTATTCAGTAAAAGGCCACTGGCCCATAATACAATCACAAACAGGTAAATAGCATGAGCTTCATGGAAAACTTTAGAATTTCTTATTTTCCTAACTTGATATAAAAACATATATGACAAAAGTAATCAATCAATTAACAGCAGTGCATATTCTTTTTACTTTATTTTGTCACTTTCAAAACATCATATCCTACCTGTTTGTATCGAAATTGTCTGTAAACTTATAAGTCTTTGCTCTTCCCCTTATTTGAATTGAGATTTGTTTATATTCAAGTAATATGCATCTTTTAAGTTTAGAAAAAGCTATTTAAAAAAAAGCGCTGCAATTGCTTACGTGAGTTAAAAAGCGCAGTCTAGATTTGACATGTAGCCCAAGGTCATCAATAACACTACCTGCATTTGTGTCATGTAGAAAATGTTTTATGACATAGTGTATACAGCTGCTATACATAAGTTTATTTCATCACTCTCGAACTTGCAAATACAATATAACATGACGGTCAAGTTAAGTTCGATTTAATCCATCGTCAAACCATTTTTTTTGACGATTTAGAAAAAAACATATTCCTATCACGTACTGAAGGATGACGTCCATAGCACTGCAGGACCAAATCTGTTAGAGTTGTATTTACACTGCAAAATTTCGAAATTTCATTCCTTCATTATAAAATTGTCATTTTGAAATCTATTTGCAAAATAACGCAAAATAGATCATGATGTTAACCAATTATCAAAATGTCTTCAAATATTTTTTATTGCAGGAATAAGAAATTGTTAATTCTCATTTTGACCCCATGTCTCTATTTAGGAACGTCAAATTTGTTCCTGGCAAACAACATATCTGTCCCTAATATATACAGTGTAAAAATATCATCTTCACAAATGACCTAAAAGGTTAGACCATAGTTTGCTACGAAATGGCGTCTAGTTGCTAGGTTGAATTGAAGGTACAGATACTTTAAATTTTCAAAGACTAAATTTTAGTCTAATGCAGACGTAAACGAGTCTACAAGCGCTTCAGTAGGTGATGTTAGAACGATGAGAGAGAATTTCACAGTTCGTTGTAAGATGTAGCGTGAACTGCATAATTGCGTAATTACGTATCTCGGCCGTGAATCCCTGGGACAATACAATACGCAAGTCTACATCAGTGTATTTAGTGGTGTTATCATAGAGGTGAGAGAGGACTTCCCACTTGAAGGAAGAAAATCCATATCAGCGTATGACACATTGCTTAGGCAGCCAGATAGCGTCTGGGACCTGAGAATCTATAAAAACAGTTTTTAACACAGTCAGCATAACGGGATGACGCATTGGCGTGAAGAAAGCAGGTTCAATGATATACGGAGACTTTCCAAGTCTAGTAGTTCTTGGGTAAAAGAAAAAGAAATGGGAATATTAGGGAAGTTCCCCTCACGTTACAATGCAGTGTGAAGGAATCGATCTGTGTCGTTCTATAACCATCTGAAACTCTTTGGTGTGAAATTATACTCAGTATTGTATGCATAACTGAATAGTTTTACGAATTGTTACTATTTATAGATGTTGTCTAAATTGACTATAGCTAATGCATATCATAACATGTTCTAAAACGTAACGTTACAATCCATTTTCAAACTGAATCAATGAAAATTAAGTCTAATGATAGAGAGTACAGGACCAACTGGTATTTAAAATTATTGTAGAGGTATTTCAGAAAAAAGTAAAGTAAGATCATATCGTTAGTTAGCTTAGTTAGTTAGTTAGTTAGTTAGTTAGCACAGCACGACAGTTGTGTTTAGATGATATTAGTGCTTATTAGAACACTTCCTCGGATACATGTACAACATTAAAAGTACTTCGGAACATGCATGCATGATTTATTATTGAGAGCTTTAATGTTTTTCCCAACGAAATAAGCATTTTGTTTGCAATGAATGTGTTTATTCATGAAGTTTCAGGCCATTTGGCCCATAGAACATAGGGCATAAACAATTTGTGCATTATGGTGAAATATAACTAACGTCAGTTGATTTTTTAATGCCGCTTAAATGCAAAAAAATACAAATTTTGATAAGGATAAGAAGGTATGTTTACACTGTTTGCAATGTCCATAATTTCAAAAGGTTTTTGAATTATGATTTTGGTACGATACAAGAAGACGGGATCGATAGTTTCGTAACATGGAATGGTCCGTTACAAGACGAGTGTCAAATGTATATGAAATGCTGTTGTTGTAAAGATGTTTCCAAAATACCAGAGCGTAATGTTACAAGATAAAAATGTAAATCACAATGTTGTAAATGTTGTTGTCCTAACGGTCTCCCATTATATTTTTGCCAACGAGATTTGATATAACATGAGACCATATGCTGCTATACACATTATATTTCGCAATATTCGTGGTTTGTTGTTGCGAAATAAGGTCAATGTTTCTTTCAACTTACATTATTAACAACATTCAGTTTATCATATGTAATTTAGATGATTATGGTGGTGTGACGATAGATATCAATGTCAAGTAAGCATTCAATGTGGCTTACTAGATGATTTCATATCGTATGCACAACAATGTCGGCGTATGACAACAACACGGTACTCATATCAAGGTTGTTGTGCTAAAGGCTACTCATTTTTATGAAATAATAAGCAATGAAATACTGGGACACCACTCGATGAGATAAACATCGTATTTGACAAACTTAATTAAATATCCTCTATATATTGAATATAAAAGCATAAAATGTATGATGCTGACACACGTATGATTTATAACCACAATGGCGTAATAGTGCACAGTAAAGGTCACAATAAATGTTTTATTCAACAGAAGATTACTTTTGACATATTTTATCACTTCTGTGGTATGATAATAAATGTTGAGGTCAACTGAAATGTAGAACTTACCTTACGAAAAGTTCTAATATGTTACCTTCTAACCTTGGCTTACAAAACTGGACATAGTTTTGATAAATTCACTGTATTTGAATAGACGTAGACAGAGAAACATTTATACGTATACGTAAGCGATAAAGGTTGTTTATATCGTTTTTCTAACACCTTTTTGTTATTCAGTTGGGATAGGGATAGGCTCTTTTGTTGCTTAAGGAAAGGTTTCATATGGTGATAACATGGACCATATTGGGTTCCATGAAGGTAAAGTAGCCATACCCACGTCTCACTGTTTTCAATAAAATGACACATATGTGTGCTTGGAGATAAGATAGTCTTGAGATCGCGAGTCATGGTAGTGTTTTATTCTTGCGAGATGCATACGTTACAAATAAAGTGTCAATCGTTGCATATGTGCTGAAATTAAATCCATCCTTCATTAACAGTAAATACATGCGTATATACAGACAGACACATAGAGATTTATTAGTGTCTCACCACTGTAAAACATGTAAAATATATATGAAACACAATCGTTTAAAAGACATATGAGTATATACAGTGCTATTCTTGTATGATAATTGTAACAGAGAAATATATATGTAAAATACTTCGTCGTAGCTAAATAGTATGGCAGGTTTGGCTGAGATAAATACTAAGTCTGCATAAATTAGAATGGTAGCCAACATAAAGTTTTCGCTAGATTCACTAAAATTAGAAATCGTAGATTCACACTGGGAGTGAAGATGTTCACTTACGTCATCAAAGATGGGGCAATGCAAAAGAACATGGAGTATATCTTCTTCGTCTATCTTATCTTGGCATACAAACCAAAAGCGAGAATAAACAGGAATACTTTCATACCTTTCCGTTCCGATCTTTAACGGGGCGACTCCACATTGGATTTCGATTCATATCATAAACGCTTATATTTTTGCAATTGGATGAACACAAAAACTCTCCACTTTGATTCATTGCCAGCGTCTCAATACAAACCCCTTAAGGGCATGTTGATGACAGATAAAACTGTTCAAACAAGAGTGAAAGATTTCTTGTACGGACAAATTAATCAAAGAATCTATATACTAGTATGACGCAAGCAAGCAGAATAGTAGTGGTCTGTTTAAGTGAGACATAGATTAGGACATGTAAACTTGATTTAGCTGACACAATCATCATGTTCATATAAACCAAAGACTGCCGCATCTGACCTCACCCAATTAAAACATTATTTCTTTAAAAGAAAGTTTACATTTTGGTCTGAACTGATTTTCCCAATTCTCTGAGAATCCATTTTGATATTTACTCAAAGTCCTTTTTTATGTGAACCAATATATAAAAGTTCCCTACTAACTGATCAAAAGAAAAGGTTTATCCGAACTATATGCCCATTGTATGGTGTTTACACGAGACAATTTGGTGAAAACTAGCTGTAATGATAAACATCCGTCATTTACGGACCCAGGACGTATACTATTACAGCTGGTTTTAATTATACTGCTACACGAGCTGGATGGTCCCCAGGGAGTTGAGAAGATAGCAGGACCAGTTCACAGGTTCCGTTCAAGGCATTTATTGCTTCACCTAACGCATGAAGATTAACGTCCTGAAGAAAACAAGGGTTTTCAAAATGGCGACTTAAAGGTAAAGCTCCTTGTATCGTACAGTAACTATGAAGAATATTGTCTTGAAATAAACAGCATTCGCCATAGCAAGAGGAATCACTGGGTACAGACTTTTGTTTGAGATTGACTTGCAGACGAACGATTCGATATAGACTATAACAATCAGTGTCAAAGTGTGTCTGTCAACCAAATAAAACCCATTAAAGGTAAAATATTTTCCCCAATTGGAGACTGAAGCAAGTCTATGGCAGAGAGTCAATCCTAGGTGAAGCAATAGCGAGGAGAGGCAGTGAGTTCAATGCGAAGAATCCAGCTTATAAACAGTGTCATGACGCACACACAAGCTGAGTGTGCAGTTCACCGAGGCTTGGCTGAAGTAGCTGCATTGCCTCTCACAGCTGACTGGCCTTGGACAGACTCTACCTAGTCACCGCGGGATTGGGGGGGGGGGGGGGGGGGGGGGGAGATGTTTTGAGTTACTCAATGGACTAACCAACCTTTTGAACTATGGGAGTGCCTACTGACTGCCCTGTTATTAGTTGGTCTATCAAAGCCCTACAAGTCTATCATATAGCATATGCTGTTTTCTCTACCTACGACCTTTAATCACCAGGGTTTACCAATCGTCTAGGCAGTGCACCACAGAGATTTAGTGCGTCTGTCTATGATAGTGCTGAGTAGTCAAAAATGTCTCAGTAAATAGAGGAATTTAATTGCCTATTCAAAATGTCGACATATATACAGACTGGCATAAGCATAACATCCTACTAAAAGTATATCATACGTAAACTGTTGATCTCTGGGACAATGAAAATCATAAAACACATGATAAGATAAGAAATTATTAACATAATGTTCGTATGATGTTATATATGTCGATGTATAAAAAAGAAAAGTTACAATCAGACGTTCTTCAGGATCAAATTAAAGATTTATTAAACAAACTCCTTATGAGAAATTGATGTCATTATCAAAACATGTTATAATGCATTAACTGGGAGGTTATCACCAATATCGCCAGTGTCTTATGAAGCAATCTTATTTAAACCAGTTCGAACCTATCATGCGTAACTCGCTGCGTTTTTGGTGTTTCCATAGGAGTTGTGGTGCTAGTGATAAGTTCGATCTGATTTCAATGAGGTTGCTGCATAAGACACTGGTGATATTGGGAACAACGTCCAACATTGTTACATGAGTACATATCATGAACCAATTTTAGCTTATTTAAGGATACCAAATGAGCGCTATATCAGGTCACGGGTTAAATTAATGTGTCGTCTCTTGTATCGAATTGATTTTTGATTAACACATCTGATAATTATTGAATGCCATTTACTATCATATTCAGCAACTACTGATATTCCGTAATACGAGTAGTCACGTTTTGGTGTCACGTGGCCAGAAGGTCGCTTTATTTCTAAAATAAGTCTTACGTAACGTCTTATCTCATTGTTCAGTGCCAGTCGTGAGGTGTCAACTAAGGCGTTGTTAATTTCATTTTACATATTTTACTTAATTACATTTATATTAATGTGAAAACGAATGTGCGTAATGTTACTCTATTTTGGGCATATTTGTTTTTATATCATTTGATGATTAGATATTTTATTTAAACAAATCAAATGTCGGTTATGGTTTAATACCACGTGTAAACATTTATATTCTTTATTATTTCTTCTTTCAAAATGAAAACTGTTTCACTCTTGGTAAATCCTACCAAATGTGTCGAAATGAACAGAAAATCGCTGCTTTTTATGAATTTTAGCTCTTAGCTTTCGGCGTAGTCTAACCGATCTATGCCAAAAGCAGACTGAAAAAAAACTGAATAAAATACTTTTCAGTAGATCCGAAGTCAATACAAATGGCCCGTGATTCTTACCGCATCTTCATAAACGTATTTAAACTTTATTTACTTATTGTTAAATGATAAAGCTCTTAGGCCTGGGACATCTATAAAGTGGGAAAAGAAACACCGTTTCTCAGTAAACAATGCAATAGGCGATGGACTTATTTGATTGAGTAGGGTATAAGATTGATGAAAATTTATTTATAATTTGTCATCACAATCTGAGGAGTATAAAATTTGAAGGTCACTTGGAAGGTCATATCGAAGAAAGCATGATTTTCTGGATAACAACTTTATTGTGACCTTACACGAAACCTCACTTTATAACATTTATGATGTTGATTCTTTTACCTTTCTGCTTAAGTATCTTCACTATTGTAAACATGTTTTTTTTATTGGCATTCAGGTGCATATGAAACCTTCAATTAAAATAATAAAAAAAACATAAACACGTATTTCAAAAGTATATTTATAAATAAGATATTGTTATCCAGAATTGTGTTTTTATGGATCCAACGTCAGCAGCAATGCGCTACGTGGTTCTGCTCAGTTATGAAAATAACAGATGCTTCACAGAGTCTAGGTACCACTTAGCAAGTCCAGATATCTCAATATGAATATACTACAAACTCAAACATTAAAAGGAAAACGTAGTTATTCGCTCATTGTGATATATTGAGTTTATATTTGTGAAATACCGAGTCTAAAATATTCTCTTAAAGGCCCTAGCGCACACAAATATTTTCGTAATAACAACGAATGCACATTTAATGCACGTATCTCGATTTTACTAACGATTAGCACTCAGGTAATCTACCATGTCATTTATTAAGGAAATATGTACGTTAACAGGCTATTGGTTCTAAAAGACCGAAAGTATTTAATGCAACGTTTCATTTAAAGTCATAGTCTCATTTTTGTAAGGCAACTAAACTGAACTAATTATTCTTCAAGAACAAAATCAGATCACTAACACAAATATTTCTTGTCGCGTTTGCAAAGATTTTCATTCTTATGCCCGTTTTACAGTTTTGGATGAAGTAGCTTGTTGGCGTACGCCGTTTCAGACCGATGAGGTACCGAATCAAGTGCAATCCCATCGCAAGTGCGAAACACCGGAAATCTAGTAATTGTAGCGCCGATACTTATGACAGACGTATTCTTCATTGAGTTAACCACCTTCTTGTTATTTCAGTATTTGAAAAAGGGTAAGCTATTAGCTCTCTAAATTGGATATTCAGCTGGGAAATGTTATGTGTTCTTCGTCACGGCCTTAGCGAAATGACGTGGTAAGGACTAACGCTCGCAAAACACGTGATATTAGGGTAGGGTAGGGTAGTTTGAACTTAATTATTGAGGGCTAGAATGCCTGCAGAGTTCTGAAAATTGTTGCAAACGTCAGGAGAAAGATTTCTGTGAGTGGTGAACTATTTGTCCGGCATGCATTACAATTTGCCTTGCAAAAATGAGACAATGACTTTAATCCAAATCAACTACGATATCAGATATATTCAAATTTTGCTTACAGCCAGAAAAGCAAGAACCACAGCCACTATGGTCAATCAAATAACAGTGCTAATACTATGCTTATAAAAATCGCTTAAGTTAAAAGATTACTTTAATGAACACTATTTAATCCTTTGTTTTCAGTTTAGATTTAAGATTTTTAAAAATTAAACTTCACGCATAAATAGTTCCGACCTCAATACTTTTTCCGCTTTGTGCACAGCTGACCATAGATTTTTTTATATCACTAAGCAGACATCGACCGTCTTTATATCTTCATTGTTCATTGCTGGTCAATTGTAAAGAAAAATAAGCATATCGTATTGCAACGATAGTAAGCTAATGATGATGGTCTCCATATGCCTTGAAATAGCCAAGATGAACCGAAAAAGCGTGCTATAGTGCCTTTAAGGTTGAGTTTCAAGTAGATGCAACAGGTCGGCATTGGATTTTCGAGTGGTGAAATTTATTGATGAGTGCAATAAGATCATGACTTTCACTTGTGAAAGAGTTTATTTGCTTGTATTATTTTCAGGTATGAGCATAATGCAGTAAATTTCATGTTTTCGTACAAACCATATATGCTTCTTAAAAACTTAGTGACCATAGACTCCATACATCGATGAACTTAAAATATTCCCATAATCTTCGAGAAATAGGAACAGCGGTTTTATGAATATGTTTGATAATTATATTCATCTCAAATCCACTGGTCGATAACTCTGAACTTGAATCGTTTGCTGTTGTAGGTTGATCGGTACCAAGACTTCGTTAGGAGACATATGCTCAATGATACAAATGAACCTTTGAACATTTGTTTTCTATCATTAGGACAGCGTCATAATGTTAAAAGACACTGCAGCAATTCCACCCCCTAAAATTGTCCATAAATATTAATTAATGCCAAATTTTATATTTTCCAAGGTTCAAACCTCTCACAACTCGACCTGGTGAACCCTAGCTAGTCACCAGCGGAAACAGCATTTTGTTTTTATTTTTTCATGAGATACCTCCATTTCCCTGCGGAAACGTGCTGGTATGGTGCCTTTACTGATGTCAAAACGATACCACTAGATTGTAATTTGCCAGTAGTTATAACGTACATTAATGTTCTGTTCTTTTAAAGCTAAATATAACCGACTAGAATGCTATTCCCATTATTCTTTCACTTTCACACAATTTTTCCTTCATATAACCCAAAAGGTCATTCAAACACTTAAAAGTTCACAATAGATCAAAGATTATGTGTTTAAACGTCAAACAAGAAAAATCTCTATCGGTACACCACGTCACTAAGTGCATTGTCACATAAGGTAAGTTCAAAACTTTTGGGAGCTTTTTAAGACGATATTGCGATGACATGTGTAGGCCTACGTGCCGACGTCATGAACACAATACCTGGGGGTGCTGTGCACGAGATAGGGGAACCTGCGAAGAATACGTATGTGAACTTCCCTCATATGTCGGCAAGGGAGAGGATCAACCTATATACAGGTCTTCATAATCCCGACTGCCTCCCGCAAAGATATTGTCACGCAGCTAATCGATAACTCGTACAGGCCAAGAGGTCAAGGCCGATGAGGTCATCTGTTCAGACGAGAACGTGTTTTCTTTGTAGTTGACATATAAGACGATATCTTCTTTCACATTCAACTCGACTCGTTTAGAATTTATGTACTCTGATATACAGGCCTCGCATTGATATATGTGTCGCGTCTGACAGCCCCGCACCCGTCAACCTTGTGACGTCACATGACCATTGATAAGTTCTGATTACTGCCCACCGACTGTCTTCATGTCCAAGTCGATGTGCTACTTTATCATACAATATCAATTTATTACTCTTTAAAGGCGTTCTGACAATCAATTAAGTATTTCGCATGTCTGTGAACAATCCAATTAAAGGTAACTAGCCACCTCAGCAAAAAGAACCATGAAAACAAAACTATATGCGTTAATTCAACCCAGCATGTGACGGGTACGTTTTCACAAATCAATCAAACCGTCTTAGAGAGAGTGGGTTTATACTTCTTATCAATTGATTTTATGGGTTTGTCACAGTAGCGAAGAACATAGTGCAGATAGTGCATATAACATATAACCAAGGCAGATCAGTCACTTTGAACTGCGAAACCCATCCACTTTTCTTGGAATATTCGACATTACCTTCTGGACGTAGGCTGCGTATGCCGACTTTTCGAACAAACAGGTTCCGCCAATCCTTCATTCCCTGCAGCATTAGAGAAATAAATTCTGTCTAATGTTGCATCACGTTTTTCATGTAAATATATAAATTATCTGTCTATCTTAACTGTTTTGTCATGAATTGTTTTTGAATATTATGTTATTATTTGTCTTCATTCTGGAGAATTGTAATTATACAAAACAAATGTCCCTTTTGGGACAATAAAGATTATCTTATCTTATCTTATCTTAATCAACCTTACATTTCCTCAACCCTTGTCTTATTTCCCCTTCAGATTTTTGCAGAATCTTCTTTTAGGACGACTTTCGTTAAACTATAAGTAAAAAGCAAATAACAGACTACTGTATCCTTTTATATATAGCAATTTCTTTTTATGGCTAACGAAGGAACATGTGTGAAATGAAATCTTGCGAATCCCAGTGAAGAGACACCCGTAAGAGATAAGAGACGCTGTAACTGTATGAGTTTCCTCTCTATGAAGTTAAAGAGTCTGGCCTATCAGCTACGGTCCGCCATGTTGATTTGAGGGAAAATGACATGAAAAACATAAATTAACTATATATGGATAGCACATCCACACATTTACATATGGTTTATGATAAGACTATTCAACAATGCATTGTGATGCCGTAGGCAAAGGCTTTTCACGCTCGTTGTTATATTTTACCGAGTGTGCGCTCTCATTTATCCACTTGTATAATCTAAATCAACCAAAATGTTACCCTCAGTAACATACATGTACATGTATAAACGGAAATGTCCCCTTAAAATTCGTTTCAACAAAAAATACCCCGATGGGAATGTCCTTTTAAAGGGTAGTGAACCATCAAATCCTAAAATGAAGTTCTACTATTTATCGAGTAAAAATATATACGCAAATCAGAGCGATACCACAGACTGATACATTTTTAACACTTTTTTTTAAAAACAAGAACAATATTTCTAATCAGACTTTCGTTCTCAAGTGCTTCCTTGTCGAAAAGATTGATTTTTTTTAAATTTTGCTGATTTAGCAATATATTTGACAATGGGAAGTGTGAAAGTTCGTGTGGATGATATACAATGTAAGTGTTTTCTCTATGTTACTGTTAATAGATTTATTCTCGTTTCATGATTTATTTGAGCATTTCATGTTGAGAATACAGTTAATCATTCAAACAAAGCGTTTCTTTAATACCATGTACAATCTTCATCTAGCCCCGTTTCTGTGAAAAAATAGCTTTGGAAACGGTTAGAGCTTATATAAAATATGTAGTTAATACCGATAACGTGATTGTATTGACCGCAAACTTACTCTAAATTGGTAATTTATCAAATTTTAATTTATATATGAAGTCTTATCTCATGAGGAACTAGAAAATGCAACTTTATTTTGATATATGACTAATGTGACAAAATGTTGATATTGATCGTAATGCTTTGTTTTCCTTATACGGTTCATCACTGCTTCTGAAGATTTTTATCAAAATTTGCACGAAATTAATTCAATAAACTATGGACTTTTATCTTATGTGATTACCTTATGAACTTTCCGTCAGAGGAATCAGAGTATGAAACTTATATATGTTCGATACTGACAAATAAAGGTTGAAATTATGCATTCTTTATAATGTTCTTGGAATAGAAAAACTTATACTTTTCGAAAAGCTCATTTTGATTTCCCATTAATAAATCATAATAGTGAGAACTCAAACTCAATCAAAACCCTCAATTGAATTGAAAATAATAAGATTTTCTCAAATGGTGAAATTTCTACATTGGCAAATGATTTTTGTATGTTTTTCAAGAGTTTACAAAAATACTTCAAAATATTCTAATTTCGGCGCAGATTTTAAGTTTCAAACTTTCAAGAATAAAAATCACGATGATGTACCTATAAGTGTTAAAGGATGCATGATACTGACATTTGAAATGGTACAGTTCGTTTCTTTCACCTTTCAAACAGTTAAACCAAATCTTTGTTGTAAAACAAAATAAATTCATTTAATGATAAATCAAATCATATCTGTAATTATGAAGTTGCCTGTATGTTTCTTAGTTATGTTCTGAAATATTCTGAAATCAAAGCACCTTTGCCAGCACATTTCTTGTACAAGGAGAGACAGTATAAACTCATTGACTGTGTATATGGTGCAAGTGAGAGAACGAAAACATGAAATACATTTTCCTGTCAACTGGGTATTTTATGTCCCTGGTGTAAGTGCATACCAAAGAATCGTGCAGACAACGCTTCAAGTATCGAATCACCAGCAATGCAGCCTTTACGTCTTTGTCCGGCGATGGACGGAAACTCCCGAGTGAAACCAGAGTCGACGACGAAGCGACCCTGTCTCGTTCGAGCTGACCTTGCAGATCATGTGCATCTCACGTAGCGTGCGCGCGCATTCTTTAGATTCCCCCGGGATGGATCAGCGGCATCAAAATTGTCTGACTTGTGGGAGACTTGCTTCAGGCTCCTCGAGAGAAAAATAAAATTGATGGACAAGCGGCCATTAATACAAACCCCATGAATAATATACGGTTCATCTGCTAGGAGATTGCAAGTAATTAGGTCACGTCAGTCGTCGGCTAACGAGAACACGGACATGTACATTAACCTTGACCTTTCAACATCCGGGCACTTGATGTCACCAATTTGAGACATTTTAATATTGACTAATCATTCAAGGTTTTCACTTCCTGCAGTTGACGTGTGTCCCTTGATGATGGTGCTATAGAGAGCATATTTATATCGTCCACATCTGCGCCTTTAAGATAATCGTTACAATCGCATTTCAATCTCATATCTTTCGGGATAAAAAATTAATCCTGCAACTGCCCTGAGTTAACATTCGCATTGCACCTAATTCCAACAAAACCAGGTACCCCATTATACTGCTTGTTGGACAGAGGATGGGTAATAGGAAATTATTGCAATAAACCAACAAGACATAAACTTCCTATAATCGTTTGTGTTCTTATACAGATATTTGATATAATTAACCCTTTAAGTTAACAGTTCCGCATCAACTACTATTATTTCAATCCCACGTGATGTACTGCTATCATGAACATATGTTAAAAGTTGACATAATTATTGCCTACAAACGCCCATATTTCACAACCTCGCATTAAATGCAAACATATAAATAGACTATAAAATAATGTGATAGAAGACGCTGGTCATAACTACTTAATTACAAGTTCGACAGCTCGACTATATGATGAATTCTTTTATATCTTTCGATAATAGTTAAAGTAGTTAACACAACCTGCAGGTGCTTTGATTATATGGACATCAAGAAATGTTTTTTTGTTTTACTTTATTAGGAGGAAAATTAAAAGTTAAAATGCGGATTGAGGTTGAGACTGAGTACAAAATGCGTCCGAAATCTTCTCCCAATTTAAAAAGAAATTTTTAAAAAGACGTTTGTTTACTAAATCAGCTCTAGAAACATCCGATCATCCTAATGCTTGCCTTAACTGTTATCATCAACAGTATATTTTGGGAAGAGTTTGATATTTTGATTTATGGTTCAATCATATAAACCCAAATTCAGATGTCACGCACAAACTCTACCATTTATGAGAGCCAAAAATATTCTTCCCGAGGGTAACGCAATAAATCACCCATTGTTACCTGCAACACGGGTCAGGGTGACCTCACTCTACAGCCGCTAGGGGGAGCTGTCAGAGATGAAATCGATACGCCCTTCAGCGATCGATATATGCGACTAAGTTCATTACGTACTTGAGAGCAGGCAACAAAGCCGAAGCTTTACAAAACATCTGATCGCGTGAAAGTCGCACTTGCTTAATTTCTGTTGAACCAACATCGATTCCTTGGAAATAGAAGTTGAGGAATGTGGCTCGCTTTTATCCGTGAGCTAATATAAATCTTAGCATTGTCGCATTCCTCGGAGGGCTAATCTGCATGGAATGGATTCAGAAAATATCAATAAACGCGATGTTATAAAGATATTAGCTTTTTCTCTTTTGGGACAGTATTAAAATATTACATTGACGGGAATAGATTAGTTCTTAGTTTGACAACTATCCTCTTTCTTCAATAAAGGAGTTCTATCGTCATCTTGAACGTTAGCGCGAAAAGTATCAAGTGTATATCAACTGATCATGTCTATGTAGTATATTGAAATTGTGGTGTATGAAGTCAAATATTGCCTTCCCCAATAACGGTTTGATTGAAATATCGTACATCAATAATGACTTCGAGCTCAACTCACAGACATGTTGCACAAAGGAATGAATACCTTTCTTCTGAGAAGAATAAGGGTTTTGTCCTTTTGAAGGACAATGCTATGCATAATGATGATGATGATGATGATGATGAAGATGGTGGTGGTGGTGGTGGTGATAATGATGTTGATGAAAATGATGAAGTTTATGGTGATGATGATGATGGTGATGATGATGATGACGATGACTATGATGGCAGTGATTAAGGTAGAAATCTATCGTTCATTAAGTGTCACTAACTACGAAGAAACAAGGTTTCCCTCATATCCTCAGCATAAAAAGATGAAAAATCGCTCATTGGGATTACCATAAATTTGTAAAGAAGCTTATAGAATAACATAAGCTGCTAAAACTTGATGACAACTGTACACGACGTGTTACATCGGTAACAGTGACAGTACCAGTGACATATCGTTTATATAATTAAATTTTGACATACATTCGAATTTGTTCTGTGTGATTTTCTAGAACTCCCTAACTATACGAAATCAATTTGGACACAAACCATATGTGACCATCAATCACAACGCTTTCATTTCTAGAGAAAATACGTCTGTCACAGCAACTGTCAATCGAACTGATAACCTCCAATGATGTCATCAATATGACCTTTGATCTCAAGCCTCAATAACTTGTCACCCTTAGCATATTTTGCGTGTCCTTACCAATTTTGATATTGTACTTAAAGTTTTAAACAAAGACTGTAGTAAATGATACTGGACCTCAGTATAACCTTTTGAAAAGCAAGTGTAGACAACCCATTAAACCAACGCTTTTTCCTCTGAGGCTTCTCTCTAATATTCGATAAAAAAATCTTTTTTATTTTTCAGAGACTGTGTTTTATTCAATTGTAAGTTACTGAATCAGAAGTTCGTAAATTCGTGATCCCATCAAGCCAGTATGTGAACAAACGAGCCAACGTAATCATAAAACTTTGAAGTAATCATTGTTCAATATACATTTCAGACCCTCAACTTTATGTTTTGACTAACATCGTAGCTAATTATCTTAAAGGCATATTCAGCAATTTAATGACCCAGTTCAATGGGTATTCTGCACTAATTAGTAAATTCGTAAAGAAGCAGACTAGCTTTAATTGCTATATTTTCTTCCTGTCTCTAATTGGTGAACGACTTTGACTAGGTCACGTGACTAAGGACATTGACACGTTATACCCTATATCCCCCAGGAGGAAGGTACATATTCCTTGTGTTATCATGAGTTATGTAATGTGATATTTATAGCATGTAATAAATCAATTATGTGATTTCTCAAGAATTTGTCTAGTGTTCCGAAAAATTGTATGATATGTTTATGTCATAGAAGAGGAAGAAGAAAGAAATGATTAAATGTATTTATTAGGAAGCAATTGGATATTAAAAGAGACGAAAAAATACAATAAAATAAATCTATATGGCGTCAAATACATATTTTTTGAAAACTCAACTTGATTTAATTTGATTAAGATTCTCATAATTAAATGTAATGAGGACACCATAACCTTTTTCTTATGTGTCATCTTCTCGTTCAATATGAAGGTTTAAAGTCAAAGTTTCGACAACAACCTGGCAAAATATCATAAAGCTCCCTTAGTTCTTAGTAATTCATCCCTAACCCTTCGTTTCACCCTTACTTACGATCCCCTTAGCTTGACGGAGCTTCGTGAAAGTGAGACAAAGAATGGTAATAATTCAAGACAACAATCAGAAACGAAATTCACTTGTTAATGCAGTGAATGATAATAACGAAAACATTAAGGGAAACAAATTGAAGAAAACCGAATATGCATTGTCGTTATTACCTATCTCGTTGACGTCGCAAAACGATAAGAAGGAGGATTAATGCATTTATCCTCAACTAGAGTGCGTCTTTACATGCAATCGCCTACTTCAACATGCAGATACTGCCCACAAAAAACAATTAATACTAGCCGCTCACTAACTCTAATGCTGCAAGTGTCCCAACGTTTTGAAGACCATTTGGTTTTGTAGATTAAATGGTTGTCTTAGAAGTATGGAAATCGTAGCATTCTTGTCTCTTAACACTTTTCCAGATTCGTTGATTATTTCGGACTGAAGTGGTATTTTATTAAAAGAAAACAAAGTTAATTTCTTGTTAAATAGAAAACAATAAAATGCAGCATCGTGGAACAATCATTATCAATGTATAGTTTGACCATCTAGGATTTAGACAAACGAAACATTTAAATCTGTCTTCACGCGGTTTTCAAAACATTATTTCGCATTTAGATACGTTCAATACACGCATTGGTGATAATTTCACGAACGTCTTTAAGACATTTACAATCTCCCAATTGCCTTCGAGCACTTAAATAGATTTGAATTTAGATCTTCTACATAATATTCATTCCCTAATTCCAACCATCTCGTTATACCAAAGCAGCGAATCGAATAACGTTTTGAAGAATTCTTCATTCAGAGAACAAGTGGAACTTGTTTAGTAACACTTTGGTCCCCGGTGTTCTGTTCTTAGACTCAGTTCCCCAACAGAAGCCGTAGGGTTCCTTGTAGACTAACTCAAAGTCCTTCATTTCACCTTAATTTAATCCTAAGCTGGTGTGGTATTCCCCTTAAAAAGTAAGTATACATTTAGTTAATCTCTACTTCCTCTAATGCTCCTTTACATTACTTGATAAAATATTTAATTAATCTAATAATGTTCATAATGTAGTAATAATCAAAAGGTTATCTATTTCAGATATTGTCAGTCTAGGTTGCTTGCAAATTGTTAACGTTTACAAGTGGAATTTTGTTTTCTCAGATCCAACTGATTAGTCTACAGACTAATGACAAACATCGTTTCATTTCACCCCTGCACCGATACTATCCATCACATTAGCTCTTCATCTGCAGGGGTGAGTCTGTTGCACCGTGGGTTTGTGTACGAACCCACACACTTAATCACGGTGGAGTGGGGCCGGTGGAGGGGAGGGGGTAGAGCGAAGTGTGCCGATGAGGACGTCGGGAAAGAATGTTGGAAATTGAAAACAAATGCACATCTTGACATCTGGTTAATTCAATATACAGCCTCTGTCACGTGCCATCGCATACCTGCAAACAAAGTAGAAACTAACGGCCCTTCAGAGAATTGAAACTGAACAGTAGATTATATCTTGGGTATTTGACTTTCTGAAATGGTTAACGTCGCTTTAATCCACATACGAATTGAAACATAACAGTAGATTATATCTTGGGTATTTGATTTTCTGAAAGGACGTCGCTTCAATCTGCACACAAAACATTATATTTCATTTTTTTAAATTAAAAAATGCTTTGTTTGTCACGACGTCAAATAAATAATGACATAAAATCATCTGGAGACCTAGCTCCTGAATTCCTCTTATAGTCATGCTTGCATCTCACTATGGCCACTGTTCGCACTTTCCAACAAAACCTTCAAGTGATAAGGCAGTGTCATATACCGTTATCCAACTATTTTTACCCAGGGAATTTCAACTTGTTAATTTCTAGGTTGAAAGTACCTGCTTTATCTGAATTCAGAACGAAATTCAATCAGAGACGACTTTTCGATGAAAGCATTATAAGAGTTAAAATGAAAATGATGTCGATCAAGTTAATTGCTAACAAATGATATGGAGCTCTGTGATACACAAGGTTACAAATTGACCTTAAGAAAATCATTAAATGATTCTAGTGTGTAATACAAACCTATTGTGATTTGGGTAATATGTTGACCTCGCACAAGGACATAACAGACAGGAACAGGATGATAACACGTTACCGAATACTTTTGTATCTGAATTTATATTTCTTACACATGATTAAAAAATTCCCCCTTGAAAAATTGCTTAAATGATGTAATGGGTAACATTTACAGCAAACATGCATATAAGTGTTATGATGCTATGGGTAACATTTACAGCAAATATGCATATTTGTTTTCCTCCCCAATAAAAGATACATGTATATCTTCGAAGTTAATTATGTATGAAGTGCAATGGTGACGCCTTCCGACTCATTACCTAATTGTGTCTGCATTAGTTCGCCCATCACAGCATCAGATAATTTGGTTGTATCCGCAGTGAAGTAAATCTACTCAGCTAAGTGTATTTAAAGTAAAACGACATCACTTAAAGACGCGTAGATCAAATATCTAACGCAATGTCTTACCTTGAAAAGGTGCAAACGACTTGTGTAACCAGTACCACACCCACAAGATAGCGATGTTATTTCCCCGCTGTGGAGTGATCTGGAGATGATCAGACGTCATAGCTTTTTATATGAACACAGCATGAGTTGAACTGTATACCGCCCTGTTGTGTAATAAACAATCGCATTTATTACACGACCCTGCAACTTTCGCCCTGTATCGCATCCCCATGGTACACCATGTTAACCGTAACGGGAAAAGTGTATTCGATTGATAAGCATTTCATCGTTATTTGTCTCCAATTGCGTCCCTCAAAAAGAAAATAAACCACTTTATTTATAAACATAATAAGTTCATGCCATCACATAAACCAGTATTTAAAAATCTGTTAGCTTGTTTGGCTGTAAGTTTTAATGAGACGCCTCAAATGCGATTATATAGCAAGCAAAACCATGAGGACTTAACAGACAGGACATTATCGTGTTGCATAAATCTTATATATAGGCATGTTGTGATGTCTGTACATTTAATGGCAGTCTATACATAACACGAAGCTTTAACGACGGTGGTCTCGTCTGATGGCTCCATCGGCTCGAAGATTTACTTACAAAACATTTTCTGTCCTTTAGGTACAATTCTACTATTTAGTCTCGAAGGTGGTATTTAAGATTAAACAGTCTTCAGCAATATCATTAAGGGAAAAGAAACGCACCCTTATAATTAGCAACATTATATTCTAATATCTCATAATCGTGCTTTTCATTTTTATATGCATCTATTTCATATACAAAACTTTTTATGGCATCACCTTGATGCAGGTAAGAATTTATCGAAGCGCGAAAATGTGTGACAAAATTTGATACAAAATCGCTTGATATTGTTTTCTTAATTTACATTAGTTAATTTACAGTATAATGCTTGCATTTTAATGTTCGTATTTCATTCTATTGACGAATTTCGAAAGTATTTTTTAAAGTTTTCATAAACATGCATGTCCTATAATGATTACATTTCATTTGTATTCAATGCAGATAGGATACTCCATTCATAATAAACTCAAATAAGTAGTAGAAACCTGTTGATACATAAGTATAAAGCTTATCAGGTGTCTAGACGTGTGCTCTTGGGTCTTAAGGACACTGCTATAATGTGGGCCAATAGAGAAAGTACTAAGAAACGTTCATACAGCGTATTATAGCACCAGCCATAACACAGAGGGAGGGGGCCTCAGGTACTCAATGTCTTCAGTTTTATATCAAGCGAATTTAAAGCGAGTTCGACATTTTATTCAGAAGTGCATAAAAGCGATATGCTTGAATTCAATCAAATACTTATTGTTAAATTTTGAATTGATGCGTTCTCACTCAAATAGTCCTATTCTTTGTCACATGTTGAATTGATGTTAGTCGTATTAATTTATACAGAGACGTAGGCCTACCGATTTTTAAAAATTATGTAGGCCACTAAACGTTTCTATATAGAAAGGATATCTGATAATGAATTCATAGGCATAACAAATATTTTTGCCTTTTCCTAGTATGCAAATATGAGAATTTTACGTATCAAACTGTATTATTCATTTTAGAATGGATGAACGGATCGTGTTACACATTATTAGGTAATATGCCAAGGCGTTAACTTAATATTACAGGCCCTATTTGCAAATTGGATTATTTGACAAGGATAATTAGGATATTTCTCAGATATTTAAGTGTATTTAGGCCTAATGTTTTAATCTCCGTGAATAACGGCGTGTCTATCATTAGCCCTGTAAAATAATAACGAGAATCATTTTGATTTTGTCGATCAAGGATCAATGATTTTGAACAATTCAAATATAGTTCATAAAGGAAATCAGGGTCTTCGTCCTTGATTGAGACATATGTTGGACATTTCCATAGATTAGCCTACTGTATTATAGTTTCACCATTAAATGTCGTTATATGATTAAACCAATTGAAATATTATTTCAATGCCTTCTTATTTAGTCGCTTAGTTGCTGCAATCAAATTCAATCGGGAAAAGTGGACTTGAATTTTGACATTTAAAATTTTAAAAAAATCACCATTCTATAAACCGGGCTAACCCTTTTTCGTACTGTTTAACCTTTAATAACATGATAAAATAATGTTAAAATCTGAACAATTCCACAATGGCCTTCATTCACCGACATAGCATCGACCCCGAGAAAACTGCCTTACACGAGCCTAGCCAGTCCCAGCCGGTTGTGGAATCAGCATAATGAATGCTTGTGGCCGATCGATCGAGGCGAATGTCTCAAAATACGTTATTTTCAAGGATTCACTTATTTATCCAGTCGTATATCCAATTATAGAAATCATAACCCCGGCCCCAATAAATATTATTTTGGGTTTATGGGAAAGTTTAGTTAAAGTCCATTTAGTGAATGCTAGTATTGCCTCTTGTCACCACTTTACATCGTGCTTCCACTTGGAAAGGTCAGACTGTTCTGAATGCGTTCGTCTGCTTCCCAGACGGATATCCGACGTTTCACAACCTCTCCGCCTCTAAAGATATAGTCCTTTCCTAAAATATTTTTATCATATTGCTTCAACAGATTTTTTTATTGTAATTTTTAAGAAATGTTAACATTATCTATAAACCAAAAATAGATGTTTGTATATTTACTATTTCAGATGTTATTTTATTCACGTGAACCCTTGCTGTGGACTACTTTCAAATCTCGGTTGACTGGGGAGGGCCGCCATTGTAGCTGAAGTCGAAGGAGTACCGAGTGTCATTTGTATGAGCTATATTTGAAAAAAACTATGAGTGAATCGTTGGATCCTGACTTGTACCCATGACGGGTGGTTGTCAGTTAGTCAAAGACCTTCTCGTTGGAGGAAAAGTTTTAATTTCAAAGGCCAAGGAGGCGTTTACATCACCATAGTCTGTTCTTGTTGACCGATATACAGGGTATTTCTTGAACAGTCGCACTATCAGACATGTAAGAAAATTACGGGAAAAGAGTGGCTGGAGCCTAGCCAGGCTGTGATATTGTCGCGTGGTATTTAGACAGAACTCTCATGTAAGTAACTGATTTCCACTATTAACTAAGATGGCTGCGTTGTACATTCATCGATGGAGTTACAGGGTGCTCGTGGTGTTTTGACAGGCGATCATGCCTCCGTCGAAACATTCCAGCTTTGAGCTTTAAAGAACAGCGTGCAGTGAAATATTAACTATTTGTTTTCAGGCAACGCCAGCCTGTTAATATTTTACCTTTTATCATTTATTTTTGAATACCATATCCGTGTTTCGACACTCTATCCAGATGATCACATCATGGGGATTTTAGGTGTTGATTCAATCACTCGGTTTGTCTACCATGCGACATACTTGAGTGACAGGAAAGAACTGACTGTTCAGTACATCAGGTACAGACTGTTACATGATTTATTTATTTAGCCTTTATTTACATCTTGAGTTTATTTTGGTTTGTCTGGAATTTCAAAATGAACAAAGGTCAGTTTGAACAGACTGTAAATGGATCGACAGACATGCCTCACGAGAAAGTACATGATGGACCAGCGGAGACTGGGAAAACAACACGATCCTTTTTGAATAAAGGCAAAAGAGGATCTGGAGATATGGGTCAGAAATTCAGTATTCGAAGAGTAGAGAGGAGAGCAAATGGTAATAAACAATCGCCTGAGAGGATAAGCAACGAAGGTCGGAATGAGAAGACCACAACAGGAAGTAGAACCAAAAGAGATAGGAAATGCATATCAGACGATATAACAAGCAAGACAATACATTTGGACAAGACTGTTGGTAAAAAGACAAGTCGCTTTGTGGTCAGCACTGTTGAGTCTAAAGAAGAAATCCTCAAGAAAGATAGGTCCTCGAGTTTGTCAGGATCATCTTCTTGTATTAATGAAAAAGAAGTATTAAATGTGGATAATCCAAAGGTGAAAGATATTACTGTTAAACAAGATAGTAAATCAAGGACTAGGTCTTCAACTGAAAATTTGAAAGAACGTTCAGAAAATGTGAATATAATCAGATTACAATCAATGCAAAATAAGGTTACTAGTGCTCAAGTCAAAGGAAAAGAGAGTGCGGTAATCAAGGAAGAAAGTAGTACAACAGAGAAAGATGGTAATTCATCGAATCAGACGCCTAGACATCATAGATTTATTAGTGAACCTGTCCGAAAACAAAGAAAGCCTGTTAAGCTACATACTGTAGATATAAATGCTCCAGAGTTGCAATCATCTCTATCAAGTCATAGTAATGTTATATTTGACAATGATACTGATGAACATGGTCCTGATATGAGTTCATCGGATCACAGTGTTGCTTTAGAAGCTGATCCAACACTGCGACTTCAACTTGAACATGTTGAGGGGGATTTAAAACTGCGAAAAGGTGAAGATAAAGAAGGTGAAAAGAAAATTGATGAAAGTGAAGAAAATCCTGTGTCATCTTCCCCTGGTGGAAGGTTTCTTAAATTTGACATCGAGATTGGCCGTGGTTCTTTCAAAACTGTGTTCAAGGGATTGGATAGTGAAAATGGAGTAGCAGTGGCTTGGTGTGAACTCCAGGTGAGTCAGGGTAATTTAATGTGCAACATACTAATTGCACATGATGGTAAGAGGTGATTTAAGATGGTAATGTGATGGTGTAGAATGGACAAGCTTACTTACATTTGAGTAACATAGGTAGCAAGTAAGGAAGCTTTGACATAACAGTGTTACATCTTTTTATTGTTTTTTTCTGTTTCAGTATTTTGACACTGTAGATTTTAATTGAGTTTACAAGTCATAGCACTAATGCTTTTAATTTATTTTAGATTGTTTGAGTGTGGTGTGTGTCAGATAATTTAATTAAAGAGGGCAAAATGAAAACAATCACTCTGACTTCTTCTTCTATGCAGTAGTCTGTAGATGTTACATTCTGTCACCTTCCTGTCGAATCGGAGATTTGGTTACAAAATGATGGTGTCTACAGTTGTAAGGTATCATTGAATATGTGAATGTTGGCTTATTTAATGAAGCATATAATTCATATCATAATGAACCATTTTAGAAGCAGTGAGTACATTAGATATAATGACCAGCTTGAATCATAGGTTACGTATGTTGTTATATCAATCAGTAAGTGCAAGCTTAACATGCATGTCAATACTACAGAGCAATCATCAACTTGCTATAATTATGGCATTTAATATGTTCAAGTGCATTAGGCATATTCTCATCCCTTCTGCTTACTTAATGAGTTCTCCACATCAGTGTGCAAGGTTCATGGCCATTCATTTATTGATAATTAATTTGTTCTTTTGAAATATGATGTATAGATTTTTCTATGAAGGTTTGAGATAGTTTAGGAGTCCAGCTTCTCATTGGCTGCAATGAAGATACTGTACAACTTCTACTTCAAACTGCCAAACAAACATTTAATTTCGTAACAAATCTCATTACCATTCCACCAAGGGTAAAGGTAGTTCCATGATTATCATCTCATGCATGAAATGTCTTTAAAACTGCTGATAGACTCTCAGTTAAGCATTGAAATCAAGAGTTACTTAGTAGTTGACCTTTAGGTGTGGTGGTCATAGGTCATGAGAGGTCAGCCTGACATACAGAAGTTTTCTACTGTGACTTTAAAAAATTTAGATGTATGATTTTCCTTAGGAACTTTTGTCGAACATGTGTTGTGTTGTTGATTAGAACTTTAATACAATAATGAAATAATAATGCAAAAGGAAATTAAGGAATTGATAACTTAGGCATAGAAAACCAAGTAATATTACCACTTCCAAGTGGAATGTAAGATGTTTTTCGAGTAGACCATTTTAAAGTTACTCCATATGAATAATAAATGATTAAAGTTTTGCTGTTCTTTAAATATTTTATTTTCAATTCAAGCAATGAAGACAAACTGTAAGCAGTTGGCATAATTGGCAGTCTGGCAGAAAAAAACCCCAATGATTCAAAGGGGCATTTTCATGTAAACTGATAGAAGATAAATAAATATGAATGAAAGTGTCAGCCCTATTCATATTAAAAGATTTTGAAATTGTTGAATATCATGAAATGGCAATGATGAGTATCTACTTTTAATTGTTTTGGCATTAGTATTGTTTATTAGTTTAATAGTTTATGAACATACAAAGTAGGGGAATATGTGTAACAAACCTTCTAATCTTAGAAGACAACATCTGAAGATTACAGTTATTTGTTTTATGTTTATTTTCATAAAAGTTCTAGGATTTCAGAGCTGAAATTAATGCAATTTAGTGGAAGTAGATAACGGTAGTCCTATTGGCAACAATTTTTATTGAAAAAGATGTCACATGATTCTTAAAAGAATATCTCTCTGACTGTAATCTAAAAACCTGAAGAAAATAACTCGATATTCATAAAAAACAGGTTATTTGTAGCAAATTGCCTATCCTCGAAAACTTCGATTAATATTTTTAAATCATCGAACTCTTTGAAACAAGTCAACCACCATCTTCCCTGCAAGGCCAAGCTAGCTCACATTGTCTGTAAACGTGCTCATCTTAGATAGGCAACGTTGGCTAGCTAGGCTTTGCGGGGAAGATGGTCAAACACTTACCTGATGATTTCTTTAAAAAAAATATTAATCATGAATTCATATATTTGTATTTCTTCACTTGTCAACAATCAAAGAGACATAGAGTAGTTTGATATTTACAAACCTGGGGTCCGTTGCACAAAGCAACTTAACACTAAGGTTAACCTTAGTGCCATCCCTTACCATAGCACTAAGGCTACCTTAGTGACTTAAGGTAACCTTAGTGTTTTGTGCAACGGCCCCCTGGTCATGTAGCAAACGTAACCAAAGCAAAATGATAACATTTTTGCATTCATCACGAAACTCTATATGAAAGTAAGGTTCACATGTAGAAAGCAAGTCAAAGGGATAATTTATGTCAGTGACATTAACCCCCATAATTTAACTCATTTTTTAATTTTGATAAATAAATAATCTCTTTGGAGCTTTAAGTACTTCTCAAATCAGTGCATGTATCTTTAATCGGGAATTTGTTTAATTTCCATTAAGGAAATGTCAATCATTTGGAATAGCCCCTTATAGGAAATACAGTATTTTGCTTTATTTTATGACATTATTGTCCCTAAAGAATGTCATGTGAGAAACTTCTTGTATACTACATAGTTTTCATCTAACTAAACTCTTAACTAAAATTTTTGAATAATTTTGAGTTTTGCCATGACAGTGTGTCTCAAATGTACAGAATTGCCAACTGTTACTCCCTTGGTTTAGTACCTAGGCGCAAAACTGTTTTAATATTGCTAGACGCCCGACCATGGAAAAAGAGAAATTCCTTTAAAAAGGCATGTAAGCCAAACTGCTTCACTTCTTTTCATTGTATTACTTTAATTCAGTATTGTTAAATATGTTTTTTTATTGGTTTTAAGTTGGTACTGTAAGTCAAAGATGTAGCTTTTTCTTAGGACAATAATGTCACAATATAAATTAAATTTTTGATTTGAAGATTTCACTGTTATTTTAATATAACCATTTCTTCTGTCAACACTGGATTCAGCAATTTTATGGATGCAGTATAAATTATGGACATTTCAGGAAAGGCTCTTGCAAGCAGACTACCTGCAAAATTCTTTTTAAAAAATGGAATACTCTAAAAGAATTTACTGTGGAGTCTTAAAAATTCTTTGCAGAATCCAAGGGGGACTTTTAAAAGACCTTGTCCTCTCAAAGGTTCAAACAACATTCATGCTTCATCTTATTTTAACAGTGTCATTTCATCCTAAACAGTTAGAAATTTTGGTGTTAAGTTTTATTCAATATTAGGATATTTTTTATCTTAGAAAAAAGTTTGTTTTGCTCTAGATTTCTGTTTTTGACACTTTAAACTGAAAATGCATATCAAATTTGAAAACAAAATATTGTTTAAGATTGCTTAAATGTCTAGGCTTGATCCCCAGACAATGACATATTGGAAATGTATTGGTACGATTGTAAACTTTGTACAATACATTTACTTACACCATTGTGTCTGTGCTCTGCAGAATCGCCCAGCATTTTCTTCTTATGTAAGTATTTCAGTAAAATATTAACCATAGATGATGCATTAAGGCTTTGCTGTTCATACTGGTCCAAACTTCAGGACAAAAGTAACTGTGAATTCATTTTTGATTTTTTTAGTTGTAGGTGTCTCACCATAAATGCAATATAAAATAGATATTACCTTTATTTAGTTTCATTTATTATGTTTCACATTTCATATAAAAGTTTGCAAGAAATTGAAAATATTGTGGTTTAACAATCATGAAATATTCCACTTACATATAGATAAATGAATAATTAGATGAGGAATTCTTTTCAAAGTCAGATCTCATTTTAATGTGACCTTCATCTCAAACATTTTAGATTTGAAATTTTTTTTTAAAATATTCCCTTAATTTCAAGTTTTTTCTTTCCATGCTTTAGTTAAGCCTGTTCTTGGAAGCAGGGCCTCTCTGCATCATCATTTGATGTTTTTTGTTTGCTTACGCGATTGTGGTCCTGATTTTTGTTTGGATTCACACCTAATGATAATGTAATGCAGCCTTTTTCTTGAAGTGTTTAATTATAATCCCAGTGTACCATTTTTTTTACAGGATTTCTTTTTGATCTAAAGCCTACAATATATCATGGGCAAACAGTAGTATTTTATTTTACCCTTGTGCAGTGTTGTGAAAACCATTTGAAATAAGAAGCATGGTTTCATTGAGAAGATTTCTCAACCTAGCATCATGAATTGATGAGCCGTTCAAGAAACATGGCATGTTGTTGACATTTATTGTTTGTCAAATGCACCTCTTTAAAAGTACTTTTTCAAATGTAAGTTTGACAAACATTTCAAGGAATGAATGAAGGCAATATTTTTGCTTTTATCATTCCTCTTTAACACAACTCAGGGATTGGGAAAGACACCTTTGACAATGGGCCATTTTTAGGGCTTTAAGTCATTTTCAGAATTTTGAATGGGCCATTCCTCCTTGTAGCAATGGTAAAATTTCCAATTATGATGGGCCATTTTTTCGTCCAATGTGCAAAATGGCCAATGGCCCCTGCCCTTCCCAATCCCTGCAACTAATAGAAAGCCCATTGTAGAAGACAAAGGCAAAGTTTTAACGAAGCTTTATTTTTGTTTCAAAATGAAATGAATTCTTAGATTTTACCTAAGGGGGTTATAGCAAAAGACCATCCTAATGCTCCGGTTAATTTTCTGCCATCCTTCCACAGTGCTCAAAGGCTACCTTCGTGTATTAGGGTTACCTTAGTGTTTTATGCAATGGGACTTGTAATGTAAACAATATATGTTTATGTCAATCTGATATTCATTGATATTTCACAATGGATTAACATAATGACATCTCAAAATGATTAAATACATAATGTATTGTCGTTTAAATATTCAGGTCTTAAAGTGTTTATTTTAATATGTATGGGACGTAATAACTGGCCTCACCTTTTAAGGACAACCGAAACTTTATAAACTTAAGAACAAATATCCAGATAAGTGCATGCTGAAGTGCCAAAAGCTTACTGTACGTGATTAACCCAGAATTTTCATTGATGACTGGGTTGTCTTGCTTCTAGAATCTTTCTTCTGCTTTTTAGATAGAGTGTACAACTTGCATAAAGGTCTATAGAACGCTCTTAATTACCTCATTTTATAAAGTTAACTAAAATAGCTTATCATTTTTGTGTTTATTTGAATGAAATAATTTGTTTCTCTTGGTATGACACTTGATCAGACACTGTTTATTCAAACATCATACATTGGAAGGATTTAATCTAGATTTAAGAATGTCAAGGTATTTTCCTCTTTCTACTGAAACATAACCCACTTAAGTTAATCTCAGCAATAGGTAATATAAAATGATTAAATTCAGGTGAAATTTGACATGTTTGTGGATTTATTCCCTTCATTATTATTCTTGTGTATGGAACAACTTGCACCGATGTTATCAATGGAATAAGTGTTTTTATAAATACATAGTGAATGGAAAAGTTTCTTGTGGTCAAAATGTTAGTACTAATTCATTAATAATTATACCTTGTTTACCTTACAGTCTCTGTTAACTAACTTTCTATATTCTTTGCATCCAATCTATTATTCATTATCAGGAGTTCATGAACACAATCATGAAAGGGTCTAAGTTTTCAGCAGATGGGATAATTACTCCTGAATTTGATTAATGAAAAGGCCTATTAAATATTTTTTTTATAGAATTGGCAAAACTTTGTTTGCCGGACAAAAAAAAATTAAAACTGATTTCTTTTATGTGTGAGATATTGTGCAAATAAAAGATAAGATATAATTCTATTGGTAAGCAACCTTATAGATGTATTTTAGAACACCTGGTAGAGATGTATAGTTTTGAAAAAAACAATCATTTATACAAGTTGGGTTATTCAAAATTACCTTTTTATTTGATCGAGAAACCTCAAACTATTAAATACTTAATATTGAGATGGTTGCAATAGGCTTGTTCCATTGTATTTATTAGTTCTTGATACCAATCATTTGAGGGATAATAATTACTTGTTCATTGCATGTCCAGGTTTGCATGTCCATTTTCAACACCATCACATTTAGGAATGGTCTTGCAGATTGATATCATAGTAAATTTCATCTACACATAAAATTCTCTCAGTTCACCAAAATGAAGTTTCATGAATTATCCATAACTCTAAAGTGTCTATTATTGTATATAGTGGTAAATTTGCTCTCAATTAAAAAGGCTATTTTTATGACAAAATAATTTTCTGGATTACGACTTCTTAGTGAAAATACACAGAAGTGGTGCATTTTCTCATAAAGAATTTGTTTCCAAGAAAATCTTCCTTTTCACATCTGTGTCACTTCAAAGACTACTTTTAATTCCACCAATAATGTAAAATTGTCTTAATGAATATGTATATGGTTTAATATTAATCTTATAGGACAAGAAATGGAACAAAAGTGAGCGCCAGAGGTTTAAGGAAGAAGCTGAGATGTTGAAGGAGCTGCAGCATCCCAATATCGTGAGGTTCTACGATTACTGGGAGGAGGCGGACAGGAGGAACAGGAAGGTTATCATCTTGGTGACAGAATTGATGACATCCGGAACGTTGAAAACGTGAGTTTTAATGCAAGCAGTTTTAAAATAACAGGTATGTACCTACATGATCAGATATGGGGGTCGTTTGTAGAGCAGAGGCGATAAAGACATTTCAGAATGTGATGTATATCTCAGTACCTCAGTCTGATTAAAATCAACCGTGTTCCGAGGAAAAGTTTTTCAAAATATATTCAAAATATTTTAACTTATTCTGTGTAGGGCTTTCCTCTACACACGGTCTCACCCCAGCCACACATTGCACACATTCTGACACAAGTTTATTGCATACCAAACCTAGTCATTAGCAGACCAATCACATCATCACGTTTAAAAGAAGAATGGCAGTGATCAAGTTGACGAAGGATTCAGGGGAGTGACTTGCCCCTAGCTACTGATATAGATTTCTTTTGACGGAGGCAGTGTGATTGGATAACTGAGTGTATGTTAAAATGTGCGTCACACGTGGCTGCTGCTAGCTTTTGAGCTAACCCTTGCAGAAAAGCATTAGTTTAAATAGTTGGTATATTGCGAAGACAAATATTGACCCTCACTTTGCTTATGCAGTCTTTGGTCACATTGAAAATGGTGAATTGTGCTTTTGAATTTACACAAAAACAATGTTGATTGGCATGGGAAAAGGCTATTTTGAACATTTTATTGTTGTGGACTTTCTCTAACAAATGATCAGTCTTTCTGTCGTGTGTGTAGATTTATCTCGTTAGCTTGTCAAATATTGTGTTAACCTTCTATAAAACATTGTTCTTTTTATCAGGTAAGTACTGTCTAACCTTGTAGAATACAATATTGTGTAACAAAGGCTGAATCTTGTGTGAGGAGACAATGACCTTTCTCAACAAGCTGTAAACACATTTGTTACAGAATCCTTTTGAGTTGTTTTAAGTGACAGCGGCAGGCATGATGTAGGAGTAGGTTGTCAAGAGGAATATCTTTTCATGACATATGTCATAAAGCTATGCTATTCTTGGAAATCATTTACATGTATCCGCCCTTGTGACTTTGATAACAACTGGTAAACACATTGTGTGTGCTTTCTCTCCCATCAGGTACATCAAGAGATTCAAGAAGATCAACATCAAGGTCCTAAAAAATTGGTGCAGACAGATCTTGAAAGGATTGAACTTCCTTCACACACGAACACCACCTGTGATACATAGAGACTTGAAATGTGACAACATTTTCATAACTGGTACAACTGGTTCTGTCAAGATTGGCGACCTCGGACTTGCCACTCTGAAGAATAAGTCGTTTGCCAAAAGTGTTATTGGTAAGTTTCATATAAATTTTTTGCCTTATCTTTTAGTCAAATAATTGCTAATCTTGTTAATTGTACTTGATTTTCAAGGTGTAGGTGTTGAAAATGTTTCTGTTGTATTTTAATTCTCATGTTCTACCCCCAACATAGATCTCCCCAGGAAATTGTTCCTAAATTGAACACATCAAATTTGCAGGTATGTAATGCCTTAGAAAACGGCATCAAGAAGCACAAACTTGTAGGATTGAATACAAATGTATTCTTTTTGACAAGTTTTTACCTTTTCATTTTCTCTCCCTCTTTTTTCCCCATTCAACCTATAGCAACAGAGTCTTCAGATATTTGATTGTCCATCTGACTTGCAAGTGCAGGTAAGAACTGGAATTCAATGGCAGGTATCAGTGCTATTTGGTTATCTTGTTGTGTTGCTAATCACAGACATCTCTTTCAGAATTTGTTGGTTGTGGCTGGAACCATATACTAATCTCATCTTTCCCCATCCCCCTTCTTCCCTTTGTAGACTGCAGCCTCAGGATGCAAAGACTCCACGATCTTTGTATTCTTTAAGGTACGCCGGAGTTCATGGCACCGGAAATGTACGAGGAGCACTATGACGAAGCAGTAGATGTTTATGCCTTCGGAATGTGCATGCTGGAGATGGCCACCTCTGAATATCCATACAAGGAGTGTTCCAATGCTGCTCAAATTTACAGAAAAGTTACCAGTGTAAGTGTTACTTCTGTGTCATGGTTTCAAAGTCTTTGGGAGCTTTTATTTATTAAAAAAATGAAAATGATGTTCGTGCCATTCCAGTAAGCGCAAATGACTCGAGACATTGCTTCTAAGAGTTTTCAAATTGATAAATGCAGGAACATTTTGATAATTGTAAATATATCATTGCAAATGCATGTAATTTAGATACCAACATATCATTTTAAGTGTATGTAATTTAGATGGCAAATATAACATTCTAAATCCCAAATTTTACATTTGAATTACATCATAAATGACCATTCTATTACAGGGTGTACGTCCAGAAGCCTGCGATAAAGTAGACAATCCAGAAATCAGAGATATCATTGAGGGTTGTATTAGACAGAAGAGGGGAGAAAGGTCTGTATTACTTTAAATATTAATTGTTGACTTCTTTGAAGAATAAATTGGCAGAAAGAAATTTTATTGTTAAGATAAGAGTAACTTTTATGGAAACCTAAAAAAGTCAATAACTATTTTTAAAATTTTGTTGTTGTGAATAATCAAAATGACTGCATTGGGTAAAATGATGCTTTTCTTTACTCAGGGGGTTAGACAATTCCTAGATTATGCATAAATATCCAATTGCTGGAAGTTCATGAAAGAAAAAGCTAACAAATAATAACCCAATTTAACCGAATAAATATTATATGACAAGTATTTTATGATATTTGGGCGCACTAAAATACGCATTGTGGCATTAATGTTTGAAAATCAGCAGATTTCTGTTATTGTATTTGCTGATGAAGAAATGGAGAACATAAAACAAAACAAATGATAATAAAAACCTTTGAAACTGATTGTCTGTGTAGACTTAAAGTTGTATAGACTTGTAGTTATTTACTTTCATTGTAGATACACGGTGAAGGCCCTGCTCCAACACGACTTCTTTCTGGAGGACAGCGGGCTGAAGGTGGAGCTTGTGAACCGTGAGGATGAACTAGCAGACCGTCCAATCATTCAACTTAGACTTCGTGTCGTCGATCCAAAGAAACGCAAGGACAAGCACAAAGAAAATGAGGCTATCCAGTTTGATTTTGACCTGCAGAAAGACATTGCGGAAGAAGTTGCTCAAGAAATGGTGAGCTTTATTTTCCTCTTGGTTTGTGATATCATTTGTTTTAACAATCATTTGATATCTGTTATGTTAGAAACTTTGTAAGAAATTTATGAATTATGTCAGATATCGTCATGGTTAGTAGTACAGTTGGAGAAAAAGTGAATACGTTAACACAATCAAGGAAAGATTTTTAGAAAAATGTCTAAATGCATAGTTTGTATCTTGTCAGTTAAAACCTGTTATCATTAAGCTTGAGACAATTTTTGTTAAAGTTGGAAAACATTGTAATACATTATGGTTGTTTTTTTCTAATGTTCAGTTAACAAAATTTTGTTATAGGAGTTAAAGGCATTTATTTTTTAACTTATCTTTTATCAGAATTTAGATTGAAGAATACCCTCTTTCATTCTCAGGTAAAATCCGGCTTTCTTCAAGAAGAAGACGAGAGGAATGCTACTAAGCAGATTCGAGACAGGGTTGCTCAAGTGAAACGTGAGAGGGAGAAGAAGCTGACAGAAGCTCAAGTTCCTGGGACGAGTCAAACATCAGAGTCGTCATCAAGTCAGCAAACAGGACAGGGCCAGGGGACCAACCAGAACCAGCAACAAGCTTCTCAGAGTGCTTCACAACAGGCCATGGGGGGCGGACAGGGTCAGCCGGCGGGCAGTGTCTCACAGGTGTCCCAGGCGGGTACGGGTGCCCAGAACAACTTGCATGTGTCCGCAGTGCAGGGAGATAATGTTCCTTCAGATGATGGGGGAAGCAGTGGTAAGACCATGAAATTATGTCATTAAAATTTGGTTATGATGGTGTTTCTTTTGATTGGATAACAGAGATTAGAGTTATAGGGAGAAGCAGACTTAATTCATATAATATCTATGTGGTAATGTTTTTGAAACATACTTAATGAATAACTTGGATTTCTGTACCTTATAAACTGAGATATTTCAATTGTGAAAATTTTAAGTAGACTATTCATAACGTTCATGCATTTTCTTTTTGGTAACCTAAAAGTTCTGATTTCTCATTTCTTGTTCAGAAGTAACCTTGCAGTCCATTTTGTACATTGAGTGGTATTTTGTATAGTTGTAATGATTATGGCACTGTTTCAGCATTGATGCTGACGGAGAGCAAGTCTGAAGTGAATCTGACAAACCTACAGCAGAGTCAGCAGATGACCGGGGGATCCACACAGAGTTTGCCTCAGCAGGTCTGGTAGTTTCACATGCATAATCTGGTCGTGTCAAGTTTAGTCAGGGTTATTGTGTCAAACTGTACATCTTAATATGGTTCTTCACTTGATTGAATAACTGGATCAGTTTAATCAGAAGAAACATACTTTTTGAAAATAAGCTCGTCCAAGATTTCCACCTTTATAAGTTCTTTACTGTCTTTTAGGGTTATCATGTGATGGTAAACTTGTTTACTGTCTATTCAAAATTTGAAGATAAAGATTTGTATGGTATTATATACACCAAATAGTATACATTTTATTTTTATGTTAAACTTTCACAGATTTAATAAAACGTTAAGTTTGAACAATATTTACTGATGAAATGGGGACATTTTCAGGTGCAGTCAAGCACGTCAGGTGTGGCACAGGATAATTCTCAAACTGTTCAACAACACCAGAGTCAACAGTCGAACATCCAGATACCAGTCACACAGGTAAAGGTCGAGTTAATGCTCTAAAAAGTTGTCTAATCTAATGTGCCATTGAGAGTATATATACTTTGTATTGTAAGTCAGTAAGAATCTGTGTGCATGAAACTAATGTTGTGATTTACTGTAATAGTTCGTCAGAGACTTGAAGAATTCATGTTGATAGTTTGAAGAAGGTAATTTGTTTGATTGGAAGAGGCAATGGCAGAATTATTTAACATAATGAATGCACATTGTTAATATGTTGTAACATACTTATCACATTAATGTATATTTGCATTTTCTAACTGTTGAAGGGATTTAAGTACTAAATCTGCAACTTTGCCATGTACTGCTAACCTGTCTTGTTTATGAAATAATTGCAAGTTGGTGACAACAAGAGCTTGATCACTGGTTGGTGTACCCTGTATCCTTGATAATTGCAAAACTAAACACACAAGTTCACTTCCAACTTGTTGGTTTTTTCCGTAGCATAAAGGTGCAGATACTTGGAAACGAGTGAGAGAAAAGGTTATAGTCCAAGGGGTTTTGAAGGTACAACATAGTTGACTAGCAAGAATTTCTTCCTTCTTACAAATATTACAACTCTCTTAAAACATCTGCTTGCACGTCTATAATATATGACATGCTAGATCTGGGCCAGGAGTTTGCCTGTGGAATAACAAGTTAGTGCATTTAGCTGCTGATTTTGACAGGGATTGTTAGGCAGTTTGACACCTCAGGAGGTGATGTCCCCTCAGAAAAGTGCTTCACAACACTATCACCATGGACCCTACTCCGCTCCTCAGACCCCTGTAAAATCTCGACTGCAGGCCAAGGTGTGTTCCGACCATAACACCAGGTTCTCTCTGCATGTAGTTGTACTAACAACCTTTGCCTTTGGTTCAGTTACTTGCTTCTTTTGATGGTTGCTGTCTTTGTCGGCATTAGTGTTTATTGTCTGGTTACTCTGGGCTTCCGAGTCTTAACTGGTAGATGTATTAATGCACAAAATAGATGAGCTTTCACAAACTATTGTAATATGTTTGCAGATGTAGTCTTATATTCTTATATTCTTATATGTAAGGATTGTCCTGTAGAGTTGTTTTCATGCTGCTATTAAGTTTAATCATCTTTATTTCAGAATTCATACTCCATTGGAAATAGTATTGTTGAAATTTTGACTTATCTGTTAACATACGGGACAGATTTCCTTCATACCACTCTTGAATAATTGATATGTTTTCTGTTACATCATCTCCCTTGAATGGTTTTAGCCAATGTCTGTTCCTAACCTCTCTTGCATTTGTAATCAAAGTAATTGTAGGAAATGCCATCTCATTGTTTTATAACATCAAGGGCAGTTTACCTCAACAAAATTGTATCATTTATTTTAGAAATAAGAAAGCGTTTTCATATAAATTGGTTCAACGATTGTATTTGCCATATATTTTTATGAATAGTATTAATAACCCCTCTCCTTTTTTATATAAGCATTTTGGTCCAGTATATATGATACTGTTCCTTTGTGACAAGTTTCTGCATCTTTCATACAGAGATGATTTCATGGCATGCATGTTTGAAAAATTCTGCTTATCATTGTTTGGAACAATTACTAAATACAAATGCAGTGTTAGCTCAGCCGAAATGGAATTTATGACGCTTTTATGTAGAAGATAAGATTGATAGATCATTTATAGCTTCATGCTTCTTTACAGTTTTATTGTTATAAGGTGTTGGCAAATCATTGTTTACAATTTTGTCCGACTTTTTTTTGTGTGTTAAATTTTCTTAAATTGAGTATATCAATGCACATTAATTTGATTTAATCTGAAGCGCTATATGGCTGCTGGATTTGAAATCACTTTTTTTCAATTAACAAATTTTAGATCTCTTCAACTTTTATGTTATTTCACTCCAGAATTTTTCTTTTTGTAAGAAATATGTGTAACACTTTACCTAAGTTCTATTGAATATCTTCAACGGTTTATAAGTGTTCAAGAAAACTACACAGGATAGATTTGAGGAATGTCGCTAATCTGTCGTTATTTGGTAAATTTACAAGCATTAACTTTTTTTGATTTTTTATGCAGAAAATTTGACTGTTATTTTGTTGATTACAGGCAAGCAACCTGAGCCACCTAGACATCAACGCAGCTCAGCAGCACCAACAGCACACCGCCCAGAGCGGTGCAAACACTGCGCCACAGAGCTCTACCTCGGGGACATCACAGATACCACCCAGCCACTCGACAGGCTGTCTGCAAGAGGATGCTTCTCACTCCAATAGGGAGAGGTGAGTATCTGAATAGCTGCACCTTCACATGTTGTCCCTCTTACTTGTTTCATGTTTGTCTGGAATGGAACTAATAGTCATCTCTTTCAGGCTCATAGTCTTTTCCAGTGGGCGGAGCAGACTGAAGTAATTTGGACAGCTGTTTGAATTGTTTTGATAAATCATGACTTGATGTTTCAGACAAAAATGTGGGTGTGAGACAGTTTATCCAATTGGTAATTCATGGTGAGTAAGGATTTTAATGCTTATTGATATATGTCAATGTCTTGCATGTTGAAACTTCCTATTTACAGTGAATCAACATGACCATGATATTTTCAGTGAAAACGAGGCACAGGGTTCCAATACACATGACAAAACCAAGCGGAAATCACGGACAAAGCGGCGGAAGACATTGGAGAAAGTTCCGCGTGCGACCGTTCTGAGTGTGGAGGAAGACAACGAGGTGGAATGCCGACTGGAGCTGTCCAACAGAAACACAGTCACGTTCAAGTTCTCACTAGAGAATGATCAACCCAAAGAGATTGCAGAAAATTTGGTAAGAAAATACAGTGTTTCTAGACAAGAATTAAGTTATAAATGTGTACCTACCGTTATATTTGTAAATCAAGAATATTTTCAAGTGCCTCTCAAACTCTTTTGGTAAATAAGCTCTTTGTTAATGGGAGGTTTGAGAAAACTCTTTATCAAGAAATGTCTGCTGTATCTATATACACACAATTTAGTCTCTTTTTAAAGTTATATTAGATTTAAAGGATCAACACCATGAATTTGTATCAGATGGGAAAATAGTTCAGCTCTTAATTTTTTCATTATTAACTTCTGATTTCATATTCATGATATTTTGCGCATCCCCCTTTTTTTTTTATCCAATTCTTCTTTTTGTATGTAGGTTGCTGCAGAGTTGTTGCCGGCTCCCCAGGTGAACGGAGTGATTGAGCTGCTACAGCAGGTGTTTGGTCTGGTGAAGCAGGACCCCAACGCAGCTGTGTCAATGTGTGTCAGTGTGGCCAACACGCCCACGTCCAGTCCAAGCTCGGTGCGCAGGGTCAAGCAGGTTCAGGATGGTGAAACTGAGAAGGTAAGACACATGGACTTGTAATTGTGTTGTAACCCTATATTTATTTCTCCCAACAGAGGAAGCTCAGGCATTAATTCCAATACAACCTCTGTTGGAATAAAAGCTCTTCTCAGGCTTCTGGCAGGATCCCCTAGCAGCAAAATATTACAATACAAACTACCTTGCAATATTTAAGCCAATGAAAACGCTGCTTGTGCAGAGACAACATATTTATTGTCACACAGACTTTTGCAACTATGCAGTCTCTATATAAGGCAAAAGTGTTCTGTAAAGGAGACTGAAAGTATAAATTGCACATTTAAATTAAGTTAGAGTCCTGAAAACATACAGAATAAATGAAGCCTTTTAAATGAAAACTTTTGAAATGGCTTTGCTTATTGAACAACTAAATTTGATTGTATGTTATCACTGGCTTCTGCATTTGTAGACTGAGAAACGCTCGTATTACAACAGAGGTTGTCAAGGAATTTATGACAGAACTACCTCTATGATGTCCTATAGTGTGAAATTGAGAATCGTCAAAATTGCCTGACAATTTTATTAAGTGTAATGTTAAGTTTAAGAATTGTTTATTGTGTTTAGAAAACAATGTATTTGTCAAAAGCTAATGTCTCTTGTATGAAGTAAAAACTAAAACTTGGGTATCCTGAAATGCAATGTATCTAATCCTTCTTGGGTATCGTGCTGTGTAGCATATCAAAATACAGAGTAGAATTATCAGTTATTTCAAAGCTTTTTGACAATTGAGTCATTTTCTTTGTATCATTTCTAATAAAAACTAACAACATTTTACAGGAAAAAAATGCTATAAAAAGGTAGATAAATATCTTGGAAGACATACGTAATGCCAACCTACTGATTCTGAATTATGTTTTGTTGATTATTATGTTAGTACTCAAATTCTCTTATCTCTTTATTTCAGAAGCTGGAGTTTGAGAATGTGTCTGTGTACCAGTCGGGTGCTGAAGGCTCTGAACCCCCTAACGTGACGTATGTGGAGTGTGGAGAGCTGCAGGATTCTACTGTGGTGATCAGTAAGAGCAGGAAGTTCATTGTCAGCAGAGTCTGTGATAACCATCTCTCTGAGACAAAGATTGCTGAAGATGATGGAGAGGAGAGCACCATATCACCAGACAACATGCCCAGCTCTTCAGCCCACATAGCTGAGCCTGATGCTACTAACCCAGACTATGAAAAGTCCTGGAAGAGTACAACTGCAAGGACAGGGGTTCCAATTGACATTTCTGATCTTCATGATAAATTGTCCAAGTTGACATCCCAGCGAGTGACTGGTCAGGCGTCGGGGCAAGCATTACCACCAGGTGAAGTGGCAGGCCAAGCTGGACTGATTGAAGGTCAAATGTCAGATGTTCAAGGTCGCCCTCAACAGCAGTCACCGCATGTTCAGCAGCCAAACACAAGCGTACCTTCTCAGACCCAGGGGACAGAATCGCATGGTGGTGGAGGAGCAGAGCAGAGTCAAGCGAGTAACCAAGGACAGAATGTGCCTGGCATGAATGCCTATATGCACCAAAATGCCAAACAGCAGATGCAGATGCAATACTCTATGCCGCAGTATCCAGGCATGTTCTACCCTCCGTACTACAATGCGGACCCGATGATGCAAATGCAGATGAACCCGTACATGATGCAGCAATACATGATGATGAATCAGATGCAGTCTCAGCAACAACAGCAGCCATCCACCCAGCCCCAGAACACTGGTATTCAACCCCAGTATATGTACCCATCAGGATGGTTCTACCCAGGCCAGTTGTCCATGTATCCTAATTCAGCCATGGGTTCACATCAAGCCCAGGGTATGGGTATGTCTCAAGGCATCCCATCTGATACAGGGGCTTTGGGACAAATTGTCTCCCCTCCAAGATCGCCTGTCCAGTCTCGTAAAGCTGTCTCAGATGATGGGTCCTCTGATGGATCAGTTCACAGTTCGGACACACGGAAGGGAAACTTGGCTAATCTTGAACAGGAGTTGATCAAGAAGCTCCATGGCTCTCGGAAAGAGCTACAACCAGCAGTGATGACATCAACTGGAAGCCAGTTTGAGGGTGGTGTTATTCCAGAGTCAGACGGTATGACACAAACTGATCTAGGTGCTGTGAACAGTGAGACAATGTTGAATGTAAATAGTGACGTTCATGTTACCCATGGCAGTGATGAGTCACTGGTAACCTCTGAAAACCATAACCAAGTGAAGAGAAGATCACGTTTTATGGTGGAGGCTGTACCAGAGGAAGCATTACTGGAACAAGCAAGCTTGGAGTCCAATGGAATTGAAGAAGAGGAGGGGGCAGAGGATAATGTGCCAAATGAAACTTCCCAAAAAGGACGCTTTTCAGTGACAAAAGTGAAAGACAATGTTGCATCTGATCTATCTGAGGATGGGGTGGATGGCTTTAGGGTGGAGGTTAAGACAACTAACATGTCAGATAGTCTATCTATTCCATCTGCTACTAATAAACCTGAGGGAGCACATGGTTCAGGCATGCTTAAAGCTACTGGTGTAAGTAGAATTCTACAAAGGTTGCATAACTGTGATTTTAATTATAATTCTATTGGGCCAAGCAGCAGCTATTTGTATAAAATGGCACGAGCTGCATCATTAGATGGCCCACAAGTCAATTCTGCCGCTGCTAAGAAAAAGCGCTCTATATCGCTAGGCCAGCTCCCATCCCCGCATCCATTGTTCTATATAGGTGATGGTTCATGCATGGATATAGATTCATCTCAATCGTCTATAACTTCCTCATGTAGTTCTAGAAGTAAATTAGTAATTCCAACCGATTCAGTTGACATTGCAACACAAACCTCTCCTCTGGTGGTTAAAAACAAACCCGAACTTAAAAAGCCTGTCCGTCAAAGGAAGAAGGTAAGATATCTAGTCTACAGAACCACATCAAGTTATCAATATAATCACAACAGATGTATCCGTGTTCATCAAATATTAGCCATGTCCTTGTCTCCATAATTTCATAATTAAAAGTACTGATCAATACAATATCCTTAAACAACAAAAACTAAAATGAATGGTCTTCAATTACATAATTTAGTTTCTCAAAGTATCTTTGATGATGAATCTAGGAATGCTGCCTGCTTGTTGTTTGGAAATATAATTTTTCAAATATGTTTTTATTCAATTGACAACTTCAAATTATTTGTATATTTTGAACAATAATGATAAAGAATATGTTTTTCTAAGTAACCAAATAAATGATGATTTGAAAAACAAATATAAAATTTTGTGTGTGGATTCAAATTTATGTCACGTAAATGTTAGAAATAATTTTGTGAAAATTGGACAAAATATATGCAGATGTGGAAAATTGGTAATCTTTGCGTCAGAGATTGTTGCAGCAGTAAATTGAAATAATAGTGTTGTCCTTTATCTATTCAATTATTCTATTTTATTTCTATTATTTTTCTATTTTAAGTTTTTTTTAAGATGAGGCTTTTAGAAATAGAATCTTACCAATTTTGATAACTAAATCTGGCCCTATTTTGTCACCTTGACATCCACCTAATGATGTTTGTAAACCATGAACTAACTCAATTGCAGTCTGTATTCCAAAGACCTGAAGAGCAGGAGAGCAAGAAGGACATCTACATACCGGTCCAGGATCCAGAATATAACAACATGATGATGAGGTGAGTGCTACTGCATCACTTATTCCATTCACAATCCTTCAATGGTTTATAGGTCGCTGGTTATAAATTTCAAACGGGTTCCATCTCATTGCAGGGTACACATTTCATTAACTGCCAAAAAGAATGGACTTCTTGAATCCGATTTTGTTTAAGTATACATGTTCTGGTGTAAGAGGTGTGGTCCTGTGTGTGTTTCTCGGGGTTATATGAATTTATTATTGGATCAGCAAAACCAAGAAGAATTGAAAGATGTCATGAAGACATAGTAATTACTTAGTAATTTCTTCTCTAGTACACATTTCATATTTTTGTTTTGCAGTGCATTTAGACATGACAACAGCTTTCCATTTTATAGGCATGTTCCAGGTGTTCTTAAATGTTGCCAATGTTTGTAATAAAAAGGTTGTTATCAAGAAAGTTGTGTAAAGGAAGAACTATTTAATAAACATTGATAAAACATTGTGTATTTGCAGGCATAAGAAACAGATGGAAGATCTCCATATGACGCATAAGAAAGAGGTGGAAGAGTTTCTACTGAAGAAGGGAATATCACTACCAAGCATGATGCCAAACAGTGTAGCATCTCCTATGATGAGTCCATTGACAGTGCATACAATGGCGCCGCCATTGATGTCGATGCCGTCTCCTCGCACAGTTAGTTCTTCAGCCTCCACACAGAGGGTGGATCAGGGGGGCCAGGGGCAAGCGGAAAAAGCAAAGAGAACATTCGATGAGGACATGTTCAAGAAATATGCAGACTTGAGTCGAACAAACGCATCAGCTCCTTCCAAACAAGAAATTACCAAAAAGACCCTTAATGAACTGAAACAGGAACAGGAGTGTCCGTGGGACAATCACCTGAGTTTGCAAGCGCCATCTGCTGTACAGACAGACTCCTCTGTGCATCTGACCAGTGTTCGCAGTGCCACCCAACTCTTCCAGGATCCGTCCATGGATCAGCCGAAGGTGTCGGAGGCCAAGGGTGAAGGGTCAAATGCTAGTAGCCGGAAATCTAGCATTGATCTTTCTTCTTCACAGACTTCCATTCCAGAAATGCTGCGACATCATCAAATGATGCATCCATATCTACACCAAGGACTGCCCCCATTCTTTCCCTATCAAGGCTATATGGTTCAAGGTGGAAATCCTCAGCAGTTTCAAATGCATGGTACATTTCCTGGGATGATGAGTAACACTCAGGCCCAAACATCTGCCTCCACTGCCCCCCACGCATCGTACGTCCAAATGCAGAATACATTCAATGCGATGGTTCCAGGCCAAGCCCCAACCCAAGCCCAGCCTCAGTCACAGTCGATCGCACCCCCTCAGCAATCAACAATGCCCCAACAACCATCAGGAAGTACTTCATCAACTGCTTTAAACAATCAGCAACCAAGCAAAGGCTAATCCTATGCCACATGTCTTTCATTACTCCAATGTTTGAAGTTCTTGATGTTATCTATAGAACAGTTCATTGAACTAGGATATTCCAGAGGGAAGGGAGCAATGTGCTCAGCAATCTACCGTCGGTGTAGAACTTAACAATGAAGGCACTCTTCCTGCTTACCAGTTCCTTCATCAGAGCCAACTCATTGCTGCTTGATCCCATTCCCAGTATTACCAAATGTCTGTGTATGCAAATCAACGGAACTAGCTTAGCTGTACTTAATGAAGCCTTGTAGTAGTAAGCTATTGATCTAATCACATGAAGAGAGTGGAGAGTTCCTTTGTTGGACACTGACAGGAACACAATCACTTGCATCTAGTCTTCCTAGGAAAGTTTACAAGTCCCTGTGGTGGTCCTCTTTCGTGTAGCAGAGTGAAAACTGTTCGTTGTGGGCCAGGATTGGGTGCATTGTGTGCTTAGAAGAGACTGACTTCTATTGTAATGAGTTTTGTGTATCATATATGGATTATATAGCATCTGCACACAGACAATATTGTGCATATTCCATGGGACCTTCGCTCATAACTCACGTTGCTTGAGCATGCAAGTGCTGTGGCATTGACACTGTTAATCTGTTAAAAGATTTATAACTTCATTTTGCAATAGTTCTGCAAGTTCCATTTCTCAGTTACGAACAACAGTATTACAGGCTTAAAAATAAGGAGCACTGCAATACTTATTATAGAATGAAATTTCAAGTGATTGAATTAAATACTGAATCTGAAAAAAAAATGTATAGGCATTGCATTGATATTTAACATTGCAAGTGGATTAATCACAAAAATTTATGACCTTCATTATGACTTTTCTTGCATCTATTATTCGAGACTGTTAAGCTATTTGTGGAACAGAATGGGGATCTAATGCTCAGCATTGTGTAGTTTGTAGCTGTGCCTTGCAATCTGTGATTTTCTTTCTCCGGTACTTTGATCTGACGTACCCTGTCCATGTGGTTTCCAGTACACTTCTTATTATCATTATTAATATTGGGATTTGCTCATGAAGATGTGTATTGTCACCTGAATCAGCTGCAATATATTTCTTGATCGGATGCTAGTGCTATCTATGTATTGAACTGCTGCATTTTCTCTCAAGAAACAACCCTTCACTCTTCAATAGCTTATGTAAATTTTAAAATGTTTGGTTTAATTTGAAGTTTTGAAAATTAAAAAATAAGAAATTTCACAGTTCAAGACAGTGAAATTTGGAATAAGATGAGACACTTATGAAGTTACCTTTCTCTCAAAAAGTATTTCATTTGTTGACTGAGATATTGAGATCACTTCCTGAAATCACCAACATGTATTGGCTTATGCTTGTTGAGCAATATTGAACAAACGTGTAACAAATAGAGAAATTGGTTCGAATGTTGCTATTTATTTTATGTTGAGTATTGCTATGTGCTTTCCTTCATGCAAACTCATTGGTAGATGACATCAATTTTTAGAAATATTTTTATGTTTGATCACATATTCGACTGGTTATTCCTGGATGGCATTATCTTTATGCTGCATACTCTCAAGCAATACGGAAAATATTCAAAATGAAAATCTAAGCATGAAGTGCACTGAAAGACTTGTTAGCTTTGAAATCTTTGGAAACTCCTAATTAATGTGGATACATTGTGCACTGAAACCATGTCAACATGTCTTTATTTCATATGTTTGGGCAGTTTTTACTATGGCTGCAGTGATTCTTTTCTCCTTCGATTCGGATTGATAGGCAATTCCACTCTCTTGATTTGATAACTTTGAATTTGATGAAAGAATCTAATAATATACTTTTGTTAATCCATGTATGTCAAAGACTGAAAAATACAAGAATTATTACATGATTATTTATTTTCTTCAACTCTTCAATTGAATTCTTTTATTATGTCTTTAGTTAAATTTCAATGCTATAATAAGTTCTCGATACATTAAACAGAATCATTGCAGCTGTAGTTTTCACAGTACAAGAAAGTGTATGGTGAAAGCTCCTCCTATTTTAATTTGCATTTGCATTATGGGTGAAATAAACATCAATTTTAACATTTTATTCCCAGGTTTTTAGAATTAACATTTAACTTAAAAGCAACTGTTTGATATTTGTAATCATATCATAGCTGTCTTATGAAAAGAAAAGACCTTCAGATCAAAGTTTTTTGTCTTCTGATGTGTTGTTAAATTTGTTCTGTGACCAGTTTGTTGCTTTAATCCAATCTAAAACTGAATTGAAATATTTAGAATTCTCTTTAAAAAAAAATTGAGGAAATTTACATGTGACTGCTTTATAAAATAACAGTATTCAAAGTTTTTGTCCATTTTGAAATTGTACCACTGTCATTGTCAGCCAAAATAATTGTTAAACTTGTATATTGTGTAGATACATTATTATTTATTGAAATTTGAGAAGCCCAAGACTGTTCTCTTGTTCCGCAGTTAATTAAAACCATTTTCCAAAAGTGTCAAATAATATAATGAAATAATGTGGTCAATTCAACAATATCAGTGCAATGAAAATGGTGTTGTCTTCTCTGCAACCAGTGTGAACATGGTCAGAAACATGCTCATTTTCTTCAGTTTTCCTGTTGATGTGTGTTTTGTTAATCTTGAATTCATTTGCTTATGAATGCACACTATAAGCTAAGCCTATCTTGTCTTGCACCTAAGGTAAACTTTGTGATAATCCACATGCAGAAACGGAAGAGATTGTAAATTGGTTGATGGTCTTTTAATGTTATATTTTTGGATTTATCTCAACAATGCAAAGAAGCTTTTGCAGTAAAAATAATGAAATTGTTCCAACATCACATATAGACTCTGTTGTTTTTGTTTCAAAAGGCATCCGCCACTATACACGGTGTTGGCGTGGCCAAGTTGACCTGAAAAAACTACACATTGAAGGGAAAAAATGAGGGTACCTATGTTCGAAGTGGGATAAATCAAAATTTTCTTACCGGAAAGTTATCATTTTACACAATATATCCTTGACACTTCAAAGAAGTGGAATTCCTAAACATGTTTAATCAAAACTAAAAACTAAAACAGTACTTTGACTGCAATTATTTCCAAATTTGAATTAAGTTTGTAAATGTCGCGTGACTAGATTCTCATCATTACCATACCAAACAAGTCTGCTAGTGGAGAAAAAGATCCATTCAGAGTGTCTGATTTCACTGCCTTCCCAGCCTGACTGGGAAATCAAAACCTCCCCCATCCCATGTGTCCCCCAAATATTTAGCTCTGCTTGTGGGGATAAGCTGTAGAGACTAAGGTTATAAAAAGATTATTGTGACAGTAAATGGATTTAGACAATTTTGTATAACTTTTGTCAACAATAGTGACATATTTACTTCAAATACATCCAAACATTGTTAAAATACTATGGTTATTTTGAACGTTTTTCACAAGATTATAACAAATACAATTATATTTAATTCTATAATTAGATAAAGATCTCCTTTGTGATGGTTATTTCATAAAATATATATAATTTAATATACTAAAAATTGATATCGGCCTATCACACAAATTTAAACTTCATGTATTATTACTAATGGTTTTTTCCCTGATTATCCACTGAAACTCAATAGACTACTACCAGCCACAACTTGTAGTAAAGTTTTGAGACCTTTGACCCTGCTGAGCTCTTCCAGGCACCAAAAAAAACCGTTACTGCCCTGTCACTCAAACACTGATAATATCTTTGTTTATGGAATCAACCAATCAGAGTAAAGATGACAAAGATGAGAAACCCATGGGTTTTTTGGAGGTTTGGATCCCGGCCTTTAAACTCCAAATCACCTCACCTCCTTAAACAACTGAAAACATGAAAAGACAATTGATACATGTATTGTTAGTATCAAAGAGTCTTTAATCATCTCAGTAAGCTAGATATGCACTTGATCTTACTGAAGTAGATTATGTAAAAGGATTCTTTCAAAGAACAATAATGTGATGGCTTCCAAAGGGATAAAAAAAAAACATGACCAACTTACAGATTGTTTAATTCATTAGGCATAAAATCCCATTAGGCGCATAACAAGGCTTCCTTCCTTCTTTATCCGCTCGTCTTCCAGGTTTTGGCTCACCTGGCCTGAAAAGCCCAACCTGCCATGGCGTCTGTTATCCGTCCCTCCATCTGCAAACTGTTTGCTTGTTCAACTGACTTTAGAAAGTTGAAATCTTGTACAACGGGGCTTTTTCCAATTGGGTCATAAATTATAGATTTTGTGAATTTGGAGACCACAGTATAGGTCACAAGGGTCACATCCTTAAAACCAATGTTTAATAAAAAATTCAGAATAAAAAAGGACTTCAAAGCTGATGTATAGTGTAGAGACTCCTTGGGCAATGGGGATTCTGAATTGTAGATTTGGTTATTCTGTGTCCCCATACCCTAAAACCCTATTTTTGTTATCTTAACCAGAAGCACGAAGTTAAAATCTTGTGTAAATTCTTTAGTTGATGAAAATTATAATCCATAGCCATTTTGAGCCTTATGCGCAGGAATAACATGCAAACGACCTTGTACGGTTAATTCTTGTGTACGGAGTGATAGGAAGTAATACATCTAGATTTGGTGACCATTCAAAGACGAGACGGGCATGGCACCTCTGGCATCCTGCTGTCTGTCGTCCATAAACTATTCACATGTTCGACTTCTCTTGAGTCCACCAGAACTGCCGCACCCCCTTAGACTAAATTTTGTGGTGATTTTACTTGCACCCAAGAGATCCGACTTTAGGACTGATTCCCCTTCCAATTTTGGTGTGGAACTCTCCTTACCCCTTAAATGTTTAGAACTCCCTTGGAATAACAGGCCTAAATTGAAGAAAAACATCTTTGTTACATGGATTCACAAATTAATAAACTAGTGTAGATACCTCTCCCCCTTCAAATATGGCCAAGGCAGTTGTCCATCTTCAATTTTTGTTTTAGCTCATTAGACCAAAAGGGTTTATCTCGTGCACAATAAGGAAAATGCCTGTTAGTTTTCTTATTAAAGCAGAATCAATTAAAGATACTGCTATAAAACCTTTTGCTGAAAGCATAATCTGCCCAAATATGTTTTAATTGTCATCACCAGCAACCACAGTGATTATTTATTGTTTTCAGCATAATCATCGAAAATAAATTTATAATTGACATCCAGTAACTGAATCTAAATCGAGCAAACTAAGAAAGGTGGCTCCATGGATAACTGCGATGAAACATTTTCGTGTTCATGTCGGTGTCGTCATTGAAAGTCATTTAGACAACCCTTAGCCGTCGATCATTCTTTGTGTCATATCAACCTCATCTTTAATTCTGTTTTTCACCTCAGTATTGGTTGGAACAGACCCACATCTCCATGATGTTCAGATAGACGACTATTCAGTTTTTTCCCATAAAAACAAATGTTCATTGAAAGTTTGGTATCGTCACCGTTGCACAATACTCTTTCTATAAGATATTTAGAGAGTTTACAATAATTCCTGGTTTAATCGCATTTGCAAGGATGTTTTTGCTTGTACCATCGAGAGTTTTAAATGTCTGGAACCTTGCAAAGTTGTGTCCGAGTCAAGTTGGTTGAGAGATGGTATTCGCTCTGAAGACATGTCTAAACAGGTTTCGCTACCCATGAATCGGAAGAATTTGCCATTGAACATCACGCATGCAGCTAACCAAAACATTGAACAGTTTCACTGTAACGCAATAGAAATGCGGATCTTGAGCTGTAAAACACAACATCCATAAAAAGATGAAAAGCAATATTCTCAAGCGGAAACCGTATATAAAGGTATTTAACTTGACGAAAAGATCAGATGAGCCATATGCATGTTTCTGTAACTCTGACATTTCGGACATATATAAAATCTTTTCTACATATTTAACTTCGCCTGTTATGTCACATAAACGAATTGTTTTTGATAATCTTTTTCTCTATGGTATATCACCCAACAAAAGATTTCAAAATGTTCCGAACAATAGCAACACTGATATGCTGGCATTTCCATAGTTAAAGCGTATCTGAAGTATAAAAGCCTGGAAATTAGCTAGAATGCTATAAAACAAATTTGATGTCGAGTTAAGGTTGACAACAAATCGTTCACTACCAGACAATGAAATACTTCACCAAGTTCAAAGAGTCTGTGTTACGAAATCGTGATGACAGCTCGAAAACGGCACAACAATGATATAAATGATATCTAAAAGTTTAAATACGTCGACGGACAGTTTGTCGCGGCCAGATATTGTTTTTCAGACCTACATGTATAAGGCTATAGCGCTAGTATAATGACAGAATAGAAATAAATTTGGCGATAATACGCAAAAAGCCCTTTTGTTTTACAGCATGACTTTTGGAGCAAGTGTGGCTTATGGATACTGACAATTTTCCTACACTTTAATCACAAACAACAACTCTCATGCATCAAATAGTTTACTTCCTGTTATTAAATATTGTCTGCCATTCACCGCTCCTACGGTGTGATATTTGAGTAGTAATTATATTATATAATTGTTTTATTACATTTTAATAACGGTGATATCACATCTCTCTGTCGAACAGGGAATAAAACCTTCCATCTTTCAGATCAACCCCCCAAAGAGAGCGTCACCCATCCTTCAAACCACACCTGTTGGCTTTACCCGTCAACTACAAGTAAAAGACTACGTAAAGCTATTTTTTTAACCAAGCGGGAAATCAGCAGATGTATTCTTTATTTATTACTACATTATTGTAATCTACGTAAAAGTGTATACTACCGCGAGTCCTGTATCTGACTTCAAAGGATTCTGATTTACATTCTTATCTCATTGAACTAAATTATTGGACATAAGCTTTGTTACAAATCATCTAAATGTAAAGAGAGGTTCAAGTTAGGATTTTACGAACGCTTAAATATATAAAAATAGAAACCTTCTCAAATGAAATATGATGGTGACATCACTCTCATTGAAATCAGATTAACGTATCGCGCGCTTCCAACATTTGTCCATTATGAATATGCGATAGAATATAGCTTGTTAAACTGAAACGAAACGGAAATAAAACGAAACGAAATTATAAAGCGGAATTCCATCTGATTTTAGTCAGATTGTTGATGACATATGATTTTATTGGGAAACGAGAGTAAAAATATTTTTCTTTTTCACATAAAACCGTTTGTTCTTGTGTCTTCATTCATGATATATATCTACCTATATCTGAAGACAGTCTAATCACTTCGATCGCAATCTACTTATAATTTGCAGTCATTGATACTATGCGTTAGGTTTACACCGTAACGCAATGAATAATATTTCAATGCAGAAATATATTTAATGATATGACATATGAATGTTTGTCGGTTTTTCGTGTGTAATCTTATCAATGGATAGAGGACAGTAAATTATATTGTAACAGGAGTACCAGTCCATAAAAGTAGCACTGCTTCTTTTGTCAATGGCTTTTTATTCATTTGAAAACGACCATTATGTTCAATATGATAATAATTTACCAACTCTATGTATGAAGAAATAAATTAATGCCACATCTAGCGTTTGTAGTTGTTTTGGCAAAGACTATTGCTAGTGACCACTCACCAATACTGTTCACTGTATATGTACGTATCAAAATAAATAATAACATAATATCATTACGAACATTTTGGGGAGACTGGATGTCATCAATTGATTTTACACGTAAAGTTAACATGCACCGTGAATAGTGGGAACTAAAAACATTTTGCTTAATGCGTTTTCTGATCGTAGACTGTTAATTTGAAAGAGAGCTTTGTGTATATCGATTGATAAATTCGATTTCGCCCTTGGTTGATTAATTATGGACATTATTACATATTGTCTTCACTAGATATTGCTAAAATAGACGTAGTACACTTTTCCTGATCAATTGTTATTCCATGTATGATTTGTAATTACTTTCACTCCTTGTATAACAAATAATTGTTTATATCTATTGTAAAATGGAAGACCGTTAATCATATTCATTGTATTGAATGGTTTGAAACATCCTCGATATTCCAGACAAGTTCCGGTAACTCCAAACATGGAATATCGAGGATGGGTTCGAACCGAATTTCAAGTCAAATTGTTCAGTCGAAATAAGGAAGTTATTTTGTAAGTTGTTTTATTGTATAAAAATCATCTGGGTGCTCGAAAAAGAAATCCTTTATAATATTAATATAAAGGTGTTTGAACAAAAATATATATTTCCCTTAAATAAAGGTTGAATAAAATTGTGTTGAACGATTAAGCTGGTTGAACATTTATATTTACATCCATATTTTAATGTTACGCTCTATGAAGAAGCTATGGTTGTTTTAATATATATTTTAATTATACGAAACAAATTTCCCTTTTGGGACAATTAAGATTATCTTATCTTATCTATATAAAATATACACCTTTATTTTAGCGGTTGTTGAGGAAGAGTTGGACCTTGGTTGGTTACCTCCCCTTGTAAACTTCACTCTGATGTTTTGGTTTGTCAGATGATGCGAAGTTAATGACTTTCTGTTCTAATTGCAAATGTATGAAAGACTCAGAGATTGTAAGTAAATAATTTGTGTAATAATTACCAAAAAGATGTTTTTGACGGACTGAATGTTCCATGTTAGCCTAGCTATATTTATGTGAAGTGATGATAATTTATGAGCTAGGCCTACCAAATTCACGACGCTCAATAAATATATTTAGGTATATACCTGGTAATGGACAATTCTGTTTATTTGGTGTAGCAGAAACAATTTTCATGCATCTAATTTCTATCATGTTTTAATGTCCTGTTCTTGTTGTGAAGTGAACCATCGGACCTACAACCTCATAAATCCTGATAGTTTTTTTTATTGTTTACCACAAATGGCTGAAATATTGTTCAACAATAATTGAACAATGATTGAACAATAATAAAATCAATAAATCAGTAAATCAATCTAATGTACCCTGGAGTAACCTGTTTTCATGGGTCACCTATTTTCGCATATTTTTTCAAACAATATTTTTGAGTCTTTTGAGTCTTATACCTGTTCTATTGATAAATCTATGGAATCATGGAAAGGTTAATTCTTATACAGTGCTGTCGGGTAAAGCTACGCACCTAAGAGATACATGTTCATTCTTCTGTAAAAAATACCAGTATATGGGATAAAAACCATGTCAGTGTTAAAGTTTAGAGCTTCACTGATAATATCAATGTAAAATATTTATTCTTAAATGTGTTTGTCAGTAACACTGAAAGTTTTCCAACGACTACCCCCCTATTCCCGTAGGTGGTCACGTGTAGGCTAAAGATACGCACGCCGGGTTTGAATGCACCTTACACTTCCAATATTATGACTTTGATAGATTTTTAAACTGTTTTCTGAAGTCTAGGTTAGGACAAACTGATAGTCGGGTCAATACTTTGGTTTCCAATAACAATTGTTTTGTGGGAAGGCAAACTGCTTGATTACGATATGTTTTCTAGGAATTTTGTCAGTTTTTACCAATTTTTTGCCAACAATCAACAATTATGTCCTTTTTACCTATTCAAAAAATTCATGATATCTTCTAAATTGCCTAAAGATACATAGACATAAATTTATTACAAGATAACAATCATCCTGCTTTACTAGGTTAAGTTTTGTGCGAGTGGGTATCTTTATCCGACGCGTATCTTTACCCGACACGGCTGTATATATATTTGGCTATTATGATTTTCCTATGAAAATGAAAGCAAGTTATTGCTCAAACAGGTAAAGTTTGGTTTGCTGGCTCATATTTAATCTTTAACTACATGAAATGCAAAGTATTTGGTGACTAGGAGATCTTCTAATGCTAAATATACTCTAAGCAGCCTAATATTTTCTTTACTTTACCAGAAATAAGACATATTATGCTAAATATTTTTGAAAATGAGATAATTCAATGACCCTCACTGTATATTTTCAAAACACATGTCAACATCAATTTCAATGCAATATACCCTATCAATCTGTCTTTAGAAAACAGTAAAAATTGAAGTTGTGACATGTGTTGTATTGTCATAATTTGACATTATAGAAATACCATGAAAACAGGCGAAACCTAATAAATTAGTAAAAAGTGGCACCTGTTTTAAAAAGTCAACAAGTTTTTAAAAAAAAATAAATTAACTTTTTACTTAACATTTTGTAACATTTTATAACTTTATGATGTTTAGGATGTTTATCAGAATTGGCAATAACACTTATAGAAGTGTATTTCCTAATACCACAGAAACAGGTAACACAAGGGTATGTTTATTGATTTTATTCACATGGATGAACTTATTGATTACATTCTAATCACCCTGATAAGATAGACACTTCTGTTTAAATACCATGCACAGACAATTATTTTTCTTTCTATGTAAAAATTAATTGTTGTGAAATTTGAAATAGTGATCTATTGGAAATGTTTTATATATATTTGTATTGATATAGTAAATTTAATGATATTTCTTAATAAAAAACATATAATGAAATAGAAATTATGTACAAAGCCGAGATGATTTAAACCTTTTTTGGGACTGTCATTTGACCTTTGTTTAAATATTGATAGTGATTGAATGTTAAATAAAACCAAACACGTAGCCGTCATGTGTCATGTGTCACCAGCATACAATCTTACAAGACCAACCAATGAATATGCAGGTATTTTCAGTTGGATGACTCATTCACAGTCTTTTTCCAAGTGAATGAAAATGTTTAAACTATCCACATGTGCTACTTGATGTGGCCCAAGTAGAGACGGAAGTTCAATCCACCATTGATAGCGTCTTATCTGATAAAGCAAGGACGTATATAATATATATACCTTCCAATTTATCCCAAAAAATTTGGTCTTGGTAGTCAGTGATTTCCATCATTACTGAAGACTCCTTACGGCATGCACAAACACATAGCAGGAATGCTTCAGGAATTTCCTATCGTGTCACAGTGTCTGTAGATGTACTTAGATAAGCCAACCAATCAGAATCCAGTATTTTCTTGTGTCATGGTAGAATATTAAGTCCCTTGCCAAACCTAGGTTCTATCTTCAGATATGGGACATTACTCCTATAATTTAAGCACTCAAAATAGTGAAACTATAATTGATGCAGCAGAGAGAGGATTCAGAAATGTAATTTTTTATGTAAATGTAATTAAAAAATTTTTTTTTGTTGAGTTAAGGTGAGGTGATTTAGGGTTTAATGCTGAGTATTTCACCTATATCACGACAGCTAGTATTGTTGCAGTGAGAAAGCACGCAACACCAATCTGGCTATGCATTGCAGTGAAATCTGGGAGTACGCGGGAACTAGTGAACCATGGGTGGTACTGCACTGAAATTCGGTGTAGCATTGCACCCAAACCTGACTGCGTGTAGAACAGTTCTCTACTGCAGACAAATTTGCCAAGCCCCTGGTGAGATTCGAAGCCTGGACCCCTTGATCCAAAAGCTGAACGCACTAACCACTGTGCTTTATGTCTAATAGAATCTTATCCTCGGGTCTTCTAAAATCAAATGTATTTAAAATTGTCAAAATTAGTAAGTTTATTTGTAACTTTTATCAACATACGTTGATGAATTTGATATCAATACACACAGAGTTAGATTTCCTATCTATGATCCTCGTAACTAAAAGATGTGCCTGAGAAACTTTTAAATTAACATTTTTGTATGCAACCTAGAAACAATATTTACTTGAAGAGGTTCAAGTTTTGATCACTTACTTGTTGGGCTATGAAGCAGTACTATCTACCTGGACTAAATACACTACCTGGATAACAAGGTATTTGCAGACTGAACTGTCTCGTATCTCAGCCTTGTGTTAGCCTGTTGAAGTCTAACCTTATCTAGTTCTTATTGAGAGGACTCTCAACATGGTCGCAGGGAAGGGGTCAGAGTATGTTGTTGAGCAACTTAAAACAGAAACAACTGATAATCAAGGTAACAGTTCATTGAACATCATAACTGTGTTTCACAGATGATATCGCTTGTGTAAATTCAAGCAATATCGCCTTGGAGATTTATAACAATTTCCTATCGTCCAAATATATGACATCACTATTATTTACATCTCCAATTTATGACATCACAGTGCTATGATGCCATAAATGATGATGTCACAATGCAATGACATCAACACACTTGGTAACATAATGAAAAATGATTTTGGATGATAAGTAGAATCTAACCCTGTCAAAGCAGCAAGTTAACAAATAGAGAATCTAAACATGTGTCTTTCATTATAAAAAATAAATACTTGTTGACAAAAGTTAAAATATATTTGTAACTTTTATCAGTTGTGTTGATATATATATATATGAAATCAGAATTCACAAGGTTAGATTATCCATTTGTTAACTTGCTGCTTTGACACAGGAAAAGAAATTCTTGCTGATGATAAGCTGTTGAGGAATATTTAGGAGATAAACATACTGTGTTTTGAATTCTGTGGCATAAAACAGAATTTTAATAGCTCCAACTATAATTCAAGATTGAATGTGGTTCAGGCATAGCATTAGGTTTTGAATGCGCCATTATACTTTTGTTATATGCTGCTGATTTTAAAACACAGTATGTTTGTTTACATTCTACCATGAGAACAATTTGTCACTAAACTAAATTACCGTATTCGACGTGATAAGCGCCTGGGGCGCTTAAAAAATTGGTAAAAGGGGGCGCTAATTAAAACGATAAAAATTGTCCTCAAGTTTAGTCTTGAAAGTGGTTTCTTATGATACATATGTCTTTGAAATATGGTTTTTTAACTTTTATCATTTTGATGGTGGCTGGAGGTCTTGAAATACCCTGTATTCTTCACTTTAGTGGAAGTAAAAGACTTATTGCAAGACTGAAAAACCTCACTCAATGAATCAGCATGCAAGGTAAGCAATGTTGAGAGGTGGGCGCTAAATCAGGACTCATATTGTTCAGTCAAAAACGTGGTTGGTGGGCGCTTATAGGGGAGTGGGCGGTTATTAAGTCGAATACGGTATGTCGCTTTGATTTGCTGTGTTGATGGACATGCATAAAGATACAACATTTTACGTCGATTCAAATTTGTGCTATTTGTACTAGAAAAATAGATTTAGCTTGAAGGCTGATATTTTTTAGGGGATGACATAGTTTGTGTTCTAGAAATGCCCATATGATATTGTTTTTTGTGATAGATCATTATCCAAAGGCGTAGGTTCAAGTTAATCTTTGATATATATATATCGCTCTTTAGGACATACTGATACAGATTATTAGCCAATAGTGACAGGGTGATACAGGTTGTTTGTCCTTGATGACAGACTGATACAGATTATTAGCCCATGATGACAGGATGATACAAGTCGTTTGCCCTTGATGACAGACTGATACAGATTATTAGCCCATGATGACAGGATGATACAAGTTGTTTGCCCTTGATGACAGACTGATACAGATTATTAGCCCATGATGACAGGATGATACAAGTCGTTTGCCCTTGATGACAGACTGATACAGATTATTAGCCCATGATGACAGGATGATGCAGGTTGTTTGCCCTTGATGACAGACTGATACAGATTATTAGCCCATGATGACAGGATGATACAAGTCGTTTGCCCTTGATGACAGACTGATACAGATTATTAGCCAATGATGACAGGTTGATATAGATTCTTTGCCCTTGAGGACAGAATTATACAGATGAACTGCCCTTGGCGACAGACTGATTCAGGTTATTTGCCCTTGTTATTGAGCTAATTCAGGTTAGTTGTTTCATTGTACCCTGCTGAGAGTTACCATCTTCTTCAGCCTATTCCAAAACTGGTTGATGTAAAAGGTTGAGAACTTATGTCATATCAGTCATGTGTGAAGTCTTTATCTGGCACAAGTGAACCTCAATGGCCATGTAGGGATTACACTTATTGTGGAAGGACAGATAAATCTTGTCTAAACATAAATAAGCTTTTTTTTTAGATATCACATATCTTGAAGTCAATCTATGAATGTTTAAATTTTTTAGAGCTCAATGTTGATTAATTGTAAGAGATTCTTTCAAATAGTTATTAAATGTGTATACATATTCATAGGCGAGAGATTTTGGGGCTAATATGTGTTTAGATTATGAAAATCCTAATGTTACAGAATATGGTAACAACTGACCACTTCACTTCAGACTTTTTTTTGTTAATGGTGACACTTATAATAGTCAGTTACCTCTCATTTGAAATAAAACACATTGTTGAATACAGTTTTTATAATTTATCTATTGGATTTGTTGATATCTGTCTCTAAAAGCTTTTTTTCGTTTAGTTTTTACTAACAAACTTCACTCAAATACTGAAATCGAAGTGTGCTGTTTGAATTTGTTGCCATTGAATAGAGGAAATCTAACAGTGGCAGTTTAATCTGCCATTGATTTGAACTATTTCCCACTGATGCTAACACCTGTTGCAGTAGATTTAATTGACTATCTGTCAGCGAGAGAGTTTTTCATATTCATGAACACTGTTTAGTTTAGACTGTTGATATTGATAGTGTGCCTCATTTTGGTTCTATTTCATTAGTACCAGTATTTGTTACTGGTTATGCAAATTGGATTCTGCTGAGGATAGAAAACAGTTGGATTCTGAGATTTATTATTAACTAAAGCATCTTCACGATGCATCAACCAATGTAAGTGAGGAGCTTTCAAGAACATGCGAGCTTTGAATCAGATGTCTTTTGAATCAGAAGTGACTGGTCCATGTGATGAGACTTTGAGAGAATGATGTGGAGTGATATCTTCACCAATGAATGTTCAAAATTTCAACTGTCCGCTAGCCAATTGCTGATGAAATTCTAATAGGACAGTTGCAGATATGGAAAGCAGATCTGTCAAGCTTGAGGCAACCTCCCCTACATGGCATGACTTGCACCATCCTAATGCCTGGCTAAGTTAGGCCTTACAGTATTTCCCAAACTTTTCTGTGCTTGTTTTCGATTGCTTATGACAATCACATTTTTTCGTCGAGAGGCATTCAAAACTTGAATTTTGGTTTCAAGCAGTTACTTAATTGAGTATGGTACTAGTTAATGCCATGAAATCATACTTTAGGTAAAATAAGTGTGTACCATTGCCAGAACTCCCAACCTTTTATATTGTGCTTGTTGGTGTTTGAAACCACAAGCTCATATTCCGGGGCATTCTCTCCCAACAGAGGTAGCTCCGTCATAAATTCCTATACTACCTCTGTCCCATTTCGAAGGTTTCTTGTGCACGAAATGTAGAAATCTGATTGGATGCAATCAAAGTTAGTTGTGCAATCAGCGACGCTGTTTCAAAATGTATCATTTAAATCGTCTAAATTATTTCCGTAAGCTTTCCAAAAGCAAATTTTTTTCCGAATATGCAGATGGCACTTTGAGTCTTCTTTATAGAACAAATACGCCTCATTTTTGCAACTGCATCATTACATAGGTCTGTGTGTCAACAAATATGTTATTCATGCATTCGGTGTTTTCATTGGTTGAAATATTGCCAGGTAGTTTAAGTTGCAATATCGCGCCGGTAGGGGCATATGCCTAAAGCACAAGAAACCTTCGTATTAGGACAGAGGTAGTATAGGAATTTATGACGGAGCTACCTCTGTTGGGAGAGAATGATTCCGGGGAAAACAAAGTATTTTGAACAATGCCATTACCTTGACAAGCTGTTGTGGTTCTAATTGAAAAGCCTGATGTATAACAGATAACCATGTGTTCATTAGATGACACAAATAGTAATGTTTACACTCGCTCCTATGTATCTTACAGACAATGTGTCCAGCTCACCAAGACAGTGGAGGAACCTGGTCGGATTTTGGTAAGTTGCCATGGAAACTAAATATAATTGTAAAATATCAATAATTTATAGATTAAAGTATCATATAAAATAAATACAAGATATATCAACTATCTCGAGAATAGTCCCTTTGACAGAAACCAATAAAGCTTTGAGTTGTGAGTTGTGAGTTGTTCACTGTTCATCAAAAAGGACTTGATTGTAAATCTTAAGAAAAACCTTCTCTCTGGTTAAAAATTTAAGGATCTGCCTTATATCCCGTTAAACTGACATCAAATAAAGTGTATCCAGAAAATCTTCCTATGACTCCATTCATGGTTTGTTACTGTAAAGTAGTCTGGTACAGAGGACTAAGGCTGTGCATGATGCTGTTGCAGGCTGCTGGGGCTGTGTAACAACTTCGCCTACGTTGTGATGTTGAGCGCTGCTCATGACATCCTGAAAACTGAGGAGGGGGGCAGCGTGAACAGCACTGATATATCAGTACGTCTTGTCATAAGCAGGCTGCTGCCAAGATGAGCTAATATCAGTTCTTATCCAAGGAATTTAGAATTTTGTTTGAAAATTATGATAAATACGGCAACTGAATAAGTGCATCAAATAAAAGATTTTGAAGCATTTTGAATCTCTTTTTCATTATATTTATTAATAGGAGCCTTTTGCCAAATGATATCTCAGTACAAGGTGACAATACCCCAGCATTGTTGTTTTTAATTTCAAGACCTAATTGGAATATGAAAATTATTCTCTATTTAATCATGTAGGTCTTCAATGTTTAATTGTCACAGCCATGTTATTCAGATGTCCTGAACTTGCCAAATATGCGTAGATCTATACGTTGATCTTCATGACTTACATCATTATGAGAGTCATACAACACTGTATGCTTCAGGATTTTTTTCAAACAACAGCTGAAATTCCATGCCAGTCCTTCTTCATTTTTATGGAACAATTGCTTTCTATCTAAAGAAAAAGGATAGCAATTAGTGGAAATGGTTAATGATGTGAGAAACTCAGTGTATAAAAATACATATTCTTATCAGAATACTATTGAGAGTCTAAATGCCAAAAACCTCCAAATAAATTTGGTCTTTTTTCTTTTTTCAGACTTTGGCTCCACCGACAAATTCAACTCCATCTCAAAATGGCAGCAATACGAACAATGTGAGTATGCAGTGAAGAATTAATATTTGTCCATCGGGTTACCTATCATTCATACATCATACAAATTTGCCCACCTGTTTGGCTTGTTGTCTCTCAAAATTTGTTACCACTGAAACAGTGTGTGCCAAAACCACCTCTTCATAGAATCACCTTAAACAACATTTGAGTCTTAAAACTACGTGACTATGATTTGTTAGGGTTACATGCAAAAACTGACAAATGTTTTCAAAATCAAAATTCTTTGGGTGTTGATTGGGCAATGAGCTGTTTGTAAAGGTCTGGGGATCATGTAGATATTTTTTTATGACTAAGGTTATTTGCTCAAGCTTGAGTAATGCCCTCCTTAAAAATGTGATTACCATCAAATTAAGAAAAACTGACCACAATCCTTTTTTTTTATTTGCATGTACAGACAAATTGTATGAAAAAGCTGTAGCTTTTGAATGTAAAGGAGCTGCAATAAGAGAATTGTGGGAAAAAATACTCACAATCTAGCTCAAGAAGTATTCAGTTGGCTCATCCACTTAATGTTAATCTCTTTTGACAATATTTTAGTATTTTAATATTTCTATGAAAGACATTCTGTATTTCAGACGGACCAATACTTGGAATGTAACAAGATAAGCACTGGTGTGAGTATCACAATTCTCTTGGTAAAATTTTGGATATTGTAGAGGCTCTCTCATTATCTGTCAAGTGTCTATAAATTCAGATTTACTGAAGTATACAAATGATACTTAATATATTTTAGTAATAGAGAGCTTTAATGCATTTCAAGAATAAAGATCACATCATTCAAATAATTGTTACCCCTTCTAAATTTATGTGTGCAAAAACATTTTATGTAAAAAAACAAGTGGTATAAATATTGTTCTTGAGATTAAGAGATGAAATGAGTACATGTACAACTTTTTTTCTCTTTTTTTTTCAGGCAATTTTGTTGGCAGATATTTTACCAACTCTTATCATAAAACTGACAGCTCCATTTTATCTCCAGAGAATTGGTTACAGGTTAGAAAAGCTTTTTTTTGTCATTTCTGATCAACATGGTAACGAGCAAAGAATCTGATAGAGATGGCTTATCTTCCTGGCATTAGTCTTCTGGAGAGCCAATTACCAGTTTTATCGTTTAAAGTTTATAATTTCCTGAAGTGAGCTAAATGAGCTTGCATCAGTGAAGCAACAGTCACTGCACTTTGAAAACATTCTACAGGTGTTTCGTATTAACGTTTCATAAGAAACTAAATTAAAATGAAATTTCATCATTAACTGACAGCTATTCAGTTCAACAAAACGTTTTTGAGTCCACCATAAGGAAATGTGTATTGTATTATAGTTGCCCTCTTGAAAACTTATCATTAAGATGCAGATTCAATGAATACACAATCATCAGCAGGTATGTTTGAAGTTTGAGTCAATTTACTTACGATGTTCATTATGATATGATGGTGTTTTTCTTATTTCAGGATAAAGGTAATCCTGGTTGTGTTGTTTGCACTGGCGAGTTTCCTGCTGGTGGCTCTCTCTAAGGTCATATGGCTGAGCATAGCAGGTTAGTCGGGCTTGGTTTCATTAATCTGCAATTCAAACAAGAAGCCATTATTGGTACTATGAATGATAAAAGCCTTACGAGGATGTGACAAGGAATTGTCAGTTATTCCTATTATTAATTATTTGTAGATTTGAGGGTTATCTATGTTATGTATTTAATAGTTATTGTCCATGTAGAATTGTTAGAAACACAACTTGGTTAGTTTTTTTACATCATCCAAAAACCAAAGTGAGGGGCCAAAAGTCGACAGTGCTTGCCCTTTAAATTGGCTATATTTAAGGAATTAAGGCATATAACGGCATCCGCACATTTTAACCCTTTGTCAGGGTTATATTTCAGTTATTAGCCTATGTGCATGTTGCAGGTGTGGTGTGTGCTAGCATCAGTGGAGGTCTTGGTGAGATCACCTTCCTCAGTCTCTCAACGTTCTTCCACGCGTGAGTACACAACAAACTTGTAGCAATAGGTGGTAGATTTGATTTTTTTAAAAATTGTCAACAATGGTTAATCAAGTAATTAAATAATTGCAATTCATTACAGATTCTAAACAATTGAAAGGATATTTCCCTTCAAAGTATTTTTCTTTAAATAATGTTATGTACTCTTGTAAACATCTGGGTGATTGTTATGTCTTTGACAATATAATCTCTTTTTTTGTCCACAGTGATGTAGTATCCACATGGTCGTCGGGAACAGGTGGCGCTGGCGTCTTCGGGTCTCTGGCGTATGCAGGCTTTACTCAGGTCATTGACCCCCGCACAACCGTTCTCATTCTCACTGTCGTACCTGTTATCATGTTTATCAGGTTCGTAGGAAATTCTTTGATATTATTGAAATAGATCTTCAAAACCTTGCAGTATCAAATGTAGTCCACTATATATAGTCCACTAATAAAATGCTTGAGGAACAGTGTGCTAGACAGTAAAAACATAAAGTGAAGTGAAAATATAAATTTTTTACAGATAGTTTGTCATCTTTTATGAAGTTCCAGATGATGTTTAGTCAAAAGGCTCTACCTGCAAACCCCTTAGATAGCAGGTTCGATTTGACTTGCTGTTAGAGTAAAGCGTTCAGGCAACATAAGTTTGATCTGTTATGGAGAAGTGTTTAATGATAACTGTTTTTTACAAGTAACATTGTGCAATCTGAATAAAAAACATCTAGCGTCTGCCACAGAAACTTTACCCTTCTATTGATACTAATCATTGCTAGCTCATAGAATGATTGTTCTACTTAATTTAATCTTTCAGCTATTTCTTTGTGTTAAAAACGCCAAAAGAGCGAGATGAAGCAAGTTTAGTTCGAAGCTCGGAGCAACTCATTTCTACTCCACAACCTGGTGAGCATTGATTCCATATTTACCCTTAACTTTGCTGAATATTATTTTGACCAATTTAGCCCCTGTTGCTGAATTTTCAAGTTCTCTCCTCGCTACTAATAGGAACTGTGTGGATGAATTTGATAGCATAAATTTGTGACTGTTTTTACTTAATATGGCATGTTTACATGGTATCAGGAGTATACAAACCTGTGTTATGAACAAGTAATGCACAAATGGTCATAGGTATTTTACGCTTTGAATGGAAATTTCTATCACTTCTAGAATGTTTTTTTTTAAATTTCCATAGTATATAGGACTATCCAGCTGATGATTTGTGAAAGGATCTCTATATTTCTTTAGATAATAGTTAGTTATATTAATTAGATAATTAGTAAGTTAGTTAAATTCAAAAGCTCCCAGCAGAGGAATGGGTTTGTGCTGTAATCTTTGAATTTATTGATGTTTTGGTTGCCTTGGGTCACTTGGATCCCATAAAGCTCCATTCTTCAGATTTTGTTTTGTTGTAATGTCAATGGATGGGCTTTGTGTTTTTGTTTAGCCCACATTAGGCTATAATGAAGCTATTGATATTGGTTCATTTCTTACTTTCTGATATTAGATCTTATCTGAAGAATTTAGTTCTCTTTTGATTTGGACACAAAAGGTTTTTGGTTTGTGTATCGTGGAAATGATATCTGAAGACTGTGATAAAATGGTTTGACTTTGTCATGTATGAATAGTCATGTATGAATTTGTTATGTATTAATTTATCATGTATGAATTTGTCATGTATGAATTTGTTATGTATGAATTTATCATGTATGAATTTATCATGTATGAATTTGTCATGTATGAATTTGTCATGCATGAATTCTCCAGAATAATGAGTCTTGTTCTCTTCGTTTCTAGAAATCAGTTTAAAAGGAAAGGTCCTTCTTATAGTTGTAAGTATCAATAATTAACCAATGTTCCTCTAATATACTGCAGGGTCTTGCTGTCATTTAGTCGGTTCTTACATGCTTTAGTAAAAATAAAGACTAAATTTTCACCATCGTATCACTCCGACTCAACAATAAAAAGAAAAATTTGAATTACCAATACTATATATGAAACATATTCTGTTTATCAGTCAGTCAGTAACCCTTCATCCTGGGTGTGTAAATTTTCAAAGCTTTGAATTGACAGGATTTCACTATTACTTATAGTCACTCTGCAAGCATATTCTATGCACTGAAAAGGTTATCTTGAGACCAACATTGTGCTATATTGTGCTTCCATTTGTGGAAAAGCAGGTTGTGGTAAGACTTGTTTTTTATTTGATCCATGATAGTGTTATTTGATTTCAAAATTTTAACACATAGCGTTATCATGTCCAAATATTAGTGATAATGAAACATATACATTTGCATATATCATTATCTTTCAATGCACCTAGAGTGACTTATTGTTTGACTTTGTTTCAGCCCTTACTGAAGTACATGATTCCACTGACTCTAGTCTACTTTGCAGAGTATTTCATCAACCAGGGCCTTGTGAGTCAAAATTGTTTCGCAAAATATCTCTCGTTCATTGTCACATGAACACGGCTATGAGTCTAATGTGCGTATGTCATGGCAGGGCAGGGCATCCATCTGTTTGTCCCTAAACCATAAGCGTTTCATTATTTCATCATCTTCTTCAGAACCATTGACTCAGAAAATTTGAAATTATGAGAACAGACTACTAAGCTGAAGGAAATTCTTATTTATAGGTTTACTGACCCAGTGACTTCTTTAAAGGGCCACAAAGGCTGTACCCTAAAAACCCTATTTTCATCTTCTTCTACAGAAGCAAGAGGCCTAGAGAACTGAAACCTTGTGTACAGACTCCTTATTTGATGGGGGTTCTAATATTGGCCACAGGAGCCTCAAATAACTTTGATGATCCTGTGGCAGCTCCGCAGGTGACCCTGTGACCATTTATCAAATGAGTTATAGACAGCCAGATGAGCTACAGAGCCAATGGCTCCATTTTTTGCTTCCTGATTACTGATAGCATATTATTGTTCCATTTGGAGAATTATCATGTTCACTACCTCAGTAAAGAGATTCTACTACCATGGTAAGCAATATAAAGCAAAATGAAAGGAATGCTAGAAACGGTTCCTACATTGAGCAATTGCTTCCATGATGTTGGCACTGTATGAAATAAACTTGCAAAGATACCAGCCTAAAAGTGTTTTTTGCAAATTTTAATGGTAAAATTGAAGAAAAGCCTCAAAATTGTACTTGCTGGAACCTATAGTAACCAGGTTTCAGTTGGCGGAGGGACTTATATCAATGAGCAGTTTTGCTGCTGGTTGTGCATGCATTGATATTGACTGGTTATCAGTCTTGCATACTCCTAGTGACTCATAAATTCAGTTACATTAAACATTCATCGCATGTTCACAAAGCATACTTGATATATACACTTATTACTCTATATGTACATTTTTAAAATTTATTTTACATACATCAACATAAATTACACGCTGAAGTATTAATAGTAATGGTGGATGTTTATTGATGTGTGCATGCCTTCAGTGAGTAAACAGTGTGAGTTTAATTACCTGTTGATTCTTCCAGCATGAGCTGCTGTATTTCAACAGTGGGGTGTGGCTCAACAAGGCGGAGCAGTACAGATGGTGGGTGCTTACTGGTTTTATTACTTGTTTATGAATAAGGATCAAAGTTTCAGAATACTTGACATTTGTTTTGTTTTAAAACTGAAGCATTGTTAGGTTCAACTTATTAGTATTGATTTTGATAAAATTGAATAGATGTTTATTCTAAAAAAAAAGAATTATCAGAAAAGGTATTATTTCTGTTAGTCAAATGTTAAAATGTGTAACTAATAGTTGAAAATATGAAGCTTGGTGTGTGTGATTTATCTTTAGACATGTACAGGAATCAAAACAATTTCAGAGCATTTAACACTACTTTGAAGTTGAATAATTTGAGGCTGTAAAGGTGTTTTTCATGTAAAATGAAGCTAATTATTTTCAGAATTTTCTATCAACAGCAGTGTAACATAATGTTACATGTTTTAAAAACCTGCAAACAATCAGTTAAAAAAATCCATCTAGTGTGATACCAATATCAGCAATCACAGATTGTCTCATTTTCAAGAAAACTCAAAGATAGAATGTTGAGATCCATTTCCCTAACATGAACGATTAAAGGTGTTCACACTAAAATGACCTCATGCAGTTTATGCTTGATATGCTTCACCTTTTTATAGGACTTCAGTTTGAGTAATGATATGTATAATCTATGAGAAAATATATATTGCGTAAATTAATATTTAATAGGGAAATAAAGAAGTTTCGAAACATCCAAAACATTTCACAGTACATTTAATCTTCTCAGAACTGAATCGGTCACCTGACATTACCCACCTGGAGCATAGACAATGAATAAATTCTCTTACACCTTAACGATGATTGCAGGTACCAGGTAGATTACCAGGTGGGCGTGTTCCTGTCTCGCTCTTCCGTCAACTTGTTCCAGATCAAGAAACTATGGATCCTTCCTCTTCTTCAGGTCAGTCTATAGACTTTCCTTCTAGGGGTCAGGTTTATCTCTTGAATGGACTGTACACTTTTGTCTGAAGGAAATCCTATTGCTCTCTCCCATTGAATCAATTAGAGCCATACCACACCTGAGTCTATTACTTTGTTAAACATAAATAGTGTTACCATTATCATATTTAAACTGGTGCATATTTTGCCCGGCAGACATAGTTTTATCTCCACTATCCTATTTTACCCTCACTGCAGTACCACCCATGGTTTGCTAGTTCCAGCGGATGCTCGTAGGTTTCACTGCAATGCATAGTCATAATTGTGATGCAGATGTTCTCCATGCAGTAAGACTAGCAGCCTTGATAAAGCGAAATACTCTTGAGGGGGGCATTAAGCTCCATATCACCTCACATCATCCTATTTAACCATCTGTGATGTCACAAATAGTACCAGTGTCATTTGAGAGGGCAGTAAGACTGACCTGCTGTGTCTTTACGAGTACTTCACATGAATCAAACTGGAAATGAAAGAAATTATCGCATGAAAAAAGGCAGTTTTGTGGGAAACATTTGAAAATGTCTGATTTATGTTTAATTCTTTTACAGTTTGTTAATGTATCAGTGCTGCTCACCCAAGTCCTGTACAGATACATTCCTAGCTTCTGGATTATCATCGCCATCGTCTTCTTTGAGGGGCTGCTGGGGGGTGGGGCGTACGTCAACACATTCTACAGGATCAGGAAGGAGGTGAGACAAGGACAGGATTTGGATGTGTATCTTGTTTATTAAGCCATTACCTGCATCAAACACATAAAATACTTGTTATAGATACCATCATTAAGCCGGAATGCCATCATACGATAACAAGTGGTTGAGGTGATTTGTGATAGGCTATGAAGCTTATTACTATAAAACATGTCTCTATTTTATGCAAGAGGCAAAGGCCTTTTTTCCAACAATGTCATCAAAAACATCACATAAAAAAATTTGCAAAAAATATTTTTCTGTATGTTTGAGCAAGGGAAGCAACTCTTTTTCATCATTTAAGGAAATTGTTCACACCTTAGCAGGGAACTGAATGATTGCAGGTCAAGTAATTCTAGGGGGTTTCAGCCTCAGTTTCCACAGTTCACTCAGCAGGATGGTAGCCGTTGTTGAATGCTTCTCGATATAACGTATGTTGCAGTCTAATAGAGTGTGGAACTTGTCTTCTTCAACTTATGCTATAGGTAGATTAGAGTGACATGGTCTTGCATCTGGTCTGTATGGAAGCACGCATAAAATACATCTCAAAGGATTTTAGCTGCGCTAGTCTCATCATCTATTTATTTTGGCTGCAGTGGACATAGAGTGCTTAGAAAATCCAGCCAAGGTTTCCAGACATTCTCCCTAATAGAGTTCATTTCTTCCCTAGTATCATTTGTTACAAGTAATGCCCTTTATGAGCTAGAAATACTTCCATCTAATTGGTGGCCATCGAAGTTGTGTATTAAGCCAAGTTTTTATGACATTGTGTATTTGAATTGCTTCTGTGACTGATGAGACGACTAGAGTACTTTCATCTGTGTGAAGTGCACATATTTCTTACAAGACAGAAGTCAGTCACAATTGATAGACACAGGTGTTGGATGAAAATAAGGAAGTTATCTAAAATGTTCATATGAAAAACTGACAGAAGGTTCACTTGTGACACATATTATTTGGGAAACAAAGACTTAACTTAAGTAGGGAGAGAATGGTTTAGACTTCACTTTAACCTATTTTATTATTTTCTTCCTCATACTTCTACTACAGATTGCTCCTGAAGTGCGAGAGTTCAGTTTGGGTGTTGCGACAGTTGGAGACGCCCTGGGAATAGCTGTCGCAGGTGCAGCGTCCATCCCCACCCACAATTTACTTTGTGATCTCAACCTCAAGATGTAGATCAGAACCAACTCTTGCCTTTTGAAGCCAACACAGAAAAATCAAATTTTTTGAATGTATTTTTATGCATACAAGCTATTGAAATTTGATATTTTATCAGAAACAAGATTTGAGTGAATGTTCTGTTTTTATCTGGATTTTATGAAATAATTGTTTCTTTTTTTATATGTCAAATGTATAAGGTTCACAAATTCTTTTAGACAAAATACTGTGAGGACCATTAAAATTTAAGTTTTTATTATATGTCAGGGTATGTTCAGTGACTTTTACTCATTTAGATGCATTGAATTAGAACAGTATTCTTTATCAAAGAACATATCATATATTTGTATGTTGCATAATGTTCAGTAAAAAATGAATAATAATAATTTAAAACTGTTACTTAAAGTTTTATGTTGTTTGTTTGAATGGAAATGTTAATGTTGTATTTAAGAGTCTGCTGTGATATGTGTAGATGGTGCAGCGTTTTGTCTGACTAATAAATGCAGCCATATCACTTTCACATTTTTAATTTTTGTATTAAAGATGTCTTTAGTGTGATCCTTTGAGTTCCAATTTTACAATTCTTTGGCCAGGATAACGCTTCCTAACACAGACTGACATTGACAAAGAAGCAGTCGTGGATTACCTACATGCATTGACATGTGTTGCAGTAGTGTATCGATCAGTTTCATCAACAGTCACTTAGCCTAGCTGAGTATTCCTGGCACTTTATAGAACAAAACCACACAAGGATTATTGAAAATGATCCACTTGTCTTATGTTTTGTAATATTAATTGAAATAATCAGGACAACTAGATAAGTGAGGACAGATTTATTACCTCTAGAAGTTCTACACAAAGAGAGGATAGGAGAATGATAGATTTCACAGTTGCCATGGTAACAATGGTATGTAACAATGAAACAGACATCATGAGTTTCAACTTTTTACTACGAGGTCAATACAAAAAGAGGAGATAGACCTTCCATTTATACTTGGTATTAATTTCTTTAGATTTCAAATCTTTTATTCAATATGAAATCATCGACTGAATGTACCATCTGATAAATATTGGTCAAGTTCCAAACTTCTGCAATCAATTTTTCTTGATAACAAGTCAGACAAAGTTGAAATCAACTTTACATGCCATTTAGATCATTAACAATATGACAAAGCACGATAGGTGAGTAGGTGCAGTCAATGTTGGGTAATTGCCTAACTCTGAGGGTGTAGGTTCAAATCCTGCAAGGGACTCTACTTGATTTGTACTTTTTCAGATAGTTTGATCCCAAATAAAACAAGCAGACAGAGTCGGCTATATATTGAATAATGGTTACAAAACTTTGTTCTAATAAACTCAACTCATGTCTTAAGTTGAAAACTATCCTCTGCATATAATTGGTAATTGATTTATCATTCAAAAGATGATTGTTAAAGATCCTGTGTGTCATTTTGCTTAGTGCTAAGGTTTTAAATTTCTACCCTTGAAACAGTATGGTAACCCCAAAAGGCACCACTACACATGACAATTTTTCCTTTTTCATGAAGTTTCAATGAGCTAGGCCTTACAGTTTCCGATTCAGTTCCAGAAACAGAATTTTAAGTTTCATTTAATGAAACAGCCAAAGGAGGGAAGGAAGGAGTTAAAAAAACCAAAAGGCACCACTACACATGATTGTTCAATGAGCAAGGCCTAATGGTTTTCCAACTGGTTGCCGCTTGATAATAACAATAAAATATCTTTGGCAAAACTTGCTCGATTTATATAGTTATATCATCACACATTTTCTCCCAACAGAGGTAGCTCCGTCATATATTCCTATATAACATCTGTGTCAATTCGAAGGTTTCTTGTCTAGAAATGTAGAACACTGATTGGATGCAATCAAAGATGGTTGTGCAATCAGCGACGCCATTTCAACAGTTATCATTCACATCGCCTAAGTTATTTCCGTAAGCTTCCCAAAAGCTAAACTTTATTTGAATATGCACCTTGCACTTAGACTCGTCTTTACAGAACACAAATGCCTCATTTTGCGACTGCATCATTGCACTGGCCTGCATGACTACAAATATGTTATTAATGCATTCGTCGTTTTCATTGGCTGAGCTATTGCCAGGTAGTTTAAGTTGCAATATTGTGCCAGTAGGGGAAACTGCGGGAAGCCCGAGAAACTTTCTTATTAAGACAGAGGTTGTACAGGAATTTAAGACAAAGCTATTTCTGTTGGGAGAGAATGAACATCACAGAGCAAAACAAACTTCAGAATGACATTGTTCTGAGTTACTAGTCAACCCCTTTCCCTCAAAAAGTCTTCCATTTCACATTCAGAGCATGTACACCCTGGTATACAAATTATTTTGAAACAAACAAAATCAATCCCAAACTATTTTTTATTCTAGCATTGTTCTAGCAGAGAGACTAAAGGCACTGCCATCCCATTATTCTATGAAGTGCATTATCCATGGCAATATTAATAGTGTAATAATGTACTAGCCATTGCCTTGGTCAAGGTTTCTACGTGTCTTCTTTTTCACACATAAACTAAAACAGTTCATGGTAAAACTGTACTTTATTTCAGAAAAGATAATGGTTGAGACCTAAATTTCTTAAATAAAAACTCATGTTGGTTACCGAAGGAGCATTTCTATCATATTAATTTTTCTCAACTAAAACAAGGATTAGAGAAATAACAATACTACACATTAAAACTCATTCCAAAATTTGGACACTCGTAGCTATAAGATTCATCGACTTGTACATATCTAATATATTGTAGAATAAATAGAACTAAACCCATGGACTAGACATGAAATACACACACTGTTCCCATTAAAGCAAACTCAAAGTGGAGATGGTGATGGTGCTTCAGCCAGTTGTATTTATAAACAGCTTAAAATAACTTTAGTACATCAATTATTACCTGCAATTTCACTGCAATTATTTAAATTTATTCAAAATTGATTAATTCTTTTTCTTTGCCATCACATCGAACAAGACCACAGTCAAGTATATTTAACAGGTTTACTTGCAAAAAAAAAAAGTAAAGAAGTGAGCACAGCTCACATACCCCCACTTTAAACTATAGTCTGGCTTTCTTTGTTGGTCTAACCCTCAAAAGGCTCACCTAAGGATCATGATTGATAAATGTATTAAGTTTGTTGAAGCTAGCGTGTATAGTTTAGGAGATATGCTCAGGAAAAAGCACTATGTCATAGTCATTGTTTAAGTAATATTTCCATAGAATCTGCAAAAAATAATTATTCTTTGTTGGTCTAACCCTCAAAAGGGACATCTAGGGATCATGGGTGATAAGTGTATAAAGTTTGGTGAAGCTAGCATGTATAGTTTAGGAGATATGCTCAGGGTATGAAACTCCCAAGAATTTATGCCAGACCACAGGGCTGGCAAGCTAAAAAACTTGCCAGCCCTGACCGAAACCTGCCCGCCCACTAAACTTTAATAAACTACGTAAGGCTTAACTTTAACCCGACCGTGGGACAGGGGTAATTGAAAATGTAGCAATCCGAGTTGAAAACAACCTGTCCCGGGCGGTTGGGCCGGCAGGTATTTCGAACGCTGTTATGCTCTGGACAAAGATTTGTGACGGACAGACGGATGGATGGACAGAATATATAACGCTGTAAGGCGGGGATATTATAAAGAAAGGGCAAGACTTGTACATTTTCATTTCAATTGCCTAGGTTTATCATAGGGTAGATTATGAGAAGGGGGTGAACATTTTTATGCGAATGAGAATCAATCATATTTGGAGAGGGCACTATATAAAATATGGTAATGATAAGTGATATTATATTACCTTTCCTGTAGGGTAATGATGATGAAAGGGATGGTATTTGGTATCTACGGGTCATTACTAAAATGTTCTTTGAAGGCTGCATTGAATCAATGAAGTATCGTTTTCCTTAAGTATAATTAAAGGAATTATGATTATTAATTCACATGCAAAACATAATGTTGTCTACAAAAACGATGCATACTGTGACCTATAAATACCCAAAATAATTGAGTGAGTTGGTGTTTAACGCTGCTTGGGCAATATTACAGCAAGTAGCTGCGTCCCCAAAATAACGATTTAAATCAAATCATGATTGAGTGAGATATTGTTTAGCCCCGCTTGGGCAATATTTCAGCTTTTAACGGTGTTAACTCAAATTATGTGGTACTAAACTAAAATGTTATGATAACTGAAATGTAATAAACATGACAAAATAGTGATGGTTCAATTTTTTATTTACAAAACAAAATGTAAAATATTGAAGTTGCCCTCCTACATTATATGGTATGTCAAAATTAACAGCTACAGCTGGCAATAAGAAATGTAACATGGACAAGTAATGTATGAATAACGCTTGTCTGAGAACTTGACTCAGGTCAACACTTTTACTTTGCCATTTTACCAACATTTTTGGGCTCCATAGTATCCAGTTTTCTCATACACCAGGAAACTTCTATAAAAGGTTGGTTTGCATTCAAAAACTGCATACCCGCCAGCCAACTGCTATTTAATGCCTTATTTGGCAAGGTGTAAAAGTTGCCAGCAAGCAGGTCTGGCTTTCCGGATAATCTTCACATTACATGTCAAAGTATGAGAAGGGCTGGTTTGTTTTTGAAATCACAGCACCAGTGCCTTGAAGACATAGTATTGAAGTACCACTGGTTGCTCGTGCTTGTGGGAAGTGGTGCAGAGACGTGGCTACAGACACTCCTGGACAGGACAGAATCACAGCGATACACTCCACTGTACACGGACATGTAGAAAACAGACAGTATAAAAACCTGGTAATGTTCATCGAACAATAAATAGTGACCACGCACATTCACACAGGGTAGTAACCATGACAACTGGCAAAGGAACTATACAAATTATATACACAACTACAACTCCTCATCAATTAAATAGAACGGTATCGCAGTATAGGTTATGTATGCACCGCTATCGTCGAGTAATCTTCAGCTGTAACATGTCTATCTCCTCACTCCCAAACCTCATGCACCTCGAGTCTATGTACAGAAGTAACCCTAGCTAAAACTCCACTTTCACTAGCCATGCATTATATCAATATCACTTTTTTATATTTGCATATATTTTCTTTGAAAAGTTCTTTTGTTCATGTTCTAAGTTTTGGTTCTTCCCATACCTTTTTTTTACATACAATTTAATGCGCTATTGATGATTTTCAGTCTCTTCAATGATGGATGAAAAGTTATTTCCCTTGGTTTAGAGTACTGTAAAACAGCTCATTGACAATATTAACAGGTTTTAAGATAACTCAGTTTAAATGTAATGGTGATAATTACGTGTAAGTAAAGAAATAAGTTTAATATAGACCAACAATTACAACATTCATTCTTTTAAAATAAATTTCAAATCATTTGCAATACAATTTCAGATTCTTAAAAAATTTACTGTCAAACTGGATGCAGGGCTTAGTTCAGTTCCCAACACATCTTGTTACAAATCAAATCATTATTAGTTTATCTCTGCATAAACATTGGACAATTCTAGCTGGTAACTGACAAATGTGTATTTAATTAGATCAAACTCACTCGTATATTCAGTATATTTTCTACTAACAAACACTATGTAACTTGGCAAGCAGATTATGAAGATTAAAAATATTCTTTTTAAGATTCTAATTCTTCTTTTTTCATCAGAGATCAAGCTTTTGCTGGAAATCAGTGTTGTTTCCAAACACTTTCCAAGAATTATGTCGCTTCTTTCAGCTTGAGAATTTACACTGTTGTCTGTCGCTGCCAACGCAGCAAGTGTTAAGGAAATCACGTGTTTGTCCGAGTCTTGTCCTACTGGCACTGACTATCATGTTGATGTATCCATCTCTATTTCATTGCTATGAGCAGCGTCCGCAGAATCAAGTCCGTTAGCACAACAAGACGATGACGATGTCTCGCTCGCCCCTGCAGCTGCACTCGCCACAGTTGCCGTGGTAACCGTTGCAGATTTAGTTTTAGCAGGCACTGGTGGTGGCAGCATCTTCTGCTCCCTCTTCTGGTACACCAACACATAGGCGGCTTTCGTCTGGAATAGACCATGAGATCATTAGATTATGTTTCCCCTCAAAAACCAAATACTTAGCAGTGTTAAGTCAAAGATTAAATACACAGTCCATCCATAACTCCCAAATAAAGTACAGGTTTGGCCTGAATTACACAAGGTGAACGCCCTTGGACCTGGGCCATGTGTCCTAAATCAAACAATTTTGGTAAAAACTGAAATTTATTGCAAATCAAATTATTGTATACTACCCTATTACTTAAGTATATTGTGAATGATCAGGTTATAGTTGACGCATTGAGATTTACAGGTTTGCAGATTCAGTCAACTGTAACTGTATTGGCTAAGCAAATTTTGTGCCTTTGTGACTTCATTTTCTTAAAAAAATTATTGATGAATGCTTTGAAGGAAATCAATATACATATGAATATATATCATCTGTTACTTTTATTGAATGAATGCTGTCAACAGGATAAATAATCAGAAAAATTTGGAACAATAAGAAAGCAATCCATCTGTATTAAGTCGGGAGTTGTGAATCTGAAATCCAAAATCAGATGACATACCACAACAGCGTCTTCACTGGAGTGGCTGACGCTAGAATCATCGAAGTAGTACCAGTCTGAATCCTCCTTATTCTTCGCATACGCCGTGTCTAAGGGACAAGAAATAATCAGAAATACAAACACTAGACACTGAACACTACATTCTCATTTCTGGGAACACACTATAAGTAAACATTCTTGTAATGTCAAAATAAAAATGGTGAGAAATTTGCTCAAGCTCATTGAGGTGAGGTGAATTTGGGTTTAACGTCGTTTATTTCACTTATGTCGCAGCTGCTTGTATTATTGCAGGGACCTAATGATCCGAAGCCGAACATGCTAACCACTCCGCTGTCCCACCCTTAAGCTCATTGAAGATGTTTTATAAAAGTCTAATAGGATTAATAATTACATGTGTTTGTACATACAGCAGTGAAAGCAGTTAGATCAGTTCATAAAATGACAAAGTAAAGAATCAAGAGAGGCTTACAGTGTCCACCACCAAGTCCTCCGTAGTGGTTGGAGACTGCGATCAGGTCGTACATCGCACGGCCGTGCTCGGGGTTGATGACATACTTTGTAAGGTCAAGTCCTCTGTTGAATAAAAGAAATACTTATTTATCACATGATGAACAATGAAATATTCAGATTTATCAGTGAAATTACATTGAAAATATCTTCTAATTTCACTGTGTTCAATGATGATATAATATCAGATATATAACATCACCAAAAGCACAATGTGAATTGTGTTAAAGAAGAAAAGCATGAAGAAAACTTATACACTTCTGTCACAGAAACAATATACCTAATAAACTTGACGTATGGAAAATTTAACGTAAATAATTCCTGAGGGGCTTAGATAACAAAAAAATGGATCTCGGATGCTTTCCTTTAGCCAATGTTATCAAACCAATTTACAAGTCCTATTAGAGAAAGTTGAACTGAATCAAACTGCTAACATGATAACCAAAACTACCCCTGATTACCATTATCCTTTATCAGCTGACAGAGATTGGGAAAGGCAGGGTCCATGGGCCATTTTGCGCATTAGATGAAAAAATGGCCCATCAAAATTATAAATGTTACTATTGCTACAAAGGGGAATGACTCATTCAAGATTTCTGAAAAAGTTTGAAAGCCCCAAAATGGCCAAATGTCAAGTTATCTTCCCCATTCCATGGCCAAATAAGTTGGTCATTAAGGTTTAGTCGAAGTACATGAGACACCATGGACACTAAGGCTTATCGTCTCAACATTGACTTCATAAGTTGTATGCATTGCATAGTTACTAACTCTGTGGGGAATTCGACCAAGGCATCGATCTTGTCGCGCCAGTAGCGGTTGTAGGAGAATCGTTTCAGATGAATGATGAGGATCTTGGGCAGTGACCACAGGTCAAACTTCTTTGAAGCTTGTTGGTGACGCTTGCAGCTTGGACAGTACCTGAGAATAGACATGCATGATCACTGAGCAACATCACAGAAACAAGGAGAAGTCGTCTTAGTTTCTCATCTATGATAGATTTACAGGAGGAACGTCAGGAATATCATCAGGATGTATGGATATCAAGTACTTTTCAACTATGATGACTAGTTTAGTTACAGACTCTCTCCTTTACTTCTCAGACATGTCATAGAAGCCTTTTTAGTAATCTGTGTCTCTTCACATACCATGGGTCCTGCTCACTAAGTTTCTCTGCATCAGTGAAGATCTTGAGACAGTCGTTCAGCTGGATGGCCTGCTTCTTGGGAACATTCTTTGACCTGATTGTATCATGTTGCTCCAAGTCCTATAATGAAAATGAACCTGGTATAAAGTTTATACTTCCATAGACATTTTGATGAACAGTGACTTATAATGTTACTGAAGAGCAATCAAAGACTCAAAAGTATCCTTTACCTCCAGAAAAGAAAACTATTGAGACAACACAAACCTCAGCTTCCTTTTCAATGTAGTACTTGTCCTTAGCCACTGGGTCCCAGTCGAGAGCAATGTATGTCTTGGCAGTCAGTTTAAGTGGCCGGCCATCATCGAGGAGTTTGCCATCGAGTTCGCTGCTGCCGTAGGAGTTGACCTGAGAGAAGGTGAACATCCGGTGGGGGGCGTCATCCTCCTCCCCTTCCTCGTCTGACTCCTCCCCCATCTTCTGCATCTTCTCAAATGTCCCAGGGGTGGGCCGGTCCGTCTCCAGCTCGTCGTCAGACATGTTGGTGTCCATACTGCTCACTTCTGCAGTTAAGACAATTATAGTTTGAATAGATGGTAGGAAGAAGTTGAAATGATAAAGAGCTCTCACAGAGTTAAATATTGGTTTGTATTGGCGAGTCCTTCTTTACAGGCTACAGACCTGACCTGTATTTGTGATGTCACGATCAAGCAGCTATGAAGCATACACTGGTGTGAGTTCAGACAGAAAACACCACAAGACAAATTATATTTGATAACTATTCAATAAGGTTACAGACAATGCCTCTCAAAATACCAAGGTATGAGCAATATGTTCATGCATCTTACAAAGGGGAAAGTATAGATAAAAATAATGGTTTTTATCCAGCAAATGTTACTGATTAAGTTTGTAGGCGTCATAAGAGAAGTCACGACTGGGATTGAAACCAACCTCCGTTGACTTGCTGTTCGTCATTCTCCTGTGGTTGGTTCTCCTGGGAGGTAGTTTTGCTGCTGATGTCCCCGTTCACCTCCTGTTTTCCCTCCTCCTTCTCCGTCTCCTTCATCTTCACCTTCGCCCACCAACGGTCTGTGGGTGCCGGTGTCTTCACATAACGCCTTGGGAGGAAAAGTATTACAGCTCTGTTATTTCTGTCTATGTAAATGTATCATCAAGATAATGTGGGGCCATTTTCATTTCTTACCTATTCAATTAATGATTTTTAATAAACATCTCCTTTTGCGCAAAAAACATTCAGTACACCCATGAGTGACAATATGAACTATGTGAAGGACTGAGATGAGATGAATATCCCTTAGAAAGATTTTTCTGAATGATGACTGAAGTGAAGATTTGTGCTTTACACAAGTAGGGACTTTTCCTAAAACATTAATCTTACAGATGGAAAGAGATGAACATGGCCTTGAAAGATTATCCTTTAGATGTTATTCTATAACATCTATATAAAAGATACCTTGAAATGTTAAAACCAACAACAAAATCCTGACACGAACAACTCAATAACTCGACCATGAAATAAGAGATAACCAAGAACAAATAGATATTTGCATTTGTGCATCTATACAGTAACTATGACACTGATTATTTACTCACGACATTCTCTTCAGCAGTAGGTTGTAGAGGGAATCATACGTGCACTTCCCGTCAGGGATGGGGAGAAGAAGCGGCTGGCCAAACAGTTGGTTACTTGACACATACGCATCACGACCTGACGACCTGTCAACATATAGCATATTATTAGAGTCACTACCGACAGCTATCGATAGTTCACATCAATGCATTGATGCCGTTCTCATGTTCCTTATCCATAAAGTATTACTGATAATACTAATCACCATCACCACACTAAATACCATGACAAGTTTCATACCCTTACATGATGTACCGTATTCGACGTGATAAGCGCCTGGGGCGCTTAAAAAAATGGTAAAAGGGGGCGCTAATTAAAACGATAAAAATTGTCCTCAAGTTTAGTCTTGAAAGTGTTTTCTTACGATACACATGTCTTTGAAATATGGTTTTATAAGTTTTATCATTTTGGTGGTGGCTGGGGGTCTTGAAATACCCTGTATTCTTCACTTTAGTGGAAGTAAAAGACTTATTGCAAGACTGAAAAACCTTCCTCAATGAATCAGCATGCAAGGTAAGCAATGTTGATAGGTGGGCGCTAAATCAGGACGCATATTGTTCACTCAAAAACGTGGTGGGTGGGCGCTTATAGGGGAGTGGGCGGTTATTAAGTCGAATACAGTATATCAAATGACAACTTACAATAGAAACATTAACACAATTATTATTGAGAGTCTATGTCTATGAGAACAAAATCAATAGGAGGCAATAGTGAGCACAGTGGTTCCGAGAGTATCAGACATACAGTGAAATTGGCCTTACCGTTTCTCTCTCAGATAGATAGGGACAATCAGTGTGCTTGTGTCTTCAATGGGATTCACAGGAACCTCATATCTGCAGCACAAACACTGGGTTAGTCACAAAACAGGATACTTCCTCCACAATTGATTTACAATTTATTTATTTGTCAGCACGTAGTCATCAAAAAGGGAAACACTGTTATGATACCATGTGCTGTTTCAACTAAATAGTATGCAAAAAGAGTCAGCAGTTTCTACTCACATGAAGATATCATCTCTGTCCAAAATGTGGTTCAGTCCATCTTCAAGAGCAAACACTTTGTGAAATCTGTGGTTATAAACATCTGTGACGACCATCTGTAAAAAAAAACACACAAAAATGAAGCATAAGAGACATCATGCTACATTATCCAAGATAATTTTCAAACAGCTAGAGAAATCATTCAAAACAAATTTTTGGGCCTTAATAAATACCTAAAGAAAAATGTCATTCTCAATTAATGATTTAGCAAAATAGCCCAGCAAGATAAATCACACAATGCAAAAAATAATTGAAATCAAAGCTAGTTTTTAACAATTCTGAGGGCTCACTCACCTTCTCTGGTGGCACATGGACAAAACTGGACAAGACTTTGCAAATATCAGCAACAATTCCCATCTTAGGCACTGTGAGCTTGAACTGGAAGTAGAGAGATTAAGCATGAACTGGAGATAAGAAAACACAAAGATATATATGAAAGCTGGAAGATATCACAAATGGTGCAACTTTTTAAAATCTCGCCAAACTCAGATTATTCTATTTTTTTTATAAAACTGGCAATAGGGTAAACATAGGCTTGCATGGATACATCTGAGGAACTGCAAGTCAAGTTAAATATTTTCATGTGTAAATGCTGGCAATATGTAAGGACACAGAAGTGGGTACCTCCTCATGTTTTTCTCAGGTCAGAGAGCTTTGATCTAAAACCATAAAGATTGTATTGTATGTATCTTCAGAGCATTACAGCAGGTTCTCAAAATTTTACCTCCACCAAACTATGAAGAAGCAAATTTTGATTTCAACTAATGTAGAAACTTACTACTAGTGTAGAAGTGAATATGCATACCTGTACAAGTTTTTCCTCAGGTGAGAGAGGGACCCAAAACACCTCCATCTGTCTCTCCTTCTTGATGGGGAGGGGCAGCGACAGGTAGCAGAAGGGGTCAAAGGTCACCGAGATCTTGCTGCACTCCGGGCAGCGCACTGTTGACTTGAGAAGTCCGTGGAAGATGTCCACAATGATGGAGTCGTTCCTCTTGCGGTAGTTGTCCCAAGCTTCTGCAGCTACAACCTTTAACAACAATAGTGAGTTTTAAGTAATAAAGTTTTCCCTTTCTCAAGTTTTAAGTTACATGGTTGAGGGTAAAATTTTGCGGTATATAAGCAAATTGTTTTTGTATAAAAAGGCCCAAAATATATATGTATCATTTAAACAAAGGACAGGGATAATGAATGAACTTAACTTAATCAATAGTCGTGCCTCTGAAAAGGTGACCATCAAAATATTGACTAGTTTAACTGACATGATGGCTAAAACACAAACTTGGTGAATGCAAAGAGTTTTTCTCAAAATCAGAATAAAAGTAACTAGGATTGTTCACTTATAACAAATACTTGAATTAGCCACTCACAGCATCAGGACGTCCGTCATCATCCTTGAGCTCCACATAAGGTTTCTTCCTGATCCGGTTCAGGTCCTCGTGCAGCCCGTCAAGGAGGAACGCCATCAGCTCCTGGGAGTCCTGCTGCTGGTAGCCAGAGAACTGAGGCGCAAACCGACCAACTGCAACCTGGATGAGGGAACAAGGCATTTTGGTAAAATAAAGGTCTAATGGTTATTTTTCTATTTCTCTTCAAAATGTGATGTATTAGGTTGCAACGGACAACCAAATATATAGAATTATGTTAGAAAACCAGCCATGGTCAATCAAAACAGCTAAAATCAACTGATCAGCCGGAAACAGTACATGAAAGTCCTCTAAAATGATAATAATGTAAATTTAACTTCCAAACATACCTTGAAGTTCCTGGGAACTGTGTAGCTGTAGCGGCCAGACCACATGGTTTTGATGAGTTCAGCATAGGACTTGGCTATCTCGCCCTTGTTGCCGAGTGGGTTGTCCTCGTTCAGCTCCTTTTCCCACTTCTTGTCGTCAGTCATGTACTCTGTCAGCTGGCTCACATTACTCATGCACTGGAAGGGCAATACAAGAATAACAAACTCATTTTTTTTTCTGGCATCACGTCATTTCTATTTCTTTGGAATAAAAAAGAATTGATCTTAACCTTATAACATCCACAGGTAGAACAAATTGAGAAATACAATAAATCTGTCTGAGTGTGGAAGAATGCCTACCTGAAGAGCAGAGTTCATGAAGCATGTGTTGCCCAAGTTAGCCAACCCACAGAGGCCTGGACTAGCAGAGTTACTTCCCTTGCTGTAGCTGGAGTCGTAACCTCCATATCCGGAATCGTAGCTGCTACTGCTGGATCCCCCATAACCACCTCCTCCTCCGGATCTGTGGCACACATAAAAATACTTGCCATTTCCATAGACAATAAAAACAACATTGTCATAAACTGTAAGCAATCATAAAAATTATTGAACTTTTTAAGGACAAATTCCCCAGCAATGTCTCCTACCCTGAGGGTGTTTGTTCAAATACTGCATGGGATTTGACCTAAAAAATACAGTAACTTTTACTATAGCTCATTACACATTATGAAGTCAGATTCTTGAGAGCAATTAGTACTAAATAGCTTACTTAATACATTATCAGGAAAAGAGAATTGAAAGTTCATTCTCAATACAAACAGTCTATGAAATAAGCTTGAAAATTAGCTGAAGTACCTTGTGGTGTAGGAGGATCGCTCGTAGGAGTTGCTGGAGCTGTAGCTGCTGGTGCTGAAACAAGCTCTGACAGATGCATCAACCATGCGCAAGTAGTAACTCCCGTTTACCATTCGTTAACCTTAATCATCGCTATCGTTATTTCAAACGCAATGACATGATTGGTCCGTTTATGACTAGGTTTTGTCTGTGCTAAACTGGTGTAAGAACGTGCAAGCATGGAGGGTGCTTTCAGACCTTTGTGGAGAGGAAAGCACCTGGTAGAAGACGTTCGAAATCCGCTATATTCAATATTTCAAAATTTTTATTCCTCGGAACACGGTCAATTTTAATCAGACTGCACATACATATAATTAACTTGAAACCAGTTTCATGTAACATAACAGACAAATGAACTAATCCCAGACAGGGGATGTCACGATACACTGATGGATTGTCTAATGACTTACAGTATCAGTCTATATTCTTACCTCTTGGCTTGTCTCGGCCATGTTCCATCATCATTCTTTTCTTCTATTACAATCACCTGAAGCAGAAGATATGATTACGATAATGTACTGTCTATCTACATTCATAAGCAAACAAAACCCTTTTATTACTTATATCCAATACACAATGAAATGAAATCAAAACCAAAAATTTTCTATTTCATCAAAATCTTTGAACAGAGATTGGCTTTTGCCCATTTGGGTATGATACCCACATTATAAATATTCAGTGGGTATTCAATTTTTGCTTTGAAGGAACAGAAAAGGAACAGAAAAGGAACTGTAGCAAAGCATTAAATGGAGCTTGTCACTGCACAGCGACCATTTTGACTTAACATCTGATTGCCTTGAGTGGTACACTCACAGAGGTGAGGTGAGGTGAGTTGGTGTTTAACGCAGCTTTCAAGATTATTTCACTTGTATCGCGGCTGCTAGTATTACTGCAGGGAGAAGTCCGCAACACCATTGTGGCTATGCATTGCGGCTGGAACTAGCGAAGCATGGGTGGTACTGCGATGAATTTCAGTGTAGCATTGCACCCAAACCTGACTGCGTGTAGAACAGTTCTCTACAGCAGACAAAGTTGCCGAGCCCCTGGTGGGATTCGAACCATAGACCTTCTGATCCGAAGCCGAACGCTCTAACCACTGCGCTATCCCGCCCCCTACACTCAGAGAAAACATTAGTTTGGAAAGAACACATGGCAAACACACCTGTCCCTGGTAGAGTCCTGCGTCTTGCAGCGTGTTCTCTGGTTTGTTGAGGTGCTCGTAAGTGGAGCTCATGTAGCGGTTCCACAGTCGCACCTCCTTCTCATCAGGGATGCTGTACTCCTTCCTCATCACCTTCTCAAGGTCAGCTGGTAACAAAGGTCAAGGTCAGGGTTAAGGTGAGGTTAAATGTTACATGTACACCTTCTAGCTTACTATTAATTGTAGAATCGGGCTAGGAAATGCTATTTTGTTTCTAGAAACAATTATTTCAGGAATTTACCCAAGTAAAAAACTCAAATATTTCACAATCAATGACTCAATTTTCATGTAAGTATTGTATCATAAAAGACTGTTTTTTAATTTATCACATTATTTATGGATATAAAGATTCAACTTAAAGTACATGAATTCAAAATTTTATACTTTACTTTGACTTAGTATGAATATCATTTCTTGTGAAAGAACATTTTCTCCCCATTGAGGTAGCTCTGTCATTAATTCCTATACAGCCTCCGTCATAATAAGAGCTCTTCTCCAGCTTCCTGCAATTTCCTCTAGCAGCACAACATTGCAACATCAACTACCTTTCAATATTTCAGCCAATGTAAACACTGAACGCATGGATAACATATTTGTTTTCATACAGGCCTATGCAATGATGCAGTCGCTAAATAAGGCTTAAGTGTTCTGTAAAGAAGACTCAAAGTGCAAAGTCCATATTCTATCAAAGTTTAGCTTTTCAAAAGCTTACGGAAATAATTTGAATGATAACTTTTGAAACAGTGTCGCTGATTGCACAAGTAGCTTTGATTGCATCCAATCAGGTTTCTACATTTCTAAACAAAGAAACATTCATATTATGACAGAGGTTGTATAGGAAATTATGACGCAGCTCCCTCTGTTGGGAGAGAATGCTGAGAGAAATGAACAGTGTAAATTATTTCTAAAGCAAACATTAAATCATACAATATAACTCATGCAAATTTGACAAAATATGTGCATTACACCACAGGCACAGCATCTTAATGAAACATGTAAACTGTCAGAAGTCCAACTTTTCCCACAAGACATACTTTGTTTCAATCTCTATCATAGGCTAATTTAGTTTTCTGCAAATTGTCACCTGTGTCAACCTGCATTATGTAGGAATTCTACTAAAAGACCGCATTCCAAAAACAAACCTCTATGTCACAGCCAATTCATTGCAGGATTTAAAAACAAATCTTTTATCATAATGCAAATGAAATATTGTAAATGATTGGCCAGAGCAAACAAAGTTATTAGAAATTCTAAAATAGCTGTTAAGAGAACTGCAATTTGTCAACAAATTTAAGTTGCAGCAAGACGAACTGGTCAGTGATAGAGAACGATATTGTGTCAGGCCTTGTGAGGGCAGTTGTCACCAGTCATGCAATCGATCTCTTCAAAACAACACAATCTCCCAATCGGGAGGGAAAGACATGTATGTACCTATTGTGGAAGCTCTACTCATTTCTCTTGTGACGCTTTGGTCTTTACTTTCCTGCCCGAATTTGGAAAGAGTAACATTGTACGGGTAAACCTCCACCCTTAGCTGTTTGACGTACATGCCGTCCTCTATAACGAACCTAGCGATAGTCTCACCCTGCAAGGAACAAAAGCATGCTGGACTACAGACAGTCTACAGACAGACAGACAGACAACACCAGCCCTGTGTTCAGAATCACAGAATTTCTCTGACGTTCACAAATGTTTGAAATACTTTTTTTTACCTACCGCAAACAACATGTTACAAGACACAGGGATTTTCTCTGTTCAGTAACAGGAGAGTTCATCGCACGCAGCTTTATAAGATGTTTCACTACAAGCGGCGAGTAGGACAAATGCATTTACCCCACACTTGAAGGAACATTCTCTCAAGCAGTGAATATTTATTACACCAGTGAACATCAAAGAGAAAATCAATGTTACTGAACCTTAGGCTATTCAGAAACCAGCCTTGAGTTCCAATTTTGAAATATTTGAGGTTTTGAAGTACTGATCTGAATTTTAGTGTTAAATAATGTTCCAATGAGGTTAGGCTGTTCCATTGAGAAATTTGAAGCCAAATCGTGAATCTCTACCTATATGTCCATATTTTGGATTGGACTATCATTTTTAAGTTTTGATCAATGCATTTCAATGTATTCATGACATGCCTCATACGAGTGTCAATCAGCATATAAACAAGGCTCGCTCCCGAGACAGAACTCAAAATAAACATACAGTCTGACTGATGAGTAAAAATGATCATGGTCTGTCCAGATCCACTTACACAAATCTGGTCCTCGGGATATTGGCAGTCAACTTAACAGTTTCCATGCCAGTAGTCCGAGGTAGCAGACTTTGTCCTCATGAAAGAGCTTCTGAATCGTCATTTTCTCTCATCAATTCAGGCAGACGTACAGAGCCAACACATTTTGAGTAAAAAGATTGTAAAAATATATCCTCAAAATGCTTTTGGTTCACGACATGCAATACATTCTGCAAGGTTTCATTTCAACAATTGGTTGATCAAATTCTCAAAAAATTATTCATTATTCAATGATATACTCTAAAAACATGACATTTTTATCTTTTATTACAAATCATTATAAAACAGCCAATTTTAAAAATAAAACCTTGCACGCATCATGAGATATATAACGGACTGCACTAGAGAACTACAAGGCACACACATATACACATATCATGCATCTAGTGAGAGGTCAGGGGTCAGTCACGTGACAGACTGGGGTGTGTGTGGGTACCTATTGTGTCAGCCCGGCTGAACTGGCGAGTGACGAACTTGTTGTGGTCCGAGTTGGGGCTCAGTTTGAGGTCAAGCAGATAGACCTCGACTTTACTGTGCTTAACAAACATACCCTGCTCAATCACCTTGCGTGATATCGGGCTCTACGGGAGGAAAACATGGACATTGGTTATCAAATGTTTGTGTAAACTATTTTCGTTGAATTTGACATTGATCAAATTTTGGTTCCATCTGCCAGGATTATTTCTAGTGAAAATAATTTATTGTTTTAAAGTAATTCTAAAATTTGGTAGATATATCACAAGTCTTTAAAGATATGGACCCCTACCGTATTCTGATATTTTGATGCATCAACAGATTCGATTTCCTTCCTACATCTACACTATCTCAATTTGAAACCTTTGAGTACAAACTGATGAAAAAGTTATGTTGCATAAATAAATAACGTGCCTAGCACTTGCATCAAAATCTTGATTCTTAAAAAGGAAATTTCAGATCAATGTACAAATGCATATGACAAGATGCTAATTTTTCTAAAATGAACATTTTGTTGAGATCAAAACCAAAATAATATTTCTTTACGAAAAACTGTGTATGAATAAATTCCATGTGTATCAAAACATAGGTTTTCAAACGGAAATAGTTCCACAGCTTTCAAAATAGATTCCTGAATCAGTAACACATTGGGTTCAAGCAAAGGTTTATTTTGAAAAGAAAACACAACCCTATTATAATGAAAACTTTTTGTATAGATATTTCACAGGAAACTGCAAATGTATAATCTTATTAAAAGATATCTAACTGACTATTGTCTTTACAATGATATCAATTTGCATGAAAAGTTTGTTTAGATATCTTGTCAGTTAAAAAAATAGCATTAATTCATTTCACTTATATAAACAGTAATTTAGTGTGAATAAAGGGCAAGCTGTAATCATGTTAATCTGAATTTACAAAGGAAAAGCCTGGTTGGTCACAAACAATTTATTTATTGTAAACAAAAAAAGATCTATCAGTGTATATGCTTGCGCCTTTATCTTTTGAATTATGATGGAGGATGTAAATCAAATCATGGAACACCTTTTATTTTTCAAAATCATGAACTATCAATAAAAAAAGCTTCCCTTTCTTATGTATTCAACTTATAAATCCCTAAAAAAACTATACCAGTTTTGAAATTTTAAAGAGTTCATTTGACGTTTTCCTTCACAGGATTCCGGGGTTCATAGCTTCCCTGTAACCAAGAGCTTTACATACCTGTCCCTCAACAACCCCATACCAGGAGAGAAGTTTTCCCCACGCCTCCTCGGGGAAAAGTGTGTAGTCTAGGTCATCCACCAGGTGTTCCTTCAGGTGCCCATTATCTGTATAGACAGATTTAAAAAGTGGATTAGAAATGATAATTATTCTTATTTCCACACTCTAAAACATGCTTTAGGCAGGGACTGGGAAAGACACCTTTGACAATAGGCCATTTTGGGGCTTTCAGCCTTTTCAGATTTCTTAAATGGGCCATTACCCTTCGTAGCAATAGTAAAATTTCTAATTTTAACGGGCCAATTTTTACATCCAATATGCAAAATGGCCCATGGACCCTGCCTTTCCAAATCCCTGTTTAGGTGCTGAATATGATTGAAATGGTAGCAATAGTAAAATTTCTAATTTTAATGGGCCAATTTTTACATCCAATGTGCAAAATGGCCCATGGAGCCTGCCTTTCCAAATCCCTGTTTAGGTGCTGAATGGTGCTTGTTATCTAATCTAAACCCATAACATAACACAGTTGCTATTCATGTTTCAAAACTGGCTTCACTGGAGAAGAATTTTTGAAAGAGAGATAAGGGTTATTGGGGACAAGGACAGATAAGAACCATTTTGAACAGTTATTCCAAAATAACCATTATAAGACGATGTGTGGATATTTAAAAGTAGTTCAAGTGTTTGATTGTCTGCAATTCGAGAATTACAATTACATTGCCTTGAAACACATAAATTTACGCTCACACACACTGAGTTTCACTCACATGAACCACAATAGCTTGATCATCTATCACCCAAGCCAGCGTAACAGGGTTTAGTCAATAGATTTAATATCAACTACATATTACCACAATCAGATTATCCTTCAAAATCCACTTACTAACACTTTCTCTCTTTACTAGACCCAATCACTTCTTGATAAAGTTGATGTACTCAAGAACAAACTATTGTAGTAACTATCAGGGCATAGACCTTTAAAGTTATCATTCCTCTAAAATGGTTTTAAGTACTACAACCCATACATAAACATTAACCAACATAGTTCCATGAGGGCTTTGAAATATACACCAAGTAATTGAAACAGAAAGTTATTACCATTATGAGGTGCGTGCATATCAACCTCCAATATTGTTTTATTTCAGAGATAAGTTTTTTCCCCAAGGGTGGTATCTATCTTAAGAACTACCTTTGATGAGAGCCGAGTTGTCTATGGGTCCAGGATTGGCGCTTGCGTCCCCGACATTACTTGTATCCCAGGTGTCGTACCCAACAAACTTCTTCCACTGCTTGAACCACTTGATGTCCACGAGGTACCTGCATACACAAACATACATTAACCCTGTGCCAGAGGTACAACTATGTGCATACTTCCCTCTCTGTTTCTTGGAGAAAAAAAGTGTCCCTTGAAGATCACTTATGCAGATAATTTTGAACCTCAAACAATAATGTAATTTGTTGGCAGCAAGATGGGCACATAGTCCCAAAGCATCAAATACTATAATATCCTAATGTTTATCATATGGTCTAGCAAAGGATGACTGCTGGTCCTGAGTTGACTCTTTTGGAAACTTCTGTTGAATAACTTTTGTCTTTTGAGACCTACAATTGCAATAGTATTTGATCAAACAAATAACATGCATCATCTGTGATTCCAAAAGGTTTTATAATAATAATCTGATCGATTATGATAAACAAATGTCCATTTTGAACCATATAAACCACCATGCACTCTTTCACAGCTTATCTTGAGCCATTTAGAAATTGAATGAATACCAGTATTGAAACACCTCTACCTATTTTATTTTCAAAAAGTTTCTTTGCTCTCCTTTATCCTCAAATAGGCCAAATACTAGGAAAGGGCATGACTAAATTTTTGTGGAAAACGATAAGACAGAACTTAAGTTTTATCTACATAATTATTGGTACTAGATATATACATTTGTTGCTGTAAACATATTCTTCAAAAGTTCAAAAGAAATTTGTTCAAGTTACAACTCTTCACTGTTATCTTAGCCCTCTTAATTCACATCATTAAATACCTCTGTCATCTTACAGTGAAATCTCGACATCAAGACCAATTTATAAAGGTAAGTACATTTTGGTTCTAGCCAAGGTGAATTTGAGTTTTGAAAGATGATGCCTAAGGGGAATTCAATTCCCCTTTTTTATCAACTCAAATCATACATACCTAATTTTTTATTATAAATATTTTTTTCAGATTTATAAAGCTTTTGTTTGAAATACATTTCTGTATGGATCATTTCTGATCTGAGCACTGCTCCAAAGGTCAGGTGACCTTTCCAATTCAGCCAATAAGCCACAAGGCTCCAAAATTTGATATTGAAATGATGTCTGATCATTTGAATTGATTGAAAATGAAGATCACGGATGTTACCTAGTACCTCCTCACACAATCCTTATGGAGCGATATGCAAATCAGAAATGCAGTACGACAGAGTGTTATTTTCCCACTGATTTCAATGAGATTGCTTCATTTATTCCTTGTTGAAATCTGCAGATAATTATTTGGACTCAGGGGTATTTCACTCCTCAAAATAAAAATTGAGGAGTAAAATTACCACATGGAGAAAACTAGGAGTATTTCAAGGTTTGTCATTTTCAGATCTTCATATTAAGTTAGCATCTTTGTCGATGTTAGTCGTTGATTATATTTTCCACACATTTAATCAGCAAATAAACGAGTGGTTTCCCTTTATAGAAATATAAAATCGGTAATCATTGTTTTCATACAGGTTGGCATCAAGTTGACTACTATTCGAGATGTAAAGATCAGACATGTAGAAATGAAATTTTATTTTGACAAGTCATGATTACTCCAGTGAACAAATATCTGGCTCGCATCATGGGAAAGTTGTGCGCATCTGTCACTCATCAATTTCATTTTAAATGCGTATATCTGAATTACCAGTGCGTATTTTACGCAGATACTCCTCTTATCTGGATCCCTGAATCTGTATGGTTACATCAACTGAAGAAGTACCAGGTGTTACACAATTTTGATTGCTTCATTTCCTCTTCTATAATGTTCATGGGAATATTTTAAAAACAAGATTCAACTCAATACAAAAAAGGATTATACTCTTCATATAGTAATAACAGGGTAGGTAACTTTGAAAACTAACAAGCCCACCTTAAAAGTTGCCAGTTATTATAGTTTAACATTTTATCTATGTTTGAAGTTTAGCGCTTGCTTTATCGCACTGAAGATACAAACTGCAGTTGATTCCACGATAAGCAACATGCACAAATAACATTTCATTTACTGTCACTGATATGTCGGTGGAACCATCAGACACCATGGCACAATTATTTCCCTCAGAGTCAGACAGTTAATTTTCAATTTTTTAAAAGTTGATTTCCCGAGATTGCCACTAAAAACTCTTTGCAGGATTTCCTATTTATGTCAGACACATCCAAGAAAAATCCTGAAATGGTCTACTATTCTTTGCAAGAAAATTTGTTATTCTAAAAAGGTTGCAAAATTTTTCAAATGTGCGTTTATTCAAGGTTAGAATATTCTTTTCAAACTTACTACTTTGGGCAAAAGTATAACGTGATGTTCATAGCAAATTTATGCCCTTCGGATTCACCATGTAAAACAAGGCCATCGTGTCTCAAATACTACAACCATTGACAAAGGGCCCCTTAGAATATTTCTTCTTCTTATTCTGTTAAAGTTTTTCTACCTGCAGTTGGTCCGCAAACAGCCCGGCATATCGCATATCAGGATATACACATGTAGTTGTCATCTGTTAGTAGCGCCAAATTCCTGTTTCCAACTTTGATCTATCCGACGTTTTCAATTAGTTTTTTATAATCTTTGTTTACTCTTCTAATGACTTAAAAACCAAGAAATTGACGGTACATGATATATCTTAATTCTAAGTAATTATTTTCACATTAAATTCTTAACAAAATTTTATCATCTGAAAGCTGTCATTTTACCAAACCATAGACAGTTGCAAGCCTTGTTACGATTGGCTGAATTATTATTGTTAACCGATAAACGTTTGTCTTTTATAAATGCAACTTGACAAACTCAACTTGACACGAATCGCGAGACTGATAATAACTTTAGAGTTTTTTTATCCAAAAAATTTATTCAAAATGGCAATGCAGAAATTAATTTTGACACAGAATCGTTATCATGATAATATGAACCTGACCATCGGGCGGGCAAGAGTTATTTTTTACCAGCCCTCAACCGAATTAACCCGTCTCGGGCATTCGGTAGTTTCCTACACTGGTAATAATAGTTTGTATCGATGCTCCGTCATGTTTTTTTATTTATGATGTACATGTAGATAGATCTATATTCTGAATAATGAACAGCTTTTTATTTAATGTAATCATTGCTTGGAAAACTTATGGCAATTTGCACAATTTGTAAACAATCACACTTTATTTGCTGAATCAAGTAAGCAGCCGTGAAGGAAACAAACAACATAAACAAGGAATTGAAAACATTACCTCCAGTTGGGAAAGAAACATTGGCATGCTTGATTGATTTCCACTTGTTGCCTAAACAGCAGAAAACACTTACACAACGGGCTAAACCACTTCTTACATTCCAAGACAAGTTGACAAGATAGCCATCAGAGGAATATAAAAACAGCTGACTGCCCTGACAGACCAGTTTGTGTTAATAAGAGCGAATGTTTCATTTGCCACTCCCGTTACTGGGCCACCTTGTTTGGATTTACGAAACTGAAAGTTGACATCTGCTGGAAAATTTTCACAAATCTACCCTCCATTTGCAATTCGTGCTTATATTCGTGCTTATATTCGTGCTCATACTCAATTGACCCGGCATTCAAATATCTAACAAATCACACCCCTTATCAGTGGTCGATCCCAAAAAACGAAGGATACAAATTTATGAGTCAGCATTCACCCCTTGAACTATGCGTTTTGAAATGAAAGATCTTGTCATTCATTTATGATAAAATCGCTGCAGAACCGTATAAGAAGGTCTAATTTATCATCAGCTTACCAAGTATCCCCTTTTTTCAAAGACTGCTTCAGTAAATTGCATATTTCAGACTTCTGAGTCTCGCAATCCGGTGGCCCTCCTTCCGCCATCTTGGGAAGTCCAATGAATGATCCCGTGGGCGAACCTAACAACCTTTTTGATTGGATAAAATTGACGTGACGCACAACTGTAAATTTCAGACATATAAGAGAACCTCTCGTTGGTCAACTTTATACGCTATGTTTAGCAAGATATTTCTTGACTGTGGAGTAAATGAAAGCTATTTATAGAATATTACAGCGTGAAGCCCACCTACAAATTTTGCATAACCTGCATAATTCACACCAGTCACCAGTGTCTGCAAAAGTGTAGATCAAGAATATATATATTTATATACCTGATAATATCTATAACTTATGATTGAATATTTGATAATTGAATAAAAATTAATAGTATTACTAATGGTGGGTATATGTATATATATATTGATCTGCATACACTAACTTCTGTGGCTCTCGTAAAAAAATGAAAACCACAGTCTATTGCTATTCATGGTATTGGTTTAAAAAAAAAAAGACATGTGGCTTTGAATAACCGTATAAAAGATTACTAAAATCCGGTGCATTTTGGTCATTTTTTATATTGGCTTTTTATGGCCATGCACGTTACATTGGTTATTCAAGTGAAAGATTGATTACTCTATAACTCGACAATTCAACTATAATCGATTTTTATTTCACAACCATTTCCTGTTGATATCTGTTTCGTTCGATGCCCCCTCTACTGGATCTCATGTAATCGGTTTTAATACTATTCTTCTACAGCATGTATTTTTCAAACCTTCAGAAAAGCAAGTATACATCAATCAATAATTAATAAGAATAAGATTTGTGATAGATAATGTTAAATTTAAAGTTCTATCAGTCCACTGTTAGAAAATAAAACAAAAATCCGGAGACTGAAAACCCAAATGGTTATCAATCTATACACCCGAACATCATTAACTCATCTCCTGTCCCAATAATAATAATAACAACACCAACAATAATAATAATAACAACAACAACAATAATAACAACAATAATAACAATAGTAACACTTTATCGCCTTCTTCAGCAATTTGTCTTACATCATGACAGAGCTTTGATACAATTATACAGTCACATGCAGTGTTTATGTACATGAAATTAATTTTGTTTTCTTTTTTTATTGATTCGATAGTTTGATACAATTAGTACATTATATAATATTATAATATTTATATAAATTACATGTGTGAATTGTAGCTAATATATTATAAGCATAGTACATTACATAAATAGTAGGATAGGTTAATGTGTGAAAGAGATATGGCAAATATATGGAGAGGCCTTGGGAATGATTATGGATCAAATATTTGCAATAGTGGGAACCACTTATCTGTAAATTGAGCTAATTTATCATTTCTTTTGGTTATGAATTTTTCAACAGTGTAAATATCTTTTAAAATTTTGATAAAATTGTTCAAGCTTTGATTTAATTTCTTGAATGTTGAAATATAAATATATCTTTTAGCTATGGGTTATCTCCATTGAATCCAAACCAAACCAACGATTTTGTTAAATCAAAAGTCTGTAAAATACCATTGTGGGTAATCCTATTCTTTACCTCTTTTCAAAAGGATTGGGTAACAGTACATTCCCAATATACATGACATAAAGTTTCATTATCAACATTGCAAAAAATTACATATTGCATTATCAACCAGTTTCATTTTCAAAAGCTCCTTTTTTGTGTAAACAATTCTGTGAAAAAAATTAAATTTAAAATCAAATAGTTTAACATCTTTCAAGTTCCTTCTGCAAATATCATATGCCAATCAAAATCAACATCATTGAATAAAGTTTCCCATTTTTGGCACACATGAGATTTCATATTGTCAGACAGGAGTTTTTCATAAAATAGTCTTCAACCCTTTCTTAAAGTATAAAAGTCAACATGAGGACAGTTTTTCCCCAATTCAGTGGTATGTGCATGTCTATAGTTTTTAACAGTCATTTCCCATGATTTAGGAAAGTTATATAAAACATATCCAAGATCTAAAAAGGTACCTCTTATATCATATTTTATCTTCAACTTTTCAAAAGACACAATCCATTTTCATTACAAACACTCTTAATTACTGACATTCCGTTTTAAGCCCAGTGTCTAATATAATGATTTGGGTTTTTTAAATCATTGTTTAGCCACAAGGGTTGGGCTAATATTTCCTTATATTATCTACATCTATGGTCTTTTTTCACATTATAATTTCCATGCCAGTGATACATCTTTCCAATAAGGATTGCAATCTGTGCAATATTTAAAAAATTTGCTCCATATTTCATTATGTCATTCAGTGGAAAGTTGCATGGATTATTACTATTTGGCTTTCTTAAATATCCTTTGAGTGTTGACAATTTCATTGCATTAACAAAAGTCTTGATGTCAACCATACGTAACCCCCTTCCGCATAATCTTTTAATATGCTTCGTTTAATTTTGTCATTTTTGTCATTCCAAATGAATTTGAAAAATATTATTTCAAGAGAGGTCAAAAATTCATCAGGGGGATTAGGTAAGCTATTGAAAATATGAACTAGTTTTGATAGAGCTAATGTTTTAATAACAGTAATCTTTCCAATTAGTGTCAAATGTCTTTTTCTCCATGTTGCTAGTAATCTTTTAATTTCTTCTAGTCTTGTTCTTCTGTTGATAACCCACAGGTCATTCAATTCACTTTAATTCCCAATACTTCAATTTAAATTCTTTGCCATTCTATATCTATATCTTAAACAAATGATATCCGTACATTTTGCCTTTGCGCCAATCAATATTGCCTTAGTCTTGTCTATATTTAGTTCTGACACATCATAAATTAAATTAATAGTTTCAATAGCAGCATATAAACTTTCATCTGTTCCATCCAAAAATAATTCAGTATCATCAGCATATTGTTCCAATTTAAATTCTTCATCGTCAATAACAATACCTTTTATATCTTCATTTTGTCCAACATCCAAGGATTTCTGCATCAAAGAGAAAGAGGTATGGTGATATGGGGTCACCTTGCCTGCAGCCCCTTTCATTATGAAAGAATTCAGAGAGATATCCATTCTGTATAACGCATGAAGATGTTTCATAAGTAAGAAGATTAATCCTGCGTATATTCTCAAGACAAAAACCAAATTTTGATAAGACTGAATTTATGAAATCCTTTGAAACAGTGTCAAAAGCTTTTTTAAAGTCAATTAATTCATTTATACATTTATTTTAAAGAGATGTACATGGACTGTGTTTGGAACAATGATGTACACGTACTGGTTAAGGCATAATATAGTTTCATGCTTAAGTTCATTAAAAATGAATTCATTATCAGGTAACCATTATGTTAATGTGTTAAGATTGATACTTACTACAGCTACTTACTTGACCATTGAATAAGAGAGATGATTTTATTTTTGCATTGCGTAGCAGTGTGGTTAATCACGGTGCTAAACTGTCGGATTTCTGTGTGGACCAGCTGTCCAGAGACATGATCCGTATTGGAACCGATTAGCCTCAGCAAACAGGCCATTCACAATTAACAGTTTTTATTAATGATATTTTTTTACACAAGAAACCTAAAAATAGTAATGTGGTTCTGCCACAAGGGTTGGGCTAATATTTCCTTATATTATCTACATCTAATTTGAAACTTTTAAGAATTGAAACTTTGTATTCAGCTTTTAAAAGAGCCTACTTTATTTTCGACCACTGGCCGTGTTTTCCATTTTGAAAAACACATGCTTATTTTGTAGTTGCAATGAAGGAACGTAACCAAATGTCCAAATGTTTACTTAAGGAATAATTTTTAATACAAAACATTTGAAAAGGCACCCCGTAACTTCCTTGGCCTATAGTAATACAAAATTTATAACAATTCACTTATTCATCCGAAAATATATCGTTTACCGGTTTTGAATGAAATATAAGCATTTTTCTTCACTTATCAAGTTATTTCTCACTATAACCATATGTCCAACAGTAGAAATCACACGTTTAAATTTCATGAGTTCATGAGTTTTAATACCTATCAAACATTATCAACCCCTAACTGTCATCTGTCTGCTACTGATAAACTTCAAAAATACCATTTAAGTTATAGGCGGCTTTGGTGTCACTGTCATGTATTCGATGAAATTGTGACGATGTACAATGCACCTTCATATCGTCACTAATGTTAAACCCAATAGCTTTAAATGATACATATCAGCAGCATCAGTGGGCGTCTCTCGATAACAGTACTTAATTGATACAGTTTGACACACGTGACCCCAAAAACTCCCGAAGTGAACCATGGGGACTTCGCTGATATTCAGTGTAGCATTGCACCCAAACCTTATTACATATGGAACAGTTCTCTCCTGCAGTTGCCGAGCCACTCTTGTGGGATTCGAAACCCGGATCTCATGGTCCTAAGCTGAACGCGCTAGCCACTTCGCTATCCCGCCCCTTGGACTTTAGTAAGCTTGGAGAGGGAAATATAATAATTCAATGACAATGTAGAAGGAGAAAACACCCAGTGGCGGATCCAAGGGGAGGGGGGGGGGGGGGGGGGGGGGGGGGTTGGGGGGTTGGGGTGGTTCAAAAATCCTGGGTTCAGGGGCTCCGGACTCCCCCTTTTGAAAATCAATGATACATTCAAGCCAATACATCCCCCACTTTCAAAAATCCTGGGTCCGCCCCTGAGCTCATATGTTTGGATTCATATGAGAAACATCAATTTCAGTATAAGTTCATTTCATAATTAACCAGTCGCCATTGCAAATACTATGTGATATCGATGAATGTTTACTTAATAAAGGTTACTCGATTTTCAGGCGAGTAATGCACTAGGAATCAGGCTACCCCTGATCGTTGTATCAAATCCATTTAATCCTGATTATTGTATAAGATAAATGTTACTACACGGAAGTCCGTTTAGTAGCCTCGATAAACTTTTTATCTCAAACCATTCAAAACATTTAAAGGTAACGCGTTTAACTATCGTATCTTAAAATTAAACAAATATCTAATTCTGAAAAATAATGACACTTTTGTATAAGAATGACTTTATTGAAAAAAAATATAAATTCTTAATAGAATGCTTACAACAAATATTGTCCAACAATGGAATTGTGATGTAAATTGTAAACAATCGTTAGTTACAACATTCTACACTGACTATTCATGAAATATATAATTTCATTTCATCACCACATCCGCTTGAAAACGATATAAAACGATTGTCTGGCCATTCAACTGGACGGTCAGCAAAATCTGGTTGTTTCATTTTGAATACTAAAATTGAAAACAAAATTGTATAAATTCATGCACAGATACGTTAAATCTTTGTACATTGACACAACAAAAAATAAATGATAAATCCAACAATTTCTGTATTGAAATACAAAATGCAAATTTACAAAGTACTAAAATCATAATTTTCGTTTTCAATACTGGGAAAATGCAAATTAAATTCTCTAACACAATATCTAAGATCACCTAGCTGGCTGGTCTCAATAAAAATAATTACTTGACGTGGATCAAAGTATCCCTGTTATTGTTGAAATACAACACAGTAACTATTGGAAAAATGCGATGGAAAATTAAAGACTAAATAACAAATGAAGCACCCATAAATGTCGGAAAATGCAATTGAAAGCTTGTTCACTACGTAAATTCGTAAAACTTGCAATTATTAAAAAAAACAACTAAACAAACTTTAATACTATTTCCATTCAAGTGTTGCCACACTCAAATAGGAATATACCTGAAAATGGTATTGTTTTTTTCAATCACTGTCATGATAAAAACTATTGACATTTGATTAAAAAGTACTAGTATCAGATCTAATTACTTTTAAAATGTGTAGTTCAGGTTGAACAATGTCCAAAGATTTTAAAACCAACAAAATCTTTTTAACAAATCGATCATTTTATCATAGTCATAGTCGAACCCTAGTTAAACAGTAAATTTTATAGTCGAAAAGGTTTTGTTGTATCAACAAATGTTGATTGAAGTAGTTGGACGTCGATATCACTGAATTCGACTGATTACTGAAGACATAGAAACAAGCAAGAAAATCAGCATTTTTTCAACCCTAACGTGCAATAATGGTTGGCCAAAACATCCTCTCTATTACTGAACATGACTTTGAGCTGCCAACGAGACCGTAAGTTTCATTTTATTTGGTAATGCATCCGTCAGGGGAGTTGTTAAAGAGCCACTCCGTGAGTTGTTGGAGTCATATATGCCAAACTTAATCAATGGTGTCAATTGATCGCGAAGTATCGATTGTTACCAAAAAGACACATTTTAAAGCTTATTGTTTTTTTACAGTGACAGCATGAAGGTAGAACGTCGCAATTATGATCGAAAACCGGACAGTGGCGCGCGTCAAATGGTCAAACGTAATTTTGGAATCTTATCTAAAACAGCTAAGGAGGGACTTAGGAGTTGATAGCGTATGTTAGGTTATATAATTAATATCCATGTGTATTGGACGTGATATCTGCACCTCTGTGCATTTATAAGGCTGCTTTTAGATTTTCATGGAAAACCAGTATTTGTCAGATATATGTCTTTCGGAAATGAAAAGTTAAAATGTTTTGATTTTATATCACCACATATGACATGTAGCTTCGTATCAAAGGTAAATAATATGTTATGAAAATCACGGAGTGGCTCTTTAATGTCACTGGAAACAGCTAATTGTTGAGTTCGCCGACAGAAGATTGGTATATTTAAAGCAAAAGTTGGTGTTGAAATATATTTTCCAGGTGTTTATCGGATTATAATAGACTTTAAAGAATAGGAGGCGATTACAATCGAGGACTTAGGCCTTTTACTGATTAGAAATCTGCCACTATTCCTACTGTTCCGATATAGCCCTTTACTCAGATTCATATCAGACTGGAACATACTTGACGATACCACAGTGGAAAGTCCGCTTGTATAAATAAAATGCCATTTGGATGATAAATGAAGATCAATGGGGTGAGCATTCTATACAATGTAGTTAAAACAACACATCAATAACTAAGTGTCAACTATTGCAACTTTTAGCACAACTATGAAGGACACCGCAACATATCATTTCAAATTTGCCGGATCGGGTAAAGCCTGAATTAAGATTTAGTTTAAAGAATCCATTATCTGGATTTAACAAGATATGTAAAAATTATGTATGGATTAGTTATTTCCATTGCTTTTGGAATGCGTTTTGCTTGGAATCAGTGAAAAAGACGAGAATAATAACGACTATTATCCTTGGTACTTGGCAAATTTTATCCAAGTGAACAATTATAGTTAACGCCTTTAGCTATCTGGATTCTCTGGTTATAGTTGTGTATCTGCATCGCCGACTTGCCTGGTGTAAGCGATAATATCATTGTTATCACATGTCTTTGACGTCACTACCACTCTAACGTCATCAAACCGTGGATTCAAATGATGCCTGGGTATACACTGAATGACGGGAACCTAGTGTCCGTTTTGAATCTCCCGTGAAGCCGGAATGGAAACTGCCGGTCTGAAAAAGTATGTATGGGCCCTAATTTAAACAATATGAAGAAATGAGTACTTAAATCGCTTAAAAATATTGATTCAATTTCAATGAGGATCACAAACCTTTTTAGATAAATGAACTTTTCCCTTCTCTTCATATATACATGGCAAGCTGACACCAATTTTTCCTTGCTAATGATAATATTTAGATGGCGACATAACAAACTCTATTGGAATTATCATTTTGATAATTTCTCAGAAAGATGAATGGATATAATATCATTATATCATATTAAATATATTTCAATTCATTATGAAAATCTAATTTTGGAGGATTTTTAACACGAGTCTTTCAAGATCCCACTTACATCTAATGTATCTGTGGAGTGCTTGAAAGCTTTGTTGTCGTATGTCTTGTCCTTCCAGGGGTCAATAACAAACCCGTTCACGTAATCCACGAGTTGTCTGTGTTTAGGTAGCGCCGGGCCCCACTCCGCTGTCGGAATTGTCAGCAGGCGAAGTTTCTGGAACATGATATTATTTTGATAGATAGACAGACAAAAGAATATTTTCATGGAACCATTATCTATCCTTCGTGAACCTTGCCTGTCAAACATTAAGCAAAAATGTTAGCTGATCCGCGAAAGAGCACCCTCGGTTACCCAAGGCTCTATGTGTTCTGATCATCTGTTGATCAAGAAATGTTTTACTCAAAATACCCGCCCTTGATGCTTGTTATGAAAATCCAATTTAAACAGCTTGATACGAGATGTCGAAATAATGTAATTCTTAATGCTGAGCATGAACAAGTGTGAGCTTAGAGATGCAAGCTTAATATTTCCTCAACGCTACACTAAAGCGTGCTGTAACAAGTCTTTTAAGAGTCTTGCAGGTCAATATCGACGTGTCAGTTTCATTTGTTTAGGCCTACACAAATCAAGGGCGGGTAATTTCAGTTGAACAAGTGTGAGCTTAGAGATGCAAGCTTAACATTTACTCAACGCTACACTAAAGCGTACTGTAACAAGTCTTTTGAGGGTCTTGCAGGTCAATATCGACGTGTCAGTTTCATTTGTTTAGGCCTACACAAATCAAGGGCGGGAATTTTCATTTGGTTCCTGAAGAAAAATCACAGAGGTGATTTGAGAAGAGCGACGGAACAATAAGCCCTGGGTGACCGAGGATGGTAATAAAGTGTCTGCGAAACTAAGAAGAAGAAGAAGCACCCACCTGCCAGGCATTGTCCCCCTCGTCTTCCTTGCTGATTTTGTAAAGGATGACGATGGGTATTGCTGCTAGGGAGGAGAACGCCAGCATCCATCCAACCACTTCCGCCCAAACCGGATATAGATAGTCGCCATAAGATGACCGGGAGTAGTCGACCCAGGTAAACACAAAAATGAACTGCAATGGAGGAACGAGTTTTTTTTTTATATGAATGAAGATTTTCTGTCTGCTAAACCTTAAATCGTACACTAAATATGAGTGTTTTTGTTCAGGATAAAACGGTTCGTTTAAATCAAACGCTATTTGATGATACTAAAAGGTTTTAAAAAGCCACTGAGCTTGACTGCTGAGAGGGATTAACATTGCCAACCCCTAGAAAGACCAAGGAGAAGCACTTACCCCGATGGTGACTGGACTAAGTCCATACCAGCAGATCTTCCACCACACAAACCAGGTGGAGCCAGTCATTATCTGGATATCCTTACAGAACCGGTCACAACCTGGGCATTGAAAGAAACGATTATTAGTTTGTTTAGGCAAACTTTTAGACAGTGTCATATTAACAGATATACTGACCGTGTCATTTTAATGTACAAATGTATGTGGGTTAAATATAGTGACAATATAAAGGTTTAAGTCTTAATTCATGATGGAAAAAACCTGTATTATGTCGCCTTTAAAAGTCAGATTAAATGAAGTTTACTCTATGTCATTTGTAGACATCAAACAAATAATGCCACCGATGCAAAAATATTCCGGGCCCGAAAAGTCAATGTTTTTTTCCGAAGAACAAAGGACATATCGCAGATGTAAAATTCCGCACTGACCATAGACGAATATGACAGCGACAAGTTCAAAGAAGCCGATGATGATGAGTGTCCAGCCTCCCACAAAACTGTCCATCAGCTGGAGCAGGTACATCCCGCCCTGCAGGGGTAGGTAAAATAATGCTTTGACCACATATATATGAGAATCCTTCGACCACACGAATATGAATACGATGAGCTATAAAACAAATCAATATGGTGATTTGCAATTACCTCTATGAAAAACTCAAAGAAACTAAACTTTCAAAATTGTTATTTTTCTTTCGTTCGCACTTCAATATTCTTTATATATATTTTCTTTGTTAATTATCCACAGCGAGCCCCTATGCAGTGCTAGTTTAAGTGTTTCGAATAACCCCGAGTGCCAAGTCTTGTAACACCCTTTGGTATAGACTTAGCATAGATTGTTTAACACGTACAAACGACCTATAAAAGCAATGGAGGATTCAGCTCATAGATTTTCAAAGCTCTCTTAGCACAAAGCCATTTTATGTATTAAGCATGAAAATTGGCTTATGACTAGCCTAGCAATAAGAGAGCTTCGAAAATCTAGGCCCTGGAATTGTAAAAGGTAGGATGGTGCCCCTTCACTCGTGTTCCAACCTACCGGGCAGGTGAGAGGGAGACCAAGGAGGAAGAAGACGAAGCAGATGGCGAGGATGACGAAGGTCTTCTTTGGACGGAGATGAGGGAACTGGTCCAGGCAGCCCGTCAGTACTGTCTCCAACATGGCAAACTATAAAGAAAGGAAAGTCATAGTTAAATAATAATTCATGTTAAGAAAACAAAAGAACCAATACCTTGCATGGGCATATAAAGGTATGCCTCCATCATTGCAAATCGGGGGAACAGTGAGCTATCAAATTATCACAAAAAATAACTTTTAAAAAGAAGGACTGAAGGGTATACTACAGCTTTAAAACCATTATGGTTCGCCAGCGCAGTTCAATCTGCAGAGCTCTTCAGCGGATTAAAATAAGCTGAAATAGCAGGATGCTAGATTTCAGTTTGCTACTGTTTAAAAAACGTATCTAAGTACGCAAAGGATTCTTTTAGGTACTTACCTCTAAAAATGCTACTTTGACATTTATAGCTAATTTTTATATGGGAAATCGTTGTTGTCTAGCTTTTGTCAAATGCTGTTCACATCTAGACATACAGTAACCATTACTCCCACTTCAAAGATCACATTATTTAAACATTCTTTTTGTCAAAACAAATCTCTATTATATTTCTGCATCCATACAAGTTCACCTGACTGTCCAGCCCGAGTGTGATGAGCATGAAGAAGAAGAGGATTGACCACAGGGTGGACGGAGGCAGACTGGACACAGCTTCCGGGTACACAGTGAACGCCAGACCAGCTCCTGGACAAGAAACCATTATAAATTAACATTCATGTTGTCTGAGGGACGAAGTGGAAAGATGTTACCTTCTTATGTAGTGCATTCCATAGTATTTTACTTGTTTTGTTTGGGAGGATTTACTTCATGTTAATAAAGTTGTTAGTGAAATGATAAGAACTGATTTAGAAAATACTTACGATGTTATTTATAGAATTTCATAATTTTAATGAAAAACAGAAATGGACTGTTAACTATTCGTAGGAAATGTAGAATCATCAAAAATATAATTAGCAAAACAATAATTAGAATAACTAAGTGTCAAGCTATTGGCTCTCGATTTGATTCACACTGTGGGAGCTTATAATATCAAAATGTCAAGAGTATAAAAAAGAGTAACCTTTCAAATATGAATGATTACAAAGGAACTAATGGCATTCGAATAACAAAACTCATCAATGTCAATGCATTGGTTAAGGTTCGAATAGAATATTTTTATGAACGTATGATATTAAAACACCAGTTAGTAAAAAGATAAACCCGTGTCATATGAATGATTACAAAAGAATAAGACCTGTGACTCACCATCAGTAGCTACGTCCTGAATGTCCACCTCGAGTTTGCCGGCCATGTAACCTAGGTAGGAGAAGATGACGAATCCGGCAAACAGGCATGTGAAGGAGTCGCCGATAGACACGATTATAGAGTCTCTGGAACATAACCATTTCACTTTCAACCGACCAAGTTGGGTCAACCATGTCAAATATTTATCATTTCGGTATGGCTTCGGCTTCGTTTGGATAAGCCAAGCAGTGGGAGATCCCGATTATTTTGTTCATGTTTTTAGACAACGTGTTAGATAATGTTCATATCAGAATTGGCATTCTTCTCTTGAAAGTGATTCCCTAAAATTTTATAATTCCCATAAGTCTTTACTTAGTTGTGAAAATTATTTGTTAAACATAAGTTCGTGTGAACATAGACGTGTACGAACCTTATTAAGAAGTGGATTTCTGAGCAGAAAAAATGTGTATAGTAATGACACCCACATCTGTAAACACTGTTATGTACCACTAAGTGAAAAACATGTATGTATGACTGTGTTTATTTTGCTAAAGAGAGAGAACGTTTCACCCCAGATTGTAAAAGCAGCACCAGTAATGCTTCAAATTTATGTATTTTGAATGATAATATCTTTCTTGTTAATCTTGCAAAATTCCTTAAACATGTATTTGAATGTATAAAACAAAAAAATGGTAACTCTGTAACATATTCTTGCAATCTAATTTGTACTTTGGGTCTTTGGCCTTTCTACAAATAAAATATCTTGAATCTTGAATCTTGAATCAACCGACGGTCTTAAAAACAAGACCTTTAGACACATAATACAAAACCCTTTTAACGCTACAGCAGTTTCAAACAACTGTAATTGTATAGGACATTGACAACTATCATATCGCAAAGAAAACTTTGAAAATATACCCTCAATTTGATATTGTGACCTTCGAAGCTAGTATGAAGGAACATGCCCGAGTTCTCCCTCTCATGTTTTGAGTACTACCATAGATTTGTCTTCATAAACCTATCTTTTCTATAGCATAAGAACATGCTATGTTGTAAAACTTAGTTTGGAGAATACACTGTGTAATTATCAAAAGGTTTCGCAATACATGAAGGTAGTAGCGGTGATCTAAATGAAAGAGGAGAAATTTTCTCTCTGCCATCAGTTAGATGCATCACTAAGCAGCATCACTATGGCTGAGTAATGAGTATTTGCGACATAATCTGATGTCTCCCCACTAAGTATCATTTTTGTTTTGTTTGCATGTTAATCTAAACCAACAGACCTTTACCTGAAGATGTTATTGTATGTCACCTGAAGGATGTTATTGTATTTCACTCGAGGATGGTATTGTATCTCACCAAAGGATGGTATTGTATCTCATCTGATGATGCTATTGTTTCCCACCTGAAGATGTTATTGTATTTCACTCGAGGTTGTTATTGTATCTCGCCAATGGATGTTATTGTATCTCACCTGAAGATGTTATTGTATCTCACTCGAGGATGTTATTGTATCTCACCAATGGATGTTATTGTTTCTCACTCGAGGATGGTATCGTATCTCACCAAAGGATGTTATTGTATCTCATCTGATGATGCGATTGTTTCCCACCTGAAGATGTTATTGTATCTCACCTGAGGATGCTATTGTTTCCCACCTGAAGATGTTATTGTATCTCACTCGAGGATGTTATTGTATCTCACCAATGGCTGTTATTGTATCTCACTTGAGGATGTTATTGTATCTCACCTGAGGATGTTATTGTTTCCCAGCTGAAGATGTTATTGTATCTCACCTGAGGATGCTATTGTTTCCCACCCGAAGATGTTATTGTATCTCACCTGAGGATGTTATTATGGAACCTGTTGTAGCTGGAGAGAGTTACGAGCCCGCCTCCTGCTATAGACATGGAGAAGAAGATCTGATTGGCGGCGTCCTTCCATACCTGGAGATAGCAAGTATTTTAAGAGCATTAGGAATCTTATGAATATTTACCAGACACAAAGAATCAAGTATTTGTTGTGAACATACTGGAAGTTTCGGAATATTTATTATTTCCATGAATAGGTACTTCGTAATTTTTCTTACTAATGCAACAATATACAAAATAAACAATTTCTGAAAAAGAATAACAAAATTGAAAACAAATTAAAAAGAGAATTGTAAGTTAAGATTTTATGAATGTTGGATAACATGTTGGCATATTTACCCTTGCGTCAGAAAGCCGAGAGAAGTCGGGCACTATGAAGAATTTGATGCCAGCCCATGCGTTTGGTAGAGTGACTCCGCGGAAAAACAGTATAGCCAACACAACGTATGGGAATATAGCAGTGAAGTAAACAACCTTGAATATAGAAAATACATACGTAAAACAAGATGTAAAAGAGAATAAAATTTATGAAATAAATCATCAACTATGAAATACAATATTCAGACAAAATGAAATATTTTCCTTAAAGAGAGCTATTGATGTGAGGAAGCACGACCATGACTGTCCGAATCACCAAAATCATGTTTATTCATTCGTCGCTTACGCTCCGCGGAGACGATATATATATATATATATATATAATCATTCTCCGTATGGCCAGGGTTTGTTTCAGTAAGCTCCAGGAACACAAGTCATGGCTTTGTCTTGGTGCCCTTAATGAGGCAGAGGAAACTGATGGATACATATTTGTGACAGTTGCACTTACTTTGTTGATAACCCCCCTTCTATGTCCAAAGAATTCAGAATTTGTTCGTTTACGTCCAAAAACGTCACAACAAAAATCATTAAGTAGACTCGCTTTGCCTGTAGCCGTGATGCGGTAGAATTCTTGTTGGATTCTTGTTGCAAAAGGCTTTTGAATTATTACGTTTTTTGGTCTCAAGGAAATCATATGTGTTCGTCCACCATTTACTGAAAGGGACACGAAAACCTATCCCTACTTCTCAGTATGATCGTTTGTTTCAGAAATCCCTAGTAACACACACCGTGCATGTATTGTGTTTGTGGTTTTGAAATATCACAATAAGCAGATGTATACTTAATGGAAAAGGCTTTTGATTATCATTTGGTCCCAAAGAGAACATGTGACTACTACACCATTTAGCGAATTAAAAACGCTCACAAACCTATCCCTACTTTTCAGTATGATGATCGTTTGTTATAGAAATTCCTAGTAACACGGGACCTTGCTTGTACTGTGTTTGTGGTCTTGATGAGGTAGAAGAAGCAGAAGGTTCATTTTTGCAAAAGCCTTCGACTATTACGTTCTTTGGTCTAAATGAAAACATATTTGCTCGTTCACTGTTTACAGAATTGAAGACGACCACTTATCCCTACTTCTTAATGTGAGCTTGGTTTGTTACACAAAGTCCTAGCAATTCACTGCTCGTCTGTAGTCTTTATGCCCTTGACAGAAGACAGAAGAAGGAGATATACTTGATGGAAAAGTCTTCTGATTGTTACATTCTTTGGTTTCACAGAAAAACAAATATAAACGTCTACCATTTACAGAAAGATTGTCGTATACATATCCCTTCTTCTCAACATGACCATGGTCTGTTGCAGACAACCCTAGTGACACGCACCTTGCCTTCAGACTATACTTCTCAACATGACCATGGTTTCTTGCAGACAACCCTAGTGACACGCACCTTGACTTCAGACTATACTTTTCAACATGACCATGGTTTGTTGCAGACAACCCTAGCGACACGCACCTTGCCTTCAGACTATACTTCTCAACATGACCATGGTTTGTTGCAGACAACCCTAGTGGCACGCACCTTGCCTTCAGACTATACTTCTCAACATGACCATGGTTTGTTGCAGACAACCCTAGCGACACGCACCTTGCCTTCAGACTATACTTCTCAACATGACCATGGTTTGTTGCAGACAACCCTAGTGGCACGCACCTTGCCTTCAGACTATACTTTTCAACATGACCATGGTTTGTTGCAGACAACCCTAGCGACACGCACCTTGCCTTCAGACTATACTTCTCAACATGACCATGGTTTGTTGCAGACAACCCTAGTGGCACGCACCTTGCCTTCAGACTATACTTTTCAACATGACCATGGTTTGTTGCAGACAACCCTAGTGACACGCACCTTGCCTGTAGTCTTGATGCCCTTGATGAGGCAGAAGAAGCAGATGATCCAGGCCAGGAGGAGGTTCAGCACCAGCTCCCACTTGGGCTCCCCGAAGTTCTCGATACCGTCAGACATGTTCAGGGCGTAGTTACTGGAAAAGGCAAATGTCAAAGCTGTATTGGCCATGGAAAAATCTTCCTAAACCTTTCTATAAATATTTGTTAAAAGGACGTCAGGGATATGAAATAAACGTAGAGTACAAATGAAATTTGTCGCAATGATTCATCAAAAAAATGTATATGATACTTGGCCGATTTTCAAGTTTGACAGTAGAGTTGAAGAATATGTATTCTCATAATAAATTTTTTAAGGTTTTGATAAAATGTGTATTTTAACCGAGTGGACTAAGAATGTTCATAATTATCGCCACTTTTTACGTCAATAACAGTATATCACCGTGAATTAGAAAGGTCAACTTTGGACTCCATATACGATATTACCTTTTGCAGTAGTTCTTGGAAACCAGTAAATATTTGTAGAACACTTTTCATTTTTCATTATAAATACCATTCATTTTACCTCGTGAAGAAGAAATCGTGACGCTTAAACTCGTGGCTTTTTCTACTTCAGTCGATTAGATTGGCATGGTGCCAAACTAGACAAATCAATTATCCTCTAATCACAAGGGGAAATAATAGAAAAAACTCACGTCCAGTACTCCTCGGACGGGAGTGCTCTCTTCCGTCCAGTGACTTCCTTGAAGAGCGATATGTTCCACAGACCCACGAACTCCTCACCCTCGTAGCACGTGCCATTCTTGAACATCTCTCCATCACTGCACGATGTCTTGGGTAGCTTCAGACTGCAATCTAGAGGGGATAGAAGGTTAGTAGTAGATTTGTATATGAAATATTTAATTGGAACATAGAAGGGGGGTGGTTGGGGGGTGGGGGGGGGACTTGTCTAGCTGCAATAGATTGCTTGAGCTGTACTACAAAACCCATTCTTGAAACCTTTTTTGTATACACTGGGTGTCTTTCTGGCTTTGACCTGCTGTCTGGGTAGGCACTGTCAACATAGATTTAATCATTCTGTAGTGGTTTTACTAAAAAGATAAAGTTAAAATGAAACGTTTGTGGGCGTCCTAACCAACAGGAGTCAAGCTTACGGAACGGGGTGGTTTTAGTAAGCATCTTGCTGCAAATGGAAGATTTACGAATGATTACTTTGGCAGAAACAGAATTCAGATTACTTTAATGTTCGTTGTACATGCGCCTATTCAAAGTCCTTCGGAAGTAACAGACTACATTCTGCGTGGTGGAAGGCTATTGACATTCTTTTGAATAATCAATGCTAATTAGGCAAAGATGTAAGAATTATATCTCCATATATCGTATTATACTGAATTACCTTTGGTGTTCCAAGGGTTGTCACAGGTGCTCCAAGGGAGCTTACTCGTGAAGGAGGCGAACAGGTAGAACTGAGACCAAGCTAAGATCATGTTGTAGTAGATTCCTGTTAGGGCCGACACGATCACCATCGCTATACCCACTCCTGGGAACAAACATCCATAGGACATGTTTAAATAATAGAATGATACACATGACCGCAATCGTAATTGCTCATTACCATGATGCTGAAACAGTCCTGTGTGTATACCAAACATCTTAAATCCATGCATTAAAGTGAAAATTCATTAAATACATATATGGTTCAAAGTATCATGAACTGTGCACTTCGAAATAATTCCTTTTAGTCACCGTCTAAGGTGATTCAAAAGATAAACATTTTCAAACTACTTTTATTTTAAAACTGAACCGTGGTGACATTATTTCAACACGTCATGAACAATTCATGTGATCAGAAATCGAACCACAAAACGTTCCTATGCATCATTGTGGGGTTGTTACATCACTGCAAAAACTTTCAGATCTATAATCTTTAAGATATGGATAAAATAAAAAACTTTTCTACCTCTATGATGCTTATGAAAGATTAACAATTTTAACTACTGATATCTAACTAAATTCAGATCAACAGTTTTTAAAAAAAATATTTGGTTATACTGTTATAACATTGACCGATAACAATTGTCCCGTTCAACTTTTCAACAGTTTGCCGCTTAGCCAATTTGAAAGGTGCTTGAACTCGCCTGAGCCATCTTGAGACTCAAAACATTGTAAAGCCATTAGATGGTGCTTGCTCATTTGGAGAAGCTCAGCTTCATTCGGAAAGCCGCTGCCGCCGAACTTGCTGAGGTGTATTTATAAATATTGATTCTTAATTTGCAAATAACACAACACATAATAATGCAATGCAGAACTGTCGATCTCAAACTTATTTAGATTCAAACTTCAACTTACCTTTAAAGATTGGAGCAAACTTCCAGCACGTCATAGGACCGCTGCTGCAAAACTGGCCCAGGGACGCCTCTAGGAAGAAGAGAGGAACCCCGACTACCGCCATCATCAGCAGGAAGGGCAGGAGGAAAGCCCCACCCCCATTCCTGTAACAGAGGTAGGGGAACCTCCACACGTTACCCAGCCCCACGGCGTACCCCAACATAGAGAGGATGAAGTCGAACCGCCCCGTCCAGTTACCCCGTTCTTCGTTCTCGTCTTCCCCGAATATCTGGGTGCGGCTGGTGGCGTTGAACAGGCTCTCACCCCCATTGGAAATGGATCCCTTGGGACAGAAAATGGGTTGACTATAGGTGTGTTTCATGTTACCATTACGTATTGGACCCCGGATATAGACAGTGGATGCTCTATAGGTGTGTCTTGTAGCCTGGCGTTAGCTACACAACAATACAAGACATTATTTTTATGAATCTGTTACATGTAACATCAAGCCATCGGTAGCGTTTAGTCTTACAGAAAAACCTTTATAATTCAACATGTGCAACGAGTATATGTTACATCCAACGAGTGTAGTTTACGTAATAAATGTTTTCGTAAGTTTTTTTAATGAAAACGAACGTATGAGACAGTTGTTTGTATATAGCATAGACATAATATTTCCAGTAATATAAAGGAATATCATCTTTTGATAAGGTGAAGGTCGATATCTCTCGATTTGAACACGAAGTATTTCATGCCGCCATGGGATTGTATATGTATATAATAATTTCCTCCTTGTCTGTTCATGAACATTATCTGTTTAATGGTGCATCGACAAAACGACAATGACATGTATTTCTTGTACGGGTATCCTTAGCTTGGTGTTTTCATTTCATGAATTAATAAGTTCTTACCGATTCGATTCAAGAAAATCAAATCAAAGAGGACAGCATTTTTTGGGCGTTTTTTGGTTTCAAGTTCAGAAGAGACAGGCATTATTGTCCCCAAATACCTTCTTGTCTTGTATGATGTTATAATTATGATATTTCATCTAACATCACCTTTTATTGAATATTGTACTGTAAAAGAAGTCTCTCATAGCTCTTTTTTTTTTAGAGCGGCGCTGATGTATTTTCATGTATGTTTGAATTTGAAATGTATATATACAGTGATGAGACTCTAATACAATATTGTCTGTCTGTCCGTTTTAGTGTTTTAGGCTTCCAGTTATAAGTGTAAATGGATACGTTATTTAGGAATCTTATCTTATCTTAACTTGTCCCTTGAATATTTATAATCAAATACCGTAAAATATGGTATATATATATATATATAGATTTGTTATTTTTAAAGAATGTTTGATACATAAACCATGAACATTTAACTTTTACATATATATATATATATAGATACTTGAAAAGACCGATACACTGGTCGAAATGAATTCATCGTATTGTATTAAAGAAGATTGATCCAGTCAGAACCATCCGATGTTTACTCTTTCTTATATATATATATATATATATATATATATAATTTAATTAATCTACGCACCTGCGACTTATCCCTCGACCTGAGTGAGTATTCGGAGGTTGCCCCGGTGATGCGCGACCCCTCATCGTCCAGGTAGATGCCCGTGTCCAGAGACGCTGTGTTGAGACGCTTCTCTTTGGTCAGTTCACTGTTCATAGGGCCGCCATTCTCCTCTTCATTCTTCCTTTTCTTCGCTTTGTCTTTATTTTCTTGCTTCGCCTTAAAATTTTAGAATGAATATTTATTTATTTTAATAACTACAGCTGAAAGCTCATAAGATACGTTAAGAAGAAGCTTTATTATGATTAAGGGGAAAGGGAAAGTTTTTTTTGGAAAATTATATTTTTTCAAATTTGCACAAGTATGTCTTCAACGCCATAGAAGATGATCGTCATTTGCTCTTGATCTGTCCAAAGTGATGAAATAAAGGTTTCTTTTGGGCAATAAAATGTAGAAAATGTTAATATGTAACATGTTAAATATACTTGCTATCACGTAAAAACATAATAAAAGTGTCTAACGCTGCAAAAAAGTATTTATTATACCTTGCTTAAAACAAATCCAAATAAACTGATTTTATTTTTCAATAATATATACCATCTCTCTAAAATAGTGTAATTACTACGCTTTGGTTAGATTAACAATCGCTATGTAAAAAGCCTAAAATGACAGAGCATCTGTCATTAAACATTCAATTGGTTTTGACGTGTGCCAAGATATACGTACGAACACTACAAACCAATTACTTGCTTTGTTGCTAATTATGAAATAATTCCAATCGCTGTCCCGTTTTCGATATAATTAGCATTAACCTGTATTTTGTAACTATATTGAACCAACTAACAATAACCGGTAATTCTCGCTACTGTCGCTACGTCTTAGAACTAATATGGATAACGTTGGGCATATTAAACATTTGAATGCTTCGATGGTTGAATACCTATTTAACATAAGTATCTGGCCTGTTTGATTATATCAATGACACTATAACTACTTTAAAAATAATTCAAATACCAATTTCATGTGTTTATTCGTCTATTTAGCTTCGTATCGTATGCGATGATGATGATGATACTTTGATATAGGTATGATAGTTGCATTTGATAAAATGTTTTCTAAATTAAAAATATTGTTATGTACAAAAAATTCAAACTGAAAACACATTCGAAAATGTAAGTGCTAATTCACATTTACGTTTAAAGGAAAAATAAAACTTGAAGAATCCCAATAGTTTATGAAATGTAATTTTTATTCTACATAAGTTTCCTCTAAAACAGTTTTACACCATACCACTGCCACAATACCATTGATCCGACACCTGATACTGACGGGTAACTGTGAATATACAATGCGGAACAGTTTTAAAACCATGCATTTACGTCTATAGACACACTTGGCAAGCGTTGAAAACCATCTATAGGTAGATATACATCTTATTTGACCGAGAACTTAAGTTGCACAATTGAAAAGATATTTTTTCACAACCCAATGCAATTAAATCGTAACAATGGGACGAAGGGTGGTTGGTAAGTTGTGTGCCTAACACAGAAAGAAAGAGAATTCACATCAAATGCATTTAGTTTTCAGCTAAGCCGCCCTCCCCCTTCTTCTGCCAGGAGTGTTGTAGAGTAATAACTACAGTCTGTAGAGACCAAGTTCTTGGGTGTGTAGTTACTGTGAGACGTCATCGGACCGGATATGCCTCTCGGAAAGTTTTGCCCATTAGGGGTCGACGACGTCACACGCTTCCTCTGCTTCGGCTATTCCTATGTCTTTGGCTAAAATTATGAACCCAAGTAAACTTTCAGGATCGACTCCAAATAAGGCTATATTCTCTCCACGTGATATGTCATGACTGCTTTTGATCGGGTGTCAAAAATTTTGGAACGAATGGCGCTGGAACTTTTGTCATTTTCAAAGTTTCAGCGATAATAAAATGAGCTCACTCCAGGCTAATACCAATAGCTACAGCTATTTATCGTTTGGTAATATAACCCAAAAGTCATTCATATTATCATATCGTGGATTTTTAAAAACCATTTCTGGTGATGCCAACGTTTTTGGTTGAGAAGAACGTTGTTCGTCTGTGAAAGACCTTTCTCGGCCACGCTTGAACTCGGTTGACAACATTTTGTTATTGTGGCATATTGAAAGTGCATCAGCCCCTTATGTCTCAACAACAGAGTCATGAATGACTTTCGGGGATAGACATTTTGTATGGAGATACTCAAAGAGCACGCGATTCGGAGATTCGATGTGGTCCATTTTCTAAGCAAAAAACAGACCCTTCTTTTTAAAAAAAAAACATGTCACAGCCTCAAACTTTCAGTTTGTTTGTTACAGAGCCTGAAAAACAAGGTTTGCCCGTGAAAACCGTGGAATCATTGTGTTGCATGGTTTTCCAATCCATACATACTACACAAACGCAATTCAAGTTTTAATCTACTATAAGCTGCAAGGACGTTCATTGGCTGATATTCATGACTTTGGTGAGACTCTGAATGAAGATTTACACTTATTTTTTATCAACGCCTTCATTCTCGCGTAAAAATTGCCTCACTTTGCTCAAACACTATTTACCGGCATAAAAAAACCCAGACAGATACTCTAACAATTCTCACCCCCATCATTATACGGTGAAACCCAAATATGGGATCGTCCTATAAGCCCGCCTATAATACCAAACGGATGCTGTATTTACTGAATGACACAATGCATCAGTGAAACTTGCCCGAGAGGTCAGGTCGTATTTCATGTTTCTATTTCCGTGTATGTTCTGTTGTCGAGTGTTAGCCCGCTGTCGCCTCTACCCCTTCTCATGTCTATTTCGATTAAGATTTTTAACTGTTAACCTCTTGTGTCATCACGGATCCGTTCGAATAGATGCTTTACTGTATGTGCTTTTAACAGAATGATAATGAATGAGGAAAATATACGAAATTCTAGGTTCCATTTACATGTTTATGTCATATATGTATGTGACTAACTGAGCACTAAAAACATATAATGACTTTGTGTCAGTTGTAAATGAGTTTCTGAAATTCCGTTTGAGTAATTGACGCGCGCAATTATCCGGTTTTCGAAAGAAAATCTTTACTTAAACCTGTTTACTGTAACTATGCTAAACTGTTAAGCATTAAGATGCTGATTTTCAGAAACAACGACTTTTCGATAAAATAACACCATTTATGAAGTTTCAAGTATTTTAACACAACAACATACGCTGAGGCCTTTAACGGTGATAAACAAAGACGGTGTTATTTAGTTGCCCCTGTTCACTTGATGAGATCTTCATAACCAATAATGTAGTAGAGCGCAATGTATATAATTCATGGTATGCTACGTCATGTAATATGCGCCCCGGGCTTGCTTCTTATAAATGCTCAACGAAGTGAATTTTGTTACGCTTTCAAAGTTTAGATTAGGGTATCATTCCGAAAAATATTACCATTAATACTGTTCAAAGATTATATGTACATATTTATATACTTCTTTGATCAATTATATTATTTCATTCTTAATTCTTTTAATTTTTTTCTATAACATATGACATGGATACATAATATTTAATGTCTCCTTGGCCATATGACCTGTTGTTTGTATATTATTCTATGTTTTAATATGCCACTGTAACCACTTTATTCAGACGTGTGACCAAAAAATAGAATGTTTTGTCTGTATGTGTGTCTGGGACGTTTTAAAAGTAGAGATTACCGAAAATCCTAAAGTCTTATATTCATTATTATATTGTTATTGAATTTAAAACCACCATTTTCTCATCATGAACTGAAGCAAAGGACGTATTCAGTATACATCGTGCACAAGTTCTGTTCATCAGTATATGACAAACCCTGTCACGCTTGTCTATACATTCTCTTTGTTTCTATCTTAGTAGACGTATCCATGTTTCCATTATCAAATTACATTATTAAACTTTAAAGGGGAACAGTAAACCAATGTTCAAATAGAATAAAGCGAACAACAGATTTGGCTTTTCATAAGATATTAATAACTAAATATAGCCCTTTCTTCTTAAGTATAACCCTTTTAATTCAAAGTTGAATAATGTCAAATCTTTTCGTGTCATTTTCCTTGAATATGTTTCTGTATGCATTTACGTCATTACTTATTGAAGTACAGGGCGTTTTGACAGTTTGATTCATTTTCATAATAATTTGAATTCATGCACCAAAGGCTGTGAAGCATTCTTTACATTATATTTATTAAATTTTACCCATTTTACCCGTTAGCTTATGCGAAATATATTTTCTTAAGCGGGTAAAAAATGCACTCCACAACCCGAATTTCGGTTGTCTTAGAAAAAGCGAAAAAGTTCACGATTTGATCATTTTAGCGTGAACGCCTCAAAAAAATTCTGCTAAGGGAGCTACAACTGTAGTGAGAGATTGGTTGAATGTGACGAATGCTGTTTATCTAAAAACAAATATATTAACTGTACTCGATATTACATGATTGTCAAAAGTCTTTTAAGGGTGAAAACACAGATACAATATGCATACGACCATTGATTTTTAAACACTATATGACGACTATGTTTAGAAAATAGTTCATAAATGACATTCTTGACTATTTCACTTACATATTTTAAATCCAACAACCAATAACAAATATGATTTTTTTTGATGAATTTATGTTGAATATGATTTAAAATAAGAAATACATTCCTGTTATAATTTACGCTGATTTCTAATTATAATCATCCACCTTTCAGCGATATTAGCGCACAGTATTCAATGTCACAGTGACACAGATTCAATACCAGATTGACACGCGATTAAGCGGTCACGTGACCGTCGTCCGATGGCCTAAAGTGAATCTGTGATTAGTGACCTGTACAATTTGACCTGAGGTCAGTATTAGTAAAGAAAACCAGGAGCAAAATAGCGACTCTCTGAAACAATAAAACATTTGCCTTTGTACAAGCCTGAACATGGTTTTTGTGTGTTAACACATTGTTTCCCTGGGGCAAACATTTCATTTCAAACAGGCTTTGAGGTGATCAGACATTTCAAACAATGAAGCGAATATTCACATTTAGGAAATAAACAATTGTTCCTGAACTAACAGATTTTCAGCTGATCCAGGAATTTTGAAGGGGAGGGGTTCGAAATATTGTATACTTATATAACGAAATCTCCAAAAAGAGAGGGTTGGAACCCTAAGCACAGCAACACCCTATTTACGCCACAGTGTCCGGGTGGAGCAAGCATTCTTCAAGTAAAAATCGTGAAATCTAGGTCAAATGCACCTGAAATAAGATTCTCGCCAAAACGCAACCCTTAAGTATAGGGCGAGAGGGCGAGAGCGGTGTTCAGAATTCACGCTTCGCTAATCCGGTCCGGTTTACTTTTGAAATTGACAACAGTTGACTCAGCTTCCGGATGTAAAACTCTAGAAATGTAACCTTCAACATCGAATCTGATGTCCACATAAGACACGGCCTACACGATCAATATAAATGAATTAGTAGATATCGATTATACCAATGTTTATTAGACAAAGCTAGGCGTAGGTAGCTTGCAGGACCATGACCGCTTTATATGCTGTGTACGCAATAGCGTTAATTACTTACTTCGGTTTACTTCGTAACACATACCGCTTCATATATTTTGAAATAATACTGAATGAGTGGCGGTATGGTGTATATCACAACACCAAAATAATGACTGTATATATATATATGGAGACAGAAAAAAACAAATAATATATTCTATAACCTGTACAGGTAGGTTGTGACAGTCAAACATAACGGCCTTAACGTAACCCCTTGAGAAAATTTTGAGTGCGACTGAATGAATTAAAGTGAAGGCTTACAACAGAACGCCGGTTGACAGCGAATACCTATCAGGTGTGTTACTGTTAACGATCTACCCGGCATCCTTTTCGGGGTATACTGAATCAACACCGGATGTTTACTTCCATCGTATAACATGTAGGTTGATATGAGTGAAATAAAATAAAACTTACCTGTCCGCCTCCCATTCCTAATAAGTACCTGTTTCACCTGTGTTAATTACTTCAGGTATTCCTCGCTCAGCTGATTCACCTGGGACTGGACCTAGACATGTCACGTGACCTCAATGTGCTCTCAAGCAGAACGACGTAAAGCTTGTTTGAAGTATTTTCACTGATGTGTTTGTTAGTGTTACCGTTGTCCTTAATTATGCATTGTCATATTTACTTTCCTTATAAGGGAAGAAAGTAGGTCTCATAACCAATTCCCAAGTCATCATTTAGAGTCACATGCACTTTGTGAACATTTATGTGAAGAAAAAGGAAAAACACATTTGGCAAATGTACGGTTATCTTTGGATATATTTTGTGATGAAAATTAATACAAAAATATGTAAAAAATGTGACTACATGGCTATTGAAGATGAATTCCATATTGTTCTAAATTGTCCATACTACACCATTAGCAGAAAGAGATTTGTTCCCGAGTATTTTCGCCAGTACCCTACCCGAGAAAAACTTCAGCAAGTTATGACGTCAGTAAGCATAGACGTGTTGAAAGGACTGGCACTGTATTTGAAAAGAAATCTATATGTTTAAGGAATTTCTTATTTAGTCTTGACATATTTTCTTATCTATTTTGTATTCAAGTACCTGTCTTAGCATTTATATGCGGTTCACTGTAAAAATCATATAATTGGCAAATAACAGATATAGTAATAGTAGTATTTTACAATTCTGTGCCATTAACAAATTTTAAATATATTGAAATGGAAACTTTCATAGTACTTCAACGTAAAAGTGTTTGTAAGATCTGAATATACTTTGTATATTATATACTTGTATTCCACACATCCAATATATATATGTATTTCAATATTGGCCACGAGGCCTCCAATACTGAAATAAAGACTGACTTTGTACATATGCATCAGGTATTTTATTTAGTATGAATGCTGTTTTGTCCTATGTTAAATCATTTATTTTATAGTATGTGTATGTGTATAAATGCGGACATTATTTTAATGCTTTTGAATTATTTTTTCTATTGGTAATCTTCGGTAAGTTTATAAGCAAGTAGAAGTTATGAATTTATATTCATAGTTACTTCGTTTTAAATAGTAATGATTACTTTGTCACCATTACATGGACGTTTGATTTCTGCTCTCGGCCCCGGCGGTCACAGAGAAGCAGCAGGAAAAGTGGTGTTTTATCATTGTACTGCTGAGCGACAAGCCAAGAAGCCACATATCCATTCTTTTAACATCTTTTGCTATGACGCGGCTGCGAATCGAACCCCAGCCTCCCTGGTGACGAGCGAACGCTCTACCAACTGAAACAAATCCCCGATTTGAAATGACTGACATGGCTGATGTCCTCTAGCTATCAAATATCGATAAGTTTAATCATTTAGAAAACTCTTTGACTGTAAACCTTTCTGAGACTTCAACGATCCGGAACGAAAGAACAATAAAGAACACCATCCATCTGTCTGTGTCTCACTGTCTCTCCATTTTTATCTCAAACATACCCGTTCCTGATGGATTTTCAATGATAATTCTAGTGTTCGATACACTTTTGGCTGTCACCACCTGCAATAGTACACCAGAATATCATCTGCTAAATCCATTGCGCTAATCGAACATCTGTATAGTAAGGCAACCACATACGTCACTGACCTTGCCAGCTTACCAACTCAACAGGCAAAAGTACGAGCATTGGTGTACTAATGATATCTAGTTGAAAAATGAGAAGTATTTATTAACATGCTTTTACATCTGTGATTTAGTTATCAAATCTCGTTACAATTAAACAATTTCATACGAGTGGAACAAATATTACTTCTTCATACAGTGGCACAAGAAAAAAGAAGCTGAAGATGTAAATCTATTAAGATACATGAGTGAAATATACAAAAGGTTCATCTAGGGAACATAAGAATTATATATGTCAGAATTTCGTGAAGTTTAAACAAGTAGTGTCTGAGCAATGACAGGAACTAAATCGTGAAGGATGGAGGCGCGATTGCGCTTATTGCTGTATACCTTACTCTGTTACTACTTGAGGTATAGATACAGCACGTTCCCAATATATCAAATGAAAAAAAAGAATTATATCTGTTTCATAGATATTTTAAAAAAGTTAAAAAAATATGCAAAAATCAAGTAATTTTAAAATGGTGACCATGTTTTTAGGTTTCATAAATTTGTATCTTTCTTCAGTTAATAATTATATTCATTCAAATGTTGATAATTTGTCTGGCTGTTATAACTGTATAAGTATTTATACTTGCTTAGATGCTTATGTCGTATCAAAATATTGCAAACAGTAACAAAAACTTATATAAACTACCTGTTAAAACTGTCAACATGTCTTGTACTTTCCGTTCTATAATTAACTACCAACAAGGCAGAGAACTCATTGGAAATATACAAGCATCAGTTTATAACATTATTAACCAATCTTGCTGAAATTCCTAAATTCTCAAAACAACCATATTTTGGACCTTTTTGCTGTTAGAGGGTTTATGATAATTGTACAGACTCTTTTTCAAATACATAGTGAACATTTATAGAATCAATGGTTGCAACATATATAGATAAATCTTTTTCATGACTAAATAAGGTTTATGTGATCATCTTTTTGATCTTGAATTAAACAGTTGCAATAAATTTTCAAATTACAAAAGATAAATCATTCGATAATCTTCGTTGATTTATTTGATGAAGAGAGATTTATATCATATCATAAGTTATTCAAGTGGTTTAAGTAGATTTGCTAAAAGTCATGAACACCAGGAGAGCTATCCTGATACATCAGCGTATTTGTCTCTGCCTAGCTCCATCATATACCCTGATATCCTTTCGGCCTAAAACGCTCGTATCGCTTGCGGCTGGTTACTCATGGCTATTCATAGCCTACATTGACATTTCTTTGAACTCACATCCGGGTTGTGCCGCTATTGCTAAATGCGAGTGATTTCATTGGCTGGCTATGTTCATCGATAATAGAGCGTTTTAGGCCGAAAGATATCAGGGTATAAGTAGCTAGGAGCTAGGCGGAGACAAATACGCTGATGTAGCAGGATGCAGGAGAGCTATTTTATTCATTTCATTATCATATGTAATTATATGTTAAAGTGACTGAATTCAACTTCTATTAATTGAAGTTTAAACTTAATTTCTCATATTTAACTGTATATATTTCCTTTGTAGCAGCCATCATTTATGCAGGAAGAGTACATCAATTCAAAGTAATATCTCCTTTTGCATGGCATTTTAACGATGCATCTCATACATTGATGGTATAACATGTTAAACTTCAAATGTAATAAATGAATAATAGTCAGACAGAAAACGCCAAAATACATTTGAATATATATGCATATATCCTACACAGGTATCGAATAAGGCACAGGCACACAAATAAACTATGAATACATACATTTACATATACGGACACTGCAGTGTTTTCATACATTGTGAATGCAAATAAACACACAATAAAATCAAATAGATCAAAATGTATGTTCATAATATATACATGTACATGGTTTTGGCAAGCACAATAACATCAGGTGCTATTCACATGAAATCATGATAATATCATATATGTGAAATATTTATAGAATCTTCTTGGCTGTTGTTGGATGAAACGAACGACTAAAGGGTTCAGTAATCATCTACACATAAACTCGAACCCTGCCAACGTTACTGAATGGGAAAAACGTGCTCTCATGTTTTAACAGCACCCTCTCCAGCCACGTCGCTGCCACCGGCGTACAGTACCTGTCCATGTTATCTTCGTTGATGGTATAAACGGGTCGTTGATGGTGTAAACGGGTCAAAGTCATTAAACGGAAGGGGTGGTATGCTCGTATACCAGCCAATCGAAGTCGACGAAGGAATGTTCTTGTGCTGATGACATGACCGAGTGCTGTCGCCGCTGTTGATGTCGCCGTTACGGTTTCGGAGGTCAATCTGCCTGATGTAGCGATCTGCAGCCACAGTTGTTACCCTCGGTCCACTCTATCTTGGTCTGTCCTGGGTCTGGCCTGTTTACTTGTAGCGTATTAACAGCCTTCTGGTGGTGGTTTGGCTGCCGTTGAAAGTTCTTGCCATTTGACGTTGGGCAGTCCCAATTCTGGACATACCGATCGCTTGGTCACGTTGCGCTTGCGTAAGTCTTGGCATACTTTTGGTGTTCTTTATGTTACTGAATGTCTGCTCTTTCCAACAAGGGTATTTATGCAAACTTGCTGCACGTGCATATCACAAATCATGCCTCAAAAACACGCTTTGCACGTGTTTGTGTATGCCCAATTCCAGTGGCTGCGTTCGATGGAATGCGTTCGTGTAGAGGAAACGATGCAGTAATACAAACATTTCCTGCTTAGAATCAAACCCGTACAAGTCCTCTAAATGTTTTTATGAAAAAAATAAAACCTTTCTTTTCCCATGGAGTTTATTACATAATCAGCATATAAACACTTTGTCCAAAAGAATAATTAAGTAAATGCATAACCTTTAATATGATGTACAATTTCTATAACAAATAATTGTTTACTACTACTCATGTAAGTACTATACTATTAATATATTCACCTAGATTTGAAATAGTTGATTGGCAATAGGAATTCATTTAGTTTCTAAAAGCTTCCTGTGATGGGTTAAGTATATTAACAATTTAGACATACCTTTTCACATCCAGTTTCATCAGCGTAAATGTATCCGCTGATCCAGCTCATTCAATATACCCTGATATCCTTTAGGCCAAAAGCCCCGTATCGCTAGCTATTTAACCAGCCAATGAGACGACTCGCATCCAGCAACAGCGGCACAACCCGGACGGAAAATTCAAAAGAGTAGCTTCAAGCTCCTTGGATAACATTTCATTAGCTTAAACAATAACAGGTGACCACAGCAACGAACGTCGAGCCGCGCCAGCCGAACGAGGGATTTGGCTCGAAAGCGTTCAGGGTATATGGAAGGAGCGGATTCAATTACGCTGATGCAGCGGGATGACCTTTTCATTAAATCATTAACTGTAGGGCATATCATTAAAAAGTGAAATTCATTTACGACATTAGCTTATTCATAACGTGAACAATAAGTACATAATCTACGTTAAATATAATACCATTTCTGTGTCCTACACATCGAAAAATACCGTATTTCCTCGAATAGACGCCCCGGCGTCTGTTTATCCAGATACCCTATACCCCCGGCGTGTATTCGAGACCCGGCGTCTGTTCAAGGCCGGCATCTATACTCGCGTCTTTGATGGAAATAAGCTAAGGAAAAGAGAAAAAAGAAGCGTACCCGCAAAGTTCCGGACTGGTTGCCTCCCTTTAACAATTGAGACAGGTCGTTTCGCCAAGCCGCCTATTGCTTTGGAAAACAGACATTGTACATATTGTGATAATATTATAATAGAAAATGAACAACACTTCCTTATGGAATGAACATTTTACTCTGACATAAGATTCAACCTCTTTTATGAAGCAGCAGCATTCAATGATGACAAGAAGTTCATATTTCTTCTCAGATGCGACATTTTACAGCAGCTTCTCACCAACACGCTACTTTACTTAAAGAGCCACTCCGTGATTTTCATATCAGATTATTTACCTTTGATATGAAAATCTAAAAACAGCCTTATAAATGCACAGAGGTGTAGATATCACGTCCAATATACATGTATACAAGTTATATAACCTAACAAACGCTATCAACTCCTAACTGCCCTGGCTGTTTTAGATAAGTCTCCAAAATTACGTTTGACTATTTGACGCGCGCAACTGTCCGGCGTTCTACCTTCATATTGTCACTGTAAAAAAACCAACAAGCTTCAAAATGTGTCTTTTTGGTAACAGTCGATACTGACACCATTTACTCCAACAACTCACGGAGTGGCTCTTTAATGTTTCCTATACCCTGGTTTTGCCAATGGACACCAATACAATAAGTATGATAAGGCAATCTGTTGGTTTCCATAGTAATGAATTTACACCAAAATGGTTTTAACGTATAATTATACTGAAGGTGAATAGTTCCAAATTCCCCATAGGCCATAACATTACATGTATATCTATTCAATTTCAAAATCTTCTTGCATAGCGACGTTTGTACCTTTTGAATAACATGTGAATAATGAACACCCCATATCTCTGTTCCATAGGTGACTATAGGTATAACGACTGTATCAAAACCCTTATAAGCATCTGTACAAGAGACAATTCCACACCTGCGCTGGTAGCCAATTAATGACAATAGAGCCTTATTTGCCTGGGATGATAAACAGCTCAGTGCCCTAGTCCATGGCATGATAAGGTGGGAGTAAACACAAGACCAAGATATCTATATTTATTAACAACCTCAATATATATATATATATATATATATATATATATATATATATATATATATATATATATATATATATACACACACAGAATGACGTCTACAAGCATTTAAAAGAAAATTTTAGAAGATTTTTTGAAGTAGTTTGATTGAACTGTATCAATAGTTTATAAGTCCGAATTCAGCGCCATACGTTGATATAGGTAACACAATTCTGTCGAAAAACAATCCAGCTGCTGTAGTTATAGGGAGGTCGCCACATAATTAATAAAGATTATACTCAGGTAATCTACCCCGCAAGTTGTTCGACAAATATGTTCACATACAGGCATTAAAGTTGATTCTTAAAAACAGGAAGTATTTAATGCAGCGTTTCATGAACTACGATATCGGAAATTTAACTTACAGCCAGAAGTGCGAAAAGGGCTTGCGCGATCCAATAACAATGCTTATGCCTCATTTTTTAAATCGTTTGAGTAACATGACTGTTAGTCTGTCATCCAGACCCTATGGCAAAATATTAAAGGAGCCTTCTTAAGTCTAGAAAATGTTGGCAAGTCTAGTTGTCTCAGCCATAGGGTCCCTGAAATTAAGTATTGTAAAGGACTCCTTTTTATATTATTTCATACCATTTTTTTCAGGGACTATATGTTAGTCTACATGACTGTTTAAAAAACCATATTTCATCCGTTATTCTCACTACTTTCTCAGTTAAGAGTTCAGGATCATTCAAAGCAGCACACATTGCTAGGTAAGCCGTCTTCAACTGTCCATTTTTTCCATTTTGTGCACAGCTGACCATAGAATATTTATCTTTCGACCGTCTAAACTTTTTCATTGTGATTACGGGTCAACTGTAAAGAATAATGAATGTACCTAGTATTATGAGTACCTATATATCCATATGCCTTATAATAACCAATTTTTACCGAAAAAGCGTGCTATTGTGCCTTTAAAGAGTCCCAACCTATCAGAGGTCACTCAAGAGATCTACCTGTTGTTGAGGTCTACAAGCACTATCTGCTGAGCTTGTGACGTCATCTGCATACAATAATGAACAATGTTTGGTGCATTTTCTGATATAAAAACCCGCTGATGTTGGCATCTACCACTTATTTTACAAATTCTTTGATTTAAAGCGAAAACAGTAAACTAAGTGACTCAACATACAGCCCTGACGAATCCCAATGTTGTTTTCGAAAAAGGTCACTGAGTCCATATGTTCAGTCTTAACACAGATGTCACTCTGAATATTCAAAACTTTCACTTTCCACATAGATCATGATTCACACAGTCAAAAGCTTAAAAAAAGTCAATGAAAAAAACCCAACAAAAAACCCCTCAAACTTGACTTTGATAAGTACTAGTACTTACTTATCATTCCATAAAGTTTAGATATATTGTTGACTTTGGTATATCTATTTCCGAATTCGGCATGGTTTTCATCATCAATATCCTTTGTTTGACACCATATGATTGTAGACGTTCAGTTAGAATTTTTGTGAAAACGAAAAGTCTGCAATCGCCGATAAGAAAGAAATTCCTCTATAATTCTGACATCAGTGTCTAAAATTCTATTGAAAAGTTCAAAAAAATATCTGTAATGTCTGTCTTAGAATTTTCAGTAGAGTTCCTTTCCTGTAATTTCATTTGTACTTTCAGATCTTCGTAGTCTTTTAAGTTCTTCCATATACTCTCTGCGTCGTTCTTAAAGTTAACTTACTTGCTTACTTTATCATATCGAAAAGCCTCGAAAAGCCTTTCAATACATGTTGCCCCTGTTCGTCACAACACACCACGGGCATGCGCGGTGGAGTCATTTTCATTTAGCCGGTAGTTGTTGTTGTTGGGTTGAAGTTTAACGTCTGCTTCCACCATTGGGTGATGTCGCCGACGTTGGGCCTATGCCTTAGTTATTTTTTAGCCGGTAGAGGTGGGTGTGGAATATACAATGGGAAATCCTAATTAAATCACCCAAATCTCAACGAGATGCGGTGATCTTGTAGACACGAAATCCGGTGAACTCGTAGACACGAAATCCGGTGAACTCGTAGACACGAAATCCGGTGAACTCGTAGACGAATAGCACGGCTCATCCGCCGACAAAATAAGTATAGCAAATAATGTTTTTACAAATTGTTTACACATAAATTGAGTCAAACAATTGTTTTTAATCCACTTGCATGAGTAGAGGAACTGTCAAAAACAAATATTATTATATAAACAACAAGTTTGAAATAAATATTCTCTCAGTGGACTGCAGGCACTCCATAACAAATCTACCAAAAACCATAAATACTACACACAATACAAACACTCAACACACAAGGCAAGGCACCTATAGTCCACCGGCCACGAGGGGTCCCCATGCCCCCCCCCCCCCCCCCCCCCCCCCCCCCCCCCCCCCAAGGCAGAACGAAACTAACTTATTTTGAAGCCTTGACATGTCTATTATGCAAATTTGACTGGTAACAGTGTATAAACTGGGATGCATTGTCATTTTTACATATTTCCATTGGTAGCCCCCTCAGCCACTTATTCTCTGAAGCGTCACACCAAAAGGTGGATGTCCACATATCTTTGGTTCTAATAATGATAGAACCGTAATCTTGGTATCTAAATGTATGTTTATAAGGTCACTGTATCCATTGACAGATATTTCAGATAACTACCATGAGTCATTTGTACGAAATTTTAGGTTTGCTGTAGAATGTCTTAAGCCAGTTGACAGTTTTAGATATTTAAGGTGAAGTTTTTCAATAATTTCAATATTTTCGTAGCCCCAAAGTTCACAGCCATATAATAATATAAGTGCAATCATGATATCAAATGCTTTAAAGAGAGTGTCTAACGGTAAGTGATTATTCTTTGCTCTACGTAGGAGAAAAAACAAAGCTTTAGATGCATTATGCGCCAACTGTTTAATGGCAAAATTTAATTTTCTGTTACGGTGTACGAATATACCAAGGTTGTATAAAAATCTTGGAAACCAATTTCTTGATCACCTAATACAAAGCGTGTTTTATACTTAACATGACCACCTCCGAATATTATTAGCTTGGTTTTTGAAATATTTACTTCCAACTTCCAGCGTTTACAGTATTCGTTAAATGCATCTAATGAGTGCTGCATAGAAACGGGATCATCCCCAAATAAAACATTGTCATCTGCATATAGCAATACTGGAACCTGTAACATGAAACTCATTTCATCATAATTGCAATCAATTTGAGCTCCTTTAGAGCCTGCTATGAAAAGGTGCGACTCTAGATCATTCACAAATAATGAAAATACTTGATTTTTCACCTTGTCTGACACCGGAGTAACATGGAAAATATTCTGATTGTATATTGTTAACTGTAATGCAGGACTTAATATTCTTATATATGTTTTCGACAACAGAAAGACATTAACCTTTAATTCCATAACTCCGTAACTTATGCCACATTCCAATTCGCCACACATTATCAAACGCTATAGAGAAGTCAATAAAAGTACAATACAGTTTTTCTTCGCTGATTTAAAAAGTTGAATAAGCTTGTTCATAACAAAAAGATTGTCTTTTGTGGAAAATCCTTTTCTAATCCTGATTGTGATGGGGATATTATGTTATTGGTGTCTGTAAATTTCGTCAAACGGTCATTTAAAATACTTGTAAATAGTTTTCCAAAGCAACTAAGTAATGTTGTGGGTCGGTAGTTATTCGGATCTTTCTTCTTGTGTATCTGGAGTTTGTGATTTGTGTGGTAGTTATAAATATCGTGTCTGATGATCGTGTTAATGATTGTTTATTAATAAATGTATCCCAGTTGTTATGTGTATATGAAATAAATCATTGGGGATTTAAAGGGATAGATTTAAAGGGTACAAAGAAGAAAGATAACACATAGGTACTAATTCCGTCATTACACACATCACAGGCATGTAGTACAGGAGTACATTCTTGCAATTTATTCATTTTTAATCTCCATATGACTGTTTGAATCAGCTGCTTTTTGGACATCAACAATTTATCAAAATCATAGTTTTAAGAGAGAGCATCATCATCAATAACATCACCATACACCACACACCACAACAACCATCATTATCATCCTCAAAGCTGTCACGTTGCGGGGCCTTGATGTCGACCAACTCTCTAGGAAGACTCCACAAGAGTCGAACTATGACTCTCATTAGCAACAACAACAGACATTGGAACAGAGATGTATTCTATAGAGCCTCCTGATAATTGAAATGCATTGTATGATACTCTAGGCTTTTGATGGTATCATGATAGTGTCCATGTTACATTGTTTGACTCATCTTCACAGCAATAGACATTCAGTTGCAGACAGCAAACTTTATCAACTTTTTTTTGTCAGGTCCACCATAGACAGCAAAATAAATCCTTATAGGGGGCTTTTATAAGTGATATGTACATAAGGAAGACAAATTTTATCTTAAAATTCACGTTCCTGAGTACACGATTACTCCATCAGGTTGGTTGTAGGATATATGAATTTTGGTACATATAACCACAACAAGTAAACATTAAACAATAGTGAGGAAACCTAATTATCGAGATTAATCATATGTGAATGTAATACGATATGGATTTCCAGTAAATGCACATATGAAGGCACCTAGCTCACCAAACAAATCTGATGGCACAACCTTATAGTTACTTGATCTGACAATGAATACTTTGAAATCACCGTAGAAATGAGCAACTCAATGCTGTAATTTTATCAATAGATATATCAAACAAAATATGTCTGCATCTCTAGACAACAGAACTGCAGTGGTTACATGACAATTCGCAAAAGGCCTAAAGTTACTATCACACATATATGATGTATCCATGTGGTTAAGTTGTGCATTCTTCAGCAAATCAACACAGAAGGTGCTTTATAGTAATGTAGGTTTCATAACCAAGTCTAGAATCAACACAAACAGATTGACATCTCATGATTACTTTCAATATAGAACTTTATGGGAATGCCTAAGGTGTTCTGAAAGTGCTAGAGTAGAGGTGCAACAAACATTCAGTATGACCACATTTGATCTGGGAGTTTCATTGAAGGCATGTCCTATCACATGGCATAACAATGATAGATACAAAAACCATATCATAGTCATAAGAACATCCCGCGTGGAATGTGCATATATAAGGATGCGTGGCAAGTAGATGGATGGAAGTTGTTTCTCAGACATTGTAGAGAAGAGAAAATAATCGAAGTCATGAATGATAAGTTTTTGTAACGGAAACCTAAAATTTCGTACAAATGACTCATGGTAGCTATCTGAAATGTCTGTCAATGGATTCAGTGACCGTATAAACATACATTTAGATACCACTATTATGGTTCAATGATAATTAGAACCAAAGATATGGGGACATCCACCTTTTGGTGTGACGCTTCAGAGAATAAGTGACTGAATATTCCCCAACCCTCTCCGCAAACAAATAATATACTCCAAAAACACGAACATAGACAGGGCAATCATAAAATTACAAACAGGACACACACGCCTCAACACACACAGACACAAACAGAAACATATTGCATCCTCAAACTGCCCACACCCAGAAACATATACTCACCCAATGCACACACTACACAACACAACGCAACACACTCAATACCGCACTCGCAACAAGTGGCTAAAACCCCACAAACATTCATCAAATCTTAAACCCTTTTGAACAAACCACAAATACACTTCGCCCTAGGCAATTACTTAAAAGACAGGGCCTTCTGGTCCGTATCTAAACAACCAAAATTCTAAAAATCTAAAACCACAACATACCACACCTCCCTCCCCTCTCCTTCCCTTCCCATCTCCCCAGCCTTAGGCATATTTACTATTCCAAATTTCCCCTCCTTTTAGACCAGGCTTAAAAATTTATCTCCCCACTTTCCGGAAACTTCCGGCCTCTTCTTAAAGGCTGCGGCCCGGGCGTGACATCAGCTTTCGCTGGAAAGCGCTCGTAAAACTCTAAACCTAAGTAAGTAAAGTAAGAAATTAAAATTCATTCGGCATGAAGGCCTACATGGCTTTCTGCATTGTATGTTCGAATGGAGTTAGACCAAAACAACATGCTATCCAGTCTGACAGATGTGATCAATATGATATGAACTACTATAAAAGACAATAATAATTTAAAATAATAGTCAACATTGACGTAGAAATACAAATTTAATACTGTCTACAAAATTCCCGTGTCTACGAGGTTGTTTTGTCTACGAGATCACCACAAGCCCTCTCAACAATGATATCTTTAAAATTCGGGAACCCTTGTTGCAGATATTGTTTCATTTGAATTTATTTTCTGTCTAAATAAACTAATTAACATCGTTGTTTAACTATAAAGCGAGAGAAACTCTTACGCCATATGTTGTCGAGTTCGCAGTTTCGCGTAATGTCATTTTCATCCAATCAGAAAAGGTTGTGATGTTCGCCCACGCGTTAGTTCATTGGACTTCCCAAGATGGCGGAAGGAGGGCCACCGGATTGCGAGACTCAGAAGTCTGAAATATGCAATTTACTGAAGCAGTCTTTGAAAAAAGGGGATACTTGGTAAGCTGATGATAAATTAGACCTTTTAGTGTAATTGAAAGACACAATTGTTCATTTAACAAAGCATAGTTCAAAGGATGATTGCTGACACATAAATAATACATTACATTTGTGTTACTTTCGTTTTTGGAAATCGACCACTTTTGAGAGGTGTGATTTTTTAGTTATTTGATTGCCAGGGCAGGTAATTTTGTCATTTTGATGTTACCATTTTATCATTATCTTAAGCACGTAGGCCTATTGCTCACGGAGGGGAGTTTGGTACAATTTTCACAACAGGCGACTACTTTCGGTTTTGTCGCTTGATTTCTTCTAATACGATGTAGTACATTATACATATGAAACATAGGAAACCTAGGAAAAATGGGGAAGTCAACTTTTTGTAGCAGGGTTCACTTGGTCAAGAGATAACCAAAGGCTGTTTGGGTTCAATATGGAGTTTATTCACATACGTTTATTCATATACTCATGCCATATGAAGATAGCACAGTAGGGTTGTGGGTAACAGTAATATTTCCCTTTATATTTTTACACCCTGAAACAATACATAAAACACATTAGAGATATTGGAAGGTAAATATGTAACACATCATACATTACATGCATATCTAAGATATTACATTATTCCATGCAACAGATACTTAAGACATAAGAGACATAAGCTAATGCTTATACTTTACATAAGAGTAATGTTATACATGAAATATATTAAATGAGAAGTTAACCATTGTAATTACATACAGCAGTTACACATTATAGAAATATAATCTGATATGAAACCCTTAGTGAAAGATGAGGTGAACTGTCACTACTTAACATAATGATGACAGATAATACTAAGTATACATGACACTACAATAGTGATTCTCTCTCTCTGGTTACTGAAAGATAATAAGTAAAGCACCTAAATGTATAACATATAAACAGATATATAGCATTGTACTTCAATACATACTATCATAGTATAGTTACAAACTACACTACAACATAAAACCATGTGTATTATACTTAGGAATAATAACACAAATGATCATAACCAATGAACCATATTATATAATACATTATTCTTATTGAATACGTAAATACATCTATGCCATAGTTGTAAGCATATACCAAAGCATAAAAAGAAATAGATTTTGAAAGACTATATAATCTATAACTATCTGAAGAAATAATTCTTTTCAAACTAAAGTATAAAAAAGAGAATATTGTATTTGATTTCTTTCTCAATAGCCCAAATTATTTCAGTATTAGCGAAAAATAACGGTTTGATGTGCATTTATCAATTCACCCGACTTTCGGACACTTCTGCGCTAACTTCGGACAGTTCCACCTAATCTTCTCGAATGCAACCTTGGCTGTAAATATTAATCAAAATGATTTTCATATATCTCCACTCACGCAGTGAATAGGCTATGTACAATAATATTGGGGGGAAGGATAAAGTAATTTGTCACTGGTACGGAGCATGTTTTCCGTGTTCAATTCTTCAAAACTGCTACATGCGCTGTTACAGCATAGTGATGTCACAATCCCATTTGTAGGCATCCGAAACTCAAAACGCAGCTAATGCTAAACAGTATGTTTCCAAAATTAATCAGTTTGTTTTATGTGTTAGTCGTATGGTTATTCGTGTTTCTCGAACCTTTATCTGTTAAAATTAAACATTACGAGTCCTTAAATAGAAAACTTGAGAAGTGTCCGAACCATGGTCAAAAACTGTCCGAAGCAAGGTCATTTTGACATATTATCAACATCTCAATATTTACTTATGTTTTCACTTCATATGTGCCGATGTTAAGAATAATTGGACTATTTGGATATTTTTCTATGTTTTTGAAAACAGTTTTAGATATTTTGCGGTTCCCCACATCTCCTGACCGAAGAGTCAACATTTACATTAAAACCTCGGTCAGTTTGCCCTATTTAAGCCTATTAAAATATATACAATGCATCATCACCAGAGAAATGCCATATGGTAATATATGCGCATTAGTGCCATTAGCACTCTTGCAAAATATGCTAAACATGAGGAAATATATGATATATACATAATATTACCAATAACTTGAAATATGACATTGAGGCTACCTTATTGATATGGTATACCAAATAAGTAAGCATTTATTAACAGATTCATGCAGATCATGTACTTGATCTGGTTGCCTACTAAAATATGCATAATATGACACAACCATTTTATGTGCAGAATGTTAGATATAAATCCTTCTTTAGCATGAACACTAAAAGCATAGTACATTCATACATCATACACACATAAACCTAACAATACATGTTATGATATTTAGGCCCTATTTGAATATATAGAGAATCTCACCCAAGTGTCTTCTGATATCAAATATATCAACACGAGTTGATAAAAGTTACAAATATCGGAGGCTTGCCGAGGATATTTTACTTTTATCAACGAGTGTTGATATATTTGATATCAGAAGACACGAGGGTGAGATTCTATTTATCATCCAAAATCATTTTTCATTTTGATTCCGTGAAAAATGTGTTTTTCTGAACACTGCACTACTCTTAGACTCTCAGTGGAGTGACGTCATAGCATTGTGACGTCATCATGTTTATGACGTCATAGCATTGTGATGTCATTACTTGATGATATAAAACAATTGTGAGGTAATGAACTTGACTGTAATAGGGCATTGTTCAAAATCTACTGTCAAAACGATATCTCCTAGGAGATATCGCTTGATCTTCCACAAGCGATATCTCCTGTGGAACACAGTTTTGGATGATAAAATGAAATAGCCTCAGAAGTATGTAAACTAACCTGGTGTGTCAAGAATGGAGAGCTTGTCACAGAGAATGTCCAGTGAAATGTGCTGACCGTCTTGGTGTCACATCAGTGGAAAAATTGCAGTGTGTTTAAACACTTGTGCTGGTTAACTTTATAGATTTAGTAAGCATGCATCTTAAGAGGTTTGCTACATTAACAATAGATGGGTCAAAATCCAAAAGGGTCCAATTTTTTGGTCCAGGCATATATTTTCAATTTTAACAATGTTTTTATGTCTTTTTATACTTTAAGTGTGTAGAAAACTAACAAATAACTAAATCACATATATTGATTTTTTTGTTCACTGAAAATTTTAACTTTGAAGCAACTTTGTGAGAACTCAAAAAATTGGCTGTACCAAAGTTAGATTATGAACTATAAAGATTAGTTTCTGCCAAATGTTTTTGCTATACAAACTTTTTTTTACTATTGCATTGGTTCAGCAAACAAAGAGGCTTTGAATGCACAGTTGCATGTCATTATGCCTTACTTAAAATTTTCTGCGCAATTTAAACCACTGTCACAGATGTTTTTGTCAATACTGCTACCATCACCAAATTTTGTTAAAAAATATACTCTAGGTACGTTATTCACAAAAAAGACCACTTCTTGTTTTGGATCTCTTCATTTTTTATATTCATTAAGACATCATGATTTATTTCAGCACTGATCAACTTCAATCATAAGCAAACTCAAGATGAGTAACAATATCAATCTATAAGTTGTTCTTGTCAAAACTGTCACCAAGATTTTAGAGAGAACTTATGTAAATGCTCTTTCACCTTAATCTGATTGAAAGGGTTGATGAAGGATGCTAATAATGAAATGTGCTTTTTGTCTAGGATAATAATAATTTTTATTCAATTTGAATATACTTTTAAGAATGTCAATACTGCTACTGTCAATGCTGCAACCATCTGAAGAGTGGCAGTTTTGACACTCGGGGTAGCTGTGTTGACATTTGTTGATTTTGATAATCACTAACAACAATTAAACATGTAGATGTTTGACTTTCAATGTGGTGTTTAAGTACACCATTATTGAAAGCGATATCAACATATCTGTTTGCTTTTTGGTGAATCAATTACAAAGAATATTGGAATTCATCCTGACAGGTAGGAGTGGTGACAACTTTGGTAGCAGTAATTGACAACTTTTTTTATTTGTGTCAAAATATCAATCTGTTCTTCTCAAAACCGGGCATGGATAAATGTTTCGACCTTTTTATTAATACAATGATTTCTTACTTACTGAAAAGTGGATATCACTAACTAAAAAAAATTTTAAGAAAAGTGTTAACAAATTTTGGTAGTAGGAAGGATGGACGTAGTGGCGGTATTGACATATATATCAAATATGAAGCAATTTGGAGTTGTTCATACAGTTAATTGAGACTTTCTCCCGGTGAAAAAACATTTTTATGTAAAAAGAAAAAGAATAAACATGATTCTACATATGCAAAGTATCCGTTTTAGAGGATACATGGTATACCTTTGAAAGCAGTGGCTGCATTGACATTTGCCTGGTGGCAGTATTGAAAAAATCATTCAAATATTCAGGGGGCGGGATAGTGTAGTGGTTAGCGTGTTCGGCTTCGGATCAGGAGGTCCGTGGTTCGAATCCCGCCAGGGGCTCAGCAACTTTGTCTGCAGTAGAGAACTGTTATACACTCAGTCAGGTTTGGGTGCAATGCTACACTGAAATTCAGTACAGTACCACCCATAGTTCGCTAGTTCCAGCCGATGCTCGCAGGTTTTACCGCAATGCATAGCCACAATAGTGTTGCGGGCTTTCTCCCTGCATTAATACTAGCAGCCGCGATATAAGTGAAATAATCTTGAAAGCGGCTTTAAACACCAACTCACCTCACCTCATTCAAATATTTAAAAGTTATTGATTGATATTGGTTTAAATAAAAACATATGATGTAAATTTGGCTGTCTTCCAATGACAAAATTTCACCTAACTCTTCTAAAATAAGTATATGATTCATTTACACATTTTATTGACCACTCTTGCGGTTGCAGTTTTGACAGTTTAGTTTATGGTATTGAAGTAATTTGTAAGATGATACACTACAACTTCATTTTATGTCATTCACTACCTTTTGAACGCTAAATTATATTAAATGTGAAACAATGTAGTATTACATAATATATCCCTAATATAGAAAATCATTGTGTAATGTGTGCTATTATGAATTTTTAAATAATAGTATTGACAGGTTAGTGGTATTCTCAAAATGAATTTGCATGAATATGAAATCATAGATGCCAATCTTTGATTATGTCAAACATTAGTCATAAATGAATTGACAGATTTTTGTATGTATGACATTAAAAACAAATATCTATCAATTTGAAAAGATAAATAGATTTGTTTTATCAATTCTCTGTTAAGATTTGTCAAATGCTGATACCGCCAGAAGTATTACTGCATGATAAATATGATTATGATATGCTAAAATAATTGTCATACTAATTCACCAGACACTGGATAGTAAATTGTATTCATTGAAACCTTTTTATTAATCACAAGATATCAATTCAGAATATAAGTTGTTTGCCTGAAAATCAAGACTGTCACCAGTCAGGTCAACACTGTCTCCAGTGAAGTCAATACTGCTACCAAAGCTGAATACACCATTTTAATTAGCTGGAAACAGACAGTATAATATTGTAAAATCAAGAACTGTAATACTTTATGTCAGTCTTTATAATTCAAAATTTGTTTATTTAAAAGATTTAATTATTGAACATAATTCTCAAAATGTTTCAATGTCAACACTTTCACTAAGTAGGTCATTACTGTCACCAACACTGTCCTTTACTGCCACCTACTCAAAAATGGTGTTTTAGGAAAAGGTATGATATTTGTAACATTGTTTAAGATTGTAGTATTTCGATATGGATTTAGTAAGTTTCTTACTTAAACGCACTAGTGCACAACAATCTTTCATTAGCAAGACTAATGCATAGATACTGCACATCTCTAGATATTATTCAAGATCCTCACTCAAGTAATCTACCTCGTAAGTTATTTAACAAATATTTACATATTCAGGTAGTAAAGTTGATTTTTAAAGACCGGAAGTATTTAATGTTACGTTACAATAAATCCATATGAACTACGATATCGGAAATATTAAGGTTTTGCTTATAACCAAAACAGCTGAAAAGGCAGCCGCTTTGGTCAATCTAATAGCAATGCTAATGCTGTGTTATAAAATCGGTTTATTAACAACATTGCTTTCATAAAACATAATTCATAATTTGTTCTCAGTTCAGAGTTTAGGTAAATTCAACAGCTGCACATAATAATAATTCAGTCACTTTCAACTGTCTATAATTTATCCGTTTTGTGCACAGCTAACCTTAGATTTGTTATATGTCCAAGCCGACAGCAGCTGTCTAAATTTCTTCATTGTTGATTGCAGGTCAATTGTAAAGAAATTTAAATATTTCATTGCATCAATAGAAACCTTAAGTGAATGCATAAGTCCTCTTAAACCTTAAAATAGCCAATTTAAACCGTAAAAGTGTGCACTAGTGCCTTTAAGATATCTAAATCTAGTTCTACACATGATATTAAGAATGGATTAGTATGAATGTGTTTTTATTTAAAAGTTCAGTTTGTCTCTTGTTTTTTTTATCGAAGACGGCAATGAAAACAGTATTTGTGAAGACATGTTACTTTATAGGCTTGAAACATAAAGCAAATCATTGGTATGACATGTCAGGTAGTCATAAATTTGTTTTGTGCATTTTGATTTCTACTGCTTTCTGCTTTTGTTCTTGTAGAATCCGTATTCCGACTTCAAGTTACAATTACAGTAACTACCGAGCCTCGCTCTCATTCCATTGATGGCCGCAACCAGAGTGCGCCAATGTTGATATGAATGTGTATCACAAAGTTATATAAAATGATTGAACCCTCAACCAGTGTTGGTCAAATATCATTTTAACAGTTCTGGTAGCAGTATTGACTATTTTTAACCATATACGCAAAAGTTTTGATAATTACTTTATTATTAATCAAGGATAAGATTGCACGTTTCTTGTTCAGAGTGTTTCAATATCTTGTAACTCCTCAAATCAGAAAACAAACAGGGAGTGCTCAACAACATCAGTTTACTTTTTAGCCATGTTTTTACAGTTGCCCGTATGTACGGTCGGGCCGTTCATTGGGATTTTACGGGAGCATTATTTAAATTGAATATAAATAATGATATTGTAACACGGAGTATTCAACATTCAAATAATACTTGTTGGTAATAGAAATAGAATTTTATACATTTTTTATTTTTGTTTTTGTATGACCTCAAAATTGGACTCTTAGGGATTTTGACTCAGATATAACAAAGGAAGAAAGCTGAGGTGGTGAACTGTGAAAGCAGTCACAACAGAGAACTCAAAACAATAGAATGATAGCTAACAGCTTGATTGAAGGCTTGTGAAATCTACAAGAGCATGGTCATTGTAGTTAGGCTGCTTTATAAATTCCTGGAATAAAATAATTAATCAGAACAAACGGATACTAGTACACATTTAAAACATGTAATGTTAAAATATATCACTCTGCCACAGTTTTATGAACTGTCTTTTTTAATCCAAAATTATCTTGAGATAATTATAGTATAGAAAAATTTAAATATATGATGAGTTATTATTTCAAAATGAACATTGTGAGAATGGTCATGTTCAAAACTGACCTACTTTAAGGATTGGCTATTTTTATCCTTCACACAATTGTATTTGGAAAATAACAGTAAATATAAAATACTACAGAATCTCACCTCTGTGACCGGCACATTGAAAACTTAGAATTACAGATCAACTGTAAATATTTTAGTATTGATGAGAGGACGTTATTAAAAAATGCACTACTTACAAAACTAGATGTGTCGATAAAAAGGGAGTTTATAAAGCGAGTTTCATTTGCGAGACATATTACCGAAATTTCAAATAGTTTATGAAATACATGACTCGGAACTACCGAAGTAGATTTTACAATTTGGTCAAAACATGTGGTTAGCATAATTTCATGACAACACACAGTCTGATTAAAATCTACCATTTTCCGAGGAATAAAAGTTTTTAAATTTTGACTATAGCTGGATTCAGACGCTTCTACCAGGTGCTTTCCTCTCCACAACGGTCTGAAAGCGTCCTCCTTGCACGCACATTCTTCCACCAGTTTAGCGCAGACAAAACTTAGTCATTAGCGGACCAATCACACCATCCCGTTTAAAATAACAATGGCGGCGATAATGGTTAACGAATGGTTAAGGGGAGTTACTTGCCCCTAGATACTGTTACTGAAAGCTTTTGCCGCTGTCATTGTAGCTGGCTAGTTGAGATTGCATCAGAACGAGCAAGCAAGGAGGGTGTTTTCAGACCGTTGTGGAGAGGTTACTATAGTTGCCAGGGGCGTATCTAGGAAAATTTAGTTGCAAGCACTACTTAAGGATGTGATAAACCAAACTGACTGAAACATCATCGCAATCAAATGTAAAGGTACCATCAAAATTATTTATGGTATGGTTAACGTAATGAGAAACAAAGTGATTTTAAAAAGCCACCCCCTGAGTTGTTAGAGTCATATATGCCAAACTTAATCAATGGTGTAAGTATCGACCGATACCAAAACAACACATTTCAAAGCTTATTGGTTTTTCACAGTGACAATATGAAGGTAGAACGTCGCAATTATGATTGAAAACCGGACAGTGGCGCGCATCAACTAGTCAAACGTAATTTTGGAGACTTATCTAAAACAGCCAAGGGCAGTAAGGAGTTAATAGTGTTTGTTAGGTTATATAACTAGTATCCATGTATAATGGACATGATATCTACACCTCTGTGTATTTAAAGGGCTGTTTTTAGATTTTCATTTATCAAAGGTAAATAATATGTTTTGAAACTCTCTGAGTGGCTCTTTAACAACTTGACAATATGGCTCAGATGTTTGGTCTGTGATATGCGACAGACGCATTTTTGGACAATTCTATCAACAAAATATTTAGTCATCATCTGGTTGGACATGATCGACAGGGAAGAACTGTGCGTTTTGACTACTATTTAAAAACAACATTTATTCAAGAATTGTAAATGTCAAATATTGTGTACATCCAGACTATATTGGTTAGCACTAAATGCTTTCATCGACTTTCAAAGTGTAAGCACTTGCTTTTTGTGCTACAAGGTAGTTACGCCTCTGGGCCTGCTTTCACAAAGCTACCTTAACTAGGCCGGGTTAATCTTAACTCCCATACTTTAACATTGCACTAAGGTTACCTTAAGGACTTACGATCACTTTAGGGTTTTGTGAAAGGAGGCCCTGGTCGCTGATAGACTACGTACGAATCCAGTGAGAGTTAATTTTTTAAAACTTTTATTCCTCGGAACATGGTCGTTTTTAATCAGACTGTAACAACACATTACTGATACATCACCATCGTCTTAATAAAACAAAATCTGTTTAACAGTTACTCTATTTTATTTGAAAAAAGAAACATACAATAAATGCTTACATTCATTCCTTGTCATGTAATTTGTTGTTAATGCCTCGTTTACACTAGACGACGATTAGGCCACGATGGCCACGATTCAATATTTTTTTTTAAATCGCAACTCAACTTATGAAGCGTGGGGGAGCGCAGATAGAAATCGTGGTGATCGCAACGGATCTCAATCGTCGTGATGCATCTCTATAATCGTGGCAAAATATTAAACATGTTTAATATTTTGCCACGATCATGCCGATTTTTTTAGTGATCGTTTCAGAACGTTGTAGGGCGTAGTATAGCGTTATCATTGGGACAGAGTGCATTAGAGCGTATTAGAGCGCACAAAAGCGCAATGGAGCGTATCGAGATGATCGTAACACATCGTGTAAGATGTTACTTCAAATGTTCCCACGATTCTAACAACATATATTGCGCTCTATTTCGATTGTTTACGATCTCTGCGTTGCGTCACGTTGTCTACATTATAGGCACGTTTGCGGACGCTTTAGCAAGCTGTACTACGAATACCGTTCACGCTCTACCACGCTGTACCTCGCTTTGTTACTCTCTGTCACGATCTATAACGCTCTTTGCACTACGTTCTGTTGCGTTGGGATTTTCCCTATAAATTGTCTCACGCTGCCAGGCGACAACTATTGTGATCTAACTGTGAGTAGCATAGCAAGTATCGTCATTCAAGACACATCATGGGACCCAAAAAAGCAAAGGGAAAGGGCTCCAAAATTGCCAACGCTTCCCGAATGCATGAGAACGATGCATCTTCTAACCAAGACACCATAGAGAGGAGAGTTACCAATTCAGACAATTCTGTCGCAGTTGAGACAGTTGAGACTGTCAGTCACAATGAACCACGTCCTGCCAAAAAGAAGAGAGTCAACACAGACTTCATTGACACTCAGAAATTGTCACAAAAAAGGCAACAAAAGGTAACAGATCGTTGTGAACGTATCAAAGCGCGAGAAATCGCAACATATCGTATGATCGAATGATCGTAAACGGTCGCTATAGATCGTCAAGCATTCGTAACACATCTTCTCTGAAGCGCAACACGTCGGATATTAACTCGTACTAATGCGTACTAGGTCGAATTGGAACGTATCAAAACGTAACAGAACGTTCAATAACGAAAAAATAAATAAAAGTGGCACGATCATAAAGATCTACTGCGATAATTGGTTAGTATCAGATCGGTATAATCGTGGCCTTATCGTGGTCTAGTGTAAACGAGGCATAAGAAATTTCAAACGATGTTTCCATTTAATAGCTTCTGTAAGATGGTGCTGATGACTTCATCGTTAATTCTTCAGGATATTGTGTGATTATTAAATCTTTTGAGTCATGTATGGTATATACTATCAATCTTTATCAGTCTACATATTGATATTGTTATATTTTATCATTCAATTAAATGTCATCTATCAAATTTCTGCTATCCTGTGGGAATAAAAACTATTACAGCGTCTATTCTAGGACACAAAATCGTGCGATTCCACTATAAAATTCAAATCTCCTCTCATAAGATGGACCAGTTTTCTACGATAAGTAGCAAAGAATGATCTTAGAAGAGATTTCACAAAAGGCCTGTATCTCCTTCTCACTGACTGCAGCACTGGCAGGTTCTACTTCTCCCCAAATTCACAAAAGCCTTACTGCAGACAAGATAACACGCCAACCAATCACTAGTGGCAACAACAACCCCACTGAGAATATCAGTAGCTTTGTTGATGAACACATCCTAGTTGCATCAGGTATACTACTCACTTAAAGTCACTTTATTTAGTACTACCTTTTGTCATAATGGACATCATCAGCCTTTACACCAACATCTCCAAACTCTAGCTGTTGCTAAAGCAATTAGAAAATCAAACCAAGTAGGCGGATCGGTCCCACGGGGGTTATAGCGAAGGACGTCGGCATATGGAAGGGTGTAACAACAAACAAGCATCAATCAAGTCGACTTCGTGCTTCTCAGAGCACATAAGCAATTAACATCTATAATAGCCCCCGTGTTTTGTCTAAGCCATTGCTATCGATCTAAAATTGAAATTAATAAAAAAACGAATGATGGATTTCCATATGCATGTTTATTTCATATTGGTTTATAACATATTTTTTTCAAGAAGAATCTGGTTCGGCAAACAAGCAAAACTCTCCTTATTTGAATGCCTCACCAGCACATACATGAGATAAATAGATACACAAGAACTAAACACAACATACGACAATATAAAATATACGACAATCAAATTAAAGTATGTGTACAACAAGTGCCTATATACATGTTCTTTTCAGTTTGTATTTCCAATTTCATATCACACTTACATGACATTCATATCTTGTCTCGCTACAAATGTTTAACCAGTTTGTATCTTTATTGCATGTAGGAATGAGGTTGTTGCAATAAGCAGTCTGATTAAAATCAACTGTATATCCGAGGAATAAGAGTTTTAAAATATTGACTTGAACGGGATTCAAACGTACTACAGCAGGGGATGTCCTCTCCACAATGGTCTGAAAGCACCTGCCTTTCTCGCACGTTCTGACAGCGGCAAAAGCCTTCGGTATCTGTATCTAGGGACAAGTAACTCCCCTATACCATTCGCTAACCTTGATCGCCGCTATCATTACGTGATGATATGATTGGTTCTCTAATGACTAGGTTTTGCTTGCGCTAAACTGGTGAAAGAACGTACGAGCAAGGCGGGTGCTTTCAGACCGTTGTGCAGAGGACAGCCCTTCATAGAGTACGTTCGAGTCCCGCTAGAGTCAATATTTATAAACTTTTATTCCTCGGAACACGGTCGATTTTAATTAGACTCTTGCAATTAGAGAACTAATAATTATCTTTCATTGTTATGTACATTGAACTATACTATCTGCGGTAGTATAGGGGCTTGTTCTTGCAAGATATGGACCACACTCTCAGAGTGAGGCAATGACAGCAGCACCGAACATACCAGCAGCTTATCCTCTCAATCAAGCCAAAAATTTGTACTTCTGCAGGTAGTGTTGTATAAGATATGGAAATGTCACACTGGTTGAGTTTCTAACTGGAAATCTCTGGAGATATCTGTATAGGAAAATTTCTCCCTGAAACCTTGTCTGTTACCTATTTGCCTTTAGTGTTTATGTGTATATTTGTGTGTGCAGGTACCTCACGGACATCAAGTGGTTCAAGCAGTGGAAGAAGTTTGTTGGGTACGACACCTGGGATACAAGTAATGTCGGGGACGCAAGCGCTAATCCTGGACCAATTGACAACTCGGCTCTCATCAAAGGTAAATCTTCAAATGAAAAGTACTCCTGAAAAAAACTTATTTATGTATTATGAGAAGATGTACTTATATCTGAGATTAATAATCACCTCACAGCAGCTTTATTTTCTGGTTTTTTGTTTTTAAAGCACTCTTAAAGAAAGTATTAAAACACAAACTTTTCTTTATTTCAACAGTCATGATAAGATTTACTGGAAATACATTACTAAAACAGAGTTGATACCCCAAGGGCACAGGATATCTTTCAACTGAAGACGATTGAGAGATCCTTCTCTTTCCAATAGATATTCATTTTCAAGAGAAGGAAAGTGGTGTCCTTAAAAAATCTCTCTTTAAGAATGTCTCCATGAAACAATCCTCAAACATTAGGATTGATACAACTCAGACACTATGGTAGCAACTATCAAGCTCGTAAATTACAAAGTAAATCCAAATGCAAGATATTTACTATCCAAAACACACTTACATGATAACCTCCATATTTCTAGTGCTCATCATCAGGGACACTCATATAGTAACTTCAATTTAGAATAACTTTCCTAACCTGCTTAATTATCACTTTTCAGATGACGGGCACCTGAAGGAGCACCTGGTTGATGACCTAGACTACACACTCTTCCCCAAGGAGGCATGGGGAAAACTTCTCTCCTGGTACGGGGTTGCTGAGGGACAGGTATGTAAAGCTCTTTGTTACAGGGATTCCCAAACCATCTAGATTTTGAGGAGGTAAAAGTTGAATGTAATCTTTATCATAAGTTTTATATTTATAAGTCTTTGTAATGATTTAGATGTAATATACATAATGAAATCACTTCTCCTGGATCACATCTTCTTGAAAGTGAACAAATAGAATGATTAAATGCAAATACTTACTCCTGTCATCACAGTCAACCTGATAAAAAACTATCATTTGTATGTACTTTATACAAAATTTAAATTAAAAAATTTATTTTATTGCAGCTATATAGAATCAATCACTTTGTTTATCAGTTCATGCACATAGAATTTTTAAAGTTAAAAAATGCAGAAGTAACAATAATTAGGGTAAGCACGGCATATTTCGGACACCTTCAACGTTTCCCGGTTTTAACAGGCATATTTGAAAAATCTGCCCCTGTTAAGACTTGTCAAACAGTGATATTGTTCTCAATCGTTCGATTCCATGTGTTTAAGTAGGTCAATGCCTTTATTTCAATTAAACAGACTGTAAAAACGGGGTTTTTCATGGCAACGGGTAAATTCGGTCATGTTCGGGGTTCTTCGGTCACCCACTTGGTCGACTGTTAAATGATGCATTTAATTATACTCGATGATCATTTTGGAAGAAAATTACCATCAACTTGTAACCACATAACTGGATCGATTGATGAATTCTAAATAGAGGTCAGTCATTTTTATTTTCAGTTGGTTTTTACATCGTTACATCGATGTGAGTTTTCTAGGACAGTGTGACACCAATTCCGGTTTAAACCCACGTGGGATTACATAATATGGCAAAGGTTAAAAATAGATCGGGGATATTCGGTCAGTGATGTCGGATAATATTAGCAAAAGTAATGAATGCATATTAATCTTGGTCGTAATTTTATTGAGTCTAATTGTTTACAAATTGACTTTAACACCCGACTGTATTCAAATATTATAAACAATACTTATACAGAGAAGGTTGTTAAAATATTTTTTCTAGTCGGGTAAATTCGGTCACCTCAGAAACGCTCGATGAGGGCAAAAATTCATAAACCGCGCGAAAATGCTCCTGTCACGTGATTGGACAGCACGAGCCTAATGTTCCATATTTGGAACAAAATTTATTTATCCATGTTCTGACATTGGTATTTTTACTATTGTTTTACTATCGTTGAAGTCATTGAAGTGTCCGAAGTTACCCGACTGACCGAAGTTTGCCGTACTTACCCTATGCACATTCATAATGTTGTTCAATGCACATTTATAAATGTAATGTAAATGGTCAATTCCAGCTACTTTATGAATTATTTATACTTTCATTACAAATAATCTATAGCAAAATTTTTTTAATTGGCACGAGTATTTGTTTTGTTCTGAAAACTTTTTATCAAATTGAACGTATATATATACTGTATTTAGGTCCAATATACAATATATTTTGTGATATCTTACCACAAATTTGTTTTAGAAATGGATGTTTCGTTTGAATTTTTTCTCTTCACAATCTTTAACACTTTAAACACTAGCCTCTTATTAAGTGAATTTATGCTACATTCTTCTGAAAATCTTATCTTGTTTTTAATGCACTAGACGGTTAGGAAAAATCTGACTCGAGTACCCGAGGCGTGTTACCTGACCCGGACTTGAGTACCAGAAAAAAACACCTTTAATTCTGAAAGCACATATTCTTCCTCAGAGCTACATATGATTGAAGTCGAAACAGAGGTCCCCCTAGGGTCAACTCTCCCGAGTGATGTTTACATATGAAAATACAATAAAATTGTGCTACAAAAGCATATTTATATCCACTTCACAAGTTACGATCTTGAAACAACAAACCCTTTAACAAATTGCAGAAAGCAGATCAGATCTTTTTAAAAGTAATGTGTATTATTTCATAACTGTAAAAGAAATGCCCTACCAATATCAAGAAATTGTTATTTTGAAAGCCTCTTATAATTAACATAATTCATTGAAGATCTTTGAGTGCTGTTTATGATGAATCAAAACTACTCTTGTCATGTATATATTTTAATTTAAAGCTACATTTATCAGCTTTAATTAATAATCATTTGATTACATTTTGTTTATTATGTTTCTTATTGTGTGATTGCTTTTCTTACGTAACAAGATTTGTTTACCTACTGTACTACTTGTTTCATTTTAATTTTTGATAATTCTTGTATCTCTATTTTAGTAATCCCTGTATCAGTTCTGAGCATGCGCAATGTATCTGAGCATGCGCAATGTATCTGAGCATGCGCAATGTATCTGAGCATGCGCAATGTATCTGAGCATGCGCAATGTATCTGAGCATGCGCAATGTATCTGAGCATGCGCAATGTATCTGAGCATGCGCAATGTATCTGAGCATGCGCAAATGTATCTTTTATGAACAAAGACAATTCCTTGTTCTCAAAATTTCTCACTTCTTCAATCCAGTGATCTCTCATCTTAGTATTTATAAGATGAGATATCATGTTTTTATTTTAATTATATAACAATAGTCTTATTTTCGGCGATACAAGTCACTGTAGAAGAACCTGTAGGTAGGGACAAAGCCCGGAGGGCGTCAGCCCGAGGGGTTATCCCGACCTTTAGGTTCTTCTGAGAACAGAAAACCGAAGAGTAATGTTTCTTCCAATTTATAAACCGTCAAATATCCACATTTTGATTTCATGTATTTATTTCATTCTATTCCCAAACTCGGCGTGAAAAAGAGTATGTTTCCCTTACTAGTGTTACATTGAGGCAATCCTTGCACGGACCTTATTGCTCTTGAAAAGCACGTGCAACACACTCGTGTTACCACATGGTCCCGTATAAGGCCCAGTACTTGAGTCCTTTCACACAGAACACAAGTTGGGCAAGTATGGATAATGATAACATATCTAAAACAAATGTGGCGGACTAAGGAAGCTTAAGAATAAGTCTAAGGAGGCTAGACAACTCTACCAATCCATCTAGATGCTTTGCCAGACTGTTCCAGGAAAACAAGAATAAAGAATAATGGTAAGAATAAATTGTTTAACACAAGTTATGATTTAGCATTGTATACATGATTTCAACCTAAGTAAGATTATGAAGTTTCTCGATTTTAAAAAAATGAATGCATATGCATAAATATCAGGGTTTTTCTTATAAATTAGAATAATTTTACAGTGAACCAATCGCGGGAAAAACCGATGCCTTCTGCATTCAACCCATGAAGAAGGCCCAAAAAGGCAAATGGTTTTCCTCGGTCCCAGTTGGCCCCAACACACTTCAGCGCACCGTCTAAAGGATGTGCGAGACTCTCAGGGCAACTTCAGCCATCAGATTGTATCAAGGGAATGTCGAAGAACAGCTCATATGCGAACAAACAGGTACATATTCTCTTAGGATTTTGACCCTGATATGTCTTATTACATTTAACATGGAGTTTTGAACATACATGTATATAGTTGGCTTGATATGTTTTTTTTCTGCAAAATTATTCTGTTATTAGATTCTATGGTGCAATATTGTTATAAAACGTTAACTTTTAATAATTTCAAAATTGTATATGTCAGATATAATTTAATTTAGGGGCGGGATAGCGCAGTGGTTAGCGCGTTTGGCTTCGGATCAGGCGGTCCGTGGTTCGAATCCCGACAGGGGCTCGGCATCTGTGACTGCAGTAGAGAACTGTTCTACACGCAGTCAGGTTTGGGTGCAATGCTACACTGAAATTCAGCGCAGTACCACCAATGGTTCGCTAGTTCCAGCCGATGCTCTCGGGTTTCACCGCAATGCATAGCCACAATAGTGTTGCGGGCTTTCTCCCTGCAATAATACTAGCAGCCGCGATATAAGTGAAATAATCTTGAAAGCGGCGTTAAACACCAACTCACCTCACCTATAATTTGATTTACACTTTCGCATATGTTTGAATCCTCAGGGCACCAAAGCGAGGCAGTGAGGGTGTACAAACGCTCATCTGGTGATAGTAGAAGGAAATCTGACATACTGTATTCAAAGAAGTGCAAACCAGCCGCAACACAGTTGGAAACGTCTGTAACTATGGTTACCAAATTGGACCCAAAACCAGGACAATCTGTGGACAAAGCTTGTTACGATACCTACAAATTCACCGATTCAAATAAATTCCATGTTACTCTTAACTTTCAGTAGTTCCCTTCCAAATCGTTTGCTATTAAAGTGAATAAAATGGCGAGGAATGATAGTGTTTGTTGGTATTTTATCTTTTCTGAGGTTTTACGGTAGTTATTATTACAAAAGTAAAACCTGCAACCAGGTTTTCTCTCGGAAGTAAAACCTCTTGAGAGGTTATTCCTAGAAAAGAAGCAACTTACAAGACAACTGCAGAATCTGACCTAGGTTTATAAGCAAAGGTATTGCATTCATGTTACCCTAACCGAGAATCCAGGTTATATAGTTATACATATCTGACATATTTTGTCTGACTGATTGTATTAAAGTTTTTTTCATACAATTCTTTTCAACTTTTGCAATATCTTCTACCCAAATAGGGTTGCAGTGCCTAATTTCTAGCAATTTTCTGAATTTTGTAATATTTTTAAAGATTGCTTTGTTTTGTACTTTTTCCCCTAAGAATATAACTTGTCATACTGATTACAGGAAGACTGTTTAAGTGATATTGTGATATTTGATTTCTTTCTAATTGTTTTAAATTTGAGTGTTTGAAAATGTGAAAATTTTAACTGATCCATCTGAACACATTAGTCTCCTAGTAGTCTCGAAAAAGTTATAAGTTTCAAGTGTTTAGTTGGTCAGGGATACATGGTCAGGGTATCAGTGAGCCATGATAACTTCTTTGCTTGTTTATACTACATGTATTTGTAATGTGAACCTTATGTCAACCTAAACAGATAGTGAACAGCTAGAAGAGAAACAACTGATTTTGTTGAAGTGTTATACTCACTCACTAGCAACTAAATTCAATTTAATTATTCTTGCCGAAGATCAATCTTTCCTGTCACGTCTGCAATAATTTTAATATCTAAAGTGTAGTGTCACTCAGGGCTCCAGATAAGGGCCGTCCAAGCGTATGTACGGATAAAAAATGCTTCAATACGATCGATAAAGATTTGTGAAGAGTATCAAATACGCTCATATAAAACGTCTAATAGTTATATACAAACGTATTCAAATCTCAAAAATCTTTAATTTCTTTTTCAATTCAACAAAATCTAAGTAGAAATTTGCTTAGTTGCAAATACAATGTCGAAATAAAAGCTTTTTGTGTCACTTGACATTCTGACAAAAGTAAACAAGAGTGACCTCCCTTCACAGAAAACTTTGAGAGGACGAAAGTTCATTATTCTTAATTTGATTGATAAATGAAGGGGAGTAACTTCTTAAATAGTGATCTCATTGGCTGTTTTTTTCCCTCGTAACAGTCTGGTATTTTCGTGTTTCTGTTTTGAAATAATATTTGCCGATTTGTCAAAATTAAAAAGAGTTGCGCCAGTAGGGCCACAACAATCAGAGACAACAACAAACACGTCTTCTCGGTAAAGCGTGGTTTTACTCAACCCAGAAGTGAAAGATACAAAACAGAGGTTGCGTGGGGGATACTAATAGTCATACAAGGATTTATTATATAACTATTTGAGGATAAAGAATTATATAAAGTGCAACCAGCACAATTATAATGCAAACTTATGAAAAGAACAATAGGAACACTAATGTCTAAGGATGAGAAATATTGAAAAGACAATTAAAAGTTCATGTAATAGTCATCAAATTTGGCTGGAAGTTTTTTTCCTCGAGTAGAGCGTCTGAACGGATGATCACCGGCGTTGTCATCCTCTCTAGTTAGGGAGGTCATGTCGGTTGTGTGAGGTAGCTGTTCAGTTGTCTCCGGTGGAGTGTTGTCAGGGGGTTGGTTTTCTGTGATGTCAAAATGTTCATGAATCGTATTGGGATAATTGATCTCAGCTGGAACATCAGGTAGAGTTGGTACGGAAGAAAGGTTGGCATCATCGGGGTCATGGTCAGCAGAGTTGTGCGGATAAGTTGGAAGTGACAAGCCTTGGTCGTTGACTTTATAACAATCAGACAGCTTCACCTGATATGATGTACTCCTGAGCTGATGACCTGTGAACTTTCTCACGTTACACCATGGAACTTCGACAGAAACGACAAGATAACGTTTCCTGGCGTTGAGTTTGGATCCGTCACTGAATACATAGACAAGGTCACCAATAGATATGTTGTTGGGAGAGTACATCTTCCCGCCTGGGAACTTTGAATGTTCACTGTGTTCGTGGTTCCGAAGGCGTTGTTTGTGCTGCTCTGCTACAAGGTCACGGTCTGAGATGGGTAACTGGGTGTTTGAGAACTGGTCTCGTTGTGTCAACATCTCTCTTGAAGATAACCCCCTCGATCTGATACGGGTGTTGAGTCTAGCGATGGCTAACGAGAGTGTCAAAGACGAGCACGTACCACCCAGTGGGTCCTGGCGTAAGAGCTCTTGTTCAAGCTCCTGAATAGCTCTCTCTGCCACGGGGTTTTTGTTTGTATTCTTGGATCTCCCAATCTCCACTGTTAGCCGATGTTGATTCAGTAGATTGTCATTTGCGAGGGCCACAAAACCCGGAGCAGGATCAACACGTATGACTGAGGAAGGACCGTCCAAGGGCCTGAGTTCGATGCACATTTTAATGAGGGCATCTCGCAAGGTGAGGTGTTTCTCGTCTTCCACGATACATGCAGAGGTGTAGGAAGTCACACATTCGCGTACCACAAGTATGCTTTGTCGTTCCCGCTTCATAACATCGGCAGCAAAGAGTATCCCAATGGCTTCTGGGGGGTCACAGGTTGACTGTACAGTGAGGTAATGAGGCACCTTAGCAAGTGAGGAACAAGGATGACAACTCAAAGTCACATGTTCAATAGCTTTGTCCATGTCAAGTGCATAAAAGTAGCGATGCATCACCTGTTTCATTTGATGACAGGAGGGATGATCGAGCTGTATATGAATTGCGGTGAGGAGACCTTCTAATACTGATTGTGGCACTATGATACAGTCTCTAGTCAGCATGAGTGGTTGGGACCTGCGAACGACCAAGAGGCCATCTCTGGCTATAGTGGCCACGTTGAGGTATCTTTTGACGTCCTTCACATTCGTTTGCTTCTTGGATGGTCTAGTGCCTTGGGTAAGATGTGCATGAGTGCGTCGTAAATCCGAACATTCCTCCTGCAGGGCAAGCCATGCTGCACGACTGGTGTATGGTAGTTTCGTGTCACCTTAATGATGTCTTGGACTGAGAGACGGGATACAACAGACTCCTCAGTTTTCTGAACGAAGGAACAGACTTGACATGTGGGATGAAAGCACTCTTCCGCATTGCGGCTTGCAAAGTCGGACAAGATGTTTGCAGAACCTGATAGATGACGCACCGAAGCCTGGTAGCGACTGACACCTGAGAGGAAGGTAGACACCCTGGGGCTGGCAGAAAACTCTCCTCGGCAAAGCTTTTCAAAGGCCTGTACGCAAGGTTTGCTATCTGTTAGTATACATGACTTGTGTCTTGACTGAATGATGTATGAGAAATGTTTCACTGCTACAGCGATGGATAGGGCCTCGGTTTCGCATGGCAACCATGTGATTTGGCGTCCTCGGAGTTTGGCACTGAAAAAAACTGCAATTTTAGGCTTCTCGTTTCGGGTGATGTAGAGGGTAGCGCCAATACCATATCGTTTGACAGCTCCGTTAGTGAATGCCGCTATGAGTGAGTCAGACCAATTGATGACATCTTGGGAAGACAGACCGGCTTGAGCTTCATCAAGCGGTGCAATTTCGGAAGCACAATGAGGTAGCACTCTAGCAAGGACCTTGTATGCTCCTATGAACGAACGGAGCCCTTTCACCTTGACTGGACGAGTACACGACGATAGCGTAGCAATTCTGTGGGAACTTGCTGTGATCGTGCCTTCTTGCCATATCCAACCTAGAATGGTTACTGTCTTTGGTGCAATGAGAGTCTTGTGTGCTGCAAGGCAAAGATTGTTCCGTCGAAGGGCTTCAAGCATATGTTGCCAGTTGTTGAATAGGTCTTCAAGGTTATCTGCCCCACAGTACAAGTCATCTGCGAGCTTAGCCACCACTCCCTCAGCTAACAGGTCACCTAGGACGCGACACATTAACTCTTCCAGAGCGGTCTCAGAACCTGGCATACCCATTGCACACCTAGCGTAAGCCCTGACCCCTTTAAAGGGGGTTGAGACGCCACAATACTTGAGAGATTCCTTTGCCAAAGGAATTTGGTGAAAGGCTAGTGTAAGATCTGTGGTGATAATGTACTTCCAGGAAGCAATCAATCTCAATGTAGAGTCCACATCAGGCATTAGGGAGGGTTGTGGTTTACTGTAGCGCCCTACGTCAGCGAAAGCGGTCACAAGACGGTAGCCTCCATTGGATTTCTTGACAAGGAAGGAAGGGTTGACATATTCAACAGTGACCCCCACATCTTCCGGCTTGACGAAGACCCCCATGCTCTCTAGGGTGTCGAATTTGTCTTGGAGTTCTACCAGCTTATCTCTGGAATATTGAGGACATCGACCCTTGCGCTGAGGAGGTTGGACGGGACCCATGTTGACAACGGCTTTGAAAGGACCTGAGGCGCCATTATAGCCCCTGATTGTGGGATTGAACACGTCATCGTAATCCAGCAGTAGTGAGTTAAACTTATCTTTGGTTTCTGGAGAAAAGGTGTTGTCGGGATCAATTTGTACAGCTGTTGAATGAGCGACTGATGGGGTACTCACGATTCCTGAATACTTGCTGGATTGTTCTGCATTGATGTGTTGGGGTCTGTAGGACTGATGACTGATGTAGTAGGAACCTGACAAAAATGCTCATGGCGTTTGATTATCATGGGATTGGCGGTCATGTTGGGTATGCGTAATTTACCAGCTACACTAGTCACCATGTCAAAGCTTGGCCACTGTGGATCATGTAGATATTTATTGTTTGTACTGCTTCTAGGTTCGATGGCGAAGACTGAATCGACCTGACTCAAGTCCTCTGGTAGACTGACTTCCATAAACTCTCCTGGCCAAATTGTAGTGTTTTGGTTTGGGGAACGGACAACATGCGCCCTTCTGACACTGTGTTGAGCAGGGGAGTCTTTTGAAGGGCTGTAGAGGTAAGTGGTACCATCACCCAGTATGACCTGATGTTTTGCTGGACGAACAGTTATGTCATTTAATTCCATGAAGGGAATTCCGGCAAGAATGTCAACATCCAAATCCTCTACTACTAGACCTTCGAATTGGAACTCTCTTCCATCTTGAACGAGTGAGAAGCGGGTTTCACCTGTAACTTTGAGGGGGGATATACCATCAGCTTGTCTGGCTGATTGGGAAGTGCTCTGTATCTTGACACCTAGGTATGTTGCCGTATGTTGCCGTATGTTGCCGAACCATATTGCCAGTAGCTCCACAATCAATGGTGATGTTCGCTACCCGGTGACCGTAGAATGCCGTCATGGATGGGGAATTTCCAACTTGAATTCGCATCACGGCAGCCTGGGGAGTAGGTTCAATAGCGTGTTGTAACTCCATGTCGTCAAGTTCATCTGAGATGTTGCTGTCAGGACAATCTAGAATATCAGCAATTCTCCGGGCTTTTGCCATGTACCGTTTGTCATGATCTGGTAGGAATGGGCACTGACTAAGAAAGTGACCGATGTTGCTTCTTCCTGCTTGTTTGCTTGTTGTGTCCGTACCAAAAATTGTCTTTTTTGGCTGATCGCTCACCTATGCATGAAATGTAGACCGTAACGGGCTTGTTGATATGTAGCGCGAGTAGACGTGACTATTTGAAGCGCTGCCACCACGCCAGTAGGGCCACAACAATCAGAGACAACAACAAACACGTCTTCTCGGTAAAGCGTGGTTTTACTCAACCCGGAAGTGAAAGATACAAAACAGAGAGGTTGCGTGGGGGATACTAATAGTCATACAACTAGTAACACTGTTACTGGCGTTGAACAAGGCAGTTTGAAACTTTGCAGAGATTGATTCATTTGGTCACAAAATAATAAGTTTATTCAAGTTCTGAAACATGAATGATAATTTTCAACTTATAACAAATGAATTTTAAACGATAACATTTTTCGGAGATTTCTCAGACGATCCACGTGACACGTGCGCTTTTGGCATAATACCTACAGCGTTTACATTTGATTGATTAAGGCATCTTATCTGTCTCACATCAAAGCATGGCGGGGCAAAAAGTTGATTGTGTTCATAAAGAAAATCGTGTTAGTAACTATGCTGATGGAAAAACTACTTATAGACATCATTGTCCAAAGCCTATTTAAGATGAACTGATAAAATATGTCAGCCATCAAGTTTAAAAAGCCACTCGGTGAGTTGTTGGAGTCATATATGCCAAACTTAACCCATGTTGTCATTTGATTGCAAAGTATCGACTGTTACCAAAAAGACACATTTTAAAGCTAATTTGCTTTGTACAGTAACAATATGAAGGTAGAACTTTACAATTGTGATCGAAAACTGGACATTGGCGCGCGTCAAGTAGTCAAACGTAATTTTGGAGACTTATCTAAAACGACTCCACCCCTCTAGCCCCCGTTCCTCTAGCCCCCTGTTGTTACAAGCCACTAATTAGTTCCTCTAGCCCCTTGACTGGCTGTTCCATTCACTGTGTTCACTCCCCTGTAACGAGATAGGTTACCATTGTTGTACATGGCTTTTGGTAGTTAGGTTAGGTCATTAGCTAAGGTGTCAGGACAGAAGCCGTTTATAAAAACAACAAATACTAAATGTATGTTTCTGACAATTGTTTGTTCATCAATGTATTTCACACAACATACATAGTGTCCATCATCAGTCCAATAGCACTGAGGTATGACTCCATGCTCCATGCCAGGTGTCAGCTTTCTGTAGTTCCTGAAGACCAGCATTGGAGGCAAATGCAGCCACTTCACCCATGTTGGGAGGATGAGTGTGATCATGATTGCCGTCAACCACTTGTCCATCCTCAGTCAGAACAAGAGATGCCTTGCATTGAGCATGCTTTCCCCTAGCACCTTCAACGAATTCTGCCTTCTCCTCCATCTTACTGATTCACATTGAACATTGAGTAACATGGCCATTTTATATGTAAAAGTTGATATCCACTAAACAACTCAAGATCTACTCAGATGCGACTTCCTATCGTATAAACAAACTGCAAACAGGTAGTCCAATCTAACATCAAAGACACTCACCTTGACTCTACTCAGTTAAGTAACAGTAAAAACAACATCAGGTAGTCCAAAGACAATCACCAAAGACACTTACCTCGTTATCTCAGCTAATGAACTCTTCAGCTGCTGGTTAATTATCAGTATCCGACTGAGGGGAGTGAACACAGTGAATGGAACAGCCAGACGAGGGGCTAGCGGTACTAATTAGTGGCTTGTAACAACAGGGGGCTAGAGGAACGGGGGCTAGGGGAATGATGCCATCTAAAACAGCTAGGAGGACAGTTAGGAGTTGATAGTGTTTGTTAGGTTATATAACTAGTATCCATGTATATTGGACGTGATATCTACACCTTTGTGCATTTATAAGGCTGTTTTTAGATTTTCATGGAAAACCAGGATTTGTCATATACAATCAAACCTCGATAATCCGAACACTTCCGTTTTTCATCAAAAACGTTCGGATAGTGAAACGTTCGGACTACTGAAACGAACCAAATCTACAGACAGACGACAACGTATTACGAATATCTAATGAGTTTTATTTCATATACACATAACAACTGGGATGCATATGTTGATAAACAATCATTGCACAAAAGCATTTCTTCTTGTTCATAATCTTGTAAAACAGACTTTAGATCCACTCGACCACGAATTACAGCTGTCTTATCATTGATGTTTACCGATTCAATCAGTGTGGTGCTGGCTTGACTAGTGGATTACCGAACGCTTCTATGAACAGTCGGATTAGGCTAATGAAGCAGAAATAGCTGTGATTAACTAATCCGTTACAGCTAATTAGCGTTCGGATACGGAGACTGAATCAACGGATTAATGAATCAACATTTAATGAGTTTATATAGAGATTAGTTTGGTTACAGTTTCCTACCATTCGGATACTGCGAGATTCGGATTATCGGTGGCTGGATTATCGGGGTCTGACTGTCTATGTCTTTTGGATATGAAAAGTAAGGATGTTTAGATTTTATGTCACAACATATGACATTTATGTTAGTATCAAAGGTAAATGATATGGTTTGAAAATCATGGAGTAGCTCTTTAATAATGTAGCCACGATGTCAGTTCAAAGATTCAGGCTACAGATTTTCAAAGTTATTATCTATAAATCAGAGATAAATAAGTATGCTTTTGAATCGGAAAAGTCAAATATAGCTGTGTAATGTATCATTGTCATTATTTTTTAAGCATAATTTTCAAGTTCTTTATTGAAAAAATAACATTGGTAGGCTAATCTGTCATCCATTTTAAAACTTAAAGAGCTTTGATACAAATATGAAAATATCTACAGGTTACTTTACTTTGTTGTTTCATCTTGGATACAGACATGTGAAATGAACACTTGTAACATAAATCAGAATTGAGTTATTTATCATTATATCCATTTAGCGTTACTGCTGATCACTGTTTTATTGCAGAACTACATAGATTGTGATTGTTATAACTTATTTATGCAAAAAAACAATGCATGATCAAGATATGGGTATGTGAATAAAAAAAAGTAGGCTTTTGGTTATGTATGTGTATGTTGATGACAAGTACTTGAGTACTCTTCTCTTGGGCAAGTACTCCTCACTTTAGATTTAGAGGAGTAAGTACTCCTCTGCTTAAAAAAGTATCTGTAGTCCTGGTCACTGCATTTTGACATGCACAGAATCAATTTATAAGGACAGAAAAACTTCTATGACTTTTCTTGAAATAATCTTCTAGCAGGAAATGTCTTTTAACTTTTGAATTCAACAAAGATAATTTACCGATGTCCATGTTTTCCTCCCGTAGCGCCCGATAGCACGCAAGGTGATTGAGCAGGGTATGTTTGTCAAGCACTGTAAAGTGGAGGTCTATCTGCTTGACCTCAAACTGAGCCCCAACTCGGACCATGACAAGTTCGTCACTCGCCAGTTCAGCCGGGCTGACACAATAGGTACCTTCAATTACAGTCTTTCATAGGGTTTACAATGTTTTGTTGATATGTTGATTCTGTACTTTGGCCTGACTGATGTGGTAAGATATCAACAATTAAGCATTATAGGCTTGTCAGAAACTCAATTTTAATTATTTGAAAAACAAAATGTTTTAAAAAATGAGAAAATATACATAGTCACTACCTGTTATTGTTAAGTGGATACCTGTGTTCAACAGGCTGTGAATCTGAAGTAAATGATCGAGAAGGGTGGTTTACGTCTGTAAACTGTCGTCAGATGGCCTATCTCAATTATGAAATCAATGATGATATCTTCAGGGGTTACCAATGTTCACCACTATTTATTTATTGACTTCATCATGATCTGTAATAAAGCATCTTTAAACGAGACTGTAGGAATCCACAAAATAATTCATCTGAATGAAAAGGTTTTTTTTCTATAACTTGAAAAATAATATGATATTTGTACAACCTTCATTCTTTATTGTGCTTTAATACAATCAATGAAACCCTATCTCTTAGTTGGCAACTTCATTTATGTCATGGAATTCAAAACTCAGTAATGAAACTGAGATCAAAATCAATATAATTCAAAACAACAATGAATTTGAATTTGAATTTTATATGCACACCATAGTTATTTTTATATCTTTAAAAGAAGATAAAATAGGATATAGAAGAAATGCTATAATCAAGATACAAAATTGAGCAAAAGTTGACTTTGATTTTTGTTTAAACAGACTGTCGTGCAATGAATTTTTTCCTTTGTTTTGAGATCCAGACTTCCAAAATGAAGTCAGTGATGTGCTTTCATGCTGAAGTAATATAAGCTTTGTGTAGGGTTCAAAGGAAGCAACACATTTCTCGCACCTATTCAGTGTACAAGAGACTCATTTAAGTGTTCACTTGACAACAATAATGTTAAAATAATGATAGATCAATGAACATCAAAATTTTACAAAAACAAAATAAAGTTTGAATAGGGTAAAGAATTATCACCTATATGATGAATCCTACATATACAACAAGTGAAAATTGTGTCTTGAGAACAAATATATTTTATAGTCATAGATTCAAATGTGATTCACAATCTATACATATGCCTCTCTGACCTGACTTTTGACCCTTGACCTTTGTTCCCAGCTGACCTTGAGAAGGTGATGAGGAAGGAGTACAGCGTCCCTGATGAGAAGGAGGTGCGACTGTGGAACCGCTACATGAGCTCCACTTACGAGCACCTCAACAAACCAGAGAACACGCTGCAGGACGCAGGACTCTACCAGGGACAGGTTTGTGAAGTTCATTCTTGCTTTACGCCTATTTGAACTGAAATATTTCTCAGCAATACTAATATTAGGATCAAGATCATGTGTCTTGAGCAAGTTTTCCATAGATGTTCTGTTTCATACAGAAATTTTGAAAACCAATGCCTTGGGCATCAAATGCCAAAATCATCTCTCTAGCAGTAATAATTTTAGCTCATCTGACCTAAAAGGCCTGTTGGGATTACAGTGATTAAGTGTTCTTTTTTATTAAAACTATGTGTCCTTTCCTTAATAGCTAAGCCAGTAAATGCTAAAAGCGGCGCCCTTATGATGTCAAAAAACAATGACATCACAATCAGTGTATCGCTGTGACGTCACAGATAAAAGATAAAGTTGAAACATGTAGGAGGAATCATAAACTTGTATGTGCTAAACGAGTCTTACCTTCAACGTCCACCAAACATCACTATCAACTTGCCAAAGTTCATCTAGCCGCATTTTCATTTTTTGCATGTTCCAATCCTTCCAAGGTCGCTGAAGTTCTCAAAATTCACTTTCACTGGTAGAAAATTCCACTTTAGTCGACTTCTGTTTGTCATATACATCACCCCTTGTTTTTTTAACAAAATCTTGGCTCCAGTGCTGCTATTCCATCATCTCATTCGCCAATATCTGGACGACATTTTGCTCAGGTGAATGCAACTGCCAGTGCTAACACACCATCTTCAGTTTGTACCTCATGTGTTCTCTCATCTTGTCTTGATAATTAAGCCATTGAAATCAGAGCTTACGCCAGATGTCAAGATAGAGTTACTTGAGCTTTGTCTGGATGCATCGATATGTACCGTAGCAACTACAGAGCAGCTCTGTAAAATAGTCCTAAACTGACATGTCCACTCTTAAAGCACGTTCCCGCCTTGGTCAGAGATGTCAGAGAGGAAGTCTCGAACTTGGCCAGATACAGATATGGCTCAACAAGTCAAGATCACTGCTGTTGAGGACTCTAATCTCACCTACAGAAGAGGTTTTTCAGCAACTGCTATTTTAAACATAGATGCAGAGATCCAATGTGATGCTGGAAACTTTGTTTGTCCCTCAAAAGAGCCACACCTCACGCTTTGCATAGTTCAGGATAGGGTGCTAGTTGGATGGGAATCAGATTTGAGGAGTTTTAGAATGTGCAGGAAGCAGATTCACACATCAATATTTTGAAAATAAAAGCTGTACATTATGCAATCTTTACTTTGAAACATCTGCTTCTTTCCAAGGGCATCATGGTTTCCACAGACAATTCCACAGTTGTGGGCAATAAGAAAAACAGTGCGGAAAAGGTCACCAGGTCCAATGAGGTTAACCAAATAGCTGTCCTTATCGGTCTCTTAACACCAGCATTCAGTTGAGACATATACAGGTTCAAAGCAACATCTTGGCAGACTTGCGCTGGCCAATGCAAAGTTATATCAATGGAATGGATCCTCCAAAAGGATGCCTTCTGCCTCGTAGCCTAGAAATGGTATGTGCCCTAGATAGATCCTTTTGGGAACGGCGCTGATCAACCTGCTTGGTCATTTGTTTCCAAGTCTAAGGTTATAAACACCATGTTCATCACTTGAGATGGGCTCATCCCTTTAGCCATTTTGCCGTTAGAGATCATTCCTGATGTTTGCATGGTGTGCATCCATGATTGATATTCTGGTGACCCTAACCATTTCCGATGTTATTAGGCTAACTGTCCGACAATCCCCTTCCCTGCTGCAGTGGCACATTTCCTTCATCAAGCTCTGTGTCATGTCAGGCCCTTCAACCTTAAAGCTCAGCCTCTGTTTTTGATTTGCAAGGGTTTGCAGTGGCATCAGATGCCACCCTTACCCAAACTCATAAGATCTTTCAGGATGCAAGACATTAGATTGCCTACTTATTTTATTTAGTGGAACTTGGCTTTAGTTGGACAGGCTTAAACGTATCTACGCTTCGAACCTCTCCAAGCTACTTTGATCAGGTTTTTATCTTTGCCGTTGCATTGGCCGCCTGAGTGTCAGTGATCCATGCTAAAGATTTCTGTTCCATCGCTTTACTCAGGACAATCAGAAGTGTAGTGCAAAACTTTCTCTGGCTTGGGTATTATAAACATTCCATTTATTTAATAAAGATCATATGAAACATTTTCTCTGGAAATAATCTCTACAATTAACTTTGCCACAGGTGATTGTAATAGAAGTAAAGAATAACGGTGGATCCTGGCCAAAAGGTAAGATGAAGTAGAATTAGGATATCATTTTTTAAAAACCTATTTCAGCCTAATGAGCATCTGATTTTTTTTCATGTGAGGGAGGAGGCGTGGATTGGGTATGGCAGGGGGGTGTTTGATTATAACTTAAAATATATTAAATATTAAATTTCTACTTTTTTTTTATTAAACTCTGTCATGGTAAGGTTCATTTGTCAATAATACGTTGAGAATGACATAAGTTTTTATTTGATAGGTTTTTGAAATACTTTATTCTTAAACCTTTTGCAATTCCGATAATTCATATAAAATTTCGCAATCTTTTGTATATGCTCTATCTCATTTAACTTGCACTCATTGTTAACTTACAAGTGATCCTAAATACTCTTTGAAACCATTATTGATGCATCTCGCACTGCGCCCTCCTTTCAGCACTAGTGGCTACAAATACAGATCCATCAAGATCACCAAGGAAAGATCAACCCTCACAACTAGGTAAATACACAAATTGTACCAATAAGTCATTTCAATCTTGGGAAAGAATGCCATAATTCTCTTAAATTAAACTAAAAATGTTTTTATAAGATTACCATAATGTTTATGGTTAGATTGTTTTTTTACATTTGTGCTTTCGCCTGTCATTTTGGTCAACATTTGTTACCTTGGTAAATGTTTGCAAGGAACTGTTTTATTTTACTCCACGTATCAAAATTTTCGGGAGCAGGACAAATGCCACCCGGACAAATGCCACCCGGACATAACCCACCCGGACAATTGCCACCAGGACAAATGCCACCTAGGACAAATGCCACCTAGGACAAATGCCACCTAGGACAAATGCCACCTAGTTTTTTTTAATATTACAAGACAAAAAATAAAGTTATGTTTTTAATATAACATGAAGCAATATATACCTTTAACTACAATATTAAAAAATATAAAAAATATTGAAAAATCACAACAATATTCCATTATTATTATCATATTCCGAGGTAAAACTATCTGGCGCTTCCTTGAGGTTCTGAGGAAGGAACAAGCCCTGAACGACCAGGTCATCACGCAGATGTTGGCCGGCCAGAACGTTGCCCGACACAGGAAACAGTACAGGGATTGCCAGCAGCGTCTGCAGACCATCGCGGCAGACTTCAGGAACAGACAACAAATTGACTACCTGAGGAGTGTTGCACACAACATCCGACTTTGAACTGACAGTGAACTGACATACACATGTGTATGCGTGAAATGCAATGATTTGCCTAGTGGTAATGTCAAATGTAGTGCTGAATACATTATAGTGCTGAAAACAAGAACATGATCACAGAATTTACAGAATATACATATATCATGAGTCAAATATCGTTTTTTGTTGTTTTTTAAAATATTGGGTGGCATTTGTCCTAGGTGGCTCTTGTCTGGGTGGCATTTGTCCTAGGTGGCATTTGTCCTAGGTGGCATTTGTCCTGGTGGCAATTGTCCGGGTGGGTTATGTCCGGGTGGCATTTGTCCGGGTGGCACTTGTCCTAGACCCAAATTTTCAACATATTGTTCACAATTAAAGACAATTAATTAAATCTGCTGCATGCTACGGCATTTAAGATCTGATAAAAAAACCCATCTACCGCGCTTGAAGTTTGTCAGAATAAATCATTCGAAAAAAGAAAAAAGATATTCTGAACTAAATGAAAGCGTTGACTATTCAACTTCTTATATCAAACAATGAAATTGGATGGTGTTTTCTTGAAGAATAGTTCAATGAGATTGTGTTTAGTCATCTGAGAGCAAGTTTTTTTTTAGACTTTTTTCGTGTGCTCACCTGTCCTCAAGTGAGATTCTCATCTCAAGTGGTTTGCTACTTATATATTTATATTATTATACTGGTTTCTATTTCATATTTAGTTTGTTATATTATATATAGGAAGCTGAATATTAGAAGTTTCAGAGCCAGATCTAGGAATGTGCTCATGATGAGGCATAGGGAGTCTGAATCGATGCTTCTCAAAATGTAGATAGTTATATGTTTTAAGTCAGTTTGAGGCAAGCACTGAGCTTTCAAAAGCATCTTGAACCCCTCCTTTCCATGCCCTGGAAAAGCAATCTTCATTTCTTGCCTTGCCAAATTTTAATTAATTTTCTGTTCCCTAACATGAACTGCCATTAAAACTTGTTTTTTGTTGATTTTGATTACCATTCATTATAATGTCATAATTATAACCAGTAATAGGACCTTTTTGTCGATTTCGACATATGTGACTTATCATTTGTTGTGGCAAATAAGTTGCATTTTGTGTGTTTCTTACAGGCGCCCACTCAACCCCAAAACATAATGACAACAGTAGCAGACAAGGAACCAGGATGATGAAGAAGCTGAAAGGTTAGATTACAAACGATGTTTATCTTCTTTTTTTTATGTGTTTATAATAACTTCTATCATTTGTAGCAAAACTCTGTTTTTAAGCTGTAAAAGGAATGACATTGAATAATAACTGCTGTATTAAGCAAACTGTGATCAATGACCTTCCACCCGGGGGGGGGGGGGGGGGGGGGGTGGTTGATTGAGGGGTAGTTGGAAAGCGAGGAAAAATTTTTCTGTCTGTCTGTCATGGCTGGCATTTTAACTTGTCAAACTGTTCAATGGCAATGTTGGCTCCTTAAAGAATGGCAATGTTTCCATACCAACGCCATAGGACATTTTAACCTCATAATCTTCAAACTGAGTTTACTAACTGATGATTCTTTTGACATTTTACATCTTGTGTGTAAATGAAATTGTAAATCATTGATTGCTGTGGATTTCTGTACTATTTTTATTATTATTTTATTGTGTTATGTAGTATTACCAACAAATCCGTCTGTCTGTTTGATGAAATTTTTGGCCGATTGCTGAAATTGTTTTCTTCAATCCTATTGAAGAGGGATTGATGTGCAAAGTTGGAAGCAATTTTTCGTTAATTTTTTAATATCTCACAGATTTCTGTGTTTTGTCCTTGGTATTGGTAGCCCAAAATAGTCGTACACTGAAAACCACAAACACTCTTCAAAATTTTGACATCTATTGAATTATTGTTTGGTAATGAAATAATCGCTTTATGTATGCTTTCAGCAATGATATACAAAATTCCTTCAAACTGTTCACATGGATCTGTCACTCTTTAAAACGACAACTGAATAATATAGACATAATGAACTTATTCTCAACATATGTTGTTTATGTGAAACCTGGTACCAACTATGTCAACTTTCTCTCTTCACACTGGGTTTATTTTTCATGTAGAGAAAAGAATAAGCATGGTGGTGTGTGTGTACCTGTGTTGAATAATTTATCAACAGGTGTGAATAAAATATTCTCACATATGAGTGATGCAGTATAATTGTTGTTCAGTAGAAAATTACTTAATACTGATTCAGACATCATTCTTGGAACTGTGCATGTTTCACCTGAACAATCAAAGTATAATCAAGTCAATGGATGAACTGGAGAACGCTCTGTATGACATAAGATGTGATGAAGTGTTAATGTTGCATGAAAAATAACATGAAAAATATTTATGGGAAAATATGGGCGCAGCTATATTAACTGAAACACATGCGGAAGTCACTAGGCAAACGGTGTAGTCACTGTCTTTGCATCCGAGGATTCATTAGCTACACATCGTGACGCAAAGGATATGTGTAAATGTTCATCATGACCAAATGGGCCGGAAAGTAATATCATGACCAAATGGGCCGGAAACTAAAATCATGACCAAATGGGCGGGAAAACAGTACATCACGACCAGTTGAGGCCGGAAAGGATGAAATTACTCGGCTCCTCCTCCGGGGGTTACACACGCCGTGAGAGGCCAGGTCCATTCCATCCTGAGCTGTGCCACACACTACCTTCCTGTGTGGACATGAGGAGCAGATAGCACAGCAAAGATTAAGTTCCGGTCTAGATTTCATTAGCAAACTTGTTGTTCCTGCCACGACCTGCGCCACTGAGCTTGGTCTATAGCAAGCTCATTCTCCTAAATTGCTACGCCCATTTGGAAAGTAATTCAATTCTGAAAAGATACTGTGTCCTGAGGAGCCCTGGTACGTAACCTTTATTAAAGAAAGGCAATCAAGGTTGATTCATTCCCCTTCTTCCATGCCATGTGATGTGATATCCCTGCTTGTCGATTCCAAGGTGTGTTCCAACTGGTCTCACTTCTGCTCTGCGCTGAGCCCAGTAAAGCAAACTTGATCCCACCAGCCAAATCGCTGTTGAAAAGAAATCATGTCAAATTAATACGTATGTATCTGGCATATGAAGTGGATTTCCATCTACCCCAACTGCAAAGTAAGTCGTGCGGAATCCCAAGCTGTGCTGCGTAAGTAGCCGCCCCGATCCTGAAGGAGTGGGTATTGTAGTTCCTAGTTTCTATTTCAAGAAACTGTAGGCATTTTTTCAATACTGCAAGGAACTGATACCTGGTTACTTAGAGTTGGCCTGGCTGTGCTGGGCAAATAGAGATGTACTCAGTTAATGATCTGACTGGGCAGACTTCTTTGTTAGCTTTCCATAGGATTATCAACATTGTACCCTTCCCTTGCTGATCAGTCTTAGAGAAGCGTATGATGATGTGGACTGCCTCTGTGGCGAAAGAAATATCGCTCAGCTGTAATGAATTGCGCTGGTTTGATGTTGTTGTATCTGTAGAAAACTGAAAAATGCTAGGTTGAACAATGATGTGAATGGACATGCTTCATACCTTGTAGTGCAGACAGCTTTGAGAGTGTCAGGCAATCTAGTTAAAATGTGGATTGTAATTGGAAACCTTGTGTCAGCGTTCGCTGGATTTCTTTTCCGGTAACCTTGCATTCATTTTTTGCACTAAGAAATGGTCTGCTGGGTCAGGCATTCTATGAATCTTGTGGTGTCTGACAAGTGTAAGGCTATTGTTGAGCTAGAGAGTTGTCTCACACACCAACTGGCTATGTAGCAAAGGATATTCGAATTTCGTGCAACAGCGCCCTTCACAGGTTGAGAACTCTTTCTCTTCCTAGATTTCCATCCAGACATGTTTGTAACGATAATTACTAGCTTTGAAATCACTCTGATATCGAAACGAACTTGCTCACTTGACGCGCCAAGTTAAAAGGATGCCCATGTGGTAATTGCAAAGGGGGGTAACTCTCCTCAGAGGTGATGGCTTAGTGGGTACGCGGTAGCATTCCTGTACACTCACATCTGCTTGCATGAGTAGCCTGCCACTTAAACAAATATGTTTCACACAAGTTTTCACAAATTATATTATGATGCTGAAATTATCCTGACTGGTGACTTTAACTGCAGAACACCCGTCTCCCACTCTTTAGCCCCAGTGGTGGAACGATGATTGTGAAAAGGCAAAGGGAGACAAATATGAGGCGCTTAATCAGTTCAGACATATGAACACAGAAGTTGACTTAAGAAACTTCGTCTTGACAAAGAAGCAATACAAAACCAAAATAAAGCAGACATTTTGTCACATAAAAGACAACCTTAGTGAAATTTGGAAAGAAATTAAAAAGATTAAAAGAAATACGTCAACCTCATCTATCGCTCCAAGTGATTGGTATAAATATTTCTAAAAACTTTTAAATGAGACCAATACAACTCTGATGGAGAATATTGTGACAAAAAATCTACAAATACATGATACAAATTGTGATGAATGCCATCACTGGTTCAAGTGACATAAATGCAGACATAACTTCACATGAAATGCAAGCGGCAATAAGAGATCTAAAGTGTAATAATTTGCCCGGTCTTGCTGGGATCCCATCGGAACTTCTGAAATATTCATCATATTTCATCCTTTCAGTACTTTTGAAATTATTAAATGTAATTCCGAAAAGTTGATACTTTCCAACTGAGTGGTGTACAGATATAGTGTGTTCTCTCCAAAAGAAAGGATCAAGAAATGATGTGAATAACTACCATGGAATATCTCTGCTCCCTGTAATTAGCAAGAGATTCACAAAGATCATCAATGAAAGACTTCAAAATTTGTTGAACAACATTCTACATGAAAATCAGGCTTGATTCTGTAAAGGTTTTTCAACTACTGATAATATGTTCACACTCCGCAGAATTATATGAAAATATCCATCAAAGCTAGGAAGGCGGTTCTATTGTTTTTTCATAGATTTCTCAAAAGCGTTTGACTGTATCAGTCATTCTCATCTCTGGACTACCACCTGATTAATTATGGAATGCATGGAAATGTACTTTATGTACTACAAAATATGTATGAAAAATTATCATCCTGGATAAAAACTAAAAAACGGCCTTACAGCTTTCTTTAATTGCTGTATCGGCACAAGACAGGGGTGTATGGTATCACCACTCCTGTTTTCCTTATACATAAATGAACTTGTGAACGAGATGGACTCGTTGAATTGCAAAGGAATATTCATATCACAGAAATACCCCAACCTCATATCTCTTCTATATGCCGATGACGTTGCAAACTCTTCAGATACAGTTGGCCGACTTCAAGAACAGACAAATTGTGTTTTAGCGTTTTATTACAAATGGGATCTTAAATTGAACCAATAAAAGTCCCAAGTCATGGTTTTTAGAAATGGAGGCACGTTAAGAAGAAATGAGAAATGATATTACAAAGGCAAAGAAATATCAATAGTTTCATGTTATAAATCTTTAGGAATGATATTCACACCCAAACTCATCTGGACTAAGAGTATCATGACATTAGCAACACAAGCAGAGAAGATATGCCTTTTCATATATAGAATTCACAAGAATTTCGGAGGCTCAACATAAGCACTGCCTTAAAACTCTTGGATTCCATTGTTCTCCCTGTGTTGCTGTATGGAGCAGAAATATGGGGATGTCATCATTCTTGACACATCGAAAGAATTCATATAAACCCTTACGTTGTTGAATATTATTTTGACCAATTTTTCCCCCATGGCTGAATTTTCCAGCACTCGCCTCGCTGCCGTAAAAGCGAAACTAGCACTCGTGGCTGAATATTCCAGCGCCACGAGATGCGACCGTTTTAACAACATATGGCGTGTTTGCATCGCGAAATACGGACGTTATCGTCGTTGTATACAAAACTAGTCGGCCAATCCCGTGTCACAAATGGATGATACTTACCTGGCATTTTTAATGAAATTTCTATCACCCCTGGAACGGTTTTTTATAACCGAAGTAAACTTGCTTTTAATTTGCCCCGGGAAAACGCACGCGCTCGGCACGTGCAGGCGGGGTATCCCCGCTGAAAAATACACTCACACATGATAGAAATTGTCTTTATTTCAAACTTTATAAATAAAGATGCTCGCTTTGTATACATGCAAATTATATATGGAATTGAAGGTAATTTATTCTTCTTTACGAATAAATAAAACATAACAATCTTTTGCATTGTAATTAGAAGTTATTACCAAAGAAACGTGTGTATATGAAGTGAATAAAGTATTTGATAATCGCCTTACCGCGACATTTGTCGCATTATTTCCATACTTTTTATCTTGATGCAAATATGGGCACATGAAAATGTAGGTATTTATTTCTTCTTTATGGTTATATAAAAATTATAAATATTTACCACTTGGTTTGAATTATATAGAGTTTGCAAAGATGGTACCCTCAGGTATTTGAGAACAGATTTTTATAATTGCAACATCAATAAACGCTCCTTTATTGTCTTATTGTGATTTGCAAATTTTATATAGAATTGAAGAAGACCTTTTCCTCTTTATCGTGATATAAAAATGTTGATAATGGGCTCTGCCGTTAAATGGATAGGAAGTGTAAAAAGCAGGTGAAAAAAGTCGCTCGGTAATCAAGATATGAATAGAGAAATCGCCTGTTTGTGCGATGCTCGCATGGTCTTAACTGAATTCCGTTGATATACCAATTTTATATGGAAATAAAGATCATCCTTTTCTCTATATTTTGATATATAAAATTTCAAAATGTTCCGAGAAGTTTATGTGATATAAAGTGCAAGAAAATGGTAAAAACCTAAAGAATAAACTAAATTCAAAATTTTGCGGCACTTGCTGTATCTTTATTTTATATAGCGCATATAAATTTTTGTATATCAAAACGAAGACATTTATTCCTTCTTTATCACGAGGTAATCAATTTCAATGTACGCCTAGCTGTTGCGAAGATATGAGCGAAAGAAAGGAACATGTCAAAATCGCCGTTCAGTTCACGATATGAATAGAGAAATTAGCTTTTTGTGCGGCGCTAGCTGTGTCTTTATTGAATTATTACATGGAATTAAAGCCAGTCTTTTTCTCTATCTTGATATAAAAAATGTCAAAATACGTTGAGCACATCATGAGAAAATTGGTGTGACAAAACTGTGTAAAACTAAAAATACATGAAAATCACCTTTTTGCATGCTGTATCTTTATTTCACGAGGCGGACATATGTATTTTACATCGAATTAAAGACAATTGTTTTCTCTTTCAAATGATCCCACCTATGTTGAAATCCGCCCAAGTGTTCAGAACAGAGGGCGTGCGATAGGAATCAAAATGCACTCGTCTCAGTAAACGATGGTACGCGCGGGTCGGTAAGCTTGTGCGGGTAGGGTAAAAGTGCCCACAGGCTATTAGCACGTGCGGCGGGGAGTGGGCGAAAATTGAGTGATTTTAACACTTATTTTCGATACGATAACCATTATCAATGTTCGCATAATTTTCGGAACATGTTCGCGCATTATTTAGAACACCAACAAAACAAAACACTGTAGCTTAGCGACAGCCGGAACGAAAATACAAGTGTTAAACTGAGACTACTGCTGGGCACTAAATTTCCATCCTTCGCTACTGAGACCCGCGGCGATGATTAGTTAGCGTGAGAATAACAGAGTGTGCTACTCGCATCTTGCTAAGGGGACTTGCGGGCAAAGCTAATTTCATCCCGGAATATTCTGGGACCAGCATCTTAAGGGTCACTCCCTAACTCTGCAAATGATGCTTTATTAGGAGAAACAGGAAGATGACCATGACACTACGTGTTAAATACTGGATAAAAATGATAAGGATGGATGATAAAAGATTATCAAAACAAATGTATGATATGCTGTGGAATCTAAATGAAGTCAATCGTGTGTCCTGAGTAACGGTTATGAAGAACATATAATTTCAACATGGGTTTGGATACTGTTGGATAGCTCAAGATGTTGGGAACATGGAACATATTCTTTGTAAGTTCAAACAACGCTTGATTGACTGTAATTTTTTCAACGATGGCACAACCCTATAAATTCATTTTCAATTCTATAATTGACTGCCTATGCAACTTTTAAATGTACATTAAATGTTCAAACTACTGCAAATTGAAAGCATGACCTTTCGTCGAGCACTCACAAGATTAAGAAGTTCATGTCATAGGTTAAAAATCGAAACTGTAAGACATACTGGACTGGACCAAGAACAACGATTATGTAAATATTGTCTACAACATGGAATAAACTTTGTGGAAAACATATATATACTTCTACGTCACTATCTACAACTACGAATCAGATACCAACCCTCTAAAAACTTTTCAGAACCCAGGTAAGGAAAATTTCAAAATTTTTATGTCAACGAAAAGTGAGGAAATAAATACAAATTTATCTAGATCTATATACCATGCTTCCAAACTCCAAACGTCAATTGCACAACTGTATGTACAACTGTATGTAAGACTGTATGTATGACTGTATGTTGGTATGTATGTATGTATTGTTACGAATGAATTTGGAATAGGAAAATGTCCCCAATCAAACCAGCAAAATATAACAAGACAATTGTATTTTAATTACAATTTAATCAATCAAATAATAAACAAAGTGTTTAAGGTTACAATAATAAGTTAATACAAGCTATAATACAATTTCTAGCATTGTTGCGGTAAAGATCAAAGGCGCCGCCTATCCTTTATTCCGCGATAAAGTATAGTTTTTGAATGACGTCATGAAACAATGACCCATGACGTCAACAACAATAACGTTATGACGTCACTGGTTATGGCCCTGGTCGAGCATTTTCAATTAACTACCAAATTCGATTAATATCATTTAAGTTATTTTTGGCTGAAATATGATTTACACGAGTTAAGATCGACATGCTAGAAAAGAAATAGAGTAGCCTCAACCATCATGTGTTTTGCAATAAAGTATAGTTTTGCCCTGAACTATTATTAACGTCAAACCACTCGGCCTTCGGCCTCGTGCTTTAACTATAATAGTTCAGGGCAAAACTATACTTTATTGCAAAACACATGATGGTTGAGGCTACTCTATTTCTTAAATCAAATGAGTTACACTAATTAGCTAACTAAATATATTCACCAGTCCTGATGAATCACACAGTTGATGAATGTAGAAAACAGTCAGTGTGTCTTGATAGGAGATAGATGAATCTGGCTTGTAAAGGTATCCAAAAACAGTGGCAGGGCCGATGATCGCAAAGTTGATTGTAAGAAGTAGAGTACTAATGCCGGCCTTTATATAGGTTAGATACCTTCTAGAATGTTCTTTAAAGTTCCACGACAAACTCCAATCAGAAGTATCCAACTCAAGCAATCAAGAAATAGATAGAACATTCTAGAATGGATGATTCTAGACGCTGCCAGCTAAGACTATCAAAACAAGTGCAAGTGTGACCCACTAAACAACACAGCAATGTTATACAATGTTAAACTTATGAACAATCACATACTCATAACTGTATGTATGTTTGATATGTATGTATGTAATTTCTAAGTTACCTAGCGGTTAGAACAATAGAAAAAAAACCAACTTTGTCAGACACTAAAGGTATAGTTTTTTCATGACGTTACAATTGAATGACGTTATATCTGCTCTTCCCCGCTGCCCCCTTGTGATCACACATCCATGGTAACTTTTCATCTCAATTCTTTTGATCAACATGGCTTATCCCTATCAATCTGGCAATTGGCAATTTTGCCGATAACGTTTCTTTTAATGGAGACTAGTTTCGAATCATCTAGTTCTATCTACCGGAAATAAGAATGGTAAGCTTGTCTACTGTCGAGTGACAGCGTTGTTTCATGTCATGTCACGGCGCCCCGTGGGACTGTGACGTTGGTTCACGTCAACTGTCTCTACCAGGTTCAATGTGATAAGGTCAACCTAATAATTAAATAATTCTGGGTGTACAGCCCCAACCGTCTGTTTATAGAAGAGAATAAAGGATCACCTTCAACGTTTATGATAGCAGCAAAAAATAGATGTCAGGATTCAGTCCGCCATCACGCATCCCAAACAAACAATACCCATAATTCTTTGTGGAATGTTAACCATGTGATAAGCCTTATATGAGCAATGTGGCCTGCACTGCATAATCGCACGACACGAGTTTGTAAAAGTAAAGGTTTTAAGAAAACCAAGGTGTTAATTTGTTTGTTTAAGTTTTTAAAGAGAAATAAGAAGCAAATATGATTCAAAATTGAATAAATAAAAAAGTTAAAGTGCAAAACTGCTGTAATCAAAGCTTAAACCAACTAAATGTTGTTTTAAACTAGGGGTTGGGTTCCATACTGGAATAGCCGACAGTTAGCCCTGTTCATGGATTATTAACTCATTAACGCTGAGAGCCGCATATATGCGTCAAAATAATGAGATCCTCACAGCGAGAGCCGCATATAAGCGTTCGTTAATTAGCAGTTTCTCACAGCGAGAGATGCTTATGTGCGTCCGTCGTATAGTATAACAATGAACTTAATTCTGAAATCAGTTTAGCATCCATTAATGTAGATAACAGTTTCGTAAATAAGATGCTATCCTCAGAAAAGCAATAAGAAATGAAAATCGTTGCTCTTTTTGCAAAAATATACTAGAAAAAAAACCAAAACAAATTGGGGTCAAGCGAACTATATTTCTTAAGTAAGGTTTTTTTTGTATACCTATTACTATGTATGTATGTATGTATGTATGTATGTATGTATGTATGTATGTATGTAATGTATGTAATGTATGTAATGTAATATAATGTAATGTAATGTTTTTATATACCTATTACTATGTGTATTTCAAGTGTATATGTCATATTGGCCCATCTCTAAATAGTTAAAGAGGGGGCGCAAATATGTGATATCATTTGCAGTTCTTGTTTGTGGTAAGGTCTTTACAATTCACCAAAACCATTAACTGGGTGGCAGAACACAACTTTGCAATTGGGTGTGTTAGGAATGAATGATGTTGGTTGGAGCGTTGCCAATGATGTACAGCAGCTTGGAGTTCATCATTTAACCATCTTCCGACTTGTTAATTGCCATTATAAAAGCAACAAAGTAAATGATCGTCACCAAAGTGGTCGACCTAGAGTAAGATCATATTGTCATGATCGTTTTCTCACAATTTCACATTTATGGAATTGCTTCCAGCTGCCAAAAGTGTTAGCCACTGTTGGAATTCACAATCAGCCCATTTCCCAAACCAAGGTATGGGGACGCTGGAGGATGATTGCATTACACTGTCATTGGCCTTATGCTGGTCAAAATTTTACTGCACAGCTTTGGCAATTAGGTAGAAATGGGCCTACAGCATCTGCATTGAGACATCCACAATGACATAACATTGTCATCACAGTTGAAACCCAATTCTATGTTCATGTGACAAATGGTCGTATACAAATGTGGCGTTGCCATAATGAGAGATTATGAGACCCTAATGTGTCTTAGAAAATGACTGTTGAGACATCATGCTGTTCTATGAAATCAGCTGGGGCAGTGAAAAACCACCTGTTATCTTTCAAAACTTTAGTGAAGGTTGTGGCAGAGGCGTCACAGCACAGTGACATGTAACAGAAGTATTCAGGCCTGTTGTTCTTCCATTGTTTGTTGCAAGACTCCAACTGACTCTTTAGCATGATAACGCTAGAGCTCACACTGCAAGCTCATGAAGGAGTTTCTGGCTGTTAACAAATTTCAAATAATGAATCGGCCACCTCTGAGACCAGATCTTAAACCAGTTGAACACCTTTGTAATGAGATTGATAGACTTCTCTGCCGCAGACCTGTACCTCAATGGAATCAACAACAGTTTCAACTTGGACCGGTACATTTACATCCCTCTTGCCTTCATGTCTGTCATCAACAACACTGGCGGCTATACTCAGTACTGAAACAAGTCATGACTGTGTGTCTTTTGTGCTGTTGGTTTATACCACTTTCAAACCAAATGATAATACAATCTATTTTCAAAATGTTCTTGTATCAGCAATCACGTAACTTTTGGAGTTAATTTAATAACACACTAAAATCACTTACATTCCCTATATAGCAATACTTCTGCAAAAATTCCTGGTACACAACTCAGTTGGCATATGATGTGAATGTTAATTTGATTTCAAAATGTTCATATGCCCCAAACTATTTTTGTTGAGTAAGGTAACATCAATCATTTCAGGTACAGAAAGTTAATGTCTTAGTGAACAGGTACAAAACCACCGGTGTGAATTATGCACGTTTTTTAATTTATAGGCTTATCTATGCCATATTCGTAAATAGTCTACATTTACCCCATAGTCAATAAAAATCTTGTTTAACATATGGATTTAGTTGAACATAAAGGATTTCTTATATGTTATAAGGTATAAAAATAAGTTGTTATGTTCACCCACAGGTTCATTCATTGGACTTCCCAAGATGGCGGAAGGAGGGCCACCTGATTGCGAGACTCAAAAGTCTGAAATAACCAATTTACTGAACCAGTCTTTAAGAAAGGGGGATACTTGGTAAGCTGATGAACTAGACTTTCTGAATTGTAGATTTAAGTGATTGTGATAGGCGATAGGAGTCAAGCACTATGTCTCCTGATCTTTTGGGGGGAAACACAGTGTACATTTAGATATTTTTAATGAATGTTTCAATAGCTATGCCCTCTTCATTGCTTGCCAAAACAAAGTTAGTCAAGGTGTTCATTAAATCAATGTTAAATATCATCGATTGGAACAACAATTTATATAGAAAATGATATAAGACAGAATGATTCCTCAGTGGAAGCTTTTTTTCCCAGAGTTAAAAGCTATAAGGCCTAGCTCATTAAAAGTTGGTATGTTGAAAAATCAACATATATTGTGGTGCCTTTCGTGGTTTTCAACTTCTTCCTACATTGAATTTAGGCAGCTTTCATGGAAATGCAACTTTGAGTTACGTTTACAGACATTGTGTAGTTGTCTTCTTAATGATGTCATAGCATTGTTGAATTATTATCCCCCGCCCAACCTAGATGGTGGGGGATATTGAAATGGACTCCGTCCGTCCGTTGGTCCGTCCGTTCGTCCGTCCGTCCCGATAATGTTTCCGGAGCACAACTCCAAAACGGTGAGACCTAGCTCGACGAAACTTGGTATGTGCAACGGGCATCATGCGGAGATTTGCCTTTTGAGGTTTTCAACTTCTTTGCATTTTTATTTTTACCCGTTTCCATGGAAACATAACATAGGATTTCTTAAAGGTTGTTTGTAGAAAAACAACATGATCACTGTTCAATATTCCACAACTAGTATCCTTAACTACCCTTTCCCATTGGCAGGGGATATAGCTGACGCTGTCTGCTTGTTACTTGTTGTATTTAAACAAATTGTGTTGTCATGTAAGCCGATGTTCATCATCTTCATCATCATCATCCAAATACTTGCATAGTGCCAATATCCATATTATGCTCATAGGCGCTTGAGCTCTAAGATGTTGCTGACAGGAAATGTTCAAAGGTTCCAGAGAAGAGACAAGTTTTTAAATCAGATTTGAAGGTACTTAGATCTTGAATTGTTCTGGTGTTATATGGAAGATTGTTCCAGAAATTAGGTCCAGCAGTTGCGATGGAACTATCACCATAAATTTTAATCTTAGTCACAGGAGTTACCAAAAGACACTGGTCACTAGATCGGAGGGAACGTGCAGGAGCATAGGACTGGAACAAATCACTGGGGTACTCTGGAGCTAAACCCTGGATGCTTTTGAAGACGAGGAGCAGAGTTATATAATGTATCCGGTATTGTATAGGAAGCCAGTGGAGTGAATTAGAGTGGGTCTGATGGGGTCAGATTTCCTGGACTGAGAGATCACTCTTGCTGCAGTATTCTGCACTTTCTGGAGCTTCTGTATCTGATTGTTCGGGACACCCATCAGAAGTGCATTGCAATAAGACAAGATGTTTCTAAAGCATGAATTAAAGATTTTGCATTTGCATTCGGTTTAAAGATTAATTGTGACAAGACTAAGGCTAATTGGATCGGTTAAAAAAAGTATTCAAATGAAAAACTATGTCTCCATATGCCTCTCCAATGGTCAAAATAACCTTATGAAATTCTATGGATAATGTTCTCGACTGACTTAAAAGAAATCATTTGAACTTTAACAAACACATTGATAAAGCAAGAAAAATCTGATTTTCTTGGTCCAAAAGACTACTAAATGCAAAAATTGCAATTATTAAGGCACAAATTATCCCTTTATTTACAAATATCTGTATTGTCTCTTTTTTTATAATTTTTGTTGACTTAGTACATAATTTAAAGTCAAAGATTGGTTATTGTCTTTCTGAGAATGAAATGATTATTTATCATAATGAAAAAAAAGAGAGATAAAAGTTTTGCCATGGCAATCAGGCTCCCCTGACTTCGAGCATCTAAGGGACCATTTCTGGAAGTTCTTTATGTTGCAACCAGAGACCAGTCTCTATACAACAGCTGAAACAGGCACTACAAGAAGAGTGCCAACGTAACCCTAATGACGTCATTTGACCTCTTACTTTTTCCAAGAGATGTCTGTGCTGATATTGACTTTAATTTGGGTCACACCCGACACTAACTCCACTATGAAAATCATATAACATAATGTCGCATGTAAATTTCAAATATACCCCCAGTGGACGCAATCAGATATAGAGAAGTGATGTTTTGAACAAAACACTCCAACATGTCCTTGCAATGTTTGAAATGGTTCACTTTAAAAATTGAAGGTTTTAAATGCTTGAGAGTTTGTCCTGATTTCTTTGATAACCAAACTTGGGGTGTGCACTTTCTTTTGTACTTCAGTTTTCTTGATGATTGCAGGGCATTGTTCAAAATCTACTGTCAAATGGATATCTTCAAGGACATATCGCTTGTTATCCCACAGGCAATTATAGAAGTAATAATTATCTTTCATTGTTATGTACATTATAAGTAACAATGTGTCCGCGAGTTTGATATGGAGATATATCATGTGTTCGAGTTAAATATCAAACGAGAACGAAGTTTGAGTTTGATATTTGACCCGGACACATGATTTATCTCCATATCAAACTCGTGGACACATGGTAACGCATTTATCTCTACGAGGACTCTTATTGTATGCTTTGAATATGGCTCGAAAGATTGGATGGGTCAAAATGTCGGCTGATCTTGTCAGTATAACTTTTATGTTTATGAAGTTACAAACATGATTTTTATATCACTGTTTAAAGCTCAAAAAGTATAGTCGAGACGGCAAATGCGGATTAACAAGATTAGATAAACATAACGAGTATTGCAGAACTTATTACATTTTGACTGTTTGGTCACATGAACTCGTATACACGTTCCACCTTGGAAACGTTCGATTTGAAGAGGCGCTAAAATCTCCGTAGTTTTCTGACTGTCATGGCCGACCGTTGTGAAAGGAACGAGTTAGTTTGAAAGTGTCACTGCATAATGCACTGGTTGGTTTGGATATGAATGAATATGAATGAAGAGTCGGTGATGACCTCGACTGATATGTGTATAGATTGGTTTTCTGGTTCAACATTCCAATCTCCAGCTCGCTGATGGACAACCCCGCTGCCAGCGACTGAACCGACAGGCCGTTGGCAAGCCTTTTGACTTGTCATGATTTTTTTTCTCGGAACCAACATTTCATTTGTAGAAGAGCTTGCTCTTGTTCCAGCAGTGTGATTATAAGATATTTCTGTAATAGATGGGAACATACACTAAGCGTGTAAAGGTAGGGTAAAACAAACCAGCGTAGCATTTGTTTACAATGGGACAAGGGAGATAACTTTTCTCGTCTCTCGTAGGGTTGCGCGTGACCCAGTTTAACATTATTAAATATACCTACGGCACGTGACCGCTTTTGGCCAATGAGTATTCGACATTGCTGTGCAAGTTGAGATAATGAACTATAATATCTGCGGTAGTATAGGGGCTTGTTCCTGCAGGATATGGACCACACTCTCAGAGTGAGGCAATGACAGCACCGCCGAACATACCAGCAACTTATCCTCTCAATCAAGCCAAAAATTTGTACTTCAGCAGGTAGTGTTGTATAAGATATTGAAATGTCACACTGGTTCAGTTTCTAACTGGTAATCTAAATCATAATCTCTGGAGATATGTGTATAGGAAAATTTCCCACTGAAACCTTGTCTGTTACCTATTTGCCTTTAGTGTTTATGTGTATATTTGTGTGTGCAGGTACCTCGTGGACATCAAGTGGTTCAAGCAGTGGAAGAAGTTTGTTGGGTACGACACCTTGGACACTAGTAATGTCGGGGACGCAAGCGCTAATCCCGGACCAATTGACAACTCGGCTCTTCTGAAAGGTAAATATTCAAATGAAAAGTACTCCTGAAAAAAACTTATTTATCTTTTATGATAGGATGAACTAATAATCACCTAACAGCAGCTTTATTTTCTGGATGTTTGTTTTCAAGGCTCTCTTAAAGAAAGTTTTGTAACACAAACTGTTCTTTATTTCAACAGTCATATTAACCCTCAAGTTGCTGAATATTATTTGTCCAGTCGCTGAATTTTCCAGCTGAGATGCAACCGTTTTTACAGTATATGGTGTTTTTATACAGCGACATACGGATGTAAAAAATATTTTTATTCAAAATCAGTTGGCGAATCCTTTGTTAAAATTAACACTCCTTATCTAAATCTTTGAATGAATTATTTATCCCTGCTAGAACAATTTTTATACAATCTAAAGATTGTCTTCAGTTTGAATTAAATAAAACCCTGAAATGTGATCGCACAACTAAAAATCATATATGGATATGTATTATATATTGTATATTATTCCTCTTTACTGTGATATAAAAATTATTATCATCTGGCCTCTGGTTAGATTTCTACAATATTCTAAAGATTGTCTTTAATTCCAGTTAGATAAAATCCATAATACTGAGTGCGCATATATGTATTATATATATGGAATTGTAAACAATTTATTCTTCTTTACGATGACGAAAAGATTATTAGAATATGTCTTCCTGTTCAAAAGACTGTTATACCCAAGGGCACCAGCATGCGAGTGCCACAGATTTCTTGACGGGTGAAGTCACACTCGGGCGAAAATCTAAACTATTAGATTAGAACTAGAAGTTTATAAAAAGATATCTTGAGGTGAAATTTACTGAAAAAAAATATTAAAAAGATAAAAAATATGAAAAAAAAAGAGATAATCATGATCACATGAGAATTTTAAGATTGTTAATTTTGCATTTTTAGTATTTTCTTATTTATCTTGTAATCATTTATAATTTCTTGGCAATTTCAATTAAGGATGATAAAGTTTTATCATTTCTTTGATAATGACTAAGAATAAATGAGAAGATATGACTATTTACGTCACAGTTACCATCATGCGATTGTTGACTATCGCTTGTTATCAAGAAAATAATTTTTAGAAAATTTCCCGTTTTGGAGTTGATGAAAACTTTTCACTCATATTTATAGAAATAGGTGGTAAACTATTAAAAGAAGGAAATATATTGAAAATTATAAATATTTCTAAATTTGTTTTGCACATATTTACACAGTTGTATTTTCGATTTGATTTCAAGCCATGTGCGCGGCTTGTTTTGACAGTGCAATAAACAAGTAACTATGACATATTACTCGTGAAACTATAGCAGCGGCCACACAGCTTGACCCAGTTTACGAGAGCTGTTAAAGTTTATAAAAAACATTGTTTTAGTGCCGTCTGTTTTTCGTTTTCCTAAAAGATAAGGTCACATAGTTATTTTTTATCTTGTTTGGAAAGTTGAAGATGTATTTCATAAAAATGAGCTTGCACCCAGTGGAAGTCAGAAAAAAAGTGAGGTTGCACAAAGTAATATTAGGTTGCACCAGTGCAAGTAATAAAGCACTATCTTGAGCCCTGCTTTCCTCTTTATGATAGTGTAAAAAGAATGAAAAAGCGCCAACTGGTTTTAGAGACATGAAAAGCTATATTTTCACATATGGAAATTATATATGGGATCGAAGATATTCTTTTGTCTTCATTAAGCTGAAATAATTATGAAAATAAACTAAATAGTTTGAGAGATATGCAATGCGAAAGAAGGGTACTCTCAACTATATGATAACCGATTGTGACAATCGTCCTATTTGCGCATTCAAAGATTATTCTTTTTTCTTGACAAAGCTTGAAAAAAATATGCCGCTCATATTGAATGTCCCGTGACAGCTAACATTGGCTTTCTCTGTCTCTGTTGGAAAGTGACGACCATGAAGCCATTGCTACACCAAGTCTTTTCTGAATTGACGGCTTGTTTTCATGGTTTTATCCTTTGAGAATTTCTATTCAATATGGCAACATTCAACACGGGAATCCACCATTTGAGAGTTTTTATATTGAACGGAGTGCACGACAGCATCTGGTTGGCTGAATCCACACAGCCCATGTACTTGCTATATTCGTGCACGATACATGGTTTTGCAATGGCTTCACCAGTCATTCGATTCTTCTTGCCTGTCTCTACAATTTTGTTATCGTCTACAGTTGACATGAGCAACACTGACTTTCTGTCCTCATAACTCAATATGACTACGTCTTGGTTTTGATAGACAATCATATGTCTTTTTGCCTGTTTCCCCTTTGCTTTCTTTACCTTGTCTAGAATTTCTTTGCGATTTCCTCTAAACATTCTCATGGCACCAGTGCCCATTTCCCACAAGTTTATATACAATGCCACAGAGGAATAGAAATGATCCATAAACACATGATATCCTTTCCCAGTGTAATTCATCAGCAAATCCATCACCAGATCGAATGTTTTTCCACCAGCAGAAACAGTTTCATTGTTTTTTCCAGTGTAGAGTTGGAACTTGCAAACATAAAAATTGGTTGAGTCGCACAACATGCACGCCTTTATCCCATACTTCTTTGGCTTGTCAGGATTGTATACTTTGAAACTGAGATTTCCTTTCCAAGGCACCAACCCCTCATCAATGCACATATACAAAATAGCCAAGTTTATTGATAGATGAAAAATGTGGTGTGTTTCATCCCGGCATTTGTTAACCATTCAAATGGGGGTACGTGAGCAAAAACCAAAACCTGTCATGAGGCATGCATTTGGCAAAGAGAGGCGTCGACGTCACATCACTTGTTGACCAATACTCAGAAAAATTTCTCTGTACAACTAGAGATATAACTATAGTCATTGTCACAAATACTTTCATTTCTTTAGCATCTGTTTCATACCACTGTCTCAACCTTGAACATGGTTTCAAAATGTTATCATCGACATGCTGGTGGAAGTATCTGTTGGTTTCTGCAGCAAAGGATCCATAATCACCTTCGTGCAGAAATAACCTAAAAAAGTCTATAGGATGTGGATTATCAGGCAATTCTATGAACCGTGCCAATCTTTTTGGGCCAGTAAAATGCAGATCAACATGTCCACGTGGCCTCGGCCCCTCTGTTCTCACGGTCATCAAAATGTGTGTCTTTTTCATTATATTGCTCATCAAAAGCCAATAAATTTTCCTGTTTGAAGGAACCAGCCCCACCAGCAGCAGCTAATATGTCTTTTGCAATGTTTCTTATTTCAATATCACTATCCGTGTCACTGTCACTATCACTCTCATCAGTAGATTCCATGTCAGAAACTTCATCAGCATGGACCTCGTTGATGAAGTCGTTTGGGCTTGATGTTTCCACAACCTCCTGGCCTTAGGCATCTTTCACATCAATCTGTAATTGATTGAAAAGATGTGCATGATATTCTATCAAATCATGAAAACCTACAGAAACATTCAATTAGCTTCATGGACATTCAATTGCCACAGTTTGTGAGTTTTGTAAACAAATTTGCCTTTGACCGCTGATGGCGCCAGTGGCCATCAATGGTGGACATCAATTAAGTGATTTTCTGACTGTCCTGGCGAATACTGGACATTTTGTTTCGCAAGTTCTCATTTTGCCAAACATTTTCTAACGGTCGGACAACTTTTCACAAACCTGCCGAAGTTGCAGACGGCACCAATGGTCTTTGATGATTTGTCAACATTATCAACCTAGATGCTGCCGTCTCACTTCCTAAACAATGAGACCGCGAGTTGTGAACGACTGCCATCTACATCAGGATAGTTCTGATTGTCAGTTGTGGATTACAAGAGTTTTTCAACTCTTGACTTCTTTTCCGCGAATGATAGGTTCCGCGGGCCTATCTGTTGGGACGGGCACTTTGCCCTTTTGTTTTGTTCACATGACGGATCTCATGCTCTCCTGAAAAATATAGCAAAATAGTTTACCACCAAACTTTATTTTAAAAAATGAGATCCCTCGACCAAGAAAATTTTGCTTGCAAATCCCCCTTACCCGACGGCGGTGTCCGACAGAACATCCCCGCTATCTTGTGTCTCAACCAAAAACATTTTTGTTGGACAATTTCCCCATGACCTGATGGCAGTGCCCGACGCGAAATCCTGACTCAAAAAGTCATCAATAACTTTATGAATATATTATTAGGATATGGTTTATAAAACTCTATTATTGAACACTAAACAAACGTTTCTTACATGTTACGTTTTACTCATAACATTTTTGTGAAGCTTACGGTATCTTTATTTCTGTGAGCGCTATATATAAAATGTATATCAAATTGAAATTTGTTTTTTGCTCTTTACGTTTATATCAAGCGTTGAAGAGCGCGCCAGTTGGTTACTGAAACATGAAGTGCATAAGTTGCCCAATCTTTGTATTTGCGTATTTGTGATCAATATGTCGAATTGAAGATCATCGTTTCCTCTTCATTTTGTTGTAAAATATTTCAAAATCCATCATTTGGTAGAGAAGATATTGATTGCGAAAGAAAGGTACATGAAAATAGCACTTCAGATCACATGATAAGAAATACGAAATGTACCCTTTGTGCTGCGTTTGCTGTATCACCATTTGTTTTAGCGCATATACATATTATAAATCAAATTAAGGACAATATATTTCTTTTGATAATGATGAAAATGTATTTGGAATGTGTAATTTGATTTTAAGGCACTTTTAAGGCACTTTGCGACAAAACAAAGTGGGAAAGTTGTCGTCTTCATCGCACTTGTGCCTTTATTTATTTGTGCGCATAAATCATCGAGACAATTATTTTTCTGTATTAAGAAGTGCAAAATAACAAAAAAAGCATAGCAGTTTAGAAGAAATGTAGTACGAAAGAAACATTCAATCAAATCGCGCTTCAGATCACATTATAAGAAAAGCAACAAAAGTGCTTTCTGTATCGCTATTTTTTATAATTGCGCTTCAGATCACATTATAAGAAAAGCAACAAAAGTGCATTCTGTATCGCTATTTTCGCTATAAAGTGCATATACATATTATATATGGTATTGTAGAGAATGTTTTCCAATTGACAATGATATAAATGATTTTGGAATGTGTCATTTAGTTCAGGAGAAATAAAGTGTCGAAGTTGCTCTATTTGTGGCACATATTGTGTCAATATTATTTTTATGTGAATGAACACATTTTTTATGGAATTGAAGACAGCCTTTTCTTTTTTTATTGTGATATATCAGTTATCAAAATGCGCCAAGCAGTTCAAAAGATATAAAGTACTTAAGGAAAGTAGATGACAAAATTGCTACTCAGTTCACAAGGATAGAAGAGCAAAATTAGCCTTTTTTGCTGTGCTTGCTGTGTCTTTATGAAGTTTTGTGCCTGTAAAATTTTTACATGGAATTGAAGACATTCTTTTTCTCGTTCTCCCGATAAAAGTTTTTCAAAATTCGTCGAACACGTGATAAGCAATATTGTGTGAAAAAGGTATAAAACTAAAAATATCTGAAAATCACCTTCTTTCGGCATATGCTGTATCTTCATGTCGCAGGTTCAGGCCTCAGTCTTAGCCATGAAGACAAATATTAAGGACGGAGATCCTCGTGGTTAAACACATCTCGTTTATTGCCTGTAACACATGATATGGTCAACATTAGAAAGATGTTGAATCATCAGCCATGCATGTTTGATGGCTGACAGATAACAATTGAATGTTAATTCAATTGTCATACGTCACAGGTGTAGAAGCCCGTGATTTGGCGTAGAGCCAAATACGGGTGGGAAGTACAACTCAATTTATAAGACAGCGGCAAAACAGCCTTCTGATGGAAAGAAAGATGAATAAAAGGCTGTAGTTCAGTTCATGTAGAGCATTTATTTCCTGGGCCTAAAATAGACGCCAGGGGTATGGCTGTTTTAAGTATTTACACGCCGGGTCTCCAAATGATGCCTGGTCTCCAATACATGCCGGGTGATAAGTTAATTGTTGTTATTGAGGTTTAAGAGAATTTGTCATTATTGCTCGTTTCTGATGTTGTGACCTGGACGAAATTTCCCACTGAAACAGCAGAAGCCGGACTCACATGGACGCCGGGTCTTGAATCCACGCTGGGGGTGGATTCCAATAGATATTCATTTTCAAAAGAAGGAAAGTGTTTTTAAGAAATCTCTCTTTAAGAATTAACATTAGGATCGATACAATTCAGACACTGTGGTAGCAACTATCAAGCTCATCAAATACAAAGTTAATCCAAATGCATGATATTTACTATCCAAAACACACTCAATGATAACTATATTTCTAGTGCTCATCATCAGGGACACTCATATTGTACCTTTAATTTATCATTACTTTCCGAACCTGCTTAATTATCACTTTCCAGGTAACAGACACCTGAAGGAACACCTCGTGGATGACCTAGACTACACACTTTTCCCCGAGGAGGCGTGGGGCAAACTGCTATCCTGGTATGGGGTTGTTGAAGGACAGGTATGTAAAGCTCTTCGTAACAGGGATTCCCATTCCATCTAGATTTTGAGGAGGTAAAAGTTGAATGTATTACTTATTATAAGGTTTATATTTATATGTCTTTGAAAATATTTGGATGAAATATACATATTGAAATCCATTCTTCTGGATCACATCTTCTTGAAAGTGAACAAAGACAATGATTTAATGCAAATGCTTACTCCTTCATCAAAGTCAACCTGATAAAAAAGTATCATTTTTGTGTAAAAATAAAGTTAATATTAGAAAATTTATTTTATTGCAACTATATAGAATCAATCACTTTGTTTATCAGTGCATGCCCTTCATGTACATAGAATTTTTAAATTAAAAAATGTTTGATCTGCATAGAATAAATTCATAAGGACAGAAAAATTTTAATGACTTACATTGAAATAAACCTCTATCAGCAAATGTCTTTTTAACTTTTTGAATTTAACGAAAATAGTTTACACAAACATTTGATAACCAATGTCCATGTTTTCCTCCCGTAGAGCCCGATATCACGCAAGGTGATTGAGCAGGGTATGTTCGTTAAGCACAGTAAAGTCGAGGTCTATCTGCTTGACCTCAAACTGACCCCCAACTCGGACCACAACAAGTTCGTCACTCGCCAGTTCAGCCGGGCTGACACAATAGGTACCCACACACACCCCAGTCTGTCACGTGACTGACCCCTGACCTCTCACTAGATGCATGATATGTGTATATATGTGCCTTGTAGTTCTCTAGTGCAGTCCATTATATATCTCATTATGTGTGCAAGGTTTTCTTTTAATAATAGTCGTTCTGCCTTTTTGATTGTTGTAAGCGGCTTTTCACCGGAAGTCGCCATTTTACCGGACAAGCGTCATATGGCAACATGCCGGTCAAACACTGTTGTTATGGTCTCTGCCGCTCCGATTCTCGGTACTTAAAAGGATCCTCCTGCGGTATATTTTTTATCCCTTTCCCGAAACCAAAGTCAACTCTAGAAAAGTGCAAAAGATGGGTCTCCCTTTGTGGAAGGAAAGAGTTCACGGTGGAGAAAGTACGAAAAGAGACGTACATTTGCAGTCTCCATTTCGTCGGAGGTATTGGGCCAACCAAAGGTTAGCTTAGTAGTTAGTAATTCTATACAAAATATGGTAAAATATCGCATTTGAATAGTTTCAACTAATATAATTCATGTGTGATGATGATAGTTGGATGTTTATCTTTGAAGAAAATCCTGATCCCATGCCTGCAATGTCAACTGCCCCACCACCAAAGGCGCGAAATCCAAGGAAGAGACTGAGGCTAGAAGAAGTATATATATATCCATGCATTCACTTGCATATTACTAATGGTTATAAAAAAAAATATCATTTATGATCTTATGAGATAAAGGAACTATTATTACAAGTTATCAGCTAAACATTATCATGTGCATTATTGTACTTTTTAATCATACTAGTAGCCAATAGATGGCATTAGATGCTTAATATTATTTTGTTTAGGAAGAACCACTGCAAGAGTTGCACGTAGATGTGCTCACTTCCCCCCAACCTACAGAACAGGAAATGTTGACTCCACCACCGACTGACCACTTCCATGACTACTGTGAAGTGTCTGTCAAGAATGATTCAAGTAAGTAAAATAAGTATGGCCAGGCCTGCCTACCCTTATATTTTCCTAATAGTGTATGTATGATTTTTAAAAAGTGTATTTTGAGATGTGATTTCAAATATAAATTCCTAATATAATGAACATTGGTATGGAGCATATCTGTCTAAACTTAGTCTTAAATAGGTGATTTTTTTTTTTCATTTTATCATTAATTCATAATGCAGATAGGTAGATCTAATAGCAATGGCTAATATCTGTCAAGTTTGTGTCTGAGAGTTAATTATAATGTAAAAGTGTACACCCAAATACTGTATGATTTTCAAGGATACCATTTAAGATTTATTGATTGATATTTATAAGATTTAATGTGTAAAATTCAGAAAAAAATACCAAACAAAGTAAGTTACATGTGTATATAATATTTATTTCACGTCTGCAGTTTTCCTAATTTGGAAAGCCAAGCTGCACTGATGAGTCCTGGCGGGACGAAACGTGATAAAACACACATAAACGTAAATATTTATAATCTTTGATGTCATACAAAATTCATAATAAATTTATAATAAATAAAGTAATTATCATATTTCACGAAGATGGAGGAAAGATGACAGCTAATGCAAGTACGCAGACTGAAATCAACATGGCAGATATGAATGAGTATGCTGACATAGAAATAAAGAATCCCAAGGTCATGAAAAGGAACAAATTCATCCGAACAGTAAAAAAGAATGATGACAACTGTAAATTCTACACAGGTAAAATATATATTTTTATGTTAAAGAAGTAACAATTTGAATTGAATTTCACAACCGAAAAGATTTATGTGTTTAAATTTGTAACGCAAATACTGTCTCAATTTAATGTAAATTTTTACAGGTCTCACAACTTCAGTATTTACTGTCATACTGAACCTGCTGATGGCGAAAGCCCACAACCTTAACTATTGGCGTGGATCTGATACTTCTGGATTAACAGTAAGTATGTTTAACAGTTGTATTCCATTAACATTTTAAGAACAAACTCCTATGAATGAATCATATTGACTAATCACATTTACTGCACTGGATAAAAAAAGGGTATCAATTCTTAATTATACAGAAAATAAGATAAAATCAGATAAATTACTTTCAGTTCACCAGTACATACAAATTTGATACAAAAATATGGCAATATCTTTACACTCTGTTTCACAATAGCTAATTGTACCATAAAACTTATCACAAATAGTTTGGAGTTCATCCAAAGATTCACAGTTACTTAAGGATTCCTTATTAGCTGAAGCATAACTCTGAGCCTTTGAAGGTATAGACAAATCTGTTATGGACTTGAGTTCTGTTGACTGCATACCCTGCAACTCTTCTGGGGAGAGTAGTATATCCAAAGCCTGTATATCTGGTGATATCTACAACAGTATCAAAAAGTCATAAACCTGTGTACCATGTAAATAAAAAGATTAATACGGCAATAGTGTATTTGTGTTATTGTATTATATGGCATGCTTGAGATATTTATTACAAGGGATAAATTACCCAAAGATTCCAAGACAATTTATAAATACACACCTTGCATAATTGGAAACCAAAATCTCTTTTCTGTTCCTGTGAGTATGATGTCTGGTCTTCAGGAGAACGAGGATCATAGGTGTCTACATCTGGTGTCACATTGTGGTTCACAGGGGTAGAACCATATTTGGCCTTCAATATGGTAAGATCCTTCACAGGTACCGGGACATCATGAAAACGGGGTCGCTTCATCCACTGGTTGGATCCGTCAGTACATGACATGGGCTCAATACTCTCGATGGCGTATAAAGTTGCCCCAACGTGACGACATCCCCCATCAGACCTGTTGCATAATAAGAACTTTTCTTTCAAATTTGTTCAGTCTATGGGGCAAACACTATTACTAGTATTTAAATTTTCTTATTTGGCATTATTTCAACTTATTTGACATACCATTACGGTGTTGTGATATAACGTCATGAGTGGCCCTAATTGAGGATTGTCACTTTAAAAAAGTTCTAAATTAATAATTAAAATACTCAAAATATTTAAGCAACTCAAATTTTTACTGATAACTCTTCATATCAGATATATATATGAACATTTTTATTCTTACAAATTTGGAAATTCTGGATTTTTTAATTTGTCTATACTTGCCCTCCAATGCACTGGCAATATGCCATCTTGACATCTCCCGTCCTTGCCATGACTACACAAACTTGGTAGAATTCTTGGTTAAGGTAGGTCTTGCCTCGTTGGGTAGGTCTTACTTTGGCCCTGAAGAGACAGACCTGACTTTCCTCTTGTAGTGGATTGAATTCCAGGGATTCAACATGACCATCATAGAAAAGTCTGAAATGAAATATGAAATTGACTAATTTCAAAATAAATTCATTAAAATGTTTCCAGAATAAAATAATCATTGGAAATTTAAAAGGTTTTTACTTTAATGTTATAGCTTTGTTGTCTAATGAACACTTTTCATCAATGTTAGTTACGATCCAACAATATTATAAATATTTACCTGTAATCATCAAAAGACTTATAACTCTTCAGTTTTTTTCCATCATAGTCTGACGTAGAACATAGCAGATAATTAAAAATGTCTATCAATCCAAATGATGGCATTTCACTGAAGTCCTTGCAGTATCCATGTAAGTTGAATGGGTCCTTCGATGACACTCCACACAAACGAAGCTTTTCAAGGTGGTCATCACTACACTTCGCTAAGTCTGGATCTTCGGATAAATTCAAGCTTTTTGCGGCTCCAGCTAACTTAAGTAAATCCTCTCTATTGTATCCACTGACAGAAATACCTCTTTCCCGTAGATAGCGCTGTATCTGTGCTACTGTCAAATCGCGAAACGACGAGCTGTCATCCATATTGTTTACCAGAAGTAACTAGGATGTCCGGTCAAAAGGGAGGTAACTCTGAATATCCCTTGTCGGCAGAAGGTTTATTGGCAGTTTTAAATTGAGTTATGTAAGAAAATGAAAATGTCATGTTTTTAAAGTATATCATTAAATAATAAATAATTTTTTGAGAATTTGATCATCCAATTGTTGAAATGAAACCTTGCAGAATGTATTATGTGGCGTATATATTTTTACAATGTTTATATTCAAAATGTGTTGGTTCTGTACGTCTGCCTGAATTGATGAGAGAAAATGACGATTCAGAACCTCTTTCATGAGGACAAAGTCTACTACCACGACTACAGGCATGGAAACTGTTAATAATCCAGATATTTAAGATTTGGCTTCCATTCTGCAATAGAACAGCCCAACGTCATTGGAACACTAAAAACCTAAATTCAGATCAGTACTTTAAAAAGACCCAAACTTAGTCTTAAATTGCAACTCAAATGTGGTTTTCTGAATAGCCTAAGGTTCAGTAACATTGATTTCTCTTTGATGTTCACTGGTGTAATAAATATTCACTGCTTGAGAGAATGTTCCTTCAAGTGTTAAGTAATTGCATTTGTCCTCCTCGTCACTTGTACTACATCTTATAAAGCTGCTGAACACTCCTGTTACTGAACAGAGAAAATCCCTGTGTCTTGTAACATGTTGTTTGCGGTAGGTGAAAAAAGTATTTCAAACATTTGTGAACGTCAGAGAAATTCTGTGATGCTGAACATAGGGCTGGTGTTGTCTGTCTGTCTGTCTGTAGACTGTCTGTAGTCCAGCATGCTTTTGTTCCTTGCAGGGTGAGACTATTGCTAGGTTCGTTATAGAGGTCGGCATGTACGTCAAACAGCTAAGGGTGGAGGTTTACCCGTACAATGTTACTCTTTCCAAATTCGGGCAGGAAAGTAAAGACAAAAGCGTCTCAAGAGAAATGAGTAGAGCTTCGACATTAGGTACATACATGTCTTTCCCTCCTGTTTAGGAGATTGTGTTGTTTTAGAAGAAGATCGATTGCATGACTGGTGACAACTGCCCTCACAAGGCCTGACAGAATTCCGTTCTCTATCACTGACCAGTTCGTCTTGCTGCAACTTAAATTTGTTGACATTCTCATTAAAATGAAATATAAATGCTCCACTACACTACGCTATTGGAGATCAGGTTTGACTCTGACATAATTAAAATCAGCCAATCAGCGAGTTTGCCCCGTAGTCTATGGTGCAGGCTAATTCTATTTCGCTTGTACACTTTTCAGCATTCGAAAATAAAACATATCTGACAGTTTTCCGAATGTTGAACTGCCCAAATATCCGAATAAATATATTTTATGTAATTTCAATTTACCCTAGTTTAGTTTTGTCGGATAAAAAGTCAATCGAACACTGTGGTATTATCTCTCACAAAGCAAACTCTGCATACCTCAACGTAATGCATGGTAGATGGGACAAATCCAAAGTGGCTTTTCCATAAACAAATACGTTGAATAAACGGTTAAAATTGGAGGTCAAATTGAGACATATTGAGTGATGGAGTCTGGTGAGATCTATTATCTGTGTAACATAGTGCAGCAATATTAGATTTTATTTTTATGAGATTGGATTTGTTGGCTGAAAAACAGTGCTCTCAACAGCTAGTATATATAAGAGGGCCCCAAACCCTAGCAGTTGCTGTGGCACCAAGGGCAGGTAACTCTATTCTCACCACTTGTCAATCTGTCATTGAAGGGATAAGACGTATTGTTCGTTCTCAAAGTTTCCAACTGTATAGTAAGAAAAAGGAGACATGGAGAAATGGTAACCTTTATTTCTAAACGTAGTTTAGATAAGGTTTGCATTCTCTTTTTCCTAGCAGTTTGAAGCACCTGCTTTATTCTTGATTAGGAAAAAAACCAAACTAAATTGTTTTCCAAGAGTAGGTGGAAAATGGAGATCTTTCTTACGGAATCAGTTGTTGTTGTGGCACGTATGCTGAAGTTGAACTCATTGGTCAAAAAGCTTTGTCACCAAGCACATTATCACAGTTTGGTTAGTTAACTCTTGTGAAAATCCAATATGCCTCAAAGACGTCACGTAACCATGTTCGTCCCCACCGTGCATGGATTATCATAAGTTTCTGCTACACGAAACAATATCTCCAGCCCGAATCCTATTGAAAATGTCTGGGGCAAACTGCAGGTTTGGATCTCACACCTTAAAAGACTTTCACAGACTCTCAATAAACTTGAAAATGTTCGTGTCCAAGAACTGGCCAATGTTCCTCAAGACAATTTTCCCACACTGATTAATGGCACACAGCGTATATGTCAATTTGTTTTGAAGGAACAACATTTGACGATGATTTGTGAAGTGACATGATTCCAGAGTTGCGCCCATGCGGACCATTTTCTCACGATGTTAAGAGGTGACGAGCTTCTAGTGCCATTAGTATTTCTTATCATGCTCTGACCATGTTATCTAGTCAATAGAAATGAAATGAAATGTTATATCTTTATTTTCCTTAAGAAACATACATGTTCAAGATAAGTGATCCTTTACATTTTTGTCCAGAGTACCTAAACAAATGTTTTGATCAGCGAGCAAGTCATTTTGTTTACATGTTCTTTTTATTTTAAGCTGTGTTTGTAGTGCTTGTAGTGCTTCTACATGTCTCTTCTCCCAGTCAATCTCTCTGTCACCTCGTCTGTTCGGGACATGGTGGTTACAGGGGATGTCTTGGAAGAGGAGATTGAGGTCTTTTGGATTTGGAGTTGATCCTACCCATCTCCCTATTTCCGAAGCCCTGAGGGGTGTCCACTACAAGTTCACGGCTGATTTCCCTCAAGTAGTCGTTCCCCAGAAGAAGGTAGATGCTTCCGAATTCTGTGCACGTTCAGCTCCTTTGAGGAGGTTTTCCAGAATGTGTTGAAGGGCAGGAGCAGACCTATCAGGTGAACCGATCGCTCTCCCATTCGAGGTTGGTGAAACCCTGTTCTCGGGATCAGCAGGAGACATAAAGGACTTTGCCAAACAGGTTGATATGCGGGGAAGCAAAAGTCCCCTCTGGATGGCCTCTCGCAAGGTCGGCCAGCCAAAGTTTACTCTGGGTGGAACACTCAGCTTCACTGCAGGTCAAGCAAAAGAAGAAAGGCAAGGATAGGAATCCTGAGGTACCTCAACAAGATGTTGGTAGTACCATCATTCAAGATGGAGACACTGAGATCAGTGATAGCATTGGTAGACACAGGGGATTTCTGTCGTCAATCTACCTCAAAGATGCATACCTCCATGTTCCCCTGCACCCCCAGTTTAAGCAATACCTTCAATTTGTGTTCGACGGGGTATGCTACCACTCTTCGGCACCTCAACAGCCCCAAGGGTGTTCACTAAGCTAATGTTGATTCTGGCGTAGGTTGCCAGTTCCCAGGGAAGGTGCTGTCACCCGTACCTCGACGACTGGTTGATCAGAGCTTTGTCTCAAGCGCTGAACCGGGAAGCCACTGAGGAGATAATGGATATCATACTCCGACTGGGTTGGATAATAAACCTAAAGAATTCAGACCTTGCCTCGACACAGGACCTTGTGTTCCTGGGGGCTCGGTTCAACAAGGCAGTGGGCAGCCCAAACGTGTGACCAAGGTGTTACAGACCACACAGCAGTTCTTGCAGTCGCCAGCTCACTCCGCTTAAACACGGTGGATGATCATCATTTGGGGATGAGACTGGTCCAGCAGACGTTGGCAGGGCTATTGTCTCACTCCAAGAGCCTTGAAAGGTCGGCCATTCTGGAGTGTTTTTCCACTCCTCTTGAATAGTGGCTGGTAGAAGACAAACTCTCAAGGCGTCTGCCTCTGGTAACCCCGTTGCAAATTATCACAGTTCTGATGAACACTTCCCTCTAGGGTCGGGTTGGAGTCCTGGGGAACCACTCAACTTCGGGCCTGAGGATTCAGTGGTGGCTTGAGAGCATCAGGGAGTCTGCAATAGTACCCTATTCAAGGAGGAACCCCCTCTGTAAAAGAATCAAACAAACCTGCTAAAACCAAACTAAATTGTTTTCCAAGAGTAGGTGGAAAATGGAGATCTTTCTTACGGAATCAGTTGTTGTTGTGGCACGTATGCTGAAGTTGAACTCATTGGTCAAAAAGCTTTGTCACCAAGCACATTATCACAGTTTGGTTAGTTAACTCTTGTGAAAATCCAATATGCCTCAAAGACGTCACGTAACCATGTTCGTCCCCACCGTGCATGGATTATCATAAGTTTCTGCTACACGAAACAATATCTCCAGCCCGAATCCTATTGAAAATGTCTGGGGCAAACTGCAGGTTTGGATCTCACACCTTAAAAGACTTTCACAGACTCTCAATAAACTTGAAAATGTTCGTGTCCAAGAACTGGCCAATGTTCCTCAAGACAATTTTCCCACACTGATTAATGGCACACAGCGTATATGTCAATTTGTTTTGAAGGAACAACATTTGACGATGATTTGTGAAGTGACATGATTCCAGAGTTGCGCCCATGCGGACCATTTTCTCACGATGTTAAGAGGTGACGAGCTTCTAGTGCCATTAGTATTTCTTATCATGCTCTGACCATGTTATCTAGTCAATAGAAATGAAATGAAATGTTATATCTTTATTTTCCTTAAGAAACATACATGTTCAAGATAAGTGATCCTTTACATTTTTGTCCAGAGTACCTAAACAAATGTTTTGATCAGCGAGCAAGTCATTTTGTTTACATGTTCTTTTTATTTTAAGCTGTGTTTGTAGTGCTTGTAGTGCTTCTACATGTCTCTTCTCCCAGTCAATCTCTCTGTCACCTCGTCTGTTCGGGACATGGTGGTTACAGGGGATGTCTTGGAAGAGGAGATTGAGGTCTTTTGGATTTGGAGTTGATCCTACCCATCTCCCTATTTCCGAAGCCCTGAGGGGTGTCCACTACAAGTTCACGGCTGATTTCCCTCAAGTAGTCGTTCCCCAGAAGAAGGTAGATGCTTCCGAATTCTGTGCACGTTCAGCTCCTTTGAGGAGGTTTTCCAGAATGTGTTGAAGGGCAGGAGCAGACCTATCAGGTGAACCGATCGCTCTCCCATTCGAGGTTGGTGAAACCCTGTTCTCGGGATCAGCAGGAGACATAAAGGACTTTGCCAAACAGGTTGATATGCGGGGAAGCAAAAGTCCCCTCTGGATGGCCTCTCGCAAGGTCGGCCAGCCAAAGTTTACTCTGGGTGGAACACTCAGCTTCACTGCAGGTCAAGCAAAAGAAGAAAGGCAAGGATAGGAATCCTGAGGTACCTCAACAAGATGTTGGTAGTACCATCATTCAAGATGGAGACACTGAGATCAGTGATAGCATTGGTAGACACAGGGGATTTCTGTCGTCAATCTACCTCAAAGATGCATACCTCCATGTTCCCCTGCACCCCCAGTTTAAGCAATACCTTCAATTTGTGTTCGACGGGGTATGCTACCACTCTTCGGCACCTCAACAGCCCCAAGGGTGTTCACTAAGCTAATGTTGATTCTGGCGTAGGTTGCCAGTTCCCAGGGAAGGTGCTGTCACCCGTACCTCGACGACTGGTTGATCAGAGCTTTGTCTCAAGCGCTGAACCGGGAAGCCACTGAGGAGATAATGGATATCATACTCCGACTGGGTTGGATAATAAACCTAAAGAATTCAGACCTTGCCTCGACACAGGACCTTGTGTTCCTGGGGGCTCGGTTCAACAAGGCAGTGGGCAGCCCAAACGTGTGACCAAGGTGTTACAGACCACACAGCAGTTCTTGCAGTCGCCAGCTCACTCCGCTTAAACACGGTGGATGATCATCATTTGGGGATGAGACTGGTCCAGCAGACGTTGGCAGGGCTATTGTCTCACTCCAAGAGCCTTGAAAGGTCGGCCATTCTGGAGTGTTTTTCCACTCCTCTTGAATAGTGGCTGGTAGAAGACAAACTCTCAAGGCGTCTGCCTCTGGTAACCCCGTTGCAAATTATCACAGTTCTGATGAACACTTCCCTCTAGGGTCGGGTTGGAGTCCTGGGGAACCACTCAACTTCGGGCCTGAGGATTCAGTGGTGGCTTGAGAGCATCAGGGAGTCTGCAATAGTACCCTATTCAAGGAGGAACCCCCTCTGTAAAAGAATCAAACAAACCTGCTAAAACCAAACTAAATTGTTTTCCAAGAGTAGGTGGAAAATGGAGATCTTTCTTACGGAATCAGTTGTTGTTGTGGCACGTATGCTGAAGTTGAACTCATTGGTCAAAAAGCTTTGTCACCAAGCACATTATCACAGTTTGGTTAGTTAACTCTTGTGAAAATCCAATATGCCTCAAAGACGTCACGTAACCATGTTCGTCCCCACCGTGCATGGATTATCATAAGTTTCTGCTACACGAAACAATATCTCCAGCCCGAATCCTATTGAAAATGTCTGGGGCAAACTGCAGGTTTGGATCTCACACCTTAAAAGACTTTCACAGACTCTCAATAAACTTGAAAATGTTCGTGTCCAAGAACTGGCCAATGTTCCTCAAGACAATTTTCCCACACTGATTAATGGCACACAGCGTATATGTCAATTTGTTTTGAAGGAACAACATTTGACGATGATTTGTGAAGTGACATGATTCCAGAGTTGCGCCCATGCGGACCATTTTCTCACGATGTTAAGAGGTGACGAGCTTCTAGTGCCATTAGTATTTCTTATCATGCTCTGACCATGTTATCTAGTCAATAGAAATGAAATGAAATGTTATATCTTTATTTTCCTTAAGAAACATACATGTTCAAGATAAGTGATCCTTTACATTTTTGTCCAGAGTACCTAAACAAATGTTTTGATCAGCGAGCAAGTCATTTTGTTTACATGTTCTTTTTATTTTAAGCTGTGTTTGTAGTGCTTGTAGTGCTTCTACATGTCTCTTCTCCCAGTCAATCTCTCTGTCACCTCGTCTGTTCGGGACATGGTGGTTACAGGGGATGTCTTGGAAGAGGAGATTGAGGTCTTTTGGATTTGGAGTTGATCCTACCCATCTCCCTATTTCCGAAGCCCTGAGGGGTGTCCACTACAAGTTCACGGCTGATTTCCCTCAAGTAGTCGTTCCCCAGAAGAAGGTAGATGCTTCCGAATTCTGTGCACGTTCAGCTCCTTTGAGGAGGTTTTCCAGAATGTGTTGAAGGGCAGGAGCAGACCTATCAGGTGAACCGATCGCTCTCCCATTCGAGGTTGGTGAAACCCTGTTCTCGGGATCAGCAGGAGACATAAAGGACTTTGCCAAACAGGTTGATATGCGGGGAAGCAAAAGTCCCCTCTGGATGGCCTCTCGCAAGGTCGGCCAGCCAAAGTTTACTCTGGGTGGAACACTCAGCTTCACTGCAGGTCAAGCAAAAGAAGAAAGGCAAGGATAGGAATCCTGAGGTACCTCAACAAGATGTTGGTAGTACCATCATTCAAGATGGAGACACTGAGATCAGTGATAGCATTGGTAGACACAGGGGATTTCTGTCGTCAATCTACCTCAAAGATGCATACCTCCATGTTCCCCTGCACCCCCAGTTTAAGCAATACCTTCAATTTGTGTTCGACGGGGTATGCTACCACTCTTCGGCACCTCAACAGCCCCAAGGGTGTTCACTAAGCTAATGTTGATTCTGGCGTAGGTTGCCAGTTCCCAGGGAAGGTGCTGTCACCCGTACCTCGACGACTGGTTGATCAGAGCTTTGTCTCAAGCGCTGAACCGGGAAGCCACTGAGGAGATAATGGATATCATACTCCGACTGGGTTGGATAATAAACCTAAAGAATTCAGACCTTGCCTCGACACAGGACCTTGTGTTCCTGGGGGCTCGGTTCAACAAGGCAGTGGGCAGCCCAAACGTGTGACCAAGGTGTTACAGACCACACAGCAGTTCTTGCAGTCGCCAGCTCACTCCGCTTAAACACGGTGGATGATCATCATTTGGGGATGAGACTGGTCCAGCAGACGTTGGCAGGGCTATTGTCTCACTCCAAGAGCCTTGAAAGGTCGGCCATTCTGGAGTGTTTTTCCACTCCTCTTGAATAGTGGCTGGTAGAAGACAAACTCTCAAGGCGTCTGCCTCTGGTAACCCCGTTGCAAATTATCACAGTTCTGATGAACACTTCCCTCTAGGGTCGGGTTGGAGTCCTGGGGAACCACTCAACTTCGGGCCTGAGGATTCAGTGGTGGCTTGAGAGCATCAGGGAGTCTGCAATAGTACCCTATTCAAGGAGGAACCCCCTCTGTAAAAGAATCAAACAAACCTGCAGAGGTTTCTGATTCTTTGAAGAGGATCCTCCTTCTGTAACGGCCAACCACCTCCCCTTATTCTGTCTGCTTTTATGCAATAGTACCCCAAGGAGGATCCTCTTCAATGAATCAGAAAACTTTGCAGGTTTTTTCGAGTATGTTGTAATGCACTTACCTTGTCTAATCTGCATGACTTATATTAAATTATTTAATGTTTGCTTTAGAATTAATGAACACTGTTCATTCCTTTCAGAAGAAATGATATTCATACCCATGTCATATTAGTATTATGCAACTTATGAACCAATTTACTTTAAATTGAATTTATATCTCTATACATGTTTTGACTAATAAAAGAACATGCTTTTATGATAAAGTACTTATGTGTTAACTGAGTCATTGATTGTAAAATAATAGTTGTTTTTTCCTTCGGGTCAATTCCTGAAACAATTACTTCTAGAAACAATAAAGCATTTCCAAGCATGATTCCACGTCTGATAGTAAGCTAGAAGGTGTACATGTAACATGTCTGAACTCTTTCTTTAATTTCACATTAACCCTGACCTTGACCTCTGTTCCCAGCTGACCTTGAGAAGGTAATGAGGAAGGCGTACAGAATCCCTGATGAGAAGGAGGTGCGACTGTGGAACCGCTACATGAGCTCCACTTACGAGCACCTCAACAAACCAGACGACACGCTGCAAGACGCAGGACTCTATCAGGGACAGGTGTGTTTATTCTGTGTGTTACCTTGCTTCAAGTCTGTTAATCTGGGTATACTCTCAAGAAAATTAAAAAGTGAAACCATTCCTCAGCACTACGAGTGTGAAAAACCTTTCTACAGCATTACAAGGCACTTTCATTATTCTTATAAATCATTTGTCAATGTGTTGATACTCTAGTTTATTCAGTTTATTTGTATAATGTTGTAAAATAAGTAAAAGTATAAAGCCTTCTTTCATGTCTTTTCAATTAAAACAACTTATATAATAACAGAGACTGATGCTGATGGGACTGGCTCTTTATAGGCACTATGCACACCAATTTTTCGTATATATATACGAGTGGTCTGATAACACATATCTCAATATTTCTAATGATCCCCACTCTTGTAATCTACCTCATAAGTTATTTAGCAAATATGTACGTCTTCGTAATATCATCATGATTCTAAAAGTTTGAAGTATTGCATGCAACGTTGCATTAAATCCGTATTAACTATGATACCGGAACTATTAAAATTTTGCTTATAAGTCAGAAAAGCGAAAACAGCAGCCGCCATCTTAATCCAATAGCAATGCTTATACTGCATTTCTTAAATTCGTTAATTTACGTTTTTTTCAGAAACAATTCTTCAATTTTTTTCTCGATATGGAGTTAAGGTTAATTCAAAAGCTTCACAGATAAAACATGATACCTAGGCAAGGTCAGTCATGTATGATTATATATAGGGATGCGAGGCAATTCTCTGACGTGGCAGAAAGAGCTGACACTCGTTTAAGACCAAGGTAGTATAGTGACAAGGTGAACTTTCTGCTTTTACCTATATGTTCCCTCAAAGATTCAATTGTAATAGACTTATTATGTTTTGGTTTTATTCTAACATTTAGTTTCATTGTGCTCTATGTGAGTATTAAAATTGCTTTTATTGACAGTTTCAAACTTTTCATTTGCAAATAAAGATTACCTATAACAAAACATTTTTACACAGGTGGTTGTTATAGAAGTAAAGAATGACGATGGTTCCTGGCCAAGAGGTAAGATGAAGTAGAATTTTATGTTGTTGTTCATGATCTATTTGAGCCTCTATTTGGTCAACTGTTTATTTTGGTTGGGGAGGGGTTCAAATACATTTGCATCAATTTCATAGGTCTTTTTATGTCCCCTGCAAAAAGCTTTGCTGGAGACTTAATGTTTTCACTCCCGTCCGTAATTGCGTAATTCTGAAATGATTTCGTTTCTGGACCATAACTAAAAAAAACATTCAATGTTTTTGTTGTGAAACTTGGTATAATGGTAGGTCTAGTGGTGGCCTAGTGCATTTTTCTATTTTGGTTGTTCTGATTTTTTTTTCTAGTTTCCATTGAAACAATTTGAACTAATTGCAATAGTGGGGATGCTTTTGTTTCCGGGCCATATCTTAAAACCCGTTCAATACCTTTTTCCGAACTAGGTAAGTGGCTAGATCTAGTGATGATGTGGTGCCTTTTGCTACTTAGTTACTAAATTTGTTTATATTTTCTGGTTTCCATGGAAACAATTGGAACTTTGTGCAAATGGGGGTAGGGTAATTTTCCAACCTTTATCTAAACACTCATTGTCAGCTAAAAGGCAAATTTCCAAATGTAATTGTCAAAAAATAAACTTCGCAGGTATGTCAGGAAATGTTAAATTTAAAAATCTCCATCATCTGTAGTTACCAAATCTATCTATCTAATCAATGGGGACCCAAATCGTACTTAATAACTGATCACTTGTGTCATCAATACAAATCAAGTCATATACGTTACGTGTCACGTACCTGTTTAATTGTAAAAGAAACGTATACTTTTATTTACTTTTAATTTTGAATTGGTTTGTTGTACGAAGAGGAGTTTGGTCTATGGATAGAACTTAAATTTTGTCCGATAATAGCTAATCATTGAGACTAAGCTATATTTCAAAATACATTTGTAGAACGTTTTAAAACAATAACTACAAAGCCCATATTATTGCTTTCACTGAAAAACAAACAATGTTATCTTAATGCCAAAGGCATTATCTATGAACACCCATAATATTTTGGGTTTATAAAAAACAGAAACCTAAAACAATGAAACTCTTTATTGGTCAAAACGTAGCGTAAACATAATTGATGTGAACTTTTGATAACCAAAGTTGTGAGTTGGTTAATCTCCTATGGCAACCTCAAGAACTCTTCCAACATACAATGTTCCATCATACATGGATGCCAGATAACTTCAACAACTGGTATGCACGACACAGGATATGGCAAAAGAGCAGGTCCAAGAGCTTTTCCTGCATCAGTTTCAGGAGCTTGTCCGGCGGCAGGTTCAGGAAATTGTCCAAGGGCAGGTTCAGGAGCTTGTCCAGAGGCAGGTAAGGGGGCTTGTCGAGCAGCAGGTTTTGGATACTTTACAGCGGCAGTTTCAGGAGAGTCAGATGTTACTTCAGATATGGTCTAGACACGATGTTAACGACACCAACTGTGACAAAACTCATGACCAACAATCATCCTACACAGTAGCAGAAACAATATTTTAAAAAAGCCTACTGTCCTATCAGAACTGCATGTAGTTCGAGTATTCCTTGAAATGCTTTGCCTTGGAGTTTGCTGTTTTGGCCATTTTTCTGGAAGAAAGTCAGGCAAATGCCTTAATTTCAGCTTGTAGTTCAAGTAAAAGAAATCGAAGAAGAAACTAAAACAATTAAATAAGCCATACAAAAGTTTCAATTACGTGACGTAATTCATCAAATACGTCATGTGATCATTCAAGTATAACAATGTTTCTATCAAAATAATTTATGTCTTAGCATGTAATCTGAAGCAACTCAACATAAAATAAATGTTTGAACATAACATAACTGTTTTAGAATTCTTTTCACCTAACTTAATAGGTTTCTCAATTATGTTACGTATTCATCAAATATGTTATGCTTATACATCTTCTAGTGTGATCAAAATTGGTGACCCAATATACTCCATTTTGTCATTTAGAATTCTATGAATATCACACATATAATTTGACATAATACAGATAGAATTTAAGATGAGGTAGAATCTCTGTCAGATGACACTTCCTACTTACCAATTTTGAGTGTTTTTTTTACGAACATCAAAGTCAGTGCAATGATCCCCTTGGTTGAATTCCGGAAGAAGATGATCAAAATGATATGTGGCAACTTGCAGCAATGGGACTATGCAAGCTGTTGTTAATCACAAATGCATTATTGAACGTTAATAAGATAGTGTTATTATACCCCCGCCTTACAGCCTAATGGGGGGTATATATCGTTCATTCAGTCAGTCCGTCGGTCCTTCTGTCCGTCCGTCACAAATTTTTGTCCAGAGCATATCTCCTAAACTATACATACAAACTTCATACACTTATCAACCATGATCCCTAGCTGTGACTTTTGAGGGTTAGACCAACAAATGATTTTTATTTTTTGCAGTTTCTTTTTTACGGTTTCCATGGAAACATGACCAAAACAGTGACTCTATGACCATGTCCTTTGTCCGAAGTATATCTTCATAACTATACATGCTATCTGTTCGGCAGGAATAACAAAGGCGTGTGACTAATTTATATACAAATTTATTTACAATACTATATACAAAGGCTGTATTACTTACTGTTCATTGATCTTTTCTAATTTACTTATATTCTTTCTAATACACTAACATTCCTTTCTAATTCACTTATTACCATGTATTACAATGTCTTAACTAACAATAAGCACTAACCACCTAAAGAGTAACTTCTAACGAAACGAAAAAACATCCTATCGCAACAGAATGTAAAGGCTAAGTGTCGAAAAGACAATACAATCCAAGATGGCAGATTACTGTTTTCCGCGAAGCAGCTTGCGTTCGGGCGAATTGTAAATGTCCGGAAACAACAAAAACATATACATCTCACTACCATTTCCCCCCTCCTTGATAGAATACTATCTATCAATATAAATAAACAAAACGTCATCTGAAATGAATACATAATCATAACAATGAATTCTCCAATATCAAAAATTAAATGTTCATTTTTGCTCTGAAAAAGAATCGAGTTCAGTTCATTGGTTTTGTCATCAAATCCTCTTCAATCCACGAAAAATAGAATCCCAGATATCATTATAGATGAATTCATTTCTTCAATCACCATAAACACAAATTTATAAATTTACCTTTGCACTATTTCATTTCACAACACAATTTTCACACAATCATTAAAGCAAATTTATCACAACACTTCAGATACTCACAACATTGAAATCCATCCTGAAAATAAAAACACTATTCACATCCAAAGAATTTCACATTTTCAACATCACAATCACATCCAGTGAATCCATCATGAATCATCAATATCATCGTCTGTCCTCCTCGATTCCTGCTCTGTCCTCCTAGATTCCTCCTCTAGTGCTCCTCTTCTGTCCTCGATTCCTGTTCCGTCCTCGACTCCTCTCCCGTCCTTGATTCCTGTTCCGTCCTAGACTCCTCTCCTGTCCTCGATTCCTCTCCTGTCCTCGATTCCTCTCCTGTCCTCGATTCCTCTCCTGTCCTCGACTCCTCCTCTGTCCTCGACTCCTCCTCTGTCCTCGACTCCTCTCCCGTCCTCCTCGACTCGTCCTCTGTCCTCGATTCGCCCTCCTTTGTCCTCGACTCCTCCAGTTCCAAATGACACAGCTTCGTGACAGGTCTGGTAAGTATGGAACATCCTGTCTGGACGTCGACAACTCTGACATGCCCATCCTGACCTGGATAGACGTCTACAACTCTACCAAGCGGCCAGTGACCACGTGGGGTATTTGGTGAAACAACAAGCACCACATCATCAACTTTAAAATCCCTTCTTACACTGCACCATTTTGATCTTCGATTCAGACTTGGAATCCATTCCTTCAACCATCTACTCCAGAAATGTCTCACTAGTTCTTGTATTCTACGTCATCGTTTTCTTAGACTGAAGGAAGTTCCATCCACGGATTCTGGTGCAAACTCGCCACCAACTTGCCCATACAGAAAATGATTTGGTGTGAGGGGAACATCATCACTGGGATGAGCTGATTGATATGTGAGTGGACGAGAATTGATCAAACCTTCGGCGCCAACGAAGGCAGTCATAAGCTCTTCATCAGTGACATTTCCATTTTGAAGAATAGCATATATAGCACACTTGGCAGACTTAATCATAGTCTCAAAGATTCCTCCGAAATGAGGACCTCCTGGAGGATTGAAATGCCATCTCGTCCCTTTATTTGCAAGAGAACGCTTGACTGATGATGAATCTAGACATGATATCAGATTTCTCAATTCCTTTGAAGCCCCTACAAAGTTTGTGCCGTTATCACAAACAAGATCATCTGGAAGACCTCTACGACTAGCCATTCTATAAAAGGCATTAAGAAAAGAGTCTGTGTCAAGACCAAAGGCAATTTCTAAGTGAACTGCTCGAGAACAAAGACAGGTGAAAAGACAGAGATATCTTTTATGTTTTGCTTTTCCTCTGCCCTGAGTCGTCATGAAAGGACCTGCAAAATCAACTGCAGCGTGTGCAAATGCCTTCAAAGATGGATTAAGCCTTAGCTTTGGAAGTGGAGCCATTATCTGTTTAGCTTTTAATCTTTTACACGTATTGCACTGATTTTCCCATTCACGGATCTCTTCACGGCCAGAGACAATCCAAAACCTGGCAGAAAGTGTAGCTAGAGTTTGATTAGTACCTGCAACATGATTTGCTTTGTCATGAACGTGTTTCACGATCAGCTTTGTAATCCAGTTCTTTCTGGGCAAAATGATTGGATATTTGGCTTCAAGAGACATGTGTTCAACTTGTACGAGACGTCCATCAACACGCATTAGACCTTCGGGATCCAATTTTGGCTTTAAACCTACAAGCTTGCTATTTGAAGGCAACGTCTTTGCTTTTAGCAAACATGAATATTCTCTTTGGAACGCTTCTTTTTGCATGTCGGAGAGGATCTTACATTCTGCACTTTGAAGTTCGTCAACAGATAATTCCCCAAACACTCTCTGGTGTCTCTTCAGTGAACAATTTGCAAGAAACCTAAGGACCCAAGCATATGTTCTCAAAAATCTCTGCCAATCTGAGTACCGCTTTGGATCAAGTCTCCAAGGACATTGAGAGTCAAAGGTAACTAAAGTGGTCATTTGAAAGTTTTGAAATACTTTGTCTTCTTTTCCATTTGAGAAGATTCGTGAAGTTCACTAGGTAGCAATTGCTGTGGACTGCAAGATTGATCCTTCACTAAAAAATCTGGACCTGACCACCACAGCTTTTCAGATACAAGCTTCAACGAAGTGATACCCCTTGTGAGTAGGTCAGCAGGATTTTCAGCTGTTGGAACAAAGAACCACTGTGGAGAATTTGTTGTCAACTGAATTTCACTAACTCTCTTAGCTACAAAAGGTTTGAATGTGCGACTATTGTTTCTTATCCATCCGAGAACATTCAAACTGTCAGACCAAAAGCTGACTGATTTGATATGAAGTGCTAAAGTCTTGGTGATTGCCGTGGCAAGTCTTAACCCTACAACAGCAGCCATGAGTTCAAGACGCGGGATACTCACTGCTTTTAACGGCGATACCTTTCCCTTTGCAGCAACAAACACTGAAGTCTTTTCATCATTCTGGTAAGTATGCACACAGTATGCCACTGCTCCATATGCATTTTCAGATGCATCAACAAAGATATGGAGAGATTTTCGTTTAACCTTTTCGGCACTCCTAAGGCATCTGGGTACTCTCACATTCTGTACTTCAGGAAGCTCATCAAACCACTTGTTTGCCTTTTGTTTCAGATTTTCAGGAACATCATCATCCCAATCTAAACCTGCATTCCACATCTCCTGCAACAGGATCTTCGACCTTATTGTGAACGGTGCAAGAAACCCCAAGGGATCAAAAAGCTTTGCAATTTGACTCAGGAATGTTCTTTTGCTAAGTTTATTGGCACGCTCAGGTAAGTATGTCATGAAGGTGAATACATCTGTTTCAGCTTTCCACAAGATTCCAAGTGTCTTCAACGAAGGTAAGTTTCCACTGTCTAACTCAAATTCTGATAATCTGTCTTTTACTGGAATGTTTTCTAAAACAGCAACCGAGTTTGACATCCACTTTCTGGCATGCATGCCAGCTCTACCCCAAATTTCGGTAAGTTGTCTATACATCTCAATAGCTTCTTCATCATTTTCAACTGAATCCATACTATCATCCATGTATGTGGACTTGTCCACAGTCACAGATGCTAATGGAAGGTCTTCAGCATGGATTTTTGCATTCTCTTGTGAGATGAATTGAGCCAGGAATGGCGAACAGTTAATTCCAAAAACAACACGAGTGAACTCATAAACCTCTGGCTGCTCATCTCGATTCATTGACCTCCAAAGGAACCTGAAGTATGGTCTGTCTGAAGGAGATACACTTATCTGAAGATACATCTCCGCAATGTCACAAACAAGTGCTACAGGATTTTGTCTAAAACGAAGTAAAACATCAAACAAATCCCTCTGAAGCTTAGGGCGTTGATGTATGACGTCATTAAGGGAAATGCCTTTGTATTTGGCTGAACCATCAAAAACAATCCGAACCTTGGTTGTAGTTCTGTCTGGTTTGACAACTGGAAAATGTGGCAAATACCACATGCCATTACCATCAGTTTCTTCAACAGGAACTTTTCTGATGTAGCCTTTGTCAAGATATTGATCTATAACTGTGCTATAGGCCTTAGCAATAGTTTCATCTTTGGATAGCTTCTTCTCTGTGCTTTCTCTCCCAATTACTAGATGGTAATAACCCTGATTCTGCCTTCCAAGGAATACCTATCTCATACCTGCCATTTACAACTGACATTGATTTATTTGCAGATTGTAGAGCCTGTTCATCACCACCTTTAAAGTTAGGTTGTTCAGTTGATGAGAACTCCTCTGCCTCCCAGAATCTATGCATAAGATCATTCAACTCTTCATCTTTGTTATTGCAAAAGAAAGTACTCGCAAAACTTGTGTCAGTATCATCACAAGCTCCTGCAATTCTTCCTATACATGTCCAACCCAAAGGAGTTAACCTTGCAATTGGCTCATCTGCTTGCCCACAAACGTCCTTTAGAGAGAAATGTAATCCAGAATAGTCCATACCAATCAAAAGATCAATAGTTGGAGGAGAAGTAATTTCTGGAAATGAAATGTCCTTCAAATGGGACCATAGGTGACTACATTTGGACCAATCAATAACTTTCAGATCTCCAGTCACTTTGTTGGTAGTCAAAGCCGAAATGTTGATATCTACAGTACCACTTGTGCTTTCCAATCCGAATTCAACAGGCATTGTGTCAAATGTTTCAGTCTGATTGTTGAGGACATTAACAGAGATCTGTTGTGTTTTTCCATGAAGACCTAGTTCTGCAGCTACATCTGCATTTATGTAAGATTTTGTACTTGCATCATCCAAGAGTGCATTTACAGTGAGTCGTTTGTTACCCGATTTGACAACTACAGGAACTGTTCTCAATGCAACTAGGTAGGATTTGATTCTGCTTTCAGAGTGTAAACTGGCAGCATGTGACCTTTCTGTTTGACTTTCTGATGTCTGTGAGGAAGTATTACTACTCAAAGATGTCTGTGCCCTGTCAACATGCAAAAGCTTATTGTGGTTACTTTTGCAACCATTCACTCCACATTCTCTGGTAAACCAACAAGATTTGCCCCTATGATTAGACCCAAGACACCGAAAGCAAAGTTTGTGCTTTTTGGCCTCATTCCAGCGATCCTCTGGTTTTAAAACTAAGAATTGTTTGCAATTCCAAATTGCATGCTGATCTTGACAGAAGACACAACTGACAGCTTTTGTCTTTTTCTGATTAAACTGAGTCTTCTCTGTACCAAAATATGTACCTGATCTACCACTATGTCTAACTGGTTCAGACTTCACCGATTTCTGAGAAAACCCATGACAAGTTTCTGATGCCACAGTTTGGAAATGTGTCTCAAGCAATATCCACTCACGCAATGTGAGTACAGACTCTTGCCTTTGATACTCAAATACCCAACGTTGATACCTCAAAACCATAGACTCTGTCATCTTTTTCTGAAGTTTCAGATACAGAAGCCCATTCCCCAATTCCTCAACCCTATCAGAGTCCTGAAGATTGGCTACAGCTACATCTAACATGTCTGCAAAACGCTCAAGGTCTTTTACTACCCCTGGTCTTAAAGGTCTAAAGTTTTCAATTTCTTCCAAATGCAGTGCAATCTGCCGACGTGTGCCACCATACTTTCTATCCAAACGATCAAGTGCCACTTCGTAAGCTGCAGCATTGTGCCCTAAGCTATTGATGACTTTTAATGCTTCTCCAGATAGGTACTGACGCAATTGTAAAAGCTTGTATTCTGCAGTTGCGGGAGAATTGTCTATACATGTCATAAATGCAGCTCTCCAGTTTGAATATGACTTAATATCTCCATAAAAGACAGGAATGGCCACTGGTTTGAGATACTTCCACATGTCAGTATTAGCTGACCTAACTTTCAGCATAGGAGTTTCATTTCTACATTGAGGGACATTGGGAGTATTCTTCTCTACTGGATCATAAGAAGGAGTTTTAGGCCTGTGCATGTCTCCTAAAACATTATCATTATGTCTTTCACTTTCGTGACCTGGAACAACTTGCTTCACTGGTGTGCTGTCATAAAATGATCTATGTTGAGGAGGACTAGGGTTGTTCTCAATGTGTTGTATATTGCCTTCAGAAGCAACTTTACCCACGGAAGCAACTTTACCCACAGAAGCAACTTTACCCACAGAGGCAAAAGAAGCCCGATCGTTCTTGCCAAATAGGTTTATCAAGCCACTTCTCAAACTCATATTAGAGCTTGCATCTGATCTAGAGTCTAAATGCTTGTCAGCACGTGCTTGAGCTGCATCATATTCTGATTCTAGTCTATCAATCTCTAAGCCTGTTTGTTTCACATTTGTAACATCATTGTCCAATGAATATATCTCGGCTATTTTACCATTATATCCATGGCATGAACTTGAAGTGAACTTAATTGGTCTATCTGATCTCGCACGAATTTACGAGAGGGTTTTTCTTCTTGTTCTATACTAGAATACAGTTTGTTTTTTGCTTTTGTGAAAGCCGATTTTGCTTTCGCCTTCTGTTGCTTAAGCTTAGGTATACGAGATGTTAGGTTGCCATTCGAAGCATTGACCTCTTGTTTAACCCCTACCGTCTGCGCAACCTCTGGGTCCCCTTTGGGGATAGACTTTGCATTTTCTGACATGTCAGATGTCTAGATTTAAGACTGAGTGAGTGAGTGAGGAGACCAAGAGAAAAGGGACCGACAGGATAAGGGAAAAGAAGGAAAGAAAGGCATAGAGAGAGATATAGAAAGCAGGGATTTAAGAATGTATCATATCTCTAACATCTTTCTTATAGTCTGTTTTTCTAACTTGTTTCACTTACGCCAATGTTAAACCTCCATAACACTAACTTCTGATCTAACCACGCTCTGCTACCATTTGTTCGGCAGGAATAACAAAGGCGTGTGACTAATTTATATACAAATTTATTTACAATACTATATACAAAGGCTGTATTACTTACTGTTCATTGATCTTTTCTAATTTAATTATATTCTTTCTAATACACTAACATTCCTTTCTAATTCACTTATTACCATGTATTACAATGTCTTTACTAACAATAAGCACTAACCACCTAAAGAGTAACTTCTAACGAAACGAAAAAACATCCTATCGCAACAGAATGTAAAGGCTAAGTGTTGAAAAGACAATACAATCCAAGATGGCAGATTACTGTTTTCCGCGAAGCAGCTTGCGTTCGGGCGAATTGTAAATGTCCGGAAACAACAAAAACATATACATCTCACTACCACTATCTTTACCAAACTTCATACACTTATCAACCATGATCCATTGCTGCGCCTCTTAAAGTGTAAGACCAAAAAATTATTTTTATTTTTTGCGGTTTACATGGAAATGTTACTAAAACAATGACCATCTAACAAAGTGCATTTTCTTGTGCTTATCTCCTAAACTATACATGCTAGCTTCAACAAACTTAATACACTTATCAACCATGATTCCTAAGTGAGCTTTTTTAAGGTGAGACCAACAAAGAAAGCAAGACTATAGTTTGAAGCGGGGGTATATGAGCTGTGCTCACTTCTTTACTTGTTAAAATATTGTAACATATTTGACGAAAACATATCTGACAATGATTTCACATATTTCATTCTGATGTCAAGCATTATTCATTTCTAAGTTTAAGACTGGTCTTCCTAGATAAGTAACATGTTTTTTTATACAATAAGAGACCATAATGGTATGAACTTTGCTCAACCTGTGTTCCTCATCCATTAATGTGCGTTACGTTTCTGGTGAAAACCACCGTGCCTACTGGCGTTTCTGTTGGAACTTATCGTATCACTCTTTTTCTGGTCTCCAGTCAACAATGTTTGGACAAGTTATTGATTCCTCATATGTAACACAATTGTTAAGGTTATTTTTCTTTGCACCATTGGTCTGATTCTGTAGATTCTTAAGTATATGAAAATCAATAAGGTATCTGATGTGAAATTTGGGGACAAGTGAACTTTGAATCTCAAATCTTTTTTAACTGGGCTATTGTCTTCCGGTCTGCCGAATTTTATGACGCATGTTGAAATAGGCTTGCTAAAGCTATCTTACTGGAAACTCTCGTCACTCACACGCGACTGCATGCGTTCCACGCTCCCATATCCTACTTCCGTTCTACCGCGCATGCGTCAGTCTCACTCCGCAGTGGATTGCCATAGCAACGTACATTATCAATATAGTCTCTTTTTGTTTCCAATTTTTCTTTTTGTTTTTGTTGCCGTTGAAGCAATTTCCCATTAAAACCTCAAGTCAGTTCATAAGTTTTTAAGAGTCCATTTCCATTAAAAATTGAGTTCTCAACAAAATATATACAGTTTCACAGTCTTTTTACATGTTTCCCCTGAGTTTTCCTTCTTCCAGGACTCTCAGAAGTTGCTTCGCTGATGCCACTTTCTTAGTGAGACTGTCTGCCAGTTGACCACTGCTTCATGACCACTTTATTTCAATTTCTCCTCTCCTCAGTCTGTGATGAAAAGTAATGGTTTCAGTTTTTTTCCTGCCACCTCTTCATGAAATGTCCCCAAATGCAACGCAGTATCAAGGGCATCAGCCATCGCCAGTGTCTCTGCTGCCAGCGAACTCCTCACAACACGTCGCACCTTCTTTGACACCCAACTGATTGGAACCTCCTTGTTATCATTTCCCATCAAGAACACTAAGTGACACCCTGTGTTCCCTCATCTTGTAAGTTCCCAATTGAGGAGTCACTGTACACAACCAAACGTAGACAGTCCATCTCCAATGCGCAATAGTTCAGTTGTACTTTAAAAACTTTGACTTGCTTTATTACTTTATTGGTTTCTTCCAGGTTATCAACAGTTTCTGTGTTAACACAGCCAGACAGTTTACAGGTTTCAAACAATAACATACAACAACCCATAACAATTGTCCACTCTTGGATCTCATCGCACTCTTTTCTTCTGTAAGATCTTCCTTTCTATTCATCATTTTCAATTTCTCTACTTGCAGGAAATCTATTTTCTCAATGTAGTCCTTTTGATCCAAGTATATCTGTTTGTCTATCTCTTTAACTGTAATTCCCAAGCACATCCATTCTCTTTTCCAACTTTCAGTTTGTCCCTAATACTTGCAATCACTGTTTCAGAAACCCACATAAAATCATCTACATGACAGGCTAATATCCCACAAAGTTCACCATTTATCTTCCAGTAAAATACTGCCGGAGCTACTTTGGACCTGGTTGCATCAAGTTCCTACATCACATTCCTTACCCTATTATACCACTGTAGAGAAGCATCCACCAAATCATAAACACACTTTTGAAGTTTCCATACTTTCCCTGGTAGTCGCATGTCAACAGATGGTCTTATAAACACATTGCGCTGTATTTCTTCACCTTGTAGGAAGGCAGTTTTAATGTCCATAGACCGAGGAGACCAATTGTTATTAGTCATAATTGCATATATCATTCTTAGAGATTCATTCGCACATGTAGGAGAACCCTTTTTAAGTCCACTTGACGCTTCTTCGAAGCCTCTAGCAACTAGCCTGGCTTTCCTCTTAAGGCCGTCATAGGTTTCCTTCATTGTACAAACCCATCTTGTAGATATACATTTTTGACCTTCATCATTGACCTCAATATAAACACCATTTTCTTATGCACCACTGAACTTGTATATTTCACTAGTCATAATTATGTTAAGTTCAATTATGCTAATATATTAATCTTTTTATTATTTGTTTGGAATGGTTTGTTTCTGGTATAACTGGCAATAAGATGATTAGGTTGGATTAAAAGTTTTGAAGGTGAACATTACTTTGCATCTCATGCACATATTTCTAGTTCTCATTGATAGAAACATCAGCTATTTTATGTCCTTTATGAGTTTTATGCATGATATTCAACCCTTGAAACTTAAAGATATTGAGCAGGGGAGTTGGTGCTTTCAGAGTATCGTTAATCTCTGGGAACATGTAATCATCATTATTTACATTAAAGTTGCAATCATTTTTCTTCATCCTAAGGAAACAAGATTTCCATTCAGAGCCAATGCCTTGAAAAGGGCACTATGTCATATTCAGCAGCAGGATAAATATTAATATATGACATTTCCATTCAGCTTGATGTCTTCAGAAAGCATCAAATTTTTATTGCCATTCCTGCAATATGTACCAATTCTCCTTAGAAGGCAAGGTCTACCAATCCACTTAAAACAAGTTTGAATATACCAATAGAATGAAGGCAGGAAGTCAGCTTTGAACCAAAAGGCAAACTTTTATTACATCTTGGTTACTGTCATTTGCTGTCTTTTACCCTACGTTTGCTCATATTTACCCTTAAGAACTTTTTGTTATCGTCTGACCTTTTTGTCAACGGCCTTTGCTATAAGTACCTTTTGCAATACAACACCAGGTAAGCCATAGATGCCATGATTCCATATAATGTGAATGTATTGTGCTGAAATATTCCTGACCTTTTTTCCAAGAGACATTGGGCAGGGGAGTTGTGCTTTCAGAGTAGTCTTGTTTATCTTGAGTTACTCGTAATTATCATTATGTGCACATTTACATTAAAGTTGCAATCATTGGTGACTAATGACTAATGATAAGTACAAAATCTGGCATTCCTCTTTCCTTTGCAGCCGCAGGTGCTCGAAAAACCTCTATGGGTGATCCTTTTACACTACCAGGTAACTCATCAACCAGTACTCGGAAGTCACTTTCATTCTCGGGAAATATTGATGTGATACCTGTTAATTTGAAAACCATAAAATTTCAAAAAGATGTTCAGAAAACTTTCACGGTCAGAGTATCGTTAATCTCTGGGAACATGTAATTATCATTATTTACATTAAAGTTGCAATCATTGGTTACTTATGACTAATTATAAGTACAAAATCTGCCATTCCTCTTGCCTTTGCAGCTGCAGGTGCTCGAAAAACCTCTATGGGTGATCCTTTTACACTACCAGGTAACTCATCAACCAGTACTTGGAAGTCATTTTCATTCTCGGGAAATATTGATGTGATCCCTGTTAATTTGAAAACTATAAAATTTAAAAAAAGATGTTCAGAAAACTTTTATGGTCAAACTTTTACCAACATATGTTCCATTTATTTTTAGTCATAATTTTAGAACACCGGCAGTTGTCTGCAAAGCCCTGTGTAATTTCAATGCATAGATAAAAAAAGACAATGTGTCATCAACATTTCGTTCACAAAGGTTAATTAAGTCTGCGCCAGACTACAACATCTAATATACGTATTCTATTTGCAAAGAATGATCCAGAACAGCTGGGATGGGTAACCTCGTTAATCTATTGTTAAAATAAATTTTGATTTAATATTAAATTTTAATACATGTCATTAAAGTTTCCAACATTTCTAAAAAAGGTATCAAATATGACCTCATATACCCTATTAATTGGCAGGTTAGATTGATATTTAGACTCAAGTGAAATCTGTGACCATGAAAAGTTTGATGTCAAGAAAAAAAAAAAAAATAAACAGGAACGAAAAGGGCACTATGTCATATTCAGCAGCAGGATAAATATTAATATATGACATTTCCATTCAGCTTGATGTCTTCAGAAAGCATCAAATTTTTATTGCCATTCCTGCAATATGTACCAGGTCTCCTTAGAACTCAAGGTCTACCAATCCACTTAAAACAAGTTTGAATATACCAATAGAATGAAGGCAGGAAGTCAGCTTTGAACCAAAAGGCAAACTTTTATTACATCTTGGTTACTGTCATTTGCTGTCTTTTACCCTACGTTTGCTCATATTTCCCCTTAAGAACTTTTTGTTATCGTCTGACCTTTTTGTCAACGGCCTTTGCTATAAGTACCTTTTGCAATACAACACCAGGTAAGCCATAGATGCTATGATTCCAAATAATGTGAATGTATTGTGCTGAAATATTCCTGACCTTTTTTCCAAGAGACATTGGGCAGGGGAGTTGTGCTTTCTTAGTAGTCTTGTTTATCTTGAGTTACTCGTAATTATCTTTATGTGCACATTTACATTAAAGTTGCAATCATTGGTGACTAATGACTAATGATAAGTACAAAATCTGGCATTCCTCTTTCCTTTGCAGCCGCAGGTGCTCGAAAACTTTCACGGTCAAACTTTACCCAAGATATGTTCCATTTATTTGTAGTCATAATTTTAGAGGCCCTGTGTAATTTTATTGAATAGATGAAAAAATACCATATACAATCAATATATTGTTCACAAGGTTAATTTAGTCTGCTGCAGACTACAACATCTTATAAACTTATTCTATTTGCAAAGAAATATCCTGAAACAGCTTTGTTACTCTACTGTTGATTTCTCTATAACATTAAATACATGTCATTTAAGTTTGCAACCTTTCAGCAAAATATTCACATAACACCTTATATACCCTATTAATTGCCAGGTTAAATAGGTATTTAGACTCAAGTGAAATCTGTGACCATGAACATTTTGATGTCAAGAGCAAAAACAAAATTAACAGAAACGATCTGCAATTAGCACTAGCTCTTAATCACAAGGAGACTAGACTTTTACTCAGAGCCAATGAAAAGGGCACTATGTCATATTCAGCAGCAGGATAAATATTAATACATGACGTTTCCATTCAGCTTGATGTGTTCAGAAAGCATCAAATTTTTATTGCCATTCCTGCAATAAGTACCACTTAAAACAAGTTTGAACATATTAATAAAATGAAGTCAGGAAGTCAGCTTGGAACCAACCAATCAAAGAAAAGCTTAAATTAACATCTTGGTTAATGTCATTTGCTGTCTTTTATCCTATGTTTTGCTATGTTAATCCTTAAATTTGTTTTAGTGGATGTCCGGTGTAATTTGTTAATATGCTTTTGTACAAATGAATAAATAAACAACACACAAACAATTTAAGTTCAAATATTATCATGTACATGTATCATTACATGTATCAACATTATTAATGGCCTTGTCGTAATGATATAGCTGCTGAAAGGTTTGAAGCGACTCCACCAGTATTCTTCTGTTTGTGTGTCTGCAAAAGTTGATTGATAAACTATTTTATAAATCATTTTTATTTAATATTAGCATCTTCCTTTTTTTCAGAATGTCGTATCTGCATGGAAAAATCTGAGTTGTATGCCTTTGTCCCATGCGGACATACAAGCTGCAAGCAGTGTGCAACCAATTTGGTCATCTGTCATATGTGTAGAAAACCAATATCCAAAATCATGAAAATATATCTTGACTAAACTGATATATTAACAATGTCAGTGATTTTCCTTTACTAAATCAGCGTAAAATGAATATGAAGGTGTTTGTACGCTTGTATCAAATTTTTGACAATGTGAATGTAACGGATTTGTACTAATTTATTGTTAAATTCATAACTGCTTAAATGTTTACTAAATGGGTTTGTTTTGGAGACACCACAAGTACAATTCCAGACTATTTTACCATAAGGACAGAACCTATTTCATATTTTCTCTTATTCATTGATTTATGATTTCTGGACCCGACTACGACTCGAGAACCAGTGGAAACCCTACTTCTTAATTCTCACATAGTTTTTCCCATTGCGGTATTGTCTCACTGATATATTTTTTAATTGTATATACATTGTATTCAGCCCCGTACGTCCATCCCGTGCGAGTCTGTTCGTGATAGCGCAATATATCATGAATCTAATCACCTACATGTTGAGTCTTCGAAAATGATACCAGTTTTCAAACTTGGGACTACGCCAGTTGATTTTGATGGTCACTTTGACTTTGACCATTTTTTAATAAATGTTTTGCTTGAACTTTGATAAATCGTTGCAGCCACTTCAATGGCGGACTACCGAGATACCAGTAGTCGTGATTAAACTTAACTTTTAGTGTCGTAGTAGTCAAACACTTGGGACAAATACTTGTTGAAGTAATTCATTCGTCTTAAACATTGTTTTTCTTTTCTATGACATTTTACCAGTGCCATTTTTGTATAGAAAATTGTAGGTGTATGTTAAAATTGTCAGAAGAAGTTGTTCTGATTTCATGTGACTTTTGTTTTTAAAGGGTTTTCCTCAATTGGATTTGGTAAGGATTTCAGATTAAATATCTGTTTTAGACCTTTGTCTGTGATTATTTTCATTTACAAAAATTAAATGTACCTATGCGTGCTGACAGATCTTTTTATCACTTAGACGACCTAGGATGTATTACAATTTTCATTTAATTCACCTAAACTCTGAACTGAGAATAAAAGATGATATATTGTATATTTAAGCGACATTGTAAAAATTCGTTGTAAATACGTATACAAAAGATTGGTATGCGCTGGTGCCTTTAAAAACGTTTTGCTTTATTCATAATTTGCAAACTGATATTCATTTTGTAAACTATTTCAGTCATTGTCAGTATCCTGCTTTCGCTTATTTTATATTCCCACTAGTTGATTGCTTCTACGTGGCAATCAAAGGAAAAATATATGGCAAGTTTATTCAGAATAAGAAATCCGTAGGAATCAATCCCTTGCATTTGCATTGCAGAAAATTAAAACAAAGTAAGAAACCTCAAATGTTGATAGCTTAACCTGCGCCCTGAACAGTCCTTTCAGATCCACAAGTCCCTTTAAACACGAAACTGCCTTAAGCAAACAGTAGCAAAAGTTGAATAGTTGCTCACATGCCGACACAGATTTTAAAGTTTACATTAACGTTTGGTGGAATGTTCATAAGCATGGATATAAAAACTTTTACAAATCATCCAAAATGATATATCATTCAGGGTAAAACTTTCTTTGTTGAACTTTCATTAAAGCTGCTTTGAAGGAATTAATAATTAACATTATTGATGTGTAATATTTTCAGTTGATTGTAGACATAAAGTAGAAAGGACATATCTGACATGCTATAAGAATACACTGTATCAAAAATATGACAAAAAGGGTTTACGGCTGAAAAATATAACCTGAAAATTCCCCTTGGTAAATCTCTTTATGATTCACTCCGCAAATGGCTTAAATGTTACCCAAGTGTGGCGCTAAACATAAATTCACTCAAGTAGGCAAATTAAAAACTCAAAACATATGAACTATGTTTATTTCTAATTGCTAAATGAGGAAAGTGTTTCAAAGAAGAACACTACACTGTTATAAGAGTTTCTGCTCTTGGGACGATGTCTTTGTTGCATCCCTCAGTTTCACAGCAGTAGATACACTCCATGGAAGCAGGGTAGATTTCAGAGGGGTCAAAGTTCACACAAGTAGAATTATCCTTTCTCTGACATTCGGTTCTCTTGGCACACCTTCATCAAGAACAAAGTTACTATGAAATTAAATCACGATAAGGATTGGCAACGTTCTTCGTAACCACATGGTGGCTGCGGGAGATCAAATGGATTTCGTTTATAATATGAAAACGTCTCGTTATTTGTATACAAAGGCTCTGAAATATATAAAAAAAGAAATTATACATAAGTAGACTATATCAATCGTAAACCGCTGCGTTTCTGATTTAGCGCTGCTCCATAGGGATCTTGTTCACTTTATCTGCGACCTGTCACGTTGTCATAACTTCATAGAATGGGAGGCTATCTAAAAGTTCAAACGTGTCGATGACTCCCCAGTCTCGTCGCTGATTGGCTGGAGTGCAAAGTTCACCCAACAAGTCCCGATTGAGCAGGACTCAGATTGGAAACAAAGCGAGGCAAGACTTATGTATTCTTTTATAGATTCATTGTGACTTCGTGTCTCGTAGGCCATACGGCCGGATGCTGTTTTAAAACACTGTGATATTGCTTGATTTTATACCTTCATTGGAATTTTAATGTAATATACAACATGTGACACGTTAATAAAATATATTTCTTCTTTCTTCTTATTCATTATGATTTTGATCGGAATTCAATAAAATTAAACACCAATTTATTTTAACACTGCATTACATGCACAATCGGTTGTTTAATCACTCTTTGTACTATACCATAAAAATGCACACGTTGTCGTTTCTTTTTATAAACACCCTCCAATGTCATTGATACTGGCTCACATACATTGCTATTAAATGTGACAGACAACTCCTCAACAAAATCTCATTTGATGCTTCATAGCCTTTCAGCAATTCCCAAATGAAAATGACAAGTGGATTTTATGAAATTATTTTACTCTAAGGGCAGGATAGGTTAAACATCCATACGTCACTTGAAACGCTACTGAAATTGAATTTCTTATTCGCATGCGGCATAAATGATTTTGCCAAATGATACGACTTGAAATTGTTTCAGATTTCCGATGATCTTTCGGAAGATCCTACACATACCTTGTAAGATAAAAAAATTATTGAATAGTTTATTATTCGAGTCTCATGACTGACAAGCTTTATTTTCAACAGAACCTTGTTGTCAGTAGATTGAGAAGAATATAGTATGGAATCACCATTACTCTACCTTTTCGTCACCATCTTGCTCCCTGATGCCTCGTTCAGTACGACGTTCATACAGTAGGGGAACTCATCAGGACATCTTACTATCGGGTCGTCTCCCTTTACTCCGCATGTCGGTCCACTGCACACCTGACACTCAACTGAAGGGCAGTGATGAAATAAACTATTGCTTCATTAATGGGAGGAAATCCTGTAGTGTATTGCATACTCAAAGCTATTGATTATGTGCAAACATACTGGGAAAATGTAGGAGTGCTGGTAGCAGTATACTGTTAAGCTTGACCGATGACTGCATACCTATGATAAAAACTGTAGTAGTCTTATCGATACAAATACCAGATTGAATTCATATTAAGCTTCTATGTTTCGAGGTTCCTATTGGGTTCAAATATGTCAAACTTCATAAATAGTGTTATTTGATAGAGAAGTACTTGCTGTTCCTGAAAATTAACATATCAATGTTTATCTGTACAGTATCGTGACAATAAACAGATTAAAGTCGAGATTTGAGCGAAAACCGGACAATGGCGCGCACCAATAACTACATGCATTTACTGCAGATACACCGACATGGGACGTAGATTTTTACTTCTTAACATTTTCATGTATATGTCCATTTTCATTTACAATCGAAGAAAAATAAAATATTAGCACGTCGACATTTAAGAAACAATGATGTAACTTTAGAAAGCGATTTGAAATATACACAGGTCTTATGGCATTTTGGCTCTATTTAAGCCACATATAGATTTATGAAACATACTATTTATCCCTTTAATGGGATGACAATGCATGTTTTTAAGATGAACACTTACTTCCTGTTGTAAGCTGGAACGGCTGTGGCGTGGTAATTATTTCTGTAGCTGTAGATAAAATGATAACATTTTAGACTAAAAAAGATGCCAAAAATATTACTAATAGATAACAACACGAAATATGAGCAAAAAATAAACCAAATAAGGAAATGGCGGGTGTTTTAAATGTTATCAAAGATTAAAAAATAAGTGGACATTCAGCAACTATCTGAAAGTGAAATGCTTTGAGGTATACGTTCAAGCTCTTTAGTTTTTTATTTTGGCACTGCGAAGTAGCGGTCGGAACGTAAAATCCTCTACGCTTGATTATAAAAAAATCGTTTACAATTTTTCGGAAGTTAAAAGAGTTTGCCACCCATAGAACAAAACGATTTTCGAAATTTGCTGCAACTTTAGTAGTTGAAATTACAATTTTGTTTTGTATTGCTTGTTTTTTAAACTGAAAGAGACTCGAACCAGCACTGAGAAGAAAATGTGAGTATTCTCTGAATAAAGGTATTGCAAAACAACATAAGCAAAAGCATTAAAAGATAGCAGTTCGAGCATTAAATGTGGGATTTGTTGGTAATTACTCTGACAGCATCTGCGCTGGTGCTCCACGATTGCCTTTTATCAATGTTTGAGGGTTAAAGTTCGAATCAGTTACAATCTAATTAAAATTAGATGAAATTCCGCTTGTATAATTTCGTTTCGTTTTTTCTCGTTACGTTTCGTTTCAGTTTTACAAGCTGGTATCGCATATTGATAGTGGACAAATGTTGGAAGTTCGAATCAGTTACAATCTGATTAAAATTAGATTGAATTCCACTTGTATAATTTCGTTTCGTTTTTTTCTCGTTACGTTTCGTTTCAGTTTTACAAGCTGGTATCGCATATTGATAATGGACAAATGTTGGAAGCGCGCGTTACGGTCATTTGATTCCAATCAGATTGCAATCAGTTACTGTCTCGATCGGTTCTTCCTTTATGCACAAGGGTGAATAATGAATTTGATGATGAGTTATTCTGCAGATCAATAAGAAATTTCTTTGTCTTGATGACATTTAGAATTTAATGATTATATACTATGATTTAAAGGTTTTGACTTTATACGTCTCGAAGTGTTTGTAAGTGTTAATAAATCAGCTGTTTCCTTCTTTTCTCAAAATCTTAAGGAAGGATATGGTTGGCTTCAAACCAATGGAGTTTGGAATGAAAGACTTACAGAATGTGAGGTACTTATTACACATGTCCCCAGTATCACAACACTTGGCCTCTTCGTGTTGTCTCAACAAGGTGCCATGGTGGTGTCCTCTGTGAATGGCATGGTCTCCACAATACTGTAGATGTTGCAGCAGAAATGTTAGATTATCGGTCTTTTTGCCACATATGACTGACACTAGGGCATACAAGACTATTCAAATCTTACGGTTATGCTTTAGATTTTGCCTAATTTTCGTCACAAAACAGATAGCCTTCGGGCCAGATTGAAATGGGTGTATACTTTTGAAAAAGCCTGGATATGGTAAGAATAGGAATTTTCCCGGAGTAGGTTCAGTGGGTTGAGAATGGATATCTTATGGGCCTCGCATGACCAAGTCTACACTGTTGTCATTGGATTGTCAATCTTATCATCAAGCCAAAAAGGAAAGATTTCTTAGTGATATGATCATTAAATGACTTAAAGGGTCTTAACAAATATTTGGCTGTGATACTATTAAAAATCATATGTACCGTTAGAGGTCAAAATCATCTCATTTGACTTGCATATTCACGACAATTTCATTTTCTTAATCAAAGTTGAGCAACGGTTAAATGGATGTGTCGTAATTACACCTTCATGTTCACAGAGTTTACAAACTCATTCGTAAGGGTTCTGATTCTCTCACAACTTGGAAACTTTTAACTTTTAACCTTATAAAAAATTATAAAACACCATTAGTTACGTTAATGGTAATTATATATATTGCGTACGTTATCCAACAAAAAACACCAGATGAAAACAAGCATGGTACTCACCCTTTCCTTCAGACTGCACCCTGCTACGTAAACAACAATGTCGCGGTGCCTTTTAATAATGTAACACACCTGAAACATTTTATCATCGTTAGTTCATCGTACCATGAGGTTTCTCTTCTTATTTCCCTCCATGTTTGTTTCAATGATTCCGTATCAAAAAAGAATATTTGTGAATAGGTTGATTTTCAAGACACTTATATATATGTCGACTCTGGCAAGCGTAATTTTAGATGGTAGTCCCCCATAACCCCTACAGCTTATCAAAACAAGTTTTTGGTCCACTGCACTGCTAATCTCTAGCTTATATGGGTTACTCCCTCCTGCCCAGCCCTAAGGTTAATTAATTCTATCTAATACAATGTATGTATTTGTATTCTATTCAATGAATATGAATTGTATGAATTAAAACATGTATGAAGACAGGTTACTATTCACTCTTATTTCATGGGTAGCAAATTTGACCCAGCACCTGTTGTTTTAAGGGATTATACCGCTTGACTGGTTCAATTACCTTAAAGAAAAGGGCTGGGTAAGTGGGAGCCTCCCGCTTATATTACCTGTTTCAACACAATGGACTCCCCAAGACTGAACACAGAGACAATTGATAGTTGAGTGAAAGGTTTAATGAACATTAACAGAACGGCTCCTACTGTGGTTACACTTCCTCTACATGTAGACTTTACACACTTCCAATGAACACAAGTCTGTTTGTCGACATTCTTGGTGTAAAGGTGGTCATCGAAAATAACCTGCGTGCTTCTTGATTTAAGTTACATTTCTGGAACTGATTTTTCCCATATCAGAACTTGGATTAAATCCCTTGATGCCAATGTTGGTACAATGATTTATTCAATAATAAAGGCAAATAAAATGGTAATAAACTGCGTACTTTCAGTTTATTTAAGAAACTTTTGACACCAGAATTTCATGTTACTACTTTGTTAACAAGATCTCAACGCAGTATACTGAGTAAGCGGCGCTGTGGCACATTGCCTCTGGAGGTAGAAGTCGGCAGGTATACCCGCTCTATTGATAAAAATGTATAATATACGAAAACACGATTTTAGCCCCAATAGTACTTAAATATCACCTTCATCCCTTTCATATGTTTGTATTGTAATGTACAGTTTTTATGCATGACAATTTTAAGATTTTCATGTGTCTCATAGGCCTTTTGGCCTATGTGATCTTCTTCTCCTTCTTTCTTCTTAATAACGTGTTAGGGTGAGTCCATTAATCCAGATAGGTAACTGTCTGTGTTCTTTTAACAAGCTGTAGGGGAACTGGGGTGTAGGGGTAATGGGCTGTAGGGGTTTTGGGGTATAACCTTTCAGATAGTATCGGGAAGCATTATATAGATTATGGTGTGATATCGCCGAGAGGGCGTCGAGCTGACATTGTTAATTATGATTTTATACCTTAATAGGTATTACAAAAATATATTACAGCGTAATATAATGACACGTAAATAAAGTATACATGTATTTATTCTTATTTCGTTTTTTTTCTATGAAAACATCTATCTCTTAAATCTGAAAAATTTTCATTTGTACTTTGGCCTTTCTACAAATAATAGATATTAAACATATCAAATCTCAAACTTGTAGCTTGAGCCGTGCGCAAAATGACCATTGCATGTAGTTATTATGATTTTGTCCTTCTTCTTGTACATGTATCTATTGTAAAAATATTAATAGAATATCTATTTTGTAAATTGTGTCAATTTGTATTAAATGTGGTTAATGCATCAGCATGACAAACGCTTCGTTATAACAATTAGAAGAACCACTCTGTATTCATTGAAGTATATCTGGTATTGGGACAACGCCATTATGATTTAACCTCGTGTCCTAATTCACATAAATTAAAAGGCAAAAGAAAGTATAGGTCGGGTTCAAAGGGTAATAATGACAACAAAACAAGTCGGTTCATTATACTGTGTGATCTATACAAAATACGGTCATAATTGTGGCACAATATCATAAGCATATAAACAATACATGGTAAGTGTGATCTCATTGACAGTTGTGGGGTAAAAATTCGTACTGATCAGCGATATATGAATCCACACGCTTCATTGCAAAAGTAATCAAACAATACAGCACGGGTTTCAGTAGCATGTATGCCCACCCTGTGCGTCAATGCAGGCAGTGATAGTCTCCTCGTCGATGACGTCACACGTCTGATGACGTTAGGTGAAATTCTTTGCCATTCTTACTTGAGAGCAATTTGAAATTCATTTATCGTCAGGTGGTGGCTGACAGTTTCTTATTTGTCTCTCGAGATGGTTCCAAAGGCGTTCTATTGGGTTCATGTCCGGGGAACAGACAGGCCATGGTAGAACGTGAACATTGTGATGGTTCAAAAAGTCGTGCTGAATGAGGCCTGGCATCATCATGCTTGAACACTGTGGTTGGTTTTGCAAGAATGGAAGCATTACTGGCCGTAGAATGTTATCTCGGTACTTCACAGCTTTTAGAATCTTAATCTTATCAATTCACTTTCAGGGACAATAAACGGGTTAGTGTCATGGTTTGTGATCGAAAACCGGACAATGGCCCGCACCAATGATTCAAACGTAATTTCGGAAACCTACTTACAGCAGACACTAAGGCAAACATTGGTTGATAGTGTTAAGTAGGTCATTTAACTAATATACACATTAATTTGACACATACATTCGATTTTTTTATATTTAAAGGGCCGTTTTCTGATTTTCAGTGAAAACAAGAAAGTAAAATAATTTTGGCATTTGAGAGATAAAGATTCAAGTTAAGGGAGGCGATGTTAACTTTACTCAGGTCAAAATGTATTTTGGCTCTTACTAAAGTCACATTAGAAATCATGAAACATAGTCCGTCTCACTTTAAATCCACATACCTACCTTGGTGAATTGTACAAGAAGAATGGCTGGCTAAGTGAATCTGAGAGAGGCGCTCATAAAATGTTATTAAAGGGTTCACGAAAAACACTTTCGGAAAAAATACTTGATTTATGTAGGCAAATAATAAACAGAATACCAAACTTTCTTGAATACTATTTCTATTAAACTCGTCAATAATTGGTATCAAACTCGACTTTGATAGATTTATGTTAAATCATGAACTCGTTTAATGGAAACAGTATTAAATGAAAGAGTGTTTACTCGTTCCATTTTAGGAATAAATCTACTGACTTCGCCTGCTGGACAGTCGACTTCATTTTTACAGAGCGATATGGATTCGGATCTGGAACAATCGGCACACTTCAATGACGTCGCAGTTTCTGTTAGTACTGTGAACCAAACATTTCATATAAAGGACCCACTTTAAATATCTGTATCAAATTATGTTTTATATATCTTTCGTGTTTTCCAATTGTATCCCTTATGACGTTCAAGTTAAGTCAGATATTAAATTCAAAATAATATATAATTAAATTTTCATAAAAGAATGCTTAAAAACCAACCTGTCAGGAGGACGACCCTGAGAAAGACATGATCTGTGAAACAAAGAAAAGAATTGAGGGTATGCGCTGTGAAACAAGGATAAAAGGTTCAGATATGCGCTGTGAAACAAGGATAAAAGGTTCAGATATGCGCTGTGAAACAAGGATAAAAGGTTCAGATATGCGCTGTGAAACAAGGATAAAAGGTTCAGATATGCGCTGTGAAACAAGGATAAAAGGTTCAGATATGCGCTGTGAAACAAGGATAAAAGGTTCAGATATGCGCTGTGAAACAAGGATAAAAGGTTCAGATATGCGCTGTGAAACAAGGATAAAAGGTTCAGATATGCGTTGTGAAACAAGGATAAAAGGTTCAGATATGCGCTGTGAAACAAGGATAAAAGGTTCAGATATGCGCTGTGAAACAAGGATAAAAGGTTCAGATATGCGCTGTGAAACAAGGATAAAAGGTTCAGATATGCGCTGTGAAACAAGGATAAAAGGTTCAGATATGCGTTGTGAAACAAGGATAAAAGGTTCAGATATGCGCTGTGAAACAAGGATAAAAGGTTCAGATATGCGCTGTGAAACAAGGATAAAAGGTTCAGATATGCGCTGTGAAACAAGGATAAAAGGTTCAGATATGCGCTGTGAAACAAGGATGAAAGGTTCAGATATGCGTTGTGAAACAAGGATAAAAGGTTCAGATATGCGTTGTGAAACAAGGATAAAAGGTTCAGATATGCGTTGTGAAACAAGGATAAAAGGTTCAGATATGCGTTGTGAAACAAGGATAAAAGGTTCAGATATGCGTTGTGAAACAAGGATAAAAGGTTCAGATATGCGTTGTGAAACAAGGATAAAAGGTTCAGATATGCGTTGTGAAACAATTTGTCTACGGGTAGCCAGTTATCGTAACCTCTAACATCGCTTACATAACCAACTGTCCACGATACGACGCATTTTACCTGACAACAGGATAATGAAGGAGCTATGAGGATTCAAATATGATTTGGTAGCTGTTGAGCTTTCTCCCAAAACATCTACATGTATCTTACCTATTCGCTACATGATAATACAAAAAAACAATTATTATTTTTCTTTATAGTTTTCATTTGTAACACTTAAAAGCATTCAATTGTTTCGATATTCATAGTGACAAATAACAAGTGAAATTGTTAAATGTTTGTTTGACAACATTAAATAAATTAGGTCTTCAAGAGTTCCTAACTTCATCCATTACAATCCAAGGTAAAAGGTAAATAAAATGCCAGATGGTTTAATTCACGAGAGATAAGCCAACCATCGTAATTTATAAGATTTGCACTATTTGGTCACGTGTTTACAAAAGACGCTTTTAGATACTTGTCGTTTTGAAATAGAGCGAAATAGGACAAATGAACTGTTTAAAAACATCCAACGTCTACAATGCGTTAAGGATTTGGCCAATGTCATTGAAGGTGAATTACGCCATAAACATCTGGTTTTTGCCTGATATTTATGTTCTATAAATGTGTCACACAAATATCACAGGTTGAAAATGCATCTCAAACAGCGGTTTAAGCATTCCTTGTGTGATTAAACATGTATAAATAAACACTTTTACTTACCGAATAGCTTCATGACTGCGTGGGAACACGGTATCTAGAACGTGTTTTCCAATGTTTATCTATACGAACTATCTTATTGTCGTATTTGTATCAAATTTCTTAGCTGTGACAGATAAAGATTGGAAAAACACATTGAAAAAAATGCATGAAGTGTTTCAACGTTAAAATATCAGTTATTTTTCTTTGAAAACATTTAAATTAAAAAAATATCAGTTACTTTACATTTAAAACATTTAAACACTTAAACATTTATTCTTTATAAATCATTTCGATAGAAAACTCTAAAAATAAGTTTTATTGTCATGATTGCAAATAATCAAATTCAGATAAATGATGCGTATTGGTCTATGAAAGATCTATTCTTATCTTTTCAATAAACCCGTGCACTAACTATTTTTTCTTTTACACCAATAGTCTCCATATCTATCGCATACAGTGGTTTAGTTGGTGTTATCATTCTTAAAACATCATATGCTCAGGTTTCATATTGAAACGGAAAAAGGGTAGTTCTTTCGAACTGATTAAAACAAATTCGTAATCCTTAAATGGACTTTTGAATACCGAAAAGTTAATAAATTACTAACTTTATTAAGATTCCAAATAGAACACATATATATATCTGTTCTATTGAAAACTCTAGTTATCTGTATGCGATGTGAATCAAAACACATGAGGTATGAGAGTACAATGATTTCATACAATTAACTTTCGCATGAACGAATTTGAGAATTTACTACCATAAACATTTACAAAAATCACTACCAATTAATATAACCAAACCATAGTTGGAGGATTAATGTTACTGTAAATAATATAGAATATATAGAGTAAAAGAATAGTACAAATTGCGTCGTACTTTGATAGAGGTAATATTCTAACCTTAAAGTATCTGTTTCATTATATTATATTTTAGATGAATGATTGAATGAATGTGTTCATGAAGAAAGATGAAGCAATTAGACCTTTAGAGTTTATTCTAAATGCTCGTCTATATGTGATAAAATTACAGCGTTCAGTTAAGCAATGGAGTTGACGATTGATTGATTTCAGTGGCGGTCCTTGTATACATTGGCTTCTATGCCATGAGGGTTTCTGCTTTTGGAACGATGTCCTTGTTGCATCCGTTGGTTTCACAGCAGTAGATACACTCCATAGAATTAGGGTAGATTTCAGAGGGGTCAAAGTTCATACAGGCAGAATCATTCTTTCTCTGACATTCGGTTCTCTTGGCACACCTAAAGAAGGAACTGAGTTATCGTAAATCTATATGTGGATGATATTTGTCTTTTTTGACAAATACCATGTTCATCGCATCGCGTGTGGATGAACGTTTGTGTAATAAAATTCAATATAGTGCAAACGAGATAAGATGCACACGGTCTTTCTTCTTTGAGAGGCATTCTAGAAGTTGGGTAGATGAAGATTGGAGGTGAATGTTTTGCCTATACAACCTTTTTTTATTCCGAGTAAGCGACCTTTCGACAGAGGTTCCGATTGTAAGCAAATGTCAAGCAATTAGTGACTTTGTTTTGATGATTGCTTGCTTGACAACACTAGAACTGATGTCGAAATGTCGAAATTTAATAGTCATAAAATAGTCTTCAATCCTCACACGGTGTCTGTCATGGAAGGAAAATGAATAACTATCTATTAAATGTACAAGTTGTTTTACTTTACACCCAAATCGGCTTGCATTTACTTTGAGTCGACTCCAGAACGAGCTCGTCGCTTCAGAAGGTCTCAAAACGACAGAGCTTTCTTCGGTAACGTCAGGATGCTCCGTTGATATTTTATTAATGACTGTTAACAAGGTTCATTATATATCAAGCAATGGAATATTATACAGTCATAGACTGGTGATGAGGTCCATACATGTTTTTACTTTACCTTTTACCGAGGAAAACAATATTGACCGAGCACGAAGTCCGAGGTCATTATTGTTTTTTTTTCGAGTCTTATAAAACAGGTATCGACCGAATTCACCAGTCAATAATTGTTTTATTATCTTTCGACTTAAAAACAAAAATAATAAAATAAACTACAGCCAAGAACATCACTTTGGATCCATTGTTCAACACGACGGGCAAATGACGGTTTTCTGTCCCTCGTGAATTACTGTGAAAATTTCCTAGCTTAAGTTCGTAATTTATCAAAATATTCCACTCAGGACATTTAAACCGTAATTCCTTGCATTTTCGTTAATTATCATAATATCCATCCATAATAAGGTCATACTAGTTGGTTAATAATAGTTTTTACGACGGGAAACTGCAACATTCATGATTTACGACTTGAAGATTAAAGTCTAGACAGTATCTTTTGGTTGAAGGATTTGATAAAATGGCACATTTTAGCAGTCGTTATTATCATAATGTAAATTGACATTTGTTGTGCTATTTCTAACCACTCCTTACTCTACTTAAAATTCACCCTCAAAATATTTGTAGACCCACAGCACCATTCGAAAGGTTAGGGGGCCTAAATTCTAATTCCAATTCTAATGCCTAATTCAGCTAGGTGAATAGGAAGTGCCTTCCCCAGAGACACATAAGACGATTGTAATAGAAGATTTTAACTCTTCGGCATGATACATTTTCTATTTTTGAATTGCCAAGATTACCAAGTTAGTTTGAAAAAACATATTTAGGATTTGACATTACCAATTTACGTATTTTGGAATCTTTTGGAAAGAGCTGGTTCCAAAATTTTATAATGAGTTCTTCCATTACACTACCTTTTCGTCACCATCTTGCTCCCTGATGCCTCGTTCAACACGACGTTCATACAGTAGGGGAACTCATCGGGACATCTTACCATCGGGTCGTCTCCCTTTACTCCGCATGTCGGTCCGCTACACACCTGACACTCAACTGTAGGCGAGATAGGAACATGACAGATTTATGCTGAATGGAAAATATTAACATCTGACAAGATCGAAGTTTTAGGACACTTAGATCGTCCAATCAAAAAAAAGGTTGCCTCTACACAGATAAAGGCTTGCTTAACGTGACACTCAGTTTGTTCGACAAATTTGTATATGGCTTCATTAAGAAACAAAAAAAAATATATCCAACACTATACTCATTCAGAGACCTTGCAAAATAACCAAAGTAAGAAATTACACCATTTCAAGATCGAGACAAATTAGATTCGTCTACCGAATAAGCACTTTGAAGAAATTAACGTCGATGCTGTAAAAGATATTTTGGAGCGACTCCCTTCTAAAAATGGCCTAGCAGTTTCTAGAAAGGAAGTGAAAGAAAATGTTCTCTGGCTTTCACTTTAGACCCGAGAAAAGCATTTTGCTAGAAATTGGACGTTGAGCGAGTCAGATATCGCACTATTAACCCTTTGCAGGAGAATCATCACCCGTTGATCGACCATTTCTTCATGGACCTCCTGTGCAGACAAACCTTTCCTGAACAAATACTTGATGACAGCAGCCTTTTCAAAATCATTCATTTTTCCAGTTTCTTCATCCCCATGCACTTTGGGATGTGTCATGTCGAAAACTATTTTACGGATGGTTATATCATACTTCTACTACGATTAAAAAATTTATTCTCGTACAATAACGGGTTTATTAGGATAAAATTAAAAAATAAGAATTCATTTGGATATATATATATAATCACTTACTTCCGTTGCTTAGCTGGAATGGAGGCGGGGTTGCTGTCTGATCTGTAGCTGTAAGATAGACACACTGACGTCACTCTTCCTTGAGAGATAAACCACGTGTTTTTGGGTTATACCGCTTTAACAAAGAAAGATCCATGATCGAGTGTACTTAGTCAATAAAAAAACAACTTTTTATCCGAATTGTTCATTCATAATTTAATTTCATCATATCATCTATTGCCGTATTTACGTTCTACTTGCATACGAAAATTAAACGCCTCCTACACAATGTGGAACCATTAGAACAAAATTGTTTATTGCCTTTTGACAGTGTAAAATTATTCACTGGGCCAAGATATGGAGAAAATAATAAATGATGAAGTATAGCTTCAAACTTGTTGGATGACATTTTAAGAATGTGGATGAATAGACTAATTCCGGTAGATATCACATTGCTTCGATCCCTAGAACGCTACCTCCGTGTCATTGCCAAATATGACTGTTATTGTAAATGTGAAATTGATGTGTTTTTTGTCTTTTTTACATTATCTAACGGTGAAATATTTGTATTTGTGAACTTCTAAAAATCTCAAGTTCTTTATATTAGTATATACCCTTAAGTGTTTATTTACGAATCTACGAAACATATAACCTTATAATTTAGATTTAAATGCTGAAATAAAACATATTCCAACCGATGCCACAACAATAGAAATTATTCACAACCAGTTGTCTATCATGAGCTTGTAACAGTGCCATCAAACTAAAGTATGCCTAAAGTTGCCGGAGCATTGTTTATAATGCCATGCTGAATAGCCGTGAGATGCATAAATTACTGCCATCACCAGAGCATTGATAATATTACGTCAACATGGTTTCCTATTACTACTCAAAAGAAGTTAAGGGTCAACCAATTATTTTTGTTTGACATTTTATTACACACGTGGGACATGTAAATAGAAACTTTTAAGCACACTTTTTGTCAGAAAGAGTTCAATATGTCTCAATGTTGAGTCTGTTATGCAAAGCATATGCACTTTTATACACAATTATTCTGAGGATCTTATGAGTCGCCATTTTGAGCATAATGAGGTCCAACAAAACTGTCTCAAATTCGATAACTTTGTTAATAACGAGTGAAACCACCCTGGCTCGTTAGCAGTCGAAACAACGACGAGGCATGCTGTCGATCAGACGTCGAAAAAACCCCATCTGGGGATAGGCCTGCTATATTTATAATATGTATATTTATGTAAGTTAGGAATAAGTAACAATGAAGCATTGATATATTTGGCCTCTATCTAATGCATCAAAGAGAGAAGTGAGAATAATAGGTAAAGACAACGCGTCCTGTGCATCACATCATTTAATATATTCCGGGCAAGTCAGAGATATGACCTCAGGACATCTTAGAGTTAGGATTTAAACTTACAGAATGTAATATATGAATTACACATGTCCCCTGTATCACAGCATTTGACCTCTGCGCGGCGACGACCTAATATACCGATTAAGAACCCGCCGTGACTGCTGTGTGAGTTTTGGTCTTCACAGTGCTGTGGTGGCAATACGACAGACAGACATTTTATTCAGTATAAAGGCCAAAGGCCCATAATACAAACTACATTTCCAATAGATTTACAAGAGCACAGAAAAGGTTGGTGGCAATACGTAATCCATATTAAAAGAAAATTCATTCCGTCAATTACTGAATTTCTTTATTATTTAAAAATCTAATCACTTAATCAGGGCCTAGATTTTTGAAGCCGTCTTACTGCCAAGATAATGCATTGGCTAACATTGAGTTACGACAATCAAAAACAATGCTTTGAGTTGCATCTGAGGTGAGTTACCGTATTAAAAGAAACAAAAGTGAACAAGATATTAAGCAACATACGAACCGTTTCCCTTAGACCACATCCTGCTTCATACATATCGCCTCTTTCGCTAAAAGTCCTTTTAGTCGTGTAGCATACCTATATGTATTCAGTATAGTATCATAATTTTCATGAATCATACCTAAATCATCAATTATCAATTTTTATTTCCTTTAAATATCATTTATAGATAATTTTCCCCAAATAAACAATACCATTAATTGTACATATAAGATTGCTTTAGATGAAATCTAAAACGATGCGCTCTTATGACAAATGCTCTGATATCGCAGAAATACGTTGATAATTGGTTTTGCCTCACGACAAAATTTTCAAAAGTAAATTTTTTATATTCCAAGGGCTCTATTAACTAACTGATGTAAGGTAGTTTATTGTTTCAAGTTATGGTTCGCATCCCAAAAAAGCAGAATGGAACAAGGTATCAATGCACCGACCTTGTCTGCTGGACAGTCGATTTGTGTGTCACAGAGAGAATGTGACCAAAAGCAGTTGGCACATTTCAGGGATGTTGAGATGTTTATCAGCGCTACAAACAAACACATTGTGTATAAACCTTGGTTCGAGCAAACACGCATTTATCGAAAATCCCGTATTCCAGAGTATATCAAAACACTTAACTTCTAATAGTGAGGTCATTATATGAAGTTCAAGGCAACTTTTCAATTCTAAACATCATGTACAAGTCTATTGAATTTTATTGGTGCATTGGAATATAAAAGAATTCAAACCAAAAGCTTATACAAGACCTTCTGGAAACCCACCTGTTAAGATGACAGCTCTAACAATGAAATTTTCTGTGAAACAAAAATGGAACCATATGAGATATGTTGTACCATACCAGGATTAAATAACGTTAAATAAATATAAACACATAACTATGGACTAAATAACGTTAATCATTGATATGTTCCATTATCAAAAGTTAAACACAATTACGAAAACTCTATGTCAACAAAGATAAACAAATAGATAGTGTCACTGCACTAAACTAGCCCTAAATGATACTTTTAAGTAACAGTCAGCATTTTTCTGTTTCCTTTAAACACCTCTCCATAATTTCTTATCCTAAGTTTTCATTGCAATAAGACATAAATATGTTCATATTTATTTCGTTATTTGTAATTATTTTTTTTGTTATGGAATGATAACTAAATCATGAAATATATCGTTTAAACGACTATAAATAATAAACTTTGCAGTGAATGAAACAACCTACCGAACTTTCCCATGACGATCTTAAGAAGTTATTTTTGAGTGGTAAGTCTTTTCTTGTGTATATCTAGTTGAAAAAAGTAGTAGGTTAGGCCTTGTTCTACTCTAATCTTATCAGTCGGTCAGTGATATACGCAGAGGGCACACTTAGTATGTACATGTAATAAATTGTAACGAACATGGTTAAAACATTACCTACTCGATTGAAGTAAAATCTAGTGTACATGTTTGTTAGTGAGTAACTTTGAAATTAACGATCACAAGAGGTCTATTCTTGGATAAAAATAAAATAAAGGGAAACCATTATTTTCTAAAGCTGTCTGGGATAGGTGCCACCGCCGAATTTACATACAAAGTTCTCAAAAAATATTAGAGAAGCCTGATGAGTCTCAGAGTCAAAAATCGTACTTTTTACTAGGAAAGATTATTAACCTGTACGGTTTATTTAGAACGAGAACGGTATTTCTGAAGGTTGTTATGGCAATATTTAGCCATTAGTTGCATATTTGGAATGGCTTGTTGGCCTTCACTGTCATAGTTACATGTTACTCTTTTCACGTATATATGAAAATTATGTTTTTATTTTGTTTATTAACAACTCGTATGTTTGAGGGGTAAATGATAAAAGCATGTTTTCCGGTCAAATGCCAATCATTTCTTGTTTATTTACAATAGAATAGTTAAAAGAAGTTATTTTCAGTCAATAAATTAATACACGTTTTCTTTACATTAAAAATTCAAAGCTTTAAAGTTTCGAAAAATTACGAATCCCTGTAAGTCGAACTTGAACTAGTAGGAACAATTCGAGATTTCGAGTCCTTACATATACCGTTATTTCCCAGTACGTACAGTTAGCGAGTTTTGCAACATAAGGCTATAATCATGTTTCATTTGGTTACTTCGTTGATAAATGTTTTATAAAACTTATCTCACTGCTGTCATCTGTTTTTGAATTACAAAAGGGTCGGATCTAACAATGCACGGATTGAAACATGTCAAAATACTTATTTCAGGCGAATAGACATGTTTTAGCAAGTCGCAGCAGAGTGTTTAAAGACTTTTAAAAACACACATTCAAACATATTTCATGCATGATTCAAAGAATCAAAGCTGACAATATTGACTTTGCAAAGAAAACACATGAATACAATTTAGTGTAATTTTGTGCATTGGATCGCCCATGTTATGACAATGGCAACTTACACCGTTTATAGTACATAGTTTTTCAATGAAAGGATATTCAATTATTTTCGACTACACTCAATACATTTTACAGTATGTCGGGATTAAGGATAAACATAGATAACACAAAAGCTATATGGATCGGTTCTAAGGCAGGTAGTGTAGATATTCTATGCAAAGATTTGGACATACAATAGCGAAATCATGAATTTGAAGTTTTGGGAATAGCACTCACTCCTGATCTGAGGGACCTATGGGTTATCAACACTAGAAAACTACTCTAGGAAATTAATAGAATGCTTGCAACATGGAGGAAAAGACATTTGACACTTATTGGAAAAATTACTGTAATAAAAACATTTGCCCTTTCAAAATTGGTTCACATTTTCAACACTCTGCCCAATCCTCCGGATTCATTTATCTCATCCCTTGAGAAAACTTTCTTTAAATTCATTTGGAATGATAAAGTAGACAAAATTAAAAGGAGTACTTTGAAAAGGGAATTTAAGGAAGGAGGCTTGCGCATGATTGACATAAAATCTTTTGTCATGGCCATGACATTATCCTCATTGAGACTCTACTTAAAGAAATCAACTATAAGTAATCTATGCAATTTTCCATTAAAAGATAACCCGAACCACTATACTAAACAATGGGCTAAGAAAGGAATTCTTACAGTAAGAGATCTTTATGGAGAACATGGCCAACTTTGCAGATTTGTCATAAAAGTACCAGATAAGTGGTACATACTTAGATCTTGATTACATCTTCCATACATTGCCTAAAGCATGGAAGGAATAGGATTTAATCTTATAAATAGAAAAGATTTTATCAGTACTTTACAAAAAGACTTTAAGACTTTGACAAAGGGCTCAAGAAGGTTTTAAGGTAAGCTTATGACTGAAAATACTAAGCTGCCAGTATGCCACAAATGGGAAAATCGGTTTGAAAATGATGATTTTGAATGGCATAAGTTCTTTACTTATTATAGAAAAAACATTCAAGATGTCAAACTTCAAGACTTTCAGTTTAAAATTTTGCATGGAATTATTTATACTATAAAAGACCGTTGCGTATGAAATTAATTGATAATGCAATAGGGTCATTCCATGTCGATTCGACCAAAGCCTCCCAGTTGATGTCACCGATTTTTTTCGTTTTCACACCAAACAGTACATATACAGGGCATTACAAAAACAATACAAAATATTTTCAGTTTGCATTTGGTTTTGCCGTAAGGGGACTAAATTTGTGACACACAACGCAATTCTCGCCAATACACCACTTTCATAAAACTGTTCACAAAAATTTATTTTGTTTACTTACTTTGTTTAATAACCTGAAGTTTGCATATTACATATTGGGTCAAATTTCAAGCAATTTCAGAAAATGGCCCCTTTTCCTTAAGATATATCAACAAGATGTGAGGGCTTGAGTGATATTAACGTGTATGAAGGTTGAAAGTAATAATCAGACAGCCCATTCCATAATTCCTATACTCTTTCATCCATCCGTATTTAGTTTGAGTGAATTTAAATATACCCACCCTCAGCAAAACACTGAAATTTTACAATATTCAATTTTCAATATACAGTTTATTCCTCATTATATTAGCTCTAACATATAAAAAAATCCCGAGGGTAAAATTTCCTGTTTTCAAGAAATAAATGTTAAAAGATATAGCCCGTTAAAAATCAAATAGGGATTTTAACTGTGCTTCATTTTGTATTGTTCCTTCGTTGTAGGATGCAAACAATACAATTTAATCTTTCTTTCCGTCTTTTCCGTTTGCTTTCCATTCCTTCACCCTCCTTTGGATGATAACATTCGCGTGCTTAAAAAATGAAATATTCTCAAAGCAGTTAAACCCCAACTCACTCACCTTTTAACGAGACAATAGGCAAACAATTTCTGCGAAGGAAGGTACGTTCGAGTGAATGTTTCTGTCAACTACATATTTCAAAATACATTGCTTCTGTCATGTTAGGTGATCATCAATTTCCTGACTGACAAGTAGAAAATGTACCCAAACGTAACCTGCTTCGCGGAAAACAAAATTGCACAAATGAAAGACATACGAGGCACTGTGGTGTGGTTCTTTTCTAGTACTCTGACACGGATCGGGAGAATAACATACCTTTCTTTTATCACTTCCTATTCACTTTAGTTGCTTGTTGCCAGTGTCTCGTTGTTTTGTTAACTTGTTAGTTTGACAGGTTTGACAGGACAATTGATTAAACGGATGCTGGGTATCAATCTTTAGTTCATTGATTAAGAAGTTTATTTTTAAGCCGGGATGGTTGTGATCATTTAGTTGCAATGGATACTAATCAATATTAACAAATCACTTTGATTATCACTATAATTTCTTTGTATCACATTTCTGTGTTTCAAAATATGGCGTTGGAGAGATGTTCAATTGGTTACTTAACCAAAACAGATTGTCATAAAAGTGCATACACAAAACGAACAGGTTTATTGACAATTGGTAATCTTACAGAAAATGAACGCAGTCTACTCTGTGCTCGTGCAGATATAGTGAACAACACTGACTCGGATACTGTATGTTTTCATCACCATACATACTTCTTGGAGAAGTATTCTCTTTACCAAACATCCTGTGTGGACCCATTCGAAAAGCATTTGAACACCGTTCGCAAAAAGGGTCTGAAAGTTGTTTTGCCTGATAAAGCAACGGCCATTAATGATCTTGCTTCTAAGAGGGTTGAACCTGGCCAGAAGTTGTGTCCCTCGTGTTATATCGAACTTGGTCGAAAACAATCAGAGGTGACCGATCTTGAGCCAAACTACGAAGTTGAGCAGAATGTTACAGAGCTCAGTGAGCAACTGGAACCCTTCAATCCTGGATTGACTGCTGAAGGATTGACCCCTTTTCATCCACAGACAATCAGTAAAATAGATCGTGAGACATATCTCAAACGGAAAGTTGCCCAAGTAGAATCAGCAGTGGTCACCAAAGTTGCAAAAACATTTGATATGAACCCATCAGAACTCTATCCATCTTCAACCAAATGTCCAAAATGCAGAGATTTCAATGAACTGATAACAGAAATGAAAACAAAATTTAAATCATCTTCACGATCTGTCAAAATGCAAATTCTAACAATGCTTCCTTCATGTTGGACAATAGAACAAACTATGAATGAATTTGGTACAACCAGATATATGGTTAAGCAAAGCAGAGCTCTCAGGAAACAATGTGGATTTATGGCAAGTCCCAGATCCTACATTGGCCACCCTCTTCCTCAAGACGTGTTATCGAGAGTTCAACAGTATTTTGAAAATGACAACATTTCTCGAATGTGTCCAGGTATGAAGGAGTTTGTTAGTGTTCGCATTAATGGTGAAAAGGTTCACAAACAGAAAAGATTACTCTTAGGAAATCTTAAAGAACTCTATGTTTCTTTTAAAGAAGAGACAAGCAATCTCTACAAAATTTCATTTTCAAAGTTTTGTGAACTGAGACCGAAATGGTGTATTTCTTCTGGAGCTCCTGGTACACATTCAGTGTGTGTATGTCAGATACATCAAAATGTCAAACTGATGCTTGCTGCATTGCCAGGGTTGAATTTAAATATTCAGGAACTTCTACAGAAGGTTGTATGCAACACCCAGGCACAAGAATGTATGTTGTACCGTTGTGATAACTGTCCTGGTATTAATGCACTGAAAAGTGTTATCCAGTCACATCTCGAGGAACGAGGTCTAGATGAAGAGGATGAAATCTTCCATAAAGTTTGGGTACATACCGATAGAACGAACCTAATTACAACATCCTCAAGTCCTCAAGATTTCCTTGATGTCCTCTTACGAAAGATTGATGATTTGACAGTTCATCATTTCACTGCAAAATCTCAGTCAGCCTTCATGGCGAGGCTCAAAGATCAATTGGATGACGATACTGCAATAATTCTTCTGGACTTTGCGGAAAATTATTCTTTTGTTGTACAAGACGCAGTCCAGGGTTTCCACTGGGACAATTCCCAAGCAACTGTTCACCCAGTAGTCGTATACCACAGACAAAATGACGAACTGAAGCATTTGAGTGTAGCAGTCATCAGCGACCATTTGAAGCATGACTGTGTGACGGTCCACGTGTTTCTGAAACATGTCTTACATCACGTGAAAACTTGCCTTCCGGGGATCAGAAAGATCATGTACTTCAGTGATGGAGCAGCAAGTCAATATAAAAATTACAAAAACTTTGTCAATCTCTGTTTTCATGAAGCAGATTTCGGACTCAAAGCAGAGTGGCATTTTTTTGCAACAAGCCATGGCAAAAATGCTTGTGACGGAATAGGAGGGACAATTAAAAGACTTGCAGCAAAAGCAAGTCTTCAAGCACCTCTCAAAAACCAAATTACAACGCCACAGCAGCTGTTTGATTGGGCAGTGATTTCCATTCCTGCTACAAAAATATTGTTCGTTTCAAAGGAAGAGATTGAGTTAGAAACTGAAAACCAAGACTTGCGCTTTTCATCATGCTCAACAGTTCCAGGGACAAGAAGCCACCATGCGTTCATTCCGGTGCAACAGAACTGGCCATTAAACGTGTGTCACAGAGCACTGAATCGACACTAGTAACGTTTAGAAAGAAAGAAGTAAGGAAAACTAAGATAACACCAGGAACTTACGTTGCTCTCGTGATCGATCATGATTGGACAATTGGAAATGTCATATCCGTAGATGAAGACAACGAGGACATGATCATTGATGTTCTGATTCCAAGTAGAATCGAGCCCCAAAAGTTCAAGACTCCAAGACGAAAGGCAAAGGTGACACTGCCTTTTGATCATGTCATCTCCAAAGTTGACGTTGACATCAGCCTGAGATACTTCAAGCTTTCTCCCGAGAGCCACAAGTCAATTTGCCAAAAATTTAAAGAGTTTGCTTCTAAGCATTTCGGAAGTAATTAATTTGCTTAAGGACATTTTATATGGTTAGTTGATATCCAATTGGATTTTAAATCAAGTAAGTTATCATGAAATCACTTCACAACAACATTCAAAATTTCTCAAACATGGACAAGGCAACCAATGTGAAGCGTCCGTAAAATGATCTGAGGGTTGCTTTATTTAATCACCTACAGAAGATGAACAGAAAATTTTACCTCTGCCAAATTTTGATATTTTATAAAATAGACAATAATCTACAAATGTGCCAAAAATGAAGCCTCTAGCTGGTGCGCCTTTTTCTACAGGCAGCTTTAAAATAGGGGCATTTTTTACATTTTTCTAAACAGTAGGTACATAAAGTAAGCCATTGTGACAAGACAACAACACAAATTGTCACTAATTTCTAGCATCCACCTCTTGATACCCCGGGGAGACTAATCATAGAAGGAACGTTGCATCACAAACCTTACATTTCGAAAATAAGGAAAGAGAAAATGACCAAAACAACAGAAATTCTAAAGTTTGCAAAGAAATTTGAGGTTTTTTGTCTTGTCATTATACCATATAAATACAGGTTTCTTCAATAAAATATTATATTATTGGATCAGTCATTCTAATGTCAATTTGACACAGAAATTGTAAATCTCAAAGTCAAAATCTGTAATTGTAAGAGACAACGAAATATACTAGGGGTTTATCTCAAAACCATCACATTTGATAGACCCCTATGTCCTAAAACACAATGCCAATCACAAATTATTTTGAGTATAAGCAAAATTCCTACTTTCCCATTCAATGAAGATAGAGTACCATCTATTAAAACTAAAAATTCTAAAATCCATGACATCAACTGGGGGAATCCTAAGATTTTGGTCGATTTGAAATGGAATTACCCAATATGACACTTAGCCTAGAAACTCCGTTTGTATGACATTCTGAGGAGATGTGGAATCTTTATGTATCGCTTACAACTTTACTTGTATATATGACTTGGGAACAATAACATTTTTTTTTTAATTTTCAAGTGATTTTGCAGGCTGTCTCTAACCCAGACAACGCATATCGTCTTTAGATGTGCGTAGATGAATTTCTTAATCATTCGTCACAGGTGAAGTTACAAACAGTGAAGATCTTTACAAATTTGAAGTCTCTAACATTGATCACACTGATCGAAAAAAGGAACAACACATTCGTAGGGTCTTACTAATGACATTGTTAAAAGATATCGCATTTTAAGCTTTTGTATGCACACGTTAGCAATATCTGTTAGAATTGAGGTGAATTGTGGTTTAACGCCACTTTAATGAGTATTTCACTTATATCATGGCTAGTATTATTGCAATGAAACCCCGCAGATGAAAGAAGATGAATACCATGTTTTGTTGATACACAAAACATGCGTACACGATATTAACCTACATACTATCATAACTACCAATCAATGTTAAAGTTTATATCACTCATAAATAACGCAAAATGATGAATTGTTACTTAAGCTGGCTCATTTTTTTGTGAACAAATGTTTAACTTCATATTGCTAAACCAGCGTTTAAGATTCCGTTCTCGCTCCTTCCAAATACCCTGATCTGGTTTTATTATCTTTACCCAAGAAGTTTCTAAAATATGAACATACTATATCATATAGGGTTTCTAATGGTATTCATAATATGGACTTTGATATAAATTTATTTCGATCTTTTTTTGGGGTGACACAATCTTTGCTTCAATATGAAATGTTTTAAAGGCAGTATTTGAAAGTTGTATGCTAAGCGGAGAAACTTTTGAAAGCCAATGACATCTTTTATAATGAGACCCTAAAACCTGCCAGCTGGAATATTACTCGTTAGTCGGTCTACCTCGTTTTTCGTCCCAGTTATAGTTTGATAGATTTGTGTAATATCTTCTACTGGTGCCGGGAGAGTAAAACTAGGGTTCAGTTTTGGCAGGAGTAATGTTTTCAATACTGGTGTCAGAATTCTACTTTCCAGAGATGCATCGAATGTTCTATTTCTTTAGATTTACCTTTGTAATGAACATCTTCCCTATTTTCGAGAAAATTACAGTTTTTCTAAAAATAACTCGAGATCTGATTGGCTGATGTACTGTAGAAGTTCTCTCCGATAACGTTTTTCTGAACCAATCAAAATCAATTTAGTTTCATCTATATTCACTCGTAATTCAAATAGAGTCAGAGTTCTTGTGTTTAAAACAACTTGTAGGCATGGATCAATAGATGTTCAATAGTACCAATCATTATCGATAAGTTTATTACCCTTAATCAATCTAGTTAATATTTCGGTACAGACGATAGTTTGAAGTAAGGGCTTTCGAAACCATTTACATTTGGTTCACAGTTTTCATACAGTATTTTAATCCATTTATAGACAGATGGACCAAAGTTGAAAAAAGTTAAAGCATTTTGAATAAATCCCCAATCAAAACCTTTTTCGAAAAAACATAAACATAAAGACTCGGTAATATATGGTAGGTAACACCATATTCCATAACATCACACACTTGTCTTGGTACCTACCTATATCTATCCTTAAAAAACCCATTTCTTCACTAATAAACGATGAGAGGGAAGTCGGTTTTACCTTCTGAGCTGTAGCCGAAGAAGTTATTTTGTAGGTAATATTGATAAATGATATTGGTCTCTTTTTCTTTCAGAAATTTCTTTGGCTGGTCCTCTTTTGGAATACATGTTATAAATCCCTGCACGTGCGTAACTGAGAGAGTGTCATTTATATAAGGATAGTTATATGATTTTATAAGATATTTGTTCAGATCACACCAAAAGAATTTGAAAATTTCGAAAATTTCCATCAGAGCCGGGGCTTTTATTGTTTCTCATTCGTTTAACGGCGTTGAGGCCTTCATCATAATTAATTCTCCTTCCATAACTTCCGCCAAATCGTCAGTAATTTATAAATGGTCATTTGGAAATATAACATCCAAATAACTTTGGGAGATTTTTTCCCGAATTAAACTAGTACACAAAATGTTGTTGTATTGGGGCAATACATCTGCTTGGGCCTTTTCTTGATGTGTCCGAAGGGGGCACATCCTTTATTTATAACAATAAAAAGGGATTTACTTATACGGACGTCCACAAAAGTATAGATATCGCCGGATGTATTTTTATAATACATTTAGTTCATATGCTCCATTTCTCCATTCTCTGTTACGAGTTCTCTCTTTCTCTTGACGTAGGCATCTTCTAATTCGCCACATCGTGTCACGTCTTGGCCGAGGAGAGCATACACCTCAGGCTCACATCATCTACGTATTATCATTATATTACAGGTATGTACCTTTTCTATATACTTTCTTAATGGATTGTGTTATTGTTAAGGTTGGCGATATCGTACACTTTTATAAGAATTATAACATATTATCATAAATCTATGTTAAAATTTCGCGTAAATTTGAATTTTGCTTAAGTTAACTTTTCAAAAATACATGTATCTTACTTGCATATTATGCAATAATATATCGTTTACCGTATCTACTATGTTACATTATTTTATATTTATATGTATATGTTATGCCACTTTTTATGGCAAGCCATTGCAGAGGTTAGTTGTTATACCACTCGTAAACACATATTTGATTCTTGATATATTTTACCATTCTCTCCCAACAGAGGTAGCTTCGTCATTACAACCTCTGTCTTACGACGGCGGTTTTTCGGGCTTCCGGCAGTTGCAACTTTAACTACATGGCAATATTTCAGTCAATGAAAACACCGAATGCATGAATAACATATATTTATCGTCATATAGGCATATGCAATGATGCAGTCGCAAAATGAGGCGTACGTGTTCTGTAAAGGTGACACAAAATGCAAGGTGCATATTCGAATTAAGTTTAGATTTTGTAAAGATTCCGGAAATAACTTTGGCGATTTGAATGATGACTTTTGAAACGGCGTCGCTGATTTCACAACCAATCAGCGTTCTCCATTTCGTGCCCGAGAAACCAAGATGGAGGTTGTATAGAAATTTATGACGCGGCTACCTTTGTGGGGAAAGAAAGATATTTTACAGGAATAAACTCTTTATCAGCGGCCAGATGTTCTGAAATAAAACAATTTGGAAGGGGTGCCGAAGGTGATGATAATCAAAAAATTAAATAGAACACCAAAATAGCTATAACCTAACTGCGGTTTTTAAATTTCTTGAAGATATATGTCCTTGTAACGATAGAATATAGATAAAACAAATAGTATCACATACGTTTATTTAAAATGTACACGTCTTTAAGAATAAACAAGTCTAGATAAACATGAAGTTGTTGATTAATTGATTTCATTTGAATGTCCATGAATACAGTGTCTTCTATCCCATTAGAGTTTCAGCTCTAGGAACGAAGTCCTTGTTGCAACCGTTGGTTTCACAGCAGTAGATACACTCCTTGGAATTTGGGTAGATTTCAGAGGGGTCAAAGTTCATACAGGCAGAATCTTCCTTTCTCTGACATTCGGTTCTCTTCGCACATCTGCGGTTGGAACAGAAATATTGTTAATCAAAAGAGGATACTTAATTAACTTCAATTTATGCTATTTTTAATAAAACGAGGTACTGATTTAATAATAAGTAAGAGAAAGCGAGTCTGATACCAATTTATTGACAAGTTTCATGTTATAAGTGGTTACTTGTAATTGTAGGAAGTTTGGTGACGTGATACCTTTACATATGTTACATTAGTTTATTACACTGCAATAATGACAAGGAATATATGTATAACAACTTCTATTATGTATTCATTATCATATGCGACGTTTCGACACAGAGTCTTGTGTCGTTCTCAAACAATGGTAACAATGTGATGAGATGTGAGCATATTAATACATGTTAACAATTAGCAGAGAAAGCAACTTAACAATATGAACAAGTGCAATTGCAACAGAGATGGAGGATAAGAAGCATGTATTGAAAAAAAGAAAATAACTTCTCAAATGCCCCTAAATGGAGTTATTACATTGCAGTCTCCTGTATGGGCGAGCTGTAATATTGATTCTAAAAATACTTTATAAAAAATGAAGAACAGATGGGAATGATAATCCTTTAACGGTGCAGCAGGAATAATGCAGTTATCGTCCAAACGGAATAAAAATATATTTGAAAAATGGCAAATGAAAAATCTTTCGGGATGCAGCTGTATGTTACCTCTTTGTGACCATCTTGCTCCCTGACGCTTCGTTCAGCACGACGTTCATACAGTAGGGGAACTCATCGGGACATCTTATCATCGGGTCGTCTCCCTTTACTCCGCATGTCGGTCCGCTACACACCTGGCATTCGACTGTAGGCGAGATAGGAACATGGCATATTTCAACTTTAAGAAAATATTAACTTCTGCAAAACCTGTCATAGACATGTAAATGCTACTTCAAGATAATGAAATTTAAAAAAAAGGCTATCAAATTGGAGATATATATGATTCGTGCAGAAACATGGACAGGTCTAAGGTATTTTCGATTGGTCTCTTTCAATGCACTGACGTCAAAAATTTGCTAAACTTCAGCTACAGGTGGAATAGTTCCTTCATGTTTAGAATAGTCAACTGTCACCTATGACCTTGGAACCCATATCATCAAGGATGGTTGTCTGAACATCCTGTTATAGCTACTTTTAAGGTAAATGTCTTTGGAGGAAAAATCGCTAATTGCTATGTATCGTATGAACCTTTTAAACCACAGAAAGTCCTTTCAGTAGGAGACTGAACATAAAATCTCGAACTCAAAGGTATATAATATAAGTTATATCGCGATAGATATCAGGCCATTGTAGTAGCTCGTAGATACAAATACATTGATGAAGCAGAGTGTTGTCTGGACGGTTCGAGGGGGGTGTGCTGGGTAAAGAGAGGTGGTGGTGGTTGTCGGTAAACCACTGGTGAAAAGGGCTGGGAGGAGGATTAGATAATACTATCACTATCTGAAGCGGCAGTAGAATCAAAGCGTGACCGAGGGAATATTTAAAAACACGAATTATATTGATGGTGCACAATATACGCTCCAGAAAGAGTGTCGTTATTAGTTAAGCGAACACAACCGTGACATTTGCCTAGCGGATATGCAAGAATACATACAAATTATGCGAATACAAATATAATATCAACGTTCCAGGATTAGTAGAAGATGGACATCTCCAGGCTATTAGAGGCTCTCCAGAGAATGTCATACTGTTATTATATCTCATACAAGAAGTTTATTCCTTGGCTGAGATTTTGTAGATGGTTTGCGTTGCTGTAAGGGAACTAGGGGGAGTAATGACATTAGAACTTGGGTAAGCAAAGGATTTTCTGATTTAAGTGCAAACCATTTTATTAGATGAATAACTAAGCCATGCTGATGCATTAAGGTGAACAAGTTTTCTTTTTTGTCTGAGTACGAAAATATTTTAAAACTACGTTTGACTTTTGGGCGCACATATAGTTTTTGATAAAGAAACTCGAAATGTTTTTTTTTGCCGATCGATGAACTTATTAACATTAAAAGTTTAATTTTCAACAAAAGCCGGTCATGTAAACAATCTGACAGCATCGCCATATTTGAAATATTCTCTGTGTCCCTTTAAGATTTTATTTGGTCAACACTTACTTCCGTTGGTTAGGTGGAAAGGGGGTGGCGTCGTAGTTTGATCTGTAGCTGTGAAAATCATAAAAGGAGACACCACGGTTAAGAGGTTAAAATTTACATAACCACAAACATATTTCACTATTTTCTTTGGAATATATAAATGTCTGATTACAATATTGTGTAGTACGTCAAAGGTCGCTACTCAACTATGTTTAGTTTGGTAATGAAAGCCGTTTTTGAATGCCACTTTTGACGGGCCGCTTAGATCTATCTGGCCACAAACCAGTGAATGCATGGATGAATTGATGAATAATATCCTTAGGATGTCGATAAGAAACGACATGTTTGGATAAAGGATGTTAGATTTTGAATGAAAACTTACAGAATGTGAGGTGTATATTACACTCGTCCTCTGAATCACAGCATTTCACCTCTTCGTGACGACGACTCAACAGACTGCCTAAGAACCCGCTATGACTGCTATGTGTGCTTGTATCTTCACAGTGCTGAAGTAACGTAACGGGCTTCATGTGACACGTATATTCAATCAAACAGTCCATACTTGACAGTTTCATACTTTTAAGAACTTTACATCGTTATACACGCATAAACATTCTAACATACATACAAAGTCAAAAACGTGTTGCACCGCCTGTTTTAAACAGGATATGATAGTCTCGGTGATTGTGGAAGATAAAAGTATAATTTCATGAAACGTATTTATGGAGAGATCGAAAAGCAGTCTAATTGACTATGAATTAGATTGTAAATGGCTGCAAGTTTTGATTACGAAACAAAAACTGGGACTGGTTTAATGGATCTTTCAGGGACTTGAGGTACAAAAACAGTCAGTATCGCGAACTTCCACCATGCACTTCAATAATAGCTTGAAGTCTTCGCTTCATACCCCTAACCAGACGTCGAAATCGCTCTTGTGGCAATCGTTCACATTCCTAGTGTAATGCCGCTTCCATATCATTCCGATCCCTTCGTTGCACCACTCTGTCCATAATGTCCCAAACATGTTCAAGCGGATTACGATCCGAACTCTCTACAATGGCTTAAACGGCTTGTATCAACCTTTTCATAACGGAAATTGATCACAAACCCATTCTGCAAATTTTGGAATCGTGGAGAGCAAGGTGCATGAGCAGCTTATCGCGTTTGGAAGAAAAATATCCCCATAGAAACATGATAAAATCAAACATACTACATAGAAGATAAATGGGTACATCAACAACATCAACGGGGATGTGGTATGCGCCGAAATAATTGAACTTATATTTTGGGGGTGCATCACTTTTTTTTCTATGCATATTTACATATTTAAAAGACGCAAAATGCAGATTGCTATGAAAACACTTAGTGAAATAAATCAAAAGGTAATGCTATACTTGTTATTAATAGTGTTCTCGGGTGAGTGCACAATATACCAGCCGAGCTCTATGGCTCTAATTTCATTCGGCGTTATCTGTTGGTAAATTTGTCATAGATCATCATATTCAATGAAGGTAAAATGATATTCGTCTTCTACATCACTATATGTAGGATCTTTTCTCAGATTTCTCAAAGTCTTAGCGTCCTCAACTTTTAATCTTAATAGCTTTACATTTGTCTAGCCATTTATGCACTAAAATCGACTATCTGAACAATTTGTAAGGGTTTTGAACTCGATTCAACTAGATGCTAGGTAACATATAATCCAATCTGGACAGTTTTCACACCATAGAAAACTTATGTACAGTGCATGGAAAAGTGAAGTCTAACTCACAGGGACATTATTGCGCTACGGAACGTCTATGTCAATATTTCAAAATGGCAATTCAATTGTTTAGAACACAAAGTATATCGGAGTAGATCTCACTTAACCTCTGTAAATCATTGAACCATATTATTTATTTCCATTGAAAACCCCTTGCTATGCCAAATTTACTTTGACAACGTCCTTATTTTCTTCCATTAAAAATATGTAACGTCTATGAACGACTTTATTATGTAAATTATGTAAAACACTTGTATTCTAAATGTTTACGGTATCAAAGGTTCAGATGCCATAAATAAGTGAATACACTTCGATTACCACTCATTAGGATTCCCTATTTCCAGCCAAGACCTATGCCACAAGTAACAGAGGTGTCGTGGGAAGGACTGATATGAGCAGGCTTGAGAAAAAGTATTATTCTACGTAACTCACATAGAGAGAACATCAGATTATATCAAACAATGTACAAACCGTCTCCTTCAGACCGCACCCGGCTTCATACGTATCTCCTCTGAAGAAGTGCGTTTCCTTACTCACGTAGCACACCTGAAATACGAATCGTCGTTTCTTCAACGCGGTCATATGATTTAATTTTTATACATCATTTTCCCCAACAACTCAGCTTTTAATTTTGAAGGTACTATTGAACTTGGCAATATCCCTCATCATTCAGAGTTATCTGGCCAGGCAAGTCACACTATGTATTTTAGGGACCTCGTGTCGTTCAACAAGAAAAGTCTTTAAAAAGGCAAAGTTGGAGGCACCCTTATTAGGATAGGAAATACTGCGAAATAATGGGGTACAAATAGGATAGGATTCTCATGACGGCAAATGAGTAGATTAAGGCCTAAGAACAAAATACCTACATGCTATCCTCTATTAAGAGAAGGTTATATAATTATTTGTTCATTGCATCAATATATATATACAGTTCCGTTTTAAAAAAACAGTCAGTCAGTCAGTCACCGATTTATCCCTTGGAGAAAGGCGAAAGGGATCTATTTTTATGATCAAGGTCACAATTGATAGCGTCCAGCACCGCTCAAGATGTTCGATGGTTTTGCAAATTAATATGTCCAATGCATCAGTTAATTCTTTCTAAACTCTCAAGGATTGCCAGGACAATATATATTTAAGTATTGTCTGAAGCGTATTTCACTACCTCTATTTCTGTCATTTCATTTAGTGATATCACACTAGTTGACTCGTCTTTATCACATTCTGTACTTATCGACTCAGCTGCTTGTGTCTCGCGTGTATCGTTGTAAAGGAAGGGTTTTTGCTAATATGGAATAAATTTTTCCAACCTTTCATAAGAAATCTATTTGTCTAATTTAGTTCACGTGCAGTCATGAAGAGTTGTACTGCCGTTTTGACTCTTAAACACTACTGATTGCCCTTCAATTTGAGATTTACATAAACAATAGTTTTTTGTATTAAATGTTGCCAATTATTTCGGAATACCCACATGGTCTTGTAATTCTAAATATAAAACCGATATGTTCATTGGTTATACGATATTGCCAAAATACAAAAATCCTAAGTATGATTGGTTTAAAGTTCCTGTGTAAATTCAAAGTGTAATATAGAGAGAAATTTCAGCTGCCAATCAATCATATAGAAATGCTCATGCAGGGGAAAACGCCCGTTGTAAGCGCTTGTAAAATCTCTTAATAAGGTTAGCAGAGTGAAACATAACCATCGTCCTCATAAACATAAATATTGATAAACAATAGTCCTGTATATGAATATCCTAAAATAAATTATCGTTGATTTTTGGTTTTGCAAAACAACAAATAATGAAAGTCTTATTAGATGTTCAAAATATTCCATTTGAAAACATTACGTTGACACACCCTTTTAGTTTGAAGATGAAATGTGAGTTTTCACGTCCAAATCCTAGAAGAACAGAAATAGACAGGTATCAATACACTAACCTTGCCTGCTGGACAGTCGATCTGATTCCTACATTGGGACATGGAATTGGCACGTGAACAGCTGGCACACTTCAGTGATGTTGAAATGTCTATCAGTGCTACAAAAATTTCCAAAATCATTTTATGGACCTGAATTCATTTAACTGATCGAGGTCAAAAACAATTTCCTTCTTGGTAGACTAAGTGAGCAGAGACTGTTAGGAATGGTCGATCCGGGATGTTAGTGAGAGATTAACAAGTTGAACCTTCGGAATTTTATATTCAAATAGTTCAAAAGTACTCTATTCGTTGTGAATAGTCTATACAAGGTTAATTAAATTATATAGGAATTTGAAATCATACAGAATCTAAACATAATCTTGAGTAACTAAGCATAAAACCCACCTGTCAAAACGACCGCTCTGAGAATAGTGTGTTCTGTGAAACAAGATAAAAACTAAATGAGAATATGTTCTGTGGACAAAGAACAAGACCAAGGGAGAATGATGTGAAATTGGGAATTGTTAAACAAGAATAAAATAAATGACTACATGAGCGACTCATGAGTTGTCACGTGCCTTCAACAATATTTTGGTTATTCAAGAAGAAAATAAATAAGTCAGTGGACAGATCATTGAAAAGGCATGGCAAGCTCTGTGAAACAAGATCAAACAAAATGTGAATATTGTTTCTAACTCAGGATTTGAGAAACATTAGATTGACAAGAGTTAAAGTAAATGAAAATATGTTCTGTGAACAAATTTAAACCAAATTAACATAATGTGTTTTGTGACATGAGAATACAAGTTAAGGAATATATGTTCTGTGAAATAGGTTTTAACTTGTGAGAAGAATATACTCTGGTAACAAGAGAAAACAAACAATCGATGTAAACAAGGATAAAATAAATAGAAAAACATGTTCCTATATCGTAAATGAAACGTTTTAAAGGAAACAAACTTTTGTCTTAATATTTGGATATCTGACAATACTTATTGCTTCTTCCGGACAATCGAACCATAAAATGTGTCTCGAACATAATTTGTTTCTTGTAAAACGTCAGACAAAGTGTATACTTTGATTGAACAGAAAAAAGTCAACAAAGTGATTTATATCTAATATAAATTTTTTTGAGTGCAAAATTGAAGCACTCCGTTAAACGTAGCTTTTCAGCTTTTGTAGCTTACACAATTGTTGAAACTATTACTTTGAAGGACTATTGGATAATTTTTTTGAATAATTTTGACTGTAAAAACCTATCTAACTATTTATTGCTTATAGTTTAATTTTTATATATAATTCAAATTGCACCATAAATGTAAGCTAGAAATGTATTTGAAATACATTTGATAAAATGTACTTTCGGTTTCTATAAAAATAATATTTCCCAAATAATCTATGGCATTTGAATATAATATATTAATCTATATATATATATATATATATATATATATATATATATATATATATATATATAGTGTAACGAAGGTGAGAAAGAGCCTACCGAACTTCGTCATGGTCGCCTGAAAAAAAAAAATTTCTTAAATCGTTGCGGCTTTTTTCTGTATTTATACTACTGACGTCAGTAGTGAGCCACGCCTTCTTAATATTTTATCAGGTTTATCTTATCAGTTCTTAAAGACATTGCCCATAGGGTAAACAAAGTGTCTTCTATATGTCTATTATTTGCTTTAAAAAGTCAAGCCTAGAGTTAAGGTTTATAAGGGAGTAACTGGGAATTTCAGGATTAAATATTTGTTATGGGTCGTGGTCGGAGATACATATTTAAACTAAGAAAGCCTTCCTGAGTCTCAGAGCACAATTTCCTCCGATCTTTTGTTGAAGGTAAATGAATTTGATACATTTCGATAGAATTCGAACAGTTTTATCTTTTTGTTAAACGTGATGTTGTAAACTGGGTTAATGATAAGAGAAAGTTAACAGGTCAAAGGCAAAATGTACTTAGATAGATTAGAAATGCACCCGATAGATTTTTGATATTACATGGATTCCATCAGTTTAGTCTTCGCTTATGCGACTTCTTGTCAAAAAACCCTGGCTCTTGAAAGTTCAATTTTTGTTTGTACCTCGGCCAGTTGGGATTATGAATTGTAGATTTTGTAAACCGTATGTGCCCGATAAGGGTCACCATGATACGGTCTTAAAAACAATTTAACCTCTTCTGAAGAAGGAATATGTATTCAATCTTAAAGGCAACATGACCCACACTATAAAACCTATTTCAATCCCGTTTTTCAGAAAGAAAATGTATTGAATGCTGAAATATACTTTTTATTTTTTAAAAGTCATTTGGTATGATAAATAAATGCTTATTGTATATTTTGGAACTCTGCGCTCCCTAATAAGGATCATAGGGAAATTATTAGTAAATTTGTTTTTGCTCACTTTAGAAATAGTGAATGAGTAAATGGGTTAATGTGCCTGAAGTAATATATCTTCCATCTTTCATATTTCTTTAAAAGTTCAAATTCATAAAGATAAAATTCCTAAATTTTGTACCAACACATGGCAATGGAAGTAAACAATAGATGAAGCAGAGATATCTTCTCTGACTTCTAACTTCCAAAATCATCAACTTTGGAACAACAAAGAGAAACCCGCTAAAGGCCAAAACTTGATGATCCAGTAGTGAAGACCCTGAAAGAAGTAGTTCACTGCGGATGACCTGAAGATATATAATCTAAAATATATAAAATAAGGTCTAATTTATTTGTCATCCAGAGATGAGCTTCTCCTGAAGACAGAGTTATCTTCAAAGGGAACGAAGACTCATACCGGAGACTTGCCCAGCGATATACCATCACAACTCCACACATCATAGTCAGGGTGCAACAGAGTAAAATGCGTTAAATAGACTGAACCTTTTATCAAGTTGTGTAACCATTATTTCCTTCTTGTCCCTGCATTGCTTCCAATAGGCATATTAAAGTGAAGATACCCTCCAATAACTATCAACTAATATCGAAACTAAAACGGGGTTATATATTTCTAGATTTTGTGATACTACAGCCCAAGTCAAATAATAATAATATAACAATAATCAGAACACTTATATTTCTCTTAATATCCTGCTCAAAGCGCACAATGAGAGTAAAATGTTGCAATGAAAGTCATCATTTGTTGGCTAGTGAATACTAGTGAGCTGAGATGACCAAGCGACCATTATGCAAAACCCTTGACCAAACACTCAGTGTCAGAGGTCCGTTCTTTGTTACAAGCCTTTGAACTTTGACATCTTTTAAAAAAGTATTTCCTTTATGTGTGCAAACATTCAGAATGTGGAATATAAGTTGAAATCGCTACACTTACATTCTTAGGAATCATTGCTTGATATTTTTTTGGTTCAAAGTACTTTAAACATATTTAAGACAAATGTACTTTATATAAAAATAATCGAGAAATGACCCGTTCTTATCTGATACACATGAAACGTTATTGAACGAGTTTCTGGACTTTATGGCAAGGTTACTAACCCTACATGACATTTGAAGATAAAAATAGGTGAAAGAAAACCTGAACGTAACGGGGGAAAATTGGTAAATCTTTTATAATTAAAACTTTGAAATTTAAGCGCAGTGCACCCTTCTGATTGGACTTAACAAGGTCGTATGACTGCTTAAGATTCCAATAAGCTTTAACTGTAATTTACGAAGTATAAACAGCGTATGTTTGCTTTTACACAAAATGTTGCCCTCTGATTGGAGGAAACAAAGTCCAGCAGGAAAGTTAAATTTAAACTGTAGTTTAATGTCGTAAACAAGCTCAGGCAACAATACCAGGTTATATGCACCCATCAAACCGTTTATAAACAAGTGAAATTTTTTTTTAAAAATTTGCATTACCTAACAGGAAACATACAAACCAGAACCCTTCTTTCTCTCAATTAAATTATCAAATGAATTGATCTATTCTTCTTTTTTTACTTTCCAACTCGCATTCGCTCCTACCATTCGACATATCTTAGCACATCTAATAAATAGTGTGACATGGAAAGTCGTTAGTTCATGATTAATAACACAATCTAGCAAACAACGGCTGGTTGCAGTATTAAAGGTTAATTTAGAAACTGAGGTTTGTCCTATTAACAAACCGGAAATAAACAAGCTAGAACTATTGACTTTCTCTCAATGGAATTATCAAATGAACTGATCTATCCTTCTAATTTTTCTTCCAACTCACTTTCGCTCCTCCCATTCGACATATCTTAGCACATCTAATAAATAGTGTGACATGGAAATAGCACATACTCACAGAAATCGGCTGGTTGTAGTATGAAAGATTAGCTTAGAAACGGATGATTGTCCGATTTGTCTTAACTCAGGCCCCTGCTCTTTTACATAAACTCACCTTAACCTATTTAAACGAGCGAATCTTCGAAAGACCGCAAATTCTCCCTATGTTTCAATAAAAGACAATCCACTCTCGTTTAGCTAAGTTAAATATACTTCTCACGTGAGAATAATCACTGGCAAAGCATCAACCAGCCTCAACGTTACTTTAAGTTCATGATTTCCATGCAGAAGTTGTCGAATTTTTATTTCATTTAATCTAAGTTTATTATCATAGGTCCTGATAGTCAATAAAATAAATAATTAGAGAACCACTATATTTAAAATCGTACCATATCAACGTCTTTAATGGATACATGTATTCTGGATATAAACATGTGGACATTTGTTTCTAAGAAGGAAATGTTTCATCCCAGTGTCATTTCAATTGGGCACTTATCTAACACTTGCACATCATGTTTTCCCTTTTGACCCTGATATTGTCTGGAAACAGACCCCTAAATCAACGGTGCTATATAGCAGCTTCCCTTCCCTTCCGAATATAATATATAGCATTGCGAGCAGTGAGGCCGCAGTGAAACCGTTGTGGAGATGAAAGCCCCTGATAGAGTAAGTTCGAACCCCGATAGAGTCAATATTCAAAAACTTTTATTTATCGGAACACGGTCGACTTTATTCAGACTGAGTGCTTGGTGAAATTTTGCTATAAAGCTGTTCTTCAGGGATGAATTTGGCAAAGGGAAAATTTAATAAATCACGTTGGGAATGACTCAATATGAAGGAAAATATTGTGTCTTAAAATGATGTATGTGTAGAAATTTGACACGATAAAATTTCCATATCAATTGTCAAAGAGACAGGGATTGGTGGCATCTTTACATTCCTATATATTTATGATAGTTACTTAATCGTTGACTCCAACTGTCTTCTGGACTGTTGTTTTCGTCACACCCGCCCCTGTGATAAAAACCAAAGGTGACCACTATCTACTGAAATATTCTAATTCGATATACGTTACTTATGACTAGGTGACCAAGCCGGATTTTACCAAAGTTCCGATTTGACGACCATACTTGTCTGCTGTGGCACTTTCAAAACGTTAACACAGTTCATGAATTGCTGTGGCCTGATATGGCATCCATCATAATAAATATGTTGCAATAGCAACGAGCATCGATCAAAACGCCTCCAAAAAGGCACATTCAGCTTGCCAAGTGTACCCCAATAGCAGATCCAGGTTCACCGTGGGGGTTAAACATTTTGCTATCAAGTTCGTGCCCCCTGTTACACATGTGTAGTATGGCCACATCCCACAATTCCATGCGCTTAGTTTTACCAAAATCCGGAAGCAATTCAGAAATTTTTTTCCCTAATGGGGGAGCTTTTTTTGCTTACAAATATTATTTTGTAACATGTGACGGTATGTGGCAGGGTGAAGTAAAAGCATTCCTACTGGCTTTGGCCAGAGGGATATCTCTTTGGCTGAATCGGTAGAGTGTAGGACTCTCACCCGGAGGTCCCGGGTTCGATTCCCGCTGGAGGTGATCTCACAATCACTTCTGTTACATTTGGCGCCCAACGTGGGGCGCTATACTGCAAAAAGGTCTGCTATACTGCAGACAATCTTACCCCAAGCCGAGTCTGATTGACCGGCCTTGACAAGAGGGTGATATTTTATTTTACCCTGGCTACCGGTCTTCTATGCAGCAAAATGTGTTGTCATTTCTTACCGAAAAGTGTCCTATGTCAGGGGAAGTAATCATGCAAAAGCTGAATGGCCAACAAGATACAGGAAAGTGCTGTGTTAGAAAGGCAATTGTGTTAGAACTACTTGAAAATAACAGTGGTCTGATGCCTATGGGGAACGCATTATCATGACAACCTTTGTATAATCTGGTCGCTGACGTAAGTCTTGGAGTATTTCACAGGCTTCTTCCTTTAGTAATCAAGTTGTCATTGCAATATTACCAGAATGAAAAGGGTAAAGTAACAGTTTTTGAAATAAATAAAAATAAAAAACATTGGGCTACATAACAACAACTTTATAGCTTAAATACAAAGGATGTCTATGTAAACACAGATTTAAAAGTGATTTATCCTAAAAGCACAAGTGTTTCCTTTTGCGGCACCACGAGTCGGTTGCAGAAAGAAGTTTGACAACAGAAGGTGCACTCCATCACTTTTGTGTAGATCTTTGAGGGGTCAAAGTTCAAACATCCGGGTTCTAGTACTCTGGCCTTACATTCATCGTACCTGGCACATCTGCAATTTTAGTTTGAGAAATGTAGGTAAGTTTTCTTATGAAATGAATGCTGGCAATTATTTCATTATTAATCAGTATGTAAAATGACTTGAATAATTTGGTCTGAAATATTGGTTGTCTAATGTTTTTGGTTCAAATAGTTTACATATCTATTATTATTATCTTTACTAATTAGAAGTCCATGTATATAATCAAGATGATCGAGAATATGGCTGTTATTTCTGCTTAGACCTACGGAACTACAGTTTGAGATAAATGTCTTTTGATGTATCTAAAAAAACACGTTCCTAAATATTTCTGGAAAAGCCTTAAGCAAACAGTTTATGTTTTGAAGATGAATACTATGTGTGATATAGTAAACTTTTTTTCGACAAACACGTTCCTGAATATTTCTGGTGAGGCCTTATCTGTCTCTAAATATAGAAGGTTTGAGGCCATTATTGTCTATAATCCCTTTTGTTGTTTCAATCCTTTCTCATTAAACATTCACTACAACGATGATTATTTGACGCATTGCACAAGTCCAAATCTATGTTATTGACATTATAAAACTTAACATTGTTTTGTATAAAACTATCCCTATCTTATTCCTGTCAAGGTAAACTTGCAGCGATAAAAAATAAATAGATTTTACATCTACACCTTGACATCCTAAAATGCTACGTGCACGACAAATTTAAGAAAAGTTACATATACATATAACAAATTATGCGATTAGTCAGAACTAACAATACAGACCGTTTTGTGATCAGCTTATTTCCCTCGGAATCGTTCAGTACTGTGTTCAGACAATAGGGGTAGTCTTGGGAACATTTCATCGTTTGGCCATCCTCATACAACCCACAGGCTGGGCCGCTACACACTTGGCATTGGACTGGAAAGAACTCACTGTTGTAAATATTACGGTTGGAATACATGAATATAAACTATATATAGTATAAAGTGCAAATTATTAGTATGTTATAGGGATACATCTTATTCAACCCGCTGTCACTGTCACTCGAAATGAAGGGTTTGTATAAGATGATTTGTGGATGTGTTTGCTATCTTGCCTGATTACTGCAGGATATGATTTGTGGATGTGTTTGCTATTTTGCCTGATTACTGCAGAATATGATTTGTGGATGTGTTTGCTATTTTGCCTGATTATTGCAGAAAATGATTTGTGGATGTGTTTGCTATTTTGCCTGATTACTGCAGAATATGATTTGTGGATGTGTTTGCTATTTTGCCTGATTACCGCAGAATATGATTTGTGTTTGAATTTGCCATCATGCCTCGTTACGGCTGAGTAATTATGCAGCAAATAAATTTGCAGTTGGTATCACTCGATTTTATCTCTTACATATGTTCTACTAGTACTATATTTTCATTCATATCGATAGAAATTGACAACTTTTGAGTTTAACCTTGGAATGAAATATTAATTTTAACGATTTAGCTATTTATTTCGATATGGCAATAGACTACTCACGTCCCACGGAGAGGTTTAATGGTGCAAGCGTTGTAGAGGGCTTGTCTATTCAAAATGAGAAGAATGGACAGCTATAGAGACAGTTGTAAAAGGACCAATAGTAAATTGTCATTGAGCATCTAGCTAACTACAAAACAAATAAACAAGAAACGACATTTACGATGGTATGCATAAGAAAAGTATTTTTCAAAACATTCGATTTTGTAGTAAGTTCGTATATAAGTAACATTTGAAAACATAACAAAGTACACTGTTTATAGAATATTCAAAAAATCAAAAAGAAACAAGGTCAATTATGTGGTTTTCTTTATGTGTAAACATAAATGTGTCTGTGTGTTTGTCTTTCTTCTCACCGACTACATGATCGAAATTAAGGTTTAGATTGCAGAGATTTCCCGAAGTACAACACTTAGTTTGCTGTCCGTTGCTGTCGCTTGTTGGTAGATCACATTGCTGGAGGAAAGGGTTCGAAGGTTAGCATAATGTACATACTCAAATAAACACAATAGAATTATTCATATTGCTGAGTCTGCATGTTTGAATTGCAGAAAGTCACTTTTATTCAACTCTCAAAGCATGAATCTAGTTCCCTCAGTATTTAATGGTTTTCTTTTCAATGATTCACCTAACTTAGTGATATTTATCACAGTTTGTATCTTTGATACAATGTCATTATTTCTCTATAATTCACATAACACGCTTTATACAAGTGCAACAAGTACAGTACAAGTCTGTTATGATTATGCTATGATTTCAATATACCACATTTATTTTTGAAGGTGTGTCATTACAAATTTAAATCAGCAATAAGACATACCATGCAGGCACGCATACAACATTATCGTTAAGTCTTTATGAAGCCTATATGGGAAAATTACAGATATAAAATGTACTTGTTATAGATTTTACCTTTCACAATTCTTTTTATCATTTTTATAAAGATTAAGTATTTGGTACCTTTCCGGTAGCACAACCGCCAGTGTATACATGTCCATTGAAGCGTGGCGAGGGATGGACAGACATGAAGCAGGGCTGTCAAAATGTTAAATCAATTCTGTTTGTTAAACTCTGACATTTGAATTCTATCCCTTCAAACCTAAACCTTTAATTTTCAAAACAAAAACTTAATATTTCTTTGATTTATTCACTACGTATGAAAAAAATCAAATGAATTTTCTCATGACAAATATTAAGCTGTGAATATTGAATAGTCTAAATGTGGAGTCAAGTAATTCGGTCACAGTTGACTAACTCTTGTCTCTCAAACACCCACACTCAGTTCCGTTTATAATGTAACCAAGATGTGATTAATTGAATATATAAAGAATAAAAGTGATGTGCATTTTGAGTTAACGTTCTCACAGCTCTTCAAATTCAAACTCTTTAAATGCATTTATTTCAGAGGGATGGATACTATTCTTAAAGCCTAAATTTCCCTCACAAAACTTATATATGATACTGAAAATGTAAATAGAATATGTTTGGCTTATAGCACAAATGGATTATAAACTGCAAAACAATTATACTTCACAGGCTAAAAAACGAAAAAGATACCCCAAAACATGGTTGATGTTCGTGACATGATAACGTTGAGAAGGCGCCTTCACATTTGGCACACTGGAGTTGGTTAGACTGGCGGACCAGCACTACGGTAGAAATAATCAGTTGTATACATGAAAGAATAATCTTGACATAATGAAGTGTTGAATCAATTTGACTTTGAATAAATGCTAGCATTGCGTCGATGACATTGATTCATAATGGGATATGATGGCCAATATAAGAAATGAAATATTATATCATAAGATAAAGATGAATTATCTTTGGCTGTAGTTCACAAATGAAATGAAGGTTTTGAAGAATAAGGTACATATAGTCACATTCACATATTAATTATTGCAGAATTAGTTACATAATCACATATATTTAGTTAGATCTACATGAATGGCTACATCACGTATAAGTTGATTTGTATAAAGGTTCATCGTTTGTCGGTCGTTTCAAGAAAATATAGTTGATAATGTATTCCATATTTCATAATGTTGTTGTACTATTTCATACACACATTGACTTACTACATCAAATTGACTTACCAATAAGAATGCAAGTGACAAGTATTTGCTCTGTGAATAAAATTAAAGTATTGAAATATATTGATGAGATACAAAATTGTGATGGATAGTCAAGTGCATGGTGAAAACTTTAAATGGAACAACTGATGAAGCACCATTTTGACGTGATTTGTAATAAAACTTTATTTGAAATACTTGAAGCAAATTGTGATAACTCTTTGGGTAAATTGTAATGAAAAATAAATTGTTTTGCAGCAAATTGAAATTGCCCTCACAATATGTGTATTACAATTTATATGTAAGGTTTTATTACAATTTACGTTTATATTTCAATTTACTGAAAGAGTTATTACAATTTGCTGCAAGTACTACAGATAACTGGATATATATGACATAGAGTTTATTTTCCTGAAGGAATTAATTGGTAATGATAAGAAGCTTAGGGTCCATTTTTTCATTAATAGGGATTAAGAAGAGCCGTTAAGAGATCTTTGCGCTACACTTTTAATTTTTTTTATAACTTTATTTCTTTTCAAACATAAACATGTAGTTTTGTTCAACAAAATAGACATTAAATTTTATATGAATATATACTACAGAATAATTTAGGTTTGAACAGGAGTTGTAGGAGTTTAGCTAAATAGGCAATGATATACAGACTAGTATTTCATGAATTTATTGTAATCAGAGATGCACTACACTTCATGATTGTAAAAATTGGACTGATGTTTGATTCCTGTGGGTAAAAGCTGTACTAGTTTTTAAGTAATGATGTTTTAAGTCCACCTTTATCAATATTTCATTATTCCCTTTTCTCACCATTTAAATCGTCATGGACTTACTTGTATATCATTTTCCTTCGTTAGTTGATAATTTTATTTCGAAACTTTTATCTTTGACACATTGGGCATTCCTTCCCCTTTGTTGTTACTTAGCTCTTAAATCTCATGTATGCTTAGTTACAGGTGACCCTTTTTCTTTGAAAATCTTCTAACGGAGAACTATACAACACAATATATTTGTATGTCATGTTATTATCAAATACCGTCTTATTTTTCCGAAGACGACGGAAAGCAACTCCAATTGTGCCATGTGATACAAGAACAGAAGTTTTACCGAATTAATTACTACAATCCTTTAAGAGTTTATTCTTAATTTTTTTCGCACATATTTGTAATTTGCAATAATAAATATCATCTGCCTAAAAACCTGTATGATTAAAAATGCTGTAAATATCAAAGAGAATGTTTAATTGATGCGAGATCTCAGAATATGCTCCTATTCCTTGTCCCCAAAATTCTTACATTCCCTAACCATAGAACATATTTGAATTCCTAATTTAAATTCATGCACATGATGTGTAACTGTATCTGTAATGTATTTCAGAATTTCTATCTCTTATATTTCGCAAAAATGTATATTCATCATCTAATACCACAAAGATGTCATTAATTATTTACGGTGAAAACCGAATAAAGATCATGACCTTATTCGTTGAGAAGTTCATGTCCTATTTACGTTTATACGATTTATGTGACCTAAGATACACAACCAACAGTTGGTTGCCTTTTTATCTTCTGTAGATATTCTTCCAAAACAACGCCGTCAACTTGCTGGACATGGTTTAGTATTAAACAAGACACGAAAATAAAATCTTTTAATTGTCATTTTCCTGAACCGACTAAGAATACAATTGTTAATTTTTTTATTAATGTAAGTATTTCGTGACCAGTGACACCGTGCAACATATTTAACTCTCACAACAAATTCTATGCCACTTTATCATTCAAAATTGAATTAATCTATGCTATTTAAATTAATTTAATTTTCCAGTTACTGTACATTTCACAAAAAGGTACAAATCCGTTATAAGAAATATTGCATAACTGCCTACCTGTACACCGCATGGTGACTCGTCGAGAACTGATAAACTACTTTAAAATCTTTTAAGGGTAAGTTAGCTTTTATCTTTTAAACTAAAGTGTCAAAGGTTTATGTAGTTTAAAACCAAATTCTAATTCAACTCACAAATCTTTGAATCCTTTTGCACAAGGTCAGATTCATTTCTAGACAAAAATAACAATATAATAAAATGTAATGCCACTGTTAGAGTAAGGACAAGACATCTGTAGTCCTTTAAGCCAGTGTCTTAAACTATGAATTTCTTTTTATGAATATTTTAATTCACGTTTTGATTTGAGTTTTGACAATAATTATCACCACCAAGTATCTGCCTCATTTTATCGCACCTCACCGATATTAAAAGTGCAATGTTTTCATTACCCCAAGGTTCTTTGCCAGCCTAACCTTCTGGATTCTCTTCGAGGTCAGGTTGTATTCGAAGACGAGTTTGATATGAGATAAATTCTAGTTAAACGAGTACTTAACTAAGCACCCCTTGACCCTTAGGTTGTACATGTATATTCAAGGCCCTTTTTATATTGTATTCGAGGTGAATGAATTGGAAAAACAATCATGTTTAAATTACAAGTTGCGTGCATGAATTGTGACTTCACAATGTAGTATATCTTCACAAAGATATACTATATGTGTCGATAGAAGGTAGGACTATAGCAAACTTTTAAGCGGCGCAAAGCGCACAGTACAATGTATTTGTTTTATTTATTTCCAACCATTATGTCATTATGTTAGTAATGATAAACATAACACTTTATACTTCCTTCTTTATAATGATAATGCTTTTTAACTCGATTTGGTATTAAACTGGTTTGGTATCATGTAGATACCAAATCGTTATAACGTTTATCAAAATCGTATTACACCTTCAATTAAAACGGAATCTAAATTTATAATCTATAATGCTTATCGAGCGTAAACAAATATTTGCTATTGCTTATAAAGCGCTTCAAATTACAGTTATTGAGAATGAGAGACACCCAACTGAATTCTGAAAATTTGCTTTTATGAAACGATTATTTCTTAAGAATTAATGTTTTCAGAGACCTGGCATTAGTCTAGGTAGCAAAGCAAACGCACATCAAGATAAAACTAGGTCAAATTAAAAATAGATAGAGTTTCTCGCAAAATGGAACAAATGTAAAGTTATACATTAATCAAAACCGCTAACATATGGATGTTGCTCTAGTGTAATTATAGTGTCGGCCTTTTGATAAAAAAGAATAAATCAGACAAATATTCTTTGAATTATTTCTTTAAAGTGTAATACAATACAAGTTGTCTATATGCTGAATTTGCTTAATTAATAGCAACAGGCAGGTTTATTAAAAATTAATCGTTTATTTTTTCTATAGATTTGGAGTATGAATCTTCATGGGAATAATATTTCTATCCAGAAAGAAATCGTTGACTCTTCCGAATGTTTTGTTGTATTTATCTTTATAACCATCGGAAAATATGAATCTTTCATTTCATATATCCATTTTAACCACCAGAAAGTTTGACCAAGAAGTGAATTGTTGATTCTTTGCGTATTCCATAATCAAACAAGGAATGGAAGTCAGAGAGTTCCTTCCCATCATGCACCAGTATTTGTTGGGGAGGGGGAATCCCCTCCTTGTCCTGCAGAATAGACTTCACCTTCAAGATTGTGTCGTGGACTCCCAACTCCAGTCCTATTGTCTTCCCCGTCAGGGTCTTGAAGAATATGTGCATTGTAGATTCAAATATCGTCGTCTATCATTTACACAGCAGCAAAAGTAAACGACATCGTTTTTCTGTCATTGGTTTGTTTTCAATTGCTACTTCCAGTCAATGAAAATTACTTGTAATGCCTGAAATATAATACACATTGCTAATAATCGAAATCGTATGTAGTTGCTATATCGGTTTACGGTAAATATATCTTATTCAAAATAATAATTATTATTGTAGGTTTTGTTTGTAAAGACAAGTCTTCACTATTGGTGAAAAGGTATCCTATGCAAAATGTCTGAAGCTTATAAGCTTATATTCATTCAATAACGACAACATTCATTTGCCTGTCGAAACGCGTGACTAGACACGATAATATTAATATAGAAATAGCCTTGCTTCCTTAGGACATTTTTAGTTTATAAAGACTTGACTAATCTTTTTCTTATCTTTATAACAATATCCTATGATGTTTTCACCGATATAAACTTCAATATCATTCATATTATGATAATAATATATAACATGATGAACATATTATCACACCTACCACAGCGGGGCATTCAGTGACATTAACAGAGCAAATAACGAACAAGACTTTGAACCATCATATCCTTCCGGGTTTTCTAATAAATACATGTAGGCATGGAATAAGAGGGTGACATATCTAGTGTTAAAATCTGGAAAAGGGTATTAGACAGTACACTACAGAGACATATACCTACTTGCATTTGCTCTTTAAGACCGCTTCCGTTATTGATCGATTGTTATAATAATAGATCTTATCTGTGATCGCTGACGGAGCTAAATTTAGAAGGCGGCCATGTTGTTGTGCAAGTTGTTGTTGATTTAACATACAGTCTTGTTTTCCGATAGCAATCGAACAATCAATCCTGAGGCTGAGTCGACACATTAAAGTACTGTTAATAAGATCAATAACAAAGCATTCAGCATATTTTGTCATATGTTGTTATGAAAAAAGAATGCACTTAATATAAGTCATGTATCTTATTTCTTGCATGAGTATCAATCCCTACCATAGCAAAGAATGGGACCGATCAGCGGAAGGTTGCGTTTTTTCCAGATTTCGCGTTTTTTCCAAATTTTGCGTTTTTCCCAGATTTTGCGTCCTTTTGAATTTGATGATTAAAAAAATCTGATTATCGAAATGTTTATTTCATTTAAAATGTTTTTATAATGTGTTTGTCTTATCATCAGTTATCCATATTTTAAGATATACACATTTTGGGCTAGAAATTTAAAACTGGCCTTATTTCGCTTTAGAAAATAAATCACTTTAAGATACTGCTTTTGCTAATTATAGGCTTATGTTAAGTTCTTACTATATGAATCGTAATATATGGGTTTTATTTAAAGAGTTTTACTTCAATTTTCACCGCATTTGTTGCTTTTTTAGTTATTCATATTTGTTTACAATGACGTCTTACGCGATTGTATTTTGAATAAAGATTAGCGGATGTTTCTGATCAAACTCATTGAGTACTTAGGAAAGAATAAACATACTCCTTGTCTACGAAGAATAAACAGTGCACTGAAGAAGTAACATCAAAATCAACATGTATAGACAATCAATGAGTTTCAGTTGAGCGAAATCAATGGGCAATTCAAGATATTTGATCCAAGTTGTCGCTCTTAAAAACAAACGACTGAAATAATATAATCAAAAACACAATTAAATGCAATGTAAGTATTGATTAAGTCAATATGCATTCAATATAAATTAAAATCGAATAAGACATTTTCAAAAAGATTACAATACAAAATATAGTCGCAAAGCGACGACAATGACAGGATTCAGCGAAATATGAGCACCCGTGGCTCTTGGGGGCAAACTAAGTGCTTTTCCATGTTAAGATAGCGTTTTGAAGACATTTTTAGTGCACTGCAGTTGATTTAGCCGTATTCTGAAGCAAAAGGACGTTTTGTATACGTTTTCAGTACGTAGCGAGACATAGGAGCGGAAGTGAGGTTTACTCGATGTACACGGCCTGCTGCCAGTTGAGGCAAGAAAGCAACACCATCAAAATGTAAGGGGTATCTGGAGGGGAGGCAGTGGAGGTTTGAAAGTTGAAAAAGGGCCAGTGTTTTCCTCTGGCGAGATCAAGGGGTTTGCCGACACTGGAATATAGTTCCCGAATGCTGGTACATAGGTTGAGGATCTTATTATATATAAATAATCAAGACTATAAAGTCAGCTCAGGTCAGTCAGGCAGGCTTTTTTGCTCGCTTCTCTGCCTGTCTGATCAGATTTTGCCAGTACTTGACGCACTTGTGTGCATTTGCTCATCTCGCACACGTTGACCATACGTGCAGTCGTACGGACTTCTGCAACAAAGAGCGATTTCGTCCTTCTGTAGACTGTCAATTACGTGCTTGTTTATCAGACGTCGGAGAGTATTTCTCTCAAACTTTGGCACATGTCACATATCTTGACAGTTTTCCTTCAACTTTTCAAATTAACCCTTGCTAACGCACGTAACGAATCTTGATACAAGAGCAATGTAGAGTATTTCTCTCAACTTTTGCCCTTTCACACATGCAAGAGCGCATGTACCTGCATTTGGACATGTCACACGTCTTGACCGTTCTTCAATATTGATGTTTTCCTTCAATTGTTTGCAATTTAACCCTTGCTAACGCACTAAATTGACATATAGTATGATGCAAACTTTGACTCCCTCGTGTGAACTGAAATGACTGTTCGCGATCCATTTTATTCTTGATTCTTAATGACCTCGATCATGTTTACCTCTCATGCAAAATTCATGAAATTCGACGGGTAGGTTTTTCAGTTATCTGCCCTTGAAGTTGGCGATTTTTGAAAATTCACTGACTTTGAGTGGTTACTGTGGTAAAAGTATTAGGAATTTGCAAATTCCAAGACAAACTTGTTTAAGGGCAATCATTTAGCCGTGTAACCGTGTAAGTATTATCTCTCTACTGCAAGTAGCGGCAGTGTAGTGTTCGCTCAAAAGTGCATGGGGTCGGACATTCCTAAAAAGTGTGCAAATTCAAGATGGCGCCCAAACCACGTGACTTACGAATTTGACATGATTTACCTTTTTGCTTGCAATTTTATTGCGCATCTTTTAAAACAAGTTTTAAGTCTCTAAGTCAATTTTCCAATGTTAATTTTCAAAACTTTGAGTGGGACTGGGCCTTTAATGCAATGTTTGAATTGGCTGAAAAGTTTCGTGTCGCGAGTTAGTTGTAAGGGCTATAAGCTCGTAAAGTTTGGTTGTAATCGAGTCGGTAGTTTTGGCTGAATGTTGTTCACAAAAATCGTGGAATAATAATAAACACGCCAATAACAATAAGGATTCAGCATTTCTGCTGAATCCTTAATTATTTCACTTAAGTAGACTTAAAATAGTGAAGAGACTTTATTTAACTTTTACAGGTACTTGTTCATCCGATTACCAATTATTGTGTTTCTCAGCCAAGGGCTAAAAGCAAATCAATCTTTAGAATATAAGACCCCTCCTGTTATCTTTGGTTAATTTATATTTTTCTTCAAATTCTCTTTCGAACTATTTTGTTTTTCAAAACCGGGATATTCCCGTCAAATTCATTTTAAAACATTTCTCATTTAAATCAAGCAAAACGTATTTATAAACCGTGCATCCTAGAAAGTGCCATTTTGATCATATTTGAATGAGATTGATTAAAATCTAGACCGCAAGGCGCGGTAGAAGGTATATATATACGTTTATCCCTCAACGGGCGTAGACTTACACTGAAAATTTGCTCTGAAAATTATCATTTCCATAAATAAATCATTTCATTATATATAGAGAATTCGGAGAATTTGGATTTTGCAAATATATATTTGCTTTTCTAGATGTTATTTTTCGGTCATGGGTTACTTCTTAATACAAATATATGAAATACAGTCTGTGAGAAAGACTAGATTGACCCCCTTTTTTGGATTCACTTGAAATGAAAAAAATTACACAATAATTAAACACAAGCAAAGACCAGTATAAAGACAACCTTGACAGAATATATTTTGAAATGAAGCTACAACCAGATTCTGTGAAAGATTTTCGCGTACGTTGTTAACAGTACATGTACACAGGTGCCGCATGAAACTCAGCAAGTAAGCTGTATAAGATTATGGCTATCTCATTAGGTAGAGATAGGAGCGAGGTTACATGTAGACTTTCTCATGCGATGCATGCGTTCTAAGTATACCAATAAGAGTGGATGTTGACAAGAAACAGAGACTTCCGACTTAGTATTATTCTAACAACAATCTATATTTACACAGTAACGAATCCGCATCGTTTAATGCAGTTCTGTTCGGTATGACTGTCCATCCAAGAGTCTTAAGATTTGTACATAGTTTTTTAGGCAAGTCTTTATATGTCAGCGCTTACAACGTATGAAATATTACCCAAGGGGCGGTGAGCATAACTTACTCACTCGCCCACTAGATTTGTGAATGTACGCATGTAACTAGCCCTAGAATAGAAGGGGAAAATGATGGCTTTTGTTTGGTTTAATAATTAAAAGACCGTTTTTTATGTTGATATACTAGTAAACTACCTAGCTTAATTACAAAGTTTGAATGTATTTTATTAGGCTGAAGTGAAAGGAAGAAAGATTGATGTGGTGTGCTAAACATTGCCTGGAGGGCTGATATAACTACACTATTCTCTCTCTCTCTCTATATATATGCAAGTTGAAGCCGATCATATAATCCAGAAACTTTCACCAAGAGGCGTAATTCATCAAAAATCCCTCGAGACGAGTTGTATTGGCAAGCAATGAGATGGTCCTCGATTTGATTGCACAGCAAACCAATACACTTGCATATTGAATATTTAACAATATCCTATTGATCTAGTCCTGCAACTCTATTTTGATGCAGTGGCGGGGTCAATTTTGTAGAGACGAAGAACAGGCTATGTTGTTCAAACTATGAAAAGAATGTGCATTTCTATGCCACCATTCGCCGTCATGCATGGGGCAACACGTGCTGTATTGATCTCAATGCATTAGACAGTGGATACGCTACAATTACGTCGGTAGCAGTGCAGAGTGTATTCGTGTGCTATAAACACCGTGTTTACGGATATGAAATTACTCAGTTTAAATGAGCTGAATAGCGGAGGAAAGAGTCGGCTTCCGCGTCTGAACTGAAAGATCAGTGTGTGTGTGTGTTATTCGGCAGAAGTTGAAGGGACAATATGGCGGGCCTAACACCGCGTCAGTGTGTGCTACTCTCGCTAGTCGCTACAGCCTGGTCAATAACGACGCCAGCCGCCGGAGTTACCAATAATGGCAGTGATGCAACATCGGAACCGTGTGGCTTCATTCCAGTGGATTCTGATATTCGTAATACTATGAATGAAAGGGTTACTAAAATGACGCAGGTCGTGAAGTTCACTTTTCGTTTTGTGAAGACGATGAAAAACGGATCAACAGCTGGACAATACAACGCTAACATCCTGAACTCGAACAGGACAAAGGGTGAGATATTCAGGCCCCATGTATGGACGAGAGCTACCAATGTGCAGGGACAAACACTGCTTCTCTTGGATTCGAACTTTGACCTCTTGTCTCTCTCCCTGTTGGGTTTGGGTATAGAACATGTGGACGTTGATCTCACAGACTCACCGCCCGCGTGTATTACATCACTACCAGCGGAGGGACGAGTTGATGCGTTGAGACATCTCCTTTTCAACGACTTCATAGTCGGGGACAGCGATGAGGGGGGATTGGGAGAGGATGAATATATCTGTAATCAATGGGTTGAGAACGTGGACGGGCAAGCGGAGTTCAAGTACATGTGTTGTCAAAGAACTTCAGCTGGTGGAATGGTGTGTGAGAAGGTTGAGAAAGGTCTGTGGACGAATGTCCTGCTTGTATCAATCATCGTTATCAAGATCCTCGCAGTGCTTTACAGTCCCTGCCTCATCCCGGAGACCTTCTATAGAAGGAAGTTCACCGATATGAACTACACCCACAAAACTGATGGACTGAAGGTGAGAGTTGTCAAAACAATGAACCCAGAGTTGTACAAGTGTGACGCCCCTCCAGTAAGGATGAGCTGTATAAATAAGTTGGAACATTTTTCGAAACTGGTCAAAGTAATGCATACAGATGAACCTCATGAACTCAGACTACCGAGTATACACTTTAATGTCAAGGCTATGGAATTGCTGTCTGAACATTATGTTCCGGTTTCAATTGTCAGGATGCTGCATGACAACCTGCTGATGTGCAAGATCAGAGACAACCCTGTACTCACTGACTGTTGTAACACAGGGTTGTGGATCAGCGGGGAGCGCTATGGAAATGTTACGTGGTTTACATGTGTGAAGACTCTAGCAAAACTGATACTGCTCGGCATCCTGTCACTTCCCTGGATTGTCAGAGTCCTTCTGTACTACGAATACGAGGATGATTTTCGCGAAAGCATGTACGAGACAGCTGAGAGTCTCGGTGCCCAAGTGACCTTTGATGGTAGCTTTATAACCTTATTCGATCCCACACATCCATTCTTCATAACAATTTATGTATGTGTTTCAATCGTAGCCCTCATATACGGGTTCATGAATTCGTCCTTGAAAACGAAGGTGCACCTGACCTTGAGGAACTGTCTCCGAGATATGAGAGAGAGGGATAGAACGGATGTTTACGCTTGGATGATTCGTGCGCTCCTGTTGCCAATGAAACGAGCCGGGTTATTTGGTATCCTAATCATACCAGTCTACTGGCCCCTTGTGCTCATCTTCACACTTCCCTTCCTTGCAGTCTCCACATTCCCGGCTCTCAACCTAAGCATGAGGCTCATTCTCCACCCATTCAGCTTGATCTGTGAGTCCTGTTCCATGGATCAATTCGCTATATCTAGGATGAACAATGTCAGGGAGACAGTAGTGCGAAAAACGATAGGCAGAGAAAAGATATTTGACTTTAAAAAGAATCTAACAAAGAAGGATATCTGTATCCAGTCATGCATCATTATAGGATGTCTAGTTGCATTTTGGTCTCTAACCTTCCTGATAATGGAGTGCCTGTCCTACTATGTGGAGCTGCTTCTCTACACCCTCATCGGGGTAATTGTTAATGCAGGTGCAACGCTCAGGTACGTGTCGCTATTCTTCCTGTTGTACATCTACACTAAGGACTCTCTGAAAGGAGTTCACGAATTATACCTTTCTTACCACACGGTCATTCGGAACCTCCTCATCAGTGACCAAAAGGATTCCATGCTGACGGTAGCAGTTAAAGATGATTTTGAGCAGGAGAACACGGCATTCCGATTGTCCAGCGAGGATGAGCAGGAGGAAGCTGGAGGTCCCGGTGTGGAGCTTACTGTTGAAGATGGTGTTCTCGCCTGGAGAATCAGCAGGCTGCTTGTGTTCCTCAACAACAGGGACAAACCCTTTACTCCTCTGAAATTCTTCTTCGAAACAATTATCATGGACTGCGACGGCGTTCCTGGTCCTCTTTGGTGGAACACGTGGCTCGCCTTCTATAGTGTCTTCAAGGTGCTCGTGTTCTTGTTCTTCGTTGTTGCAGTTGTTCTTGCCTTTGGAAATGAGATATCAACAACTAATCAATTGCTTGCTATACTCGCCAGCGGATTTCTACCTTTTGCTTTGAGGAAATTTGTTTTAAAGCGATCAGAGACAGCAACTGTTGATACAAGCAGCGTCCGTTTCATTACCATGTTCGATAAAATCAAGTCTCATTATACCCAGGAGTGGCCTGTAGCAGATATCATAGAGGAGGAATGTGTTAAAGTTGTTCCTCAACCTGCGAGATCTGAGTCAGTGTTTGAAGAGGTCAACACGAGAGAGTGTAACACAGAGGAAACCGATGGCAACGCGAGGGACACAGAGAATACCACAAGCGACGCAGAGGACCGGAGTTCTCCCATCGAGCCAGGGGAAGATGTAATTGTAGAGATCAACAGGGACATAGACGGCAGGAACAAGACTGTGGACCTAATCGTACATATAAGCAGCGCAGAGAAGATGAAACATCTGGTCCACACGTGTGTGTCAGAAAACGATAAGGTACCCAAATCAACCAGTGTGTCTTCCTTTAGTAACCCAATGTTTGCCCATGCTGTATAATATGGAGAAATGAAAAGTATACTTATGAAATGAGGTATGTAAATGAATGAATTGCTAATATTTTTCATATCGAAGGAGAGATTTTCTTAATCTTAAGTTAAAAGAATTTCATCTCGGTACTGTAACATATGTTCTCTCAGTATTTAAAAGTTAATTTTTAGCTACTTTTGCTGCAGCATGCAAGTCGTAAAACAACATCTTATTTAGTTTAGGGTTATCTCAAAAGATGGACATCAAACATTCATGTTAATGACACCGACATGGAAATGCCGAGCATGTATCCTGGTTATGCTTTTATTCATTGTGTAAGGCTTCATCCTAGATTGGAGGGGGCGGGATAGCGCAGTGGTTAGCGCGTTCGGCTTCGGATCAGGAGGTCTGTGGTTCGAATCTCGCCAGGGGCTCGGCAACTTTGTCGGCAGTAGAGAACTATTCTACACGCAGCAAGGTTTGGGTGCAATGCTACACTGAATATCAGCGCAGTACCACCCATGGTTCGCTAGTTCCAGTCGATGCTCGCAGGTTTCACCGCAATGCATAGCCACAATGTTGCGGGCTTTCTCCATGCAATAATACTAGCAGCCGCGATATAAGTGAAATAATCTTGAAAGCGGCTTTAAACCTCAATTCACTCACTCACTCCTAGATTGGAATGTTAAGAACACGGCTGATTACCAGACCTATGCACAACAGTCTTTCTCCTCTGTATTATTGGACGGGAAGCTACCATTTAACATTCATGAATACCTATATCATCCAGTGTGCCTTTCTTCGGTCATTCATTTTTGCTCGTGTAGTTAAAATGTTGAGTTAAAACCAAGTATTTATTTTATTTTATATGAATGGTCTGTCTAAGAATCACACTCGAATTAAGAAGTCTGAATTTGAAGGTGTTTTCGTACTCGCAACATGAAAAACTTAAATCCGTATCTTATTTGTTTTGAAATATATGAACGAGTAATATGACGACATAAAACATCATATGTACTGAAATAAAGATCCTTGTTTCACCCTATCGCAATATGTCAACTAAAGCTCAATCCCAACTTGTACGACAAACTGTAACAATGTTTTTTCTTCTACTCTAGAACTGTAATAATTGCCCATTATAATCAAAATTTACTGATTACTTTACTGTCATCGTTCATTCTCTTAACTCTTCTGACAAAAATAATTCCATATCATAAATATTTGCTCAACACTGACTTTTACATTGAATTTGATTCGTTCATGCATTGATAAGCAAACCGTGTAACATGCTGTATTGATGTTGATAATCAATGAATACAACGATTAAAGGGCTAGTAGCATGCTTGTAAAATATTTTTTTTTCAAATTTTCTTCAATAAACATGAGTGTAAGCCAATGTATAATGTTCAGAGGGTGGAAACGTGTCATTACTCAACCCGATTATCCGTGGTCATAGAGGAAATAATCAAGTATCAAGCAAAATAAACTGTCGGATAATTTTGTGTGAAAACATTTTAGTCATTTAAAGTAGGGAAATTGATTTGCACATGTTAACCGATCATTGTCGATACGTCTTAAGATTGCTTTTTTTATTTGAAAAAGAAACCAACCCCAAACAATAGTCTTGCAAATGGACACATTCATTTTCGTTTTCATGAGATCACTTCATTTGTCTAAAATATCTACTGCCCTTTTAAATGTGAAATAGTTTTGTTGCAATGTCATATCACTTATATAGTGAAATGTCATATCGACCATGATGAAATACCATATCGATCACGGTGAAACTTATATAAAATTTAGTGAAATGTCCTGGTTAGTGTTATCAAAAAATGTATTTATTTCTTAAAATGCTCTTTTAGTTATAATGTCTAAACTAAACGCATAATATAGTTTTCCTTTTAAACTGCATAACTATGAACAGAGACAATTGAGGCAGTGTTGATATAGCGTATCTCATGCTTGTAAGTGTGAAAAGTTCTTTCCTGTAGCATGTATCAAGGTCCCTAGTGCGTAATGAATAGTTGATCTTACACAGGTGTATGAATTCTAAAAATAAACATGAGGTATGCTGTCATTTGAACGTTATGCCATGCTACTACGTTGTGTCAAAGGTCAAATCGTTTGTTACGATTAAGAACCAGTTAAGAAATTAATATGGAAAGTTGGATCATTATGTAACCATAAAGACCTTTTTTAACGACTTTCATTTTGGACTTGTATTTCTTAAATTAGTCTAATGAAACATGACGTAAGTCAATGTCATCACGTGAAGATGAAATTTTAGTGTTTTTTTAAAACTTCATATATTACTTTCACTTTATTGTTTCCACAGATACATGACTTTTAATGAAACATGCGATGTTCAACAATCAATTTGGGTCGGTTTAAATCAATCTAATAATTTGATATAAAAATTGTCATAAATGGTATGTGAACTATTAGTTATTGATTTAGAAAACAATCCAATTGCACTGTGTTTTGAATATGATCGAATATATGTATTTCTAATATTCTAACATTAATTCGATTACGTTATTTCCCGTAGAATATTACTACCTATTACGCCTTTGACAATGTAATCTGATTTTCAGACTCAACTAGTCCAAGCTATCTTAGATTTCAAATTGGAAGTGTCAGCAAAGTTAAGAAAAGTTTGAAGTTAAAGTTTGATTATAAAGATGGTATCAAGTTGTGATGTATATAAACGGGAATTAACCTGAATTCGTTACGAACGGTAGCACTAAATACAGATAGAGATGGTGAGAGTTACCTCCCTTACCTTATCGACTTTGTAGCTATTTTATACGCGCTTCATTCTTTATAGCATGAATTTTGACTATCGTTGTCTATTTTTCTGTAAATTTGATTTCTTCATTATATAATTTTACTAATAAAACATATACTTTCTTCTTACATTGTAATGCTTTAAATAGTTTTGTGATTACATTTATATTTGGCGCTGATGAATTATTTGTTCCAATTTTAGGGTCCGACCGTGGTATGATGATGGTTGGATGGAATTATCATTATGGTGAACATATCAACGCCGCCTGCATGCTCGAGGCGGTTCCTGCATGTCTAACCGTGGTCAAACATCACCTGTCATTTACAGAAATTTAAGGTCGACTCCAACACAACCACAACCAGGTTCCCACTTGTAACGCTGCCTGAAGATAGATAGATTTTGCCAAAGATGCCACCACTGACGTCTCTCGTGTATCCGAGGATTGATACCGTACCGCCTTAGTTTCTGAAATATGTTGAGATTATTGCCCTAAAGATGTGTCATACGTCTTTTAGGGACCGGTCATTTATTACAGGAGGGAGGGGAGGGGGGGGGGGGGGGGGGGGGGGGTTTCCTCTTTGGATTGTCTATAAAAATGTGGCCCTCCCCAACTTGTTCGCAATTATTTTCATGGCCCTTCCAATTTAAGCGTATTTTTTTCATGACCCTCCCCCAAATCATATCTACGAAAGTTCTTGAAATTGGTCTTTTAAAGATTTATGGTCGGTTCTACATTCAATTTTTTGTTTTGATATTTCCAAAAGAGAAACTTCTTTAAGTAACACTTAAAATAATGTTGAAAAAACAACAGATTCACCCTTCCATTGATGGGTTTAACATGATATCTGATAATGGTCTATAGTGTTGTAAAATCAGTTTTATTAGAACTTTTTTTTACATCGACTGTATATCAAATTAGGTTTTGAATACTATTGCTTATAATACACACATATGTTTAACATAGTGTAAATTCTATCTTTAATTCTATCTTACTTTTAGGCTCATTTTTTAAATTTATTTTTAAAATTCAAATCACAATGTCTTCTTTATCTTTAAATAACAAAATAGGTTAGCACAGAGGAAGAGAAGGAATTTTTTTTATGGATGATCAACTTCTTTATTTACTTTCAACAGAGATAAAAAGAGCTAAGATATTGCACTAGTTCAAAATTCCACCAAAATACATATCTTGCCCACATTATTCCACCGAAAACTTGAAACAATGAATTCATAAATTGATAAAACCATGAAAGGACCAGGTTGGGAGATAAGCTCTTGACATAATGATTTCTTTTAACGCAAAAAAAAATAAAAATTTAAATCTATCTACAAACACTTTCAGAGTAAAGGACCAAACAATGTAAAATGTCAAATCTTAACTTTATAGGAATTAAATTATCAAATTTAATAACATTTAAACTGTTTGTATATGAGTTTGAGTTATGAGTTATAAACCAGTCTTGCTCATATTCTGGAACTTTTTTTCATTTGATAAGGCTTTATGATAATGTTTCAGCCCCACTTTCAATTGCTAAAGAAGGATGGTTTTATAACTGTCTATTTCAAAATGACCCTCCCCAAACTTTCCTTTTTTTTATTCATGACCCTCCCCTGGTGGCTGTATATTTTTTTCTGACCCTCCCCTGAAAACCCCCGCCCCCCCCCCCCCCCCCCCCCCCCCGTAATAAATGACCGGTCCCTTACGAACGAGTGTGAGTTCTTGCATTGCCAGAGCAAGAGCGCAACTTTTCTCATTATCTTTATTACCGATTCTTTTTTCATTTATATGTCATGTGCATAACCAGAAAACGGTCAAGGATAATCATGTGAATGTTGATTTTGATCGATAGGAAAAGAATTAACCAACGATTTCAATTTGCTAGTTTAATGAAAACCACAAGTTTTCACTACTGTCATTGTATAAAAATAGTACAGTAATGAAACCTTATATTCAAGGTCTGAAGGTGTAAAATGGTCAAAACAGAGTTCTCTCCCTTCCTTCAGCGGAGACCGTGGATATTTTAAGGATGCTTGAATTACTTAAAACTTTTTTTGATAAGAAAGATCTCTTTGTTCATGAGATTAAAACTTGTCAGACGGGTGATGAAAATTTCAATTGAACTTCCATTTCGTTAATGCAAGACAGCAATTAGCTTGCAAAATGAAGCTAAACCATTATTGAGGTCGTTCGGCATAAAGTCATCACCACAATTAAAACACTATTATTCGGACAAAGTTGTTAAACAGAATCACGACTGTCAGCATCGTAGTCCGTGGTTTGCCCGATGAGGTATGTAAATCACAGATGAAACTCGGAAGAGATCTCGTACATCACCAGCATATCATATTTTTTCAGTTACCCAATATACATATTAGTGAAGAAATTTCTGATGATAAAATCACAGAATATTAACACAAGAAAGTTACAAACGTTAGGATGGAACTCGGGAGCATCCTCCAACGCATAGCCTATTCCTACGACAACCCCAGTGACTTGTTAAGATAAGCATTTCCGTATTTCCCGTACTTTTCTATGCTTGTCTAAGCTGCTGCGACGCACCACGATAGTCCAATGAGAAATCATTTGAGAATTGCAACTTTTCGCCGAAGTGGGCGCTACACTCAAAACACGAACTTTGTCTGATTTGAAGCAAGGTTTGAAGTAGCCTGTGATGGACACTGATATAATTTAAAGCCATGCGGAGGAAGATGACCCATGGCCTGATGGTTTCGAGCCAAGGGAGTTAACCATTAGGCCATGAACACACATAAACATTTGTGATGACGACTTAATAAAAATTCTTATATAATAATATAAATATGAATAAAACAAAAGTTGTTTTTATATATTTAAATTGCGTTTATTTTTGTAAATCCGGCCATTGAACATGCAGCATTTTGTGTTATTTTTTGTAATTGAAGCCTGCTGCACACCAATCTCATTGAAATGAAATCTAATGCTCCACTACATTATGATATGCGTAACGTAGTGCAGCAATATTAGATTTATTCTAATGAGATTGGCTGCACACGAAACATATACATTTTTGATTTGCGATAGTGCCTATAAGTAATACTGTTTTATTCACGAGCATGACGGAATTGTTTGCATCCATTACAGACCCCTCACAGCCTTCAATCTCTCAACCCCATTACATAGATTAGTTTGTTACAGCTTATTCTCTAAGGGTTGATGTAAATAACATTGAAGTTGGAAAGTAGCTTTTGACAAAGGAAATATTCGAGAAAGACCGATAGCCTAGCTTTACGTCGAGGAATTCGGAAGGACAACGTGTACAATGCTTCGTCTGACAGCGGGAATACTTCATCTTTAGGACTAAGTCTAAAAGCTTTTTAAAGCTTATTCTTGTGATTGAAGGTATATGTTTCAAAGACCTTTCTCTGTACGGGATTAACGTAATCCCGGAGTGAATATGTTTTCAATCATTCATCGAAGTAATATCACATAAATACGTCGGAGATTAGACGATGTTTGTTGGAATCATCTTGGGAACTACAACCAATAGAAGGGATATTCCGACTGGCGAGAAAGATGTGCTATCTATTATCTTCCTTGAAAGCAAAGGTCCTCTAGCATCACAGTCAGCGTTAATTAGAAACAGCCAACTCGAGAGTGGAGTCATGTTGTCCGTCTTATTCTTAATATTCATACTAATTTAAACACATTGTTCACAATGTAATGGTCCATTAAGACTTTATCTGTGTAACTTGAAATAATACATTTTGAAGTAATAATCTAACAAAATATGGATATATATATGTTGATCGACAGCAGTGTAAAACTAGCGGTTATTAGTTAAGGTGTTGATCTCTCAATACAAAGGCCTGAGTTCTAATCTCGGTGTAGACATTAAATCCTTGAATCCGTGGTTTCATGCTGTTCCTTTATAAGTGATCAACAATTAAAAAAACCCATGTTTGTTCCTTTGTACTATTGCCATAGAGCAATACCAACAATTCCCTTCGTCCGATTCTTTTAAACTTTTGCACAGTTCTTCCCTTTTAGGATTAATGCAGTGCCAAATTTCAAGCAAATTTGTAAATTTCCGAATATTTTAAACATTTCTTAGTTTTGTAATTAGTAATTTTCTTGGGTGAAAATTTGTCCGACCGATTGCACAAAAACTATTTAACCAATTCTTTTCAAATTATGCACATGTCTTCGTACCTATTTGGAAGAATGCAGTGCGATGTTTTGAATTTTTATAGATATCTATTAGACTCCTAAGTTTTGTTACCTCTTTTACATCCAATTTAAAGCGATCCATCTGAAAGTATTACAAACATTTGCTAGTAGTCTGACTTAAGATACACAAAGTATGGGAAGTTTCCAGTAATTCAATTGGTCGGGGGTATAAGTGAGCCACGCTCTCTATTTAGCTGGTGCTTTTTTAAAAATACCCTTTTCTGTAAAGAAAATGTTTCAAAGAATATCATAAAGAACCATCGCTATTTTCAAAGAACAAAAAAATCATTCACCAAACCCTTGTTGTCTTTACACTACTGACGTCTGAAATGCATAGCAAACAGCTGACAGTAACTGGTAAAAAAACCTCAACGAATATACATTTAATTATAGGAGCCGTCTGACTTTCGTGTGTGTCGATTGGTAAAAACCTATTGAAAATAATATGACTTACACAAACGCCTCTTAACACAACATCGTTGGTTTGGTAAACAAAGGAAGGCGAAGAATCTTAAAATGTCTTCAGTTGGTTTGAAACAAACATTACACACATCTCTCGAGAACTTTTTTGTACAGCAAAGTTATATGTCATCTTTAACTCTCTTGGTTTCTCCAGCTCTTTGTAACTATAAAGCGTTCCTACATGTACGAATTAACGTGAAACGTTGGGAATAAATTACTTTCATCATTCGAAAGAGGGCGGTTATCGAACTTAGTTGAAATAAGATCTAGCTATTCGCTCACAATTTTCAGTTTGTTCTTCACACTTTAGATGAACGTATTTGCCGTGTTTGCCGGCAGAGGAGACGTCGGACGAATCAGAAAGCTCGCTACGAACGTGACCCCGAGTACATTTAATAAACTCGCGAGCGAAATACGAGCGGTGGATTTAAAGCTGCGATGTGTACGTTCGGGTCATTTCCGTGCCAAAGGTCACAGGGACATCAGCTTCAAGCCCAATGCATGAGATCTTAAAAGAGCTGTCTAGTAGGGTATATCAATAAAATTTGCGATTTAAGATCTGATACGAATATATTAGCGGTGGTCAAGTTCTACAGATAATATACTTCTTTCTTGCATTATAGCTATGGATTTACAATTCATATATAGTTGCGATATGTGCGCATGCGTTAGCATTATCGCAGTACAGAGGAAATAGCGCCGATGAATTATAACATCCATTTGGTTGGTACTGTCCGAGACTGATTTAATGAAAAACAAAGCAATTCAATTGTATCCAATAAACAACGAAAGCCGTGAAGGGTCCTTGGGTATGAGTGGATATCTATATAGCTAGGTACATGTATAGTAGGTAAAGTCATTTTGTGTCCGTTATCAAAAAAAAGAAAAGACCAAAATGAGGCTAAAACACTTTTCAATAAAAAATATGCTTCTTGGTTTGTCTGCCTAGTCAATTGAAAGCCAAGTTTGAGAAGTTTCGTTCCAGCCGCAACCTCAGTGCACCGAGCGGTAAAAACATTTATATTTTGATAAATACAAAATAAACTTTCGATAAACTAACGACGATCGGCTTCAGACACGTAGGAAGAGCAACTACTTCTTTTAATCGATTAAAAAAGGAGGTTTCGTCTATAAAAGTAACTGAATATGTATTTGTGTTTCTAAGGAACATAGACAGCCTTGTTGGCATAAGGAAGAGTAGATGTCGTGTCAATATAATCATGTACATGAATTAGTCTGCTCTTAGATTCTTTAATATGTCTTTCCCTTTAGATATTAGTCCATTAAAGGCATAAGAGTTACTAATATGCTGCAATTACGAGTCATTGGTCACAAACGTCTTTGACGATGAATAACAAGCTAAAAGATGAAGTATGACTGATTAAATGGATTAAAGTGTAGAGTATTGATATGTTTGTGGAGTTGGAAACACTCTTGATTAGTCTAGACAACCTTTGGGAGATGCAATCAAACTGTACTTCCGTAAAGTAATATATAGATAAATCGATCAATGGCCGAGCGTCTTGATTCCCCTGCGGGTCTCCCGGGCCAACCTTTGACTGAAAGAGGGCTATGCAGTATGTACTTCCCGTACCAATGCGACCTTACTTTACAAGTATAATGTGTGTCCATATTAATGGTGTTGAACTTGAGCTATGCTACTGAAAAAACATACTTAATGACATACCCTACGCATCAAAACCCGTCTAATGCTCAGAACTGTGCATATATTTCACTCTTTTAAGAAATTATAAGGAAAATAGGAAATTATTTTTTTTTCTCAAAAAATGACATTTTTGACACAATTTTACTTGAAAACGAGCATGGTGACCCCCAATTTTTATTTGATCTTCTAATTCAGCACATTCCGTTCTACACACAAGCTAAGTTTCATAAAAATCTAAATATTTTCATTTCTGGGTAGGGTATGTCCTTAATATAGTACTAGATACATACATAGCACATTATACATAGTTGAAATTTTACAAATGCTTGGAGTAGATTTGAATGTATTTATGTGGGAGAGTGCAACATTATTACAAGCTTGTGAAAGATATTGTAGTGTTATGTCACTATGGAAATATTTAGTTAGTTTTATACTTTTTCACCTCTCAGATCACATTTTTTCACAGTTTTGACGCTACATAATATCATTAATGCAGTCACATTAGATCCTTTTACATAAAATTTTCAATACAATATCCTGTCTGCTCTTAAGCTTAGCATTACGTGCGAATAACAAAACTGAATGCTGATCTAATTGTCTTTTAATTTCACTGTAAATATTTTAATGCCAATTATGAATCCCGTTTCTCTCCATTAAAAAAAAATTTAAATCAGGCAATGACATAAATACTTGGTAGACGGTTATGTGCGGTGACGACGCAGGTCCTACTGTGAAAGTATCATAATTTCACATGGTTGATAAGCGCATAATAGATATGTTATTTTTTTCAAGCATCTGTTTTCATTATGCGCTTTATATTTTTAACTGAGAAACCCACGAAAAATTTGCTAAATGACTCATCGAAATATAAGACACGAAGAAGCAGAAAAAGAATTTAGATTTTACTACACGATCAACTATGATAACGAACAATTAAAAAAAAATACTGAATAAAATGCAATCACGCGATGAGGAACTTTGAAGAGTTACAATAAACGTCGTTTAATAGCTATTTCATTTCGGGCTGAGCAACCAGAAAGGATTTATTCTAATGGAATAGATACGCCACCGTACAGTATTCTTAAATGAAGCCAATTGTTTAAACCATCATAATGGTTTAACGCAGGCATGGATTGTCTGCTTATAGAAATAAGCAACAAAGTGAAAACACGTGAGCACATATAAGTCATCAAAGGACATTTGGTACTAGTTCAAAAACAAGGTCAGACAGGCTCTGTTATAAAGCTTCCCTGGGCTGGTGACCTCCTTTCAATCATTTATACTAAGTGCATTAGACAAAGTGTTGGTGTCATTAGTATCAACCTTAAGTTGAGGAAACTTAATGGAGCGACAAACAAACAGATAGGCTCTTTACGTTGGTGACAAGGATTTAGTCGATATCACATCGTGGAAAAAAATCCACACGTCACGAGATGAGAACAAGATTGATAACTGATAAGATTAAGTTGAGTATTCTATTCTTATTTGTACTAATAGCATGTCCTCTTGAAGCAAAATTATATTAAACACAATTATTTCTCACTTGTTTTACCACATTACAGTAGTTCTTCGTGTCGATGTTTTATATCGTCATTGTATACAGTGCAAACATAAGGGAAGTCTTGGGAGCTGCTAGGGTGTCTTTTCCCCACTTTTATATCCAAATAAAACACTATTTGCTTCTTAAAGGTATTACAGCGTAAAAATTCAAGTTTCAGACAACAGAAGACAAAATCATATCGATTTCATATCTCGAGGATATATCCAATGCAATTTATTATTTCTATGCAGCTGTACATGAACTGCGTCTTATTCAATTCAAATAATGAATCTTTTTGCTTTACAGCTACGTTCAATATGCCCACATCAAGTATATAGGAAAAAAATCATAGTGATAACACCCATAATGGAATTTTACTTCAGATTAAGGACACCAAAAACTAAAAGGAACTTGACAACTTATGGTCTGTTTCATATCCATAGGAGCTTTTTCATACCTCTATGTCTTTTCCTCCGTAACATACATGTGAATACCAACATTGTTCCGTCCGTAGAGTTATGGCACAGGCAGTCACATGTTCTAAGATTCTGATAATTTAAATAACAAAAACACGTAGATGACCAATATGTGAAGAGGTAATGGCAGGATGGCCAAAATTCAAATGATTTACCGCAAATTTTGTCCGAAAAAACAATGAATCTGTTAATTTCTGAAAGGGCGTGTGGGCAATCTTGAATCCTACAAAGTTTGGGAGCGAGTTTAATTGTTTCCTTATTTTTTGTCTTGTTTGGCAGCAATAACAAACCTAAGCATTTTTTTAATTAATTGACGTCATCATCATTGATTTCAATCTTCTTTATTCCGGGAAAAACTGATACAGGAGGAACATGATCACGTGATCATACACTGATAACCGTATGCAGTATTCGGGCATATTTATGATCGGACAATCTGCCAATCTGACATAAGCTATGAATACCGAAATTAAATGAATACAAAACTGCTTTAAACCTGATAACCCCGTCATATCTTGCCACCACTCTTCTGATTGTTTAGAACATATAGTTGAATACAAAATGATAAATCCACATGTACGCAAAGAAAGAGATCGATGATGACATTTTTTTATCTCAAATAGAGTATGCTTAAGAATATTTGAAGAACCTATCACAACTAGTGTTATTCTTATAGAGAAAGTTCAGTCAGGAAGATTGATTTCAAATCTCATACAACGACCTACCAATGTCTCATTACTCACTTCAACCTGCAAATGACTCCCATGTCAAGGAAGCAAATACTGGTCAAGAGGTCGGCATTGTCATCATTTTTCTTGATCTGATCAATATAACGATTGGCCTATAATACAAGTCTCCCATAAATGCCTTGATACTTTCAACTGCAGACACATTTATGACAATTTTGTTTGAGTGGTACAAACAACTCCGTTACATACTTATATTTGCTGACAAGACGTTTTCGTGTCTAGTATAAGAAGATACACAATTTCGATATTGATGTATGATTTATTACACAACTTCCTACTATGTGTAAATACATAAATGTTGGCAAGATACTTGCTGTGTCAGATGCATTGTGAAAATGCATCACTTCTTATATGGCTTGGAAAACGGAAAGGTGCAATTATTCAAACGCATATTACAGAAATGGACCACTCAAGAGGTGACACATTAACGATAGATCGCGTGACTCTGGTTATATACGTTAACTATAAAAACGTTTATTAGTATTAATATTGAGGATAGACTGCATCTGGCAGGAGGTATGCGTGCAGTGTCTATACACTGGCCGGTCTTACTCCAACTCTCCGTTTTGTTAGAGTTGAATAGTGAACGTATTGTTATCTTCAACCCGAACTTTCTAATCCATCCCGGATTTAACACATTAAAAAGTCATGTTCCAAAAGCTGAATTTTGATATTTTCTTTATGCTATGGTGGGTCACACATGGTCGCACATGCTAATGAACATATTTCAAAACCATTATTGGACTTGTGCAGCACTTCTTATATATTGACCCTTACTGTCTTACTTTTTGTTTTGACCCCATATCCCTTTTGCTTAACTTATAACAACTTTACTCCAGATAGTGCAATGATGACTTTGCCTACTGATTCGTTTCATGGAAATTATGGTAATTTAAATCCTTTCAGTTAGCAAATGAGCATCAAAACAAGTTGAATACTTTCGATGGCCGATGAGTTTAAGTAATACAAGTTTCACATATCTAGCGTTTCCACCAACCATTGAAATTATATCTATTCTTTGCTATTATATGTTAACTATTAACACACGCTTCAAGCTGCATTTAACTAGTAAGTTAAAAAGCAAAATGCATCGAACTGCAAGTAAACTCTAATGCCTGAGAAAACGGGTTTCATATGAACATATGAATTGTTATATGTCGTGAACAAAAAATTTGAAAATTTATAGGCTGGATGAACAATTTTGTACTTGTTCAAACTCGTGTTGGTTGCATGCTAAGCTAAGCAGTCGCTAGAATCAGCCACGTGAGAAAGTTATTTCCATCACGCGAACTGCTCGTCAGCATAGATTAATTTGAGCCACTTTTTCCTGCTGGGGAGAACATACCGCCCACAGAAACTTTAGGTATGATGAAGACTTTTGTACTTTACAATCTAATCAGTGACTAATAAGTTATCGAAGAGTCAGAAGGGCGTGTTTTTGGAGAGATAAAGTTTCTTAAAGACACGAATATGAATGTTTCCAACCGCAAGACAATGCTATTTTTTATCAAATGATGCAGTTTTAGAACAAATGTACTGTAATTTGTTAAGCTATGCGAATTAATGTCCCTACCTAAAATGATTAAAAGTTGTTCACACAAAATTGTCCGCCAGTGGTGTTTGCTTCAAGCTTAATTGTTTCCTCTACGACTACAGATGATCGGGTTGAATAATGATATGTTTTGACCCTCTGAAGACATTATATTTGGCATACACAAATGTTTATTTGGGAAAATTGAAAATAATAAATCTTCAAAAACGCGATCTATTTATCTTCAGTTCATAACCAGCAGAATCTGTTAAGAGAATTCACACATCACAAAATTTCTTATCTACATTATACTTATCAATCGTTATTGCTCATTTTCAAATTTGTACATTTGTTGATAACTTTCCCCTTTTTAGCAATTTTCTTATGTAATTTTTAAATTTCATGCTTACTTAAATGAACTTAAATTCCTGAACGGGCAATACAGTATTAGCTCTTCTTATTTAATTACATATTGAGTTCAAGTAACTTTTACTGACTGCTGTATTTTTATCATGCAAACTCCTGATGAATAAAGATACATTCCTCTATATGTTGGCTTACCAAAGTGGAGTGAGAGTTAAAAGTATTTTTCATCTTTACTTTTAATCCAAAAGAGGCTTTTGACTAAGCTTATTAGCTAAGATGTCTTCATATATGTCAAAGGTGAATATATCAAAGGTAAAATTTTCAGGTAACAAGTGCTTATAGTGAACACTTAGGACGTTACAAAGCGTGTTCAAAACACCATCATATTAATAGCTATCAAATATGCGAACCCAGCCGCCTGTGATTAACAACATTGAAACTGATTTGATTGCTACTCGAATAAAAAAAGATACAGATCGTTTGATCAAAAGTGATCTCACCATGTTTTATAAGACAGTAATTGCTTTCGCTCTGACTCGGACATATGCTTTAACACTGATAACCCTCAATGTAGAAACCCCGCTTGAGAGTCTCACCTAAGTAATCAATTATTATCTACGGTATGTTTTATCAATAAGAAATAAAGAATTACAAAGAAGAAAAGAAAGAAATATTGAATCTTGCTTTAAACCCAAGAAATAAAGTAATAATAAAATGGTATTGAAATTATCCTATTTCTTTAGTTTTGATCTAAATTTCAGAAGAAAAAGACGCAACATGATACTTAGTTTTACATTAGAAGATAGAAGAAAAAATCTTGTAAACAATCCACGTTTCTAATGGTTGGTCCATGTAGTTGCGAGTGTTAGGATTCAGTGCTTCCACCTACACATGAGACACAGATCAAGATCACGTCCTCTCGTTAACCATGATTAGTGGGAGACCATTATGGATACGTTTAATCAAGATCACGTTTTTCTTAGCGTGACATAAGATTTTTTAAACCATGACTCCCTTGTTGGCGCCCATGGTATAACCAACCAAATTGTTAGTTATTCGATGGTCTTGGGTATCCGGAACTACTTTCAAAGAAAACAAGTTTTGGTATAAGACATTTATTCACGTAATAATTGTTACAGTCTGGACGATTGTGCAGGACTTAAGAACTTTTGGGGATCTTAACGGTAACTGTGAATTCTATCGGACCGGTAGATGTTGCTGCTGGGGTAGAAGTTGCAGCTCGCTTGGCACCACGTTGGATGATGCTGCTAATCATTTCCTCCTGGTCATCATTCACACGCTTGTACTCCCGCACTGCATTACTTCGGTGGCCCGTCGTCTTGCAGATCAGTTGCTCGTCAACTCCACTTTGAAAAAGTCGAGTTGCACATGTTGCCCGCAAGGAGTGATTTGTATAATGCCCTGCAAAGAAAGTTCACGTCACATAAAACAAAATTAACAGTATACTTTTGTGGCCACTAAAATCTATTTAATTTTGTTGTAATATTTGTATTATTCATATACTACCAATGGGATTTTTCTAATAAAATATTGAATTGAAAATACATACAAGTGTCAAAAGATAACCGTTTTGGTTCACAGAGTAGGAAACTTAATATACATGATACGGTATTGATCTCAAAGAAACTTTATTAATTTTTTTCAATACAATTTAGTTTTACCAGTTTCAAAATAAGTTACCTTTCATGCCAGCAGCCTGACAGAGTCTCCTGACAGTTGTCGATAAGGTGTTTTGACCAATTGGGGCAACCGAGTACCACATGTCTGCTCTCGGCTTCGTCAGTGGGCGGAGGTAGAACGACGTCGGTTCCTTTGGGCGCAGATCCATGTATTTCTTGTAAAGATACACGATGCATCGCTCTTTCCTAGGTGCAGCATAGGAACAGACACTTTTGGGTGTCACCCGAAAAGTCTTAAGGCCTCCTTGATTATTCTTGCTGGTTTTCTCCGTGTACCTCAGTAACTCTACAGAAGCATTCCTCTCAAGACGCAGCTGATCAGTACTTAAATTCCTGTGTTCTTCGCCGCTGCGTAACGCAAAGTTCAACCCCATCAGGAACACCATAGTGTCCAAAAGACTTTGAGGAGATCTGTCCCCCAGCAATCCGAGTTCCCACAGCTTCTCTTCCTCTTCAACGCTGATGACGTCAGCTTGACGTTTCTGCAGACCATGACCAGACCTTGCACCGGCTTTCATCATGTTGTCGAGTGTATTTCTCAATTCGTTAAAGATGACATCGGACAAGAAGTTAACTTGCCGCCCTTGATTGTTCAAATGCATTTGAATTAACAGTATCAGTTGCCTCAGTGTTTTAGGGGGGTACTCGCTTCCATCACTTTTCCTGGTCTCGCAAAGGAACCTACATAAACAAAAGCTGAGCTCATCGTCGTGGAGGTCTTCGAGTTTAATGTCAATTATACTTAATTTCTGGCCAACACAACCACCATTTCTGATTCTGGAGTTGCGACTTTCACGCCAGTCTTCAAAAACACGACATGCCCATTTGATTGTTTTCTCCGTATTCTCCGGCATAGTTTTCTTCGAAAGATCCTCGATTTCCTTGTCCGTTTTCGGTTCTGGAAAACGTTCTGCAAATAAAAAGAATCATCTGTAAGTTATTCTACCAAACTGTCATTGATGAAAGTAGATTATAAGAAGTTTTTGCAATCTCATTCAAATCAAATTAAACGTTTTGACTCGTACCTTGCTGCATTTGTTATACCCCCACCTACGAAGTCAACATTGCATATCTCCAAATTTTGTTAGAGACTTTTGATTTTCATGGAATATATTCATAAAAGGTTCATGGTGTGATTTGTGACAAGATAATCTGTTTTAATTTTTTTCAAAATCTGTGTCAACATTGCTACCGGTCATGATTTACAAACATCCAGTGGGGGTATGTGAGGTTTGCTCGCTTTTTCTTTGTTTATCTGATAACCACGTCATATATGGGTCATATCAGGTGAACGTCCAATCAAGCCAATCAGCGACATGACTGTGAAACTATCAGGCCGATTTTATATTGTAGCGTGTTGCAAGGTGAAAGGTCACCCACCGTCAAGGCCACATGAAGGTCACCGTCATGAACAACCGCAGTGAGGTACGAGTGAAGGTATTTGGATTATTTCAACGAAATTGCTTTTAAAATGTTCGCAGCTGCGATAACAGGAGCTCTATAGGTGCTAACGACTAATGTGAACCTATGAAATAGTATACCGGTACTAACAAATCCAATTTGTACATTGAAGAACACGTTCGACTAATTGATGACGTAATTGTCCGGTTTTCGATCACAATCGCGGAGTAGATACACTATACAGAACAAATTGGTAATTGTAACACAATACTGTTCATGAACAGTCATTGCACATCGATAGCCTACAAATCTCAAATTAGCAAAATATATTTGTACAACAACTCACTGACTCTACCGATAAACACTCGTCCTCAAAGTACACTAAATCAAAATGAAAGACAGTTACATACCAAAGGACTCCCTTTCAACCCTCAATGGCCTCATCCCTTCAACACTTTCCTCGGCCTGTTGGCAAGACGCGACAAGAAGGTCTTCATCTTCTGAAGAAATGTTGCCGTTTTCTTGTGTTTGTGATTGACTAGACGGTATTAAATCATCGTCGCTGAAATTCCCCTCCATTCTGTCTGTAGAGCACAAGCTGTCAACACAACGCCGCGTCGCAAATGACTGAGTCCTACCGAGCTCTTTAACACACGTGGTTTCCGCTCTGCACGTGAAAAGCAGGACTCGATCGCAGACGTAAACATGATACCGTAAACCCTCTATTATAAAGTCGTGTTTTAGTTTCGGATAGACAATAGATATTGTATTACAACAAATATAGGAAATACGGTATTTTTAAAGCCGCTTCACTAGTTTGTGATGCATCATATCAAAATAGTGCTGAACACTAACTAAATTGTTTAACAAATTCTACATGCTTTGGAACTGAAAAGGTGACATTTTATCGTAGTCATGGTTTAAGTAAGTTATACGACTCGTATTGTTGGTGTAATCCACGAAATGGTTGGTTATACGACTCGCCGCTACGCGGCTCGTCGTATAACCAACCATTTCGTGGATTACACCAACAATACTCGTCATATAACCATTACATAACGCTTATAATCAACTTAATTAACAATTCGATGAGACAGTAATTCATAAGTTTAAGATAAGTTTAAACATTACCACGTCATTACTTAATAACCTTGAACTCAGATGAGAAGATCTGGTAAAGTATTATGTGCTTAAATTCCAATCACGCTTAAGTCAAACTGTTTATATAAAATGCTTATATATATTAATTGTGAACAATTATGGCAAATGAAAGACGAAATGAAAGATTGTTATCATGATTTATCCATGAAATTGTCATTGATAATTAGGTAAAAAATTATATTCATTCCATATCCGTTCCATTGCTATGAACCTTTTCACAAATTAACAAATGATCTTTGTACCTGTCAACCTATCATTCATGCTTTCCGTGTTTGGATACGTTGATAAAAAAGAGACGATTCACATTACGATTTAATGTATTTTCATATTTTAAAGAGAAGATTGAAACTTATTTGTTAGGGTCAACCTGACTTCTGATGAACATCTGGGATGTTTTGATTCATAAAACCATTCACTTCAAAGGTTTATTTGCAGATTGTTGGCTTCTTTTGTAAATAATCTTTCCCTAATATCCTGTTGGTGCGTGCGAACTACGACTTTGTCTTCTTAAACATGTTGATTTGTTTCAGTGCTGGCTGTTAGATGAAAAATCACAAAAATAAGAATTAATTATCAACTTAACTTTAAAACTTAGAGAAAGAAATAACAATGACGAACTCAATAGAATGAGAGTCCGTCATAGTAAAGTTAGGCATACTGATACTCTGAGACTTCTCTTCACAACGTTATTAAAATGTTGGCATTTCATATGATGTCAATTTGTAAGAGAAATGAAACAAAAACTCAGATGTAAGATGATGCTCTTCGAATGCTTACTTTTATTTGTTCAACAAAATTATGCTTATTAACCGACGGTTTGTTTATAAATCGTGTTTAAGCTTTTATAAAGTATGTTTATCAAAACCCTGATCCAAAACTGTAATCACCATAAAAAACGTTACATGAAGACGAACAACATCCCGTGTTATGACTGAAGACTTTACGTCCGTTATGTAAACCAGACAGATTTGTTTTCCTTTATATCTCTCAGAAGTATCTGCAAGTAGTTAGGTTTCTTCTGTCCCATTTTTAAATCTATAACTACAGCACTGAGAAATAGACAAAGCATTTCCTTTTTGCTAAAAGGAGGTCAAATAAAGATTTGACTTAAAAATATTTGTTTGAATTTTTTTGTTAATTACCTTAACTATATCGCTATACGTAATTATCAATCTGTTCGTTTAAAGGAAAAATATTTCAAGAATTTTTAAACTAGGATCTCCAAAGTTCATTTTTCAACACTCAAGAACTGAATAATGGTATGTGTATTCAACAATCCATTATGTATAGAAGAATAATTTGATTTCAAAAGAGTGTCACCAGAGTTCCAGATCATGTTTACGTGAAGTCTTGAAAAGTTTTGAACATTATCTATACCAAAAAAAGGAATACTCCAATAAACTTTCCTGTTTTAATATCATGTTTAAATAAAGGCAATATCTAAGAAGATCGTACGAAGTTACTACAGTCACATATTTCCAATAATTTGTCTCTGGTTCCATTGTAGTTTTCTCCGTTAATCATTTGGCATACGGATCTGTAGAAAGAATTGGTTGTCTATATCTTCTGCCTCAACAAAAGGTAATAATAACTTACCTGTGTTGAGGAAACTTACAGTTTACCATAGTACATGTCAAGTTTAGTGTAAAAAGTGAATGTTCATTAATCGACAAAAAGAATATTTGAAGAAATCATAGAATGACTGAGGCTGCATTTCTGTTCTTACCCAACACATACTGTACATACATTAAGCAAGACATCCATAACCAAGAGCTAATGGCTGTTATATTGACTCTACAGCTGCATACCGAAAGTTTGTTCACTTACCACTGAATCGTAGTGCAAATATAATGTAATTTGGGTTTCGTTTCAATGTCAATAGAATAACTTCAGCAAAACTGACAATGGATCACCCACTGTCCAAATGTGAAATAGCCACTTGAACTCTCTTTGTGATCGTCTGGTGTCTCGTGCAAAAATTCGAAATTTGGCATATTGATAGTCAGAAGGGGTAATATTTTCGCAATTTTCGTTAAATGTCAAATGAAATATTCCATATCGACTATTTGAGATCAAAACCAACCTAATCATATTGACTTTGTGCTAAGGAACAAACGTGACTAATTTTTAAAGAAGTTGATAACTAATAAAGGATTTTATGGAGAAAAAGAAAAATTAGTGTTTTCGGAATTTTGACCCCTGGTCACTTCAATGGCCTGCCAAAACTGTTACGGGGAATTGTGGGGGTACGATAAACATTTGCATAAACATTCCTTAAAGAAGAATGGATCTGCATATCTGTATTGAAAATTCAATATCATACGTTTCGTTTTTGAAACGCTACGATACCTCAAAGGCATCTCAAATTACATGATATTTGCACTAGTTTATTCAGGTATGTGAACACACTTTTGGCATGCAGTTGTACTTCCGTAGATTTTCTATGTTAAATGTCTCGATTGAGTTTTCCGTGCCTATACTAGTTTGATAATTATTCTATGATTAGATTGTCATAATCAACTGCATTGGCTGAAAAATTAAGGTTTTGAATAATTTCGTATTGAGACGTGGAAAGGAATATACGATTCTAGATGCCAGTATGAATATGTTTCTTTACCTTATGTTTAAATGCTGTTGATAAAAACTTTTACTTACGGTCATACGTTCATCATTGCTTTCAATTTGAATTGTGGAAGCAAAATCATGCAACATATTGAGCAGACCAGCATTATTTTTACTACCAGCGTTTTCTCCTCTTTAGGACCCCAAAATGCCTGCTGATTTTTTTTCCAATAACAAATACACATGACAACTTTGCTTGCGATCCTATGCCATTGAGACATTGATAGGAAGGCATCTAATCTTTGTATGCAACGCAAATGAATTCGCATGAGGAATTACCATGAGGAATTCTCTGATGGGTTCATTAAAAAATTGCATTCCCAAACACATTGACAATCACCTAAGGATATTCTTATCTTCCTAAGGAGATTCTTATCTTCCGACAAGTGGGCGATTCCAAATGTATTTAGTGTGTAATTTCTTCTTCCACAAATTGATGACTTATATCGAAGTTGATCGCGGAGTAAGAGGCAACCCATAAAGAAATCGGTAGTGGTATTCTTCCTTTTAAGATTGGAAACACGAGATGAAGGAGATTGCATTGAACTGTTTTTATACTTATATACGTTTTTTCAGGTATTGATTATATTGTTTTGTCTGGACATGGAAACAAGGTCAAAATACACTTCAGCTCTGATTGTAGTACTACTTCAAAACTCTCTGGTAAAGAGTTTCGGACCTGTGACCTCTGTGTCGGCTGACTGGGTCAAAGTGCCAAGTATAAGACTAATTGTGTTAGTGTAAACCTTAGAGTGAGGAACTAAATGTAGTTTTAATGAAAGAGGTATAAGGTTTCTCAAACTGAGCTACAAGAATATAATTGGAAGTTACCAAATTGCACTCATTGAGTGAAAAAAGACCATAAAGCAAATTAATTTAAGCCTCGTACTGACATAAATAAGAATTCGAAATTCGAATAAGAAAATATTAGGTAATAATAATAAGCGAACCTTTTCAAATCTATATAATATTTAACACAATAACCTCCCATCGTTTCACAGGTCTCTGTAGCCTCGTAGATGGTTCACTGATAAGTCGCCGCTACTTACGTTTCGAAGAATTATTACTTCTGTATATCATATTCGTGAAACAATATTCAGAAAACAGTAGATACAGACACAGTTCATTGATACATTGTTTTATCATTGAGAAATTAATATTGTAATAAAACACTTAAGTATCAATTCACTTTAAACTTCTTCATCTTGCAAATAAAATCTCTTTAAAAGATTTATGATAGACGAAATCGACTTTGGTTTTGATATTGGTGATCAGCATACAAGCCGAGACTCAGGGACACAGATAAGGAACCTACAGCCTGTGCACTTCAGAAAAAACGGAAAAAATTAATAATTGCCGTAAAAATAGAATAATGAAATCTGAAACAGTGCATGTGGGCATTTCGTTTCTAGTCGTATCTGTAAGAAATGTCAAGTAAAAAGCGTTTTGATAATTGGGAATTCATTCTATGAATGATGTGTTGTAAAAAATACTATTTTCAAAACGTATCTTTAAAGCATTCATGAACACCTCACGGAAGAAATAAATCTATTATTGTTATTGTTGAAATCCATTTCTCTTCAATGGGCCAACTTCTATGGGTTAGATAAGAATTATCGCATGTGCACGAACTTTTGCAATAACAGTACATTTATAAATTATGGTACACTTATAAATGGTTTTAAAAAAGATAACTGGGAAATGATGAGAATAATTGTTTTTAATGTTAGACGGGTAATATGTGTACTTAAAACGAAAATTTCAATCGTCTTCAAATCATACTTTCCGAGGAAACTTGTTCCCATTTGATCATTTGAAGCCCGTCATTTGCAGTTACAGATTCAAAGGCAACATGTTCGTCAAAGTGATAGCTAGGATATGGGCTTTCGGATCAAGTCCCATTGAGTGCACACAAAAAAAAATCATTCATGTGGATAACATAGTTTAGAAAAGTCCTCCCCTTTGAACTCGATGGAACTAAGCCCAAAAAAGGGTATTTCCGTCGAACCGACAAAAATAAATGGCTTTGAATCTGCGAATAGTCACGGTTAAGAAATATATAACGTTTGTATTGAATGCATCTTACGTTACTTTAGAAAATTCACGGACGAAAGGATGGATGTTCGAAAGGGCGGACGAAATGGTTGCTTTAGATATATATCTTGTGCAAACTTTATTTATATATAAAATTGAGCAAATATGTCATCCAAGGACACCCAGTGCATTTAATTATAGTTACAGTTAGATAGATACAAAACGTCACCTAAACGCCTTACATACCATACATGTATTTGGTGGTGTTAGATGTAGTGTTCTCCTGGACAAGTAGATGATTAAACAAACCAAACCTTCTCATCATGCAAATCTAATATGACAAGTCAGATATATTCAATGCAATGATGCAGTCATTCAAATGTGACAAAGACAATAATGTCATGTTCTATAAGGAGTTTAGAAGTTTAATAAATCTGACGTGATAAATAAACAAAAGCTATCAAATGAAAGCTCTGTATAAAAATGTTCTATTAAGGAGTTTAGAAGTTTAATATATCTGACATGATAAATAAACAAAAGCTGTCACTGGAAGCTCTGTATAAGAACGAGTTGTTAAAACTACAACAACGATGTACTTTTCCGATTCATTACCGATATTGCTTATTGTTCATGCTCATGTGATAATGGTGATGTGTTCCACTATTCGCCATGTGGCTATCAATCATTATCCTAAGCATGTTTCTCTTTATTGGATGTACTAAATGAGAGCGGGTCAGTTCCTCACGAGACGAGATCAAGAAACTAATCATTGTAATAGGTGTTTGATTGCAAATGGCCTAAACAGTATTAACTCCCTTTGAAACACTCTATACAAGTTTGTGTTGAAATACCTTCAAGAAACGATATTTTCATTGTAAAATTGAATTCTTTTGAACTAGTCTTAATAACGTAACGTTTTAGCCCTTGAACATGATGGTTGAAGTATGTGATGACGTTACATGATGTTAACGAGAAACTTCATTTACATATAGTACATATAGGCTGGCTTCAGAATCTACAAAATCATAAAACATTGTTCTCGGCGCTTGCTACAAAACCGCTCGGTTCTCTCGGTCAAATAGGGTTTAAACATTCCGGTCCAGACATACCCTGAGGTACATTTCGTGAAAAAACATAATAAACAGGGAAATAACACTGAAGTTATGGAGAGCTTGTAGGGTATATATTAAATACATATTTTATATGTTATCTTATGGCTGTTACTCAAAATGTTATTGTATGTTAATAGCTTTTAAACTTACCATTTAGTTTGAGCGATATTTATGAAGTTTTATTTATTCTACACATAACAACTAACTTTCACAGACATCACTATTCACTACGGGTCAATGATTTACCAAATCAATTACAGTTGTCTCTTTTTGCTTTGTTTTGTTTTTGAATGTCATTCTCAGTTGGTATTTTTTTTATCAACACGTTAGTTTTTTCCGATAATCGAATTACCAACGTAACAGATTTTGTACACTAAAATGATCTTATTGTACAACATATCGACAAACGTGCCATGTTTCAATACAATTCAATCACTGCAAAAAAGCTGAACGGCATCAAACATGATTTCATTCGCAAAGAGTATGATATTCCTTTCACAATCACAATTCCTATCATAATAAGTCATACACTTAGTGCTTTGTTAATTGCGTGATTTGTCTTAGATTAGGAAATTTTAAAGTAGTCGTCACACTTCAGAATTTCTTTAACACATTTTGTACTTCTCCTAGTGGGTAAATGTAAATCTACATGCAGTATGCTCTGTCTGAAGATAAACACATGACAAGAGGAGCTCGTCGTGTTGCTTATGAAATTGTTCCTCCCTACATCATTCACCCTCTAGACAATCAAATAAGCATTCTGTTTGAAGGTTTCCCTTCAGTTGAGAGTTCAGTGCAAGTACCATTTAGTGTCTTCCCTTGGAGAAAAAGTTCCAACAAGAACATACCAAGTTTAAGAGTGTTAAATGGATTTGAAGCTCAAAAACTGGTATTACAGAATTAAATACTTATTTTATAATCTTGTACAATTCCATCACAGACTTTGCTATCATTGATCTCAATCCAAAATACTTTTTTGTACGCATGTGCTCGCATTCATGTCATTCGTAACATTACTGGGTATGAAACATGTGGAATTTGAACCGCGTTCTCATTACTTCTGTCATGCAAACTTCTCATCAATATAGATTATTTCAAACTAGGTTCACTACCATGAGGAATATTCGTTGTAAAAGTATTCAACCCTCTTACAGAAATCCTCAATTGAAATAAAATTTTAGACAAGGCTTTTCTTTATATTTTAATCAGCGCAGCGAACAGATGACTCCACTTGGATAACGATGACATTACATGACACCAATTGTGACTGCGGTTGACTTTGATCCTTTTAGCTCATGACAAAATAGGGGCCGATTATAAGATCGTTTGAGTGGGGTGCTCCATGGATGTCAGATGGACAGCAATTGAAATGATCACTTTTGATCAAAGAATGTGTGTCCACAGGAACATTACCTTGTTTGCTGAATTGAAGTTCAATGCCCTACAGTGTTATTGTATATTTTATCTATGAGAATTGCGACTCTCAACACTTACTATGGTTGCGTCTCACTTGGGTGGATTGCGCTTTCTTGCACCCCCTTCTGGATCCGCCAATGCTAAACAAAACACGATGTTTTGAATTTTAACACATTTTTTTCACCCTGACCTTGTAGATCGTCTGTTGCCATTGGTTAATTGCCAACGGTGCCTTACAGGTATAAATTGTGCTAGTCCGCTCAATTGAGTGTATATTGAAAACGTCAGTTTCAGTATCCAATACAATCTGATGCAATTGCCATCATGCAAACTTCTCATCAACATGTATTTTTTGTTCTTTCTTTTTGTTAAGATAACGTATTGTGGACAAAAAATGTTTGACCATATAGGTTTCTTGATGACAACCGTTTTTAAATGAGCAACTTCATTAACGTTTTCAAGCAGTATCCACTATGCCTTTCCTTCCGTCTTTTCCCTTATCCCTAATCTGTCCACTCTCCTTTGGATGCTTGTCATCTACGTGTTTGATAACTGAACTATTGTTAAAACACGTTAAACCCCAACTCAATCAATCAAGCACTATTCATTCTTTCAAATATTCACCACGGGTCAATGATTTACCAATTAATTTAAGTTGTTTCATTTTGTTTTATTAAAGGATTGTGTGATTAAAATATGTGATAAACATTGACACGTGTGCCTTATAGATGGGACGGGGCAGCATTTATTCCCCTCTGAACAGTTTTTATGAGTAATAAAGGTGTTATATATCTATACCAACGTTTGGGGCACTCAAAACCAAATAGAAACCGAAACCAAAACAGGTGTAAGGATAATAATTCTTGCATGCCTCTTTCGAACCAATATTTCAACCGACATGTAGAGGACACATAGAAAACCAAACCTTTAGAAGTGGAGAATGCAGTAAGAAATTGAATAAATGCAAGAGAAGTTACTCTGAGTAGTGAACTATGCTACACCAGTACTTTTATTGTGCAGCCAAAATGATGCGGGGCTTCAATCCTTCCAGCTGCACATGTTATATATAATGATGCAATAAAGATATCGATAACTTTCCTCAGTCAACCTCAACTACAGTAAACGAGATACCACCCTACATGTAGTTCAATCATATTTAATACTGTTGTTTCGTATTTTACATTTAGGAAACTGTTTAAGGTGTCATTGACAGTAAAGACGTCTAAATCGCCATGTGGATCTGCTGTATCAAGAATAATCAGGTGAAAAACTAGTATAAATTTCTGATTGTAAATAGATAAACAGCTACGTGAATTTCAATTTATTCTATAAAAAAGTTGACATGACGTTAGGGTTGGTTTTATTGTTTTTCGTTGATATGACAGGAACTGCTCCATAGTTTGACCATTTCAAGCGGTCTTTCAGCTACACCCACTAATCTTTATAAAAAAAGCTTTTGTGTTTGACATAACCTCGTCGTGTTTCTTGTCTCTGTTGTGAAAATGTGTTTAAACAAGCTGTCACTTGTCATTTATTTAGAATATGAATATTCAAGCAAAAATATGTTTGGAAATAATTCATAGTTCATCCCGTAAAAAATAAATTATCTGCGTTACAGCTTTGTTGACAAACGGTTGTTGAACACGCAGATGTTCATGGCGTCACAATGAATCCCTACAAGTACTACTGCTTTGGTAACTAGACCCGGCCTTGGTCAATAGTTTTTTTTAGAAAAAGGAAAAACATCAAAGTATCCGTTTATCTTAAAAACAGATCCTGACATAAAAGAAGGTTAAGAATCATAACTGCGTTGGAATTTGTCTGTGGTTTGTTTTGTATAAGGACAAATGGCGACTATTAGTTTAAAGTTTTACTACGGAGGGGATGTCATCTATTTTGGTAAAAACATGAAAGAGTATATGCTGCGAATGCAGAAACAAATTGTAATAAAATAAACCTAAACAGTCGAAATGTCTCAGACAATATGTGAAGTTGATTGTTATTCTTCTTAAAATTATGAAAGCTTTACAGTGCCAAATCAATAACTGGAACAAAACCGAGCTCTTTAGAAGGAAACACATATATATCATATCAGTATACACATATTTATACAGGAACAAACGAATAAATTCCTATATTCATGCATGTGAATGGGTAATTAGGGAATTGTTCTGTATAAATATATGTATACTTCCATTTGTCAAATATACTTGAAAAGACCGATACACTGGTTGAAATGAATTCATCGTATTGTATTAAAGAAGATTGATCTAGTCCCCGATCCATCTGATGTTTACTCTTTCTTATATAACCTTCCTTCACGGGCGAAAATCAATTCTCCTTAATAAATAAATAAATATATATATATATATATATATATGTGTGCACACACACATACATTCTTATAGACGTAAGAAGCTATCCATTCGCTTCCAGTTACAACCCTAAAACGCCAATGGTTTCCTCACCGTCTCTTCAGTCAAAAAACTGTCAGAAATCGACTCAAGGCCGCTGGATTGGATTGAAGTCCAGAAGAGTAATCAAGCGACCGAAACTCAGTAACAACCACAAGCATTTGCGTCTGGCATGGTGCAGAGAAATACTTGGGTGGAATGTAAGATCATTTAAGGTTCACTGGTCAGACGAAAACAGGTTCCTTCTGCACTCTGTGGATGGCAGGATCAGGGTTTGAAGGCGTTTAGCAACATACATGGTTGACCCTTTGTTTAATTGTCTATATGTTATTTATTATCAAAACGTAAATATCACACATATACTACATATCTGGAACTCAACTTTTGCTAGTTTCTATACACATTTCAGTGACATTTGGTCTAATAAATATTAGCCCAGGGTATTGAAGTAACTCTGCGGAAAAAAACGTTACTAAAGCAGAATGCGTACAGCCATACAGAAAGTATTCTAAATATTGCTGGAAAGTTTCGATTAAGTATTGAAGTATTACAATAGAGATCACTATTATGTGTACAAGAAAGAACACTACAGTTAATGCTTTTGGTAAAAGGCAATCATCAAATGCAATGTTGTCCCCGTGTACAAGCTGACTGATCAATGAGACGACTTGGAAAATTTGTTTACTGGTGAAAGAAATCGAAACGTCTCTACCAGGTGATCGATCTAAGACTGAAACAGAAAGAGAAGAAAACATTCTTAACTTACATTTTATTGAGGTTGGAAAGGTAAATTTAAACGAACTTTAAAAATCCAGATAAAGAGTAATTTCAAGGCATTATCATATGTGGAAGGCTATGTTTTTTTATCAACTGCCAGACAAATAAGATTATTGAGAAAACTACAGTTTCCTGCAAAGGATAATGCCTTTGGATGATAATGATTTTGTAATGGCTATATCAGATGGACATTGTTTTTTCACTCAAATTACTTGGCAGCTTTAATTTCATTAAACTCTATATATCGTTGTAACACCCTTTCAATCAGTATGCCATCGTGTTGGTGCCGTTGAATGGCTGGTAAGATCACTTTTGGCAAGTTAAGAATGAACAAAACTTACATAAGATTAAAAAGCAGGTTAAAAATATAAAATAATTCTTAGGAATTGCAAGCAATTTCACCGTTTGTAACTGTTATAAGAAGCCATAGAGTCGAAAATGGTATATCTCACTTGCTTATTTACGAACATCGTCTCAAAACATGTTTATAGCCTCTGTGAATACAAAAACTGATGATAGTTACTTCAAAATACTGCGGATACTACTTGCTGGCAACAGAAGGCATTACAATAATGACACTTACATTGGAATGCAGCCCACTCCGATAATTCAAAAGATAACAAAATAGAAAATTAAATAACAACCATTTATTTTCCCCCCACTTTCAATATTTACAATATCTACAATAACATTCAATTTCCTACATATTTTGTGGTAGGAATGTTTACATTACCATTCACCAACCATGAATTAAAGTCTTTCATTGACAAAAACCAAATTTGTTTAAATAATTCATAAGCGTTTCTCCTCATGTACACCTGTTGCCTCAACGGCGAACAAGGTGACTCTGGTCTGGTCTCAAAGTCAGACACCTCGCACGTGCACGGTGATGCACGAGCTGAAATTAACATGGTTACATACTGCGTTTTTGGCGCATGCTTTAGTCCGGGAACAGTTCTTCAGCTCATACATAGTCATACAAAGTGTGTACTGACAAAAGGTTAAAGCGGGTCGATATAAATGCAAGAACGGCTCATTTCTGGTTTTATGTTTTTTTGAGCAATACAATTATGACTTTCAAAGAAAAGCACCACGTGTAATAACATACAATAATTTTATTTAGAGGAATATCAAAACTTTGTGTATCGTTAATACTCATTTGACCTTTTTCTTGAAATAAGATTTGATATGTACATGTACACTTAATATCGATTAAAGTGAAAATATTTTCAAAACCAACTAAATTTACATTTGAATGAGTTATCATCAAGAAATAAGTTTCCATATATTGATATTTGTATCAAAGTTACCAGTTTCCCATGCACGAACACCGTGTAACATTATCAACGAAACATGAAACGTCGCACAAACTATGGATTACAAGTGGCCAAATGAAAAAATCCAAAGTTCACTGACCGGTCATAACATGTCGTACAAACTGGCAGGTATCATGTACAAATGTAAACGAGATAAAATCGATTCCATATTAAAAAAGCCAACACTTGGATACTAACAAGCTAAAGATAGGGAGGTCGGATGACGTCACAAAAAGCGTTGCCAGTGAAGCCAGAAAGGATATTTCATGCCTTTTGAGAATTCCTAATAAAAAAAACAAATATCCCCAAGCCCTTAAAACTACATGCATCATTAACCGAAACCATTTAGCGCACCATGCAAATAAAACAATTGAACAACAAGTACTAATTATAAATGCGAGACGATCTTCATGTTGACTCCTCCGCTGGTCACCTGCGACTGACGATTGTAGCGGCCGTCCTATATTTATAGGCCGATTAAACATCACGTGACTACTAAGTAACTATGCACGTGTACCACTAACTTTTTTCCCGAAATAAAATCACCTAAATTAAAGTTATGATCATAGCATTGTTACTTGCATCCTTTCGTAATTAATAAAAGTTACGTTACGAAAACATTTGGGATAATGTACATGAAATTTCTGTGAAAATTCTTGTGTATTCATTCTTGAAGGGAAAGGGTAAACACTATTTTTTACAAAAAATAAGCATCTTTTAAATGCCACTGTTATAATTTTTTAACAAGAGGTACACTAACATCACATTTTCATCCCAACCATCGGGGAGCGGGGAGGCATTCACTGCAGACGACATATTGGCCTGTGACAGTCGCTGTCGTCAGTCGAACACGTGAGTTAATTTGCTTTTCTTGGTCGCTTTGTTTTATTTATTCCTGACTTTTATTAAATGAATTTGTTTCTTTCTTTAACCGACCATTATTGATTGCATTTATTGAAAATGTTACTTCATCCAAAATATTTATTTAGAAATGTAATGCACATTTCCCACTGATATGGTGGGGAGCCTCCATTAATCGGTAAACACCATCGTAATTCAATGTTATATTAACTTAATAATCTCGTTCTATTCTGAATATTTTCTTTCATCATAACAATATAATTTATATTTTCATAATTAATTTTGATTATCCCTGTTTTAATAATTGATTTTTGCATCGATCGTACCAAAATGTTACAATATTTCAAACTTATGAAATGATTACTCAATATACCGCTATGCCTATTGCTTACATGGGAACCGGTGATTTCGTACATAAAACGTTTTCGTACTCATAATAATTCAGGGACATAGCCTCTTACATTTACATACGATATTACATACAAATTGTGTAATTCATCACATCGAATTATTTCCAGTGAAGGCGAATGTCTTTTTACTGTTTAATGATTTTGTTTATTGATGATTATTAATATTGATACATTTCAGTGATTGGCAAAAACAATACATTACATGTCAGATGTGCAATACATTTCTTTGATACCCTTACATACAAATGATCTATTGTGTTAACATGTTTGTAAAACAATTTTTATCTAAATTTATGATAGGCTTACATCTTTACATATTATAATAAAATTACACCTTTAAGGGAATGTATGAAATTTAATGTTAGAGAGCAACTGAACCCATATATTTCAACATTGATGTAATTTAAATTAAATAACTATAATGGAAAACTATTTTATGGTTGATAAAGCAGTGTCACTAAAATGGTATTTATTTATGCCATAGGATCTACAAACATGTCCAGAACCTGGTTGCAAAGCCCTCCCCTTTCCTCTCATCCACTTCACCTTTTTCACTCTTTTTCTGTCGATGAATATGGTCAACTTTCTTTTCATTCAGCCAAACAAGGCATTCTTTTCCGTTTCATTACTAACAAGCATGTACATATTAGCACCAATCCACATTTAAGTCACCAAAATTTCACAAACCCATTTCAAACAGAACCATCCCATTTCATGGAAAACAGTTTAACTTTCTCATCCCCTTGCCCATCCCCCAGTAATGCTATTCCAATCCCAAATCCATTTCCAACCTCTCACCCACTACTTCATTAAACTAATTCTAATCTCTCTAAATTGTCTATTCAAGAAATGCCTTCCTCAGATTCAAATGAAACAATCCCAGATATAATATCCATTTCCTCTGATTCTGCTCCATCCTGCCCTTGCCCCGATATAGAAATAAATTAATGCTGCTCTTGAAGCTCCCAATCATTTAATTATTCATTTTAATTTTATTTCTTCATTTAATCAATACATTCAACAACACAAATTAAGTTGGTATTAAGCAAATTGCTTGGAAAGGATATTTTGTTATATATGATAATATACAATTAATATTTTTGGAAGGGGTATAATTTTTTTACATACATTTTTATCTTTGACAAACACTCATCTTTGCTACTTATCTTAAAATCACAAACACAACAAGGGGAGGGTTAAGGGCAATGCAATAACAAAGAGGTAGTATATTCAAAATGATGATTTATCAATTATTAACCCCCTAACACATAAGTTTGGTTTACATTGTTAAAACAAGGATAATAGCATTAATTGAACGCCAATACCAATTCCTGTATCATAGTTTAAAATTATGAAAGCTAATTAATTTACATTTCTAAGGGACCGGTCATTTATTACAGGGGGGGGGGGGGGGGGGGTGGGCCGGGGGTTTTCAGGGGAGGGTCAGAAAAAAATATACACCCACCAGGGGAGGGTCATGAAAAAAAATACGAAAGGTTGGGGAGGGTCATTTTAAAATAGACAGTTTTAATACAATCCTTCTTTAGCAATTGAAAATGGGGGTGAAACATTATCATAAAGCTTTATTAAATGAATTTTTTTCCAGAATTTGACCAAGTCTGGTTTATATTCTTAAAAACACATGCTTATATAACAGAAATCACCATGAATTCACTGCTCAATTCATTATTCTTTATTCTTGTAGAACAAAAAGTACAAAAGTAGTTGTGTTGGACTGGGAGTTTATACAAGCAGTTAACAGGTGTTTTTTGGTTTTTTTTATATATATATAACTAATATATGTTATAACTAATAGGCTCATAATGTTAAAACCGCTAGTCAAATTATTAATATCTGAATGATTATATTAATTGTTCTCAATGATACAAAGTTATGTAACCATAACTTTAGCAGATGGCTTGATTGGTGAAAATTTGTTAATATAGCCATACTTATGAAAAATATCTAAATGGATGTTTAGAAAAATAAATTCCAATGTTGATATTGCAAAAATTTGGAACATTTGCTATATTCATACTTAAGCTTCCATACTTTTTGGGTTTTACACTTTATTGTTTAAATATTACGTAACATGTAACAAATGTAACATATGTTATTTCTGTGAAACCTAGATGTGCCTTTATTATCCTTATGTTATGTACCTTCAAAATTCTATATATTTCTTGTGCTACAAACTTAATGTAGACGGTTAAATTTGTTTTAATCAAACTTATACACAAACAGTTTAAATGTTATGAAATTTGATAACTTAATTCCTTTAAAGTAAAGATTTGAGATTTTACATTGTTTGATCCTATACTCTGAAAGTATTTGTAGATAGATTTGAAAAAATAATTTTGCTTTAAAACAAATCATTATGTCAAGAGCTTATCTCCCAACCTGGTCCTTTCATGGTTTTATCAATTCATGAATTCATTGTTTAAAGTTTTCAGTGGAATAATGTCGGCAAGATATGTATTTTAATTTCATTTTGATAGCTTAGCTCTTTTTCTCTGTTGAAAGTAAATTCTATAAAAAAGTTGATCATCCATAACAAAATTCCTTCTCTTGCTAACCTCTTGCTAACCTATTTTGTTATTTAAAGATAAAAAGATATTATGATTTGAATTTTAAAAATAAATAAAAAATGAGCCTTAAAAGTAAGATAAAATAAAAGATAGAATTTACACTATGTTAAACCTATCATAAGCACTAGTATTCAAAACCTATTTTGATATACAGTTGATGTAAAAATAAAGTTCTAATAAAAATGATTTTAAAACACTATAAACCATTATCAGATATCATGTTAAACCCATCAATGGAAGGGTAAATCTGTTGTTGTTTTTTAACATTATTTTAAGCGTTACTTAAAGAAGTTTCTCTTTTGGAAATATCCCCAAAAAAATTGAATGTAGAACCGACCATAATTCTTCAAAAGACCAATTTCAAGAACTTTCGTAGAAATGATTTGGGGGATGGTCATGAAAAAAAATATCCTTAAATTGGAAGGGCCATTAAAAAAATTGCGACGAGTTGGGGAGGGCCACATTTTTATAGACAATCCAAAGAGAAAAACCCCCGGCCCACCCCCCCCCCCCCTGTAATAAATGACCGGTCCCTAATGTAATGTTAATAATGGAAATTAATTTATACCACATTTCTCTGTAATTTTTATTTACTACCATTGCAGAAAGTATAGAGGCAAAACTCATTTATTAATCCTATAAATTATAACAAAAATGTTGTCAATATCCTTTTTCTGCAAAAACTAATGCTGAACTTTCTTTTGCAGTGTGAGAAAACTCAACGGCTACTGATCATTAGCTGTCCTAGACCGTAAAGTTTTGGTAATCCGGAGGAACTCAAGGATTCCTTTTTAAGGGAAATTAACAGTCAAGTACCCTCCAATATTGAGTATGTAAATTATTCGTATGAATACATTATTTATCAAACCCTTGACAAACACTTATTAATGCATATTGGTATGAGCAATACTGACTGTCATCATTTCCAAATACAGTATGAATTATCACATAACAACATTTTGTGATATACCAACACTTAACGAGGAAGTGTATCGCTCAATACTCTAAGGCGCAGGAAAATGCAGCCAAGGACCAAAACAATTGTAATCCGAAGTGTAGAACAGTATTTAGTCATTCAATGATTAAATTTTGGTGTGGTCAATGGTTATTTGTGTAACAAAAAACTGTTTATGATTATCTTTTCTTTCCTAACTACACTAGTATTACGGTAATAGGAAATGTACAAAAGTTGTCTGATGTTAAACAATTATGGAAATAACTATATGAAAAATTGATATACACAACTTTAATTACATATCTACACATATAAGTAATCATTCAATATAATATTATTTTACAGGCTAATTTAATTACTCTATCCTTTTAATAAGTTTAAAGCAAAGGAAACTTTCATTCTTTCAGCACCGATTATTGCTGATGATGTCACTTGTTCAACTATAGGTCATATTGAGGTTACATACAACATTTCTTAATGATGGGAATCATTGTAAGTATATACACTATTCTACTATTTATATTTTTACAGGACAAATAACTTCCATTTTTCATTCCTACACTGATCCTTTTACAATATATTCTCATACTTTCTAATACAATGAATAATTCATTAATACGGTAAGAAATTGAAATAAGTACAGCGTCTAAAAGTACTTTTAAAAATGACTAAATTTAAATCATTTCGTAATTATGATATTCTTAGAAGGCATATTTAATGTAAATTATATTTATGTCACATAACCATTTTGCTTCAGACTTCACGACCCCTAAAAGCACTGTGATAAAGTCCGGTATTAAATGAGTTAAAGCCCCTGCATACCTGACCCTGCTCTCCCCCTGCTGATTCAGTGCACTAGGCCAACTTCAAGCTTCTTCCTCCTACAGTCTGGCTTAACATTGGTTCCACCCACGGTGAGTACTTTATCACTATTAGTTGTTAGTTCGATTAAAGATTAGTTCCTTTATCTATGGACAGAGTTGTCTAACCAACAGTTAATTATTGTGGTGAGGGAATAGTACTCTTTAATGAAGTGGGAATGCAATGTTATCATTATAATTAATAATAGTCACATTATTTGCAGATTTCCATTTTGAAAGTAACCAAAAATTGTATTAAAATAATGGTGGACTAACATATCCATTATTTTTCAGGTTTTCTCCAAATAGAAACATTGCAACCATGTCTCAATTTAGTCAGGCTGAAGTAGACGACATGATAGACATTGGAAATATACCAGGTAATAAAATTTCCTTCAATTAATTAATAATGTACTTCCTCAGACCTGAAAGGTCAGATGGGGTTATGACAGTGAATTGTGTCCTGCAATGCTGGCCGGCGACTTGTATATTGTATAAAACTTGCCCTCCAATTTGGGTTAACAACGAAATAATTGGTTATAACAGATACATTTATTGGAAGGTACATCGCAGGTCAAGCTGACAACTCATGAAAATAAGTTAGAGTTATCATAGGAATTGTAATTGAACTGCAATGTATGGACTTTAAAGTATTAATATTTATCAAATTAAGGTTTGTAAATGTAACTATTTTATAATGGCTGTGGGGAAGGTAGAACAGTGGAAGGCCAGACCTTCATTTTGCGGGATGATCGGGTTTGTTGGTATCGGACAAATGCTCATCTAGGAGTAGGATTAGTAGGTATTTCCATTTATCACCTATATGGTTGAAAAGAAGTAGTGACATATTTTCAATAGGAGCACTAGTGTTCATATCACTTTTGCCTAGCAACGGTTGTTGTAGCGCGATTTCCCCTATGTTTCCGCCTGTGAGGTCATAACACCATTGTTCGTGACGTCACCATACCCAGCCGTCGCAAGGGAAGTGGGCCATTCCTTGGATATTTTTAAAATGGTAAAATGAATAGAACGGGTAATAAATGAATTATTACCCTTGGTGATGTGTAATATGACTTTTACAAAAGTGGTGCCAATTTCTGTATAACCCTTGCGCTCACTCGCGTGATAAAAAAATTCACACTCGTTTTGTTAAAGTCATATGACACACTTCCTTGGGTAGTAATGTGTATTTATGTGATGGAGTGTTAACAACAAATATTATAGTAGTTGTGTACTCTATTTAGATGAGTGGATCCCCAACAAAATGGTATCATATCATGATCTTGATCTGATCATTTCATCTTTGAATGCTAAAGGTATGATTGTTGGCCGCACACTCCCGACCTTACTAACCTTGTTGAAACCATGTCTCGATCCAACCAGAGTACCAACTGTTGGAGTGATAAACAGGCAAATAAACAGTAAACAGCACAAGGGAAGGACGGTAGATTGGCTGGAAACTCTCACTCCAGAACAGAGTAATTATATTGGTCCATTTTGCCATCATGCTAACATCAACCGTCAGATGTTAAAGGGGAATTGTTCATTACAAACATCATGTATACTCACCAATGGAATTGCTTTGGAAGTTTATCAGGTCATGAAAGAAGAAAAATTAAACTGGCAAGACTACATTTCAATGTTGTTTAATCTTGGAATCGACACCTCTGAATTGACAAGATCAAATATATGTTACAGAGTAAAAGAAGCTTTTAAGAAGAAAACTGAACTGTCAAGGAGGAATTGTGTGGAGAAGAAAGATGTATTTTTGAAAAGTGTGTTTGTTCTACCACAACGTTTGAAAAATGTGATAGATGATGTCATTTTAACTTCACAACCAAGTCAAACTCAGCCAAACGTGTGTCAGCCAAGCCAATCCAAGCCAAGCATAGCTCAGCAAACTAAACATCAGTCAAGCCGCATTCAGACAAGTCACAAACAATCAAGCAAAATCCACTCAATCCATTCAGATTATGAGACAGACCATAAAGACATGGAAACCTACCAAGATTTATATATTGAGACTATAAATGAACTAAAAATAGTACATGTGCAAATGGATGATGTTTTGAAGGAGATGGCCTTGGAGGAGGGGGACAAGATGAAGTTTGAGAAGAAATGTAATGCTTTGGAATCCAAAACTTTAAGATTACAGAGTGATTTAAACACAGCAAAGAATCAACTGTCTAAGTGGAATCCTCGTAATGCTAACAAAAGACAAAAGAGACGGGAAGAAAAAATCGTTAAGTTAGAGGACACTGTAAGGCATAAGCAAAAGAAAATAGAGGATATGGAGGAAAAGATAAATAAGGCAAATAATGAAATACAAGAAATCTCTGATGAGTTTGAACAGCAAAGAAAATGCAATGCTCAACAAAAGGAAGCACTAAAGAAATCTGTGTATTACTATAAGCATAAAAGTGAACAGATGAAGGAGAAAATCTCTATGCCAAATTTTCAAGTTGAACAAATGAAGATGGATTGCAAGAAGAAAGATTCTGAAATTGAAGATCTTGTTAATCGTGTGGATGAACTTGTGAAACATCAATTTGAAATTGAAACAAAAGTGGATGGCAAATTCACGGATGACATTCGTACAACAGTCATGTCTCTCCATGCCATGGGACTTCGTGTCAATAACATATCTAAGTGTATAGGCATTGTAGCCAGAAATTTATTACATGTCAATATTGGTGTTTTACCAAAACCAACAACCATCAAAGGTTTTCTACTCGAAGCCAACATGCTTGGAAAATTACAAATTTGTCAGAGAATGATGAGTGAAAACAAAGGAACTTTGCATTTTGATGGCACCAGTGACCACCAGAGGCATTTTTTTGGGGTTCCAATTCACTGGCGAAGACAAAGACTCCATTGTAATGAGCATGACGGAAACTTTAAAAGGAGACGCACAAACACACAAAGAGAGTTTCCAAACCATCTGTTCCGATTATGCGTCCTTGATTGCAACTTCCCAAGATGAGAAAAGTTTGGTTGAGAGCAAGATCATGTTGTCTATAAAAAACTTCATGTCTGACCAACACATTGTAAATAAGAAGTTTAAGGAAGAATTTGAGAAGATGCGAGGGGAAATGATTGATAGACTAGGAGACAAGTGGGAGCAAATGGGTTTCAAGGACAGGGAATCTGCTGTGTCTATCAATCATTTCTTCTGTTTCCTTCATGTATTGTTGGGATTGTCCGAGGCAACTGACAGATCTTTAAAAGAGTACGAAGATATTGTCACAAGAGAAGGACAGATGGCCATTGGAAGAGAACAATATAAGCTCTTATTCAAGAAGGAACATTCAATGTGTTTGGAGTTTGTGAGGGCCACTTGTCAGTTGTTGACTCCAAGTGGTCATGCTGCTGCTGGTCTACCTGAAGATTTCAAAGCGTTTCTGGTGTCCCATGGGAAGGTGATGAAATTTAAAAGGTTTGAACACAATAGATTCAACATTGTGTTTGAAAATGCTTCAGCATTATGTGAACATTTGGAGGATGTGAGGAATTTCTTGAAGGAGACAAGCAGCACCAACAACCTCGTAAAATGTGTGAGAGGAGATATAGAGGACAACATTTTGATTTCCGAAGTTATGGCTGTCGGTGCATTTTACCACTACATAAGTGAACCCTTCCACCGTTTGGTGTTGAGCCAATCTTTGGCTCCAAACATTCTGGAGATGAAACCGTATCTGGAGACAATGGAAAATACCCTGAAGATATTTTCAAAAGATCCCTTGAAACTCACGGAATCATTTCAGATGTGGCCAGATATTAGATGCCGGTCAATTGGATGTGCTTTATCCACATTTGTACCTGAGGATGACAATTGCAAGGAAATTTGGAGTGAAGTGTTTTCGTTGCTTTGTACACATGCTATGGTAACATTCCATAGGCAAGTTTATAACCAGATTTCACTCATGTCTTCCCAGCCACCTTCAACAGAAACTAACTCAGTTTTAAAATCAAACAGCATTTCTGAGAGTATGTTTGGGACTCTGAAAAGGCTACGCCAGATGAAACCAAATTCAAACCAAGAAAGCCTGGAAACTACCATTCTTTGGACCTACAACAAGACATTGGATTGGCTAGATTCCTTGCCAGCCCAGGAGAAGGAGCAACTTTTAGTCCTAGCTCGATCCAAGAGTTCCTCTTTCCAGAAATTGTTTAAAGAAAGAAGGATTTGTTTAAGAGAGGAGCGAATTAAGATGACTCAGAGCAAAAAACAGAAAAAAGAACAACAGCAAGTCAAAAGTTCAGTTCGTCGGGAACAAGTCTCCAGTGTTGTGAGTGAGCAAGGCGGTCACTGCAAAAGTGAAGATGATGTCAACAAGTTAGTCGCCAAACACCCCATTGACAGTAAAGAGCTAACATTGCTAATTAAAGATCAATTAAAATATTACAAAGAAGTGATAAAACCAGTGGGAGTCCCTAGAGTGCTCTATCAGGCAAGTAAGAACCGGAGAGTTTACAACAATGCAGAATTAAAAGAACATTTAATACAAGTCATATCATGTTACAACCAATCGATCGGTGCCATTTCGCAAGAACCAGATATGTCTATTCCATCTCGAGAAAAGCGCGTGAAGCAAATAACTGAGGCAAAGAAAAGAATTCTTAGTAATTTTTCATCAGGCAGTACATATCAACCCAAGAAAAGAAAAACTTCTGCAACAGTGCCAAATTTGGAAGGAAGAGCCATACGACACCGCTGGAAAATGCCAGGAAACAACAGACATGTTTGGTATCGGGCCACTGTTAATCAATGTACATCTCCAGGGAGAGCGCCATCATTTCCTGAAGATGACAACAATGAAATTGTTAACTACCAGCTGTATGATGTAAAATATGAAGGAGATGATGAGGTCTATCACCTATCCCTAGAGAAGGATTGGCACAATGGAGACATAGAGCTAATTGAGGTATGGGGTACACACACCTCTCCTTTTTCGTTGCACTTCACAATGTAACGACTGCAGGGTTTTGGATATGTTCCTTTAATATCATATTACAGTTTATTGAAGAATATAATAAATGCTGAGTTAAGTTGTCCTCACTGCATTAAAGTTTTGTTCTTCTGAGGGTTGTGGATGAAAAATTTTGTTTCGGAAAAGTACAAATTCCAACAGCAGACGATTTTCACCTAACATTAATATGGTTCAGTAGGATGAAGTGTTATGTGATTTAGAATGTGCTACTAATGATGTACATGCCATATGTAATTAATGGAGGCAAGGATGTAGTGAAATTTACATTTTTTTACAATATTAAGTAATGCACATACTTGATATTGTTGGTACAGGGATGCAAAACTTAACTTTATTTTATTCAATGCAATTTTGTTTTTTATGTTGTTTATGTTTCACTCAAACATGCATGCAACACATTCAAGAGGTTATATAGGAATTAAAGCATTGAAGCAACACTATAAAAATAATGCAATATGTTAATAACAGGTGATACCAAGTGACAAGTGCCATAATTATTTCTATTTCTACCTGAATTTATCTTATTAAAGATGTATTTGACTACTAAAGTTATTTGTAGGTATTACTCAATAATGTTCATATGGTGCCATCAATACTCAAATGATGATTAAGGCTATAAGTAGGAGGGTGTTATAATAAAAAATAAGTCAATTGCAATAGTATTCTTACAGCAACTTGTTACCCAGAAGAGGTATGAAATAGTTTATTGGTTTGGAACCAAAGAATTTTGTTTTAAAGATGGAAATATAATGTTTTTTTTATGCTTCTTTTTACAGATGTGAGGAGTTGTCTCCCTTCCCACTAATTTAGACTGGCTTTGACTGACTCTGTTGACCTGTAGCTGGTGAGTGGGCGGGCCCAGCCAATAAGAAGTTGTGTTATTTCATTGGCTATATCCTAATCTTTCATTGGATGATATTTTTAGCCATACATCTCCACTGTTTCAAATTCACCTGACATGGCTACTAAAGATACTTTCGGGATTCAGTTTAATAATATCAACAAAAAGAACAGGCAAGGTAACTAAAGCGGAATAGACCGGTATAGAAGTACGGTACTCAAAGTATTATGTTTTGAGACGTTGTCCCAGATGGTTACATACATGCATGACCTGTGCAAATCGACATTTCTGAATTGCTCAATAAAATTACCTTATTTCATTTACTAATTCTATAAAGTTAAAGAGAAATAATCAAATATACTGAATTTTAAAATAACTAAGCAGTCCTAAAAGCGATGTCTGTTTTGGGGATCTATGTTTAAAAGTGTTTAAATATCAATGATTTATGGTATGGTTATTTGAATAAATGCTAAAATGAGTAAATGGATATAATATTAAGTGAACATACGTCTTAATTCTCACTAAATACTAACCTGTGTCTAAACAGGTTGCGCTTAATGTTTGAATCAAACCTTTTGCTGGCATAAGAGTCATCCTGTAACAAATACAGTGTCAAGTGGTCCTTCTAGCTAAAAAAACACACCCCAAGAACAGGATTTTTTAAATACAGCTTTAATGAATAGTTTCATTGGCTCGTCATGACTGATTTTATTTACGTTATTGTATGGCCTCTATATCGAGCCTTTTCAGACTGTAATAACTATATTAATCACAGTAAGTGGAAAATGAAAACAAGATTAAGTTCACTGCACTATAACATCTCTTCCTTTCAAACAAATAGATGCAAACCTGAATGGAGGACGTACTTAAAAACAGAAAAATAACCTTGTTACAAATAAACTGTCAACTAGTTGCTTTAATTCATCGTTAAGAGAGTCCATTCAAGCTGTGCCACATCTATAACAAATCTACAAATATCCTCTTGACTGACTTCATATACGTCATTCTAGATCCAATTTAGCAGAAACAAGCAGTAAAGTGTCCTTCGAGTCCATTAACACAACGAGGCTTTGCCGCTAATGGCTGCGATATTGGCCAAGCGGCATTAAGCAACACACTCACTACATCGAGGGAATTTCTCTTTGAGGTCATATGTAACTGCCATCATTGACTGACTAATGAAATAAAACCCAAAGTCAAGCATTCAACCAATTATATTTTCATTTCATTTACTTTTAGGTGTTATTCCTCGGTTTAATCTGCTGAGTCATTAAGGGGTTTATTCTGCGTTCCTTAAAGAAATATGAATACACGAATAACTGACATACAGCAATACATAATTACATAAATCTCTATAATATTTATAAAAACGTTTCTTTTTATACACTTTGTGCATTCAGTTTTGATGTGATATGCTGCATTACATTTCTATTAGTCCTGTCGGTATATATCAAAATAGGAAATGGTTTTCAGGAGCTTTCATGCCAACTGTCATCAACGCTTAAAAAAAAATTCCTTGTTTTAGAAAATATTCTTCACAATCAAAAGAAAAAAAGTATCTATGTATGCGTATCTATGAATTATGGTGTATTTCTTTGATATGCAGTAAAATATTATTGATCTGCTGTCGGTTTATTTGATTCGATAAATATGCAAAAATGTACTGCCAAATATCTTCATATGTAAGCCGAGATGATGTTAGATAAATTGCAGTCGCGGTAATGCATTTCCTTTCCTTTGAATCGGCAATGCCACCTTCATATTTTAAGAAACGTTTTGAAATATCTTTGATAAAAAATTTGCTTATGTGGTTCATTTAGATGCTGGACGTAGATGATAAATAAAATTAAAATAATTTTGTTAAGATTTAACAATTTCTTATGAAATGGTTAAAAGCGCAACACAAAACACTTAATATATTTCCTGCATCTTTTCAAGAAAAACAACTAAAAAAACCCAAAAAATTACACTTTTTTTGAGAATCATTACCCATCTTATGTCATTTGTTTGAGCTAATCATGTCTCCACATTCGGTAGTAATTCCTAATAACCAACACCAAATGGACAACACAACTCAATGTTAATGTGTCCTAACTGGCAGTACAGAAGTACTAGCCTTGGAATAAATTATTTATTGCTACCAAATAATCTAGATTTATATCGCAGACAATTTGACAGAACAGCTCAATGAAACCCAATCAGTCTGTATCTTGGATTACAGTTGGTATCTTACTCTGAACTGACAAGAGAAATTAAATCGAAGGGCTCGTCTTTGTCCTTGTAAGTTAGGAAATGGAATATCTTAGCTGTCTGATATCCTTGGCCTCTATTGAAATATTCAGTTGCTGATGTGGGCCGAGTTGAAATATATTTTACATTTTCCCTTCTGTCATAGAAGGTGAAAAAACGTAACTATAAAAACCTTTGTGTTATTTCCAATCCCATTGCAATAATTGGGATAGTTTCTTTATTTTAAAGACTATTCAATGTATTTGCTCTTCGGGGTTATTTTCTATTTCAATTATCCAATCCCAAATAAATCAACTTTACAAAGTGTTTTGCTTGTTTAAAGGTGATTTTTATGTTACTAATGGGAATCGAATTGAAAATAAAACATCACTTCTGTGTGATCCAATATTTATCATGGGAACTCGGAAGACATCAAGAAGTGGATTATAGAAGAAAAGACGATCTCTTGGAAACAATTTCTTCATTGTGACCAAAATGACATCTGGGGTCTATTGTTCATCATGTGAAAAGCAGAGATCCTCAAATCTCTTAAAGAGGAATTCGGATCCAGTTATTTGAAAATAAGAATTGAGGGTCAACTGCTTGTAAGAGTCCAGAAAAGGAAATACTTTCAGACGGTCCTGATATATCTAACCACGCATGTCTAACAGGACCCGGCCACACTGGACAAGCTGGAATGTAAATAGCTTTTGTGATTACATGATTTGTCTGCTAAACAGCGTTATGCATGCAAGAGATTTAATTTGGCCAGACTATGCTAATAACGTTTATCACGGATAATGGTTTCATGGATAAACATATATTATTGTCAATAATGGTTGTCACCCCAACATCAATTTGGAAAGTAGAAAAGGATTGTTTCCCAACTAGTTAATATTGCATGTAATCGATAGAGATTCAAAAGGAAGAGAGACAGTCATAAGGAAATTTCAATCAATCAAGTTTCAACTGGAAAAACATTCACCTTCTCTAGAAATGTAGCCATTTACACATGGATGGATCTTGTTTGACCTTTTCAGAAAATTAAACAATGATATGCATTTGATCTTTTAGATGGACAGGGACGACAGGTTGATGTATTCATATTGACGATATGATTGCTTGCGCCAAGTATGTCGTTTTTTGAGGTCATCATCCCGCATTTGCAACACGTACGTTAACATTAGCAACAATTGTATCATTCCATACATCAATGATAATACATTTGATAATTCATAATAGTGGTTCGTGGTTTTTCATTAGCTTGATATGACACGATCCCAAGCATGTTTAATGGGATTCATATTTGGACTAAGCTCGCCATTCAAGTTTCGCGACATTCAATTTTCATTTTAGATGCAACGATTTATGACTTTATTCTGACCATGTTTAAAATACTTCGATCTTAAGTTTTCATTTCGTTTGAACTTCGACGCTAAAAAGTAACAAAAAACTATATATAAACGGTAAAATTGAACTAATGCCAGTGCTAGTGGGACGTGTGAGTAAAGGGGTCCTTTATTTCATTGATTGAAACATTTGACCATTGTTTCAGCACATTGTAAACATCGGTTAGACAATAAATGACGTCAAAGTGGAGTGAGTTCCGGAACCCTTGTCAGGTTACTGTCAGTTATACCATGTGATTCAGTAGATGCAGTTTTAGTTCAAAGGCATTTACGTTTCTAATATATGACCAAATGACTTATAAAATCTTCATTGGTATTTAGGAAGTTCTATGGCCAGCACTATAATTAGGAAGTGTGTATTTCGGAATCTATTTGACTAGTTATTCATATTATCTGAGTTATTTAGATACGTTTGGTTTAATCCTGAGTTTGGGTTAAGAACCATATCCATGTCCTTCCAGTTACACAGGTTACATTTTCATGACAAAATCAAACCTCTTCCTTTTATATTCAAATGCAGATGTTCATACCATGAGAGTCTTTAGCCCAAGTTCGAAGTGTTCTGCTGGGACAATAAAGACATAATCAAACGAATCAATGCACACACAAACATGCACAAAACATGTACACAAGTGTACATATCAACAAATACTAAAAAAGAAAAAAACCACAGATTTGCAATGACAATCAAATACAAAGATAGATGCTAACACAAACACAAATGTAAAAATTCATTTATGTAGCCATACACACGGGGGAGCCTGTGTATGTAAAGGAATGAACGTGACACATGTGTTTTCACAATGTGAAAGCTATACATTCCAACTAGTTGCTGCTGGCACGTGGAATCATCTATGGCTCTTTCTGATTAATTCAAGAAGTATCAGGAATGATCTTGCGAATCTGCATCCTGCTCATTGACGTCAACACTATAAGTAATTGCAACTAAGCCTGCCTGTCAGGGGTCTAAGCAATGAAGTCCTTACTGTGACGCAGTAGGGTAATTTATGACAGACATGGTAAGCTCAGCCTCTTAAATTAGACATCATACTGCATGTGAGAGACTCAAAAATAATAAGACTAAGTCGAGGATGAAGACAACGTATCAGTAGGGATATTTTTAAAGGTGATTGTTATCAAGTCTAGACTTTCGGTTTAAAATTCGGTTTCTGGTAGTAAAATTAAATTAAACATAAATGAAATTCAATTTTATCACATATTGTCTTCCCTTCAGAGGCAGTCTATAGGTCTGAGAGATGACAATGCTCCATGCATATGTATCTGAAGAGGGTAGTGTAATAGAGGAGTCAATTATCCATAAAGACGGGATATATATAATTAATTATCCAAGTTTGGTATAATCACAAAAGAGTTACTACTTGTATTTACTTAAGATGTAATATAACCAAAACTTCTTACACACTTTCGAGTGTAATAATTTATCTATTCCCACAAATTATTATTATTCTGTTATTTTATTCCATGCAAAACCAAATGGATTATCCAGAAAACAGCGTTCATCTCTTCAAACGGCCCGTAAAAGGCTGCTCCTATGAAATATATTTCACTACTGAGGAAAAAACATAATGGTAAAACTGAATATATAGTAGTTAACTTAATAAAACTTCCAATTCTATTATGTTTTTATTTTTCTGTATTCTGTATTTAAAATGATCTTTGTTCCAAACAAATCTTAGGAGCAGTTAAAGTTATATCATTTAGCTATCTTTAACCTGACTTGTTTCACTGTCATACTATCAGTGAATCGTCTTACGAGATAATAAGTGCAAAAATTACTTTACTCTACTGAAAGCAGCCGAACAACACTGATACGTGTCACTTACCATATTTGACCATTCATGAATGTACTATTACTTTCTACAATATGAAGTTGGAACCTTCTCCATCTACATTTAACTTTGTTTAGAGCTGTAATAAAAACTGAAGATTAAAAATTAAATAACAAATTTGTGCCATATAGTGTCCATCCAAGTTGATCAGATTATTAGTGCAATTTGTTTCTATATAACGTTGAAGACCATGTAGAAGCACACACAACTTTTGACACTGTCCACGTCCGGTACAAAGACCTTACAGGTCAGTGACCTTTTGGCTGAACACTGCATTTGACAATTTGGTCAGTGATAATGGCGTATTGATTCCATGTATTATGCTACATGTTTTGAAATGCAGGTCAAACATGTTAGTGGATAGAGAATGTTTTGCTAATGCTTCGGTTAGATTTGATCATTTTATGGAAGATATGTTTTAAACTTTAACTTTACACTGTTGATATTGATAAAACATTTAAATTCAACAATAAAGTTTAATGTTTTTCATGCTATGATTTTCTCCCTTGCAAATATAAATAATTCATCTTTCAAACTACATGTAAAGAATTTTTGAAACTTTGCAAACAATGAAGATTTTAAAAACCTTTTTTGGTTTTCTTTACATTCAAATTCCTGACGAGAATTTATATAGCAATGAATTCATTTGTATACAGTAGCTGTATTTCAAACCAGTATATATAACTATATTAACTCCTTGGTACAATCATTTCAAACATACACACGTTTCGAAATGTATAACATGTGATAACAGATGTCAAGTTTTCAACATTTATCTATAAATGCTGACATTGGGTATTTACCAAAACCGAATTTAAAACAGGCTAAAATTTCAATCTTTAAAACAGAACCTTTGTAACAATATCTGACACCAAAAACATTTTAGTTGAGACGAGTGCAGTCTGATGGTCTGATGGTTTAGCTGTATTGAATCATAATATGACCATTGCCAAATGAGATTGTTCAAAATAATAAATTATGTATTTTGAAAAAAACCTAAAGGGTGTCGTATCATGTTAGATTTGTAACATCACATTGAACATGAATTTCTCAATAACATAAGTTGTTAATTGTATATGTAATAAAGAGTTCACAAATTCTTTTCTTCAGAAAAGTGACGACATCAGCGGTGATTATGTACTACTTGGTAAAGAATTTTATGTATAATTTAGATTTAATTTAATTTTTGGCTAACGATTTTAAGGCGATGCGCATTGAGACAGGATACGTTCCCTATCGGTTTTCTGTGTACATTCAATATTTAGATAACCTCTATACCTAGTTTTCAATCATTTGCAATTTCTCAATATCTCATTTCCCGATACTTATCCTGGGTTATCATAAGTACAGAGTTGTTGTTATGATGGTTACCAATGACCGCACATCGTTTCAGATACGTTGGTGACATCAACTGTTATATTCATTGGTTATTATCGAAGTCGGTTGGTAAATCACCTATAAGGGAAGCTTATCAAAGATGCTAGGCCATTCTATAATGACTTTACGTTTTCACTCTTGTATCAACAATGCTAACCCTATGGTGAATTAATGATATTATGAATCTTGCTGTGCCTTTTTATGTCAACCACAATACATACAACTTGGATTAAATGTACACAACTTGGAAGAAGAAATTCTGAAAACCTTGCTGTGAAATTTCATTATGAAACGTAGAAGATATAGTAAAAGGATGTCAGGTTGTTTGTAAAAACCTTTACTGGCTATTCAGATTTACGTAATTGAGGCGTAATAGACAGGTTGATACGTCAAATTATCCCGAATGCATTTTGTTACTAAAATGAATATCTGTAAAACTATTTAACTAAATCATTGCAATATTTTGTCATAGCCCAAGTCTTTATCCTTTCATTAGATAAATCGGTCTGGTTAGCTTCCTGTCATAAGATCACATATATGATATAGCTATCAGACCTTGAACATCCACTGGCAGGGACTGTTTACAAGGAAGGGCTAATTAGATTCATCAAAATCAGTCTGAGTGGCATCTCATGTTGGTGAAGATTGACTAGGAGAGAAACACTGGAGATTGACAAGACGAGAAATTATTAGTATCAAGCTCATAGTTTCTTGTGTCATATGAGGTATATTTCAATTATAGTTTGTGTTTTTTTAGTTCGTGGATTACTTTTGTATATGATATAATGGTAAAAAGTAGATGGACAAGTAAGACAAGACACTGGAAAGGATAAATTAATCAAAAGTACGTATGTTTGGTTTCTTAATAAAGAATTTGTTGAAAACATTTCTGATACTGTAAAATTATGTTATGCCTTAATTCATCAACCAAGTAATATAAGATTAAACATGGCAAGTAGGAATCTACTTTGGTACTTTTACATTCCCTTCATTCATTCTAATTTGACACTAATTTGTGTCTTCTAAAGACAATTGCTTATCACCATAGATATAAGAAATAGCAAATATATTTGTAATTATTAAAAAACTGGTGTTAAAAACCGCAGTCATCAACAAATTGAGACATCGACTGAATGATTATTCATCTAACGCTCAGTTTTATCATCTGATCAATATGATCTTGTAACTGAGATGGAAGTTGTTCTCTTAAAATTGAAGTCTTCTTTGCAGAAAAATGCCATGAGCTGAAATGCAAATAGACACCTTCAGCCTGACATGTATCACCTTCTCTCACTTCGTGTTATGACATCATTCTCATTCCATCTGTAAATCGGTACGTTCTACAATACTTCGAAGTCTTCGAATGCAAAGAAAACTCAATCGATGGCTTTAAACGGGTGGCACGAGAATCACGGGTATATCCATGAAGAATGCAACCCAACGTTTTGCTTAATCAACTGATAATTCTTCCAGAACTGGAATAAACTTTAAAGCAGTAGTCAATGAATTATCATGCCTTTACAGATGGCCTTCTTCATTAAGGAAATATGTGATGTTTTGTTTAAACAATGAAAACGTGTTTACCATATAGTGTGAATGTTATATTTTATTTGGGACTTAATGTTAAACTATTTTACTGATATATTCCTGTCAGGTGATTGTTCAGCACAGGCATGTCAGTGGACATTTTATTCTGCATGTAACTCTAACAAAAACTGTAGGTTTATTCCCATACGATTAACATATAAACATTCCAAATTTTATCATACACTGCTCACCCAAAACTGGTGATATCAGTATCACTATCTCTAGGAAAAACAATCTTTCGCCGTCCATATCAATGATTCGATTTTATGAGCAGGTTGAAGACCATGAAAAAACACAGCTACTGTTGGCACCATACACTTTCTGCACAATGGTCGTACAGGTCAGTGACCTATTTGATGACCATTGTATCTATTATTTGGTCAGCAGTAATGGATTATCGATTTCATGTACTAAGGTACATGTGCTTGACACATTGTACACGTCGTAGGAATCCTTTAGGGATGACTGCAAGAGGTATTTACAATCACTCTCTCCTGCTGACTTTTCTCGTGTTGTCAAGACACATGGGACTGTCAATTTTAAATATGATGTCTATTTGGTATTAAATGATAGCACTGTTATTAAGAACGTAAAACCTTGAATCTTACGTGGTCAGCTTCCATCCCTAATGAGGTTTATAAAATGTAAATGTATCATCAACAAAGTTCGACCGAGTCTTATCTATAGTTATCTGGCCTTAGGAAAATTAAATGACTGGTACAAACATTGCAAATGTGACAATAAGAACAGTAAATGTGTTGACATTATTTGTTCTACGCTGAATTCGTGTATGCTGACACCTCCTTCTATGTAAACTTATATGTTTATCTTGTACAATATGAATTTAAACCCTAATTACCTAACTGTGAATCGAATGTCGCAACAAAACTGCCAACATAAAATGTTTTTGCGAATGCAACTAATGTTACTACGAGATAACAAGCAGTAGCAAATTTTATGCCTCTTCTTGCTTGAATTTCTGCAATGAAAATGAGTGCCTGTAGTATATTCACAAATTGATTTAATACTGTATATTTCCAATAGGCTCTTTATTCTAATGAAATATATCTCTCTATCTGCCTGATATAAAAGTCAGACTACGATCACAAACTGTTTACGAGGAAGAGCTAATTAGATTCATCAAGATTAGTCTGAGTGGCATCCCATGTTGGCAAAGATGGACGCAGAAGACTCAAACACAATGGAACTGACAGGACATTTATGAGAGTTTAAGTTAGTTGTTCGTTTGATATGAAGTTCATTTCGATTAGTGTTTGTGTTATTTCAGACAATGGATTATGTTTTTATAAGTTGTTAAGCAAACGTTAAATCGATTCTTAAACCGTAGGAAGACGTCAAACAATCTATAAAAGTAATAAATGGCTATAAGTGCATATATACCGTTTTTATTCCTTAAAACATTTCAAGAAATTTAGGACACTAAAGAATCAAGTGATCAAACATAATGCATCTTGAAGAAAATCTACTTTGAATCTTTTTTTTTATCTTCATTCATTTTGACAAGACCTAGCTGATCACAATTTTTGATTCGCTTTGACTGGAAAACGATAAATCCTAAAACAAATGTCTGCAGGATTGCTTGAGTACTGTTTAGTTTGAAATCAGTTTCACATTTGCAATTTGCATCAGGCATGGCATACAGTACATCCCTTGTTTATCACTATCGTAAGCGTAGTGGAATACGGCTTCTTTTCATTTGTACCACCTGTCACAATAACAGTTTGTTTCTCCTATAGACAATAATCGGAAAACGCAATAGATATTTGTAAACAAATAGCCGATGTAGAAAGTGGTCGGGAAAATAACTAATGTAATTGGTATAATTGATAAACCCAGTCGGTATTTACTGTAATGTCTGTTTCTTGAGAGAGGAAATGACTCTAGATTTAGGTCGAATCCAACTCGCTGCATGAAATATATAAATATTGCTACTGATTCAATTGTTTCTTGACATTCAGCTTACTTGAGCTTAAAAGCGCCTAGCATAGTTTCTGAGTTATGCACCATAATCATCGAGGGATCTACTTCCTCTTGTTCCTTAAAAATTATAATGAAATTCGAACTAATTTCGCTAACAATGTTGTTATCTTTTAAGGCATCAAGAGGTAGCAAAATTGCATCCTTCATTAAAATTCTTCTCCTTGTAAGTAGCAACCGTTTAATAATGAAGGTGAATGCCCAGAAAGACGTGTAATACCTTATACGATATCAAATATTAGTTGTTTGACAAAAAATAATCAAAAATATATTTTTGGAAATTATTATTTCCTGCTATGGGGTAAGGTCAAAGAATGGTTGATCAATGGAGATTTTGGATATAAACATTCATGTAATAATGTAATAATCTTTATCAAATCCTGCTTAACTAGGAATAATAAAATGAACAATACAAATGGTAACACGCCGTTGCAAGAGAAATAAGTGCCAATCTTATGCATTCATGATAAAAGCACGATATTATGCGGTGAAAAATCATTTCGTCTGAAAATATTCCTAGATATGTTTAAACTGTTGGTCGTCTCTGTCCCTATATCATTACTGTTAGGAATTTATTTTTTTAACTTTTTGTTTCAACACATATATACTATATTGGTAATGTAATTCATCTTGATTGCAAATTGCGTGTTTACAGTGTTAGTCACTCCGCTTAATATGCCTAACAATGATCTTACCTTTTTGCACCATTAAACAAAGCTCTGTACATTTTATCATTTAGTCGATAATCAATGGCGTTTGTAAGGAGAGCCGATGAATCACATTCGTTCTTGCAGAAATAATTACTTTAACACCTTCCAGATACCCTAAACTCTTTATGTCGGTAATTTGAAATTAAACGTCTCCATTTCCTACGCAGTTGATTGATTTTCTTCTGTCGACAATCTACAAGAGCAAATTAGAGACAATGACTGCAGTCTCTAACCACATAATGGGAATCCTCTTTTTTAGAAATTAACTTCTAATCGATGTGCCTTCCTTCATGTAAACATCATTGTTTTTAGAATGGATATGATACTGTGACATTTATGATACATGTAGAAATAATAACGAAATGGACAGATGATAATTGCCCAGTAGTCTTTATATGACATATCTGACTTGGTTGTAAAAAATATATAAGAATAATAAGTTAATTCATACCAATAAGCCTTCAACACAACATATCAGAACATATGTTTTCATACGTTTTTAACAATTTACTTAAATAAAGTTTGTAGAGTTTGCTAAGGGCTTACCTCTCAGTGATAATATTATACGTCTTCCCTTGTTCTCAATCCATACGCGAAAGCCTTTCAGATTAGTCGGTTAACCACAATGTAACTATCTTTATGAAGCGTTCCTAAGGGAAAAAGAAGCGAGAGAAGTAACCTCCTATTAATTGCAAAAACATGCATTTAATATACTACCGTTCATGCAGCCTACTGTGTTAAAATGTCACATTAGAAATTTTTACATTCATACCTTGGAGGCACTCTACTACGTTTTATAAAGTTTTATTTGTTCAGATATTCCCCATTAGGTATTTCTTTATGCTCAAATGATTTTTAGTGGGCACATATCATTACCCAAACCGATCATTTCTAGTTTTAGATTAGGTTTCGATTATCAAGCCAAAACCTCATCCTTTCTACCCGACAGCCCATGATGTTCTAAACATGTTCAATTGGGTTCAAATCAGGAGACATTGCTGGCCATCGATTCTTGTCACAGCATTATTTGCCACATATTGGTTTACAGCACGTAAACGATGAAATAATGCATGATCGTTAATGATACACTTCGCTTACTACTAGTCACATTCGTACAGTTGTCACTTTTCAACTTCTTTCAAAATCCAACCTTATTAATTACAACTTGAAAAACATTTGTTAAAATGAGAACATTTCGGTTTGTAACATTGTTTCCAGGCAATGAAGCATGCTATTCCTAGAATTCCAAGGAGGATTTCATTCTATGACTACCTGAGATGTTTAAGAAAATAGTGACTAGCTATCAGGTTCCAGCAATCAGTAAAGGGTAGATCTTGTCCTCACTAATGGCTAATAGGCCAAAGCTTAAGGATTATGACAGCAAGAACAAACCAAAATCATCCATTAAACATTATGGCTTCCTCCTTACAGAATTCTTATGAGTGACCTGGAGCTTAAATTATATTCTAATTTGATTCTTATCTAATGGTCCGCCTTTTTAAACGAAGTCCTCTAGTGGCTCACCGTATTTCAATTATCTGATCCAACCCTACAAGTGAGTAAATGTCATTTTACCTTTCTGCGTAATATGAAAATTTAAAACTCATTTTACGAAAACCGTTTGGGACAACAACTGAAGATTCAATGAATCTCGTAAGTAGGCCCATTGATGAAGAATGGAGATTGGGACGGGTACGGTGACCGGAGAAGGGACGTCCTTTAATTTTCCCTCTACGGAGAAAATATTAGTTTAATAAAACTTTGAATATTGGTTCAATGAACATTGCATTTTTAAAATAGATATTGCATGTTTCGCGAAAAGAAACATAAGAGACGATTACAGCTCAAAAGCCATAATATACTTGACAACTTTGATTTCACAGTATTAATTTAGTTTTTTGACATAAAATTGTGAAAATTGGAATCAATGTACAAAATTCAATGAAAAATTCAAAATATGCAAAAAGTCAGTAAACCAACCATTTCACACTAGCCTACATACCTTGCATTCCGCTGTGACATTGATTTCATGATATCCAGGTTTTGTTCCGAAAATAACTCATAGCATGTTACAAGAACCCGTTTTTTTCATTCTGCAATCTGTAATTTTTTGATTCGCTTGTACTTGTTTTTTCTGTTGACAATAAAAAATAAAGTATTTGACTTGTATATGAGTTTGAGCGAGGCATAAAAATACTACCATGGTCATGTTACATGACCATACTTTACAATTTCAACTCGCATTTCAAAGAACAAGAACTTTCCTTTCCGCATCCGCTTCATCAGCGTAATTGAATCCGTTGATCGAGCTCCTTCCATATAACCTAATCTCTTTCGAGCCAAATCCCTCGTACGGCAGGCGCAGCTTGATGTTCGTGGCTGTGCTTACCTGTTATTGTTTAAGCCAATGATATGTCATTATCCAAGGAGCTTGAAGCTACTCTTTATAATTTTCCATCCGTGTTGTGCCGCTGTTGCTGGATGCGAGTCGTCTCATTGGCTGGTAAGATAGATAGTGATATGAGGCTTTTGGCCTAAAGGATATCAGGGTATATGGAAGGAGCTGGATCAGCCGATTCATTTACGCTGATGCAGCAGGATGAGCTTTCCGTCTTTCAAAGCAGTCTGTGAATAACCCGCTACTCAGTACAAAGTCTGATGCTTTGAACAATCATCAGATAGTCATCGCGACAGCTAAGGACATGCTTCACACTGATTGTCGATTTTTGATATTGTTTCTAGTATTGCGATTAAATCATTTCTTTTTGTGCGCAGCACTACCTTCAATTTCATAGGTATAAACTCTCTAACCGAATGTGGTCTGTAGCCTTCACCCTTTGCAGTCGTTTACCATTTAGAATATTTTTCAAAACTCAAATTCATGAATAAAAACATGATTTATGCAGAATGCGGATTTAAAACAATAACTATATTTTGAGAATCTAAAAGATAACAAAACGCCTTAATTGGGTCTCTTTAATGAATATTAGAAAGGAACTACAGACAAAGAGAATTTTTAATTTTTTAATTTTGCTGTAAAATAAAGTTTATGGGAGGTTAAGGTGAATCTGCATCATTATGACTTGAGTTGTTTTCAGCCTACATGCACTTAATATAAACAAGGGGTGGAAAGGTAGTTGAGAGGAGTTACAACATTTTCTATTCCAACATCTAGATTTGTTTCTGAAGAGGTTGTGTTGAGGTAAAAAGGTGTTTAGGACAACTAAATGGTACCTTATTTTGATGATTTTGACATGAAGACATTCTTTCCTAATGATAATACAACACAAACGATATGAATAATGTTAATGTTATGTTACCATGATATGAAAAATGCGTGTGCAATAATGTAATTCCAGGAAATTCTCCACGTTCCAGAGTGAATGAAACACATATTCGACTTTACAAAGTTAAACATCAACTTAGGTAAAATATCAATCAATAGCTTTAAGTATTTGACATTAACATTTTGTTAACACATACTTATGAGTGGTTTTACAAATTTGGAACCTTCTTTTTACACAGTAAATAGTCATATATGGTTTTCATATATGAGCCCACATCATAGGAGTATTCTTTCAAATATCTAACCAGAAAGAGTTGCTAGATGAACTTCACACTTTTAATTGACCTAATTTCTTTCGTATGATCTTTTCTATGACGCCTTCTTATATAAACAATCTAGGTTTCAATTTGAATTTTTCAATAATTCAATTTGAAGCCGAAGATAAAATGTTATGTGCGACTGTTGAGGGTTATACGCAATATGAAATTGGATATTACAAAGAAACTTGAGCTTTTAAAGTCTTGAAGTGTCGAAATGTCAACAATGTCACGTTTCATTTTAATTTTGTATTAAACATAATCCTTTAATTAGGAATATGAAGATGTTGTTCAAATATTTTGAAGCGTACACTGTTTACCAGTCCTTTGGACGTCAGGAGAAACCCTAGACGAATGATATAACGTGAGTCGTGACAGGTTTTTCCCATGTGGGGGTTTGAGTTTTGTTTGATTCGCAGTTATGATATATGTGTATCAACAAGCTATCGCCAGACCAAAATGAAATAAAATGATTCAAAAGGATAATCGAATGATAAGATCATCTGAGATACTTTCACAATTTACCGTTTATAACATTGTAACACGGTGAAATGACCTTATAAAAAGATTTTATACATCATTGACATCATACACTTATGACCTTCACACCTCTTTAGTGTCGAATAAGATGTTCACCTTTATCAAATTAACAAGATTGTTGTAACAAGTTGACAAACATTTGAATTATGTTCGTATGAGACAGGGTCTATGATCTGTGTCATTATAATACGGGGCTGGCAGATTTTTCTTATCCATATTCATGACACTTCTGGATAACGTGTCTCCTTGGTACAATTACTTTCCTTAGTGTTGCTAAACCATGTCAATCTTGCAGAGCGTATGTATTTAAATGATAATAATGCGCTTGATCTTACTTATATTTTATTGATTGGATAATTATATAAGATAATTATCTTGTTGTTGTTTAGATCATGTACACATACGTAAATTAAGGAAATGTAATGCAGTTCTCAGTTCAGATATATCAGACGGACGCTTATATTGTGACCTTGTTGTACCAAACTGGTTTCATATCTCGAGGGCTGTAAATTGGTGAGATTAATTTTCAGGAGTTTCACATTTTTCTCGACATAAAACTCGTTACAAACTGTTCACAAATAAAAAACATGACATTTCTGTATGACCCATTTGAAGCTTTCTATTAAATTCAGTTATATAGTTTCTATCACTTCTCCTCGCCCTAGGTAGCTAATGCTGAAACGTGATTTTGAAATATCAAAACGTCAATTTGACTCCTTCACACACAACAAATTGTGTGACCAAGTGAAAGTACACATTTTGAAATCACAAATATGCGGAATTTACAGAGTGTACATATCATTCCTCTCATACGCTATTATATATATTATATATATGTACAGAAATGATAAAAATCTTCCACGTATTTCAACCATAAATCTATACGCTAGGTGTGTTTTTCTTTCCATCAACAATTTAACATGACTGGTTCAAAGTGACGACAGTCATTTATAAGTGCAATAAAGTGAAATCCTTGATTTCTCCAAATCATGCTAAAACTGTCTTTGATCGAAAACTATGAGGAAAAAGATTGTCGACCAATTCAAAACTCTTCTTTTCAAAAACCCTGGTTAAATACTCACTGCATTCATTTAAAAGTTTGAATCTGATATTCTTCCAAAATGAAATCAACAAATATGATTCGAAATATTTGGCCAATTCTTGTCCAATTCCATTGAAATAATTCAAAACTCGTCATATGAAGCAATTGTTTTCTAATGGCCACACGGAAATGGTTCGGGCTAAATGCGGACGATTTTTTACTTTGAGAATATATTGATACTTAACTTGTAAACACGATGCTTCATTACATCAATTACAATATCAAGATTCATTCAAAAATTGAAATGTTGGTGTTTTAAGGCATACTTCACAAACTATTACTTGTCAGTAAAGAGGTTTCTAAATGTTTAGAAAGGACATTGCAATTTATGCAATTTTAATCGTATATAATGTTTATGTTAAAAAATAAACACATTACATTTTGAATGGCTGATATTACGTTTAAGTTGCTGATAACCACCCATTCTCAAAATGATCTATTATTTAAGTTGCTATTGTTATGACCTTCTTTACGCAAGAACACCAAGAAGGATGGGACATGGCTGTTGTTATATAAATTGTTTGTTTCATCCTTCTTTGTATTGATGTCTGAGGGCAGAACATTAAAATGAAATTTCTATTTCCTCACAGACCATTATAAGAAAAACCAATGTGCGAAACTTCAACTACGTGAGTAACCTCTCTCTTTCAACGATAGTGTGCAATGATTAAATCAATAGGTCAATATGTCTCTAACGGATGTATGAAGTTTACACAAGGCAACGGTGGAAATGTTAGACAGAGGTACTCCGTGTCAGTCATGATAAACACTAACATAGATTAAAAAATACTTCAATCAACTAGGCTATCGACCTTTACAAGCTTATTCCTTTTCAACATCATGGTGTTAACACTGAGGTCATTTTTATATTACTTTAGTTTTAACATACTTTTCAGTTATCTTAGGGGCAGAGGGGGTCCTATGTGCAAAGCTTTGTCCCCTATCTTTCACTCATGACCCCTTTCACCATGCAATAACACCAAAAGGATGGAAAACCGTTGTTTCATTGTAGTTTGTATTGGTGTCCATGAAATGAACTTGCAAAAATTCTGTTTTGTATCAGGTCACTAAAATCATTCAAGGAAAACCATTGGATTTAAAATCTCTATTTCAACGATAGTTTGAAATCATTTAAACAAATATGTCAATGTGTTTCCAACAGTTGTAGGATGTTGATAAACGACAACAGTGGGAAATCATAAAAGTTTAACGATATAAAAAATTGCTGATCAGTAACAATCCTAAGTGAGAATGCGTTAACAACATCAAGGAGTTTACACTTTGATCTTTGTTACATACAACCAAATTGTATTTTTAGCATACATTTTCACCACCTACCGTGACTGTTCATTGTTCGGTTTCAATATTTCATTGAACCAATCGTTGTGTTAGAACATATCACTTCATTTTCATATCTTGAATAATCATTTTCTAACAAGGAGTATTTTAAAATTTTAAAAGGGGTTTGTGAAAATGTTCTCAATCTTGCACTCAACATTGAAATAAAACAGTGTGTTGACAAAACAATTGTGAAGAGCAGAATGATATCACGAAACGGTTGTTTAGAAAGAATGAGAAAATTAAAGTATTGAAATGATCGAGCACCATCAATCAATACATTATCGGATATTAAGCATGAAAGCCATGCTTACCTGTCAAATGTATAATGGATTACTTTAACATAATTGGCATATCAGAAAAGATCAGCTTTGCTCTCTAAATAAATCAAGCAAATTGCATGAACTGCTTAAACCCGTAATACATTCTTCGAAAGGGAAACGCTAAAATGATTTGAATTTTTTAAATTGGTGTAATAGCGGCATTAGCAATACAACCAAAATAAATTCTTTTTGAAAAGATACTTACTGGCAAGTTCATAAGTAATCAGTTTATGTTACAGATATCTGGCTTCACTTACCGACTGTAAATTGGATATCGTCTGACACATGTAGCTATTAATCACAAGCTATAATAATGAAAATAGCACAGAAACTTTCTCATTACACAAATTGTATTCATGATTCATAACCTGATTAAGTCTAATCTGACAATGCAAATGACTTAAACGAACCTGTAATAAGCTTGGCGTTTTCCAATTATGTACACCAACTTTTGTGATTAATAGCCTGGTATATCCACCTGTGCGTTTTATTCTTTAAACCACATTTTGGAAACGTTTAGTCAAAAAACCCATCTCACTAAGATCGAATGTATTGGTGGTTTACTTTATTGAAGGCTGCTGCGGAAATTTACATCTATGAGACGGGTACTGAATGTAATTATAACTTCTGCTTGTCAGAACTCGATGTTTGTAAAGTCCTCGTTAGCAAGTTGGTTAGCTTTTTCACTTTTCTTATTTTCCCACCGCCTGCACTTTTGGCAATTTTCTCTCTGAAGATACATGCATTAGAGAAATTCTTACTTCAACTTTGAAATGGTTCAAAAGCGCATTCAAGAGAAGATAACTAAAATACCTAATAACGAGTTTCAGGATTATTACATGAGAATAAAACATGAATACCTTCTTTCAGAATCAACAATAAAATCGCTAGATATTTTATTCCTTAACAGTTCAGCCAGCCTTCTGCTATCTCGTATAATGCGAATTGCTAAACAAACTACCTATTGAGTGTTTTATAAGTTTTGTCAAGGAAGTTTTTAATATTTACCTGTCAATATGAATAATGGTTTACTTACATAAACAATGCAACTAAAATAAAACAAATTAACATCTTTTTAAAAAAAATAAATTTGATAAGCATACAGAGTGTGGTGAAAATGTGTAAGAGAATGTGTTACCAAATCAAAGGCACAGAAATATACAACTCCCTACAACCATAAAAGTAATTGTTCTCTGTAAATGATATTAATACAGGTATTTTGATAAATTTTTATTTATATAAATCTATTTCGTGTTTTGAATTTAATGTTTCACTGGTTTTAATGATGATTTTAGTAGCTTGGCAATTTATTGAATTGATTTTTTGATAAAATTATTGAACCTATGATTTGATTTAAGCTTTTTAAACCTCTTACAATCCATTAATTTGTTTTTTGTTCAGCCTCTGTTTTTTCTATTTTCGGGTACAATGATATCAAATCAATGAATGTGCCTTATGTGGTTACAAGAAACTGGACCAAAAATAATGATAAAAAATAAGCCATTTTCATAATTGAAACGGAAAAAAACTTACTCGATAAAAAGATTTGATCTTACTTTACATATCAAGGGTTAATGTTCACATTCTCAAACACAAAAATTGGAAAATGTTCAGCCATCGCAGTTTTCCCCATCAAAATATTCTTACAGCTCAGTCGTTTTCTATTTAGATTGTATATCAAAGACCAGTTTCTGTTGGTTAGTTAATTTCTGGTTTCGGGTGTTGAATTTTCATTTGTGTAATTACATACCTTTAGGCAAGAGTAAGTAATCTAAAAAAGCATTATAATGGATGCATTTGCAAAATTGAGTCCAGGGACTTCTATCGATTGAGCTGTCAATGTTGTAAAAACCCAACTCTAGATCTACTTTTAAACCAGCGATGATCTTGCAAAATGTTTTTAAAACATATACATGTAGATACGCTTCCTCACTCATAAAGCAGCCATGATGTGAAGAAACTGTGAGTGTTTGAAAAAAACTTATTATTAACAAACCTGTAAACATTTTTTAACTATATATATTGAACGACATTAATTGGAGCATAAAAACCGAACGATCAGCATATATTTAAGGCTTTAGTATCAGTTTAAACTGGCTTTACCAAAATGTTAACATTCGAAATTAAGGGATGTTGGAATCCCCTAATTAGATTAAGATTAAAGTTTATCTTAAGATATTTGTAAGTCATGTTATTGATGTCAAACCATTGTAATTTCATGTTCTGTGTGATGCCATTTATTTTTCAATAACAACACTAGATCTCCTATTCTTAAATATTGGTTGCAATTTTTTTTAAATGGATTCTTATAAATACCCTAGCTAGGCAAAGCTATCTTTTTTCAAAGTTGCAAGATGAGGTTGAGATGGAAAATGGGCATCAGAAGTTAGACAATTGCTTTTTTAGACTGGATTTCCTTTTGTATGGATCACGCAAGGGGTTTGCAATGAAAATTATTTCAAGATATTTATTACCAGGAATGGTTTATGTCAAGTAATAATTCAAGGTATCTAGAACACTACACTTGTCATAAATCTTTGTTAGAACAAGAGATTTATATCATGGACATTGAAGATAAATCTTTAAAACGAGCACTATGTAAATTTCGAATAAGTTTACATGATTTTAGAATCAATTCCTTAAAAATCAAAAGGAGTTTCAATTGATGATAATGTAAATGTTTGCATTAAATTGAAGATGAATTACATGTAATGTTTGCATGTACAATGTATTCTCATTTGAGATATGTATCACCTGTAAGAGATAAACAACTATTGTCCAGACTGGTAAAATACTGATGTACTTAAATCATTTGTAATTTATTTAAAACATGTATTCATTGTACGAAACGTCACCACCACATGTACCACGTAGTACATCAACTGTACTTGTACTATGGGCCTTTAAATCTGAAATACTAAATAAACGAACCTGAATATGAATTTGATCTCCTGTTGAACCAAGTTATGGATGATAATTAATGTCGTAATTCTTGTAGAATTTTTTTTAGACGTATAGTTGGTTCAAGTATAAGCATAAAATAATGTTTTGAAAACATAAGATAACTTTTAGAATAAACAAAACATATATTTGTATAGAAACAAAAATAATTTGAGCAAAATAAGATATTGTGAATAAGGGTAGGATATAATATGATTTTATAAGTGAAATGAATAAGTTCACATAATTACTGTTGCCAGCTAAAAGGTTAATATTTCCCCAAATCTATATGTGTGAATATTCTATTTGATTTTTGTTGCAAAACAATGTTAATCGATCTTAGTTTTTTGGCATTTTTATGATATATTACCCTCCAACTAATCTTACAAGGACTTTCCCTACGGTTTTGGCATTTTGTAATCATAATAAGTTATAAGCGGTGTGATATTTTGCAACAAAATCAATATATTCCATCCATCAGGCGATACTTGAAGTAATGTTTATGGAAAGCAGAAATGATGAATCACGTTGGTTTCGCCAGCAATAATTACTTTCGCACCTTACAGGTAACCTAAAATGATTTGTAGGTAATTCGAAATAGGAGATGTGTGAAACCTGCAACAGACGCAAATACATTGATTTTCGTCTACTTACAACCCACAAGGGCTTATTAGAGAGGTTTGTGTGATGTATAATCCAATACCGGGAATGGTCTTATTAGATTTTAATTCCCGATTTCAACATGCATGCTTTCCTGTGAGTAATAACTGTTGTTTGTAGAAGAGAACACTTACTATATTAGATTTATTTTACCCGTGCGTCACAACAGATAAAAAAACAAGGTAGCAAAAATGTTTAGAAACATAGCTTATCTCACCATCTTGTTCAATCTTCGGTGTAGAGATCAAACATGCTATTCCCGTATCTTATTCATCGATGAGGATAATTAGATATCGTGATATAATAAAGGATAACGTACATCAATTATTAATAAACAAATTATGAAACCAACAGTGTTAAACAGATTGTTAACAATTATTGCTTTGACTGATAGTCAGTAAAGAAATTAGAAAATATCAATACGTTTCAAACATGATCATTGAATGTGATATATGACAACCATAGTTCCTTCACAATAAAATTCCCTCCTAAAAGCAAAATAAAAAGATTTGATATGGGTTTTTTTTCAATAAAACCTGAAATTCTAAATCAGTTGAATTATAAATCAACATTTGATCCTGATAAAACCTGTAAAGCTGTCAAAATGACTCTTTTAATAGCTGGATGACCATATACTGAAACAATGCGACCAAATAAAACAAACTTACCAACCAGAAAAGAAAGCAATATCACATACATATTCAAAGATATACTCAGGCTCCTGAGACGAATAGCTAAGACATTCTTATAGAAAGAAAGGCTTCATGTTATGAGATTCCCCATTACTGCTAGGGAATTAAGTTGTCTTCCTAAAGCCATTCTTTCTTAATCAATTGTAAACACCATTGTAAACAAAATTATGGATTACAGGTACAGTTACCATGTAGGAAACGTTGCTTATGTTAAAAAGCATGATAATTTTATGAAATTGTTAACCTAAGGAAAGGTATTTTTTATTTATGAAAAATGCATGGGTCATGCATGTCCGAATTGTAATAAAATGGTTTTACTTAGTAGGCACTATTTCCGACTGAAATAATAACTTAAAATCTTATAAAATATTCGCTTTTATGGGAAGTGGGATTTTCCTCTAGGCCAGACATCATCATTACTGTAGACATGTGGAAGTTATTATAGATGTATTGTGTAAAATTCAGCAATAACCAAGCAGTTCTAAATACTTCAACGGTTGTTTGTGCACCTATTCAAACTCGGAGAAGTGAAAAGAAAACTACTGGCCAGTTCATCAGTAATCAGTTTATGATACAGATATCTGGCCTGACTTAATGACTGTAAATTGGATATCGTCTGACACATGTAGCTATTAATCACAAGCTATAATAATGAAAATAGCACAAAAACTTTCTCATTACACAAATTGTATTCATGATTCATAACCTGATTAAGTCTAATCTGACAATGCAAATGACTTAAACGAACCTCTAATGGGCTTAGCGTTTTCCAATTATGTAAACTTTTGTGATTAATAGCCTTGTATCCACCTGGGCATGTTAATCTATAAACTACATTTTGGAAAGGTTTAAGTAAAAAAAACTCACCTCACTAAGATCGGATGAATTGGGGATTCACTCTATTCAAGGCTGCTTCGAAAATTTACATCTATGAGACGGGTACTGAATGTAATTATAACTTCTGCTTGTCAGAACTCGATGTTTGTAAGGTCCTCGTTAGCAAGTTGGTTAGCTTTTTCACTTTTCTTATTTTCCCACCTCCTGCACTTTTGGCAATCTTTTCTCTTGAAGATACATGCATTAGAGAAATTCTTACTTCGACTTTGAAATGGTTCAAAAGCGCATACAAGAGAAGATAACTAAAATACCTAATAAGGAGTTTCAATGCAAGATTATTACATGAGAGTAAAACATAATAACCTTCTTTCAGAATCAACAATAAAATCTATCGTTAACAGTCATTTTGTTAGGAATTGTCAAAGTTTGCAAATTTCAAAAATGAAATTTTCTGAGTGTGTCTTATTAGTGTTAACTATTTAACAACAGATTAACAGTCTTGCTTAAAACCTCATCAAACACACAAAGGAATATAGAAGCTGGGAAAAATTTGAAATTTGAAATAACGTCAGTCATGTCTATTACCATGGAAATACGGACCTTTTATAAAGTAAAGAGAGAACACCACAAATTGATTCACTGTTTATACAATGTTTGTAAAAAGGAAAGCATTAGTTTGCTTTGCCTTCAATCTTTTATTCATATTATTAGCAAACTAATGAAATGAAATGAAATGAAAATGTATATTATACAATAGCCATTTACATGATTCTTTGTTAAATATCGTTACTACAGTCATGTAAAACACTTATATTTTTATATTTCTTTCATAAGTTCATAACTATTTTCAGTTCAAGGTCTGGCAATATAAACTGTCTGCTATATGATATATATATTCGATTGTCGTTACTTACTATGTTTAATGTTTTTATTTTTCAAAGTAAATATTTCTTAATATAAAATATAAAAAACGATCATGTTAATGATATTGATCCCCTGTTACACGCGTGTAGAGTCTAAAGATAAAAAAAATAACTGGATAAAATCATTAGAAGAAGTTTGTAAATATACATATTTCTTAAGTGACAAACTTGTGTTTAAACTTGTGTTTATTGCTTATTAGCAAAATATATTTTTCACATGGATGGAACAAGTTAATTTACTTAATTCTCAATTTGTGATGCATGGTTTTATTTAAGCGATGTTTTTTTATATTAGGTTACTGCCCATTCCTAGGGTCAAAGGTTAATACTAATTTTATGTTGCTACCGTCCTTTGGTCAAATGAAAACGTATACCTGTCAGCTATATAAATGTGGCAAGGATTCATCAAGAAAATATAAGGGAACTTTGTGTTCATCATTCAAGACCCAGAGTGTTAACTATGGCCAAGTTGTGTGTAGCCACACATTAATGCGGCCTGCAGACAGATGCTAAAATCATTTAGGCCTCTCAGATATATGCACCGATTTGATTGTTAAACCATTATTCAGCCTCCTTTTCAATGCTGCAGTATAGACAAATGCCGTCTTTTTTTGGTTAACATTTGACAAACATCTTATCCAAAACAGCATATTGTTTTTGAAAACTACAAAGGATAAAATGCAAAGTCAACGTGCGATAAAGACTTTTAAAGATGATTGTTGTCACACTTCCATTGTAAATAACATTAACTTGTATCATGTGGAGCACATGTTATACTATATAAAAACAAAGCGCCGATATAAAGCAGGGGAGATGTACCTTATAAATAATCGATATTTTTAAACATAATGAATGGTATTTACAAGACTCACGTATAGCTTGAGAATGTTGGATCCTATTGTTGAAATAAAAAAAAAATCACTACATATATATATATCATTTCGACCGGATAATCTTATAATCAAACTGTTTTGTATTTATTTTAGTTGCATTTTGCTTTCTGACGTCAGGAGAAACCCTACAAAAGTGATTTGTCAAAGACACGTGAGCAAAGGCAGGTTTTTCTCTTGTGTGGGCGACTAAACTGTCGTACTCGACCTCTCTTGTCAATAAAGTAGCCATACTATATTTTGCTTAAAGGGAAATAATATATTAGTATTATTACCTGATACTCGCATTATAGAACATTAACAATTAGTGAAATCTCGAAAATTGCTCTTTTTAAATCTTAATTTCAAAAGCCATGACATAATGATAATAAAATAAGAATATAACTGTCTTTCAAAAATATATTTATGCTGTAGACCTAGGCCTGGGCCTAGATTTTCAAAGCTCTCTTAGTGCTAAGATAGTCGTAGGCCAATGTTAATGTATGGTACTAAGACTATCTTGGCACTAAGAGAGCTTCGAAAATCTAAGCCCAGGTAATATATTACTAGTGGAAATAACACCCTTTTTGCACAGGTCAAATGTTTTATGTTTAAATTACTCTAAGAATTTCAATCCAAAGACGAGAAGATAAAATTCGGGGTAAACTTGAGACAGTGCCATGGCAGGTAGATTAATAATTGTTGACTCATCTTTCTTTCAAGAAAGGGACATTTTAATGACTTCATTTTTTACATATTTTTATATATGAGTATGATATGACGAACTTTATAGTGAAGACGAATGCATGTGCGGCAATGTTGTCTTGGATGTGTTTTAAAAAACGTACGAGTTCATAGAACCTTTCCCTTGGGGGTATTCAAGCAATGTCTTCACTAGTAACCAGTGTTACATTTGCAAATGCAACACTTTCTGAGATAGAATTGCAGACCCTGATTGGTAACAGTCATAGTAAGTTCTGCAATAAATGACATTGTTTCTAACTGAGAAGTCCATGTAACTGATGCGAAGACAAGATTTTGCACAAAGCCGAGTCAGTTACAGGTGTATTTCATTGGACACCTAATGTATCAATCAGATTGGAAGGAATTAATGCAGTATTTATATACCTAATTAAGACACATTGGAATCTAAATGCAACAAAAAGAAAATAAGCCAAGTTTGCTTATATTCAATGTAAGTCCTCTGCACCATTGTAAGGTTACGATGTCATTGTGGGCATACAAATAACGAACTTCTCACGCATTGCCTATTCTTCCAACAGCCCAAATGACTTGCTAAGAGAGACCTCGCCTGGGTTGCGATAGTCCAATGAGAAATCATATGTGAAATGCAACTTTTCGCCGAAGAGGGCGCTGCACTCAAAACACGAATTTTTACTGTTTGGCAGCAAGGTTTTACTTAGCCAGTGAAAGAGACTGGTGCAATTTAAAGCTATGCTACAGTAGGTAGCAGAGTTTTCATAACAAGCTTGATGAGTGACTCAGAAGTTTTTCCAACAGGACATTTTTATACTAATTTTGATCAGAGCTCCAAAGTTAGAACTTAAAACTTTACGTTATCGGTTAAGTTTTAATAAAGTATTATTCAGTCGTTTTGGTAAATATTGGGGAAAAAAATAAACTTGACCTTGCTGCTGGTGCTTAGTCTCTTGACAAACAAGTCGATAAGTAATGACTGTCGCCCCCAGCGATTTAAGCCCCAAAGCCCGCAGCTAAAATATCGACTCGTTAAAACTGACAAAACAATTGCAATGACTTCCCTTGATAGAAGAATTGCCATTGTTCCTTCATTTATATTCGTAACCCGATTTGACAATAGAGTACAGATACAATAAAGTTTTTATGGGTTGATAAGCCTGGACCACAAAAAATGAGTAGTTTCTTGTACTTTCTGAACACGTTGGGTCATCAGGCAGAAACTGTTTTGCTGATGCTTTTTCTCCCCGATAACTTCAATCTAAGTTTAGGGGCTGTCAGTTTGTGTGATTCAGGAATTCTTCATTTTTTTAGAAGTATATGCCAAAGGTACTGTTTACAGATCCCAATCATGTATCTGTATTAACTTTTGAGGTCTCAATTTAAAAAAAAAAAGTTGGAAAAAACCCGGAACGTAATATTTTTCTAATTCCGATGTGATTGATAAATATAAACTTTGGAAACAACACTAATTACCTAATGGATAAGGAAATTAATATTGTCATAGTTTTTTTACACAAGGATACATCTACAATGGTACTTTGATCAATATGATAATTAGCTTTTAAAAATTGCTTGTAGTATACAATTACCCTCCTCTTAAAGTACTGGAAATTGCTGATTTTTCGTTTTGGTCATACATGTACTTGACTGAGGCAAAATTATTGATTCATAATTTAGATTCTATAAATGCATCTGTCTAACATTCTTGATGAACCACTTCTAAATGTTTCGATACTTTCTCATCCCATATGTTAAGGTTTTTAGAACATTCTGACCTTGTTTTTGTATTTGCATATAAAGTAATGTCATGTTGATAACAGAAGTAAAAGTCCATGTACAGTTTTGAACATTGATCACAGCAACATGCCCAGAATTCTGCGACTTATTTGAAAATATTTGTGCAGGTTGGTTATAATTCAATAAACCAGAGTTTGATGTTCTGAGACTCAAGGTAATATGTAGGTTCTAACTCTCCACAAAACAGGCAAGTTAAGCACAGAATGACGGGATACACAGCAAATTCATTTAGGAGTTATCGATGCCGAAACTCTTTTCCACTGAGGTATCTCATTAAAACTTCACTGGTTCAAAGGGACGATTGTTTGCAGAATTTTAATTTAGTTAAACTAAAAATGTTGAAACTCAATTTGAAATATTGACTTTTGTTGAAACAGAGATGCAAAGGTTATAAAGGTTCTTTGATTGTGGTAGGCTAATCAATTGTTATCAATAACAATTGCCATAATGTATATGTAAGACTCGAGATTTGTTACAATGTAAGGATAAATGACAGTTCTTGACAAAATGAACTTCAAACATAATCTAAAGTAATAATGATAAATTAGATGGTCAGGCATATACTAATGTCATTGTGTCTATCAATTAAACCAAATTCTAAATTAAAATGGTGGTATTTTAAAGATATTATTACAAGTCTTTGATGACGTCTCTAATTGTTGGACATCACAATCAATTCTGCTATACTTGAAAAGAATGTTGTTCTTTAGATACAAACAGAAAACCTGTCGAATGACTGATATTAAGGTCAATTGCAAGTTACCACCTCTCATTTTCAAACAAAGAAATTAAGTTAATTTTTATACGACCTTTCTTCCGCATGAACAACAAAGAATGAACAATTACTATTGTTACTTTTGTTTCATTATGGTGTATCTTTATGTCAAAGAAATAGAATCAACATATGCAGACTTATTTTTGCTTTCTTAACAGACCTGTAAGATTATCGGTAAATCATTAAGCAAAGACAAAATGCTAGACTTTACACAAGTGATTTACCTTTTCTCTTACAACGGTAGTGTGCGGTAAGTGAATCAAACAAGGTTGTGGGATGTTGTTAGAAGGCAACAATGGAATTATTAGACAGAGTATATTCTTGTCAGTCAAAATAAGCACATACATACAAATGCTTAAAGGTCGACCAGACAACTGACCACTGCAGCTTGGTGCGTTATCAACCTCATGATGATAACACTCTGATCTTTGTTTCATTTCAGAACTTTGATTTTCACACTTTTAGTTGCATGTCGTTTTCACCATATTAACCATCATACACCATGACGCGAACCTGTACATGGTATGTAATGAATCCCTAAATGTCACCATGTGTAGAAATATATAACTTGATTGAACTAAAATGATTGGTTGGTTTAAATGTGTATTTGAGAGACTTGGTATTTTACTCATGTATTGATTTTTTCCCAAAGAGTTCTAAAGAACGTATCTATTCATTTCAGAATTTTCAGACCAACCAAAAGTTATTAATTTGATTTTTAAAAAAAACTGTTATCATTTTTATCTTAAGTATAAATATTTGTTCTTTAGATCCCAGCAACTAAAGATGAAACTGTAAAACTGATGTATATCGTTATTTAAATGATATACCATTTTTATAATCGAAATGGAAAAAGTCCCATTCTTGACAAAGAGATTTGATTTTAATTTCAATGAATTCATATTTTATCAATCAAAAGTAAACAGATATTTGGAGAATGTTCAGCCATCATTTACATGTAGGTGTTCATAACAGACTAAATTATCCAAATAATATAAACGATGCACATTTAATAAGGAATGACTTCAGGCACTTGAAGTGTCTAGTATAATTAATATAAACTCACGGGCAAAAGAAACTATACAAAAACTGAAATGTCTCTGATAAAAGATCACAAGAAGTAATTTCAATTCAAATGTGGAAAATGATTTAATAATTCATTTGTCAACGGATATTCATAACATTTACATGAAGTTTATTTGATATGAGTGATGTACAGTGGTTTAAACAGAGATGGGGTGAAAACTGAATTTGCAGTTTTAGATTTCATTCATCACAGTGTTGTCATACGACTTGAATCAATTGTTACGGGTAGTTTTCAAGGATTTTACAGTGTTAATATCGCGTGTGACCTCCATAGGCATCGACACATGCGCGAACACGACGTCGAGTTGAGTTGACTAGTAGCCGAATCACGTTGTTGGGGATTGACCGCCATTCCTGTCTGAGTGCGTTCACTAAACCTTGGCGATTAGCAAGAGGAGGGTTGCGTGCACGAATTTGGCGGTCAAGATGATCCCATAAGTGTTCTATGGGTGACATGTCTGGTGATCGGGCTGGCCATGGCAGAACATGCACGTTATTCACTCGAAGAAAGTCCTGAACAATCCTGGCAGTGTGGGGTCGTGCATTGTCTTGTTGCAGTATGACGTGTCGATGTTGCTGGAGAAATGGCAGGACCACAGGACGCAAAACCTGGTCAATGTAGCGCTGAGCTGTCAGATTAGCATCAAACACAACCAAATCTGTCGTTGAATCATTCCTGATGCCACCCCACACCATGACACTTCCTCCACCAAAGGAAATGACCCCCTGTATGCAGCAAGGTGCCGTTCTCTCCCCTCTACGACGGTAGACTAGAACCCGACCATCTGCTCTGAATAACTGAAATCGGCTTTCGTCGGTAAACAGTATTCTTTGCCAATTTCTGTTCTGCCAGCGCTGTACCCTGCGTGCCCACTGAAGTCGAGGAGTCAGAGTCATCCCACGGAATGGTCGAAACGGACGAAGACCATAATGTCGTAATCGTCTGGTGACTGTTCTTCGGCTGATGACGTTGTTCAAAGCTGTTGCTGCTGTTGACGTCACAGTGACGAAACGATTACGCAAATGGATCAAACGCATAAAGCGATCTTCGTTTTCAGTTGTTATTCGTGGTCTACCGCTCCTAGACCTGTCTTCAGTATGGCCTGTCTGCCTATGTCTTGTCTGGAGCCTGGTAATTGTTGCACGAGTGCAACCGAAGATCCTTGCAAGATGTTGATGAGTGACTCCAAGCTGGAGCATGCCAATAGCTCTTTCACGCTCTTCTTTAGATAATCTCGGCATGTCATTTGTAGCAGTCGTGTTCCTTATGGTTAAATGGATGCTGACGACAGGTTTTTTATACCCTTTAGCATTAAGAACTTGAATTGCACGTGCATTTCACTTTTTACCCAAAAAAACTAATTTTGCCGTTATCAATGCAGTTTCGTCGGGTTTGAGATTAGAATATCATTTCCTGTGTTTGTGCGATACATTTAGGGTACTTAGAAACATAATTTTGATTAAAAACTTCAATATTTTGCGAAAAGAATTTTGGTATAGTTTCTTATGCCCGTGAGTTTATCATAATTGCTTTACAAGAGCATGCTTTTGAAGGTTTTTGAAGAGTACGCTTTTAAAAATTGGGTTTCACTCTCAATAAGATTGTGAAGTTCTTCTCATAGGCATTGGCGTTTCATTCTCGACACAATCGTTCGTCTTTAAAATTGTTTGTCATCAACCAGCTTCTAGTGGTAAGTTGTTGGTTGTCAGTTAGTTTTAGTTTTTACCTTTTAAGTTGTAGAAATACTAATATTTAGGCAAATATAAAGTAATCTAAATACAGAATGATATAACAAGCATTTACAAAATTGAGCTTACGATTTTATGATGGGGCTGCGTCAATGTTGTAAAAGCCTATATCCACTTATAAACCAGCGATGGTGTATGAAAAACCTTCAGAGTTTAAAAACACTTTTCATACATCATAACTTTTAAGTATTTTAACGAAAGACGTCAATCGGAGCTGACAACTGACAATTTAAAACTAAGGCTTTATTACCATTTTCAACTGGCTTGTTTCTTGTGCTTTGTACCGAAACCATTTATAACATTAATTTAACATTTGAATAGAATTAATTTTTAAATCAAAACAAGTGTCTGTCTACTTATTGAGATCAAACCATTATGATTTCACGTTCTTAGTGATGCCAGTTACTTGTGAGATATCTTGTATCCTGTTGAACAAGGTTTGTGGGTGATATATAAAGGCTTAATTCCTACAGAAAATAATGCAGACACATCGCAGATTCAAAGATAATTATGTAAAATGTTTTAAAAGCATACATATAACTTTCAAAACATACAAAAAATAGAAAGGTTATATATTTTTATCACAATGTGAGATTTTCAAAAGGGGAAGGGGATTATCTGAGTACGATAAAAGTGACATAAATAAGTTCGTATAATTACTGTATCCACCTAAGAAGTAACTTTTTAACCAAATTTCTAATTTCAATAACTAATTTCCCCCAATGTTTGTCTAAGATTTTTGCATAATGTAATCATTATTCGAAGTTGTTAAGCAATATGTAATCGTGAAATAAGATCGATATAATCCACCTATTAGGCGATAACGGAATGAATGTTTTCGGAAATCAGAAATGATAAATCACGTTGTGGTTCTGCAAGAAATAATTTCTTTTATTTACGATCAACATGTGCAGTTGCATTGATTTTCTTCTACTGACAACCGATGAGGGCATATAAGAGAGAATTATATGATTTGAAATCCAATAATGGGAACGGTCCTGTTAGATTTTTATTCCTGATTTTGATATGCTGACTTCCTGTAATTAGTGATTATTGTTTGTAAAGAAGAACACTTATGTTATCATATTGTTGCAACAAAACAGGAAGAAAGCAAGAACGGCAAAAGTATCAAGGATCGTTTTCATTTATTTTCGGTAGACAGAAAAAAGGCCATTTTTGCATCTTGATTTACGGCAAGAAGCTATTACCAGGAATAGGTATCGTGGTATAATAAAGAATTAATGACGTTTATTATTGTTCACATGATTGATCACATCAAATTCATTAAAACCTTAACAGTTTAATCGATTTGACCAACTAAACAACACAGTATCACAAAGTGGTGACATAACCTATATAATCTGATGAATGTTCATAATGCTGACAGTGATGGCTTTACATAAGAAATGTTTATAATGTTTACTCTATTAGTTACATTTGTATCTTCAAAGGATCATTAAACTTAACTATGAATTAATATATAAGACAAAAAATGCACAGATCTTATTGGCCTATATGTACACTTGTTGTAGCTCAGTAAATCTGATGAATTTGCAACCGCTGGAAGAACTTTAAAATTCTACATAATAATAATAATACATGCAAATGTTAAGTTGAATTGGACATGATTGTTTCCCCTTTTGTTTAAAAAGAATATACCACAAAAATTATAAATTACTGTTTTTATGCGGAGAAATGATTCGATTTTCTTTGCTTCCCGTTTTGTACAGATTATAAAGCTTGCATAATCTGTCAAAAGAAAATTCTATCCAGCAATGGTTGAATCAAATCTCAAAGTCCTCAAAGTCTTTACTTATAGTATATATCTTAAAGGGGCACCTCCAAATCTATCAGACTTGAAACTAAACAGTCAAGCCTGAAGTATTTTGTGCTTTCTTGATATGTTTTGAACCTTTTATTTTCAATAGTTATTCAACTTTGAAATAGCTACTAACACCAAAATTGATTATTGTATCTGACTCCTGTTTCAACTTTCAAGTAATAATCCTACAGTATAGCACATGTCACTCTCAGTATATTGAGATGAGAACCAATTAAAAGTGTTTACCATTTCAACGACTCATCCAGGAAGCGGGAAGCACCTTTGTGGTCACCTGTCAAAGAATTTTGTGTGAACCTTTGAACTTTTTTATATGTAGCCACCAGCTGCTGAAGTTAGCAAACAGATGATTAAAATCAGTTCAGCGTGTGAGAGAAGACGCCATAAGATTGATCCTGAAAAAACCTCCACCCCCTTCTATTTAACAGCATATCAAAATTTTCTATACAAACTTACGTCTTTAATGTTCTTGGGCATTTGACAAAGTCGATTTCAAAACGAATGATTTATTTTGAAAAGAAAATAGTAACAAGGCAGTAAATTTTTAATGTTTATTTTATGTTACGTTATTTCAATCAAAATGAGCAAACATCCTATGGTCAATCAAAACGAAACCGCCATTTTCAAGTAAATTATGTCGATATATGTAAACACATTGAAAAACTACTTTCAAGACCAGTTCATAGTTTGTGAGAATACTAGATCTGATTGTATAAATAGAACACGTTACATCTATATACCTTAGACCAAAATGAAAGTTTTAACACAATATTTTAATTCAACATTTATGTTCATAGTACGATGACCGGAGGTTTCTGACGCCATGAGAAAACCTGCAAACGTGATAAGTCAAGGAGACGTGAACAGTGGCAGCTAAACTCGTGTTTGTGAAAAAGTTGTTGTTAGCTGGCCTCTCTAGTACATGAATAATCGAAATTACATTTTGTTATAATTTATATTGTGTTACCTGTTACTCCATTTGTAGAATCAATAGTATTGATGAAATCTCAAAACTTACTGAAGTTTTCATAAAAAGCCATGCTATAATTATTTAATAAGTTGCTGTCTAACAGATATTTATGCTTTCGATAAGGATATATACTATTAGAGCAAGTACTATTTTTAAATAACTAAAAATGTTTCTGTTGTTGTAATTGAAAATAAATCACTTCAATGGTGAAAGAGTGGATTCGAGCTAAACTGGAGGTATTACTTCAGAAGGTTAATATATATTGATACTGGAGTGTAATATTTATACGGCGATATTGAACAAGTGTAATACTGCTGCACGTATGACGTCATAATGTAGTGTGGTTGTGACGTCACAATGGCGGCCAAGTCGCGTTATCGTGATAGATAGATAGATAGATAGAAAGATAGATAGATAGATAGATAGATAAGTGGAGCACTTTCTTGGATAGAAATAGAGACAGGTACCTGATTGCTTACGGGCTACCTTATAGAATGATCTTCAAGAACGACGTTAGTGAAAATCGCGTCACCTTAAAACCGACGCCGCTAATGGCTGAAATATTGCCCAAGCGGCGTTAAACAATAACTCACTGACACCTTAAAACCAATCAGTAACAAATATAACACGATATTTATTGGAAGCGAATTATGACCTAACAATTTTGAAATAAAAAGCAAATATTGCTCTTTCATTTCCATTGTAAGTCGACTGCGGCATTATAAGGATACTTATTGTAGAAAAACATATATCAAGATGGCAATTTATCAAATAGTCGAGAAATAAAAAACTTTCATATATATTCAACAGTAAGTACTAAATATTCCATGATTAGCGCATAATTATTAAAGTAATTTTAATTAGAGTCCAAGGATAACATATTTTCAGATTTTGTTGTTTGTTGATAAACCTACATGTCATGTATTTCATCAACAGACAAGAATGTATATTTTCCGAGCTATTTTCAACATTTACCATAAGGAATATTGATACACGGTTAAAATGTTCTTATTTGGAGTTCAAGTACCGTTAAGGTCATGTACTTTCTGAATATTAACTCATATATATATTCCCTTCATACATTGTAGTGTTCAGCCTTTATTGACTGACATGAACCAGTGGCGTAGGAAAACAGTTCCGTGCAGACAGCAATGGCATCAATATTTATACATTTTCCCGTTATTTTGTCTTCTTAGTTCAATAACTGCTTTCCATTGTTCCTAAAACCGTGTCACTGATGCAGACATTAAGTAATGAAATAATGTTGCTATACATAATTGGTGTAACCTTTATCTATTTAAAAGGGATGATCATAAAGATTATGGTTTTGATGTTTTGAGAATGTATGCATAAGTAGATTATGGAAATGTAATTGCTTGATATTGGGTCATCAGGCAGAAACAAATAATTTTTCCTCGACTACAGTCTAATCCTGTGGTTGTCAATTGTGGGATTACTTCAGGAATTTCAACACCCATTATCAAATAAGATATGCAAGTTTGGCGCCTTCCTATAAAGATGAATCAGCCGTGGCACTCTGATTGACAAGAGTATTAGCTTTCATAGCCACTTATATTATATAAGTACCCTGCACTTGACGTAATGGAAATGATAAATGTAGTTCAGGGAGCAATTTGGTTTTGGACATACTTCACTGAGGTAAAATGATGGATAGAATTTTTGTCTCTGTAGATGAACCTTTTTTCATCCCTTGTGAACAAGTGTTCGATATTCCTATTCTGTGTCACACCTATACGTTAAAGGAAATTCAGACCTAGATGACAACTTAGATTGTTCTATTTACATATAAAGTGTAAGAATTTTTATAACTCATTTTTTATTCACTCAGCTAGTCAAAAACAGTCATTTAAGGTTTCCACACTGCAACAATTCTACCATTCAGTTTCGTTTATTGTGAACGTGTAACTCAATAAATCAACGTTAGATGTTCTAAGATAAATTTAAAGTGTGGCTTCTTAAATCTCTACAATACAAGCAAATTCAGTATAGACAGATGGGATACACAGCCAATTCATTAAGGAGCGATGTATCAATTTGTCTGCAGACACTGAAAGCCTTTATGGTCAATGGTCACAGACGTCTCTCATTGAAACTTAAGACAAAGCAGCTATAACACACGGCTGCTCAGCTTTCATGTACAGGCATGTCCATTGGTTGGAGCTACAAGTTTACACTATTGTGACGTTTATTCTGAACATGCATGTATGTGCAGATTTACTTCAGATGTTTTGGACACAATCTTATATTTAGCTTCTTACATTGTATCAATAGTTCAGTTTGATGAGTTATGTATTTTGTTTAATTTTCGTTAACAAACTATGGAAAAAAGCGACACAAGGGAAGATTGTTGGGAAAAGATTTGCTTAGAGAAATGAAAACTGTTCAAATTCGTTGTAAGATATTGACTTCAGTTGAAATAAAGACTGCAGAAGCAAAGTTTATTTTATTTCTTCAGGGAAATCAATAAGAACTGTCCGCGACTGCAAGTCTACAATTATGTACAATAGCGCAGAACAAAAAAGTGCTTGACGTTAAATATACAAAAGAATCGATGTGTGTTAACATGTAATGATAAAGGACAGAATTTTAAAAAAATGAGCTTCATTCATAATCTACGTAAAAAAACCGAGCACTATTATGCAATCATTGAATGAGTTTCAAGATTTTTTAAAATGAGAAACACAATACAACCAACTTTACAAATAAGAAGCTTGTTCCCTAAAAAGGAACAAAACACTTTCTAATTACTGACGTTAAGTTTCACTCACTAATCAAACCTCAAAGTGAGGTTATTTTTGTCGTGACCTTTCACGAGAACAATAAAGAATGTGAATGTACGTTGTTGAACGTTTCTTTCATCATGCAATTAAATTATAAGGATGTGTTTCTGATTTCATAACACTCCTGTAAGATGGTCTACAAATCGTTACAAGAAAAAACAAAAGGCTAGACTTTACACAAGTGATTTACCTTCTCTCCTACAACGGTAGAGTGCAGTAATTGAATCAAACAGGCCAATATGTCTCTAATGGTTGTAGGATGTTTATTGAAGACACCAGTGGGAGTGTCAGACAAAGTTAATCTGTATCAGTCAAAATAAATACTAACATAGATACAAATACTTCAGTCGACCAGACCATTTGACCTTTACGTGTTTATGAGGCGTTATCCACATTAATGAGTTTACACTCTGATCTTTGTTACTTTACTTTAGTTGAAGTATACTTTTCAGAAAGTAAAAAAAGAGTTGATAACATTATTCTAGGATTCTGTGAAACTGTTCTGACTGACAGTCAAAACTGGAATAGAGCAATATGATATAAGTTAGAAACAAAAATCTGAAAACTATTTAAATCAAATCGGTACATGCTGAATAACAACCAAGATTGCCTTTTTTCAAGGTTACCCATATAAACATATCAGGAAGGTTAAGTATAATCATGCAGACAGATTATAGAAATGATTTCGGAAGTTCACTATCAAAGGTGATTGAATGAATATTACCTTCTATTTACAGGCCAATGATTACTTCACAATCTAAGGTTCCAAAATGTATATACGCCTGAAATTGTCTCAAACTATCATGTTTTGTGAAATTTTTTTTTTTGGAAACATGTGAAATAATGCCGATGAAATTATCTGTGTTGTTTTAAGATAACACTATTGTGTGAATCCTTTCCCATGTAGTTCAGCAACTTTCTGTCAAATAAAACAAACGGACTCTTTTTTGGTTGAAAAGATTCGCTCTCCACAGATTGTGAAATCGCATCAACAAAGAACATTATTAATCGGGTAAAAATAAGAAAACGTTAATTATTTTTATCTTTTTGGTATTTTTGACAATAAGGTGAAAACTGTAGGATACGAAGAGACATGAAATGGAAAGAAATTAATTCATTCATCTCAGAGATGAAAGGAAAAGGTCAAAATCAAAACGCCTAATAACAGTGGCACAAAACATTCAAACCTTCAGCTTAAAAATAAGTTTATATTAATATAAAGGATTAATATTTAGAACTTTTAATAGATGAATTACTTTTTAAAATAAATGTTTATCGAGTTTGGAAACACTATGATTAAATAGTTTTATCGGTGATTTGAGTATCTCGGTAATTTAATCAGTTGAATTAGTTTTACTGATTTTTCCTCAAGTACGTCTATTTTTCATTTCAGATCACCTACAAACCAATAGTATTAATTTGATTTTGATACAACAACTCTCGTTTCTATTTTCAGGTTGAATAACGTGTTTCATTATAGCGCCTAGTGAATACTCAAAAGTGTTGCACAATAATGCCTCAATCTAAGGGCAAATCAAAAATAATTTCATGATTAAAATTCTATACACAACGTGAAGAAATGATATGGTTAGAACAGACAGATGTATTACTTTACGATGGTATCATCCAGCCTGAAATCTTTATGTTTTCATTTTTCTGTGTGATGAGTGACCGATTATTAGAAAGAATTCTTTACTACACGCCATGTTTGATAAATAACTATGATTATATTAAAGTATTGTAACATAATATGATGACCAATGTTTTTAAGTTCAGTGTTGACCAAGGATACGGTTTGCATCTTCTAACAAACAAGATACTGAGGCATAATTACACTGTAAGTGGTTCACTGAGACGCACGGTTAGTGTATATGTTTTCAAGGTTCCCGTTCAAATATGAATCAAAGTATTCATAATAAAAAAATATTCGCAGAGGGTAATCGATCTCTATCCCGTCCAATGAATTAAGTATATCTCAATTCATTTCCCCTGTTTTATTTCAATTGGCAAATTAATAAAAAGAAATTGACACCCAAAGTGAAGTATATACTTACTTCTAAAGCAGGTGTAATGTTTGGCATTACAAATTGGGATACAAGTAAACCTCAATTCAAAGCATAATTGTTTATAATAGTAAGATAACTAAAATTGAAATTTGTTATTACCCTAATGCTATCTGAAAAATGAAGGAGTGAGCATATACTCAGAAACCTCGTGTGTTTTCATAAGGAACGTAGTCACCCACAAATCATGATTTCTTATAAATACAACGTAATAATGCCCTTCAACCATGAAATTACGTTTAGATTTAGAAACCGTTAAATTTTCTTTACCGTACACTTGACATCAATGAAGTCAGATTATTTATTTGCCACCTTTGCTTTTTAAATACTTAAGTATTAAGTATAAAAATAAGTGTTCCTTTACATTTTCTTTTTTCCCCAATTAAGACAAAAGTGTTAGGAAATCTATATTGATTAGCTGTTAAAGTGACACAGAATATTTTTCACAAATTTTGCCTGTGTTTTTTATAAGAGCCAAAATACCATCTGCGCTGAAATAAGCTCAAATATCCGCCTTAAACTTCAATCTTTACCTCTAATTTGTTGAAATTAGGTTATTTCCCTGTTTTCAATAATATTACGACAAAAATCCATATAGATGTTAACAATACTAAATTCTGTGTCAAGTTTTCATGAATATTAGTTAAATGAGCTACTAAACATAACCAGTCAATATTTGTCTCTGTGCCTGTTGTAGTTAACTTTCCAAAATTACGTATGAGTCATTGGTGCGAACCAGTGTCTGGTTTTCAATCACAAATTACAACATAAACTTGTTTATTTTCTCTTCATTGAACTTATTATCTCCAAGATGATGATTTTTACAAACAACCCAAACTTCTCGATAAATAAACATCATTATTACATATCGACATATTTGACTCCAATAACATACTCTGTGTCCCTTAATATGATAGAAATAACAGCAAACTGTAGATACTATTTAGCCATTCATCTTATAGTTGGCATCAAAGTTGGTCAAAACAAGTCATTCCTGAGAGTTCATCAACCTACCTGAGGACAAGGACCTTTATAAATTGTATTCTATTTTCACTCTCTCACTTCTCATCCGCCTCACACGCATTCTTTTATCTACACGGTGAAGCTGGCATCAGATCTATCAGTTAATATTACGTGATGTGAATGCTATAGTTAAATTTCACAATGGCGACGCGGTGCTATGGTAGTCTGTCTGGACAGGTGTCCATGTTAAAGTAATTTCTTGCTAACAAGCTCCCTAGATACTGTAATGTTGATTACAGCATTTCCCAAGCTTTCCTGGAGAGTCAATGTGGCTAAATGTGGTTTGCAACACGCTAAACGTAATAACTGATTTCCTCAACGGTCGTTAGTGTTAAGATGTTGACCTGTTGACTTCTTTGGAACTACATTGTGATTAGGTTTCAACATTTGTTTTTAATATTTGCAAAGTTAAGACATTAACGTGAGAGATAACAGCAATATATAATGCGATTGGTTGATCCTGTAGTGTCATTCAAATAGTCTGATAACATATTGCAGTCAGTCGAATGAATGATTTGAAAAACATCGAAAAGAACTTTCAACGTCAAGTCAGAAAGTCAGTAGAAAGACGTAGATTTGTGTTAACTTTTCTAGCGGATGTGGTTAAGTGCACGTGTCTTAATTTTGAAGTGTGAAAAAAAAATTCTGTCGTAAAAGTTTGTTTGAAATCAACTTCCCCATGTAATGTTGTAATTATGAAGAGAAATAACCATAACTCCAGTGCATACAGTGCAAAATAGTGAATGTGTTTAAATGGGCGATAATATCAATGGCAACGGTGTCCATAAATAGTGACAATCGATGAGTTCCAAATTCAGAAATTTGGAAGGAGCAAATAGAATTTAACAAATAAGTACAGTATTGAATCTATTGTATCAAAATTATCTAGAGTGGTCACAGTTACTGAAGTCGATAGGAAACAAGATACGTTGGGTCTGTGAAGTTAGCAATGTTTGAATAAGGAACTGGGAACTGGTTGCTAACTTCACAGACCGAGATACGTTTGGGTTCTCTGATAATTTGGTGATGTACTGTAAAGGTTAGTTCTCTTGTTGGTTCTTACATTGATTCAGTTATAAATCACAAACTGTCTGATACATCAAACAGACAACTAATCTAAGTCTCCAAAGTGACTGATTATTTCATCGGAAAACAAGACAGACTCCTCGGTAAAAGTAATCATCTTCAGACAGAACAAATTACATTGCCATTTCATCAAGGGGAGACAATCACCTAAGTAGCATTTCAAGGAGGTAGGTAGTGAAATTGAATTATACAGAACGTGATATAGGAATTTGACACTGGTTAAAGAATTTTATGTTATTTCATAATTAAATCAATGTATCTATTTGGTTGGTTTTCATTAAGTAGGTAATCTAGCTACTACAGAATACTTACATACTCAGTACTACAGAAATGTCGGAAAACTTGGGTAAAGATTAAACTCATTAGCAAGCAACTTCGGTTCAAATTGGATATTTTACGGCATTTAAGGATAAAGACGCTCACTCAGCTTTCTATCAATGCAATGAATTTTTTTTTAATTTAATGTTATTCTTTACAATTGACCTGTACTCAACAAAGAAAACCTTAAAACGGCCGATGTCGGCGTATAAATATAGAAAATATGTGGTCAGCTATGCGCATAAATGGACAAAATATGGGCAGTTGAAAATAGCTGAACAAGTCATATGTGGAGCTTCTGAATTCACCTAAACTCTGAGCTGAGAATAAAGGATGAACTATTGTTTATTAAAGCAATCTTGTAACTAAACCTAGTTCATAATCATGGTATTAGCATTGTTATCAGATTAGGATAGCCCCTGTCGTTTAGCTCTTCTGACAAATTATGAATATTTCCGAAATCGTAGTTCATGCGGATCTAATGCAATGTTGCATTAAATACTTCCTGTCTTTTAGAATCACTTCATAACCCATATACGTATATTTTTTATAAGTAACTTATGAGGTAGTTTACCTGAGTTTGGATCGTTAGAAATATCCAGAGATTTGCATTAACTGTGCATTCGTTGTATAAACGAAGTATTGGTGTGCACTAATACCTTTAAGGAGGAGGATCACAAAACGATTCTTTGAACGTAACAAACCAATCAGAGTTATTGTTTATGTTTAGGCTAAATGCACGATCCTGGAGATGGTGGAGATGATGATACTTTTGTATAGGGAAGATTCAATATAAGTATCTCCAGTTTTTTTTACCTGAAGTAAATAATTAGTGAATAAAAGCAATACTAATGCATATGCATGTATATTGAATATTTTGAACATTTACTTTAAATCAATTAAGTTACAAAGAACCTTGATGTGTTGTTTACATGTATTAAAGTTAGTAAAAAAAGAATCTTACAAATTTTACCAAATGCCAATTCTTAGCCTACACTCCATTTCTCTTGAAATTTGTATTATTTCTCCTTTTATTTCATATGGATTATCTGATGAACTTTTTCATGAAGTTATATATTTCATGTCCCTGGACTCTGACTGGACCAGTTAGTTTATCAATTTGACCAATAGTAATGTTTCCTTTCTGGTAAGCAACCCTATGTAAGAATTTTTTAACAATGTATAACAAAATAGGATTGCCAGCTTGTAACTAACCAGTAAACAAGTGAAACGTACAGTGTACAATCAATCTGTATTGAAGTTACAAACAAATAACTTATATGCACTTTCACTATAGTTGTTAGTGAAACAAACACCTATTTGATAACGTTCAAAGGCACTGTTTCTTCTATAAGTCTTCAATCAACACTAAGATTTTTGTATAATGTCTAAAAGGACCATTTCTTCCTAGACTATTGGAAATCAAACACGCCAAACAATGATTGCTATTTCTGGCTCTGCCAATTTCAAAGCCAAGAACTTTTAAACAACTTTAAGTTTACAAAATCCCCTTTTTCTATTCACCCAGTATTGAATTCAATCAATGAATCAATTCTAAGTTAATTACTGTTATTGGCTTTCCTAAAAACGTGATTGAACCATGTTAACACTTTGCATTCCTACTTTGTTAATGTTTGTTCTGAAGAAACATACTTTATATCGATAGTTGTTAACTTGACAATGTATACATTAGTGATGAGTATGCCAATAATCTCCTTCAGTTCATGAAATGGACTTGTAAAGATTTTTTGCAAATGAAGTTCTCCACCGTACAAAGGTAACACATGATATATAGTTTATTCATAAAAAAGAAGATCATTTATTCATTACCAGTTTTTGATGTCACAGCAAATTATCCATCAAGACAAATCGATTCATTAAAGTGCTAAATAAAATCATCTTTCAATCTTCTATACTACAACAGCAACTCCTGACCTTGTGTTTTAAGAGGATATTGGAACAAGTCTACTTGAAGTGTTTTCATTTAAAAAAGGTAACAATGCAACAATGTACTTGTATTACTACATGAAATGCAACATATCTCCAGAAATCACAGAGCGATTGCATCAGAATTTGCAGCAAAAATTAAAAGAAGAGAAAACGTAAATAACCTTATTTTGCTTCGAGAGCTTTGCGTGACAAACTGAATTTTAAACTTTTTTCATTTTCGTTAGGCGGACAGTTCTACATATCTGAGAATACCAAGATGATAGATTCATGAAGTAAAACACCGTCCATTTTCTAGGTATGTTTGCATTTTCATTTGATGAAAAATATGGTGCTCAACCTGTTCTAACAGAAATAGAGATGAATATGTTTTTGGCGTTATTCTATCAATTGACCATGATATGTAATTTTGACAGATGTTGTAATAAGTAAGATTTTTCAAACTTGCGTTTGTGAATGCGTTACGTGAACAAAACTAAAGGTGCCCAGTATAAATAAAATACTAAAAGTTTACACGTTCAGTAACTTGCTAAAACAAACGTCAAAACCAGCCCAGGAACGAAATAGAAGATAAATATGCATCATTTTTACCAGGATAAAAATATTCATTTGAACGTATCTTGCCATGTAAACTCCGCAATTGACAATCCAAGCCTTACCTGAACTCACAAGAGGTGTAATTTTCACACAAGGTTAGGGCTGTAAACGGTATGTATTCTTAATATCATACACTATTCAACTAGTATAGTAGAGCTCATTTACATACTATAGATTGCATTAGAAAGTACATTTTGGCCTTTCAAAGTATTTCAAGGAAAAATCATACCATTTTCTCTCCTGTCAACTTATCTGTTACGTGTAATGTTAAATAAATGTCAGAAACAAGGTCGGGGAAAAACAACTGCCAAGGAATATTAAGCATTTAAATTTGCAGAATAAAATGTAATCTCCAAATAAAAGTTATTTCTATTCAAAAGAACTATAACAATAATGTTCTCAGACGGTGATATTATATATTCCTCAGAGAAACAAGAATCTTTACGAATGTGGTATTTTGTATTTTAGAGAAAAAATCGAATTCAAGTAAAAGGTTGAAGGTGTTCAGACCGTGATCGGGAAGTTCTTCGGATTTTCTTCACTAAAAAGGTCAACGCGGATTGACAATTTTTCAATTTCATTTCTCCGCCTTCTGTTGTAGAATCGACTTTAATTTAATCACTTTATAGAGTTAAGTTATTGACTTAAATACATAAAACCAATGACATCATCCAACGGCATACATGCCCCAACTATTTGTTTATAGAAAACTCAGTTTATGGCAGAGCCCAAAAGTCAGTTTTAATAGATATCCCTTTAGTTTAATTGGTAGAACTTCTGATTGTCACCAACTGCTACTAGGCGTTTTCTTCATTTCACAGTGAATTAATGATAAAAGAGAAAGCAAATTTACTTAATCGAAAACGAACGAATTCCTTTCTCGTATATAAAAAGGATTTTTTCCTACTTTTTAACGTTAATTTCATTGAGGCATTCGGTCTGTGACTAACTTAACAAGCTTTTTCACATACGCATATTAAGCACATAAACTTTTCGTGAGTTGAAAGGCTTTTTAATTCCTTGAAGGCGATTCATATCAAGAACTTGGTACTAATGAGAGGTAAATAATTTAATAGTTAACAGGAGAAACTTAATGCGAGACAAAGAAAACCGAAATTTTTGTGATAATGCAATAACGTTTCTTTAATGCTTGTGTAGTTAAATGACGTTGTCATTTGACATCATTAGCAATATGTTGTTCTGAAATACCAAAGTGTTGTAAGTTGATGAAAAATGGTGATAATGAGTCTTGTAACCTTGTACAGAAAACTTAATTCGTCGAACAGATCTAGACTAAAACTCCATTTATAATGATAACCGCTTCAAAGTTGTTACTGCTGGGTGTCCCGTTGTTAAATGAGAGACATCACCTTTTGTATCGTCAACATTAGGATCTTGTTTCCTTAAATTTACACCTCATACTTGCTTCATTTACAGTGTAATATGTAAAGAAAGTGATACATTTTCATAAAAGTCATCAAACAAATACAAACGTTTATTTAAGTTTCTAAACTCATTGGAATCCGATGGACAAGATCTGACCTACATTGTAGGTTAACATCGTGAGATGAATGGTATTGACAGCTGAAGGAAGACGACTCTGCCACGGAAATGATCATGTTGGAGACAGAAGTATGGCTCTGTCAGTTGGACTTCATTATAGAGACTCTTGAGAATAGACAGGGTACTCTAGATCGTTAATTGAACAGAAATGGAAATTATGCTTAGAACAGTTTCACTGAACTTAAAGGCGCTGATTGATATCATTAATACACACAGTTGTTAATGTAACTAGTTGTATACGTACTTATTGATTTAAACATCTTTTAATAAAAATAAGCTTTATACTAAACAAACATAGGCGCTGTCACATTACCAATTCTATCTGTAAGTCTATAAAGGGGTTTACACAATATGATATACAGCTGCATACCAAAAGTCTGTTCACGTACCTTTATATCCTAGTGCAAATATCATGTTATTTGGCATGTCATTGAGCCATCGTAACATTGTGAAAATGAAACAAATAATTTTGAATTTTCGATATAGAAGAGAAAATCCATTGTCGTATGTATGTCATCGTAGATAGTTAACCGTAATAGTTTTTGGCAAGTTTGACCAAGGATCAAAATTTTAAAAACAGTATTTTTCAATTTTCTCAATAAAATCTTTTATAAGCGATCAACGAATTTAAAAACAAGTCATGTTCGTTCGTTTGCATTAGGGCAATATGATTTTCCTGAATTTTGTCGCAGAGAAGAAATGGAACATATTAATCGAAATTTATTTTTGTTCATGCCAAGATTCAAATGTTTGCACAGAGAATAAACAATCTCACAATACGTTAAAGAATGGCTATTTAACACTTGGGCCATAAATATGCTTTGTCGGTTCTGCTGAAGTTATCATATTGACGTTCAAACCAAACCCAAATTATATGATCTTTGCACTAAGATACAGTGGTAAGTGAAAACACTTTTGATATGCAGCTGTACACGTTCAGCTGAAGTTTAATGATTTGTGAGACATTAACATACCATGTGCCTATTACAAATATTGTTTACTAATTTCAATGAGGTTGAAAGCTTTATACTGAACAAACATAGGCGCTGTCGCCCTACCAATTCAATAAGCAAGTCTATAAATGTGTATGTATTAGGGAAGTAACTCAATTTATGAAATAAACATAGAGAGTTGACTGATATGTAATAATTGGTGAATCATAAACATACATGTACATATTACAAATAAAGTTTACTTATTCACTACACATTGAGGTTGAAAACATGATTTTTATCGGTAACCTTTATTTCTGATTAAATAATTTGTCGGGAAATGTTCTTTATCATCCAAAACTGTGTGATATCGCTTTTTGGAGATCAAGCAAGAGCTCCAAGTAAATATCATTTTGACTTCAAATACATGAAATCATGATTTTTTTACGCCATCAAGTACTGACATCACAATGCTATGACGTCATAAACTTTACGACGTTTCAATGGTATGGCATCAGGAGTAAAAGGGAAATACAGTGTTCTCAATTGTACAAAACGAACAATTAATTTGGGAATTCACTATTCATACTAGTCTATTTTCAACCTATTCTATTTTTAAAAAACACGCTTGAAAATAAGTGAGACAAAGTAAAGTTGTATTTAACTACAATGTTCGACCAAAACAATTTCGTTTAATTTTATCTATTTAATGAATCAAAGTAACAATACAAGCATCTTGCCAGCACAAAGTAGTGTATATATCAGCTCATTAAGTTAAGGAAAGGAAATCGTATTACTGAAGCTCAAACATAGATGTCATAAACTGGTATCTAATCCATACCGTGACCTAAACTAAAAGTATCTTGCCAGTAGTAATTAAGGGATGTATGAAGGGAGGAATATATCTCAAGTTGGGTCTATAGATCACATACGATATCGATTAAGTAGGGTAGATAAGATGATTACATCGCCGACCCTTTGGACATTATTTGTTTTCAGTACCAGCTAACAAATTCAAAGGTGTGAAAGATTAAAATCAATACGGTAGGTCGATATGCAAATTGGAATAATCTTCCTGGCTGAACTCTCTGTATGACAAGAACACTTGGTGTGAGGAGAGGGTTCTCTTCAGTAAGGCATAAAAATAAGAGATTTTCAACAACGTTCTCTTACTAGTAGTCATGTATATTGTCATATTGTATTCAAATATTATGAAAACAGCCAGTATTATTACATTGGATTCACTTCTGTATGCATTTCATTACAGTATTCATTGTTAACGTCATTTTGTTAGATTGTCCGACCCTCTTGTAATAGATAAAACTACATGATGCTATCAGAGCAATTCTATATACATGTATCAAGTGATCACGTTTATCATTTATCATGTGCAAAGGAGTATAGCGGATTAAAAAATGTGCTTGACATCAAGATACTTGATACATAAGTAGCAAATAGGCAAATGCTTACTGATCTTCTGTGCACATACTATTCAAGTATGCATTGTAAGATCATTTTCTATTTTTACAAATGTCTTACACCGAGCAATGTATTTTTCAAACAAAATATGTTTTCGCCTCGAATCCCGACTTTCATTTAAATATGCTATTTTCAAGACATGTGCTGTTTGAGAGAACAAACATGACAGCCGGATTTAGAGCAAAAAGAAATTGTTCAAAAAAAGCAAATTAAAAGTTTTTTGGTTTGGAAACGAGTACAGATAGAACATTAGGTATATGACTGAGCCTTATATCAGAGAGTTGTGTCTATACTAATGTTTGCTGTTGTCTGAATCTTCTTACATCAATATGTCGTACAACGACAAGTGTTTATTGTTGTTTATTATGTTATCATCCATAATATATAAATGAATAAACAACGCTTCATAGATTCTTTCTGACATTTGCATTGAGCATCTTATATATATAATTATGTCGTTGAGAAAAAAAAACTAACTAAAAAGGGTGAATCAACGTTCATAGCATTATTGTATGTCATTAATGATTTTTATTGTTGAAAGTATACATTGCATTAATACATTAAAGGAATACTCGACGGAATTTATAAATCTCAGTATTCAAAAGAATACTCGTTTTAAATGAAAAATGAAACATGATATCTGATTGCTTCAAAAACCAATTGGTATCCTAAAAAAGAAAAGTGCAAAAGAATCTTTACAACAAATTAAAATCATTCTAAAAAACAGAAGCTACTATTGCATATTACTTTGAGTTGTTAAAATTGTATACAGGCTTGGGAGATTAACAAACAATATAAAAGTCCTATATTGAATGTCCATTCCGACGTCAACGTAGTAGGCATTAGCCAGTTTAGTGGTCAGTTACTGTTCATTCAGCAGTCAAAAGCTCTCATTATACCTGTCCAAGACCTCCCATGATGTTACTTTAAGACAGTGTTGGCGGTGGTCTAACATAAATAGATATTGGACTTCAAAAGAGAGAAATGTTTATGTGTTTTAGACTTCTCAACACCCTCTCTGTAACGGAGGGTAGGTTACCACTTGAAATGCAGTCACACTGGCATTTTTTCTAATATGGCTAAATATTGTTCAAATTGCTTAATTTTCAGAGGTTGTTCTCGATATTTGTAATATGGCCATTTGCGTTTCTAACTTTTTTTATCATTAGAGTCACCAATATCTATTATAGACAGTTAAACAATGTTTGTGTAAAACTCATTTAAAACAGTTTAAAGTTACTTTTGTAACTGAATTTACAAGGTAACATAATGCTTGAATACAAAAGGACCAATACATGAAACTGTCACACACGTGGCACTAAAGCAGGTCACTCGTCCAGAGAGAAGCAATACAACTTGGCTTTACCGTTGAACAATTACTAAATGTGCTCTGAAGACTTATCAGTTCTAGTCTAATGCTTTCATTGATATCGTTTCTAGAAACAGCTTACAATTAGTCTTTTTAATAATTCTTGAGTTAAACATTCATTTGTGTTAAATAAATTGGTTTCAATTTATCTACCAAATTCGAGACGTTTAGAACCTTTGATGTTTTTCATCCACGCGTTAAATGACTGATATTTTGTGAAAACACGCTAAATTCTAATTCACTCACTGACGTAGATGCCAGACGAAGTTTTAGTCGTCTTAACATACTATCTCTATCTTTCTATATGTCTTCTTTTCCGTATCTTTTCCTCATCCTTTTCTCCCTTTTATATGCATATTCTTTTGTTCGTGTTTCATACAGGTGTTTGATAATTAAAATATTGTTGAATAAACGTTAAATCCCAACACACGTTAAATCCCAACACACTCGATTTATGCATGTTTAATATATTAAATAGACCAGTATCCTTTTGAGATCATATATTATCTATAAACACTAAATTGAAATTCATGAAATATCAGGTCAAGGCCTAGGGTATGCTGGTATCCTACATTAGTACTTATAGTTGTCAGTCAATGATATTTAGATATATCTGGGGCGGGATAGCTCAGTGGTTAGCACGTTTGGCTTCGGATCAAGAGGGCCGTGGTTCGCCAGGGGCTCGGCAACTTTGTCTGCGCTTGAGAACTGTTCTACACGCATTAAGGTTTGGGTGCAATGCTGCACTGAATTTCAGCGCAGTACCACCCATGGTACGCTAGTTCCAGCCGATGCTTGTAGGTTTCACCGCAATGCATAGCTACAATGGTGTTACGGGTTTTCTCTCTGCGATAATACTAGCAGCCCCGATGTAAGTGAAATAATCTTTAAAGCGGCGTTAAACCCCATATCACCTCACCTGACTTTTAGAGATATCTAGCAGTGAAATCATTTTACGGTCGTCGCTATAATGAGAATGCATATTTAATGCTTTAATATGTACATTAACACATGTGTAAGATTGATTATATTGTGGGCCACGCTTTAACATTAATAATGCTTGTGCTATGTCGGTACAAGTTCATTTCACGAGGCCCTGAGAGTTAGGAACAATCACGAGCAGGTTTTCAAGTTTCCATTACATTTGCTCACTGTCGCGCGGGCATGAATTTCTAGAAGTACATTAGCTGCCAATTTGGCAGTGATAGATTAACGTCTTGATTATATATCCGTTGATGGAATGAACTCTTAAGTAGGTAGTCCTCACGACTGTCTTTCTTCATCAAACAAAGATGTTTGACTCTTTAACATTCTATCTAAATTTCAAGGCAGTTTAAATTTCAAAGTGAAGAACAGAAACAACAACTACATACTTCAAAAAGAGAAAATACACCAATAGTAGTTACATTTATGTAAAGAAAAGTATACCTGATCTGAGGTAGATTGACATGATTATCAGCTTCCATAACCGCTGGTAGGACACTACAACCAAACACTTGGCGTGTCTGATATGACTGATGTGCCCCCAAGTTGGAGCATTATCAATCATAGAGCAAATTGCTTTTGGACATACTTGCAATAGGCAGAATGATGGATTTTCATATAAAGTAGACAATTTCTACAAATTCATCTAACTATCGTTCTGGGTCAACAAGTGCTGAATGTTCCAGCTCTGTACATAAATGTGTACAAATCAGAAGATTTTGTTGGATGTCTTTCTATTTTGAATTAACATTTAGGAATTATAACTGCATCCACTCCGAGTATTTTGATATCGTAAGAAAAATAATATATAGGTTATGATTGTATGGATTTTCTTTAACTTTTATGTGGCGGAAGTATGTAAACTTTAGATTTCTTTAGCTTTTAAGTTTAAAAAAAAAGAAAAAAATTGTTAAAAGTTCATCTGTTTTTCAATTTTAATTAGTAAAAATATGTAATCCAACGGTTTTGAGTTACAATGCGTTTTCATGTTTCTTCTGGTTTGTTATAGTAAACACAATCCGAGTTTTTTTTAAAAAGTTATTTGTCTTTTGTAAATCATTTGATTTTGAAGGCTCAAAGTGCTTTAACCAGTAAATGTTACCTTCACTAGGAGTAGTGGAATCATTCACATTTCTACAACAACTATTGACTTTCATATCTCAATATAATAGGATGTTTTCGACACTGAAATATCAAGATTTCTTTTAATTGAAATAAAAAAAACTGAAACAAGATCTAAATGATTCAATCATATCATACCCCTACTTGTAAATACACTTTTTTCTTTCTAATTTGACAATTATATTTGTGAAAAGAACCGAGGATACAACCCATTCGCAACCTTTGTGTTTATATAAGTGCAAGTTGGTTCACGAGTTATGCATCAATCTGTCTGAAGATACCGAAAGTTGACCGATTCACAGATCGCTTAGAATGAAACCAGAGACAAACTAATGGAAATTATTCACCCAAGGAAACCTTAATGAAGGAAACCCGTACAGATAGATAAAAAGTCTCAATCTCATTTTAGAGTCTTGATTCTCTGAAACCCAGACTTCAGAAGGAGAGATCTTATTGTTGTTAAGCAATCACTGGTATTTATCCGAGCCGGGGAGTCTGTTAAACATTACGCTTTGCAGGAAGTAAAGAGAATATGCACCAAAAGGTTTCGTTAATGTGCTAACATTGTTTGGAATTAAAAATACCATGTGTAGAATCCCAATATGTGTGTTAACGAAGTATAATTCACTTTGTTGACAATTTTCTTGAACTTTGACTTTTCTACTTAAGACCATAACGACATTATACAACTAATTCAATTTTATTTGCTTTATTACATTTGACACATGATGAAACGCATTCGTCCTTTTGATATATATCCATATAACAACTTTGAAACGGAAACATCAATTCAAAAAGAGTGTTTACACATTTTGAAACTTCTTTCAAATTTTTAAAAATGTTTTTCTTGGAAACAAACACATTACTATTTAGCTAGAGTCGATAATTTACCCTCAAACTGAGAAAAAGATTTTGTGATGAAATAAAATTCTGAAAATTATTTAGCATTTTCAGAAAATTCTACTTGAGGGCTTACATTTGTACGTTCGGGGTTATAGTTAAATTATCTCACTACAGTTTCATTATAACCAAACTTAAAATATAGAACAATAATGATGAATGCAACTGAAAGATTACATACAGCAGGAAAAAAATATAGATTGCTCACAAGGGAAACCTACATTCTGCAAACGATTAGTAATTATTATAACTTTCATGAAGCAACACATCCAATATAAGACCAATTACAGACCTTTGAATTCATTGCCATGTAAGTGGAAATAATTTGCTACTTTACATATAACAACCAATTTGCAATAACAGTCTTCTTCAACGCACTTAGAAACTACTTTTCCGAAGATAAATAGAGAGGGGTTAAAAAAAGAGATTGTTTTAAGGATTTCATAAAAGCAAAGGTGAATGAAAATGAATGAATGAATGAATGAATGAATGAATACCTTTCTTAAATTTTTCTTATAGGTAAAGAAGCTTTCACATGTGAAATACCAGTTGTGATCACTCCTAGCTGCTAGCGATGCCAGGAGCTTCAGACGCCTGGACTACATGAAGCTTCGAAAGGTGCAGAAAGAATATTGTGCAACTCAAATGCATGGCTAACGTTGGTTCTGCTATCAATTATCGTTGACATGAATGTCGACGTTGATATACACAGAGGTAGGTTGCTACAGGCAGATATACACCTTCATAATTTATGGTAAAAATCTTTATAAGCTGGATTTTGTTATGGCAAAACATTATGTAATAGTTAGTTAACAAAACGCATATTCTAACTCAAGAAATACATATGTGAAGTAAACGAAGTGTTGAGTAGTTTACAAACTTGATACAGGAAAGGTTTTCCATTTTAAAATCCTTTAATTCAAACCAAAGGTAAAGTTTAGCGGTACCCAGCGGATAAAGTATGCGACGGAAGTGATCAAGGCTTGAAACAACTTTCTCTCTCCTCGAATAGGGTTGTATATGTTCACAATTAGAGATACAGTGGAGAATAGAGTGACATTTATAGAATAAGAAGGACTTGATTGACTCTATGGAGAGAGATACATGTCCAAACATTAGAGCAAATACCACAAGCTAAACACTCTTATCAATGATTATAAATTGCATTCAGTAAGATGATGACAAGATCGATGATTTTGAGCATGTACATAAATAGTACAGATACAGATTATGGTTAATATCGGAATTATTCAAATATAGAACTCTGTGAATCTCTTCTGTGTAATCAATATCACGAGAAACAAAGATCAACAGGTTTCCTGGATGTTTTCCATCTACTCAGTTTGATTATACTATGGATTTTAACCTTATTTTGTAATGAAACATTTTCATTACTGTACAAGTTTTTCTCATCTTTCAATTCGATACCAATTCCCTCTGTCCTTTTTTTAAAGTATACCATATATCATAGATTACTCTCTGGAAGGGACCAAAAGTAAATGAAATATAAAAGAAAAGATAGCTCATTGAAATGAAAATTGATCAAACTTAAAAACTAATTCCCATAAATATGGTTATTAAGAAATAATTTATGGCTAAAGTTTTTATACAATTAAAATACCAACACTTTCACACCATAAAGAAATAAGAAATATCAGGCCATCAAAGAGTGTTTTAATCAAATGATTCTTAATAGCTTACACAATAGATGCGGCTTTGCTTGTCTCATGTTACATACTACAAAAGCCATAAGCACAAGCATTGATTGGGTATGAGTATTCATTCTTCATTTGTACGTATATTCAATATTCAGCTTACGTTTGATTTATTGTGTGGTGTCAAGGACCTTGTTGATAGTGAGAGAGTAATTTCGAAGTTGCTGATATTCATAACAGTATAATTTTTATATTGGTATAAGCACACATTTACATTTAAAGGGCCAAAGAGTATGTTGTTTGAGTCAAACATGACAAACTTCATAAATGGTGTTATTTTAAGAGAAGTGGTTGTTCTTTCCAAAATTTAGTATCTTAGTGCTTTTAAGTTCAGTATAATGACAAAAACCAAGTTAAAGTATCGATTTGCAATCGAAAATCGGACAATGACACGCGTCAATGACTCAAACGAAATTTTGGAAACATATTTACAGCAGACACAAATGTAAATATGCATTGGGAGTATACATTAGGATGTAAATCTAATATACATGTACGCAGAATTTTAACGTCATAACATTTATATGGCCGTTTTCCTTTTTCATTGAAAAAATAAAAATAGCACAATTTGGGAATTTTAGAGATAAGGTGGAAGTTAGATAGGCGATTTGAATTAATTGAGGACAAACGGTAATTTGGCTCTTATTTAAGGAACATAAAAATCCTAAAACATACTCTGTGCCACTTTAAACAAAACTGACAAATACATGAAAACCTTGAGCTCATTCCAAGAATGTTGCCCAAAACAAATGTTAACTTTGCTAGCAGTGCTCTTCAGCCTTCTGTAAATGTAGATTCCATTACGCGCATTGTGTGTTAAATGGACAGGTATTTCAAACCATAATCCTACACATTTGCTTGTAAAACAATAATGATTTGATTTTTTCCAAATGAAAAACATAGAAATTTGACGAATATAGTTAGTAGTATATAAACATTACGATACCATCCCATCTCCTCTCTCAATATCGTCCTAATTACGGAAGAGTAAATTGTTGCATAAGTTACACAACAGTAACTTAAACTTGAATAGCTTACACATATCGTTGCTTCATAGGGAAACATTCAAACGGAAAATGAGACATCGTGATCCATTGTTACATTGCAGAAGAAAGCTTCCGAAGCTGTAATCAAACCTGCAAAATAAATGAGTTTCGGTTCAGAATGATAAATTCTGTAATATTTCACGGTAACTTGTTTTCAAGATGGCCCTAAAATGATGATTCATATGAAAAACATAGAAGGAAATCGTAAAACTAATTAAAGACACTTGTAAACAATGCTATAAATCTGAACTGTTATCAAGTAGAAGCATGAATATTTCATGTTTGCAAAATGAGGCAATATCTCAAGCAGTTCAGGATTAAATGTTAAACCTGAAGCGTTTATCGTGATTGATACACGTGTCCTTATTACGAATATATTATGTTATCACTTCTACATCTTATCACTTTCCATGTTCAATAGATGTTGTTCAGGAAATGTTGTAACATAGTAACTTAGGCCGAATCCCATTCTTCTTTATAAGATATGTTTAAAGCTAATGGCCCCAGGGCTCCATTCACAATGGGACATTTACAAAGGATAACTCTATGTCACATTCGTCAAGACACGAAGGTAACTGACTGACTAGACATTTCTTTTGTTTGTATGAGGGTTTGTCGTTGTCTTCTATGATTTGAATGGACTAAAAAAATCATGATGAAATTTGCATTTGGAATGTTTATTATTATTATAATTATTATTATTGTTAATGATAGTATTTGTGTCGGTACATCTTCATTGAATGTCTGTCCTCCATGGTTTTTATCATGCATGAGACATGTTACCTCTTACACAGGGACTCAACATTGGTACTCTAAGAATGTCAGCACCAGTAGATACACAGAGTATGTTTCATGAATTTTGTTTGAAGCTTGAGTAGAGCCAAAGCATCATATGACCTGAGTTCAAATCGCTTATCTAAAGATGCATCTTTTTCTCTTAAATGCGAAAATTTTGACATTTTCTTGCTTTCGATTGTAAATTGAAAACAGTCATATTAATGACAAGAAGTCGAAATTCTTCGTCCCATTTACATCTCTATTAGTTCCATGACCTACTAAGCAATACCGACCTATATTTTGTTGTTGTGTCTACTCTAATCAACGTCATTTGCGCGCGCCAAAGTCCAGTTTTCAATAATACATCTCGACCTTTTTCCTGTTTATTGTCACTATGCTAACTGATAACCATTGAGATGTTGATTTTTAGAAACAACCAATAGTTGTCGAAAAAATAATACCATTTATGAAGTTTTATATATTTGACCCAAACAACATACTCAGTGCCCCTTTAAGCCTCAGCGTCCAAACAATAAAATTATAGTATGCATATGCACATTAGGAATAATGCTTTAGGTGTTAAGTATATATCATCGACATAACTGCATCACTGAGGTTAACCCTTTAGCATGGCACTTTGGCTACCGAAGTGATTTAAGGTAATCTTGGTATTTTGTGCAACGGGACGTTTTGGAAAAAATTAAGTAGAGTAAAATATCTGCCAAACTTCAAAAACGCTGGTATTCTCTAAACGTGAAGAAAGCAATAAGGCGTCAGACTGACCAGCAATGAAGCAGACTTCATTGAAGCTGAACTTCACTGACAGTGGTGGAGTGAGAATACCACAGGACCGCTTGCTTGTTTTAGGATTTCCATACACAGAGAAAATCTAATGCTTTCAATTGTTCTGACAAAAGTGTTTCAAATTTCACAGAATGATAAATGTTTAAATGGACCTGACGCAAATTGAATACGAAGATTACTTCCGTCCCTGGCGGTTCAGTTTTGAATGAAGCTGTCAAGGCCAAAAATTTGTTCTTGATTAAAGTCGTTGAAAATAAAGGGTTGACATTTCACGAAAGATCGATTTTGAGATTTAGATGCGCAATTCAAAAATTCTGTTTGTTACTGTGTTTGTTAGGATGGCTTCTGTAAGACTTTTAGGGATAGCATGAAATGTCTTTGTCAAATGGTCAAGCTTTCATTGCTAATGACAACAACTGAAAAGTAATTTATTTTTTACTAATCATTTGACCGTTAATCCATAGCTTGGAAAGTTATTTGTTTGTTTACTCATCTTTAACTAGTTTATAAACCTATTGCTTTTATTGAAATCTATCTTCGAAATATTAATCACGTTTATTGCTTCCTAAGTGGATATAGCTTATTTGAGACCCAATGATAACTATAACTAAAGTTTAAATTGTTGAGTTTATGTTCGTTACCGTCACTGCATTTTAAAATTGTATAACGTCATCACTGTGGATCTGCCAAATAAATGATAATTATGAAATTTATTATCTGAAATATTTTGTTTGAAATTATTTTACTTGTGGACTGTTTGCTTTAACATTCAACACTACATGCATATACTCTTTTTTTTTTTTTTTTTTTTTTTTTTTTATTCCACTTTTTTTGAAGTACAGCAAATCATATAAAACATTTTTAGCATTGTCACGAAACACTGAACAGCACAGTTGATTCGGAATGGTCAATGAACAAGTTATGACAACTAGACCAGAATTTTACAAATTTGTTAGGGTTACAATTAGAAAAGGCTATAGTTTTTGTTACATTATAGTAATTTGCCAACTCTCTCTGAATGTGCGTAAATGATAATGTCCTCTTATTAAGGTAACTTCTGAAAATAACATCTTTAATCACAAGACATATTGCATTTAATGGATCATTACTTTTTGAAAGAAAACCTAGAAGAACATTACTCTTGATCCGTTTTGTCTATTTAGCAGAATGATAGAAAAAAAATTTCGAATCTGTTGATAAACATTTGAAAATTCAGGATACTTTGAAGGTAATATTCATCACATGCAAATAAATAGATTTTTCTCTTTCGATTGATTGTGTACTGTGCAGACACCTTGTTTCAATACAACATGTAGTCGGAAAAGGAATATTTTCAGTTTTCAATGTATCAACACAGAGTTAATCTTCTGTTTTAAACTTTGTGATATATATGCATCTACCAAGTTTGAAATACTCGATTTCCCCACCAGTGCCACATATGAAAAATTCCAAAAGTATGTAAAGGTAAAATTTTGAATCCGAGGGCAAACTAACAAAGGTTTGTAAAGTTTTAAGATTCAATTATTCCGAAAGACTTAATATCAAATAATTCTATATAGAACATTATATTATGAAGGCAAGATTTCCAAAATCAAAGTATTCATTTGTTTGTGATCTTCATTATGAAGGATTATTTGTATATCAATCAAAATAACTATTCCAGTATATCAAATCGCCCGAGGTTCGAACATTTTTAATTAACTTTGAACAGTACCGCCTACTGTTCCTGCATAAATTCCTGATTTAAATAATAAAAAATGATTTCAATCATACCCTAAAATGCAGTAAAGTAGTATATGTATAATATGATAATATGTAAGTATTTAGTCAATATATGTTCATCCACGTGACTGAAGACACATAAAACCCCTTTTCCCACTCTCTCAACTCAGTCACATTCTTATATACTCAAACGTCTCATCGCTTTAACCAACATTCTAAAACACATACACACACAGAGTAGGAGCGTTGGCGATCATGCAAAAAAAACCCTGTAACCGATATAACAAGATACACAACTGATGAAAGTTCGCACCTTTGACTTAAACTCATCTAATTTTTTTGTTGGAAGCCAGTGAAATCCATTAGGAATATTTTTTCTAAAAAATGAAATCATTTAGTGGTACATGTTCAATATTTCAGCCGTCTTCACCAAACTATACAATTGTGCAGTGAGGTAGAATATACAGATCGATAGTGTATGAAAGACTTATTTAGCAAGCAATTGACACGTTTTAAATATTAATGTACATTTAGTGCAAATGTTGGTTAAGGAGAAGAGTCCTGAAATAAGTTATAAAATTTAAACTTTTAAACTCAAGAGTAAACTCATTAAATAGGCTTTCTACCCAAATATACGCGATATAAATTAAATTAGTTCTTCCTTATTCAAAACTGTAAACAATCTACTCTCTATGTCACTTCAATCCTAGGAACATGTTTTACAAATGCTCTTAAAGACTATTGAAATCAAAGGGTAACATACAGTGTAGCACCTTAAAAGAACTTTTAATTGTTAATACAAATACCACGTGATGTTTCTGATAACATGCATTTACATACCAATTCCCTTTGTTGTAATCTATTAGAACGTTGGTCGTTAACAGAAATAATTTGAGTAAATGACGGTGTTGTCAAGATATACAATGTCTAGGAAAAGGGAAATAATTGAGGAAGCAATATTTCATAACACTTTTTTGGACAATCTCATGGAAATTAATATTAAATGCTAAATAGAGTCGAGAATACCAATTGGAACAAATTAACTAAGATAACTTATCTTGAAATAAATGTTATTAATGACGATTAACCGAAGAACACCGATTGTATGAATATTTACAGATCCATCCACTACCCGAGCTGTTTAAAAAATATCTTGATAATGTCTTTATGGCGAAAGCTTTCTTTCCAGTCTAAATCTTTTTACTTATAGACAAATCCAAGTTCAAATCACATTTATCATATATTGCATTATTATTAAGATTTATCAAGAAAATTGGAATATTAGTGCTTTTGCACTCTAAATCTTTTCTTGAAAGTTTAAACTCATACACTACAGAGCAAAGAGAGGTAAAGTCTTATTCGTGAACAACAACAAAATCCAACCCACTTTCGTCAATCCATATTCTCTGAACTGTCAATTCTCACTTAGAGTTCACTTTCGTCTTCTAAATCGAGGATTATACTGTCAAACTCACAACATATCAACGTTTTTATCATCCAAAATTAGAGGCTGGATGTCAAAATCAACTTGCGTCAAATATTTCACTCCATCTACCATACCAATTCTCGCCCGTTAGTCTTTTAAATCCGTCATGCTAAGCCTGAAAGTATAATTCCCGCGACAGTTGTTAGGTGAAAATAATGTACGTTAATAGCACCCCTCGTTACTGACACTCCCACTCATGCGTCAAGGGATATATGTCCATAACGTCTTGTGAGTAAAACTTCACATTTCATCTGAGGTTTCTAAGAATGTATGTCTAGTAGTATTGAACTGACTTACGTTTATCTATGTCTTGAAACTTCAGCTTCACTAGTAGACTAATGTGTTTCCAGATATCAATGTGTCTCTAGCTAATGACCAGATGAAACAGATAAAGGTCTTTTAAAAGATACAATGTAATTTTAGTTACACTCGTAAATTTTATCAAAGAACAAGTTATCGATAATTATTTGTTGATGTTCTTAGACATACAGCCAATCCCGTCATATGAGAATCATCTTCAAACCATACACATGGACACTGGCTGACTAAAAAGAACACAAGTTTAAAAAGCCTTAGATCAGCAACAAGGAAATGATAATCCAGTGAACTTGTTCATGTGCATTTTTACGATACGAACATGGAACATTAAAGATTCACCATGCACATTAAAAGTCAATATAACAAAAATAATAAAGTTTTCATATTTCTGATGAAATTCAAATAAGTAAAGAAAACATCCCTTACCCGATAGAAAATAAATTCGACATGAATGTATATCATTTGAACAGACAAACTATGAACACAATTACCTATGAACTATGAACGCCATGGAGTCATTTTGCCAAGCTATAAATCTATCATTGAAATACGTCTACTGCAATATAAAAGAACGAAATAACAAATAAAGTACCTGTGCTACTTGGCTAAATCCTGATTTATACGATCAGACTTAGATAAAGATCTTCAGCTTCAGGAAAACACGTTATACAGACACTTTCTTAAGTAATTTATACCCTTGACGAAGGGCAAAAAAGATCAAAGTTTCTAAAAGAAGTCCACTTTTTATTGTAAATGTTAGATAATTGCAAGGATAAATGAAGTGAACAAGCGTCTTCTGTTATAAAGTCACAAACATCTTTCGCAACAAATTTGGTGTGAATTTATGGGGTTTTAGTAGTCATGGTACATGGTACATGGTCATACTGTTGTAAATCAGTGTGGCTTTATGTCTCTCTTTCTCTGGATACGAATTTAGTGGTTATGCATTATTTTCAAATAATACAATGAATTCTAATCATCTTTCTAATCTTTAACTAATCAAAGGCTTCTTACTTTCACTTCAATCGCTGAGGTATCTTTCTGAATATCTATTGACATGTTTGAGTGTTCTAAAAAATGAAACAAAACCTTTGTTACTAAATCTTGCCGAGAAAGAAAAAATCACTGGCAAATTACTTCTAAATCAGTAACAGCTTACATACATTAACACCAAAGACTCCAACAACATGTAACCAAGAAAATCAATTGTCCATTAGCACTGGTCAGTTGGACATTTGCATTGGTCAGCCAAAAGGTCATTGCCCTGAGAGATATTTATGTAGAACGTGATGGTGACAAAAGCTGAATGTATCTTAACAGGCTGAGAAAATGATGTAATGATTAATAAGTTATGACTGAAAATCGTCCACCAACACATAAAGGAACACTACATAGAAGAATGCCAAAATATTTGCCCTGCTTATTGGCATGTGCGTGTGAAGTGGCTCATGAATTTAGGTCTACTGTAAGAAACAGATTTGATATAAATGAGCATGCAAGTACTGTACAGTTCTCTGGTGAAGATTATATACATCAGTTAACGTCGGTAAACATACACATATCGTCGTAGAATGTACTTCTGAATGAGAAATTTAAAAACCAAGTTTCCCTATTTCACTAAAGCTATCATTGCATGAACTGCTTTTGAAATGACCTAGATTGAATTGATGTTGATAAGAGATATTTCCGAAAGAATTTACACTATTGATTCGGCTAAAACGCATATCAATGTCAAGTGTGATAGAATTAACAACAATGAACTTTTGAGGGGAAACCTTTAGAACTAATTTTCTTCAAAACTAACAAAATAATGCAACTGATTTAACCATGCGTGTACACGTGTGACAAACTGGCATCCCAGTCATTTTATCTTTTGCTGCGCCCATTCAGCTTGGAAATAAAATAAGAATGGAGAATAGGTCAGTGGCTATTTAAATGAGCTGTTACTTTCTGAAGTAAATCCTTGAGAGTTAAACACACACAAACAGAAATCTGATTTCGAAGCGTTTGGGACAAAAAAGCAAAGCTTTAATAATGGATAGTGAGGATATGTCAGTGTTTGTAATAGTCAGAGAGCACGTGACACAACATTAGCATTAAATAATGAAGCTGCTTTAGTTACTTAATGTAAGATATTTGTAAAAGATGTAATAAGAAAAGAGTGCATTTTTGTCAAAACTGATACTTACAGCTCAAGATGGATTCGATTTATAAGTCTTAAGTGCATGAACAGCATGGGAGGGATGACTCATTTTCTCTGTAAACAATGAATTTTTGTATAGAACAGATTTTATATAAACGTTTATTGACTCTCTTTTGTAATTTAATTGCAAATCTAACACTAGCAATACAAAGAATCTCTGCCTTGGCCAATTGCATGTTACGTACCAATGATATCATACAGTAGTGACAACATTTCATGCTGTTGTTCAGGAATTTTAAATTCTAACTAATACTGCATAAATCAAACATATACTAATCAAATGACAGTTATAATAATCATAACAAAATTGGGTTAGAAGTTTGTTCAATAAGCAGTCACAAATTGATATGATTTTTCTCACAACAATCTCGCTACAAATAACTAAGCATTTCCTGGCAATTAATTATCCATGTATTCACTTTGACTGAACACCAAGCAAATAGACGTGTCTACTAGTCTACTAGTCCTGCATCACAATCATCTGTAAGAAACAAAATACATCTTGAATATATGAATATATAGAGTGGATAAAAACGGCTTCGTTGCCTAAAATTAGCATTCTTCAAACGTTAAACAACAAGATAGATAAGATAAATTTCCTACATGGAACTAAACATATATATCCAGAGGTTTATCACCATACTTTTTATCCATGCAACATGTCTCTTAAAAGTATCTACAAATTGCAACGTTGAGTAAGACATTAACTCTTCATGCAACGGCTTGAAAGCCCAAAATTTTGCCTTATTGTAACAGTGTCTGGTAAATTTTCAGTGGAAGTAGAGGGATATTTTATTAATGAAGCATGTGAGAATCGAGTACATTTCAAGATCCTGTTATGCATATAATTCGAAACATGAGTTGAGGTTTGTACTTTCAAACCAAGAGCACTTGGGGGTATATGTGATTAACATTAAGGCCAGACATATAACAATACACATTAATCAAATTAATCATCACTTTCCCTATAAAGGTAGTCTGCCAAATCAGACGTCATTCATCTATATTCCGGATTCATTGTTTCAGGTACATGAAAAGGGGGCCTTAGTTTATGTTTAACGTCAATTTCTCCTACAAAATGACCATGTATGGAAAAAACCTATAGGGGAAACTGTAACTGTAACTATTGCATGTAAGCTATCAATATAAAGCCTTTCGATAAGCATGTCTGCCTTTTACAACCTTCACGAATCGTTCTCTTATCGAGGAAAACACAATACGAAAACGTCTTTCGAAAAACGTCTGAAAGTTGAATCAAGCAATCTCCAAAGAAACAAAACATTTTAAAATATGACAGAGACAATGAACAATACATGATCAAAAGTATAATTCGATGATTATCTTGTGTTGACTAAACGAGTATAAATAACAATAAATTATTATTGAATGAAACGCTTTTATGTTACAACGATGTCAGATTAGATAATAGGGTTAGAAGTAAAATTTCCATGTGAAAGATTAAACTGCTTTAAGTGAGAAAGAGAAGCACATTCATTCGTTCTTATTACATAAACCCTGAAACATACAAAGACATTAAGAAGTATACTAATCTTGTTAAATGTTTTTCAGTAATTGCTTTTGTAAGAAACCATTAGTACAATAAAATTAGCTTGCTGTTATATTAAATCAAATTGATCGCGATTATGCAAGGAAGTAAAGAAGTACATCTGTGGGCAAGCAACAGAAACATTCGGTTTATCTGACACTCGTATGCTGATCTTTTAGCGTTATTTCCCACTTAACAGTGAAAGATTTGATAACATGGTATTGGTTGTGTCACATTTATTCATTGGTGGAATAAGATATATCTGGAATCAGAGAAATATTGCTAAGGATAGTACATTATAGGTGATATTTTCAGAAAATGTTGATTAGATTTGTTGAGCTGTTACAAACAACTCAAAAACATTTCACAGAAAACATTGACATAATGTGCAATGGCCTGACAAGAATTCAAGAATAAACAGTTTTACGACTAGAAGCGACAATTCTGTATAGATTATTGAACCATTTAAACCTTCGCAGAGCACAGGGAGGATTAAAGTGAAGCTAATTTAACCTGAACAGAGAGGGGGATGCCAATTTAAGAGAACATTCTCTATTAAGCTATCAAGGTAATGTATGATGCAATGTAGCAGTAAAATAACAATAGATTTGTCTCTGTATCTCCTACAGAATAAAAAGCGTGAGAAAATGAGAAGTGTATGTATCATGGATATATGCCAGAAGTGTGTCCTTTCTCGATACAGTTGCATTGTGAATAGGGTGTTTTTGTGGGCTAATATATTCTTGTTTGTCTCAACAGGTTTTTGTAACTACCCTTGTGTATTGCTTATAAGACATGAACCTTGAAACTTTTTTAATAATTACACTCGATTTCCCTTTAGACATAGGTAATAAATCCCTAATGTCTGTTAAATTTCTGAAAGAACGTGGTTCTCTTATACAGAAATCATTGGGTATATGTGATAAGATGATGTAATACATGTAATTCTCAATTCATAATCAACACTATAAGTGATTTCATTTATTAAATGCATCAATGATCTCTCAAATGTATACAGATTCAAGGTTCCAACGGTACCTATATTTTTGTCAAGTATATACATGTAGATGTATCTACATTGATTATTCAGCTAAAGTTCTGCAGCTAAAGCGAACACACCTATTTGTCTTCAAGTTTTTAATGCCATGCAAAAGTCAGAGGAAGATGATGCAGAAAATCTCCCGTTCTTAGGACGTCTGCAATGTGTTATCACATTCACCGAAAATACAATTTATCTATTTATTTCCATTGTTTAATTTATTTGCTTAATGTTTTATTCACTGTGAATTGATTTTCATGAAGGTGTGTCTTAACATGTAGCACATATTACCAACCATTTCTCTGCCTGCAGTCATTGTGTCACAAATGCAATGTGATGTACTTCTGATGTACTATAGACGTACGTTTGTTTTGTCCTTTTGTCGTACTTGTGATATTCTATTGATGTACTTTTGTTGTACTTATGATATACTTGTTTTGTACTGGTATTGTACTATTGATGTATCAATAATTTATATGTGATGTACTTGTGATGGTGTTTGTGGTGTACTTTTGATATTCTTTTGATGTATTTTCGACGTAATTGTATCGTACCTAAGATATATTTGTACTTTAATTGTAATTGTGTTGATATATTTGTGTTGTTCTTGTATTGTACTTGCATTGTACTTGTGATGGTCTTGGCATGGTGCCTGTAATGTTTGTGTGTTGTATATGTGGTGTACTTCAGCATTCAACAACATAACAATCAAACAAACAACCAGAAACGATGCGTTCAATAACGAACCTAAAAAGTTTCTCTAGACTAACTTTGCCATCCTGTCTCAGGATAAAACATATACAATCTCGGTCCACTAATTCACCCTAGGTGATAACCCAACTAAACGTTAAGCACCGTGACTTATGATCTGTTAACTATCTAAAAATAGTCAACCAACAGCGGCGTTTGATTTGCGAGTCAGCAATATCAAGATTGCACCGCTTTGTTTGCAGGTTTCCGCCTGCGTTCTTTTTGGTAGATCACTGCGGAAGTCCTAAAGGTCCCAATAACAGTGTTTTCAAACATTTACCACGCCTACTTCGATTTAATGTGAATGGCATTAGAATGTATCTAGTTCAAGCCAGCTGATAAACAGAGGAGAGTCGTTCAACAAGATGTCTCTCTTTTCACAAGCTTTCATTGTTAAATGTCAATGGAAAACTGAAACTTTCCAGCGTATATTTCCTAACAAGTTTGGGTCGAATTCATAAGCTGTTGATCTGATATCTGAAGATATTCGTTTGAATTCCCTAAGCAACTCAACATGAAAAGTACAAGATTTATTATAATGTCTTTCACGATCTTAAAGACATGGGTTTTCTATCTTATTAACCTTAATACATTAATATTTGTTGGTTGTAAATCTTTCATAATTTCCAGAATTTTGAATGTTAATGCTTAGCTTGAAATACTATTATCCTCAACTCTTGACATGGTGAAAAAGAATGGTTTAAGAGGCATTCTAGAAGTTGGTTGCACAAATTTCATCATCGCGTAATCATTTGAATTCATTAGGCAAAATGGAACACACATATATGTGAACAACACAATACCTTATTCTCCAGACTGTTTTAAAGTCATATCAATCTTTTGCAAAGAGTAGTGGGAGATATATATTATTTTGAGCTGGCTTAACTACGCTTCCCGGCTTAAAAGCCAACTCACACAATGCATGTCATTATAAGCCTTAGACCGGGTTCATTCTCTTGAACCCACTTCACATTAGAGTTTAATCGAAGTCAATTGCTAACATTATAAAGCAACGTTCATTAAAGAACCCACTCACAACCCACACCTTGACCTGTTGTCGGCTACTGCTGATTTTCAATACTATACTAATACTATTTCTCACACCAGGTTTTGAAGGAAGGAAGAATGATGAACTAGGTCTTTAGTGGTGTCACTTCAAAGGGACTTAATGGATACTTAGAAGTGGTTCAAAAATAGAATATGAACATCTTTTTATTCACTTGAACCTAGCTACCCTCATCTTCAGCTACATTTCTGTGAGTAAAAGAAGAACAACTTGCTAAATATGATGAATACTATGATAGGGTTATATTTCAGCTTTACCACACAATACGAGTTATAATTGAAGAAAACACAAGAAAACTATTATAACATTACTGGACAGATGTCCAAAAAGATACTGACTTTACGGGAATAATAGAATTTCAAACACTGTGTCTTATTGTCTACATCCTGAAAGTGTAGGTAGAGTAATAAATGGAAAAGCATGTCCAAGCATTATCGTAAACATTTGCTTTTAAGCTATCATGATTTGTTTTTACTAAGGTAACAAAATTACAACAAACGCATTTGAGATATACACTTTGTAGTATATAAACATTACAGATACAACCCCTTATCCTCTATTTACAATGTGATAATGATTAATAAAACATAGTGTTGTATTAGTAATACGACGGTAAGCGATGTCTATAAAGGCTTACACGTTTCGCTGCTTGTCAGGAAAACATTAAAACGGAGAATGATACATGGAGATCCGTTCTTACTATTAAGAGAAATGTGTTCGAAGCTGTAATGGAACCTAACAGCAAAATTTATCTTCTTTTCAGGACGGCCGCAAAATGGTGATTTATGTGACGAACATAAGAGGAATGTGTTAAACTGTTTTAAAACACATGTAAACGATGACGCGATCAATCTAGATTAGGTATCAAGTAACTGCGTGAATCTTTCTTGCTTGCAAATAAAGGCAATATCTATTTCAATTTAAATGTTAAACATCAAGCTTTTCACGCTTCTGCATTATATTAACGTTCCATTCCCTACTTATTTTGTTATTAAAATGTTACACATTGTAATTACTTTGGGGGGCTTTGAATTTCTGGTACCGAATCCCTTTTCTCATTGAATAAAATCTGTTCAGATCAAATGGCCCGGCGACCTTTTTCGCAATTCAACATATACAAAAGTTAACCCACATTCTATAGCACTGCAACGAGGTAACTATGGTGACCAAACATCACCTTTGCTCTTTGTGATGATTTGTCATTGTGTTTTGTGATGTTTATGCACTTAAACGATAGCAGATACCTTTCTGAAGTAAATGATTTCTGTTCTTCAATTGTTGTCCTTCATGTTTTTTTTTTCAAAAAGTGAGCTTCTACATTGGGGACATAACATCGACAATCTATATGTCAAGAACGTCAGCCTTAATCGTTAAAGCTTATCATCCAACCAATAATACTGTTGGTACTAAAAACTCTATCAGTTTTGCATACTTATATTATGCACATATCAAAAATGAAAAGAATGCTGAAGTTGCTGATCAAATATTACTCATTTGTCTTTATGTCTTATTTCCATCTCCTGGGGGAGTATACAGACATGGGTGCGTTAATGGATACCGTTGGACAAAAGAACCTTAAAATTTACGTTATTCTAAATGCCATCCTTTAGCATGGCACTCTGGCCACCTCAGTGATTAAAGGTAACATTAGTTTGTTTGTGCAACGGGATCATGAAAATAGTAAAGCCGAGTAAAATCTCTGCCCAAGGTAACAACGCCAGTCTTCTCTCAACCCGGATAAAGGAATAGACCCTCGATTTGACCAGCAATGGGTCACCTAAATGATCTAACTAAAGCATTTTTATTTCAAATGTTAATTCAAAATGACAAGAATTTAAATGAAACTGACGCCAATTAAATGCAAAGAATACTTAAATAGTCCCTTGTGGTTCAGTTTTGAATTTAGTTGACACGTCTTTGTGTATTTTTGTATTATAGTTCTCACAAATAACGCTTTCACATTTCACAAAGGATCGATTTTCAGACGAAGGATTTACATGCAGCTCCCCGACGTTTTTTCTGTAACCGTATTTAAAGGATTTAATGGATTCTTACAGGCTTTCAATGATAGAGTATGATGTCTGTCCTTGATAAGGTAGAATATGGTAAAGAAATCACCCTTTTTTGTGGTTTATCAATCAAGGGGGTAAAATTCGATTTGACCTATCCTTTGATCAATAGCTTCTTGAGTTATTGCTCTGTTTGCACACTTTTCTTTGTTAAGATTTTTATCAAAGCGCATCACTTGTATTAAAACAATTCCTCCTCAAAGTATATATCCTTTGTTTTAATTCCTAAATGGATATTGCTTTTTTGAGATGAGTGAGTGAATGAGTTGGAGTTTCACCAATATTTTAGTTACGTAACACGTGGATGACAAGCATCCAATAGAGAGCATACAGATCAGGGGGAAATGGATCGAAAGGATGAGGGAGAAGACGGAAAGAAAGTGAGAGATAGGGCGCAGACCCGTCGACTTGTCCAACTTGGGTGCCCCTACCAGCTCCGGTTTACATAGCTCTCGGGGTATCTGAAGCATGCAAACCACCACACCACGAAAAGGTTTTGAGTCAAGTGGTGGATTTGAAATTAAACGATACTTACAATCCACTTAAATTTTCAAAGTCCATGTTATGAACTTTCATACTGTCTACATCTCTACATTAATAACAATGTGTTAACAATTACATACCGCCAAAATAGTGTCACTATCAAATGACTATAATTCATTAGATTTATCATCCGAAATATTTTGTCTGATATAATGTTTCATTTACTGGATTACGTTTTGTTTTTATTCGAAGAAACACTACACTCATTTTCTGTTTGATTCAATAAGTTTGATGATGTAATATCAATTTTAAGGCTGTCTTTTTAATTGATAACAGTTGGCTGTTTAGATACAACATTAAACACAATAACGTTGAAATGTTTTTTTTACCGAACTTCATTTATATGAGGATATTATTATCATGAATGGAAGCTTTGATGTGTTACATGTTCCTATATTGATCTGTTGACGAAGATACAGTCCAGATACAAAGCAGAGCGTCTCTAGTAGGAGTTCATGTGACGTCTGATCCAATAGTGTTTAACATCAGCTTAGTTGTTTTCTGAGTTGTTTTCGTGTTAAGGAATTCAGATAAATAACATGACACATTTCTACAACAGATATAATAAAAAAGGTCCGAGTTTTTCTGAAAAGAATAATTCAATTGATCTCCCTATTATAGTATTCACCTAAAATGCCTTTTAAGAATCATAAATGAATCTGTTAATATATTTAGTTATAATACCACAAGATATATAATTAGCAAAGAAAACGAGACTAATATGTACAGTGCATAAATCATATCATTGCCTGCGATAACATTAGGATAACAGCTCACTTTTATAATACATTGTATAATTTGCATCTTGTTAACATTTAGGGGTGTGAAAATTACTGTTTTTCAGGAGAATTTTCAAAAACTATCGGAACCATAATAACAAAAAGGATGCTTAATGAATATTCAAACTACTTACAGCTATCACGTTTAATTGAAGGTTTCCCAATTGACGTGTAGAGGAACACTTAATCCATTAAAACCATAGATGGCTCAAAATCATGGTTTAGGAGGGAAGGTGCTCCAGATCTGAAAAAGCACTGCAGAAGGTACTCAATATCTGAAGAAGCACTGCAGAAGGTGCTCAATATCTGAAGAAGCACTGCAGCTCCTTATAATGACTATCAAAACACTTTTAGAAGCCTAGATGTGTTTATCAGGTTCCACTCAGAAAATGAAACTGCAACGATTTGGCCATTGACCAATTTTGTAGAACATTTAGGGAATCAAAACAGAAGATAAATCGAGTATAAACTTCTTTGAATAAAATATGAAAACGACAATTTAATAAGTAAACAAAGTTGAAGTTGTTAATCACTTTAAGTGTGTGCACATTTGGAAATATTCCACCTGATAAGGTATATTTGGAATAAGGGTGGGCTTGTAATACAGATTTTGTTAACCAAATAACCTTACTTTCCCCAGTTTTTGGTTTGTTTTGATCAAAATGTGAAGTAGAAGCTTCTTCAGTTCTTCCAATTCCCTATGTGAGGGCATACATTGTACAAACAAAGAAATCTTCACTCATGATAAGTTGGCATAATAGAACTCAGTCACAGTCACAGAAAAATGTCAAAACAAAGTATTTTATTTTGTCAAAACATAAAAAATATTAGTAAACCAGCCACATTTGTTGTTGACTTTGTTGATTCATAACTTGAACCAATCACAACATGAAGCCCACTTGAATGAATGCAAAATTGAGAACATATTAATACCATAGATTCAGTAAAGATGAACTATTTGATCCCAGCAGCTTAACTAGCTCTGTTCATACGATCTTCTTCAGACTAAGTAAATCTAATCAAGTTCTTTTAGGAGGAGACAGTCGCTCACATAAGTAGGAATTTGAAGATGAAGTCGATGTGATTGACTTACATGGAATTCGCTAAAGTATGACAGTGATTGGACACTGGATATTCAATGGTGTGTTATTTCCTTATCGAGGACCTATCTGGTTATTTCGTTATATTGATCTCTTGTCAAGGAACACTAACGATTATGATCAAAATGGTCTAATGTTATAACATCTTGATTAAACATAAGCAAAGTTTGTTTTATGAATAGATTCAGATGATTATGTCAAGGTAATAAATCCAGATTTGGTTGATTTCAGGATTCTGAAAAATTGTTGGTGGTAGCTCATAAAGTTCAGGTTTACTGAAACCTTAATTAAAGGGCGGTCCAGTATGAGGATTTAGGTTAGTGCCATAGAAACCCTGAAACCAATATAACAAATGACACAGCTGACATAAGTTCTCGCCCTTGATTTACACTCATCTCATTGTTTATGTTGGTTGGCTGCCCGGAAAAAGATAGGAATATTTTTCTAAAGAAAATCTGATATGTATGAATGTGTTGTGTGCATTTTACTAACATAATAATCATAATATATCTGCTTCTATAGCGCTGGGTTCCATGCATGCATGCTCAAAGCGCTAACAATGTCCAAGAAATTGACTAAAAAGATGGGTTTTGAGTTTTTTCTTGAAAAGTTCGCTGCTCTCTACTAATCGCAGATCAACGGGAAGCTGATTCCACAGTTTGGCTGCTGCATAGTGAAATGTCCTATAACCAAATGTCTTCATCCTTGGTTGCTTGACGTCAAGTTGAAATTTGGAACTGGAGCGCAGGAGCCTTGAGGGTGTGTACAGTGTGATCAGGTCCTGCAGGTATTCTGGTGCTCTTTCATACACGCAGTTGTGGACCAGTACAAGGACTTTGAAATCAATCCTGAGATTGACGGGTAACCAGTGAAGTTCATGTAGGATAGGTGACACGTGGGAATCCCTTTTGGCCTTCACAACAATCCTGGCTGCAGTGTTCTGTACTTTCTGCAGACGTTTGATGTTCTCAGCTGGTATTCCAATCAAGACGCTGTTGCAGTAATCCAGGCGACTCAGGATTAGTGATCTGACAAGCGTTGCTGCAGCTGTGTCTGTTATCAGATGTCGGATTCTTCCAATGGATCTGATATGGCAGTAACATTTCTTGATGATTTCACTGACTTGTCTATCCATGCTCAGTGATGAGTCCAGTAGCACTCCCAGATACTTCACAGCAGGAGAGAATGGAATATGAGCATCGCCTATCTTCAGGTGATCTACATTTACCTTTTGAAGACGTTGAGGGGGGCCGATGATCATAGCCTCTGTCTTGTCATCGTTGAGTTTAAGACAGTTTTCACCCATCCAGGATTTAACTTGGTCAAGACACTGTTCCATGTTGTCGATGGCAGATTGTTGAGATGATGTATTGGTCTGGAAACTGTTGGCAAGCTGTGTGTCATCAGCATACATATGGTGATGCAGGTCATGGGGTTCCATGATTTTGCCTAGAGGTGTTGTGAACAGGGTAAACAGAACAGGTCCTAGGACTGATCCTTGGGGTACGCCACAGATCAAGGTTTGATTTGCAGATCTGAAACTCTTGATGTTGACGCACTGTTGCCTCTCATGAAGATAAGACTGGAACCACTTGAGGAGCATACCATCAATTCCAAACAGGGATTTGAGACGGTGGATCAGGGTCATATGGTCAATCGTATCAAATGCCGATGATAAGTCGAGCAAAGTCAACATAGGGACACCGCCTTCATCAACACTTGTTCGCAATTTATCGAGAACATAATTCAGAGCAGTCTCGGTACTGTGCGCAACTCTGTAGGCTGACTGGTACTTGTCAATAAGTTTGTGGTTTTCTAGATGTGTGAATAGTCTAATCTTCACTGCCTTCTCCAACACCTTTGACAGGAAAGGCAGGTTGGACACCGGCCTATAATTCTTCAAATTGTCTTTGTCCAGAGAAGGTTTCTTGATCAGTGGCTTTATGATTGCTTGTTTCCAAACTGTAGGAACTGTTCCACTTTCCAGACTCACATTGATGATCTTGGTGATTACCGGAAGCAAGGTTGTGATAACTTTGATCAACAAAGTGGTAGGGATGGGATCAAGGGGGCAAGATGTTGGTTTGGAGGACATGATCAGCTTACACACTTCGGCTTCACTAAAGGGGGCACAGGTAGATAGTACAACAGTTGATTCATGGCTATCTCTTCTCTGTGGAGCTGCATCAAACGAATTTCTGATATTGGTAACTTTATCAGAGAAATATTGTCCAAAAATGTTTGCAAGCTTTTCAAAGTTTTCATCTGATGATGGAAGAACAACTTCAGAATTTTTCCCCAATAGAGTAGCCATAGTATCGTAAAGGGCTCTTGGATTGTTTGTCTGAGTTGATATAAGGTCAGTGAAGTAAGTGGCCTTGGCTTTGTAGATCAGAGTATTTACATTGCATCTACATTCATTGAAGATTTGGCGGTGAATTTCCAACCGTGTCTTTCTCCAATGTCTCTCAGCTGAACGACGAACCATCTTTGCCTTTTGGACATCTTCTGTGTACCATGGTGGATGTGATTTCACCGTTTTGTATTTCCGTTTTGGGGGAGCATGCTTGTCTAACAGAGACGACAGTGTTGTGTTGAGTTGATTTGTCAAATCGTTCACGTTTTCTGACATAGTGTTCTTGATTATTTCAGATTCGCGAAGATCGGCCTCAAAATCCTCAATTGAGATATTCTTGATGTTTCTACAGATTGTTTCATCCTTAACCCGTTTGGGAGGAACTGCGTTTATATGTACATGTATCCAGCAGTGATCGGGCGTCTGGGAATCAATGACACTTACTCTTTCCACCAGGTCACAAGAGTCTTTCGTGATGACAGCATCAACTGTGTGCCCACATTTGTGTGTAGGTTCCTGTATATGTTGATGTAAGCAATGGGTGCTGAGAATTTTCTGAACTTTTGCAACAACTGGTTTGTTATGGTCATCAAAATGAATATTCAAGTCTCCAATAATCAATGGTGGTGTTTTGCGCTGGTCAATGGCACTACACAAATCAGAAAAGTCAGAAAGAAACTTTGAGTCAGTGAGACCATTTGCTTTTGAAGGCGGTGGTCTATATACACCGATAACACGAAAGGCGGTGTGTGGAAGTGATATAACAACCTGCATCAGTTCCATGGAGGGGTAGGCTTCAGATGGCATGTCAACAATACTGATGTTATAATAATCCCTGAAGAGTATTGCAATTCCGCCTCCGCTCCTCGTTGATCTGGGCACATGCTTGAATTTGTATCCATTTGGTGTCATTTCTTTGATCTTACACTCATCACCACTTTCATGAAGCCATGTTTCTGTGAAAACTATAAAATCTAAATTATTTTCAAGTATGTAGTCTACAATTTCCAAAGTTTTGTTTCTCACAGAGCGAGCATTCCAATGGGCCATTAAAATCCCATTTTTTGTTTTTCTTGGGTGAACAGAAATTAAGTTACTTGAGTTAATTTGTCTCTTTGTTGTGGGAAATGAATTGTTAAAAACATTTGATATGATGGGAATTTGTCTTTGTTTTCTGCAACCAGCACGCTTCCCCCTTTGTGTCGGTTTTGATGAGCACACACCAAGATTACGCAAGTGATGGAACACTGTAGGGTCAAGTCTGATTGGTCCATTGTTGAGAGAACAAAGCTCCTCTCTGCTGTAAGCAACTCCACAGTGTTTCACCTCTGGGGTCCTGATTGATAGGATTGGGGTGTCAGAAATATCCATGTTTGAAATACTTGTTTTCACAATGAAAATGGCAATAAGATACAAAGTTATTCCCAATGCCAAAGTCATTTTAGAGTTCAAAATACAACCAGGGTATTCCACAACATGTAACACATGTGTCAGCCAATTTTCCGGTTTCAATGACGATCATAAAATGATGAAATTCATTGATTTGTAGAGAGCAGATTTAGCCTGCTGCCTGCTAGGCGACATGGCCCTATTTCAACATCAAACCTCTGGCATCATAATTGAAGAGTTTTGGTACTAGCTCTAGTCCCAAATTATTATTTGAGGAACTTTAATCTTATAGAAATAACTCTTGCTGATTCTGTTTACTTACATTTGCATTCTGATCTACCAGAATGTATGTATTAAGACAGTGTTAAGAAAGCATCGGGGTAAATAAAGTAGGTGTGGTCTAGAAATACAATATCTTGTAGAAGGAAAATACTAAAGGAAGTAATACTTCAGGAGTACATATTTGAACACAGCAAGTAGTACCTTAATATCTTGACAAATTAACCCTTCATAAATTTAAAAAGTTGAGGTTTGTTATATTGTTGCATTATGTTATACACTAAGGCAAATATGAAACATATCTGTAACTATAAATTAGTACTCTACAGAACTGATATGTACATATTGCAATTATAAGCTATCCTAACTGAATTGATAAATATAAGGAGAGCAATTTTTATAATCATTTTCAAATTCATTTTCTTTTCCAGCCTTTTTTCATCAATGATGTTTATATCATCAAGGATTACAGGCGGTGTGTTTCAAGGAAGTTTTATAAAAAAATTCATTTAGTTTAATAATCCACTCTCTGTTGTTTCAACTCTGTCAAACTTTAACAAAGAGTAGCTTTATTACACCGGTTAGCATTTGTTACAGTTTCCGTCATATGTAAAGGGATACATGTACAAAATATATTCCAAATGGGATTTTACTGTTCATCTGATGTTGGTTTTATTAGAAAACATGTTTACTAGTGTGTTTGTGACTGGCTTTAACATTTAGCCTGTTGCAGTTATCTGATTTACTATATTAGTTTCATTACATTATCAAAGAAGACTTTTTTCGAGATAAATCGAATCACTTTTGCTTCACATAAACTTGACATATACATGAGAACCAATAGTGTACCAAAAACAGTTGGAACACGTAAACATCCATGCTACATCCAAAAGACAATTGCATTGTATATGAGCAATAAAAAGCTTATGTCTTATGTCTGTATTGATTTTCTTTTCTTTTTGTACAGAAAAATTCAATTGTACAAATGAACCGTCAATTCATGGAATTGGCCCGACCAGGAAGAGGCCGCTATTATGACTCATATGTTGATATCTTATAGCTGTGCGCTAATAATGCTAACGGCTTGTCGCTAATTAAGTCTTTTGTTCACAGTTACAGGATAATGCATGTGTACGTAGAATATGTTTGCCATGTTGTAAACGTTCCAATCATAGATCCCATATCTGTTTTGTTTTCATATACTTCGTTTGTTATCTATTTTATTATACTCCCTGTTTTATATAATCCATTATATTATTAATAAGTCTTCAAGACGTTATGCGCAACAAATAAATGCAAGGTTTACCCATTGATTCCCATTCCTCTCGATTTCAGTTATTCTTTTGCCTTTACCAACATGAAATACGGACATGAAACTAAAATCTCACATTGAAATTTATAATCACAAAAACAATCTAGCTAAATACCGGAAGTATGACATTACAGCTGAAAAAACAAGACTCAAAGAAGTTGAGTAAAGATTTCGCACAGATTGTATGCTATCTGTAGATACAAACCATAAAACAACAGAAGAATAACTTTGTATGATACGCCATTGACTCATTTTGCTATAAATTTACCACTGAAATTATTCCACAGCAATATAAAAGATCGATATGATATGAAAATATTGTTTTACCTCGGCAAATCCAAGTTTATCCCATCCTGAAATTTATGCTTTCGTACCTCACTCAAATAAACATATTCATTTGACAACAGGAAACGTATATCCTTTTTATTTTGGAACATCACCAACTGACTTCACATTCTTTATCTCCTGCACAAATATAAATTACAAAGGAATTTGAACCTGTTTGTCTTCTAGTCTAGGATTTGCTTGTACATGAAAACAAAAAACACTGCAATCAATCGCCATCTTATCTCTTAAAACAGAAAAAGATAAACATCTTCACTTAGAGTAAACACGTAATACTGATACTTTCTATCGCAATGTATACCCTTGATGAAGTGCGAGAAAGATCACAGTTTCCCCAAACTGTCTTTTATTACAAATGTTGAATAGTTACAAGCAGAAATTAAGTGATTAAGTCAAAAGCTGTAAGGTTTAATATAAATTTATTGGGTTTGAGTAATGATTATACTATTGTTAAGCTGGCATTGGGTTGCTTTAATTTTCTCTTTTTGATATAACAAGTCGGTGGGTATGAAGTGTTTATACTGTTCAACAATATTTTCTTATCATATTGTTTTAGCTTCTTACTTACATTGTAATTAGTGTTTTTTTCTGTTTTTACTTGTTCACATATTTGAATGTTATTGTTAATGATATAAACCCTTTGTTACCAAATGTTACTGCATGACAAGATTCATAGGAAATTATTCCTTAATTAGTAACAGCAATGACGATGCTCCCATACATCAACACCAAAATCACGACTAACCATGTAATCTAGGATCGATAATCCATTAGTACTTACCAAATGGACAGATGCATTGGTCAGCCGAAAGTTCAGTGACCTGTATTGTAGAAAACGACCAATTTTTCTTCATATTCTAGTTATCTAACTCTTCCACAATTGATATTGCCAATTTCAAAGTATTCGCATTTTCGCATTGGTAAGCCGAAAGTTGATGGTGACAAAAGCAATCCACATGGCCTTCTTGGACGGGCCGAAGTCAAAAGAAAAATTCAGATTGAATATAAATAGTGATGTCTGTAGTGTACAGCTCTTTGGCCAAGATGAACAAAACAAAGGAAAGATCAGTACATCTGAAAGCCAAATGTTAGTTCACAGAATGTACTTCTAAACAAATTGTTTCCCATTTGATAAATAAGTGATTTATTTACTACAATCAGGAAGCAACTAAATATGAAAGTCGACACATCACGTCTCTGACACCCATATTCCTTTAATCATTTCTTTCATAGTAGCAATAACCATCTCAATAGTCTCAAGTAGATAACTAAAAAGCTTAGACTTTTGACCTGTGTATGCAACCTTCATGTCTAAATTCCTGTTATCAGTTTTTCCTTTTTTCAGTGAAGAAAATGACAACTTACTCTTCATTTCCAGGTTTATGTAACTCTTCCCACAAATGATATTGCCAATCACAATGTCATCGCATTCTCCTTATTCTCTTTGCCAAAAAAGTTGTTAGAAAGTTGTCAAAGTAATGGTTGTTTTGTATTAACTGTAACAGCTTATAATTCAAAAGGCATATTTTTATCTAAACACTGAAAAAAAGACTGAAAGTAATGTTTATCAGAAGTTTTAAATCTGAAATGTCTTCCGAGTTGTTAAACTTCCTTCATTTACGTCTTTATAGCCCATAACTTAAGCATCGAACCTCAAACTGTTATTTCAATATATGAAAGGAATATATTTCATGTCAAATGACAATTAACTGGTAACTTGCTGTCATAAGAATAGCAATCGTCTATCCATCAGCTGTCACTGTTGAGTGGACATAATCCACTTAATAAGACACCACAGCTTGATTTATCAAAGCACCAGATCCACAGGCAAAAGAGACTCGTAACAACTGTTGAGTTTCTCTTACACTACAACTTGAATCCTACTTCATTGTTCAAAATAGCTATGCGAATCTTTTTTATTATCTCTGTTATTATTTGTTGATTTCATTATATCGATAATGCAAAAACTTTTCCATTAGGTAGTATATGGAAAGAGACATAATAAGAATTCTTCAGTAAAAATTTTGATGACAAAAAAATGACTGACAAGTTAAACAATTAAAACCTTTAATCACGTTTAAAAATTTCTTAGCTTTTGCTAATAATTATCAATTCTTAATTGTTTTAAACTGAAAGCAGAGACTGAATAATTTCATAACTTATTGTATTGATAAGCTTATGATGATATGTGTTTGCTGGATCCATTATTTATTGTTACCTTTCCATTTAGTAAATTTTAAGAGCTTTTCTCATAAATATATTCAATCTCATTCTCTCCCTTAATGTCCTAAACACGGGTCGACTTAATACATAGTAAAACAGTATATGTTTGTGAGCCTTTGTAAGCTCCAAGATAAACTAAGCATAGCTAAAAACAGTACTTATCCTTGTCTGACATCCAATGTTTTTGCTTGGTTGATGCCAGTGAACCTTGTTGTAACGAAATAGTATATTTTGCTTAGAAAAAACATAGCTACAATAAACCAGTCGTTACTTGCAAGTCTTTTGTGTGACTTTTCACATAACTCGGGCGAATTTGATACAGTTTTCTGTACAGTTTGTTTCTGTGAAATCACTAAAAGCTACTTAAGTTACTTGATGTAAGAAGTTGGAAAGATAGAACCTCGAGTCTGCTTAGGTTTGTAGCTTTTCAAGTGCATGAGCAGGTTAGGGGGAAACTCATATTTTCAGAAAAGATTGAATAGTTCTATAGAACAAACTTTACATAAACGTTAATTAACTATTTTTTGTAATCTGATTGCAATCCAACACCTTCAATAATAGATATCTACGACATATAGTCATGTATCACATTCCTCCGCAAGAAAAAGAAATCGCAACGAAAAACAGTTTTGCCATTGAAATCTATTGTTTTCAAGGGTTAAACCACGGTCTAGATTAGAAAGTATTGCAAGTCAGAACTGAACAATTAGTTCTGGATGTATATTTTGATACTTTTTACCAAAGTAACATGTCTCTTGAAATAATCTATAAATGGAAACGTTGAATAACGTTCATGCTTGCAAGCTCGACACCCTGCCTTTTTGTCAAAGTGTTTGGTAACTGGGAGGTGGAAAGAGAGGGATATTTTATTCATGGAGCATGTGAGGCTCGACCACACTTTCAGATCCTGTAAAATGTCAACTCTGACTTCATGTATATTGTACTCTCAAACCAAGAGCACCTTGGAGTATATATGATCTATTATTAAAGGTTAGATGTGAGAACACCCACATTAAACAATTTATACGCTGCAACACACACTTATGCTAGATTTGTAGTCTGCCAGCTAACACGTCATTCATCTATATTTCCGGATCTATCTTTTCAGATGAATATTAGAATGAATAGCTTAAGAATGATATTACATTAACTTGGCATGAGCAAATAAATATCAGTCATTTCTAACCGCACCCTCAACATGCAAATTGAAATACTTGAAAATCTATAGTAATATGTTCTGTCAGAAGAAAACAATGTTGGTGACAAGGTGTTATAGGTGTGTGGTTTTGTGGTAAACGATTTTAAAAAACATTAAAATAGAAATGATAAATGGTCTTTGTTTGATACTCCAGATTTCCAATTCCAGCATGTAAGCATGTATTTATGTAATTTTAGTTGAAATAAAGACTATCGGAAAGATATCTCGTTTTGGTTACAGCACTTGTAGTTGGATTTGTCGTGATGATTTTCCCATTCTACCATCAGCATAAGATGCTATCCAGAGTCATTATGAATCTCATGGGCTCGTGCTTTTAAATCAGGCATTATTATTCATCGACAATCACAGTAATTAAATAGACAGAAATTGGTAGATAAAAAGAAACACAACAAGATTCAACGTATTTCAGTCCCAATCACCTGTGTTATGAGAGTCACAGCAGAAGTCAAAGTATAAAAACTAATACCAATGAATTTATTAATGTATTTTCTATTTTACTTATCTTGATTATCTTTCTTTAGTTTAAAAAGTTAGGCTAATGATTCTAGCTTTGCATAAATTTAGCCTTCAGTTTTTCAGGATTTGTTTAACATTTTGTTTTAAATAATGTCGCACTACATACAAAAACTGAGAACTCTCATTTACATACTGACAGGCTCCTATCTGTAATGTCTCTCACGAGCATTGTTTATTCTTATTTCTTACCATGGAGAGAGATCAGGGAATTGAAGTGTAAGGTAATTTAAAATCATCTACACGTGGGGATTGAAGTTAATCTAATTTAGTCCCAGTGCACATAAAAGGGAAATGAAACGTTGTCATGTCATTATGAACATGGAAAGTCATAATAATAAAATCAAACACGTGATGTTTACTGAAATGTTGACAATTCTGCCAAACTGAAAAAGAGTACATCAATTCTTAACAAGTAAAAATATTTCTTTAAAAACTTAAGTTATCTACGAAAGGCATATGAAAACTAAATGAGCTTTTTCTTTGCTTGGAAGTTATAAAGTTGATTTGTGGACATTTATACATGTCAAACTTGTGAATGTAACTTCAGATTTTGTAAAGTTGGAATGATAGGTACAAATAGACTCCTTTGAAGTCCAGCATCTGAGGCTTGTTGGTACGGTCAGTGTTAGCGGTATTGCCTGATTCTGAGGGATTATGGTTTCGAATCCAAAGGACTCAACGTAAAAAAAAGTTCATGAGTCCGCACTATTATAGACTGTGTGGTAGCAATGTGATCTTTGGATTATATCTTGACATGCATGTATATGTACATATACATATCAATGTCATTATTATTTCATTATCCGTCTTGATGATGCGTGACACTGAGAAATTGGGGTCTTGTAAAAGATCATTTCATAAGTAGTTGATTCAGAAAATGGAATTAATGTTTCATCTACCGAAAATGCTCTTAGTGTGGTATGCAACCAATGACATCACCATCGTTTATTGATATCATAACTCTTTATGAATACTGAGAAAATCATAACAGAGTAGCGACGTTTCAGTATGGATTCTTAAAACGCTTGTATCAAGATACCGCAGATAATATAAATGTAAAGAGGTAGTATGTGGTTGTTATACTGATACAAATAGAACATTAGGATGATACATGTACAGCTAAGATAACCTGAACAGAAATGAGGCAGTGCCTCATACAAAGCAGGTAATGCACACAGGGGCGCCTACTCCTAGGGTAGGGTCTATAGGTATATGTGTCTTTCTAAAGCTATTTCTAAGCGATACATGCCCCTGTGGTAATGCATGATGCTCTTTAGAATGAAACAACAACACATATTTTACATCTTTATCTCAATCAGAAAAAGCGTGAAAATATCATTTTTTGACCATTGCATATGGTATTGATAAGTGATAGCTACTACCATAGTTCCTGAGTTTCGGAAATTATAAAGACACTTTGTCCGATGGATCCGTCCGAGATATTGTGCGGCCTCTTGGAAAAAGTGTCCATGATGTTTTCCGATACATTTCAGAAACTATTGCAGTGACTGACTTTTATCTCAATTGTTCCAAGTAAATTTAACCACATAATTCAAACCTTTTATATGATGTAAATTTCTATTAAAGTCTTTTGATTGATAAGAGATATACAAATGAAGTGTGTACTGTCTGCGTTTCCACCAAGTTTCACGTGACATGTGACATGTCACGTGTCACGTGACAAGAAATAGAAACATATGATTTTGGTAGGAACCGTTTCCATCAATGTCACTTTTCACGTATCACGTTTCACGCGTGAAATGACACGTTTTCAAAGAATAAACATGTTCATTCTTTTTACCCGTGTCATGTCACGTTTCTGTCCGATCTGGGGTTTCCCCTGGGTTTTCCACAGTTTACTTTCCCTCTTGGTAACTCCACGTGTTCGTATCGAATGTAAACAGCCTGTGTATGACATGTGACATGTTCGATGAGAAATCCAGTGGAAACCCTATATGTCACGTATCACGTGTCATGCGTGACACATGACACGTGATACGTGACACGTGAAACTTGGTGGAAACGCAGCCTTAAGGTGCGCAAGAGAACGCGCCACCTGCGTGTCAACGCACATGAATGTAGGAGCACGTGTTTCTCGCGTGTCAAAACGCGATGCATGAAGTAAATGTTCTGAGCTCGATAACTTCGTGCGGTCGATGAACGTCCTGCTACTTTGTTCTTGTTCGAAAGTTTTAAGTACGATGTTTGCTTAGCAAAACTGTCTTTATTTACAGGGATAAATTTACCACATTGTTGTGATTATTTAGATGAATAAGAAACGTATAGGTAAAACACATATCTAACTGATCTATCCATTTAAACTTTAAACCTCTAGTTCCCTCAGCAAACGCATATGTGCATTAATTAAAGAACGATGTTAATATATGATAATACTGCTAAAGTTTAGTCACAACTATCTGACTTCAACTGTTTAAAGTTAAGTCTGTAACATGTTATTACATTCAACAAATCAACGATTCAGACATTGCATGTTAATGTTTATTTTGGTGTTTAAATGAGTTCACTGTAAGTATTTGTTAAAAACTAGCTATATATCTACCTTCAATCACTCTGTTACACATATATGCGGTGTCCTTGTATCGTACATGTGATGTACTTGTGAAGTACTTTTGTTGTACGTGTGATGTACATGTGTTTTACATTTGTAATTGTGGTAAACTTAGTAATTGTGTTTTATGTACTTGTAATTTACTGATTCGTACATGCGATGTACTTGTGATGTACTTGTGATTTTAATGTTTTGTACTTATATTGTACGTGTACTTGTATTGTTCTTGTATTGAACTTGAGATGTAATTGAGATGCACATGCGATGTAACTGCGATGTATTAATGTTGTACTATTATGTACTTGTGATGTGCTTATATTGCACTTGTTTTGTTCTTGTTATGTAAACTTTTACTTGTTTTGTACTTGAATTGTACAGGTTTGTACTTGTTTTGTACTATTGATGTACTTATTTTTTTACTTGTTTTGTACTCGTGATGTACTTTTGGTAAACTTTTAATGAACAGTTGATACACTTGTATTATACTTCAGCATACAGGAAAATAGCAATCCAACAAGGAGACATCAAACGATGTGTCAGGAACAATGAACCGAAAATTTCTCTCTTGACTGACTTTATGTACGTCAATCCAACTCAGAAATGAAGCTTTGAACCAAATACTGCCATCCCATTATACCAAAGGGGTATACATCACGACTAAAGAAGGTTCATTGGAATCTTTCTTCTACAAGAGTAACAATCAGCCGCCCTCTTGCTGTCACTTCCTTGTGTTGATGAACCTCTTCATGCATAAATACGAAGACTGTATTTATCTAGCCACCTGGTGCGCAGGGAGGAGGCGTTCAACAAACTCTCTGTCTTGTTTTCTTCAAATTATCTCCATAAACATTGCGGTTGAAAACAAATTAATTGACCCTAGCCATTGCGATGTAGTAAGTAACTGAGATGGCGGTTTAAAGTGCTTTCAACAATATTTTAGTTATTAACACGTCTTTTAAAAAGGTATCAGTTGCCTTCACATAACCAATTTGAAACATGAATGAATCAGATATAAAACACATCGGTTGATCCACAGCAGACGTCATAATTGGTTACTGAAATAACTTTTTTATTAAATTGTCGGGTTCAAGCTTCAAATTAATGGGAGATGAAAACATTTTTGAAGATACTATTGCTTGTCTGTTTTATAAGATATTGACATTTGCACATGAATATCAAAGATGTCGGATCTCTCTAAGTCAAATCTCTCTAATATGGAAACTGACATGCTGCCATGTAGACGATGTTCAATTTGCAAGCGATAATTAGTTTAAATGTCTCACCGACTTCATTCGATACACTTTTGAAACAAGTATGGTTTTCAAATTAGGATTTATTCCTTAGATACAACACTTTATATATTAATAAGGCTTTTAAAATACTTGCATTATCAATATATGTTTTAACTAGTGTTCATATGCATGTGTATCTGAATAATAAATGGTGATTATATATTTGATGCAAAAATGAATCCCAAAGACAAATTATCTAAAATATATAACTATTTTACCGCTTGTTTTCCTATTCTTTTAATTTCCCTTGTGTCCCCTTCTTTCATCTTTAACATTATGAGACGACTCTCAATGCAGACATTGAATAACTCGGACACTAATGAAAACGCCAAGCTGTTCTTGAAGACGGACCTCACCATCTAGAAAGGCGCTCATACATGTAGACTGAAAGCCATGTCGTTTATATAAACTACATCTCATATAAATCTTTTACAATAGTGAATACTTCAACAAGATTATTAGTTATCATTTCACATTTAGGCAACTCTATCTAGATTAGTTATTCAACATTTTCTTTATTCCTATTCTGAAAAAATAAAAACTAACACGCAACATTCGCGAAAAGCAGTAGTTAAGACATATGCCACCTGTGTAATATAAAAGAAGTTAAATTTAATATTTTGTTTTCAGTTTTTTTTAATTAGTTTACATTATTTTTTAACTGCTCTGATTAAGAACAAATTAAAGAAGTCGTGTCAATATAACATACTGCCACAAACGAACACATATCATTTCATACATGCATCTTAATTTGTGAAGAAATAATAATAATTAAAAATAAAAAAAAAATAATAATACTTTATTACCCCGAAAGTAACATTGTTAGTGTGACCCTTTTTATAAACATTTTATTTTTTCTTAAACGAGTACAAAGAAAAATGTTATATCAATCTCTACAACATTCATCGCAGGTCAAAGGCGTTCATTCAATGGCAATACCTCAAAATGATTTGGTTCAACACCAAAGGGTTAACGTCGCAGCTAAAATGTGATGCAGTACATGACATGTACCGAAATACCAAAGAATTGGAATCTCTAAACACTGATCCATTTCATGAAATAGGTATAAAATATTTGGCCATTCATTGCCAAAATATACAGATTTCTATCACATCCAAATGCCACTATTATCATCTATATATGTTATTATTGACTGTGCCAAAAATCCTATGCAGAGCTCAACATCTCTTCCACATTATCAACAGAGTTAAAAAATAAAGCGAAACTCGTATCTCCTTGCCCAATTGACGTATTTCTGCAATCAAGTTCTTGGAGGGTTCACCCAAAAGTGCATTCCAGCTGCAGGCAGTTTCCATATGTAAAAGTTTCATACTGCGATCAGCTTATCTCGGATATGTGATTTGCTATCGTAACAGTCAAACCATATCATTGCTCTCCTTGGAATCATTTGCACAATACCGATGGGAATTATTCAATATTTATAGCAAATATACATACAGAATGACCCATTCAAGTTTTTCAATACAAACGATCATAATGTAATTTCCTTATAAGTCTGTTGTAGCTTCAATGTTTTTCTCAACTCTGTGTTACATTTATGAAACACCTGAAAAGTATTGATTTACAGCTAGTCTTCAGTCGTTGCGTACTAATTACATTCCCAGCACTCTACTCATTCGCGACTCTCAGAAGAAATTTTGTCAAAAAAATCTGTGGTATCTAGAAGTTGGTATAATACTGTATGAGTGACCTTTATTTGTGGGAAGAGAATGCAAGGTATTTGAAAGCGTTCGGTAAACAACAATAAAAGATATAATGAGCCCAGCTATGACGAATACATAATTTGCTAGTACAATAATGCTAATTGCAGGGTGAAAAGCCTCAATATCATTTTGACTTTTGATGGTAATAAACCTTTTTAATGTAGATAGAAATAACAACTAAAATCCTTCTATATTTAAATGATATTTGTGTGATGTTATTAACATTAAAACCTAGAAATAGCCACAATTATACACAAAGTACTATCGTCTAGCAAATCTAAAAAACATCTGGAGCCAATATCAACACCTATTTCTATACACATTATTTGGGGGTTGTATGAGAATGTTCAGTAAACTGGTGAATTCCCTTCCTCCTTCATAACAATTTTTGTAGAAAAACTGCACATTGAAAGAGTGAATCAGATTCCAGCTTTCAATACTGGTCGATCAGCCATAGCAAGTGATAAGCATGAAAAAACATATCGAGCTATGTTATTTAGTGCACAAGATATCGTTGCAGCTTGATGCCATTAAAACCTTACAGCTTCTGAAATAGTTTTCAAGAGCACATAAAGACACCAATTTACCCCGTAGAATGATAAGATATATACACTAGCATGGGTGAGCAAATGATAACGGCAAAATACATTTAATAGTTAGATATTACCTTTCACATTTAGTGTATATAATGGTCAAATGGTGCCCACTTGCATTTGCATTGCCAAACAATAAAACTTGTGTGACAAGACTAAGGTTCCACCGTACATAATATCGTTAAATTAAGACAATCAATTGAGTCTGCATATCTGTTAAAAATAGTATCGATTTACTCTCAATAATTTTTTAATATAGTATCAATCTCATTCAAATGAGGTCATGTTTTGATGCACTCTGTTGCGCGATTTTTGCGCAATGCAGTGCAGGAGAATTATGTCCTCGTTGTAATGTGATTGGTTATAATCTATTTGAAATATGGATCTGTTTGCTCTGTAGTTCATCTAGCATATCTGTACGACGGGAGTTTAACATTTCCTTAAACATCATTCCTCCAATGCCTCTATTATAATCACCAATCGAACGATTTGTCTTATCCTGTCATCTTATCCTGTCAATGTATGTCTCCATACAATTCCTTCATCTTAAACTTTTCATTTCTAAGACAGAAGAAAACAATCTTGAATGTGAAACATCTGACTTAGAACAGTCTCAACAAACTTGCATGATTCAATTCAAAGAACTCAAGGTTTGAGAGATTGCTGCAGATGATTAAAGCGCAAATCAAGTTGAAAGATTTGGTATACATGTATCAACCCAACTGCGGATCCGTCCCATCTTAAGCTGGGACGCGTCCCAACTTAGGATTCCAAGTTGGGACGTCCCATCTTAAGCTGGGACAGCATTTCAAGTTGGAATGATACATACATATTTGTATACCATATACATATATCTGCACATTAACTATAAATAATAACCTAACCTTTCCTATCCTTTTAATTTCACATGTGTCTCCTTCTGTTATCGTCACTATCATGAGGCACATTTCAAAGCAGACATTGACTAACTTGGACTCTTTTGAAAATACTTAGCTTTTCTTGTAGACGGATCCCACCAGTGAAGTAAGCGCTCAAAGTTTGAAAGTCATGTCGTTATCAAAATTATATTTTACATACACATTAGATATTTTTATATTGAGAAAAAATCAGCGACATTATGGATTGTCATTTCTCCACGAGGTAACTACATTTTGGAATGCAAAATTACGAGAAGTGAAAGAAATATGCCGTTGTCGTCATTATGAAAATAGAATCCAAACCGCAACATTCGCGAAAAGCAAAAACTAAGTTTTGTTACCAAATTTTCATGCACAAGAAGATACTAAACGCTCTTACGCTGTCTCAAAAAAGCAGATAATAAACACTTTGAGGCAAGGGAAACAAGATTTATATATTTGTTAAATACAGAGCATTTCATAAATGATACTACACGTGCAAGCAATATGTAAAAGGTCTGGAGCTGTGTTCTGAAACTGTGTGCAATGAAAAGTTCGCCAGCTTATTTCTATGTTTTCTTATCTTTTTCCAGGGAAAAACATAAAATATACGAATAATTCATTCAGACTTGGCTCGATAAATGTATTATTATTTTTATTTTGAAGAAGAACAAAAAGAATATATGTTTCCGTTATTACATTATATCTAATAAAAAGCAATTTTGCTTATGATGTCAGCAGATTAATGTTCTTCTCCCTCTTCCTTTCCTCTTACCTCATACCATCAATAGATGACCACTAACACAACAACAAATACTCTCTAGGCTATAGCCCGATGGTCTCAGAAACGTAAAATTAAGAAAAAGAAATTGTTTTAGTGCAGCGCACATTAACATTAAAATCCATCAATGTCGCAATCTTGTCTGCGAGTCAACCACACCGCATTACATGGGAAAATTATAAATCTGTTTTGCAAATAAGGGCAAATTTTTCCAACAATTTTGGGTTGGTCATTTAGTTAAATAGAGGATATTATATGAGTGTCCATGACATACTATGTTTACGACAAAAGTGCCTAAATATTACTATTTCCCGAGTGAGAGCGAGGGATATACTTATACTTAGGCACGAGTGTCGTAAATATAGCATGTCATGGGCTCGAATATGATATTCTGTCTATTACCGAAGTCGCGAAATCCAAGGTAATTACCAAAATCGACCTCCAAGCATAGGCGGTTTACCCGCGGCCTTCACATAGAACGCAACGTCAAAGGCTAACTGTGACGTCAAAGCCTTGTATATGACATGACGTCACAATGAAAAAGTGATATGTTGCCCTAGGGCATCGTATGAAAAATATGAACCTCAATATGATTGCCCTCGTAGGTTATAAACATTAATATGAAAGTTTTGAAAGTAATATTAACGTGAGATCATAACAGCATAATTTTGTCAACAGAATCAAGGTTTCTTCATACATTTCAGTAGAAAATCAGACCTCTCATGCTGTTCGTTCCTTCACGGGGTGTATCCTGAAAACGGAGGAACGGCTTAAGATTCTCAAATAAATGAAACATTACTGCCAAAAAGATTAATTATTTCCATCACGAATTTTCATGCCTGAATGCATCGAATGGGGGAAAAGTAATTTTAGATGATTTATCGGCACCTGTTGCATTTATCAATGCACAAAAATCGTTTATCAATATGTCATAATTGAATTTAATCGCATATTGTGGGAATTGACATTTAAGAGAAATTCAGATTCATTATCATATTCTTAAGCATTTAAGGTCTAAATAACATGATGGTAGTGAAATGTTATATAAACATAGTACATGTATAAGCTAAACAATATATTATATTATTAAGCTATATATAGCGCTTGTAGGCAAATGTGAATGTGATTATGTACCTAATTCTACAATAACATTATTTCATCTATACATACCTGAGAGTAGTGTTTGTGAATTATATATATTACATATAACATACTTCACAGTCGTTTGCAGAATCATTTTAATCCGATACTAGTATTTCGTCAATAGTATAGACTCATCAGGGATTAAACGATATGATCGTTAACATCGCATTACAAGCGTATTTATAACAAAATATAAGTACAATGTAAAATGATATATTGTAAATCTTGCTCATCAGGTGGCAACATGGTTCTCCATTGTTGGTCTTCTAATTGTCTGAGGTCAGTATTTCATCATCGTTGGATCCCTACTATCATAATGTTGTCATGTTGCTACAGTCATACATGTGATGGACAAGATCAAGGACAGTATTTTATTTCGGAACGCCACCTCAATCATCTAAATATATTGTCATTTGACTGTACAAAGATGCATGTGTAAAGCTCCACATCTCTCACACATCATCATCCATAGAGTATAAAAACAAAGTTGGTTTCTCCTTCCCCAATTGAAGTATTTCTGCAATCAAGTTCAAAGAGGTTTCATCCCACAGTGTATTTATTACATTCCAACTGCATGCAGTTTCCATATGTGAAAGGTTCATTATAGCGATCAGCATAACTCGGAGGTGTGATAAGCTATCATAATGGACACAGCAATATCATTACTCTCCTCGGAATGCGTTGTATAGTATCCAAAGGGATTTATTCAATATCTATAGTAAATGTACATAAAGAATGATTGTTTGAAGTTGTTCAATACACACGAATACACGTGTTTACTGTGCATGTGTAAATTATTTTAGCTTGTTGTTTTCTGCTTGGTATTGTGTTTATGAAACACCAGAAAAGTCTTGATATCGAACAAGTTTTCAGATGTTGCGTATAAAATTCATTCACTGCACTACACTCATACCCAGAGAGGAAGCTCAGTCGTAAAATGCCGTACTAACCTAGAGGTTATTATAGGCTTTATGACTGACCTTCCTCGCAGAGACAGCACTGGAAAACCTTCAGTAAATAACACTGATACCGTGATGAGCGCAGCTATGGAGAGTGTTTTATATCAGGGAGAATAGCTGCAATATCATTTGACTCTATTCTGCCGTAAGAATTTCGTTGAAACGTAAGGCAGCTAAAAGTTAGGTTTTCTTTTATATTATAAATAAAGTTACCAACATGAACTTAGTAATAAAAAACTGCATTCTTGTCAACACCTCCTAATCATTTGAAATTGATTCGCAAAGCTAAACTGTACATGTTACTGATTTTGATTTAAAAAACGATGTCTTTTAGTTTTCTTGAAATCAATTTATGTATCTAATGCATGCTACTACCCCTTTACAAGGACGACAGAAAGACCATTTGAATGTTTATCTCTCCGTGGTTTTGCCAAATGCGAAGCACAAACAAGGCAAAAGCAAATATCTTAGCTAGGTGGAATTATTTTCTCGATGGTAATAAATATCAATATTATTTCTTTTTAAAGTTTGAAACAACAACTAATACCATTATATATCAAAATGATAGATTGTTTTGTAATTTTTTTAACCATATCACCTAAAAATAGCTCAGTTACCGTAAAGTACCTACGCTTAGCAGATTTTAGTAGAGTGAACAGGATAGAAAACTGTTCTACAAGCAGTAAAGTATGGATGCAATGCTGCAACGAATTTCAGTGCTCTACCACCATGGTTCGCTAATGCCAGAAGATGCTCTCAGGATTCACCGCAATGCATAGCTACAATGGTCTTGCGGACGGTCTCCCTGCAATAGTACAAACAGCCGTGATATTAGTGAAATAATCATGAAAGCGGCGTTAAACCTAAAATCACCTCACCTCACCTCACCTCACCTCACCTCACCTCACCTCAACTCACCTCACCTCACCTCACCTCACCTCACCTCACCTCATCTCACCTCACCTAGACTGAACAGAGACCTCTGTACTAAAGAGAAACTGCAAGCTAGAAGAGTTAATTTAAGTCCTACTTTCCAAATTCCTAGATCAGCTATTGAGCACGCGATTTGTGTAAAAATATATCGAACCATGTCACTTAGTGCACAAGATTTCATTGCAGCTTTCCGACATATCCTTACAGCTTAATGGACAATTTTCATCAGAACATAAAACCCGCCCTGTACCACATTCGAATATCTACACTAACATGGTTGAGCAAATTGTGACATTTAAATCTTTTCAATTAATGGATATAACCCTCCAAGTTTATTTTGTATATTATATCATACGAAGAAAACCTCGCCAAAGATGATGCCCCACGTGCACTGATATTGCCTGAGTTGTTTTTAAAAACTAAAGATACAAAAGTGCCTAATTTCGTTAAACCAAGAAAAGCACTATAATCTCTCTGATAGAATTGAACTGGACAAAAATAGATAGGGATTTATGAAGATTTTGAAATTATCACTAATAACACTTCTTTACATTGATCGCCTGATGGAATATTAACCATAAAATTAGCAATATCCCTAAATTATTTTGTCTCTTATACTATTCATCTGGTCTCGGGGAATTTAGGAAATAATTTATTCATGATGAAGCTAATTGATATATAGCTCATCAGTCATATTAATTCGTTTATCTGTGAGGCTGAAGTCTTATATTTCAAATGACGATAGATTCCTGCAATTTCTCCTTCATATAAAGGACAATCACCAAACTTACAACTTTTTTCTTGTGTGTAAGTTATATTTACTCATAATGCCTTTATCTTACTTTCTACCTAAGCAACAGTCTTCAAGCGAGACTGCGTCCATAGTAGAATGAGACTCATAGTTATCAACCCGGTCTAATTGGTAGCAGTAGCGTGGCTTCTTAGCAGGAAGGTTGATTAGCCTTGATCCCTAACGATGAGTCTCATTTTTATTGTGGACGCAGTCTCCCTTTAAATTCCTTCTCACCAAAGCACTGAAACTATACACTTCATTAAAACCAGCCCAATTTCATACGGTGCAGATGATTTAGCAGATGAGATGAAGAAGGGCCGTTGTGCAGCTTTCGCCGATTATCATTTTTCAAATTTTCGACCTGTTTTCCAGGACCGCTGCACCCTCGAAGCTCTATATTGTACCAAAGGAATCACAGTTTGTGAATTTTTATGTTAACGGAAATTAAATTCGAGGTGTTGCAGAGATGTGACTTTTATTGATAATCTATTTGATTTTATCTTTAAACATTAATAGTGTAATCTCATGCCCCTGTTGACAGTACTCGGTTAAACAAACCAAATGGGATATGGAAACTTTTCTATTTTGAATAATTTAGACACTAATGAAAATGCCAAGATTTTCTTGAAGGCAGTCCTCACCAGTGAAGTATCGCTCATAGGCTGAGAGGTCATGTCATTTAAATGTAAACTACATCATACAAAGAAACTTTTTCAAATATAAAGAATAATTCAACAAGATTAAAAATTTATTATTTCACCACGAGGAAACACTATCTTGGGATGAAAAATCATGATTAGCTATTGAAATATGCCCTCATTACCATTCTGAAAAATTGCAATCCGCCACATTCATAGGTTCAGACATAATTTCCACACACAGGAAGATTATAAACACAGTAATGATGTCAACGTTGTCTCAAAAGCAGTAAATATAAACTTCATGGCGAGGAAAAGATGCTTTAGATATTTGAATACAGAGCACTTTATTATTGATATAACGGACGCAAGCAATAAATAAAACGTCCAGAGTGGTGTTTTTTAAGGTAGCGCAATAATAAGGTTGATGCTTATTCTATCCATATTTCGTGTATCTTTTCCAGGGAAAATTCACGAATTTTACGAAGTTTTCAAGCAGTATTTTCACGTCCTATGTACTATTTTTTATTTTGAATAAGAAAAACAATATTTTAATTGTAATTTCTCTTACGTGCGAAAAAATCAGTAATTGGATGTCAAAAGAGGATTTTCCTGTTTCGCACACCAGGTGAATCATAAAACTCAAAAACAAATATTCTCAAGGTTAACATAAGGCAAGAAAAGTGTCACTCACTGTCCAAAACTAACACACATAATTTCTTACATGCATTTTAATTGGAGAAGAAATGTAACATATATTTGTATATTTGTTATATTTGGGATCATACTATCTGATGAAGTAAAAAAAATTTACCTTGCAGGATTCGAACACACTCCCTAAGAGTTGATAAATACCGCCAGCATTGACCATACCTGCAGCTAACCTACTCTACCAGATGTACCTTGACTCTAACGGTATTGTTTCAAAATCCGCAAGTTACTCGACCCGAAATTGCAGATAGTGTGATCCAAATTATAAAAATATTATTTTTCTAAAACGGTTATGGAAAAAATATTGTATCCATCATCAAAACATTTATGACAGTTCAAAGGCGTTTTTAAATGGTAATTTCTTAAAATGATTTCTTTTCAACATTAACGGGTTAACGTCGCAGCTATATAGGATGCTACAGTTTGCTGTGACTGAAAGACCAGGGAATTGGAATCTCTTAATTCTGGTGCCAAATCAATACGGTTAGTATGATAATGTCAATTACCGGTAGAGAAAAGCCGTATCATTATTTTCAATCTGTTCTCTGGTACGAATTTGTTTGTGACGTAGAACAGCTGAAGAATGTTGTTTAATAGGCAATACAGATAGAGTATAAACCTCGTAATTAAATAATTTTAAAGGGGTGACAGAGAAGCCATTTTCACGTTGCTATCACCATGGTTTGGGTAAAAAAGGCAAAAGGATCAATGATATATAAAAGCTACGAAAGTTCTATAGAGAAACTGCACGCTAAAAAAGTGAATCTAATTCCTGCTTTAAAAATTCAAAGATAAACCATTGAGCAAAAACTTTATCAAGCCATGTCATGTAGTGCACAAGGTTTCATTTCAGCTTCCGACATAACCTTACAGATATTTGGACAGTTTTCAAGAGAAGATAAAACACGCCTTGTTAAACATTCAGATATCTACACATGCATTGTTGAACAAATTTTAATATTTAAATCAATTCAGTTGATGGATTTTACAATCTGAATTGCCAAAGTTGCGTTTCAAGTTATAAAAGTTCAAATGTACCGAATTTCGTTTAACTTAGTCGAGCGTTAAGTATGCGTCTCCCTAACTGTCTGACTGTCTGTCGATATGCCCTGAGGAAAATTTTCATTTACTTTATTGAAGAAATAGAGCTTATGGTTCATCAGGTTTAGTAATTCGTTTATCCGGAAAGCGGAAGTCTTGCATATCAAAGAACGAAGGATTCATACAATGTCTCCCTTATGAGAATGACAATCACCAGATTTCCAAATGTTTGTCTTAACATGTTAAGGTCTAGTTAAACACAATTTCTTTATCTTGAACTGTAACGCTCCGAGACAGAAGTAAACAATTTTGAATGTGAAACTTCTTTTGCCTCAGAAACATTCTTGAAAACCATGCAAAATTTATCTCAAGGAAACCTCTCTCACCAAAGCACTGAAACCGTACACTTCATTCTAACGAGCCCAATTTCATTCAGCGCAGACGAGTTATTAGCTATTTTCCATTAACTTTTCACATTTTCGACCCCTTTTCAAATACTGCCGCACCCTGTAACATTAACCTGTGGTATGACAGTTTTAAGATTTAGTTTTGACCCACCATCAAATACGGGAGTGGCAGGGAGGCCACTTTCAATTTTCATGAGATGTAACCAATGGAGACAAAGAGGTAGTATGAAATTGAACTAAACGCGTATGAGGGATTTAACTTTCTACGATAATTCATTTGATTTATCTTTCGATAAACACACTGTATCTTCCTTAATGTAATGCCTTCTGGACACAACTTAGCCAATCGAATAAAATGTCAAGCAGAAAGTGACACTTTTATCAACAAATACGATGTAGAAACGTTTCTTTCTGACGTATCCAACACGTTCCCTACAAGATATCGTACCATGTTTAGTGGTAATTCAAGCCTTGCTCGATTTCATTGTGAATTTTGAGCAGATGCAGTTCGCAAATCAAGTTCAAAGTTTTGATATAATTGTTTCACAAATTTTGCAGCTCATGGGTACTGAATTACTTATTTTCTCTGAGGTTAAAGGAGAGTAGAGGTGAGCATTGGCTCGTACTAGTGAATCATGGGTGGTATTGCCTTGAAATGCAGGGTATCACTGCATCCAAACCTTATTGCATGTAGAACAGTTCTCTGCTATTGCCAAAGTTTCGAAGCTCCTAGTGGGTTTCGAACCCCGGATCTCTTAATCCTATGCAAAACGTTTAAAGTTGAAAACAAAAAAGTAAAACGATAGAACTTTGCCTATGTGGTGTTTTTTTTTTATAGAGAAAGGGGCTGCAGCACGTTATTTCTAGTTACATCGTTTACAATAGAAGATTATGTACATTACATCTGCCATTTTAATGTAAACACCTCTTATTATTTGGAATTCCTATGACTTTACCGAAGCATTTACTGATTATTGAACTTGATTTTCCGATGACAGAGGTGTGTTTTACTGTCATTGACATTGATCACCAAATACATTTCAGTTACTTATTTTAACGAACGAAGGTAACACTTCCCCTTTAAGAAAGTCATAAAATTTACACCTTGCATCTGTGATGACATGTTCACACATTTCACAAATAATATTACCGATTGCTTAATAATATTTCTCATATAATATTGTCCTTAACAAATGAATCAAGACTGTATTAGCTATGCTCCTCCATTTTCCTAACTCAAACAATTTCAAGGTGTTCACACTTAAATAGCCACATGCAACTATTGACTTATACATGAATATAACCTTATTCTCTAAGGATAATCGACTTATTAATTAGATGTTTTACCTTCTGAAGTGATACTTAATTGGGAAAAGTACGAACAGTGAATCACGGAAAAACATGCTACAATGTCTTTTAGAGAGAAAAGTAACTTACATATAAAACGAATTGATAAAAATGTTATTTTAAGTCGAGCGAAGATAAGATACATCTACCCATCTTTTGTATATACGCCGCAAGTAACCTGAACATACAACGTTTATTTGTATGCCGAATATTCGTTTTTACAGCACGCTGAGGCTGAAGAGATTGCCAGTAATAACACCAGAAGCTCTTAACCACTTCGGGGAAAACAATGTTCAATAGAAGTTTGTGTAAATAGACAACATTCTGTTCGCGATTGCCGAAATATTTTGTTTATTTCAAATAAACAAGACAACTATGTTCCTTAAAGAATAAATTAAATTCAATTAGTATTGACAAATTCCAGCAATAATATTTTAAAAATTATATTCTTTCGTTCATTTGAAAGTAACTAGTTTGTGTATGTTGATGAACATAAATGCGAGGTCACTGTTCATGGCTCCTAATTTCAATCAAAAGTTCTTGCATAATTGCTTTTATTATCGATAAAAAAAAAAAATTGTTAATTGACATATTAGGAAAGAATTTCCATACCATTCACGATGATAAGTTGTTCAATGGTGGTTAAAAGAACAATGAATATTTGCTTATACCAAACGCATTTTCTTAGGGTTAGACGCCTCATTGCTCACCCCAATTATCCCTAGTTGCGGAAAAAAGAACCAGGTATTAGGGAAAACTGCTCGGCCAATGTAGTATGAACACCTTTTAATCTTTCAAGGAAGGGAAATGGATTCGCGTAGCTTAACCGAACGTTTGACAATTGGTTCTTTTGAATAAAAAAGATTTCTTTGCAATTTGTAACATTTATTTTCGTTTTCGTTAGACCACTTTGTTAACCTAACAAATATGCTACTGCTGCTGTCACTCAAAAGCTCTAAAAGCAATTCAATAGTGTATTTAGTCGGAAGCAGCTATGAAATAGATGCCATGATTCATTGGAACACTTGTTACTCATTCTAGCAGCTACTGCAGGTTTGGCGAGTCGTGTATCTGGGCATGGAATTAGGTAACAAAATGGTAAATTCTTTCATTGGAAGTTTATTATTTATTTTAAAAAAGCAACCAATACCCAATACCAAGTTTAAGGCTTCTCTTAAACTAGCAACAGTACCATAATTTATTCAATGTAAATGTGTATTTCAAGGTAATATTCCAATCCATATTAATGAAAACATTCAGTTGTTTTTTTTTAACATGGATATTGAATCACCCAAAGCAATGATATTGCTTTTATGACCGTTAAGTGCCAAGTGCATTCGTGTCTCTCGTACGAGGGTAAGTCAGTAAGTTCATAGAAGTGAGAAACGATACACCAATGATGACATCACGATGATGTCATTATTGAGATAGGCCATCTGACGACAGTTTACAGACATAAACACCCTTTCCCGATCATTTACTTGAGATTTACAGTCTATTGAACACAATTACCCTCCTGTAACCATAAAAAGTTCTTAAACTGAGCATCGTGCGGTTATAAATTTTCTCACGAAAGAAGGGGTAAATGCAACCGAAATAGATAAACCGCTAAAAATTCAACTGTTGCAAATGGTCAGTTGAGTTTTAGCGGGGTCGCAACTCCTTGGACGATGACCCACGGTCTGGAAGGCCTGTTGAAGCTATTACAGATGACATGGCTGCACGGTTTCAGGGCTAAATCATGTCCGATCGTAGAATAAAAGTGGACACTCTTCAGAGTGTGGCATTTCTCATGAAGTATTTGCACAACAATTCATTAGCACTTGCACAGGTAAAAGTTGTCTGTAAGATGGGTGCAACGAACCTTAATTGCACAAGATCGACAACAGGGAGTTGAATCCATTCGTGAGCTCTTGGACATCTTCAATGCAAATCCTAATAACGTTCATGCCAGTCTGGTTACAGAGGATGCAGTGGATTCATCACTGGGATCCTGACACCAAGCAAAAATCCATGCAATGGAAGCATTAGCAATTTCCTGCACCCAATAGGTACAGAACTTAGCCTTCTGCACGCAAGATCATGGCGATCATTTTCTGGGATACAAGGGGCGTGAGACATTAATCCACTTATGATGACGATGAACTCAAAGCAGCATCTGAGGCGTGGCAGAGGGGACAGTCAGAAGACTTCTACCGCAAGGGCATATACAGTCTCAAAGACAAATGGGCAAAGTTCAGGGAGATTATATTGAATAATAAAAGCAGTATCACAACTATTGGCTTTTATTCTATATCCACTTCTATGAACTTATTTACTTCCCCTCGTATATTGGTTTCGTGTCTCTTGTTATGAAAGGCACCTCAAAACAATCGTAGATGACAAATCTTTACATTGTCATCTTGCTTTAATAATGTTCTGAAAATCTGTGATCCTTGGGAAATATAGAAATTTATTGACTTTCTGATGTGTACTTTTGAGAGGCTAAGTTATAGTGAGTGAGTGAGTTATTGTTTAACGCCGCTTGGGCAATATTTCAGCCACTAGCGGCGTGGCTAAGTTAGACAAATGAGACAAAGTTCTATGGAATTTACCACTTCTTCATTACAATAGTGTTGTTTCAATTAATATGCTTACACTAATTTCCTTGATTACGGTGTTTGTGTCCCCGAGTTGTAAATCCTAAGAACTTGATAAAATAATCTCTCAATATTGTTCTCATTCCATAGCAAACTCGGATACTGTATGCCCTTGACACAAGGCAGCCACAGTGCAGCGACAGTTCAAGCGAAGTTCTATCCTAATGCTCCTCGTCAACATTTTCAATATTTTAACGTGTTTTTCTTGACACAGTCGGGAATCTAACATCCGGCAGACGATTTACCAACTCAGCTACAACTCACCTATGTTCTATTAGTCGATCAGTCTATATGGTCGATTATTTTAAGAAAAGTATTCTCGGGACTATTGAATGCATAATTTCGTGTGCGTGTGTGTAGCTTATATGAATGCATTAGAAATGGTGCAATATCGTAGAAAGAACCTCTTCGTGTGTATATGTTATGTGTATAGATGTTAACTGTGTGTATATATGTTAACTGTGTGTATATGTTATGTGTATATTTGTTAACTGTGTGTATATATGTTAGGTGAGGTGAGTTGGTGTTTATCCCCGCTTTCAAGATTATTTCACTTATATCGCGGCTGCTTGTATTATTGTAGGGAGAAAGCCTGCAACAGCATTGTGGCTATGCATTGCGGTGAAACCTGCGAGCATCGGCTGGAACTAGCGAACCATGGGTGGTACTGCGCTGAATTTCAGTGTAGCATTGCACCCAAACCTGACTGCGTGTAGAACAGTTCTCTACTGCAGACAAAGTTGCCGAGCCCCTGGCGGGATTCGAACCACGGACCTCCTGATCCGAAGCCGAACGGGCTAACCACTGTGTATATATGTTAACTGTGCGTATATGTTATGTGTGTATATATGTTAACTGTGCGTAAATGTTGTGTGTATATATGTTAACTGTGTGTATATGTTATGAGTGTATATATGTTAACTGTGTATATGTTATGTGTGTATATATGTTAACTGTGTGTATATGTTATGTGTGTATATATGTTAACTGTGTGTAATGTGGTAATGCTCTCCACATCACTCATTCTTCAAACCGAGTACCACTCGATATTTTCTACACTTGTCCTTGTAAATTATACTCCCAAGAACAAAGTATCAAACATCAATTTTTTCTTGATTTCTTCCCAGCATGATTCCAGCTTTCTAGCTTTAATAATTAGTCTTCAGAAAACAGTCAAGGTCAGTAAATAAAGACATCCACGTCTACTTACTGAAAATTGCTGTTACAATTTAATCTTTTTCCTAAATGAAATGTGACTTTCCAAGGGTCATTTGGATAACTGTTTTCACAATGATATCAGATAGGTTATTAAAGAGTTTATTGGTTTTCATAATCTCAGACTTAGTTTAACTTGAAATAAACAATTTCATATGTACTAAATGCATATTCTTATTTATTCCTATCACAGCAGTATATGACAAAGGAGGTGCTTACTTTTTTAACATGGAGTATAGATGCTCCTTTTTTTGGTATATATATATTTTTGGATTTTGTATATATGTTTTGTATTTATTTATAATATTATGTTTATACTTCTGATTTCCATGCTCACTTAAATGTAACACAAATTCCTTAACGAGCAATAAATAATTATCTATCTTTTTTCACTCTGACTCAGTGAAAGAAAACCACTCTACCAGACACAAATCCTACTAAAACATTCTCTATGCACATCCTTTAACCAGCAATGTGTTGCACATTATCAATTGCGGAAGTAAAGAGCATGTAATTAATTTCTCAGTAAATGAATCATAACAAAACCAGCGAGTCACTGTGATGTTTTATTGCCACAGTCAGCCAATCACATCACAGCGTGGTCCATCCCATAAACACACATACACACAACTCTAGTCTATTTCGTGGGCTTCTTGTTGTGTTTTCTGGCAAATTTCAAGTTCTTCAAGAACTTGGGATCAACCTGGAAAACAAACAACAGCAATTAAGATCAATGTTCTCATTCTTTCTTGACAGCACATTTATAAATATCTGAAATCCTATTTCTGAAGTCACCGGAGAGGTGATTTAAGGATATTTAACGATATGTCACTGTGTCCTTTTAACATGCAAGTCATAAGTCTGGATTTCACTTAAGCAAACTTTTGCAGTAAAACTTCTTGGAATCAGCAAGGACTTCACTGTATTTCCAAAAAAGTCCATATGTAATGAAATTTATCTAAACAGTAAAAGTTGTCAAGCCTTTTGAAAAATTCAAAAAGGCCTTCATTTTAACTTTCTGAGAACAAACTGAAAATATTTTCGAATTTCCTTGGCATATTAGAAGTAATAAAATGATATAAACTTGTTAAATGACAATACAATCTTTAACTTTACAATGATTGTTCTTAATTTGTCTATTTGTTTTTTCATCAAAATATATCAAAAGATAACTTACCCCCTTCATGGATGGGTATCTGTATGACTTAGGACGGTGGATTCCATTCCTGTGATGTTTCTTATCTGAAATAAAGATGACAAGAATAATAATTCAGACCTGCAAACTCAGTGATAAAAAAATTGCAAGAAAATCATAATCTAGTTGCTCACATGCTAATAGGGCTTCATCTTGCAGACAGCAACTGAACTTGGCCTTTTTCTTTTTATTTCAGAGACGTGTCTTATATAAAATTAATAACTAATAATTCCATAACAATTTAAGCAGCTTTTTTTGTGTAAACAAAAAAATATTTAAAAAAAACATTATCTCAACTAAATATTTTTTGATAATATCCGACAGACGTTTACCCATACACGTTAACCGATAAATCAATTCACAGAACTTGGTATGACCTTAAGTAATGTGAAGTACTTAATCAATATTTATAAATTGTTATTATTTGTTGTTAATCAAAATTCACATATTTTAGTCTTGTTTTTGTTCACACCAGTAGAATCAAGATAGCATTAAAAAAAAATTGAAATTGTCAAATGTCACAGTGACCTAATCATTCTTCCTATCATCAGCCTGTCATCGATAATGCATATTGTTTGTGTAATTCTCTTAGGAAGGCCATAAATTAGCAAGCACTTAATACAACATTATATGAGATATTGTGTTAAGTACCGACAATTATCGATGTTGTCGATTCTGAAAACATAATCTCAATTAGACAAAGATAAACAATACAATTACCAGAGTGTCATTACTGATCTATATAAGCAATCAGAAACCTGTTCTAAGTATGTACATATCTAGCTCGCACTGACATAATCTCGTTATACACGAAACCATTATCCGTGACAAACCATTAGCACAGCCGAGCTACATTAATTCTCTTGCATGTCAAACGCTGTTTAGCAGACAAATCAAGTGATAACAAAAGCTGTTTACATCCTAGCAGGTCCATTTTGGCCGGTTTCTATTAGATATGCATGGTTCGATTTATCCTGCCCGTCTGAAAGCATTTCCTCTGATGTATTTGACTCTGCGTTTAACCTACTTCTCTACATTTACAAATTTTCTGGATCACAATTTTTTGTGTAAAAAATCTTTGCATTGCTGTTTCCTCTTCTTCTAGCTGATGATAAATCAATAATGTCATGGTTGTCCAGAGAAAGAAATTATCCAGAACTAATTTTCTTTTCCATTCAATTCCTGAATTTTCAAGCTATGCACAAATCTCAGTCACTACGCACGGTACTAATCAGCATGTCCTTTCCTAATTTTTAATCATCACAAACAATTTACTCCAGTTATCTGAAGTACAAGATTGGTAAACTTGTTGAAGTAAGGTTAGGTGAGGGAACATCACTTTCAAGAGTATTTTACTAATATCCCGGCTACTAGTATTATTGCAGAAGAAGACTGCAACACTATTGTGGCTATGCATTGAGGTGAAACCTGCGAGCATCAAGCAACGGTGGTACTGCACTGATATTCAGTGTAGCATTGCACCCAAACCTTACTGCACGTAGATAACTTCTCTACTGCATACAACGTTGCCAAACCAGAATGCTGAACGCACTAACCACTGTTCTATCCCGCCCCTAAACTTGTTGAAAATCTGGCTCTTTATCTACTCACTCTGGTTGTGATTGGTGTGGTTCTTGGACTTGGCCATTCTGGTTGATCAGCTCAGTCGTCTGCAAAAGAAAGCAAGCCTTAATCGTAATGTCAAACATACCCAAACCTAAAACATCAAACATCAATTCAACTTAACTGGTAAGCTGCAAGGAAGTTACTACATGATATGTATAAGTAAGCAAATATTACCATGAATAAACTAAGCATCCTAGAAACTCAAAGCTTAAAATCCTTATGGGTTCTTTCCAAATTTTATGAGTATTTGATGCAGGTCTCCAGGGTAATTTATCAACGGACCTAAGTGAGGTTGTGATAAGTTTTTCACATCAGAAACGCTCCAGTAAGCACACTGCATGATTTGTGATGAACTTCTTATTTGTAGAAAATATGAAATATACCTTCTTTACGCTTCGCTCTTTCCGTGTAAAAAGAAACAAAAAATGGTTTGTTTCTTTTGAAAAGGATTCATCTCTCAGAATACTGGTGTCTAAGGTTCCTGAACTGGTGTTCCTTTTCTAGGAACATGCTTGAGGTTTAGTCTAGATACGAACAAAGTAGACCTTCAGTCGAGGTATTACTGGTGCGTAATTATTCTACCGTGTCAATATTTCAGGTACCTTTTAGTGAGTGGATTGTCTGAACCGTTCGAACATTTATACAGACCGTCAATACTAATGGTTTCCAATTGCAGTATTGTTATATCAGGTATAAAAATGAATATAGCCATTCTTATATTTTAAATAGATTGTTAGTTTGAAGACTTTTGATGTAATCCTAACTTTCCTTTCTTCATATTTTAAATTCAGATACCTACCAATTGACAGCTTCAACGAAAGAAATAGCAATTGAGCGCACAGCAAACCATAGGTGGTAATACACTGAAATTCAGAGTAGCATTGCACCCACACCTTACTGCGTATAGAACACTTCTCTACTGCGAAAAATTAAACCACAGATCTCTTGATCAAAAGCCAAATGTGCTAACCACTGCACTATCAAACCCAGCGCACACGTAGGCAGTGGCGGATCCAAGGGGGAAATTCAGGGGGTCCGGACCCCCCCCCCCCCCCCTTCAAAAATCAATTATAGATTCAAGTAAACAATAGCTTTAAGGACTCTGTGTTCCCAAAGATCTCGTTAAGTAATTCCTGGCAATAGCAATCAATAAGAGATTTTGACATGATACAGTAACTTCAAAGCTCAGCACCTAAGAATAAGGCCTCAACCTACAAAACCTTGATAAGCTTCCATTGTACCACTCCATGGATGTATGAGACTCATAATGTAAGAAAACATTCTTCAAGTGTACACCCCAGAATAAGTTTGGAAGGCATCTATCAAGGAGGACATTGTAGAAAGGTTACAAAATGGGCTCCTACATCAATGTCACTTGGCCATGTAGTAATTCTTCAGAAACTTTCTGAATGATGTATGGTTACCAGTCCAAGCAGTGAAAGAAGGTTAAGGAAACCAATATTGTTTTATGGATATTAACAACTTTAACCCCATACAATTATTATAAAGACTTCTTGACTGCCTAGATTATTATGATTTGGATACAGTTAATGTGAACTTGCTGACACAGCCATGCAGTGAAACTAAGAGCATGTGTACTGTTACAACCAAAGTGTCCTCAATATACATCTTATTCATAGATGAAACTTGGCTTATTACTATGTTGCAACACACGGAGCAGTGTAAAACAAATAAAAATTGTCATCACTATAAAATGGACGAGTAAAGGCTCATATACTAGATAAGAACCCTCTTAACAAAAGTTGTATGCCACTTGAAAACTTGAAGACAACTGTCATGTTAGATACCTATTCCTCTAACCCCATCAGTTCTACGATCAGCGCACCGATCCAAGACCAAAATCAAGCGGAGTAGATTGAAACAATCTATCAAACTCAGCTTATATAAGTAACTCCAAGAATTCCTTGGGGGATCAGAGTGATGGTAACTACGATATTTAATTTGCTAAATGACAAAGACGAAGGTGTTCCTCTCTGTCCAATTTCTCTTGTCAGTTCACAGTAAGATACAACCACTCTCCGTTAGCTTAAAGACTGATAGGGGTTTGTAGAGCTGTTCTGTCAAATTGCCCGAGTTACAAATCTAGTTTATGAGGAAACAATCAGGCATTTGTTCCAAGACTAGTGCTTCTGTACTGAAGGAACATGCCAGTTCATTATTCAGGGCATAATGACATTGAACTTTCAAAACTTTTGTTTCCTTTTACAAACATGGGTTATTTGGAATTGAATTGAGACAGACCTTTTATTCAAAATTGAAAGGCCTACGGTCAATATAACAAATTTTTACATTATGTGCATTTATACTAATATTCCTATCTTCCTATGAAGATTAATCTTACTTCGGAACGTACTGTATAATAATGGAGTCATAAACTTATTCCTAGCATCATATGACTTACAATGAGATAGAATGTGCAATTTATCTTTAAAGCTGATAATATTGTTTACTTTACAGTAAGAATAACTCTCTCAGGAATTGGCATATTGTTGTATCTATTAGGAAAAAAGGTGTTGGGTTAAAAACACAAATCACTAAGGATGGGCAACTAATTATTTTTTTCTGGGGTACTTTTGTTGTTTTTTCCAAATTTGATGTCAGTCAAAGGAAATGGTCTCTTTTAAAATCTAGACTTAGATTGAAACCTTTCATACAAATTAAATTTGTTGTGAAAAATGTATCAAATTAAGAAATTTTGAATATCTTATAGTATCAAAGCCAAAGCGTAATGATTGCAAATAAGAGATACTTTCAAGAAAACAGTACAAAACCAGATCAAAGCAACACAAATGAAAATGAATGAATTTGGACTGACATTAGGAGGAAAAAATAGAACTTATTAACCATTAAGACGAAGGAGTGGGTTTTCAAAGAAATCAGAATTTTTGCAATGTATTTACTGGCAAAATCTAAGATGGTAAAGAAAATCTTTACTACCTACAAAAGGAAATTGGCCAATATCACATCACAATTTATGTGAAGATGAAAAAGATAATTCATTGATTAAAAAATATGTTACAATAGATGAAAAATAAGATTTATGCAATTTCAAACTTGACACTTTGAAATATCCATCAACATTTAAGTAAGTTCCAAATGTAAAATATTAACAATGATAATTTCTTTTCCCAAAGGGGAATTTTTTTCTTTATCCATACAAGCTAGGCATAAAATTCAATAGTTTTAATAAATTCACTGCTTTACTCTCTCATCAGGCTTGTTATGAACAGAAATGGATACACAGCAACACTAAATAGATATTGAACACACCCTTATCAACGGACAAAACTACTTAAAAACAGTGATGAAATTTCACTTTGGCTGGCCTCCGACACATTTTAAAAGACAAGCAGAGGGACAAACTAGAATTCAGTGTATTAAAAGTGTATCATAAAAAAAGTCTCAGCTAAAAAAATTGCAACTTTATTCAAACAACTCAACTAAGTCTCCAAATCAATTCAACTTCACTTGCTTTCAACTTTTGCAACAATTCTGTAAATTATGCTGTAAAAACACCCATCATTTCTAAGCAAAACGAAATCAAATAAGAAAATCCTAGAATACACAAAACTAGCCAACAATCTGAAATTAAATCAAATTGGGAACGTCTAAGAATCTTACTTCAGTGCTCTTTTGAGGGGTACTTTGGGGACAAGTTTAACTCCCATCACATCAAACAAATAGCAAGGATAGCTATTGATCATAGAATACTGGTGAGACTTGGTCTTCTTGATTAATCATATCAACTTCAGCTGGTATGAAGTTAGCTCCACTATACGCTATACACTGCAGGTGCCAGTACAAGACTCTTGCTGGTCTTAGACACTGGGAGCGATTCCCCAGTGAGAGATCTGACGTCACACTGCTGCCAATCACATGCCTCTGCCCGCCCCCTGGTTTGCTACTCGGCTTTAAAGCTTTGGTTTAGGTGATGAGGAATCAATTCTCTCTTGTACAGCATCTTCCCCACACACTAGTGATTCAGTGTGTGCGGCTGTGCTTTACAGTGCATGTGTACTGCACTCTTGTAATGGACTTTTAATGGATTTACTTAAACTTTTTGGAGATTTAATTTTACTTGAGGAGTAATTTACAAGAAGGTAAGAAACAATTAAAATTTGTCAACCTAACGTTGATCTTCCAGCTGTCTTTTTCAAAAGATTTAACACAGAAAAATACGCTGTGTTACTTGTTCATCTTTTTTAGGGGATCTGATACTGATCTATTTAGATCTATTTGTTAACTAAAAAATGTTTGAATAACAATTTGACCTAAAAAAAATTAACATATATCTCTGAAATAGTGAATCAGTCCATACAGTTAATAACATTTGTTGGGTATACGAATATACAATCTATTGATAGAAACAATATATATTTCATAATTATTTCTATCTGCAACACAGAAACCGAATTGAAGATAAAAATTATTGATTTATCAAATTAAGATCATATTTTGCCTCATTGTTTAGCACATAAAAATCCTGATATATAAATCTTTCAGTAACCCATTGGAAGGCCACATGATTTAAGCGTTTGACAGTGGGGAGGCGATGTTCTAAATTTCTCTCCTGTTAATAGTTTGGAATTTTCTTTATCAAGTAATTTTAGAAAATGTTTTGATAAACATCAGTTTTCACCTAATAGAAATAATTGGTGGATGTATTCTTATTCAAAACATCAATCAATATCAAAGACCAGTATATTTTCTACATTAAAAAAAACTGAACAGGAATCATTTTCTAATGAATTCACAAATCACCAAGATAACAAACTGATTATCATATATTGGGAACCAGTGGATCCTAGCAAATTAACGTGTGTTCAATGAAGCCTCAGTATGACGGAGGTCGGTGATGAATAAAGATTTTCCACCGGTGAGCATCCCACACATACAGGAAACAGTCCTGTTAGTCCTGCTACAGTAAATGCTGGGTAATAACAAAAACACCAGCAGTCCTAAAGTAGTAAACATATCGAACTGTGTGTGGGACTTAATGAGATATATATATATTACTGTAACCTCAAAATATTCAAGATTTGCTCTTCAGAATACAAAACTTGTACAACTAACAATGTTGTAAAACTTTGTATGTAGAGGAATAAATGACAAACAACAATATAAAGACGACAAGATTTTCTGGATAAACTTGTCATTCAGAAAATCTTAATCTCCAGCGAGGAATCCTTACAAACAATTTGACCTTTCCTAAATTCTCTGCTTCGTAAGTTTTTTTGATGAAAACTTTTTCAATTTCAGATTGCCAGCATGTGTGAATTCAACAGAATCACTACATAAGTGGGATACCAGACCTAGCAGCAAACAAAAAACCAATTAATGATGGAGAATAGGAGCTTGATGGAGGAGGAAGAAGGCGTCCGACAGCAGGGGGTGGAGTCCAAGGCTCACTTTGCGGAGGGGCACTCCCTCTACCTGGCCATCTCTCTAATGGCACTCATCATCCTCATGGGGTGCACAGGTAGGGGCATTACTTCTTACAATCAGCATATATATATATATATATAGATAAAAAACAAAAGTCTGGAAATGATTTAAATCCCCGACCGGTTTCACACTATTCAGTGATCATCATGGGGTCTTTATGACGTTGCCATGCTATGACGTCACAGAACAAGGGGCGCATAACTCTTGACAATCGATGCGTACCCACAGATTGGTGACGTCATTACTTTACATCAATCACATACAATAATACTAACAGCAGTTTTTAGATATGGACAAAGTTAGGTGACATTAATTGCATTTAATTGTGGCTTGAAAAGTTTAATGAAATAATGTTCTTTCATCTTCTATATTTAATCATGGGGGCACTGGTAGGAGGATTACTTCATTCAGTCAGTATATATATTATGAGGTGCACAAATAGGGGGACTAATTCTTTCAATGAGTATATATATCCAATGACTTTCACCAAATTTGGTTACATTGGTCGTAATCACTGTTCATGAAATATCTTAGCAAGAATTTGTATCATGGTTTATCATGCACAAAATCATTCAGGCAGAAAACTTAGATTTGTCCCAATATCCCCCATCAAACATTTGAAAGGTTGAACCAATGACTGTATTGCAGGGAACATCATGGCTATTCTAGCAGTCAGGATGACCAAGAAGTTGCAGACCGTGTCCAACATGTTCATCGTGAACCTCAGTGTCTGTGACCTCCTCTTTGTGACCCTCATCCTGCCCTTCAACCTGTACACCTACATCAGCGACGGATGGTACCTTGACGAAAGCCTCTGTAAATTTGTTGGCATCTTGGGATACTCACTCACAGGTAAGTTTTATCAAGGAAAGAATCCAATCTTGTTAATCTAAGTAGGTTAACAATTCATTAACAAGGATGTAGTAAATGAGATACAATCATTAGCGATTTAACACTTCAGCCCAATTTTTCCCATTTTATAAAAGTTCTCTGAATATCAAGTAAATAACAACTCGGTAGTGTTGTTCAAAGATGGGGTCCTGGGGAAAATTGTCAACCTTTTTGGCTTGGTGTCTCTTAATTTTTTTTAGATACCCTAACCTTTGAGAGGGGTTCCATCTGTTTAGAATTGGCCAAAATGACCCCTTGATCTGATCATCTAGAAATAACAATGCCAGTCTTTCCAAGAAAAAAAATCAAAATTATGAGTCAAAGCTGAAACACTTCTGAAAATAAAAGATTTCATTTCTTCTTCAGGCACTACCATCATCACAATAACCCTGATTGCCTGGAACCGGTACAAGATGGTCACAGACCTGACTGCCTACAAGAGAATCTTCCTCCCCTGGAACATCGGGGTGATGCTGTTGGTCGCCTGGGTGTTCCCCATGATCTGTCTCCTGCCCTCCATCATTGGAGTCTGGGGAGAATTTGGATACGTACCCATCATGGTGACCTGTAATCTTGTCCTCAGCCACGAGAGCCAGTCTTTTAAACTCTTCCTACTCATCTTCAGAGCCTTGATCCCAAGCGTCCTCATCATCTACTTCTATGCTACTATCTACAAAACCACCAGGGCTAGCCACAGGCGTCTCTCTCGACCGTCTCTCCTATCCACGGTCCTCAACGACCATAACCACCGACGGGAGATGCACATGACGCGGATGATGATCATGATCTTCGTTGTGTTTGCGCTGTCTTACTTCCCCTGCACAGTTACAAGTGTGATCGACTGGAACAAGGTTCTCTCTAAGCAGTACCACATGTTCTGTTCCATCACCATCTATATCGGCAGTGCGGCAAACCCTCTCATCTACGGACTTATGAACTCTCAATTCAGAAATGCTTACATATCAATTGTAACATGCAAGAAGAGGAAGATGCTCTTTGATCGGTCGCCAACGATGTCGCGAGTGTCGCACCTTTACAAGATCAACCAATCTCTCTCAAACAAGAAACTACTTCTCTGTAGCTCACTTCTTCCTGGAAACGAGGATTCAACCCCCAGAACATCACCAGAACTATCCACGAGAGATGTGGAAAAAATGACCATCCTTCCCCAAGACACGGACAACGAAAATGAGGATTAGTAACTGAGATAAGATTATGAGGTTAACAACTTACAACAGTTTGATCTGAGCAGACACCTTAATATCATGTGCTTAAGTGATGTATATATATATATATATGGTATCTACAAACTGCTTTGATAGACACTGACTGAGGCAGCGAGAGATTCCTGACATTTCAGAAGCATCTTGTGATCAACTCCAGAGCTACCTGAAGACAGCTACGTGCTGTGTGAGAGAAAGGAACTTAGAGATGGAGAGCCTGAGTGAATGTTGGTTGAGAAAGAAGCAGAATAGAAGAATGCTTATAGAAACTTATAGAGCAAGTCTTACGACTTCTATTCATAACGAAATAATGTAAAAACAGACAAACTAAATGTGAAGTGATCATAAAAAAGTCATGGTCACTAAAATGGCTTTCCATGTAATACCATTATTATTCAACAAATTGAAAATTTTATATCCTAATCAAACAAGTAAAGGCAACATATTCCATGGAATAAAAGATTCTTTTTAAACTTCAAGGAAATCACTGATAGCTACTTTGTTAAAACTAAGCATCCCATTTCTATTGCAATGGATGACCTACCATATTGATTTTAGAATGCAAAAAAATATAATATCATGCCCCGATAAAACACTACTTTATTGTATATTATATGTACATTTATTGTATCTGAGTAATGTTTACAACTGTTTATAAAGGCAGAGTATGTATATAATGAAAACTGAATTAAAGTTGTTGATACAGATAATTTGTGAATGTTTATATTTGTATTCTCTTAACACTTCAGTATGTTTATGCTGTGAGTATCAAATCCAAAGAAAATCAATAGATTTTTAGGTATTAATCAAGTGAGTGAAAAAAAAAGGAAGCAAAAGAGGTTTATTAGAAGAAATTTAGCAAGGGTGGGTATTATACCCGTACTACTAACATGCAATGAAGATAACATTAGTTATGTTGGGTATAATTATATATAATAATTCATGAATTTTCACCTTGAACAAATTGTACAAAATGATTTTGCAGTAGCACTTATTTATTCACTTAAGTTGTATCAAATTTTCAGATGAAATATTACTTTTAAATTTCTTTTGTAAGAAACCATACCATTCCACTTTCCATCTGAATAAAATACTAGTACTCATTTAATGTTCAATTTTTTATGTTTAGTTAAGATTTAGGAGATTCAGATACTTGGTTGTATACAGGTACATTTTACATGGAGATGAGTTAACTCAAGTAACAATTTGAATTTTTTCAGCTGATTGTATGAAATTATCAAACAAGTCAAGTTTAATAAAAAATTTAATGAAATGACTGAGTGGTTTGGTACTTAAAAAGAGCGAGTTAAACACCAATACCATTTATGATATTCATATAATGTTAATGAACAGGATTGAGTAAAGTATTTTATTTATTACTTGCTAAATAATGCTTCTTAAGACTATCCAAATGCTCAGAGAGCTTCAAAAACCAGATATTGTATCAAAAGTCACGGTAATGGGTTGATCAAATCAAAGGTCATCGACTTATTGAAAATACAGACAGTGCAAACAAAAATGTTCATTAACTAACACACTGAAAAGATTTCTTAACCCATCAGGTAAGACAATACTTTTGTCCTACCAAATGCAAGCACAAAGCTGATAAATTTTTGTGCAGGCGAGGTGTAAAAAAGCTTGAAGGAAAGTGGTTCATTTACCCTGGCAAACTTTGCATGCATTATCTCAGGAGAGATTGTGCATCCAAACAAGCACCTGCCAAATCATTAGACACAAGTGGGCACCACCCTTTAGTACAATTGCATACAGACCATTGAATGCAGTCAGTGCATGACTCATGTAGATGGTTAAAGAGGCTCCTATCAGGAATATAGCACATTTTTCGCTTGCCTTATGTAAAATGATGAACACTCTACTGATATTTTCTTTTACAAGCCTGTAATTATTAAATAAATGGTTGATGTGATAAGAGACAAAATTTCAGATTCTTATTAAACTGATCTGACAAGAATATGAATTGCAATGCGACGGCAAGAATTTCATGTAAATCAATGATTTTCTTTTGTAATGTATATGACCTTTTCTTTGTCAAACTGTAAAACCAAAAGCCACTACACATACCATGATAAATTCCTACATCTTTAAGTATAAAGAGTGTCTCCCAACTTATTATAGTTTCCACAACAAGCACACTGATTGAACCCTCCCTTTATGTTTGAGAGCATCAGCCTGATTGTGTTTGTTAGACACATGGGCTGCATGAAAGAAGAAAAACAGCTTCATCTTATCTCCTAAATGTTGATGCACTTGAAGAAAACTGAAGCAGGGATGAAGGTGCAACTATCGAGTTATTTCAGCAGCTCTTCAACATTCTGCCGATACTAATTAGATTCAAGGTTCTGTTCGTGTTGGATGGTGTTTAAGAAATGAAACAATCACTTTAGTTTGCACTTATTTTCAGGGTTTGAAAGGCTTCAAGATGTCGATATTTCGTGAATTTGGAGCATTTTTTAACTGATCCACAGCTTTATTGCCATGTTATGCCAATAGCGATAGTGAATTGTTTCAAATACCAAGCAAGTCATCATTGTTTTGGGGATATTTTGAGCATGTCAAAGGTAACATTGGCAATGAAGTATTGGGATAAATATGATATCATCTATTTAAACATTTACATAATTTATATCATTATAATTTAAAATACTAAATTTTTTATAAAAACTATGTAACGATAACATTACAACTGGTCTGATGGCGCTTTCCACGGTGAAAGTCGGCGGCTGACGATTCTAAGAAGGAATTCGGATCCACTAAAGGATGCGGGATGGTAGACTAAGGCATACACCATAGTAGAAAAGATTAAAAAGGAGGAACCATCCAACGAATTGACAACTCAGAGTATCAAAAGCTAACAGTTTTATTGTGTGACGGGCGGCGAAACGATACCATTACAAAATTTATTTTCAAAAAGACTATGGGTTTTGACTATGTTACATCCCTTTAAATTTTTAATGTAAATACAGTAAAAGGTGCTTGATCATCGCCTACAGCTGTTAAATAGCTTGATTTTATCACAATATTATACATGTTGCTGTGATTGAAACAACAATGTATGTCAAAGCTTGAATGATAGGAATCTTGCATCATGATCAGATATACTTCGGAGCAATGACTGAAGCACTTGAATAGTAATTGTCTTCTAACTAAAACCTGTGTACCAGGTATTATGCATCTAACACCACTTGTCATCTTTGACGAAAAATTATCAAAAACTTGTTCATTCACTAGAAAAACCTCTGTTTTTGAGAAAACGAGTTAATGTTATGGTTCTCGTGAGTTTGGAATGGCAAGGGTTATTTTTGTGCTGTTATTTAACGTTTGGGCAATGTGTTCACGGAGGGTGGATGTTTCAGGTTATTAATTGCATGTAATCGGCAAAGGGATTAATGGCATATTTTACAAGCCTGCTGCCAAATAATTAGAAAATGGTGTACAGTAATCATCTGGTCAAAATGTTCATAATACGCCATTCTAAGCATGGTTTTCTACCCAGATCGGCCTATTAAGACTTTGAATTCGATTGAGGAATTCCCCCACCTGAAAACAGGCTACAGAAACATTTTCTTGTGTCTTAAAACAAGTCACTTTGAAAATTAACTACTTAAAGAAACGTTATTTTCAAAAAGTCATGGAATTAGTTTTAACATAGCATAAACAAAATTTCATTTTAAATAATTCCTCTTGATAATTCCATTGTTACTCATCACAAAACTCCTTGAAATAAATTCTATATTAATTTTTCTTTGTCGTTTCTAGTGTTTACAGAAAGCTTGGATCTGTCTAGCCCTCCTACATTTACTTCAAACAAGGATGCACAAGTTACCTCCCTTTGCTCATAAATCAAAATTACATGTATTTTTTCGTTCAGACACCAACTGCATGATTAAAGTGGTATAAATTACAGGTAAATTCAGGGATAATTCAACCCAAACATTTAGAATGAGTTCATAGGAAAATCGAACTTTTGGCTCTGTGGCTCATCAGGCTATCTATAATTTATTTCATAAACTAAATAAGCATTTGCAGGACACTGCAAGAGCAGAGCTGCCCCAAATCCAAGTTCTGCCTTACTTCACAGCCACAAACAGGGCATTTTTTCAAAATAAACCACAAAAGCAATTATTAAAGTGAAAAAAGCAATTAAAAAAGTGAAAAAAATCATATTTACAACTAGTAGCATTTGGATGTCATGATTTCAATTGGGCTATATAAAATTATTTTTTTTAGTGATTTCAGAACTTGCGTCTTTATTGTTTGACCTTAAATGTGAATATGTACAAAGAATGCCAAGGGGCAGAAAATAAATGATTTATTTAAGATCTAAAGAACCTATTTTTTATCTAAAAATTTGAATTAGCCTGTTAAGTGTAATTAGTTAAAGAAAGAATTTTGGAAAAACCATTCTCAAGTCAATATCTGGAATTTTTTGTCGTAGTTGACCCGACGTGAAATAAACAACATTTCTATGTAGGCCCAACTTAGACTCTAGAGTATAATATTTTCTCCCACGAAATCAGATTTGTTGAAATTAAGAGAAGATAAACTTTTTTATTGAATTTTTAAAGATCCATTTTCAACTTTGCATTCGTAATAACTCCGTTTTCATATATCGCACATCCGACTATACAGTTCTGTAGAAAAATCTTTCAACAATTTTTTGAGACCATAAAAAGAATTTATAATCAACAAGAAAGTATTTAATTTTAATTTCAAAGTATACCACCTTCCAAAACTTGCCGTAGCCATAAACGAACCCACAATCCGTGACGTCACAGTTTTATGTGTAGGATTTACCATACTTCCTGTTTATCGCGATCTCATTGTTATGGCTTCCGATCACGATGATGAATATTTATTTATTATTTATTCGAGCAGATAAACGTATATTCTATCGAACTAAATGCTGTTCCAATACATGAAAACGTTTCCTTACCTCCAAACTTTCTAAGAGTTTTCGACTCGGTCTCAGCGAACGTCTTGATTCGGCCATCTTTGTTTACATCCTCTGTTTATGTCCCACAATCCTTTGCGCGATCTTGCAAATAATACGCCCCTTCTATTTATAAGTACCAAGTCGATTCGGGAATGCCCTTTCGTTAAATTGTAATTATTTTAATGAATTTTGGTCCGATTGTCGTTTTGTTAAAATTAAACGTTTTCTAATTTTGCAATGAATACGTTAAAATTACTTAGAAAATTATGAAAAGATGAAAATGGATCTTTAATGCCAAATAACAAGTTGTGAAAATTAATTAAAAAACTATGAAATTTTGAGCCGCTGAATTAATCTCTATGCGATCTTTACAGTAAGTTCAATATGCCTGTAAACATTTTCAAAATCTCTGCATAAATGTTAAAAAACGTGTTTACTCTTGAAAACAAAATTATTAATGAATGCGTCAGATTATTATGTATTTTATCCAGAATGACATGAAATGTATTGATTTTCAATGGCACCTGATCATTTTATCTCTAATAATGTATATTTTACCACAAGATAAAAAATCTAAGAGTACATATATATGAAAATATCTTGTTAAAATAAACAATACTGTTTCTTATGATATAAATATTACCCTTAAATGTGTAAGTTTGCAACATTAACCATTTTCATTTCATTAAAAAGTATACAAAAACATTTTCAAATTTGAGTATTTTGCGAAGTTGATATTCATAAGAATTCTGTCATGTAAAATGCATTTTAAGGTTTTTTAAAAAGTTGTGTTTTATCATAATTTCAATAAATCTGATTTCGCGTGAAAAAATGTTATACTCTGTGTTGGGCCTCCATAGAAATGTTGTTCAAAAAATTACGCTAGGTAAGTACTATATCCAAACCGGAAGTTCCACATCGGTAAAGTTCAGAGGCTGGAGAAGCATGCTACCAAGTGTTGGATTATTATTTTGAGTTAGAAATTGGTATATTTTGTCGCTGAAGTGTGAATGCCGATAGGGTAAGGTTAACTAACAGCTAATTACTCGAAAACACTAGGGTTTGGCATTTCACTGTTGTCAAATATGAATGTTGATAACAGACGATTCGGTTATGTTGAAGCCGCAAGTGCGGAAATTCATTCTTAAAGAGACATTTTGACATATATGTTGTTATAGCTCGATCAACCTATAGGTATATAGCTTGAACTAACTACTATAGCTTGATCGACCTATTATAGCTCGTTGGGCGGTTATCCCCCGACGTGACAATCTAACTAACCAGTCATAGTGACCTCGGCAACAGCCTATCAATATCTAAGTCAAGTAACGCCTGCTACCATTGGTTAACATTTATCATTATTTTAAATGCGATTGTGTGATTGGTCCGCTAATGACTAGGTTTTGTCTGTGGTAAACTGGACAGCCCCTGATAGAGTATGGTAAAATCCTTTTCAATCAATATTTAAAAACTTTAAAACCTCGAAAGACTGTCAATTTTAATCAGACTGCCCAGACACGAACCAGTACCAGTTGCATAATAGGTCTACATTTCGACATAAAGAATATATTTTTCACACAATTTCAAATTACATGCATCATCTAAATGAAAAGGTCAGTTTATTAGTTCATAAGTCCATACATTTCCTAATATATGCATTAAAAGTTATTTAAATTGCAGAAGGAAATAATCAGAGAACAGAATACATCGAGTCAGTTATATGCTTGACTAAATACTGATAATCCTTGTGAAGATAATACATGTAGTTGTACGAAACTCACCGAACTTTCTGGGTTTGATGATCAGCTGTGCCTAAAAAATAAAATGTAAGCTTAGTTTACAATATGTCTAACGAGTGAACAAGTTCCTAAATTGTTTAATTCAGAAATTCATATTGACAATAACTACTGACACTTTATTGTACATTCATCAAGAAGTGTTTATCTCCTTGTACTGCGATAAAAACATCGATAGTTTCGTTTATACATGAGACTGAGTGAATAGTGGAGGGATACCTTCGAAAACATTGATAATTTAGATGTAATACAAAGAAATAGACGATTATATTAACATTTATTGAAAGCTAAACCCTCTAAAATGAGATATGATTACATTTGAAATATTCTGAATAGTAATATACAGAGATGATACACGATTCTTTTTAACTAACAGATTCAGTGTTTACACGCACCTGCCAATGGCGGAAGAGACCGGAAGTAAGGAATTCCCTTCAGATGGCGCTGTCGTTACAGGGGTTTCCCGACTGACGTCAGAGCGATCAGAGACAACAAAACACATTGGATATATACATTTGTTGCATATCTTCCTAATCGACCATTGTTTGACATTTTTTAAACAAACTAATGAATTGGAACTCAATTTTATAAGTGTAATTCAAAAGTTGTCGCTACAAAGCATACTTCTATCAGATACGCCTTTAATTTGCGTCTATTTATCGTAGAAACCCATTCGATTAAAAAATGATTAGGACGTTTTAGAGATTAATTGTCTATTTCAATTTCGGTTACGTATTTGACTTTGACAGCAAAAATGTCGTGAAACATTTGCCTTAAAACACACAGTAAAGTAAAGCTTAGCATCTCGCTTCAACATTACACGAAGCACCCATAAAATATCTACTACTCCACCCTTTCATCTACTTTGATACAGTTGTAACTTGAGATCGATATCGCATTTACTTTGTTCACAATCTCTAAATAATATTTGTCAAAATGAATTTGGGGAAATTAATCAAAATGATGATATAGTAATGTTGAAGAGATATAAAGAGTCCTATTATTACTTTTACCATCGAGTGTTTTTTATCTGTTATCATAAGACACGAGATTGATATCAATTTTATAATCCAAAATCATTTGTGTAGTAGTGTGTATGATTATCCGGGTTCAATCCAAAGACAACCAACTACTGGGGTGCAAGTCTTGACCTTTTATTACTAAAGTAATAACAATAAGAAACCCTGAAATACAGGAATAAAATGAATTAAAACATGGTCACATGAACATACTATTGTTTACATATTATTGTATCAAATTGACACATCAAGCACCATTACATGAGCATTACATCACATGTGAATTATTAAATCACACTATCCCTGATATAATATATTATAAATTATCATTAAGTGTATCATACACATAATTCATAGATAATCACATGTAGATATTAAGCAAAGTAATCATGAAACAATACATCATGATATTATAAACATACATGTATACATGAATTTAAGTATTTACAACAATATGGTTTAGGTACATATGCATATACCTATTTACATTTATATATAAAACCATGAAACTCACCGCTGTGTGACAGCAGGTTTCACAGACAAGAAAGTCAGTTTCAGTCACATCATGAGATTGTCTAAAAGCAATTAATAAAAACTTATATAAAACCTATCTAATGCTTGAGAACCTAGCACACATGCAACAATCACTCACCTCGAACACACACATACCTTTTATAAATAGCTACAGATAATTAAATATTTAATATGCATTTAGTTATATTATTTAAGATATAGAATGGATATTTATGCATATGAAATATATTACTGAGACCAACTAATTAAATTGGCCAATATGTATATATATATATGAATAAATATACTTTACTCTAAAGCTTTATCTTTAGATTTGAAACCTATTTAGAAATAAGATTAAAATAGAATATATACAACACACAATAAAAGAACCACAACTAACCTGATTATTGAAAGTCGTAATCCTCGAAAAAACACTTCCAAGAATGTCCAAGAAACACAGATGATAATAATTCAAACAATCCTCTCAAACTGAATATAACTGACTAACTAATTTACTAAGCTTATAACCCTTGTCACTAAGCTTAATTCTAAAAACACTAGCTTAAATATTGTTAAAAGACTTTAAACACAACTCCAACTACCTTTCAATTAGAGTTAAACCAAAATAAAATATATACATAATTTCAACACTGCCACACACTTCCCCCTCCCAAGAAATGGCGTCCTCGTCATTCCAATCCACATAGGGAACGAAGGATCTGGGAAATGTCCTTGAGTGCTCTAGTCCTTGATTCCATGTCTGACACTCTGTGGCTCATCAGGTACTCTCCAGAGGACATCCAGTTGGGTGGTCTTGAAGTCCTACCAGACCTCCGTGTCGGCGGTACAGGAAGCAGTCTTCTTCGTCCTGATGACGGTGTACTTCCTGCAAAGGACTGGTTCACTGGCGTCTCTCGTCCGGATTCAGGTGATGAGTTCTCAGGCAGTTGTGGATCTGCATGCTGTTCATCACTTGTCTCTGGTGGATGGGTTTCTTGGTGATCCTGCTCCTCAGGAACAGTCTGTTCCTCTGCTGCGTCACCACTTGGTATCTGGTCTTGGCCGTCGTGGATCACTTCATGGTCTTCTAGAACTTCTTCTGTGTCTTCTTCCATCGAAGGCATGTGGTCGTCACCACCAGAAGAGATACCTTCTGCCTCAAGATGATCATGATCGTCACCAATCACAACTTGGGCAGAGACATCACCTTGTCCAGCAGCCTCAACATCAATGACGGGTGTGTCCTCGATTTCTGCTGTGTCTTCAGACGGCTCGACAAGCACCAGATACGTCTCCTCTTCCTGTGTGTCTTCATCTTCTGCTTCAGAAACTGTCGGTTCCAATTTCGGAGGTACGTGGTCCTGTTTCCTTGGCTTTGGGACTGGTCTTTGTCTTGCTGGCTGGGGATCAGAGTCCTGAATGAATCCGATGGGTAACAGATGGTTCCGATGTAATGTCCTCTTTCGTCCTTCACCATTCTCCTTCTGGACAATGTAGACTGGGATTCCAGAGTTGGGCTGGTCCAAGACAACATATACATCCTCTTCCCATCTATCTGCCAGTTTGTGTTTCCCATCGAATGCCAGGACTTTCACAAGTACCCTGTCTCCAACTTCCACTGTAGCTCCTCGAACCTTGATGTCATATCCTGCCTTCTGCTTTTCTTGGGCTTCCATGGAGTTTTCAGACGCCTGCTTGTAAGCTTGTCTCAGTCTTTCTCGCAAGTCCTTTGTGTACTGAAGAACAGACTTGTGGCTGTGACTTGGCTCTATTCCAAAGGCGAGGTCTATGGGCAACCTGGGCTCTCTTCCAAACATAAGAAAGAACGGTGTTTGGCCTGTTGACTCGTGGCGAATGCAATTGTATGCATGTACAAGAGGTCCTACAAAGTTCTTCCAATCCCGTTTCTTGTCAGGTGATAGAGTCCCGAGCATGTCACAGAGTGTCCTGTTAAATCTCTCAGTCATGCCGTTTCCCATGGGATGGTAAGGAGTAGTCCGGGACTTCTTGATGTTGAGGATAGCACAGAGTTCCTTCATGAGATTACCTTCAAAGTTGGCTCCTTGGTCTGTATGAAGTCTTTGTGGAATCCCGTAGTGCTGTACAAAGTTTGTATAGAATGCCTCAGCTGTTTTCTTGGCTGTCTGGTTCCGTGTGGGAATGGCCATGGCATATCTGGTGAAGTGGTCTGTGATAACCAAGATGTTTTCGTATCCTCTTGATGATTCCAGGGAGAGAAAATCCATGCATACCAGCTCCAAAGGCTGGGTTGTCTTGATGTTAACAAGTGGAGCTCTAGCATTAGTTGGAGACTTTCTTCTTAGGCATCTACCACACTGCTGTATCCATTCTTCTGCATCCTTCTGCATTCCTGGCCAGTAAAATCTGTCCCGCAGCAGTGAGTAGGTTCTGTCTCTACCAGGGTGTCCCAAGCTATCGTGGCATCCTTCAAGAGCTCTCTTGATAAAGGCGGAGGGAAGTACCAGCTGCAGCTTCTTCTCTTCTCCGATGATAGCTTGCTTGTACAGGACTCCATCTTTCAGTTCAAGGTTGTCAAACACTCGTGAGAGAAGAAGATGAGGTTTCACTTGAGGAATAGTGTCTCTCCTTGGTTTTCGTCCTCTTCTCACACTAACTATCCATGGCTGGAGAACAGGATCCTGTGATTGAGCTTTCCTCCAGTCTCTCATGGTCATGTTCCTGATGTCTTGACTTTGGTCTTGCTCAATATCCACTACCTGGGCTGACATACACAGAGATTCCACATAGGGTTGTTGATGTAGAGTATGGCAAATAGCTCCTATGGATTCTGTGTTTATCTTCTCTTCATCCTCTACAGCTGGGAGTCTGGACAGTCCATCAGCATCAGCGTTGTTGCGTCCTGGGCGGTAAATAATGTCGAAGTTGAATGCTGCTAGAGATGCTAACCAGCGATGACCGGTAGCATCTAGCTTCGCAGAGGTGAGCACATAAGTCAGAGGATTATTGTCAGTGTATACTGTGAAAGTGCCACCATACAGATAATCCCGGAACTTATCAGTCACTGCCCATTTGAGTGCTAAAAACTCAAGGCGGTGAGCTGAGTAATTCCGTTCTGACCTACTTAACCCTCGGCTAGCATAGCAGATCACATGCTTCTGTCCTCCATCATCTTCTTGGTATAGTACGGCTCCTAGTCCATGTGTGCTGGCATCAGTGTGGAGCTCGAACTTCTTCCGGTAGTCCGGATATCCTAAAATTGGTGGTATAGACAGTAGTTCTGTGAATGACTTTTCTTGTTCCAGGTCCCAGTGCCATGGTTCTGTTGTTGGGCTTGTCTTCTTCTTGCTTTTCTTGACTTGCTTTGGTGCTGGCATGAGGCGGGTCAAAGGGTAGGTAACCTTGGCGAAATCCTTAACAAATTTCCTGTAGTATCCAGCGAAGCCAAGGAAAACTTGTTTTGGCGTCTTTGGTCGTGGCCAATCTTTGATTCTCTGGACTTTGTCAGGATCCGCTTCAATGCCTTCTGCTGAAACAACGTGTCCGAGGAACTTGATCTTGTCCTTAAAAAATGAACACTTGTCTGGTGTTAACTTAAGTCCACATTCTCTGATACGGTCAAACACAAGGGAGAGACGCTCAAGATGTTGTTCATAACTGTCAGAGAAGATGATAATATCGTCCATGTATATAAGGCAGATCTTAAGGTGGAGACCTTCAAAGCACTCATTCATCAGGCGTTGATACGTTGCTGGGCTGTTACATAATCCAAATGGCATACGGTTATACTCATAAAAACCAAGTGGGCCCACTGTGAAAGCCGTTCTCTCTTTGTGTTCTTCTGCCAATTCCACCTGATGATATCCACTCTTCATGTCAAGCGTTGAGTACATCTTGGATCCAGCAAGAGCATCAAATAGTTCTTCTACCCTCGGAAGTGCATAATTGTCTTTTATAGTCCGATTGTTGAGCTGGCGGTAATCTACACACATCCTAAGTTTACCGTTCTTCTTCCTTGCCAAGACAACGTTGGAGGACCAAGGGGAGTAAGACTTCCTGATGATACCTGCAAGTAACAGTTGTTGGAGATGGTCTTTCACTTCTTGATACATCGGAGGAGGGATACGTCTGTGTCTCTGCTTGAATGGCGTCTCGTCCTCCACTTCGATGCGATGGACCATCCTGTCTGTGTGGCCAACATCAGTCTCTCCAGTAGAGAAGATATCAATGTTATCCTTGATAACAGTCTTACCCTTGGTTAGCTGTGCCTCTGTGACTGCTGCTGACTCAAAGTCCATCAGGTCAATGACAGATTCCTTCTTATTCTTCAGTGACTCTGGCGTATCCTCAATAGTGACGGGCTGTATCTCGCAGAGAAGAGCATGGGGATAGATAGCAACAGTTCTAGTAGTGACGTTACTTACATGTACTTCCACCGGCGATCTTTTCTCCTTGTTGTAGGTCACTAAGCAAGGTGAGAGGTCAAGGTCATCTGGAATGGATGAGGATTCTGTAGAGTGAAGAAGTGCACAAGTAGGTGGATAATCTATTGGTCTATCAACATATCCTTGAATCTTCACTTCAGTGTTAGGTGGAATGATAAATAGTTGACTCTCTGCACACTTAACAACAGCCAGTTGATGTTTTCTCTTTGCCAATTCTTTTTCACGTAGTGAAATGCACCTAAAAGCCAAGTACCATGGAGTGTGTAGTCCCCAACAACACTGGAACAGCAGCATTGTAGCTACTGTCCGGAACAACCAGGAACAGCCCTTCGTGATGTGACGGTGTCATGCCAGTCACAGTCAAAGGTGCTGCTATAAAACCCGAGTAAGGTAGCTGATTGCCATCAGCGCATTCAACATGAATGCTCTGAAGTGGTTGCAAGGGTATGTGTGCTAAGTTCTGATGGTAGAAGGACTCGCTCAGGGTAGAAACCGTCGCTCCAGTGTCTAGGAGGGCTTTAGTGATTACTCCCTGAACGGCAACCTCTACCTCAGTGGCACTACCTACAAGACAAGAATTGTCTTTTTTGCCCCGTACCATGGATTCCTTTTAGTTTAAATGCCAGCGATTGTGGTCCATCCTGATGTTACACTGGTAGCTGAAATGTCCTAACTGCTGACATCTGTAACAGATGGGGACATATTGGCCTCTTTCATCATAAGTCCATCCCTGACGTGGCCTTGGTCCTTGACCTTGAGATCCTCTGTGTCCTTGAGGAGGCAGTGGGGGTCCACGAAAAGGTGATCCTTGGGGTGGGGGTCCTAAGGGTGGCTGAGGGTAGTAGCCCTGAGCATGCTCCTGTGACGTAGTTCCTTGTGGCTGTCGTTCAGTCCTTGGTCCAAGGGGAGGTAAATCACGTGCGACCTTATCCTTCTTGAGTTCAGCCACTTCTGTAGTGAGTTTCTTTATCATTCCCTTGATCTCTGATAACTCCTTATTCTCCTTGTCTATGGCTGACATCCCAAGCACAGTTGATTTCTTTGCTGTTGAACGTCCTTTTAACTCCTGTTCTATCCTTCTGAGTTGTACGAGTAGTTCACTGAATGTGTGGCTCTGGTCATATTTATGTCTTGAAATATCCTTAAGGTTGGGGAGAAGTCCTGTCCAAATCATGGCTCTCAACATCTGATCCTTCTTGACCTCTGACACTTCCCCAGCTTCAATAGCCTGACACAATAAATCCTCTAGCCTACAAGCCCATGCAGCAACTGTTTCTGTTTCCTGGTGTTTTGCGGAGTAAAACTTGGCTAACAAAGTTTCAGTGGCGTCAACATCCCCGTAGATCGCATCCATCTTATCAAGAATATCGCGCACATCTAACGCTGTTCCCATGTGGAGAAGTACTCTGGCGGCAGGTCCTCTGAGTGATCTCCTGATGGCCTGTTTGATTTTATCCTCAGTGTTGATTCTGTCCTGAAATAAACACTTGACCTCATATTTCCAAAGGTCATAAGAGGAATCCTTTTGGCCATCACCAGAGAAAAATGGGAGACGTGGGGTTTCATAACTTTTAACAAGTTGGACAGGGGCTTGAAGGGTGGGATTGAAAGGTGGTTGACCAGAGGAATCTGAATGTGATGGAGCATCATGTTCAGATTTCACTTCGGTCTTACCCACACATTCTGCCATCCATGCCATTAGATCTGCAGGAGATTCAACATTCGGACGAAGCTTAAGCTTGTTCAATGTTGAAACAAGTTTAGCGATTTCGTCCTCCTGTAAATTACTCTCTGCCATGGTAATGACACTGATGTGTGAAAATTAACACTTGAGATTTAATGAATTAACTATAAAGAATAATGAAACAGTAACTAGTGGGTGTAAGACTTAATGAGTGACCCTAGGTGTTGTTGTAATGCATTATGGAAAGATAACAAATTTATAATGAATACAGTAGAATGAAACACGTAGAATGAATGAACACAATTAAAGCTAACCTGTAATTGTATTATAACTACAGAATAACTAAGTAATACCACGCTAATACTTTATTAGAGTAGTATTTTAGGCTTAGTTACTATATGTTTATTAAATTAATGCACTTAAACTAATCAAAATGCTTAAATGATACTAGAAATACTATTGCAGGATCTAACTTAACTAAGATTAATAATTATTTACATTGTGATGATGCAAGTGTAGGTGCTTATGTGGGAAGGGAAGGATATAGATATAGCAAAGTAAAGACACAAACGACAAAAACTTACAAAGCTACATGACAACCCAATGAATGAAAACAAAACCCAATGAATAAATGAAGACAACACCAGTGACACAAACAAATATGTAAGCTAAACCAAGAATATACTAAACTAAGTTTAGAAAATACTAAGAAATGTTTAAAGAATCCTAACCTTTATTATGAAAATCCTACATTTTATTTGATATTATGGACCTAAGGATTTATTTATACTTAATTTATGCTATGACATACACAATCACACAATCATTCACATAATGGTAGTGTAACTGCAAAAAAAAAAATGAAAATACTAAGCCGGCGTAAATTACTAGTACATGTACATGCAAAGTATACAACAAGCTTGTTTACATGATGGTATGATACAATGAAATACAAGATAATACAATATAATGATAAGCAAATTATTATCTCAAAAGTGTAATTACAACAATTAACAATTAATTTACAAAGTTATACAGTTACAGATGCTACATAATGTGAAACAACACAACAGTTCAAAGTTATGACGTAAACATAATATTGTCATTCATTAACAAGATGGCCGATGCACAGGCTAAATCCTCTGTTCACAGTCTCAAAATCACTAGTAAACTATGGCATCTTAAAGTGGTGGACACACAGTTTCAAAGTCAGATATCAGATAGGCTTCTGAAGAGGCGATAACTTGCTTCCTCCTTCACATGGTCAAGTCCTCACTGGAGGCTCCAAATGTAGTAGTGTGTATGATTATCTGGGTTCAAATCAAAGACAACCAACTACTGGGGTGCAAGTCTTGACCTTTTATTACTAAAGTAATAACAATAAGAAACCCTGAAATACAGGAATAAAATGAATTAAAACATGGTCACATGAACATACTATTGTTTACATATTATTGTATCAAATTGACACATCAAGCACCATTACATGAGCATTACATCACATGTGAATTATTAAATCACACTATCCCTGATATAATATATTATAAATTATCATTAAGTGTATCATACACATAATTCATAGATAATCACATGTAGATATTAAGCAAAGTAATCATGAAACAATACATCATGATATTATAAACATACATGTATACATGAATTTAAGTATTTACAACAATATGATTTAGGTACATATGCATATACCTATTTACATTTATATATAAAACCATGAAACTCACCGCTGTGTGACAGCAGGTTTCACAGACAAGAAAGTCAGTTTCAGTCACATCATGAGATTGTCTAAAAGCAATTAATAAAAACTTATATAAAACCTATCTAATGCTTGAGAACCTAGCACACATGCAACAATCACTCACCTCGAACACACACATACCTTTTATAAATAGCTACAGATAATTAAATATTTAATATGCATTTAGTTATATTATTTAAGATATAGAATGGATATTTATGCATATGAAATATATTACTGAGACCAACTAATTAAATTGGCCAATATGTATATATATATATGAATAAATATACTTTACTCTAAAGCTTTATCTTTAGATTTGAAACCTATTTAGAAATAAGATTAAAATAGAATATATACAACACACAATAAAAGAACCACAACTAACCTGATTATTGAAAGTCGTAATCCTCGAAAAAACACTTCCAAGAATGTCCAAGAAACACAGATGATAATAATTCAAACAATCCTCTCAAACTGAATATAACTGACTAACTTAAAAGTCTAAAACCTGAACCTTATAAAACACCTATAGACAATAGATAGTAAGCCAGACTGTAAGAGAGAGTTGAGTTGAAAGGGAGATAGCTTGGGTATAGAGTGAGGTGCAGGTGACAGGGCATGGCCTGAGTGCAGTGGCTATTGTTAGTATAAACTAATGTAAACTAAGCATAAATGAAGTTACCAATGTTGAAATCTACAAATATAATTAAATGAAAGGTTAATCTTTAAACAGCTAAATAACTTTAATGTTAAGATGTCTATCTCTAATAAATCTTAACTAATTTACTAAGCTTATAACCCTTGTCACTAAGCTTAATTCTAAAAACACTAGCTTAAATATTGTTAAAAGACTTTAAACACAACTCCAACTACCTTCCAATTAGAGTTAAACCAAAATAAAATATATACATAATTTCAACACTGCCACATTTGTCGTCTCGTTTCGATTAAAAGATACATCTCTGAACATTGCAGTACCCTAGACGACCAATGCCAAACGTCAAACCATACCATTGACGTCTTAGGACTGTGATGTACACATACACATTCTGTAAAAGGAATTTTTTATTTCAATATTTTGGAAATGTTTCAAAATCAAAATTGACAGTGAACAGTTCCAAACCTAAAAAAACCCCTACCCAATTATATAAGCTTATACATGTTTAAATTCAAATTATCCAAGACCGAACTTCACAAATTAGTAACGATTAATTAAGCGTAAAAAACAAGTGACCGAAAACCGGACAATTCGCAATTCGATTAACATTTTTGTCGAATCTACATTTACATACACAGTAAGGCCTTCCATTTACGCAAGCTCGTGGTCATTCATAAAGAAGACAACCAAGCGCTGAAACTGGCTTTTATCCAGATCATTTCATATATTTTCAGGGGCTAGCTGTTGTTCCGATTGGAACTTTTCTTCGCTTTGATCATAAAAAACTGATTCTTATGTGAACCTTTGATGCCTCGTGCGCACGAACTGGATCAAGTTTTTTCCTGTTGTATTTTTAATTGTTACTTCCAATAACGAAAGAACCTGTTGTATCATACTTCCGATACATTTGGCAAAACATTTTTGGTTGATTGTTGGTTGATATTCTAGCCCAGTAGGCACCACTGTTATTGAAATTTTCTGACTTTTTTCGTTGAGTCGTAGTTTTCAGACTTTAACTTTTTAGGGTCAGGGGGTTCTATCACTAAAAACCGATGCATGGATGTAATTTTAATTTCTAATCATATCATTTTTAGCTAAATACTGTCAACACAGTGGAATCACTAACCTAGCTATCATGTCATTATCGTGCTAGCTCCAGACAGCGAGTATCCGCTCCGTGACGTCACTAATATACAATTTATTTGTGAAGGTAGGGCTACTACCGTAGAGGTACTCGAAGGGAAGGCGCCCTGACTTGGAGGTTGATCATCGTGCGTAACGACTGCGTTCAGAACGTCCTTTGTATTTTAGTATCCTCGAATATCGGCGAAAATACACGAACGATTTGGCTGAACGAGTGTTTGCGAATGTACCATGTTTTTTTCATTGCGTTTCAACTTCTGACAATTTACAATATGCGACTCTTTGATATTTGATATTTCAATCATAAACAACTTCAATATTTACAAGGGGAAAACATCACTAGCCAGCAGGACCACTGCATGCTGAGTATTTAGTGGCCAGGGACCATCGGACCAGCGTAAATTTCGCACACTGCAGTAGAGAACTGCTCCCCATAGATTAAGGTTTGGGTGCAATGCTGCTGTGTATTTCAATGCAGTGCCACCCATGATTCGCCAATTCCAGCCAATGCTGACAGGTTTCACTGCAATGCATATAGCCACTCTAGTGTTGCAGGCTTTCTCCCTGCAATAATACTAGCAGCGGTGATACTCTTGAAAGTGGCGTGAAACCCCAAATCATCTCACCTCACCTCACCTACAAGCAAACGCCTATGGAACACAGTTTTGGATCAGCAATTTGCTAAATGCTGCTTGAGTGCCTATAAATATGTCGATCGAGTGATACTTATGTACACAATATATATATATATATATATATATATATATATATATATATATATGAAATGAGAATATGATATGGTAAGAATGAATTCGCTTACGCAAGATATTTTATTTATAAAGCAACTTTCTGTGGTGAAAGGTTTGCACATAGGGCAGAATATCAATAGGATAATACAAAAACCATCGTGGGTTCATGGGCTTAGAATAATGATAAGTCAATCGAAGCTTAAAAGCTTAAAATAATATTCATAGCTATCAATGGGCTTTATTTACATTTTGCTTTTGGAATACTGGATTTCATCCAAAGCATTTAAGGGACAGTTATGCAAATATATGGCGACTTGTATGAGGCACGTTAGATACCTACCTTCGTATGTAACGTGCTCTTAACATAACTGAAATCAAGAATGATCTAAAATCAGATTTAATGTGTTGCATATTTGCATATACAAGAACCAATGAGATGCGACCTCTTTTATATCAGCTCAATTGACTCGTTCGTCAAGATCAGTTCACTGTCAATGCAGAGACAACCAAACCGTTTACTGAAGACTCCCAGGCCATACATTACAATTATAATTAGTAGTTTTAATCCATTTTGGTGATATGAGCAACGCTTCCTGACCGTTATTTCAGGACTAATAACAAGGTTTATAAGAACAAGTCAAGATGAGAACAGCTGCTGTTGTTATCCTTGTTGGAATTCTACAGTCTTGTAAGGCAATAAATCTGCGAACAGCTGTTGAGAAACTCGAGGCTCGTCAGAACGACGACGCGCTGATGTCCGCGCCATTTCATGAAAACGAAACGCATGTCAAGGTTTATTTGAGCTATGTACCAACATCTGTTTTGGAGGTTGACTCTGTGAAACAGGTTGTTACCATCAGTGGTGTTTTCATTGTGTCTTGGAACGATCCAAAACTTGCCTGGAATCCAGCAGAATACGATGGTCTGATGACTCGGACAACACACAGCAGCAAACTATGGACGCCAGGAGCTAAATTAATGAATGGCATAGGATCTTCACGTATCGCGGATGATTTCAGAGAGGCTACTATATTGCCTAACGGTGATGTTTACTTTGGAATATTTGGCAAGCACTCTATCACGTGTTCACTGAATGTGTATGAGTTTCCGTTTGATGTCCAGCAATGTTATATGGTAATTACCGATGGGTATTCGTTTCACATTACATACATGGCAGGTTCAGTCGATTATGTTACACCAAAATATACAACTCTAGAATCAGAATGGGAAATATTGAACATAACCAGTTTCACCGAATACAAAGAAGACCCAATGATTTTCTACAGAAGCACTATCACAATTAAACGACAAAGCTCGTTCTATGTGACAAGCATCATCTTTCCAATGACACTGACATCCATGATGACATCATCTGTGTTCTTGATCCCGGCTGAAAGCGGAGAGAAGGTTTCACTTTTGGTCTCCATCTTTGTTTCCAATGCCGTGTTCTTCAACTACATCAGCGATCTGATGCCTCGCGCCTCAAGCAAAACACCTAAGATGACGATCTATCTCATCATTGTTCTTTGTCAGAACTCTCTCCTCATTTTGATGACCGCCATCGACCTACTGAAACAGCACAATGTGTCCAAGATCCATGACGTCCCCTCCAACCGTGTTCAGGAGGACAAGCTCGAGCGGAGGCCCGTGTGCAAAGTAAAGAAGAACATTCTCTTCTTTGTTATGTCGATTGTGGTTGTTGTAGGTAACACACTCTTCTTGGTCTTGTAACTTTGCGGCTGTATCGAACTGATACCTAGGTCCACAAAACAGTGTAGATTACAGATTACTGATATGTAGAAACTTACAAAAGGATGCAATATTTTGGACCTCTGGCATTGGTATGAAAGACAGCATGAGGCGAATATCGTAACTGTTTTTTTGTCGCCCAAATAGTGAATTTTACTCTCAAAAGGTTTCTTCAGTAGGCCTGTTACACAGTTTTCATTACACCGTCTTCACCAGAAATATGGTAGTGATATGAGGTCAGTTCATTTTGTGCGATGTCATTGTTTTGCAGCGAAAGCAAATTCTTTTAAAGATGCCTCTGCATGTCTGCCTGGAGAGAGTAATGTAAGGTAGACGATGTGATAACAGAAGAGTTACTTCAATACTGTCTTCTTTTTATGACTCATTTACTCTTTTATATGATTGCATGTCTCGAATACTAAGTTCTTGAAGACACCTGGCCACACGATTTCACGCTGTTGCTGCTGTTAACGTAGCGCTGACTCGGCGATAAAGTAAGACACTCGTACATATGTGCCGGCAGTAATGACCCGAGATATTCCGCTTCCTGGCCTATCCTTGGTCATTCGTGTTCGCAGTCTCCGTGATGTTGCAGGTGAAGTTGACAAAAACAAGCAACATGGGTCTGGCATGCTCCTAATTATAACATATAAAATGATCTTACTTGTTCGTTTGTTGTGAATCTCAGTATGTCATTTGTTCTAGTTGTAATGTTTTTTAAAAATTTCAATGCCATATTGTGATGCACGTGCATTTTGTATGAAAAAGATAAATACACAGTTCATATATGTATTTGGAAAGAAGCAACATTGTTTCCTTGGCAGTGAAGACATTGCATTCATGTGATATTGTTTGATTCTGGATTTTCAATTAAAAAAGCTGATTTTATAGATTAGAAAAGAAAATATGTAGTTTCTTTTGCTTCCTGTTGATCGTGGTCAGTCATAACTTAGATATATGTCAGTCATAAATGGCGAAATAGTTACCATTGAACTAGTTCTGCAAGAAAAATTATTCCATTTTTACTTCATAAGTCTCATGTCTCATGCGATTGCTAAAAATGGCCAGATGTGGGTGTGGGGGTCAGCTTTGAAACAATAAAGTTGAGCACGGAAGCAGTTTGGTCAAACATTTAGTTCAGTTCTGAAGAAGTGGATCCAAACACTCAAACAGTTGGGTCCAGCTCGAAAGCACTGGACCCTAGCTCTGGAGCAATTGGACTTAAGCTTAAGGTCAATTCAGTGAAGGAAAGACTGATGTGGTTCATATTAGCACTTTTTAAAAGTTTCCCTTTTTAAAAGAATAAATCTTTGATGTAAAAAAGGGAAACTTTGTCGCCCTTTCAAAACTTTAAAAGATTGTCTCTCCCGTAGCAGTCAATTTTTTTGGAGTAACAAGCAGGCAAAGTTATGAAATATTAATATTAATTGGCTTTTTAGGTTTAGTCATACACTACGTATTTAAATGATTATTGTCAAACCCATGTTATTGTCAGTGTAAATATATCACTATCCATACTCAAATACACTACATACTTGTCCCTACTAAAACACATGTAGGTCTTTCCTGTAACAAAAAGAAACGTGCGTCTATTCCTATTTGGGAAAATAAATTTAACATGTGAAGTTTGCGGTGGTTCTTATGTCAGGTACATGATCACATCCTTTCAGTGCAGACAAATTAATGTTTTAATTAAACATATTTCATTGTGTGTCTTTGGAATAACAGTCCTGTCTCTCATTTAACAGGACCAAAACGTAATTGTAATAATCTAAAGCGTAGAAAGTTTTGACAGAAATCACTTGCAAGTAATGAAATGTCCTTTTCTAATAACCGTCAGTGCACTTTTTAGCTGGAAGTCAATTCATAGGACATCGAGAGAGTTTAAAATTATGAACAGGATTCACTTTTTTATTTAACTAAAATCTATAAAACAATATGAAATGTCCACACATTTATGTATTTTGATTAGAAGCCACAGTATTCGTGTTGTTATAGGAAAACACATCGTGTTTTCGTCCTCATCAGCTTAATTAGTCTTCTCTAAGATATCAGACACAATAAAGCCTCAAAGCTTACCCTGTGTCATGTAGCTTACCATTTGTGAAAATAATTCATATTTTTTATTTCAAACAATAGTTAATAATAACAATATTGATGATAATAATGATAAATAATAACAATGATGAAAATAAAAAATGCACATTTATAATGCACCTATTCCATGCCCTAAGGCATGCATAAAGCGCTACAGGATATTTACAGCTATTGTAGTTTTTGCAGTTCCTAATGATATTATTGAAAATATGTTGATGGGTTTTAAGTCTTGATTTAGAAATGTTTTTAAAAACACTAGGATGACAGTTCAAGAACAGATGCGAAGTGGGTGAATAATGTGATATTTGAGGACTCTCTAAAGATAATACATTGACCATGAACCGTTAATTATTGGAGGAAATTTGAAGAAATGAAATTTCTAAAAAATACTACAGTGCCTTTAAACATGACTATCGAGTGTACATGGTGATAATGTGGTCACGTATATACTATTCATAAGCTACTCTCTGTAATGAAAGACTCGCCCATCAAAACAGTCTAAACAATAGGACAAGATTATGGCGCTATCCTCGATTATATATGTTTTAGCTATCAATAGGCTTTATTTACATTTTGCATGTGGAATACTCGATTTCATCTTAAGCACTTAAGGGAAAGTTATGAAAATATATGACGATGCATTAGGAACTCTTGAAGGCAGTTTGGATACTTAATTTCATATGAAACGTGCTCTTAACGTACCAGAAGTCAAGTAGTAGCTTATATTAGATTTAATGTGTTGCATATTTGCATATGCAAGAACCAATGAGGTGCCACCTTTTTTATATCAGCTCAATTGACTCGTCGTCGGGATCAGTTCACTGTCAATGCAGAAACAACCAAACCGTTTACTGAGGTCTCCCAGACCATACCTTACAATAAGTAGCTTGTGTTGTCATTGTGTCATTGTCATTGTGTTGATACCAGCAACGCTTTCTTGTCGTTATATTAGGGCTGGATATTGAGGTTTATAACAACAAGTCAAGATGAGAACAGCTGCTGTTGTTATCCTCGTTGGAATTCTCCAGTCTTGTAAGGCAATAAATCTGCGAAAAGCTGTTGAGAAAATCGAGGCTCGTCAGAACGACGACGCGCTGATGTCCGCCCCATTTCATGAAAACGAAACGCATGTCAAGGTTTATTTGAGCTATGTACCAACATCTGTTTTGGAGGTTGACTCTGTGAAACAGGTTGTTACCATCAGTGGTGTTTTCATTGTGTCTTGGAACGATCCAAAACTTGCCTGGAATCCAGCAGAATACGATGGTCTAATGACTCGGTCAACAGACAGCAGCAAACTGTGGACGCCTGGAGCGAAATTAATGAATGGCATTGGAACTTCACGTATCGCGGATGAGTTCAGAGAGGCCACTATATTGCCTAACGGTGATGTTCACTTTGGAATATTTGGCAAACACTCTATCACGTGTTCATTGAATGTGTATGAGTTTCCGTTTGATGTCCAGCAATGTTATATGGTAATTACCGATGGAGATATCTACCACGTTACATACACGACAGGTTCAGTCCCATATGTTACACCAAAATATGCAACTCTAGAATCAGAATGGGAAATATTGAACATAACCAATTTCACCGAATACAAAGAAGACCCAATGATTTTCTACAGAAGCACCATTATGATTAAACGACAAAGCTCGTTCTATGTGACAAGCATTATCTTTCCAATGACGCTAACATCCCTGATGACATCTTCTGTGTTCTTGATCCCGGCTGAAAGCGGAGAGAAGGTTTCACTTTTGGTCTCCATCTTTGTTTCCAATGCCGTGTTCTTCAACTACATCAGCGATCTTATGCCTCGCGCCTCAAGCAAAACACCTAAGATGACGATCTATCTCATCATTGTTCTTTGTCAGAACTCTCTTCTCATTTTGATGACCGCCATCGACCTACTGAAACAGCACAATGTGTCCAAGATCCATGACGTCCCCTCCAACCGTGTTCAGGAGGACAAGCTCGAGCGGAGGCCCGTGTGCAAAGTAAAGAAGAACATTCTCTTCTTTGTTATGTCGATTGTGGTTGTTGTAGGTAACACACTCTTCTTGGTCTTGTAATGTTGTACTGTATCAAACTGATACCTCCGTCCCCAAAACAGTGTAGATTACAGACTCTGCCCGAACTTACTGATATGTAGAAATCTACAAAAGGATGAAATATTTTGGACCTCTGGCACTGGTATGAAAGAAAAGCATGAGGCGAATATCGTAACTGGTTTTTTTTGTCCGCCCAAATAGTGAATTTTACTCTCAATAAGTATTTTCAGTAGGCCTGTTACACAGTTTTCTTAAATGCGTCTTCACCAAAAATACGGTAGTGATATGACCACACTATTTTACGCTGTTACTTCTAATTACGTACCGCTGCAGTGCGCTGACTCGGCGATAAAGTAAGACACTCGTGCAGATATGCCAGCAGTGTTGGCAGTAATGACCCGAGATCTTCCGCTTCTTGGCCCATCCTTGGTCATTGTGTTCGCAGTCTCTGTGATGTTCCAGGTGCAGTGGGAAGATACAGGCAACATGTGGGTTACAAAACTACCTTACTTGTTCGTTTGTTGTGAATCTGAGCATGTCATTTGTTGTAGCCATTCTGTCTTTGGTGCACAGTATCTGCAATGGTGTTTTTTTTTTTAGTTCGATGCCATATTTTGATGCACGTGCATTTTGTATGATTTTGTAAGAAGCAATATTGTTTCCTTGGTGGTGATGAAGTTGCGTTCATGTGACATTATTGATCAGGAATTTTAATTTTAAACGCTGATTTAATTGATTTAGAAAATAAAATATGTTCGTATGTACATGTAGTTTCGTTTGCTTTCTGTTGTGATCGTGGTCCGTCATAACATAAATATAAATATCAAGTTTGAAGTCATTGCAGATGTGTTTTAACAGTATGTCACTGTATACGTGTTACAGAGCGTTAATGTGAGTCCAGTTATCTTCTTTGTCAATCTGAGAATTAAAAAAATAACTCGTCACATTTCAGCATTATCATTTCAACATCAAGCAATTCTTCATAAATTGAAGAAACAAATACGATAACATACTGATTTCATTACAAGATGCAATTTGGTAAGGAATAAAACCAACTGTGAGTCAATTGTCGAAATCATGATTCCAGATTCTCATATTCATAGCTTTTATTCCAGTATCAGTAACAGAAACATGAACAAGTCAGTGCCAAAATTTCAGATATGATACAACATGTGCATCTGTAATAAAGTAAGGTATTTGTATCATGTAATCATGATTATATATAACTGTCTTTTTGAATTTCAAGAATATTTGAAATGATAACGCCTGTGTATAGTATAGTGATGAACGGTTTACGGAGAGACTCTAATCGAAATACTAAATCAATTAAAAAATAAATTGTAAAAGTTTGAACTAATACAATGCAAACAATCTTGGTTCACCAACTGGTTTCAAGTCGTTTGTTATGTAGTTGATCTTCATGAACCTTCAATACAACAACTTATTCATTACAACCCACAACTAGTCAATTAATTAGAGTTAAGGACAATGATCATCAATTGTGTGCGAACAGTTAACATGTTATGATATGATTCTATGTGAAACCACCAGAGAGGGGTTATGCAAATAGTATATAGAAATAATTACACTCGGAAGTGTGTCATATGACTTTTACGAAACGAGTGTGAATTTTTGTATTATCCGAGCGAGAGCGAGGGTTATACAACAATTTCGCACGAGTTTCTTTATTGCCGATTCTGTTCCATCTAAGACACATTGAAATTCAGAAAAAACGGTCTCCTTCCCTTGCGACGGCCAGCTAAAGTGAAGTCATGAACAATGGTTTCATGAAGTCACAGACGAAATAAGGTAACTCGCACTGAAACAATCGTTGCTAGGCAAAAGTGATATGTGCACATGTGCTCGTATAGAAAATATGTCGCCGCTTATGATGAGGTTAGGGTTAGGGTTAGGGTTTTAGGGTTAGGGTTTAGGGTTAGGGTTTAGGGTTAGGGTTAGGGTTAGGGTTTAGGTTTAGGGTTAGGGTTTAGGGTTAGGGTTAGGATACAACGTATAAGACATGGTAGAACAAATTTTAAAACTATCCATAATGAACACAAATATATTTAACAAAAATAAACACATTTGACAAAAGTTCTTTTTTGACAGTAAATGATAAATTTACTTTTGTTATTTGAAAAGAAAAATGAACAGCCTTGTCATAAAAAGAGGGACACATTTATGACTGATGAAACTAACTGAAAGGATAATGAAAACGGGAGCAATAGAGATATCAGAGAAAGTAACCAGGATGAACACATTTACAATACAAATGTTAACTGAACAGCAACGTAACAACAGCAGTAACAAAACAAGATATTTACAGGACAGAAAAACACCATCTGCAGTTACAACATAGACGTTTACACAGTAAAAACCATCACACGAAGTAACAATATAAAATTAAAAGAAACACCCGCTACTGCCTGTAAGCCAGTTAACACATTTTGATTGTATTTCGTTTATCCCTTTCCAACAGTGCATTTAGTTACATCAGTGACTTTATTCAAGGCTGCATATCAACAATTTTAAGTTCATGAGTAAATTCACTTCTTGAGCAAACTGACATTATAAAACATTTGAATATTTTACTGAGAAGAAATATTCCTAGAGTATTTCTGGTCATATTAAATACGCTTAGCACAGGGAGTACTCGAGTACTTAATGTCGATATTTTATTTCTTTGTAACAGCTTAAATGGTGTATCAAAAATAGTTGACATAATCATTTGTTACTATTTTACTATGTTAGGAATTCATTATCAAAGTGGGTTATCAGTAACATGCACTTAGATTTAAAAAACATTTGAAATACTTCAAATCAACTTTTATCAAACTGTGAGCGTCTATCAAGTACTTTTCCACAGTATACCTAAAGCTACACAATTAGAAAAATTTCTATGATTTCATTATATTAATTTGGTACATTGTAATATTTATCTTCAGAATTTAGGGAAGTCTACAAGAAGAGGCACTGTACGAATAAAGGTATCCTGCAAAGTATTGTCTCATTTTTTTAAAACAGAAACAGCTTCATCATATTCATCTCTTCATCGTCTTTATCAATTGCAAGTTCTTCTCCTCTTCCTTCATCGTGATTTCAAACCTAGTTTTCCTGACGCATTTGCCAGAGAATACTCAAAAAGACAAAAGGAGTAAAATTATATATAACAAACTTTGCATACACATTTAAACGATTTATTTAGCACCCACAACGCCTAAAGATATTCTGGCCTAAGAGTAATTGAGGGGTCCGGATGGGTTTTTTTCTTATAGCGTATATAATTTTCTATACAATGATATATATCATGAAAACTTTTGAGTATGGTTGCAGACCGATTTATCCCCTTGAAAACGTCTCATTTTCAAGTTTGGTTGTAGACCCTTATAGGCAACTGCAACCAAATTCTTAATAGAAAAGAAGAGTCTTGACTCAACATAATTTGGTTGCAGAGAGAAGCTAAACGATGATATCGTAAATGTTGGAACTTTACTTGGCTATTTATTTAAATTTTAATGAAACATCGGCAACTTGCTCAAAGCTACCGAGTCCGGTTTTCGATCACGTCGTGTCCCGCTTCGCTGTCGTTTCTGACAAAGTAGATGGAAAATTTCTACTAACCTTGTTAAATCTAATATTCTCTATAGTTTTACATGTCTTGGTAAGTATTCATAACATTATTTGACCAAATTATTCCTAAAATGCCATTTGTTTTTACAACGTGGTTCCGAGACGAATTCGAATTGTTGTCAAAAACAATCATGAATAAGTAAAAAGAAACGTTAGAATTTTATTGAAAATACATGTAGTTGATACTGAATTAGCTAATAGAAAGACGTGTTGCGTAGCGCATTACGTGACACATTGTGTCAGAGGGAACATGTCAAAATGAAACTGTTGATTTGATCGTTTTCTCGTCAAATTTGAAGTCTTCTGCAACCAAATTGATCTGATAAGCTTTTCAAAAATTAATTTTATTACCTGAAACCAAATTATTATTAGCCAAGACATGAAAAATAATGAATATTTGACAAAAAATAATTTGGTTGCAGTTGTCTATAAGGGACTTCAACAAAACTCGACAATTACTCGATTTCATGATGATTTTCCATTTCGCAACCAAAACCCAGGATTACTAATAATATGTACTATATACAGAAAATCTTCATCTGAACTATTTTCAAGGACTACTTTGCACTTTATAGACGTTTTAAATACCCCGTGATTCGGACCCCTATAACTTTTAAGCCGACAATCTCTATCGCCATCCTGCAAGACTAAGTTGGTTTTCTGTGCACCTCTTATGTTAAATGTGTATATGGTTTTAGAAACCATGGTTTCAAATGGTAACAGCATCAGACGCAATCAAAAGTACTATTGCACTTGCCTCTCGCTTCGCAAAGCTGTTTTGTCCATCTTTGAAAATAGCAACTTGTCGTCCTTTGGAGTCCAGTTCTCAAGTGCCCAAGACCCTAGGATCTTGAACTTTTAAAGGCCAGCACTCGCACAGTCAGAAAACTCCCATGTGTTTATCTCTTGGAACTTTATATATTCTGGTTCAAAGATTTCGGTAGCAGACGCTATGTAACACTTTGTAAAAGATTGAAACTCCTACCAAAAAGATAATAACAGTAGTTATTCACTCTGCAGAGGACGGAAACCAGAAAATTGCAATATCAATCTGACAATCAGATGGTCAAGTTCAAAAGGTTCCCTTACATGAATATCTACTGTGGTTAATATGGCTGTTGCTAAAAGGACATTAAGGTCTCTCTCTCTAAAAAAAGTTCTCTATCCAAAGTACGCAAGCAAAGCACATTGTGCATCCTTTGAGATCACCAATGGTGAGAGATAATTCTACCCAATGTTTCTCTACTTAAACCACCCCAGGACCAAACCTTAACTAATAGAATACTGTAAATACTGTAAGTTTTCCTCATTCAGGAGCCTACATAATGGCATTGGCTCATGTGGTTTTGCTATAGTTATTGTTAACTTTTACTTGGGGAAACCAACATGATACTTTGATGTAAATGTAAATTTTACTTGTAAGTATAGATTGTCATATAAGTAGATCACTTATGCAAAAAAGATATGTTCATGTGACAAGGGGTTTAGTTAAAAGAATGGAATAGTCTCACCCGCAGTTTCAATAAACCATTGTAAAACTAAAGTCGAAAAACGATCAGTAAAGACGTTCTCAGAGGAGAAAAGTTAAACACAATTCAACTTTTGAAGAATTTAATGTGGATATTAATTGAAAAACCTACAATATATACACAAATCAGTAGATCTGAAAAAGGACCCAACGTAAAATCTTACTTGTTGTTTTAATTCTCAAAGTAAAAGCTACATCAGGATCGATATAACAAAAACTATTAGATTGATTACTAAAATGTAAACGACATTGTTAACTTTGTATCGTATTCGAATCATAGTTAGCACTCAATGTTATAAATAAAACACATAATTTACTAAACAAACGACGATATCCTACAAACATTTGCACTGTAAACCATCAATAGAAGTTGTAAAATAATTTCAACAAATGTTCTGGTGTACTTCTTCCTGCACACTCACCTGTGTTTACTCATCATTAAAATACCAAGAACAGCGTGTTTGCCACAACAGCAATGATTGACATTACAAATGATAGGATGTCCTTCACTTTTCTTCGCTTGGTATTGTCCTTGGAGGTGACACCATGTAGCTCGGATCCACTGTGGTGTTTCAGCAGGTCAATTGCGGTTATCAAGATCAGAAGGGTGTTCTGACAAAGAACAATGATGAGATAGATCGTCATCTTTGGAGTTTCGCTTGAGGCACGGGGCATCAGATCATTAATGTAGTTGAAGAACACAGCATTGGAAATAAAGATAGAGACCAGAAAAGAAACCTTCTCTCCACTTTCAGCCGGGATGAGGAACACAGAGGACGTCATCAGTGATGTCAGTGTCATTGGAAAGATGATGCTTGTAACATAGAACGAGCTTTGTCGTTTAATTGTGATAGTGCTTCTGTAGTATAGCATCGAACCTCTTGTGGATTGAGTGATATTAGAAACGTTCAATATCTCCCATTCTAAATCTGGCTTGGCGTGTTCCGACACCGCGAAACTAGTGTAACCATGCTTGTAAACAATGTTGTGATCTGCAGTAGTCATTATTATGTTGCAATGCTGTACATCAAATGGAAAGGTATACACATCCAAGGCACACGTGAATGGGTAACTAGCAAACGTGCCAGTGCTCAGAGTACCGTTAAATAAGATAAGTATATCTCTGAATTGATCTGCAAGATACGTTGTCTCCACTGTATTCATTAAATTAGCTCCAGGCATCCATAACTTCTTTGGATCCGTAGTGAAAGAAACCAGTCCATCATATTCGGCAGGATCCCAAGCAAGTTTCGGGTCATGCCAATACAAGATAAAAGTTCCAGATACAGTAACGACTTGTTTTACTGAATCAACTTCAAGAACGATGGTTGGAATGAAGCTAAAATATACAGTTACGTGAGTTTTGTTTTCATGAAATGGTGGTGAGTCAAATGCTCCATCACTTAGACGGGATACAAGTTTTCCATAGGATAATCTTCGGTTGATTGCCATACATCCGCAAAGCAATAGCAAGAGAAATCCAACGACTGTGAAGAATATGTTTCTCATGTTGATTAGTTTTTCACCATAGATATGTTCGTAGAATATTTAAGGGAAAATATTCCAGATTTTTCATTTGAAATCGTAAAATTTTCTGAAATTTATGCTCCTCTTTGCTTTAAAAACTAGCCGGCCAGGCAAGGCAGATTCCATTCCCTAATTACACATTATCTGATTACTCGGTCGACTGCGGTTCTCCGCTGTCCAGTGGCTTCCATCTGTCATGACCAAATTTGTACATGCCAGTCTATGTCTAAAGTACACGCTCGTATTATGCAGCCGAAAGCTAACGCGTCCGACTAGCACAGATCATTGCTACTCGCAACACCGTCAGACTCAGACTATCCGTCTGTCCAGTCCAAGCATCATGTTCACCACTTGGTTGGGATCAACGTCTCTACACGACAGGGGATACCCATGCGTGTACACTGACTTGTACGTACCACTGACTCGAGTCAAATCTTATCAACATCAACAATAACGTAAAATCGTCGACCAACACAAGTCTCTGAAATCGTCATTTGAGCTCTGCTCAACGTCCAAGCCAAACTACAATTCTGAAAATGAGATCTCATCTAGTACACCTAGTACCTATGAAAAGCATTGACTGAAAGTACTGCAAATAATGACAAATAGTCAATCACTCGCTCAAAGAACACTTTGCAATTACCTATCGCATTGACATCGTTTTTAATAACATCCAATCATTGAGGGTCAAGTCATCACTCACTTCATTAACAATCCCGATAAAAGCCTGACCGTATATATGCGCTTTATATATCGTTTTGGCGTTACATGTTTGTTGTCAATAAATATAAACTGTATACATTGGTGCGTTTGTAATGGTTCGTAACGGTATTTAATCAATAGCAGGTGATGTGATATATGTGACATTAAATGTAATCGATTAGTGTAAATGAAAGTCAACCTTTGTTCCAATGTTACAATTCAAACAAAGTGTATAAAGGGATTGAGGCATGATGGCACTGCTAATGTAAGTTTCAAAAGGCACTGTCGATGGGTTTAGTTTCATTGAGGAGTTTACAGTTTTCCATTTGGTAGAATAATGCCTGTCTTATTGACTTTTGTAAGTAACAACAAAATATCTTTATAAGTGAAATATTCAGTCACACAGTATATGGAATGTATGCAACTAATGGCTTGTCCACTAACACTCGACTATAGATATGTAGATAAGTTCAAACGTTATTTGTAAATGGTTATCTCTACTGTGTTCAGATAACTTGCCAGATGAACGAACAACAGAGTCGTCAGTTGTAAATATGTTACCTTTAACATACATGAATGGAATTGTTTGTTGATTTTCATTTCAAGTTTCATTCTCTTGATTGGAAAGGCTGATCCTTTATCAACATGGTCACGTGGCCACGTAAGTCATAAAAACTTTTAGGGAAATAGTTTATCGACTCTGCAGGTCAATAGTGCAAGTTTGCCTCCAGAGGGAATGAATCAATGGTTTCAGACACTTTGGTGTCTAGAACTGTGTTCGAAAGTTGATCTCCTCAATGTTTTATAACATTTGATGGTTTACAGGTAACTATGAATTAAACTAGCCAAAGAAATTCCTATTAAATAGTCAGATGGACTCTACAGATATATCGAGACATCGGGAAGTGTGATATTGCTTTCACTCTGTTTCAAAAGAATTACTTTACTCAACTTCCTATCTAAACGAATAATGGTATTGCCCGTCAACATTAATGCTGTTAACATTTCGTAACTTACATAATGCTCAGATAATGTATATATCTCCATATTACTTACGACCAGCACTAATCGTCCATATATATAAGTTATTTGGCAAATGTGTACGCATTCAGGTTATAATATCAATCCTGAAAGACCGGATGTAATTTATGCAAAGTGTTTTTAATTATGTTTTTATTTTTGTCAAATATTCAGTTCAATACACAACAAGATCGCTTGAACACGGGGCAATTGATGGAGAGGATATAGGTGCATGTAATATGGAAGTGTACATATAAATATAAAAAAGGTCATGACATGTTGACCAGAATTTTATGAAGCTTTCATATTTGCAGTTTGAGTAGGCATTAAAGCGGTCGACATAATACATTGTCTGAATGTCTTCCTTTACGTGTTTTAAGTTTGGTATTTTTTCTTGTTGTTTCATGTTGTATATATTGCCTTTTACGACAATAATTATGAGTCAAATTTAAGACATAGTTTCTCTTTACGCAGTAACCCCAAAATAATGTTTTTTCTAGTGAAAGTTACATTTTTTTTAAATCATAAAATAAATGTAAAATTGATTTTTTTTCGGATTTGCAGAAAGTGCATGCATTAGATTCTTTGTATTTCAGTTTTATTATCAGTTCATTTGTTGGCAGAAATATATGCAATATATTCTTTTTTGCCATTTTTCTCTGTATTTGAAAGTGTTAGTTTTTTCCAGTTATGACTAAGTCATAAATGTCTCCCCAACCCTTTGGTTCTCCAATAATGTTATGTAACAGAAGGGCGAAATTGGGCGGTGGATTTTGTTTACAATATGTACATTAATAGTTTTGCAGTAATATTTAGTTGATTCTATTAATCCCAGGCATTCTAGAAAATTAGTTTTGAATCAAAATACTTTTCTTATTTATTCAGCATCTAGAACTTTCCCAATGAATCAAACATACAGCTGATGTAAGTTATTCCATTATCTGAATATTTTTTATAATATATTAGTTTTCAATCTATTTTGATATTGTCATTTAACCATTAAGGTTGTGGTAGGACATCTGTTGCATTTTTAGCATTTTCTGCTTCTTTTTTAAAAATAAATTTCGCAACGTTGCAATAAATCCGCATGAACTATGATACCGAGAATTTTCAAATTTAGCTTACAGCCGGAATAGCAAATATAGTTAATCAACTACAATGTTCATTCTGTTTTTATGAAATCGTTAAGTTTCAGGATTTACTTAATAAACAATTTTAATCCTTTGTTGTCAGTTCTGAATAAATACAAAATCTGCACACTGTACCAGTTCAGCTGTTTTCAACAGTCCATATCTCATCCATTTTGTGCACAGCTACAATAAAACGACAGTGCGCAATACGTTTGAGTCACTGGCGCGCGCTTTTGTCCGGATTTCGATCATAAATTACGACTTTTACCGGTTTATTGTCACTATACTGAACTGCTGTGCATTAAGGTGATTTTGAGAAATAGCCAATACTAATAATGTGCCCCTTTTAGTAATCATAATATTACAGATCGCACATTGAAGTAGTCATGTTAATACCGTATGTGTGGTATTTTGGCTATTTATTCAGCGAAATAAAAAGTTATGAAACATACTCTATGTCACTTTAATGTAGGTCTCCCCGCACTTCCCTTTTCTGTGCTTGACGTCCAGACTGCTTAATAGTCCAAGAGGCAAAAAGAGGGCGCTGCATTAACAAAACGAATTTTGAATGGTTGGCAGCTGACAGAGACAAATAAACACCATTTAAGGTGAAGATAGGTGTTCCATGACATGCTAGTGTACAGATTTACTAATTAAAAATTTTAGAATTAAAAATAAGCTATCTCAAATACATTTTGACAAATATTTCAACTGAAATTATACATCATTGAACATGTTGTGATTTTGCATCAACTCACATACACTGTATAAAAGAAGCAAACATTTATGGCAGAGAATCCCAATATTTTAAGATGATATTTTTCTAAGTACCATTACTTTACTTAAATATATATTTTCAGAAAAGCACAGTGTGTAAAAGGAAGGAAAAATATCACAAAAAAACATCAATGGCTTAAGAAAACCAGCACCGTCCTCTTCTAAATCGTCACAAGTTTGTAATCAGATCTGATTAGGAACAATTCCTAGTTGAACATACTAATTTAATTGATACTTAAACACACTGCTCGCAGAATCATTATTTTTATCAAATCGTTCCCGATGAGTACAGTGCGAGGCTAGTGGTGCAGTTCATCATGTAGTATGTCATCTGGAGTGTTTTGTAGACGGACACATCAAGTCGCTTCAGAGTAGCATTATGAAACCAAGAAGAGTGCCCTACAGCAACATGGATTGAAATCACTATGAGTGTATTCTTCCTCACTTACCTCTCAGGTCCGCGGGCTTTTCCTCCTGCCCACGGTTAGTGGACGTCATGAAACCCGGATCTCTTGTGGAGTTTCAGCAGGGGAATGGCGGTTATGGGGTAAGATGTTTCACAGAGAACAATTTTGAATAATTCACTGAGATAGTGTGTGGTGCTCAGGTTAATCGTCGTCAAAAACTTTCCGTATTAGAAGTAGTGGTGATGTTGGTTATTTCTAATGTATCAAGACTTTTATGTATGTTATCGTTCTGATTAACCGATGATTGGTCGCCTTTATCTACTGGATTGTTCCGTGTAAATGAGAACAACAACATTTCTTCCATTTGATGGATCGAAGTTAAAAAAGATGCAGGTTTCAATTCGAATTGATGATTGTCATGGTAAGGTGTTTGTTTTCTTTTATGATAAGACATTACGTGTTACATTTTAAATTCGAAGACATGTTATCATCAATACACGGAAATTGTCATTTCAGGACCAATGAGATCCAAATCAGACACATTGTTGAGCTTGTGGCAGTGGTTGTTGAGATGGTGGTGGTGTTGATTTTCAATGTTTTGACAACTTATGACATCCCATCTCTTACATTGCATTGTTTATTGTATAATGGTCTGAAGCAAGATTATATCCTTTTTATCTGAAATTCTGTCCTCGGTTTCAGGATTCGACTGTTGGATGTACTTCTGAATGGGACACGTGATTCTATGCTGTCTATTCATCATTATTGTGTCTGTTCAAGAACCCGCTGAGGGCGAAATTAATATTTTGACCCCATCTTGCATACTCTCTCAAAACAGTTGCCTTTTGCTTCATATAGATGACGAAAATGGAGTGATTAACCATTCAGAATAGGTTGGCTACATACGATGCATGCTTATTAACACCTTGTAAACTTTGGTCATGGAGATATAATCTTATAATGTTATAGTAGAAACAACACAGAAAACGTCATTTTTTATTCATGTTATAAATGTAATGAAGGTTATGTTGACAATGAATTCCGTGTACTTCTTGTTTGTAAACATTACCAAACTCTGAGATATGGTTTAAACATATTTGATTCATTTCAATGAAAATGGATTGGCAAACAAGCTGGAAGCTTATATTAATGCCGCTCCAATACAAATTATATTTTGAAACCATCAAACATACAACACAAAGTTATGACAAACCAAAATGATGTACAGTTGCAAACAATTGAGTTAAGATATTGAATATTGCAAAGGCAATTTCTTCACGCTAATTAAGAGATAAAATATTTCAACTCATTTCTTATCAAATCTACACGAATTGGTGATGAAAAGGTTAACATATTGTTGAATAGCCGAGTTGTCAACAACAGATAACTCTTTATTTCCATATAAAATTGTTTTTAAACTGTAACCATTGTTGTAGAATTACGCTTCATTTCTTAGCAGTAAATGATTTGGATATATGAGTAAATAATGTGACGGGTCATTTGAAATATGTCTCTCAAATTTATGAAAATTTAGATCGCTACATCCTAAACGAAGTCTGCAATGAGTGATTTGACAAAATCGATTTCCGTCATCCAGATTAAATCCAAATGAATTTCCTAGCCTATGGGTAATTTTCTCAGTAAACATTTTCTTGGATTCTAACAATTTTATGTCATTTGGTAAAGCAATCCAAAGATCAATTGTACTTGGAAGGAATGATTTTGAATAAGTAGATGTTTTAATTTGACGAGTTTCTTAACTCTGAGAGATAGATACCTTCATATGGTTGCAACTGTGTATAAAGATGAGCAATCAATGATAAATATGCTGAATTCAAGAAACATTAATTCAATTTTATCTGTTTCAATGTTCCTAAAAAATATTTTCGAATTACGACGTCAAGAATCTCTTACATTTTTTTCAACGTGACTCTAATATTTCAATGTAATCTATAATTAGCCAGGCTTGTCAGTTTGGGTTTGAATTTGAGTGAATAATGTTCTCCCTTGAGTAGTCAAGTCGCTCAAAATCTGCTCATCCGAAAGAAAATAATTTTCTATCAAAACACACAGAAATCTGTACAAAAACCAGATAAAATCCATTATGGGGATCACTTTAGATGCCTGGCGTGCGCGGATTGGAAAATTTGTGCATCCAAGAGGTGTTAAACAGATCGGAAAGGTGCATCCCTACGACTCGTCATGTAAATGGACGACAGGCATGGATGTGACTTACCGACTACTATTGTGTGGAACTCTCATTCTTGCTGTAATGAGTGCCAGTATAATCCTACAGGATTACATCAAGGATTCTAACCTTACAATGTCTCCACCGGCATCAAGCTGCGCTGTTGAGGATTTCTGTGAAGTTTTTTCAACATCTGTGACGTCAGAGAAATTGTTTACATCTTGTAAACATGACTATCAACACAACATGACTGTAAGTACCCGTCCCAGTGAATGTGTTACTTCTTTAATTCTGTTAAAAGCCGGGGACGTAGAACTTAATCCTGGTCCTAACACGAAGGAACTAGAAGAAATGAAAGTTGCTATAATTAAACAAATAAGAGACTCAGAAGATAGACTTTCAAAAGATGTCAAATCGGTGAAGGAGGACATAAAATCACTGAAAGTAGAAATGGTTGACATACGAGAAGAGGTATCAAAGAACAAAGAAGATCAGCAAGTACTTAGACTAGATATAGACTCTCTTCACGAAAAGACGAACCAAATAGAAGACTACCTCACTAATATCGAGGAAAGATTAGAGGATAAAGAGAGACGAAATCGCAGAAATAACATGGTTGTGTATGGGGTACCAGAAAGTAAGAACGAGACTTATACAGAGAGCAAAATGAAAATTCTTGAAATCATAAACAGTGCACGAGAGACGAAAGACCTACCCCCGCTAGTCCCGAGAGACGTAGAACGGGCCCACAGGATATCAGCCAACACCCCCAACAAGATCAGACCGATTATCGTAAGAATGTGTCATTGGGAGGACAAATGGCACTCTGTCAAGTTGAGATCGGTCCTCAAAGAGCAGGGATACGGAATAGCCAACGATCTGACGAAGTTCCAGAGGAGGGAACTGTACAGGCTTCGAACCGAGAACCCAGACACCAGGTTCTACTACAAGGGAAACAAGCTCGTGCGGGAAGCAAAGGAAGCCGATGTTGACCCAACAGAGGAAAGAGGACAGAACACTGAGCCGCGCAGGACACGAACCCTGAGATCTTCCTCACGGGGTGGGAGTCAGAGTCAGTGGCGGTAGAGGCGTGGCACGGGCCTTCCCTAGGCCTAGGAGATCTAGTGCACATGTCCCTTTAAGAGTACCATCGAGTGTGGATGATTTTACGACGCTTCAAAAAGAAGATCATGAATCGCTAAATAACAAGACCGACGTCAGTGTCAACATTAAATTTATATTTTGGAACATTTCAGGAATACAGCAGAAACTCTTTGATAACGATTTTGTTGAATATATTAAGTCATTTGATATTGTAGGTTTAACAGAGACTTGGAGTAGTGAAAAGTGTGCAGATGATGTGTTTGCCGATTTCGATTGCTTTTATAAACATGGGGATAAGATATCCACAACAGGAAGACTCTCTGGAGGTATTATTGTAATGATAAGAAAATGTCTAATTAAATACATTAAATGGACAAAAATCACCAGAAATGCAAGCTTTATATTATTTGATAAATCGCTTTTTCCATTTGATGAAGACATTTTATATAACTGTGTATATATACAACCAGAGGGATCTTCTTGGTATGATAAATTTAGTGCTAATTGTAAAAATGGTATTACACTTTTCCAGGAGGAATTGTTCGATATTTTATCTAATTTTCCAGATATACACCTTCTATGTGGTGGGGATTTTAATGCACGTACCGCTTCAATTCCCGATTTTATTGATGATGACATATTATATCACAAAGAAAGTAAGGATCATTCAATGTTTGATTTCATTTTAGATTATTTTAATCTTGAACGGTTCTCCTGTGACAAAGTTGTTAACTATTTTGGTAGATGTCTCTTAGACTTGTGTTGCATGTTTAATATACACTTTATGAACGGTAGATGTGGATCAGATTATAAAGTAGGTGATTTCACTTTTATAGGTACAAATGGAACGAGTGTTATAGATTATATCTTAGCTTCTGCTTCTTTATTTGATAAAGTGTTAGATTTTGATATACCGACTAAAGCGGACTCATCCCATCTCCCATTAACCTTAAAAATTGCGTACGCATGTACCATGCGTACAATCAGATACTATGAAGAGTAGTGGTAAACCTGAGCAGGATCAATATAAATTTATATGGAATAAAACTATACTATCACAATACCGGGAAAACCTTTTATCAGACGATGTACAAGATTTATTAGATAAATCTGTGGATGTAGCTTTTTTGGATATGAAAAAGAAAATACGCCCCCCTTCAGAGAAATTCAATACAAATATTTGGTATGATGATGAATGCGATCATTTAAAAAAGGAAAGATGTAAATATCTCAACCACTTCCGAAAATCTAAGACATTACTATCTCTTGATAATTACCACAACGCTAGAAATAAATACAATAAACTTTGCAAGGAAAAGAGAAAGACTTTTATGGAAGAGAAAAGAAATACAATAGAGACGAGTATAGGAGATTCCAAATAATTCTGGTATGAGCTTAAAACACTGGACCCCAAGAATAGAAAAATCAACAACATTGAAACTGACAAATGGTTCGATTACTTCAGATCACTGTTCTCTGGCCCAGATATAGACACAGAATCACTTAACGATAATCAGCGCCCTCCCGTTTCGGATATTACCTACGACATATTGGATGCCCCTATAACTAGAGATGAAATCCTAAATAGCATACAGCATTTGAAATGTAATAAATCGCCAGGCATTGATGATATTATCCCAGAATTTTTTAAACATTCGTATGATATTTTACTTCCTTATCTTGAGCTCATATTTAATATAATTATCGACACCGGAAAATTTCCAGAATCTTGGTCAGTAGGAACCCTAATAACCATCTTTAAGCAGAGCGATCCTAATGATACTAATAACTATCGTGGAATAACAGTCCTTAGTATATTTGGAAAGATATTTACTTATATTATCAACAAAAGATTAGTGAAATGGGCCGATGTCATGGATAAAATATACGAGGGTCTAGCGGGTTTCAGGGAGGGATACACAACGACTGATAACATTTTCATACTATATAGCCTGGTTCAAAGATATCTTAATACGAAAGGTGAGAAGTTTTATGCACTGTTTGTTGATTTTTCCAAGGCTTTTGATTCTGTGCAACGTCAGAAACTATGGGGACTTATGCAAGCTCACGGTGTAAGTAATAAAATGAATAACCTGTTACATAGTATATATGAGAGTATTAAAGTATCTGTGAGAAATAAGAATGAATTGTCTGAGCCATTTATTAGTGAATTAGGTGTTAGACAAGATTGTATTTTAAGCCCTTTTTTATTTTCGTTTTTCATTAATGAATTGGCAACTCAAATAAGAAACACATGTACGAACGGGATTCAACTTCATCCGGGAATGGTACAATTATTTCTGTTACTATTTGCTGACGATATTGTTTTATTTTCTAGTACCATTGGCGGTTTACAGAAACAAATAGATGAATTAGAGAAATTCTCAAATCAATATAAACTAAGGGTAAATCGAGAAAAAAACAAAATCGTCGTCGTTAAGAAAGGTGGGCAATTATCTAAAATGGAAAAATGGTATTATCAAGGGAACCTACTTCAAACAACTAATGTCTATAAATACCTTGGTATAAATTTCTCTAACACTCTTGCCTGGTCAAAGCACACAAAACTTACATCAGTGCAAGCAGTCAAAGTTTTAATTGGAGTTTGTAAATATATGAGATATTTGGGTGATATGTCTTCAAATACATTTTTCAAAATTTTCGATACCAAGATTAGCCCAATTTTTCTTTATGGATCTGAAATATGGGGATTAAGACAATATGAAAGTATAGAACGAGTTCATCTATATGCATGCAAAAGATTTCTTGGGGTAAAACAGAGTACTTATAGTACTATGATTTATGGAGAATTAGGTAGATATCCCTTATTTATATATTCCTCTATTAGAGCCATAAAATACTGGTTAAAATTACAGAAAATGCCATGTCATAGATTCCCAAAAATGTGTTATGAAATGATGAAACTGTACTGTATAAAAGAATTGCTGAACAAAACGGGATATGGTTATGTATGGAACGATGATAATAAACAATTCCCTACCCAATTTATTTCATCATTTACCCAAAGATTGAAAGATATGTATTTACAATCATGGTCCAAATCATTGCATCTGTCAACTAAATGTTTATTTTACAATCAATGGAAATCTGATATATGTTTTGAAAACTACTTATCAAAATTTAATGTAAAAAAAATTCGAGTAGCCCTAACCCGATTTCGTTGCTCATCCCATGAATTATACATTGAAACTGGTAGATATTCAGGTGTGCCAAGAGAAAATAGAATATGTCAACTTTGTAACAGAAATAATATAGAAAATGAATTACATTTCCTACTTATATGCCCTGTCTATACGGATCTACGAAAAAAGTATCTCAAACCATATTATTATAGAAATCCTAGTGAACGAAATTTAATTTCATTGTTAACAGCTAATAACACATTATTATTACAGAATTTGGCGATGTACATATATTTTGCAATGGCGTTAAGAAGAAAGATTGTATTAGAAAATAACTGATAAGTGACTTTATACTCATTATACATGTAATGTACTACAGGCCTGTGGCCTCTTCAATACCGAATAAAGATTGATTGATTGATTGATAATCCCTCAATACTAATCCATATTAATCCTCTTTAATTTCACTTTTGGGCTGGATGAGAATACCCCATTCGAAAACAATTGTTTGTTGACAATTGACCATTTTCCAGTTTTGACGTTTAGAGTTATCTGCCCTTCACCGCGGGCAACGTCACGCTCGCGTCAATGGGAACAAGATCGTTTAGTGTAGGAGCTTGCGTTCTGCATTGGAACATAGGATTCGTAGGGTCATTTCATAGGAAATTCGTGACCTCTAAAGGTTAAACAAGGATTTAACTTTATTAATCACTAGGATATTTCAATTATTTCTCTCCAATTTATAAAGTAAAATGTGACAGTGTCTGACTGTATAAAGGCGTTATAATATGAAGTCATGTGTGAGCCTACTTGATAATTCGTTGTAATTTTGTTTTAAATTGATAAATAGTCTAATTGCTTTGAAATATATTTTACCAGGTCTGTTGAATCCGACTAGATTTGAATAATCTATATATTATTTCCAACGTATATACACGTTTATAAGATTCACTATCGTTTCATCACAATTATCATAAATATGTTACAACCGTCGCATTTTAGTACAGAGTCGTTACATATTATCATGTCGTGAATTAGCGAGTTGAATAAAATACGTTGGGAATAACTAGGCCTACAGTGCAAGGGAGTATTGATCATAAGTACTTTTGTAAACTGTACGTGGGCCCATAAAGGTGATTTTTAGAATCAAAGATTAGAATTTTTAACAATCAAATATTTGATGTCGAAATTTAGCCTACGTTGCCGTCGTGTAAAAACAATAAAGATATTTACTTTATTTTATTCAATTTGCATTATTAACATAATTATTTCTTTCACGTATATTATTAAAAGCATTTGTCACTCCATCCGTGCGTCAGTGTTTTTGTTACATGTACAGAACCAGGAATTTGTATACAGAAACATTGCAGATTGGTTTTCTACTTATTCCCAAGTAATATTCTGGGTTTACACGAAAACAATCTAGACAAACATGGGAATGGCTATTATCCCGGGCAAGAGGAGAAATATAGACAATTCATTTTGAAAATCTGAGAAAAGTACATATAAATATATGGTCCAGGTACAGATCTTGAAGGATTCTCTTTCACATTCTTGGATGGTGCCTATTGGCAAATGTCTCTTTTTGTTGAATTCAAACTGATCAACTCAAACTCTTGAAAAGACTAAGTCTAAAACAGAAAAATTATTGAAACTGAAAACTGCGCGAATTTATCAAAATCACCATATATGGATTTTTTTTGTAATCGGTTTGACGAAATATAGGTCTAAGAAAATGAAACACAGAAATTTGTAAAAAATAATTTACACGAAATTGTAAGAAATTGCGAGTAATTCTCCTAGTAGTACTGTGGAAGACACGTGAAAGACTTTATATATTATATATAGTTTTTTTTAGTGTATAACTTGTATTTTTTCCATTGAAACGCGGCCGATAATCAAAGGATGGGAGGAAGGACTCGTTGATAAATAACGCTGAAAACGTTACGACAATCACGAATTTTAGTTTGCATTTGCCATTATTAATTCATGATCTATATTTTTGTAACTGTAACGAAACAAACATTTACATTTTTATTCATAAATCTAAAATTTTCATTTATAAACTATATGATATATACCGTGTTTGACGCAATAACACCCTGCCCCTATGAACATCCCGGACCACGTGTTTAATTCATGAAAATAAGCTATTCTTCCCCTAACTTTACCATTCATACCAAGGTAGTTTCACTGAAAAACATCATGAGTCTTACTGTTAGCCTCTTTTCAATTCGTAATGGGGTTACATTACAAGTTAAAACCTATTAAATGAACATGCCTGTCATTGTATTCATTAAGATTGAAGCAAGATCTAAAAACGCTATAAATATCATGATGGTATTATTGATAATATCAAGAGTATTTACACATTGCAATGTGTAAGGGATTTCGATAAGCGACCATTCTTTTCTATTTCTACGCGCGTAGGGCACTTAATAAAGTAATAATATTCATCCAGATCAAACATGTTTATAAACATTCTTCAGCTTGTCAGTTTGTTTTAACCTCTTGAAATATTACCAAATAGTGGCTAACAACCCAAAATAGTATACTGAGATGCACATATTGCACAATTAGTGGTTTTGTTCCTTATTTAGAATTCAAAATATGAGCCAAAAATGAGAAGAAACGGCATATTTTAATTGCCGTGGAATTATTCGGTTAATCTTCATACACGTGTCACTAATGGTCTGGTTATTGAATTTTTAACCCATTACCATATCATGTCTTCTTTAAAAATAGTATTCTCAATATCAAAACCATTAGTTTAATTTAACATGTTACATGTGTGATTCCACATATGTTAGTACCGCTATAAATAACAATTAATATTTAATAATCATAACGAAAATATTCGCCTTCAGTTAATTTTTAATATTAGGTTATATGGTGGACAATCGTTTGAGACCTGCAATAGTTTGATGGAATGAAAGTTGAGGTCTATGGGAGCTTGAATAGTAGACCAAAATAACGTTCAAGTAAACGTAAGCGTGAACAGCTTGCCCGCGGTCACGTGACTTTTCAAAGGGACGTCACTCTAAACCGACTCGTTTCGCGAAACTGGAAAATGGTCAATTGTCATTGCTCAGATCTTTAAAAGAAAATTTGAATTTTCATTATTTGATTTGCTGACGAATATAGCTTGTTTAGAAATAGCTTTTAATATCTATACTAGTATATGTGGAGTCTCTTCTATTAAAATGTACTCAAGGTTTATGTAATTAATGGTCAAAGGGTCGAACCTCATGCAGTGAAACAAAACCAAAAAATTCAAAGAACTCAATGTTACACTGAGTATATGACAGTCGTACATTTCAATGCTAAATATAATTTGCTGCCAAACTGAAAAAACGCAAGGGTGCAAATCGGTTAGTTTGACACTCTTGATTCCAGAAATATCAGACATCATTATGCTCTCATTGACTAATCCATCAATGTGCAATTTAACCAAAGGTTTATTGTTTCATGCTTTAACCTAAAGATACTTTTCTCATCTCCTGTAAAGAAATCATATACTCATAAAAGGAATGTTTTAAACTATACAATATACACAGCACGTACAATACTTCAAACACACAATGTTGCTTTCTTTTATCATTTCCTCTCTCTCACTCTGTTTGTTCTTTGTCTCTAGTTTTCGCTTTACATGATTTAAAGTTTAAATAGGAAATACGTACTAGGAAAGACATAACATTCAATTAATGATTCGTTAAAATTTACTAAAATATGACATGTAGCAATCTTTAAAATTATGAAAGATACTAAGTTTCCAACAATAAATAGTATCAAATGATACTACATTAAATGTCAAACGTCACAGAATCATGAACAGTGTACTTGCCACGACAACTGCGACCGACAATGCGAAGAACATAATATTCTTTTTGGTTTTTTTGGAAGGTCTTCGTTCCAAACTGCCATGCATATCCTGGGTTGAAGCGACATCATGAATCTTGGACGTGTTGTAATGGAGCATCAGCTCGCATGCAGTGAAGAAAAGAAGGACAAAGTTATGGCAGAGAACCACAATGAGATAGATCGTCATCTTTGGGGGTTCGCTTGAGGCACGGGGCATCAGACCACTGATGTAGTTGAAGAATACGGCGTTGGAAATAAAGATGGAAACCAGAAATGAAACCTTCTCTCCGCTTTCCACCGGAATTAAGAACACAGAAGATGTCATCAGCGATGTCAGTGTCATTGGAAATATGATGCTTGTTACATAGAATGAGCTTTGACGTTTAATGGTAAGTCTACACCTGTGATATGGCACAAAACTCTCTACGTATTTTTCAAAAATGGACACATTGAGCAATTTCCAATCAGTAACAATTTTACTTTTCTCAGACAGTGCAAATGGAACTCCTGAAGGTTCGAGTTTGACTTTCATGAAGTCCATAGATCGTACGATGAGATCACAGTGCTGTGTGTCAAACGGAAACTCATATACATCTAGGGCACAGGTGATAGTATGTTTGCTGTACGTACCTGCATATACAGTGCCACTACTTGCAACGGTTAATGTATGCATGTTTTCTGTGAACAATACATTTTCAAAAGTGTTAACTAATGCCAAATCTGGTACCCACATCTTACTGGCAGGAATAGTGATTAAGCTTATATCTCCATAATCTGAGGCATTCCATGCAGCATCTGGATCATTCCATTCAATGAAAAAACTACCGGACACAGTCAACAGCTGCCTTCCAGAATCTACTTCAAGAATATTAGCAGGTAAGAATTTAATTTTCAATGTTGTTTCTTGTTCGACTTCAAGTAGTGGTGGCACTTTCGGTCCAACAACTTCAAGCCGAGACTCCAGAGCCTGAAGGTGTGTTCTGACACTGACTGCGAGACAACAGCGAAACCACAACAGGTGAAGAAGAATGGTTTTGACGAGCTCCATTTCTACTCAGCTTTCATACAGATGCCAATGGAATAAACTACATCAGTGGCTCTGATAACCTTATATATACTTAGAGTTAAGTCAATAACATATAGCGACAGCAAATGCAAGTGTAAGTAAGCAAATGGATAACTACTAATTGATGTGTGTTCTCCTATATCATCCTCAATGCCATGAATCGACCAGTAATGGAACTGATAAGCACTGTTTTACGTGAATGGTAACTTGAAACAGTACAATCAACTGATAAAGCTTTAGAATAGCACTTTTCCAGCATAACATCTCAGTTTTTGCATAGATGGCGAGGAACAAACAATGAAACAATAATCAATTTGTTGCAGTATTCGGCCTTGCCAACATTTCTTTTGAAAATGACATACAGGAATGATGTGAATAACATAATGATATAGAACAAAGAAAATTCAATAATTTTACCTTACGTGATTACTTGTGTGGTGATGGGTTCATGCTTTGATTGAATACTGATACTCCTTTCTACAGCACATTGTATATATATTGATTAATGTCGAAACTGTTTTCCACAGTACACAGAAGATATTATTTTGAAGTTCTCAAAGCATGTTTGTGTCGAATGAGGACTAATGAGGAATTATAGACATTGTCAACGAAGTTTTATATATTTATATTCTATACACTTTCATGACACTTTGCTAAAGTTATGAATGTTATTTCATTTAAAAAAACAGCATTTATTGTTAGTTCCATCATTGCTAAATAGAACAATGAAAAAGTAATCCCGACGCTCACATGATCTTCTTTCGTCCAATCAGAAGGAAACTTTCGTTTAACCTCGAACATATGGCTTATGTTCTTTGTAATCTGCAGTTTAGGGTTTATTGAAATGTATATCGGTCCAATAAGATGGAATTATATCGCTTATATTTTAAATCCTGAAATTTTAAGCCATATGCTATCTTCTGATTGGACTTAACAAGGCCATGTATAAGCGATATACATTCCAATAATCCCAACACTATAGTTTATATAGTAGAAACGCCATATTTTGTTGTTTATACACAACGCAGCCTTCTGATTGGACAAAACAAGGACTACTTTATGAATGTAGCATTGCGCAGTGATGAAACCATCATAACACAGTCATTTCAGTACCAAGATAAAACTAAGTATTCACAGCTGAGTTTAAAGTTTCTTTTGTTTTCCTATGATCTTATTTTGTCATAGATTTCACAAAAGTGAAGCGGCACTAACGTGGGCGGAGCTATTACAGAATTCAAAATAATTGTTATGCTGTTATTTGTTTTTTTCCATCTAATTTTAAGTTTGAATTAAATTAGAAATATAAAACTTGCTTTATATTCCAAAGTTTGGATGTATAAGAAATAGATTGCACTATGTGTTTGTCCACTGGCTTACCGGTTTAAATTGCACTCTTCAACCCGTTTACAAGCTTAGATATTTCTTAATTCATCAAATTTACTTGATGATGTACACACTGTAGCCGCAGGCCGGATGACTGAAATGCAGCTTTATTAAATCACAATTGGGACCAAAACGCAAGATCCGTTGACACAAATAAAAAATAAAAAATGACGTGTATATTTATTAATCTATGAATACATGTATGATACAAATGGTTATGGATTAAAGTACACAAGTAGATACGGAAGAGTTACACAGATTACTGTTAAACGTTATGGGCTGGTTTACATCAAAATTAACTGAAAAGCGGTTTGATGCTTAATTGCGCTAATTTGCTCATTTTGATAAGAGATACAAGGAATATATCTTATGGGACATACATTTCATTTCTCCACCCGAATATCCGTGGAAAAATGTGCCAAGCATAAAGCGAAAACTTAGTGCGCCCCTTTGAATATGGATACCTTAAAGATAAATATACTTTGAGCTTGAGGTAGTTTCACGGAACCTTGTACTCTCGTTTTTCAATTTCCATTTATATTAAATACGATATTTTAGCACTTGTTAACCTCTGCTTTTCATATCGTGAAATCTCTTTTTTAGCAAGAATACGCGCTACAGTGCCTTCAAAAACATTATACATGTAGTTGTAGTTTTGTCTGGCTTCCTGGACTTCAGCCTTTCAATCGAGGTGACATCATCTGCTTCAAACGATCATTTTAATGTTTACTTATTCTTAGTTATTATTTAATTTATGTTCTATATATTTGCAACGTATGAAAAGGTGAAAACAACTGTTAAAATATCTAATATACGAAATCAACAATTTCAGGAACAAGATTAAGCTTTTTGTTGTTCTATATATATATATATATTGTGTGGTATAAAATATATGTAAATATCACAGTGCGGTAATCGAACATTAAAAAAAGATGACAATTGAATCTTGTACGATGAAATTTGAAAATCTGAAAATACTCTTATATTCAACAGGTCTGACATGTTGAAACGCCTTTAGAACGATTAGAACGTAAATAAATTACATACTGACAACGCTTAAAATATTTCACTTCATTTGACTTCTGAAAATGTTTTGTACAAAGGTTCAACTGAAAAACTTACGAGATTATAAAAAATAAACTAAAAACGCTTTTGTATAAAAAGATGCCTTCACGTGTTGAAACCTGAAAAAACAATATTTACAAAACCAAAACTCAATGATTTTTAAAAAGACTGAAGAATGATTAAATGCAGCTGTAATTGACGTTGCATTCAGGTTAACACATGCATCTTCAGAGCTATTTGCCCGTTGTGATGGGCGGCAGGACCGGGGGCCAGGCCAGCGTCTCCCGTTGGACTCCAGTCTGTCCCGTTCCTTGGCCTAAGTCGTAATTTCTGTTGATGTAACGCACTGGACTCACGGGGTAGAAAACTTCGTCCGTCACTTTGGGTCGTCTTACGAACTTCCTGAAAAAAATGTATGACAAACGATATTAGTTATTGTAATACAATGTACTTAGCGCCGAAGCGACGTCATTAAATCTACAGAAATACTTTGAAATGTCTTTTCTACTGTCGTCATTGTATGCTACCTACCAAATCAAACAGAATCAGGGATATGTACCAACTTTAAGGGAACATTACACACCAAATCGTGCCAGTGAAGAATATCTGTCTCTTCCGGTTCTCGATTATAAAGTCAACCAACCTATCTACTTTGTATGATATATATAATCTTCTGTCCACGGAGAAAAACAGTCTCTCCCAACAGAGGTAGCTCCGTCATAAATTTCTATACAACCTTTGTCTTAATACGAAGGTTTCTCGGTTTTCCGGCACTTTCCACTAGCGGAACAATATTGCAACTTCAACTACCTGGCTATATTTCAGCCAATGAAAACAAAGAATGCATGAATAACATATTTGATGTCACACAGGCCTGTGCAATGAAACAGTCGGAAAACGAGGCGTTTGTGTTCTGTAAAGACGACTCAAAGTGCAAGGTGCATATACGAATAATGTTTAGCTTTTGGGAAGCTTTGGGAAATAACCTAGGCTATTTGAATGATAACTTTTGAAACGGCGTCGCTGATTGCAGAACTAACTTTGATTGCATCCAATCAGCGTTCTACATTTCGTGCACAAGAAACCTTCGAATTAAGACAGAGGTTGTATAGAAATATATGACGGAGCTACCTGTGTTTGGAGAGAATGGGAGAAAAAAATGTATTCAGTCTTTTTAAAGCAACTAAGTTCTCAACTTAGAGGAAAACGAGAATTCGTTCCATTATTGTCATTGTTCGTCTGACCGTTTTCTCAGTTGATAAACATTTGTCATGTAGATAAATTTGTAAATGTTAATAAATTAATCACATCATATCTAATAATTATTCCACAATAGCAATGGATAATGCTGGAAAATAGATGTCTCACATCTTGATGACAAGGATGATGGCAATGATGGCAAGAGTTAGGAGAAGTATTGTTCCGATGATCAGTCCCGCTAGTTCACCTGCAACAGAGACGACGCAGAGTTAGGTACAAGCTTGATGCCAGATTTGATATTATAAGAAGGTTTAACCTCACTTGTCCCACACCTGAATGCCTTTATAGGGATTAATGCAAAGATCAGAGGGTCACTGGACTGTGAATGTGGAACTATAGTCTATGAACTTTTTTGTGTATGAACTGGATTCTTATACTGAATATTAAAAAATGTAGTTTCTTTAACCCACCAACTGTCACCGATCTAAGGCCAGATTTGTGTTCATGATCCAGTGGCAGGGATTCAGCTCCACCTGCAAGCATATAAGTGTTGCTAGTCATATCCAATAGAAGACATGAATGGGAAAGTTAATTATATATCTTATATGGGAATATGAATGTATTTTCAACAATGACACATTTGTACAAGACTGACAAAAAATCTTAATTTTTAGGAAAACCGATCAAGACACAAACAAGAATGCATATGACCGCTAAGTAGACAATGTTGTCCTCTCAATGCCAAAATATTCGTATTTAAAAGGGACAGTGGCACGTTTTGTTAAATAAATAAAGTAATCTCGTGAAAACGAAAATAAATGTTTTCAATTTTAAAACAATGCTTTTTATTCATTTTAAGCAAACTGAGGTACCACGTGTGGTAAAGCTATGGGTATCAATTGCCTACCCAAAATGATAAAAAGGTGTCCACACAAAAATGGCCGTCAGTGGTGTTTGCTTAATGGTTATTTCGAGTAATGAGATATTTCAACCCTCATTAATAATATATTTGGCATGTATTAATGTTTATTTTACTATTTGTAGAAAAATCTTTCCAAAAACGTGCCACTGCCCCTTTGAGATCATAAAGGAAGCGTCAGTTACCAGTCGACTTTGGGTGTGGTGGGGGTTCAGACCTGCTGGATTCTCCTCCTTTGGAATCGGGAACTGCAGGCATTGATGAGAAAATAAAAAACATCGTATCCACATTAAAAGAATATTTCATCTCGATGACTTTCAATTCTAAATGAGTTGATGTACAACGTATCATATGTCTTGACTCTTTTCTAAATATATTACGTGGATATTTTAGTTACATACATGACACACATAGTATATAAAACAATGATATACACATTTGGCAGAAGTTGATAAGATTATGCAATACAGTGTATATAACATACATGTATTCAAGAAAGTTTGTTTAACATTGGTTCGTATGAATTAGTTTTGCATTGTTATTAACCTTGCCATCACTATTGATCATATCATTTATTCAAACTGTTCCATATTTTGACATTCTGTTATCATGTATCGTCCTGTTATTAATTTTCACATTTTCGTTGTTTCATTTTGGTTGAGAAAGTATATCTGATTGAGTGTTTACCCTGTTGCCTTTTTGTGTAATATGGCATCCCTATGATTTTAAAACGTCTTTCCAAAACGTGTTTGTTCTTGTATTTGTTTTAGCTTATCTTTATAATTTCACTCGATCATTTCTGTGTGCTGTGTGTGAATGGTTTGCCATGATTTCTAAACTCTGTCTTATAGTCCAGTCCAGTTTGTAGTATTTTCAAAGTATCAAGATAACTTGTGTTTTACTTGAAAGAGAAAACTGAGAGAGAGGCTCATTGTGTTGATGTCTGTAGAGTCATTCGGAGGTTTTTTCAGACCCATCTATAATGTCGTAGAATGGTTAATAAGATATTATAGATTTGCCATGTGCATTCTCCGATATATTCGACATAAAACCTCGTTGATCAGCATTCGTTATGTGAGGAAGTACTTTTTTAAAATTCTATTGGCAATTGAAGCTGATACTGTCTTATAAGATAAATTAGATAGGGATATTGGTCTCCAATAATGATCCTGCAAGGCGGCTGGTAAGTAGATCTTTTAGTTTTCCAACCTTTGTCGTACCAATCAAATCCTCTCAATGCCTAATTACTCTTAAAAGGGACAGTAGCACGTTTTGGTGGATAGATAAAGAGATTTCGTGAAAACGAAAATAAATGTTTTCCATTTAAAGATAAATGCTTGATACTTGATTATTTCCTCTACGAATACAGGTAAGCAATCGGAGTAATGAGATTCTTTTTAACCCCCTAAAGATAATGCAGTTGGCATATACTGATGCTTATTTAAGATATTTTAAGAAAAGTCTTTCAAAAACGTGTCACTGCCCCTTTGAGATCATAAAGGAAGCGTCAGTTACCAGTCGACTTTGGGTGTGGTGGTGGTTCAGACCTGCTGGTTTCTCCTCCTTTGGAATCGGGCACTGTAGACGTTGCTGAGAAAAATTAAACATCGTATCCACATTAAAAGAATATTTCATCTCGATGACTTTCAATTTCAAATGAGATGATGTACAACGTATAATATTTCTTGACTCTTTTCTAAATATATTACATGGATATTTTAGTTACATACATGACACACATAGTATATAAACAATGATAAACAAATTTGGCAGAAATTGATGAGATCATGCAATACAATGTATGTAACATATTTACTTTATCCAATATCCAAAAATTTAAATACATTTATGCAAAGCTATAGCACTACGAATATTAGTCTATATTAGAATATTTCATCTCGATGACTTTCAAATCTAAATGAGTTGATTTCTTGAATCTTACTTCAACGATAAAATACCCTTGAGGTTATAAGCAGAAAAGAAGAAATGTCTTCACTAACAACCCACTTACATGCATATGCATTGCGAAAGAGTATACTTATAATGGGTTAAGTCTAACATTGATTGATTGAAATGGTCACACTGTCTGCCTGTTCATCTTTATTTAACTACCCCATGTTCGATTGCCTACTTTCTTACAGCCACATGAAAATTTTATTACACTTTTGGGTAGATATAACGTACCCTGAGTTGTCTCCCTTGTTCCACTGAAACAGCTCCCGTCCCTCTTGTCACAGACCTCGGTGTTGTCGGCGCAATTGCAGCGGTTGTCGCAGTTGTCTCCATACCAGTGATCTCCACATTCTGAAATGTCACATTACAGGAATATTTAAGTCCGAAATTGCGTAAAATCTAAAACTATATCAATTTAGATTAGTTAATTAAACCCCTAGGTATCGATATTCTAAAAATGTCGCATGAATGATTCAGTCATGCATGGAAATGTTATTAATACTGAACATGTTGATTGAAAATGATAACATCAAAATGGAGAAAAACATATCTCTTAGCTACTTAGTTGCACATTAACATAACAAGAGGAAGAATTATTTCATTTAATATGTACTTTGATCATTCTTATGTAAAAGTGTTCTTAGGGTTTGTAAAGAAGGATGAAATGTGTTATTTTCACAATAGTACTGAAGCCTTCACAGTAATCCTGCTTCGCTGAGATGTTTTGTACGAAGGATCTGTCGCCCTATATGGAAGGGGATGTGTGCCAAAAATGAAATCCTGTAAACTCGTAATTCGCAAGTTGTAACATGTTGTTCTCAACCATGCAATTCTCGAAAAGACAAGTCCAAGTATCCAAACCTAACATTTCAATCCTGTAAACTCAACTTGCTGTTCTCAACTTTACAAAATTCAAATGTAATTTAGAAATGTCAAAGTCGAAACTCATTTTTGTATTTCAAATAAGAGGGATATACACATTTAGCAATCCTACAAGTTACGTTTTACAATTGGTAAATGAAAAATGAAGTGTTGTAAAATCAGCCTTGCGAAACAGACTTTTGCATCTCGAGTTTTACATGACTTGCATGGTTATGATTGCAATGTTCCGAAATACATCTGTACACGATTTCGCATTGACCATATTTGGAAGTTTAACGAAGACTGCCGATGATTTCCGAAGATGATCGGTATTTGACAACAACGAGACCTCCCTGAGCCAAGCTCCATGCAACGCTGTGCAAGCTTTCCGGATAGCATTGAGTTGAGTCCACCGCAATGCGCGGAGTTTGCGCATGCGACCTTCACCTGTTGTCAAAGTTCTTAGTAACTCGCGTACGGTGTTTTCGAACCCCTAAGGCAAATAGCAACAATTGTAATAGAACAATTATCATTTGCAATTAATTCTTATCTGACCAAAATCCCAAAAAAATTCTTGAATACGTCATTCTATGAAATATACCCGTGTTTATTGCAAGAACATTTCCGAACTTCGAAAAGGTCCATTTGATCGCGATTTTTGTGACGTCACCTCTTTTCGAGCCCCTCAGATTTTGTGACGTAGTCAACGCATATCAACTTTTCGAGGGCCGATTTCAATAGTTCAAAATACTTCAAAATCAATTTCGTAGCATAATTTTTTTTTACAAAACTGAAAAGTATCATTTTTTCAAAGCACATGTTTATTGTTTAGTAATTGGTATAACAATGGAATATGAGCGTTTCCGATGCCTTTGTTAAAGCATGATTACTTTGTAGACAATCTTTCAGCACCATACTTTTGTGTCGTCTTGGCAATTTATTTTAAATGATTATTATTTTATGACATCACCTAATTATGATTTATCACTAGGAGAATAATGGTTTACATTTACTTATCTGATGTGAAGTTTGATTTTATGTTCTCATCAAGCGGCACTTGCGTAATAATCCCTTCAGTTGTGCACTTGCACACAGTTGATGAACACAGTTGGTAACATTTGTAATTAAACACACCTTTGGATAAAATTCAAGATATAAACTACGTGAATCGTTGATAATTAACTATCAATTACAATACAATAGTCGTGTTTTTGTTGCTGTACCACTTGTCTTGATTTTTCTGATGCGAGAAATCTTCATAGCGAGAACGTTCATAGCTTTAAAACATGACTTTAAACGGTATTAAATAAATGTTTCTTTTAACGGAGTACTATTTATTGGTTAAACGACCGAATGAAAGACTAAGAAAAGAAACATTAATTCTTTTCAATGATTTTGGAACTTTCCCCTAACTTTACGTTGCGTAGTTATTTTTCTAACTGTTAATTTGAAAGAATTACATGCCCGTGTTTGAGGGGTAACGTGGGTATACAATATAGATATATTTTTTCTGCCGTTATTTGTCTTTGCGCGTCAAGTATGCCGTTGTTTCTTTATTCTAAAACCAGTCTCGTAATTTGGTGAGTTTTTGAAACCCTACCTTGATATCTAAAACGAGATTTTTGATAGTGAATCATCTCGATGCAGTAAGTTGTGCAGAGATTAAGTGTCCCGTAAAGTCTAACCCAGAATTAAAGTTCATAATATTCTTTCGTGAGATAAACCTCGTGTAACCCCTACGAAAACAGTAGAATTTTTTTTATCTAGATCAATAATTGACTAAGAACTTGACAAATGGTGAAGGTCGCATGCGCAAGCTCCGCGCATTGCGGTGGACTCAACACAATGCTATCCAGAAAGCTTGCACAGCGTTGCATGGAGCTTGGATCAGGGAGGTCTTGTTGTTGTCAAATACCGATCATCTTCGGAAATCATCGGCAGTCTTCGTTAAACTTCCAAATATGGTCAATGCGAAATCGTGTACAGATGTATTTCGGAACATTGCAATCATAACCATGCAAGTCATGTAAAACTCGAGATGCAAAAGTCTGTTTCGCAAGGCTGATTTTACAACACTTCATTTTTCGATTACCAATTGTAAAACGTAACTTGTAGGATTGCTAAATGTGTATATCCCTCTTATTTGAAATACAAAAATGAGTTTCGACTTTGACATTTCTAGAATTACATTTGAACTTTGTAAAGTTGAGAACAGCAAGTTGAGTTTTACAGGATTGAAATGTTAGGTTTGGATACTTGGACTTGTGTTTTCGAGAATTGCATGGTTAAGAACAACATGTTACAACTTGCGAATTACGAGTTTACAGGATTTCATTTTTGGCACACATCCCCTTCCATAGCCCTAGTGACAAAATGGCGTCAAACGTTAAACCAATGATGCATGACGGCAAACTCTCGAATCTTAACCCTGGCGACAACATCTTATTTTGAAGGAATTAATTCCACTGATCGAATGCGGTATTTCACCGGCTCTCATATAAGGAATTCTATAAAATAACTACGTTACCGAATATCTCGACTTCACAGAGCGCCAGTGTTTTTACGACTTCGCCCGAAAGAGGAATTGAGATGGACACAAGATCCCCGGTCAGTGGCCGGTCACAGGTGACGTCCAGCTCTTTTGGGACACTGACGTTCTCCGGCCATCTTTTGCACAACGAGGCACCGATCCTGATCTCAAACTGTTCCAGCATGGCAAGTTTTTCTGTAAAATATGAACCCAAGCGTCAACAACAACACACCGGTTCATCATATTTCAGTGATCAGTAACGACAAACTGAATTAGGAAGTCTTGATAGCCATTTTGTATCAATGATAACATCAACTGTACGAATCGAATTCGAATTCGAAAAGGTAAGGTTAACGTTAAGTTACTTTTAGAAACTTTGTTTTTTAAAGATATATATGGTAAAAGTTCTGAACACTTCCTTATATTATCCAATCTGTAAAGTCCCGTTGATACAACTTTGCAGTCTTGAATGGTTCTGCAACTTTAAAGAGGGGGACAAATTGTCATTTTTTAAAAAGGTATATTGTAGAGTATGTGTAAGTAAATTAAAAAATATAGCATTTCCACAAATAAATATTGTTACCTGGTTGAAAGTAAATTTTCATGCCATGAATCTCGTGTTTCTTGTTGAGTATGAGAGACCATAATGCTTGTACCCCCGACTCGTCTGATATGGTGGTACATTTGGCCGGGTGTCCGCTCTTCTCTCCGTCCACAACCCTCCCTGAGTCGGTGGACCCGTCGGAGGCTCGGGTACTATATACGTCACCCCGCGCAATGTTGTCTGAAACAAACAGAAAATTTGATCAACTATTTGCTATCATTTGTATGAGTAAATTGCCCTCGGAATACTTATCTATATAAAAGAGTTACCCAAGCCGTATGCTATCTCTGAATTTTTTTTCGGAAGTTAATGCAACAAGAATACTCAACTATCTGTGCAGTAGTGCTACCCGAGCCGTTGGCAAGGGTGGTTTTTTCCGAGATACGTACATTAAATTTCATTTTAAAAAGTAGGAGCTTACAGCATGGAAATGAAAAATTTAGTTCAAAACCCTATGCTTGATTTTCTTAAATTGGTAAGGTACCTTACCTATTAAATTCGAGTAAACATATTTGTACATATTTGTATCTCTCAAACGTTTCACTAATTTTCTCTTGTTCATATCCCTGTCTGTCTCATTCTGTACAAACATGTAACACAGATATTGTAAATATCTTGATAGATCTTTTCTCCAGTTTTGAATGAATAGAATGTTTAAATCAATTTAAAAAAAATTTCATTTTTCCTGACGACTAAAAACTTTTGAAAGTTTTCTGTCAAGCTTCTTTTGATCTCGTGAACCTGAATTAATGGAAAATACCCTAAAATAGTAGTTTCTAATGTCTATAAAACTTACTTATCTGACAGGTTGGTCCCGACCAGAACTGCTCACAGGCTGTGCATGTAACATCCGGGTAACTAGAGCATTCTGATGGCGTGGCGCAATGGCATTGGTCTATTATTGGAAACAATGGTTAGAAATAAACCGATTTCACTTAAATCCGACAAAGTTTTAATAGACTTAGTGGAACGTTGCGATTGTGAAGTTATTGCTTCGGTAAACAAAATAACTAATATCATCATTGATATATGACGATTGAAAGAATGAAATAAAGATAAGAGTGAGTGAGTTGTTGTTTAACGCTTGGGCAAAATTTCAGCCATTAGTGGCGACTTATAAAAATTAGATAAAAGGCTTCAAAAAGTTTTGAAAAATATTTGGTCTCAATAAAATCAAATATAACCTTGTTCGATCACCTCGCGGCAAGTACTGCTTCGTATGGGTCGTGTCACGTGACCTCATCCGTAACCTTTCACCTTCTATAAATCCAAACAATCAGAGGCCCGCTAAAATACCTAACCTCATCGTATATCACCTGACCCAAACTCGTACGAACTCGTACTAATACTCATTTCAGAATCTAGTCAATAATGTACTAGTGATATGTTTGATATGATTTCAATGAGATAAGAAAAATGAGACCAAAATTTGATTGAGCTTTTTCAGATGAATCATGCATTACGGTAGAAGACGATTTTCATCATGAAAATGTATTTGACAAAAAATATGCCCAATTACCGACCTCAAACACGAAGCAAAAACAGTCATAGGACTATGATTAAGCGATTAATAAAGTTAAAAAGCAAGCAATTAGTTTTATGTTAAATGTAAAACAGCTCTTCGGGCACAGTGAGTTCCATATAGGAATAGCCCTAACATAACTTCTATGAAAACTTCACTCGCACAAATAATGCACTTTTTTAAAAATTTTATTTTGTCCCTTGAATGCAGCATCTACACAATCTCATAAATTATTCCACGGTATAACAACAGTCGGATCATCAACTTATCAATATGAACGCCGTTGCTCTGCAACCCTGAACAACGTAAAAACTTATCGATCCGACATTGACTTTCAATTTCATTGTAGAGCGTGGTACAGCTGCAGCAGTATTACGATCTGCACTTTAAGCTGTTTCAATATGATGCATTCTTATGTAACTTTGGTGTTTTAGCGCATGCATAAACGCCTTTTGAAAATGGTCGATTGAAAGTGTGTATGATGTGGATGGTCATATTTTGAATAGAAACTGACGTTGTCACTCTTAACGTGGGTATTCAAAATGTCTCATGCTACGACTATTCATGTGAGCATTTGAAAACAAAGAAAAAACGAATTTAGAACTTAGAATACCCTCTCCTTGGTATTTACATAATTATACATTTCCATCATAAAACCTTTTCTTGTTCAGTATCTGTCATCATTTTATGATTTTTTTTATTACCTCCTCTGTCGATAAAATGTCAGACACATTATATCTTATTATCACAAAAATAATGGAAGGATTTAAACACGATAGAGTAATGATAAATCAATGTGAAAAGTACTACATTGTGCCATACATATCAATAGGTCTCAGGCAAGAGTTTGTCATCTTTCGTGACAGAGTCTCATTGGGATTATTCTGGTCTTAAGCCTCTCTGACTGACACAAACTTAGCATTATAGGGCCACAGAGTATGTCGTTAGATTCAAAATATGCAAAACTTCAAAAATGGTGTAATTTTATCGAGAATTGGAGAATGTTTCCAAAAATGAGCATCTGTTGTTATACCGCATCTTGGTTCAGTATAGAGACAATAAACAGATTTATGATCGAAAACCGGACAATGACGCCCGTCAATGACTCAAACGTAATTTAGGAACCTGATTTACAGCAGACATAAATGTAAATATGGATTGGTAGTATAATTAAGGACTTTTAACTAATATACATGTCAAATGTAGACAGAATTTCGACGTCCTAACATTTATATGGCCATTTTTATTTATCAGTGAAGACATAAAAATAGCACAATTTTGGAATTTGGGAGAAAAAGGTACGAGTTTGGTAGACAATTTGACCTTAATTGAGGACATATGGTAATGGATACCCTGTGTCACTGTAACATGCCTGACAATTAGTTTCATAAATGCGCTATCAATTTAACTGTGAATGATGGTTGTAGCTCAACTATGACGCAGAAAGACAGGACTATTCACATAGATGAAAACTCAACTATTAAACCATGAATAGCAAAATATAAAGGGGTTGGCAAAACTGGTTTTTCAACAATCCAAAGGGAATGGTTTCTTCTTAGTGATGACCTTGTATTATGTAATGAAAACTTCTATCATTACCTACGTAAAATGCAATAGCAAGAGAATAAAGGAACAATCTACCATGCACTGTTTCCAACAGCATGAACTGTTATTTTTTAAACGATGTCTTGCGTTATGAAAACAACATATATCTCAATGAATAAAAATAGTTAATAAAAATGAAAGCAAGGTCGATGGTGCTTTATCAACAAGTCGCACCAAATCTACCTCTCCTTACCTGACACGCTAGATGCAGATGCGCTACCTATAAACAGGAGAACCAAAACAATCCCCTTGCATGCCGCCATTATGCAGCTACTTCTCCAGAGGCAACAAGGAAGTCATGTGATCAATCTATCACGTAACCATGGACAATGCCCCAATAAGGAGAGCATCAGGTAGCTGTTCCGCCAGTCAGGTAGTCAGCCACGCATGGGGAAACAAAAAAATCATCTTTTAGTTCTATATAGAACGCATGTTTGATATAACCGGTTTTAACCTGTCCATTGTATCGAGTTACTTCCTGGTTATAGACAAAACACTACGCGTCCTATGTTCGTGCATAAATATTGCTGAACCTTTATATTAGAATAACTTCGAGCTTACGTTACCTTGCGTTCAATGCTTCATGTCCGAAGAGGGTTAATAGTTACGTAATGTCCCAGAATAGTGGGCTCATAATGAAGGAAGTTTTTCTTCGTTACCATATCTCTAAACACTCGTTTGGTATCGATAACAAATGAATTGTTTATGTACAGACTAGTGTACTGTTAATCAAGGAAGCGCATTTCAATCAAGTTTTATATGAATGTATTTATATTCACAATGCTGAAATTCTATACTTCAGGTTTAAGCATTGACGTACTGCTATTGATATTGCTAGATAAGACTACTCAAACATATGTTTTGCATGAACACAATACATCTGAAGGTACATACTTATCTTTAGTGAGATAAGTATGTAATGATTGATACGTGGAGGGTTTTATCTACTGTTGCTACAGTGCAAAAACTGTCAAATTTAACAAACTCAATCTTAAAGATAGATGCCCTTTAGATTGTGAACAAATGTAAAATTGATATATTCGGGATCACACTATCTCATTTCTATATTTGTTTTTTTTTCGAGTTGATTCCCTTGTTGGATTCGAATCCACACCCTCAACTTGACCATCTTACCTGGACTGAATTTGTATTATTACCGACAGTGTTATTACGAATATGACAATGACACAACTTCACCTTTAATGTTTAATTGGTCAACAAAAATAAATCATACCTTTTCCGCAGGTAACCGATACAGATAATCATCTTTACGATAGGTATAAACAAAGTTTCTTAGTAATATATTTTTTCATTATATTTTTGATAAGCTAATTATGTGCTTTATATGTATTCATTTGAAATATATTCTATATGGTGATTATACAATCCCCCGTTTTCTGATATTGATCAATACATTACAGTTAACTGGTATTAAAATAATAATAAAAAAAATCATAATTTGTTTATTTTTGTTGCATTTTACAGAGTTGCGCATACATCAAAAGATTATCTTATCTTATCTTATATAAACAGCAAATGACAACTTGACCAAAACTTGTTGAAGTTATTAACATCAGAAGATATTGTTGCTGCATATTTTGTTAATTCATAGTATTTGGCAAGTTCCCGTTTGATATCATTGAAATCTGGTTTCTTGTGCTGTGCTCTTCTGTTAAAAATGAGGTTTTTGATAATTATTATGATTATGTTTAAAGGATAATTATTTCTTTGAGTGTAACCCAGAAGAACAGTTTGAAAGAGTGGTTGTTTAACGAAGCTCAGATAAATGTTAACATATCCTTAAAAAAATAATGACCAAGTTCACTACAGAGAGTTCATTGGGAGACGATCAGAATAGAACACAATCACATATCAATCTGATGAGATAGAAGACTCGCTTAAAGAGCATAGAAGAGAGTTAGTGTATTAAGGTATATGAATTTAATTTTCTCATAAAAAATTTGTTGCTTGTTATGAAACTTAAGCACGTTAACTATTTACTTTTTTTACACATATTTTCCTTAAGATAAACATTTGACCAATCTCCTTTGTTTTTAATCTATTTTAAGAGTATTTTTGTCTACAAATATAAGAAACGTTGAAATTTAACAACGGTTATTGTTAGAATGTCAGAACTTCACAAGTTACATTTGGAGAATGTTTTTGTATGCCTCTGAAATATGCACAGTTCATTTTGACCACTCCATATTTGTTCAATGTCATATTGGGTAAGCAGCTCACTATCAAAAGCATAATCTGTACCTGTTATTGTCATATTATTGATAGGTTAAAGTCGGTCTATCGACTGTTATGAAACCGTGCTGATTGGCTAAAAATTCTGAAATTGTATTTGTACTCCCTAAGCACCCTTTTCATTGAAATACACGTCATTAATTCATGTTTCCAGAGTTGATTTGAAACACAGGGATGGTATCAGTGCATACATATTTGCTAAAGAAATTCAGTTTAAATTTTTCTGTCATGTCATTTGATCCATTCTACTCTTTAAGCATTTTTTTAAGATGAGTATACTTTTCCTAGGTTATATTTCTGTTGAAATTTTAATTCTTATTTATAACTTTATATTTTGTACCTCCCCATATACAGAATCGAAAGTGTTTCTTCTTCCGAGGGAACATAAATTGATGAATTGACTTAAGTTCTATTTTTATAGCAATGCCTTCCCTATTATAAAACTAAAAAAATCTATTCCTTTAGTCTGAATTGTGACTGTTTCCTCCTACTCATAGTAAACCTTAATAGCTTCTTATATACCTATACCCTTTCAGCCGTATTTTTCTGCATAAAAGTTTTGCCCCAAAATCTTATGTTTTTAAAACGGCTTGGAGACTTGGTCACTGAAGTGTTGCCTGCACACTGAATACTGACTTGTGAATTTGACTTTTACATACCATTCCTTGGATTTGTTTGGTTTTCATTGATTTCTTGGAACTGAAGTCCAATGATGCCTAATTGTATGAAGTATTGTGAAGTGATATTGATAAAATTTTCATTTAGTTAATCATGAGTGGTAATTCGTCAGGGATGGACTAATTTTGGGTGGGATTTTTTCTCGTTACCCTCACACTAGAGGGGTCCAAATGTATCCTTCCTACTGGCTCTTGAAAAGGAAAAATATGTATTCGTACGATGTATGTTTGGAAATGCTATGATATTACGATGCAATTACAGCTCCATGTCTACGTTATGTACAATAATGAATTTCCCTTCAGATGTTTATGTCACACAAACACTTTGCATTTGTACTTTTAATCAAGTAAGCTTTTTTATTCGTTAGTTGATTTTCACACATGGTTAGATTTAGTGCTTTTGAAAAGGGCATTGTCATTGTCTAGCATTGCACCTTTTGCACAAAGGCCCCCGTATAATCACTGTGGGGTAAGGGTTACCTCAGTAACGGAGACTTTGTCCCAGCGGATCGGACCGTAAGGACATTGCTTTAACGAAAATCTTCAATTAAGATAATGTCCTCATAATTGATATGACGATTGTATATTTAAAATCTGAACTGTTTGGGTGTTAGATTAAAATTTGGTTCTAAAAAAATAACGAAATTTATTTTGAAATGTCCCATTTGCAGAATAAGAAATATAATTTTGCATGGAAGCATGTACCATATATAATGTACATAAAAACAACAACGTATCTTTCTTACAAAGCATATGTTTAATCCATTTATGTACAGCATGTTATTTAATCATTTCAGATGTTTTAAACATGAACGTTTTGAATATTGCCACTGACTTGCTTTTACTGAAAGCACACAAGCAAGAAATGATCAATAAAAAATCACGAATAGGACAAATCATATAATTCAATATCTATAATATCGGTATATAATCGAAAAAGATAAGTTATCAGCAGCACGGAGAACATAAAATCCTGGCCACTGGTTGACCTACGGTAATAAGGTTTGAAATCTTATTTAATAATAATAATTGATATTTACATTGCGCAATTTATCCACACATGAATGCATGCTCAATGCGCTACCCTGCATTATTACCCTGGTCTAACCCAAGCTGCCGGTTACAGCGCTTAAAGGTCACCAAGAACACAATCTACACCAGGTACTGCTGGGTGAACAGAGGCGCATTTTGAATAAAGTCTCTTGCCTAAGGAGACACCACAAGTTTCTCAACTCGTGCCTCAGTGAGGGGCAGGGAATAACATTTGAACTCTCAGTTAATAGAGCAAGGATCGGGTAACCCACCCATCCGGCGAGCCACGCCAGATGTTGCTGAACTTCACTGATAGCGGTCAACTGAGCTACGCCATATCTGAGAAATGTTTCAATTTAAGTAAAAGTAATATATAAAAAACGAAAAAACAATTTATTTTAGAAACTCTCTACTACGTTAAACTATATATAATTTTCGATGTTAATGGTTGATACCATCAAAGAATGATTCTCGATTTGAGAGGAAAAGTTAGTTGTGGTAGATAATGTTAAATATTAATGATGCATGATGTATATATACAATTACACCCGTACTAAATACTGAACTGAAGTCGGGTACGCGAGGGCAACCACATAAATATACATTATTTACAGTGACAATCATGGGGCACCATGTTATATGGTATTATAAACATTAAAGGATCTCGATAATATATTCACTTCGTCCTCAGTCAATATTGCTTTTCTCATGTCTACATAAACGGGTATTGTCCTCGTCACCAGTCTATAACTATATAATATACACTACTTCTGCCGTTTTATTTGGGAATTGATTGATGGCTCTCTCAACTTGCTAACCATTTCAATATCTACAATAACTTCAATACTCACCAATAGTACATGTGAAATGACATTGAAGAGCCACTCCGTGAGTTTGTGGGGTCACATTACTTATTCAATGGTGTCATTTGATCGCAGGCATCGACTGTTACCAAATAGATACATTTTAATGCTTATTAGGGTTTTTTTACAGTGACAAAATAACGGTCGCAATTATGATCGAAAACCGGACTGTGGCGCGTGTCAAATAGTCAAACGTAATTTTGGAGTCATATCTACAACAGCCAGGAGGGTAGTTAGGAGTTGATAGTGTTTGTTAGGTTATATAACTAGTATCCGTGTATATTGGACATGATAACTACACCTCTGTGCATTTATAAGGCTGTTTTTAGATTTTCATGGAAAAAGAGTATTTGTCATATGTATGTCTTTTGGACATGAAAAGTTAAGATGTTTTGATTTTATATCACCACCTATGACTTTTAGGTTCGCATCAAAAGTAAGATGTTAATGTTAAGAAAATCACGGAGTGGATCTTTAAAGAAAAGACGGCTGATGAAAACAAATCACTACAACTCTACCCATGTAGCTAATAAGTTGTGGGTCTAGGATATTCATTAGGGACTTTCTTATCCTTCTGAATTTTATAATAAACATTCTCATGTCCACGAACTCCGAACTTAGCGTACATGCCGGGCGGGCTCAAATCTGTGTCTTTTTCCTCGGTCTTGTCGCAAGGTAGAGTCTCGTATTGGTTTACATCCTCAAAGGTAACGTAGCCAGGGTTGATAAAAGGGTTATCTGCTTTATAGACCTTTCCGGGGTCTTTCTTGAGCGGGTTCTTGTTCCTCTGTCGCCTGAAACGAAATTTGATAATTGTTGTAAGACGTACATTGCGTTTTAATAGCTTTTATTCTCATACGGTTTATATTAACAACTATAATCACTTGAATTTTATCGCAAATGCGGGAATACTATAGAATACTTAATATTAAAGTTTTATATGATTGTGTGTAGGATGCAAATTAATATAATGTTATTTAGTCAGTGACATACATCATAGAATTTATATAATCATCGGAGAGGATGCTTTATTGGGGATAGGTTTTAACGTTTTTAGTTGAGTTCTATAAGTCTATAAGCTGGAACATCAATATTAACAAAAACTATTTTTGATAGCTTTATCAAATTATATCAACAATTTCGTAATCTTGTATGTTTCCCTGCACATGATATATAACTTTCACTTCTGCCAATGTTAAATAACAATTTAGACATTGCTACGATGAAAACAGTAAATTACTTCTTTATGACAATAAGAACGATGACAACAGCGATGACAGCAACTCCGATTACTGTTCCAACCACAACGCCTGCTATCTGGCCTGCAACAAAAGTTTCTGAGAGTTACAAACCAGTATTTTTCAACAAATGTCATACTTGGACAAAGTCATTTTTATTGATCGCATGAAAAAAAGGTAACTTAGCAGTCCTGTGTTAAAAGAGACGTCATACTTCATTTCACTTTCTGAGTCCAATTTAATGAATCTTAAAATTTCAAATCATTTAAGAACTTGGGAGATCCATCCGAATATGTAATCGCATCGGAAATATGCAAGCTAGTTGTCAACATTTGTAGCACTCAGGTTTTGTGAATCAATGATAATTTATTCTGATTTCGAAAGTCCATTGGCCATCCATTTTTCCAACCTACAAATGCTCCACTATTATGAAAACCAAAAAGGGATATTACCAAGAGAGACAGTGTTGGTTGGTGGTGATGTAACCTTTGGAGGCAGTCCCAAATCCAGAGGAGTGGCGGAGGAAGACTGTCCACCAGTCGGCCCAGCAGTCGTTTTGGATCCGCCTGACGATGAACCCTTCACAGGTGCTGCTGTGGTTCTTGATGTTGTGGAAGTAGTTTGCGTTGGCGTGGAGGTTGTTGTCGTTGTTTTGGAAGTTGTTCTCGAAGTTGTTTGCGTAGTTGGTGTTGTGGTTGTTGTCGTAGTAGTTGTCGTCGTAGTGGTTGATGGAGTAGTTGTTGTCGTTTCTGGTTTTGTGGATGGTTAAATGAAACAAAGCGTAAGAAAAGGTAATGATATTGAAAAATCATTTTCATAACATGCGCTTTTATCGCAATGTAGAAATGTTGAATGGTGAGTACTAGACTTATTTCCGAATACTGCTACAGCTTTTGGCTAATATTACATGTACACGAGCTGAAAATAACATTTCCCTGAGAAAATGGAAATACATTCAAAAAGTATTATTGAGAATGGAGTCAGGAACGAGGCAGATGTTCATTCAGTTTTTATGTCATTAGGCGATATTTTTCTAGAAATTGTTTCTCTCTGTCATTAGTTCCTTTCATTACTGACAAATGAAATAGCATTCACGTGTGTATAGTAAATGGGTGTTAAGTAATGCAGGTCAGTCTAGTTACCCTGAGTTGTCTCCCTTGTTCCACTGACACAGCTCCCGTCCTTCTTGTCACAGACCTCGGTGTTGTCGGCGCAGTTGCAGCGGTTGTCGCAGTTGTCTCCGTACCAGTGGTCTCCACATTCTGAAGTGTAACATTACATACCAGTGAATATGTGTGTCCTAAAATTTTCCTAAATAACTTAAAAGCTAAAAAATATAGAATCTTAATAACATACACTTGAATTGTAAACATTCTAAGAATGTCACATTCCGATGTGTCACATTGGAGAGCCGTGAAGGGTGATCAATTTCAGTTTGAACATGTAAGATTAGATTCTGTTGCTTAATGGTTCATCATATAACCTTTCAAACTACGATTCAAACCTCTGAATCTTGATTTAACTTTATTCTCACCCTACTCGGTGAAATGACATGATATCAATATTGTGGACAATAAGTGATTGATTCCACTAGTAAAAAGCGATTTATTACTGACTTTCTTATAATACATTAATTACCGAATATCTCTACTTCACAGAGCGCCAGTGTTTTTGTGACTTCGTCCGAAAGAGGAATTGAAATGGACACAAGATCCCCGGTCAGTGGCCGGTCACAGGTGACGTCCACCTCTTTTGGGACACTGACGTTCTCCGGCCATCTTTTGCACAACGAGGCACCGATCTTGATCTCAAACTGTTCCAGCATGGTAAGTTTGTCTGTAAAATATGTACCAAAACGTCAATGTGAAGACAGTATCACCAGAACAGCAAACAAATATTGATTCATAATCTAACCGTAATCAAGAAAATGCAAAATCAACAGGTTATAGCGAGAAATAATGTGATTTCAATAATGGCACAAAGAGTATATTGATATGGCCAATAATCATGAATAACTGCGTCGAAAACAGCATTTTCGGATCGTTCTTAGAAGAGAGCTTGAGAACTGTAGCAAGACTGTGACAAATCCCTTATATATAAGCTTTGATCAAAAAAAGTACAGCACACAACGTTTTCTTCTAAAACACACAAGCAACAGATAAAGACAGGCCGCTGTATACACCTCAGTGAACTCATAGACATGCGCAAAAGAAAAGACAATGACATTTACAATCTTTCCCTTCTATCAACTATTTACAGATAAGCCCATGATGCGCCATAAAATGCAGGATTCTTTATTAAGAATATTATATATATATATAAGAATATATATATACCCTGCATAATATATATATATATATATATATATATATATATATATATATATATATATATATATATATATATATATACTATAGTCTTGAAGTCTTGTAATACTGATCCAGCGATTTCCAGTATGAGAAATAGTATCAATGGTTGAAGTAGTTGTTGAAAATATGCAAAACCGACCAATTCGAAACCAGCATCCGAATTTCTAAAATTCTACACAAAACACAGTTCTAAGTAACTAATTCTTGGGATAGAAAATCTTCAAAATGTGTCATCGAATATATACAATTCCCCATCAAATGTTAAAACCAGATCTGAATCTTCCATAAATCAACAACTTATATTCATTTATATTACCTGGTTGAAAGTATATCTTCATGCCATGAATCTCGTGTTTCTTGTTGAGTATGAGAGACCATAATGCTTGTACCCCCGACTCGTCTGATATGGTGGTACATTTGGCCGGGTGTCCGCTCTTCTCTCCGTCCACAACCCTCCTTGAGTCGGTGGACCTGTCGGAGGCTCGGGTACTATGTACATCACCCCGCGCAATGTTGTCTGAAACAAAAAGAAGATTTGCAAATCATTGACACTATAGGCTATAATTTGTATGATTTTAACTTAAATCCGTCCAAATACACTGCAATTCATCATCTTTTTTATATCAATTGCATTAGGTGTTTCTATTTTCAACCATTAGCTGAAATGAAAATTTCTTAATTTTTGACCTCTCATTTGTATGATTCCTGAAAAATTACTGTTACGTAGTGATACCCGAGCCGTAGACGAGAAAACACATTGCTACAGTGATCACCAAGAGAACGTCTATGAAGATTGAATGTCGTTACAAGGTAGTTGTGAATTGGAAACAAGGAATATGCGTTTAAGATTGACCATAATGTTCTGACTAGAAATATGTATGAATGTCAAATACATTTAGAATAGATTATATGGTTTAAAGTCGTTTTCCATATTTATACTCACTTATCTGACAAGTTGGTCCAGACCATAACGTCTCACAGGCTGTGCACGTGACATCCGGGTACCCAGAGCAGGCTGATGACGTGGCGCAATGGCATTGGTCAGCAGCTATATGGTAAAGTGACTTAAAGTGTTCATTTCAGTAACCAATTTGTTGAAAATATTGAATACATCGGGTTCTAAGATATAGAGTTAAACAATTATAATGACTTCTAGATAAATAAATATAGGGTGTTCAATCATTTTTGCTTTACTTTTTACTTCTTCATATCCAAGTTTTGACAAGACGGTTACATAAATCGGTATTAATACAAATTATGAAATTATATGACAGTTTAAAGGCAGTGTTTTTTTTAATTGTTTTGTTAATATTGAAACGAGCCCCAAGACCATGTCTACGTAATGCATACAGATTAATATACCAGCTTATCTACACGGATCAATTAAACTTTTTTTGCCCGATATATAATTTTAAGTAAGTAAGTATGAGTAAGTAATTACAATATTGGATTCATGCCTTGTTAATAGGAAAAAGAAACCAGAATCAGAATCGGTCATCTTTATGCGGCTTGGGCCATTTTATTCAGCAACTGGGCCAACCGAGGGCAAATACGAGGCAAAGTCCAAAACTATTCTGCGCATGTGCAGACATACGTATGTAGAAATGCTTAAACTGTCTCTTTAAAACCTTTTTCAGTAACATCAGTTGACCTATCACATAGACCATTTTAATTTTGATAAAAATGAGTTCTCTACAAGTTAGCCATAAAGATGTTAGTAACTCATTGTCATTAATGACAATCTCATTAAAATGAAATCTAAATGCTTCATTACATTACGCATGTAGATCTCACCAGGCGCGAGCCGTCAGGTTTGCCTCTGACATAATTTAAATCAGCCAATCAGCGAGCTCTCCCCGTAAGATATGATGCAGGCAAATTGTATTTGCTTGTACGCTTTTCAGAACTCGGAAACCAAAACCTTCCGACTGTTTTCCGAATGTCGAACTGCCTAAATATCCAAATGAATGTATTTTATGTATTTTCAATTTACCCTAGCTCGTTTTGTGTGACAAACAAGTCAAATCCAATCTATGGAGTTATCTTTCTCAAATCAAACTGTGCATACCTCAACGTTATCCTTTGGTTGACGGTATAAATCCAAAATCCTTTTTCTTGAAACAGATACGTTGAATAAACGTTTCGTCTTTTAGTTTGTAGTCATCGTTGAATAATTTTAAATCTCGTTATCAAATAAACCATAAACATGTTGAGAAACGAAAACCACCAAAACATGTACAGATACCAATAAGAGGTTTCTTGATGATTATATATTAGTCACAGAGACGGTTATATGCTAATATGATTGACCCTTGTTTGGTCAAAAACTCAAATGTGATAACTAAATCTGCTTGCTAATTTACTGAACACGATTTATGCACATTACTTCAACTTATTCTTTGTAAAATCGAAATTATAAGAGTTTCAACTTCAACTTGCGAAATTTGTTGCAATCTTTGAGAAAGCCATTAAGAGACGCGCATTGTGATTGCTTGAAGGTATCTGCGGCAAGCCAATAAGATTTCGGGGTCAGGCAAAGGTTATCCTGACGGCTTGAGTAAAGTAGCCTACCGAGATCTATAATCTGCGTAACGTAGTGAAGCAATGTTAGATTTCCTTTTAATGAGATTGCATTAATGATAATAAGTATTTCTGTATTGGCCGTGTAGGAATTCGGTCTGTTGTATTGGCTCTTGACTTCGTCTCGTGCCAGTACAACGGACCACGGACGTCTAACTGGGCAAATACTGAAAAACTTGATTGATAACATTATAGAATTCAAGTCTTTCATATTTTTAGGTGAGATGGACTATATTTTACATGCATGTAACACTTTCATTGATTTATAAGTCACAGTATCATAGACAATGTGTTTTTTTCTTTCGGGAAGTTCGTGGAGGTCTAGTTGTGTTAGCAAAGTTGAGTCAGACATGTTTATAGTCACATTGACTCTGTTTGGAAATGCACCTCGTTGAAACCTGAAAGGCTACACAGGGTCACCCTATTTTTTCACAGATTCTAACTTAGGATTGAAATGGGCCCTAAATACAACACCACACTAATCTCATATTTTCAACCTGAAATGCCAAATACGTAACAACGCACAGTACTCGATTAAGATCGAATAACAGCTTTCGCATTTGCCGAAGTCAAAAGCACAGTCTGTATGAACATTGTCCGTTTTCCGAACAAAATCGTTGTTTTATTCATTTAGATTGCTCTAAAATTAAACCGATTTTACTTTCAACGACAATCATTTCTTCTAGGTAAAACAATATCACAAACTTAAATTGCCATGAATGACCTCAATAACGTATTCAGTGTAACTCGAACGTTTTTATGCAATACCTTAATGACTTAAACTTTTGCAAAGCATAAGATGAATACAGCTTAAGAATAAACACATTTTTCATAAAATGGGAATGTGCAAGCTGAGAACTTTTTTTAAGGTGAAAGGGATACTCTTTACTAGAGCTACTTTCAAAACATATGCAACTTAACATCCTCAATCTTTTATAACCTTTCTCTACTTGCATGACCTAGTTTCGTTATTTTCTCCTCACTGTATGTGTTAATGGTTTCCTTAAGCTTTTTTGATTAACATAACAATGTTTGTTGATGACAGATCAACCCGCGTTTCAAATGTAAGACTTTAAGTGCCAGTAGCACAATTTTCAAAACTTGTATATCTTAAATTTTCCAAAATAGACATAAGTTTAAGACATTTTTATTAACTTCAAAGAGTAAAAGATCTCATTACTCGACCCTGTCAGCCGTAGTCATATATTGAACTATCAAGTACCAATTATAACCAAATTTATGAGTTAACATCTTTTCATACTTTGTGGTAGGAAAATAGATAAGCATCGCTTTGCTGGTCATGTTACACTCGATGTGAAACTGCTTCATTTGATTAAAGATAGATATTGTCTGGAAATTGGTAACATTTATTTTTCGTTTTTATGAAATCTAAAAAATGACATCGAATGACTTTGCAAATGAATGAGGTGAAAAGAAGTGGTCTGTTAAAGTTGTAACCCTTTTAAATTAATTTCAACCACGAACAATTTCACAAATGCCTAATCTATCATGAATATATTTTAAACTTTTGACATCAAATTAACGTACCGTCGTCTTATCAGAAAACAAGTAATATCGCCACGTAACTGCTGACATATGAAAGTTGTCACGAATGCATTCATTATAAAGGGTGTTGAAGTATGTCCAACCATTAGATATTCCTTCAAGCATGTTTAAAATTATGCAGAGCCCTTCTTAGAATATGAGATCTGGAATAATTGCCTAGAAGTCAATTGCGATAAAAATCAAATTGGGTCACCTCGAACCAGTAAGTTTTGTAACTTGTTTTGTACACTGAAACTGTTTGCTTACCTCTGATAAAAATTGTTCATAAGATATTATTTCGTGAAAATGTATATTAGTGACATGCAGGCTTTCTGATAGACCTGCTCTCTCTAAATCAGTTTACGAACATGGTTATATATACATACATACACACACACACACACACATATATATATATATATATATATATATATATATATATATATATATATATATATATATATGTGTGTGTGTGTGTGTGTGTTTTATGTATTACGTTTTTATATATGTTTTATAAATCCACGAACATGGTCATTCAACTCAAGTTATAAAACTTTTCATATCTTATTGTTATAGGCATAGTTAATTTTATGTATGTTATGTCAAAATAGTCTATATCATCTGAATATTCTGCCTTAATGAAAAATGTCTTTAATGTGATCAAGGGGAATTGATATGTTCGTATAACTATGTTATTGCGCTTGTGAAGTTATTCGACATTTTCTTGTTCATTCTTCTGATAGAAGAGCTCTTAAATTTCAACTTGACAAACACAATTAATTTCTTAAAAGTCAAGTTAAGGCAGCTGTCGGTTTGATTGCAGGTAGCTTACCTAAAAACATAATTGTCATTTACACCTCAAGCAACGTTCGTAAGTTCATATTTCATAACATTTTACCATTGTTTTTATTCATTGTTTATATTATTACTCAGGGATAGGAATTAAAAGGGACACAGAGTATGTTTGATAAATTTTATGTCGCTGATAACCATTGAATGTTAATATTGAGAAACAATCAGTAATTCCTGATCATATAACACATTTTACGAAGTCTGACGTAGTTTATCCTGACAATATACTCTGTGCCCCTATTGCGTGTCTATTCCTTTAAATTCATTAAGATATGAATATTATATGAATATTGCATATTGTCAATTCAATTCCTGTTATTTCTACAAGTGGTTCAATCGGATTTCGTCTGACACAGGTGTAAATCTTTGTATAAATCCTATTTCTGAACATGGCGATATTTACATTAGAAATTTAACTTCAGTGCAAAACGTTCACTCTTATCCTAATTCACATTCATTTTCCTGACGTATATCCTTGTGAAAAAGTTGCTCCTGCATTTTAATTAATTCGAGCGTCAGTTTCTGTGTGAGTTGAAACAAAAGATTTCACAGGCCTCCATTGTCTCTTTTTATTACTATTTCGGTGTTATATTACAATCGCTCTTGAATTCCAAAACGCTGTATTCTTGAAAGCGATAAGGAATTTTTTCTTAACATATATCATTTGGTACATTAGTTTATTAGGTAAATAACCCAAGATCTGCAATTTATATTTCAATAATGGCGATAACCATTTGAATTTAGCACTCTATGCTAATAATCAGACTTGGCTTAATGAACCTAATGCACATGTGAATCGAGGTTGCTAAAGTTTTCAGACCTTTCGTTTTATCAAATCCTTTTCAAGTATTCATATTCAAACTTCCTCTTTGTATCCTTAATATACATAAACAACTTTGATAGCAAAGCTAAATGGACTAATACAATAAATTAAATGAAACATTACCTGGATTTCAAGCAAAATGCCCCTTCAGCATGATAATCTTTCTAATCACTTCATTATATCGCTTGATCGCTGGAAGATTTCATACCTGGCCAACAATGCGATGCCACCGATAACACATTTATTGACAGTTAAATCCTGTTCTTCATGCTACCAAACATCAACGTATACTCAACAAAACAGACAAGGACAACACCAATATTCTATATTCATTAATCAGATATACATTATTTGACTTATTTTGTTGAAAATCAAATGCTTTCTGATGATTTCACTTATGACATTTGATCCCTTATTTCAGAAAATATGATACAGATTAATATAAGTTTACTTACCATCAGCAGAAATGCAAAACAGAGACAAGAAGACCAAAACAGTCCGCTTGCAGGACTCCATTACGTTTAGGTATTCCCGGTGCATCAGGAAGTCACGTGACCATGTGAAATGCGATATATATCTTAAAACCAAATACAACAGGAACATGGTGTGGCAACGTGATACCAAGGGTTTTTAATTTAACCCACAAAGTCTCATCAATTCACAGACAGTACACTGAAACTGTATGTGGTTGCAAGGAGGTTACCATAGGGTCGTCACGCCTGGTCTCCCATGAGCTGTTTTAAATTAATATACAGGTATGAATAGGTTGTCCTTACGAGCAAGAGGCGCACACCGTCTGTGTACATTGTATAACTTGTATAAGTCTTGTTCATTACTTCCTTCTTCGTGAAAAAAACATTGTACCAGCAGTTGTCATTGATACCATTTGAATTCTTTAGACGATACATGTAATCGCTTTGTCAGGGTCATATACATTAAACGAATGTACTTGGAAGGTATTTCAAGCGTGTTCCCTGTTGCGTATTGTCGGGTGTCAGGTTTATTGTGAAGCATTCTTTCACGTTTCATACCACGTGCGAACAACGAAACTCTAACGACAAAATCATAACGTAAGTTATTGGATAAGTATGGTTAATATATGTTAACATGCACAAGTGTAAAACAACTATATGAACTGGTTATCATCGAATTATTTTGAAGAATTGTTTTAATATTAAAAATAATGATTGTAACAAAGCTCTAAGAAAATGAAACAATTCGTTTTATACTTGATTTTCGCAGATATGTTAAAACCTAACAGGAGATTAACATCAAAATTATTAATTAAAACCTTTTTGGCAAGTTCAGATTGAGTCAAAACACCATATCTCTATGCATTTATATACTCTTTCAACGTCATATACTTACATTTGCTATAACCACATGTTCCCGTCTCTATCTTATTAGTTGAACAGAAGATTTGATCTCATTTAGATATGCGGATTTTATTTCCATCCACATTTTTGTAAAAATAAGATATGTAAAATCACTGCAACTGAAAACCCGAGGATCTTACACACCGGCACCATATACAAAGGATTATTACAAAACTAAGGATATAGTTATCGTCTATGGGAGCTTGAAAAGTTTGCATGCTGGAGTCGATTATCTAAAGCATTTCTCTTAATAAATTTGTTAGATTTGTTGACAGATTCAAGCTTAGAAAAAAGCGTCAAATGTCACGATGAAAACAATCAATGGGTCTCTTTTTTCCCTCTTCATCTTATACAAAAGGTGTATGTTGTTTCTTCACACCGATGTTGTCTGTCCTCGAACGACAAATCGCGATACCTAGCATATAGTCTTAAACACGCATCACATACATTACATCACAATATATGCCACTGAAGTTGAATTTGATTATATTTACAACTAACTAACTAACTAACTACAATTAACTTTAATTTATGTCTGCTGCCACTTCCTGAAAAGGACAAGGCAAAAGAAAATTCAAATAATTCAGAAAAAATTATTTTTAGGATTCCAACTCTTTTTTTTGTGAAATTTACGGCGTTCTGGGTTATTTTTATACTCGTCCATTCGATCACATCACACCTGATGAAGGAATATGCATATGAATATACTCCGAGAGGTCGTCAATTTCTTTCTTACGTACTTGTACATCGCTTTTCAATGACCTTCAATGACTTAATCAATAACTTGAAGGTTACCTTATTTTTAGTATCAATGTCGCATAGGTTTTTGATGATTTGGACTAAGCTAGGTATAGTTCAAATAATTTCAAATGTTCAACTTTGTATCGACTTTTTAGGTATGTTCATGGGTTTTTTTTAAATTTCCAGGTAATCGCATTACTGCAAAGTGTGTCTGATGATTTAACAGGTGTAACTAAAGGCCTCTGGATATTCATACACATTAATACATGAGATTTGTTCACCTCAATCACGTAAGTGCTTAAGTAGGGCAGTTTTATACGTTAACAGGTTGTGAATTCAGATGTATTGGGATTACAGGCAATAGAAATCGATATTTTTGGATAGGCGTGCATGAAAGTTCTTTTCATGGCGACGCTTCAATCACACTAACTTCCTTGATCACAGAAAGCAGATAAAAGCAAACACTTTATAAATTACATACATTGAAACTATTGCCTGAGTTAAGGTTACATAAAAAAAGTTGTTGGAGTCTCGTATGTCCCATTTTCAATAGTGTTCGAGACGCTCTGCTTTTAACTGAAACGTTTTCAATTCCATTCTTGGTTTACTGGTGTGTTTTTTTATGCATGCAAGTCAAAGATAATGTTTCGGGAGTTATATGTTTCGGTATTGTTTACATGATTATATATAGTATATATTTCATTTCACGTATTACATAGCGCCTTCACGTGTATGACTAAATACCAGATTTGAAGTAAAAAGGAAATTTCTTATAGTTTGCATTTTTGTGATGTGGAGATAAATATGGAGTGAGGCGGACTCTTTTTACCTCACTTAGTAATATCTCATTTCGTCACGCATCAAACCCTCATGAAATAAAACTATTATGGAAAGTGTTTCATGCCATTTCAAGCTTCTTAAGTATAACGTAAAATCATAGTTTTAGAAACAAGTTAATCGACAACCGATACTTTGAAAAAGATAACTTCGACGAAGATAGTGATTGAAATCGTTCTTCTTCTTGGTATTGAGTACTAATGATACATCCCTGTTAAACTGCTATCTGTACTCGGCCGTTTGAATGAGAGTTTGAAAGTCACGTGATTTCACGTGGTACCTGATTCTTTGGTGTTAAGCCAAAAAATCAATGTCAACCCGGAAGTAATAAACATGTTTTTCATGTCAAAATAAACTGTTTGAAATGATGTTAATTTTAAATTGGAGTGAAATAATTTAAGTTTTTTAATTAAAATGTACGGTTTAAACTTTAAACTTTATATTTGTAAGTACATGTACATGTACTTTCATACATTTGATATTCAGTGACGGTGTTTAGGGTAAGTGATAGATTTTAACTCAGAATATTAGCTAAAATCTTTTGCCGAAAAAAAGGCAATTTGGATCTCATTATTTTCATAATTATTGAATATGTTGTCTGGTTGAACAGGTTGAATAAGTTGTCTGGTTGAACAGGTTGAATAAGTTGTCTGGTTGAACAGGTTGAATAAGTTGTCTGGTTGAACAGGTTGAATAGTTTGTCTGATTGAACAGGTTAAATAAGTTGTCTGGTTGAACAAGTTCAATAAGTTGTCTGGTTAAACAGGCTGAATAGGTTGACTGATTGAACAAGTTGAAAAGTTGTATGGTTGAACAGGTTGAATATGTTGTCTAGTTGAACAGGTTGAAAAGTTGTCTGGTTGAACAGGTTGAAAATGTTGTCTAGTTGAACAGGTTGAATAAGTTTTCTGATTAAACAGGTTGAATAAGTTGTCTGATTGAACAGGTTGAATAGGTTGTCTGTTTGAATAGGTTGTCTGTTTGAACAGGTTGAATAATTGTCTGGTTGAACAGGTTGAATATGTTGTCTGGTTGAACAGGTTGAATAATTTGTCTGGTTGAACAGGTTGAATAAGTTGTCTGATTGAACAGGTTGAATAAGTTGTCTGATTGAACAGGTTGAATAGGTTGTCTGTTTGAACAGGTTGAATAATTGTCTGGTTGAACAGGTTGAATATGTTGTCTGGTTGAACAGGTTGAATAATTTGTCTGGTTGAACAGGTTGAATAAGTTGTCTGGTTAAACAGGTTGAATAGGTTGTCAGGTTGAACAGGTTGAATAAGTTGTCTGGTTGAATAGGTTGTCTGTTTGAATAGGTTGTCTGTTTGAACAGGTTGAATAATTGTCTGGTTGAATAGGTTGAATATGTTGTCTGGTTGAACAGGTTGAATACGTTGTCTGGTTGAACAGGTTGAATAAGTTGTCTGGTTGAATAGGTTGTCTATTTGAATATGTTGTCTGGTTGAACAGGTTGAATATGTTGTCTGGTTGAACAGGATGAATATCATTGTCTGGTTGAACAGGTTGAACGGGTTGTTTGGTTGAACAGGTTGTCTGCTTGAACAGGTTGAATAAGGTGTCTGCTTGATAAGGTTGAACGGGTTGTCTGATTGAACAGGTTGTCTGGCTATAAAGGTTGTTTCATTAAAGCACGTTTTTAGTGAGATTATTAGCAATTCTATTATATTGGAGAAAAAATTGCAACGGCCAGCTTCATTGACATCACAAACTAAAGTTGTGTTTCTTGCTGTATTAAAGAGAATTATAACTGTATGCATGAGTTATATTAGCATGAAATAGATTTAATTGTATTTGTGATGAGTATCCAACAGCATATAGAAATGTTAATTACGATTGAACAAGACAACGTTCAGTACGATATTCAATTTATAAAGATTGTTCTTCATGACGATCCCTACCCTATGTTGTTAAGCTGCCTGATTAGTCTTTCCCTATGTTTTGATCGTTCTTTTTATATGTAGAAAAAACTGTTGTGTGGGTATTTTGTGTATGTCAACCCATTGTGGGACGCTTTTGAATTCATACAAATGATAGGGAAAAAATTACTGAAATGGAAAGTGACTAAACCTTTTTCCATGATTGCATGTTATGAGCTACATGTAAACACAATGGAATGAAATTCTGGAATGTCATACATAAATTGGCTTAGTTTGGTTTACTAAGAGATCGTTAAACGTTAATGTTTTGAAGAATAAGAAAGTCATTTGAAAATAACATGCAAAAGCATGATTGCCTTGTTCGATGTTTTAAAATTTGTAGGAATATTGTCCCTAATGTAAAACTTTCCTAGATAAAAATTCGTACTTATCAATATCTATATGTCTCTTTGTACCGTACACGTGAGCCGTTTTTAACAGCAAGCAAAATAGCAATTCAAATTGTATTCTTTAAAAGGGCATGTACAGAAATTTCAGGCAATAGAATTTTATTGAAGAGGTATTGTTGTATCTATTTACCCGTTAGGTCCGATTCATGTAATACACATTTGAAAAAACTGACTAACTTCCTGAATCAATCAAAAGGAAACTCTAAATAGAATTTACAAATCAAGAAACCTTGGTTAAAGTGACATTATCTATTTGTCGGAGTCACATTTGTCTGACGTGTCACTGCGTGCAACTACAAACGACATCTTGCAGGATTTCAAACAAACATGTACCTATGTAGGTGATAAATACAGCAACATGAAATAAAAATTGTACATTATCTATAAAAGTTTCAATAACTTGACCTGACCATCACGTAGTCAAAAGGACACAGGGTTATTTTTTGGAATCACAAGGTTCAAATTGTTGATTTTATAGAGAAGAATCGCCTGGTAGCTGGTTGTTGCTTACATTTCAGTATTTGCACATTTTAAACAACCGCTAACCTCGACTTTATCACTTCTCGGTTTTCGTTCAAAGATTTTTCAACAACATAAGAACTGGACTTAATTTTTGTTAATTTGTCCAATAAACACCTTTAATTAGCCTTTCATTAAGACTATGCTAGGGGGCATAAAATTCGCGCGGGTGTGACGTAATAAACAGATTGTACAGAGTGGCGCATCATTGTTTCAACTGAAAAACGCCTTAAATAAAAGTTTAATTACCATTTATATGGATATCCTTTTTACGTCAAACGCTTAATAGTGTCAAATCATTTATCTAACTGAGGGGAAAACATTCTCTGAAAATCGTTAATTATCGGTTTTTTTTCCAATGATATTGTTACGATAGATGTAAAGATCACGAGGCAATGATTCTGTTTATGACGCCACAAAATGGGCGGGTGACCCGTCATGCATTCGCTGATTTGTGGTCAGATGGATTTAAGCAGCCCATTAAGAGTTGCAATAAAAAACGGCTTTCGTTACCAAACTGAACATATTTGAGTAGTAACCCTTGACGCACTTTTCAATATTGTAATCAGACATTCATATATTCCAAAGAAAATAGTGAAATATGTTTGTGGTTATGTAAACATTAAGGTGCGTAGTCAACCTCATTCAAATCGGCCGTTTTCTAGGAATATAGTTGAACATCCAAGAAATGGAGTTGTTTTCAGACCGTTGTAGAAAGAAACAACCTTCAGAAAGAGTTCGAGTCATGCCTCAAAACACACCAAGTCTGTTGTTAATCAACTACAGGATGGTCTTACATCAAAGAATTTGGAAATTTATATATGGCAGACATAAATATTGGCTTTGGTTGGTTATGTAGGTCAGTTCATTAGTGTGCATTTATATGATCTTTTGTGTGTCTTTTCCCTCTGCATAAGTAAAACATAAACATCAAGCGTGTCGCTTGTTGAGGAAGATAGAAATTCAGTGATTGTGTGTAAAAGAATATCACATCTTTTAAAAGTTCATATACTTACTTAAATCTAAAAAATAATTGCTTCGACAAGATAGTGAATCATTGTATTTCTCATAAACAATCTAAAATACATACATAGTTAGCTGTTTTAAGATGTTGTTTGAATGCGATTGCCTTGAGAGCCTATGAAAGGAAATATATTACGGACGCTTCAAGTAATACCAGCGCCCAGGCACAATGACTAAAAAAAGTCCTACAAAGACTTATGTGGTCAGCATGTTAGTAAGGAAGGGTGAATACGGGTTTACATAAATTATAAATCTCTTAAGACTTATTGAACAACTCTGCAACCTTCAAAGTGCAACTATACGCTATACTACAAGAGCTTTTGTACTTTTGAATAAGGACATTACACATAGAATATACTTAGGGCCTAACAGGCTGCTAGTATTATTGCGGGGAGCGCAACACCATTGTGGCCATGCATTGCGGTGAAACCTGCGAGCATCGGCTGGAAGAAGCGAACCATGGGTGGTACTGCACTGAAATTCACTGTAACATTGCACCCAAACCTGACTGCGTGTAGAACAGTTCTCTATTGAAGACAAAGTTGACTCAAAGCCGAACGCGCTAACCACTGCACGAAACATATACAAATTTTCCATTTTAATCATTTTAGCGCTGTTATGCTTTTAGCTACTTTTAACGATGTCCGTTCCTCAAATTTAAAGTATTAAACTGTTTTTCTAACTTGCTTTTTTAAAGGTTTAGTGTATTTGCTTGAAATATCCATCCCAAAAAATAGGGGTTAGTGTGGGTTTTTTCGAGATATTTCAAGACAAAGATTCATCTGTCAGTCAGAGTTTTAACATGGGAGTCTATGGGAAAATGATGACCTTTTAGGAGAAATCTTAAACTTTAATTAGTTCCTGTATTAAACTTTTTTAATATGAAAACATGTTAAAGTTAACATAATTTTCTTCAAGAAAAAAGTAAAAAATATGTATGGTAATGTGGGGTTTTAGCCGCTACATCATGTATTCAAACATTTCAATCAAATTATAAACATTCAAGCTATTTTTGGACTAAAAGCATGCTTTCTCCCACTCATTATCTTAAAATATACCTGAATGCATTCATACAAATAATATTCATTTAACAACATCTACTTTCTGAGAAAAACAGATAATAGAACTTGTTAAAATAATAGTTACAATTAAAATTGCTGAGTCAGCAAAATTGTGAATTATTTCAAAATGGAACTACATATTCATCAAAATAAAGAAACATACTTAGTCAGAAATCATCAAAATTGATAAATTACCACTTCATTTTGGTTTATTATATAAGAACATTGGATTTAAGGTTATTTGAATTTTGGAACTTTGACTGAAGAGCGAACATCCTTAATGTGATTTAGTGACTCACAGACCATTTCTGGCCGGACTGTGCACTACTATACACACATTGTTATTATAACTCGCTCCAAGCATGTACGCTGTGTGACACTTAAATAAAACATTCTTCATCTTTCCTTTTCCTAACAATAGATAGAAAAAGGGAAAGTCCCACAGAGAGCCGAGTTGGTGAACTGGACAAGCAGACACACCAGAGAAAGCTACTAGATTGATTACAATAAGATAACTTGAAATAAAATATTGCATTAGAAACATGGTATGTACAATTGTTGCATACAATGATAAAATATATCACTCTGCCACAGACTTCCCCCTCCGTCAAATGACGTCCTCGTCATGTTTGCTATCCAGAGATAATGTCCACAAGAGCTTCAGTAGCCTTGACCAGTGCTGGTGTCAATGCCTCGCATTGCTAGTGTCTTCTCAAGGTACTTCGCTCTCGTCCTCCTTTTCATCTGGAAATACCATAACATATTCCCTTGTAGCCTGCCAATGCAATCTGTTTCGTTTCCTCGCGGATCTTCTCGGGCATCAACAAAAAGATATAACAAATATTATTTATAACTGTTTAGATGTATTTTTTTCCGAAAGCCAGGGAAATTCATAATCTCTGATAACCTGAACTATCACAGCACATGTTGACCCCAAACACGCCCGCTTTATAATAGCTCACTTAGGCATTATAGCACACAAACTTGCTAAAAAACACACTGGCTTATTCACTTAGATATTCACAGATTTGTACGAGCCAGTGCAGCAGACAAAAAAAGACGCGGGCACAATGCTTGTCTGAAGCCATGTCAGGTGATATTTTCATTACAGCCAATCAGCGTAGAGATTAGAAAGCTACCGAACTTGAGTTGTGTTCTAGCAACCTTAATTTTTCATGAATTTAAGTGAGGTAATAGGCCCAAACCAAGGCCACATAAAGAGACACCTAAAGAACAGCAAAAACCTAGCGAAGTCTATCCACGTAGCCATCGAGAAGTTTATTCAGCATGCGCATATGTTTCCTTCAAGACAAAAATTAATTCTGTTTGTATTACGCCTTTTCTATGGTTAAATAAGGACGTTAATATAGAAATATGTCCTAATTATAACGAAAGTAACCCAAGAAATGATTTGAAACTTGCCGATAGAAAGAGAATGGTTTGAGAAGCACTCGTAAAATATTAATGTAAGGTCGACATTACGTTATTGGTCACTAAGCGCTTTAACTTTCTTTGAGCCACAAAAAAAACTTTATTCACTTCTTATGTTTAGATTGTTTAAAGTATGTAATACGTTACATGATTTGGGATAAGATTTTCCAGATATGCATCTAATATCATTAATAACATGAGCCTCAAATTTTCATCAACTTGTTGGAAATATTCAAAACGAAAACTGTTGTTCTCTTTTTTACCCCTCGATCGCTAAATATTTACAAAGTGTGTTTATTTTCTCTCCGTACTCCAAGGTACAAAAATCCAATGTTTAACACAGCATGTGTGGTCTGATGGCGAAGTTATGCTAGAGTTTGAATATTAACACACGAAGCTACCGGTCATGAACTTAATTCACCCGAATTAATACCAGTTGTACATATTCTAAACCAAACGTTTTTCACGTTTTAAAAAGATAATCAGTTGATTTTTCTGGAGGTCAAAAGTGACTGGATTCTTCACGATATGTCCTCAAACAACGTATAAACAAAATACGTTTGAATTCCGGTCGTCTCCTACTGTCAACAAAACGCACGTCTTTAAAGTTCAGATTTAACACGAGTTTACAAAACAAGCGGACCTAGTTAAATCTTGAAACGAGAGAAAAGTCAAACGTACATAAGTACAAGTCCGCATCATTAACATTGACCTCTGACCTCCATCAAACGTCAGACGTCACGTGGTTGCCATACTTACGGCCGCCATCTTGAAGCCACATGCGGCTATAATGTTCTCTGTCGGAACACATGGGTTGCTGCGCTTTCTTCCTCCTCGGGAAAAATCTAAAACGCTTGTAAATGTTTCCTGGCCATGTTTTTAAACCGGGTTTTTGTGTGTAAACTGCTGTAGTTATTGCTCGTTCAAATCTCTAGCACAAAGTTAGGTAACCCAATACAGACTTCCGGTTAAGAAGGGGCCCTCTTGGAACCGTGTCTGTAACTGGGCAGGGAGATTCATTACAGGCTGTTTATACTCGGAATGTGGGGACAAAAGTTAATGGTGTTCCACGTACGCTGGGATTCGAAAGAAAAATATTCTAAGAATTGTGAAAATACAACAAACAATTTTCACAGGGGAATTTCTTGCGATTTCAAGGGAAAGCTCCCTCTGAAATATGCTTAAAGCAGGTACTTGGAATTGTAGACTTTAGTGAAATTGCAAACGTAATTGCAAAAATACCCCCTCGTGAATTCAGAGTTAGTTCGCGTTCTTTTACTGCAAGAACAATCAGTTTGTTATGGGATTGCTTGAATTGTTCTCATTTGATTAAGATGACGTACCCGTTGATGCAAGGGCGTGCAAACGTATATATATATTTTATTTATTGTACTAATTTTTTAAAAACAATTTTTATGAGGATAAGAAATTCGTTTTTGCAAACAGATACTATTATTGTAAAGACAACATCCATTAACAACAACAAAATGTAATTTTGAAATAGTGCTTGAATAATATTCATATAAAATTATAAAGTTTTTAAATATGTAATAAGGGGACCGGTGATTTGAAGATGGGCTTCGCTTTTAATATGTTATTAATTTGTATTGGATATAATGAGAACTAAAATACTAATCTTGGTCAATGTCAAAAGTGCAGAACTTTGTCACTCAGGCTACCTTTATGATAAAATATGGTACATATTCATTATTTCAGTTTACCAGGTCATTACAATCTGAAGTCTCATGATGTAGAAACTAGTGTAATTTCTATAAGGTTACTCTAAAACGTCCTTTTCAAAAGACTCCATCTTCTTTCTCTACTTTTGGTACTGCCATGTTCTACAATTTCTTCAAAACTTTCATCGCTGTTGTCCACAAAAGAAAGGTGGTCCTCTCCAAATTTTAGGCCTATGTTACGATACAGCAGATTTAAAGGGTGGTTATGTTTCTTCAGAACAAAATTCAGATACATTAAACCCAATTTGTTTAAATGTATATGTCTTTTAGATTGCACGAACTTCTATTCAAATTTTGGTTAAATTGTAGTTTCCGTTTCGTACGATTAACTAGCATTTATTTTTATCAGTCATGTAAAAAAGAACAAATAGGATAATCTAGTCTCAAAGTAGTTCGCAAACGAGCCTTTAACGTTCATTACACCAGTTGTGTTCTCGGCAAATCAGGGATTCAAGCGATATACTATCCAATCCAAACACTAGCGGTAATGGTCTCCTTACAAATGAAACAGTGCACCATACCAGGGGAATCCTGCTTATCTCTTTCGGCGTTACCAGTTTTCAATACTTGGTTTATTTGCCTTATCCCAGCCCATTGAGTAAGTCAGACTCGGGTTCTTGGTTAGTTTACCGGGAGATCAGAAGTCATTTAGCACTCGCCGTGTGATATAATCAGTACATACACCTGTAGTCGACTCCGTGTGATAAGTGGTAATATTTCTATTGAATAACAGTAAACACACCCCCAGCGATCTAACGCTCAGTGCCTTCTTAACTCACTTCAAGCCGAGGGGGCTCTATAGCTCACTGTGTCTGTTGTAAGACAAGGGATGGACAGAGGGGTTGCTGGCCACTTCTCTAACTGCTGATGGACGGGGCAGATACTCTACTTCCTAATTCTCGCTTTCATTGACACCATGCTTCAAATCGGTAGAAAACACGTTCAGTCAGAAGACTTCCATGCGCATGCGCGAATTCAATGGCTAACTAACGTTTTCAATGTCTGACAATTTTCACCTTGTTTAAAAGTTGTGCAGTTAATGACTGTCTTATCCAAGGACGACTCAGGTATTCTGTGTGGATTATATTTCCTGCTTCGCTGCTTTTCTGATTGGATAGTTGCTCGTATTCATTTCTGCAGGTATGTTATAATATTTATTCACCGGTTTCTCATATATCTAACGATTATAGTCATAAGACTCTCCTAGGAGTATTTCATGAATGAAGTAGTCATGATGATATTGATGAATTTGTTTTTATTAATCTTAAGATGATTTTCACTATGCTATTCATATACACTAAACAATTGTATGAGTAAGAGTTGATGGAAGCGCCTTTTCAAGTTACGGCAAAAAATGTGTGTAATCTATGTCATGAAAAACAAAAGGATAAATCATTTTTAAAGGGTTGATAATCAGAATTATAAATGTTAAGTGTCAGACTCTCAGCGACTCGGGTTTACACCTAGTGTCAGTGCCTTCTCTAACAGGGATGTCAGCTGTTCTTTTACATGAAGCCCGAATTTACCGTCGATCCCCCACAATAGACCTCCTCTACACCTCCCTTAATTACCTACATCCAAAACTAATTACCTACCTGCTAACTGACGTGGATCACGTGGATAAGGCTGTCTTGTATTTACTTGTAACTTTAGGATTCTCCGGCACGCCACTCCCATCTTTATATACACCCCCGACCGAGCAACCCTTATACCCTACCACGCACTTGATGAAGTCTGGTATAAACACTGCCGGTTCGTCTTATAGATTCCTGCACACGTGGTTCTAACATAAAAAAGATACATGTCTTTTCATGCTTTTAATTGGCCTTCAAATGATCCATTAGTTTGTTTGAGGACGGGTAATTTCAAAGTGTCTTTTTAATCTTCTTTGGGAACATGCATGTCCTGACAATGTTATTTAAACGCAAATAAATCACATTCACAATGGTTTTAATCTCTGTGAACACATGTGTAATTGATAGGCAGACGGAATTCACTGAAGTTGAATTGAAACTAAATAATCGACACGCGTATTTTACAAATAGATTATCTCCGTCTTTAAAATAAAAACATTTTTGCCATCACCGAGGATTTATAGAAAGCCTTGCAATTACCTTTGGTTCATAATCACAGGAACAGGTTCAAAATGTGAATATACGCTATAGTGTGTTGTAACGATGAGCAAACAGGCGCTACCGGTTCTGCGAGACATGCTTCTCACTACACGATAAATAAATGGGGTCTAACGTTAGAATGAACTATCGCTGATGGTGCCTAATGGTGTTTCAAGGAAATTTGTTTTAGAACAATTTTTTCCATGTCAGTTTTATTTTAATGTCTTTCAAATCCGTCCTGTCACCTGTTGAATATCGCAAGTGATCAGAGGACTGGTGAAATAACAACGAAGTTTTGATGTTAAGATGATAGAAGAACAGATTCTTCTAGTGTTAAAGCAAAATATGAATGTATTTTAAAATGTAATTATATGTATTGTTTCTTTAGATGAACATCCGCTAATAAACATATCCAAACTTACGGATAACACATTTTGGGGGAAAATAAAGATTTATACAGAATCATATTTCATTATGATTTCTACCTGCATTTCATCATTTCATAAATTACATTTTATCGCCACAAGACTTCCATATCAAGCACTACCCAGTCGGATGAAAGTAGTTCTAAACTCTAGTTTCTTCTTATATATAAGGAGACAAGGTTATCCCATTTGTTAACAGTTGACAAGCTAGAACACCCTGTCTTACCCTCAGCAGCCGGTCTTATCATAGGTGACGAGTTCATTATCCAAACTACAGGGAGGCAAGAAGCTGATGTCTGCGATAATAACTAGAAGGTTAGACAACTGGTTGGTGAAGTTGCAGATAGCAGATGAATAGGTCTATGGCACATGAAAGTATATATGTTAGTAGGTAAGCCACTGTGATGTCAAGAGTTTCTTTCTGTAAAAAGACAAAAAGATTGAAAAAAGGCGATAATGAAAGAAAAATTATTTTTTTTCGAAAATACGATTGGTTCGCCAAAGCTGAGCGCGGACCTCCTTGTGTTGAGCATACTACCCCTACATCATACATTTAAGTAAATATTTGGAGGTAGGATAAAGAGGTCCGTGGTTCGAATCCCGCCAGGAGCTCGGCAACTTTGTCTGCAGTAGAGAACTGTTCTACATAAAGTAAGTTTTGGGTGCACTGATAAACTGAATTTCAGCGCAGTACCATGCATGGTTTGCTAGTTCCAGCCGATGCTCGTAGGTTTCACCGCAATACATAGCTACATTGGTGTTGCGGGCTTCTCCCTGCGATAATACCATCAGCCGTGATATAAGTAAAATACTCTTGAAAGCGACGTTAAACCCCATATTACCTTGCCTAACCTTACAGCTAGGATGGTTATGATAATAATTTAATGATGAAAAACTGGTGATAACGATAGTATATGTATCTGGAATATGTAAAAATGTAAATATGTAAGTAAGTTAGTGAACAAGGTTTATAGATAAAAAAATAAATGCGATAAAACATTGCTTTTATAGGTACCGAATGTGTAACATTGTTATATTTCTAGACACACTTTCTACAATAATAGAACGCCTTGTACTTGTCGGGTCAAGTTTCTTGCAGAATCCGAACTCCCACCCTCAGAGTCAGGCATTTCCGCCAGCACTGACAGTACCAACAGCCAACCTACTCGCCCACGAGGCCTCGACTATTACAGGTTATTTTTGAACAATTCTACGGCTTGAATATATGAATGTCAGAAGGTTAACAATGGGATGGAAGACCCATTCTCATGAGTTTGGTTTAATTAAATAGATATGATATATTTAGAAAGGGACAAGTCTTAGAAGCAAAGAACTTTGTTAGTCAGAGCGATGTAAATAGCCCCTCTCTGTTGAATATGTTGAGACTGAAGCCGACAGACAAGCTCATCTCTTATAACATAGTATTACAATTTTGTGATTAAGGAAAAAAACTTATTTCGATTTTAAATGTAGGTGGGTCAACTCTAGGTTGTATACTGTAAATCCTTAATTTTCTGTTAGTATGGTCAGATCGAAGCCGACGTACGTCGAGATTCTTTTTAACACGATATCCAAATTAAAATCGTTACACCTTAAGTCTTCAAATTTGTTCACAACATACATTTGTGTATTACGCAGACACCGGCCAATTATGGTGACATTGAACTTCTTTTCAAGGTCACTATGGCATTTTGACTACTTCTAAAACTATTTTTAACGCGATATCTCATGAACTATTGCACCCTTAATTAAAATTTGGCCATAGCTTATCTTGGCAGATTACGCAGACAATTATTCATTGGGGCCGTGACCTTATTTTCAAGGTCACTAACCCACTTCTTGTTACCATGATACCTTAAGAAGTTTGCACCACTAGCCTTCAAATTTATTCACAGCCCAAATTGGGGGTTACGCAGACACCAGTTGATAATACTTTTTCACTGTCATCACAGCATTTTCACCATTTGTTCATAAACCGTTCCACATAAAGTCTTCGAATTTTGTGACATTCGCTGTTGAGCATTATGACCTGTAAATTTGGTGACCTTGACCTATTTTGGAGGTCATTACGGCACTGTATTGCTTTTCAAATGCTTGTGAACGCAATATCATCTGAGCCGTTGCACCCAATGTCTCCAATTTAGTGACCAGCCAATTATGGTGACCGGCTTCAGTGATGTCTTTAAAATGTTTATCGCCTCATAAATAATTTAACACAGGAATTCTCGGTTAAACAATCATTAGCGATAAAGATACATTTGTACATATAAAAATATGTCACTGACAATGCTTCATCATCTGGTTAATGGATCGTCTTCTGTAGCGTAGGTTTATTCCGCCATAATGACATCTTGGTTCTTGTGGTAGAATGGTTCTGATGGATGCTGTAGGAAGACACAGCTGTTTAGATATACACAGATTGTGAACGTGGTACATCCAGCTCTCCTCTGTTTAGAATGGTTAGACCGAAGAGTATATGACATCTAGATTAGATTTTGTCGTGTCGTAGTTGTAAAAAAACAGGGGTATAAAACAAATAGTGATACTCAAACAATAATCCATGGAATAGGCATGTGGGAATATTTCATATATGTATATTTTATGTGATCAACAGCCCACTATCCACATGCACCAAGCGTAAATGTTGTACAAGATATGAAGGAGGTCGAGATCATAGATGTACAATCCTCTGCGCAGAGTATAAGAGGACACGTTTACCCTGGCGTGTTGAGGACATACGATGTCAGCGTGGTCCTTTTGATATTGGGTCGTAGAGATTTAGGAAAAAGAAGAAGGTGATCACGTAGCTTTTTCGATCCTCCACTACGTTCACCCGTTTGTAAAGCAGTTGTCTATACACATGGAAACATCCCCCAGTCCTGAAACTGTGGTGTAGACAAGTTATAAAACTTGACCATTTGTTGTTTTCATTTACCATATACCAATTACATTTGACAATTCTACGAATGGCGTCCACGACGACGTGGCTTCACTATTTGGTGTAAATGATAGTCTAGGAGTGTTGCAAATATGTGAAGACACGAAACAAGAGTCTTTCTATACAGGAGACAATGGCAAGTTTTGTAAGTCAGTTCAAGGTGGACTTGCTTTTCATGGTGTCCAGTCAGTGTTAAGGATCTTTCTGTATTTATGGAGGGAATGAGGTTTGGGTTGTTTTTCTATCTGATATTTTTCATTAAAATTCGTGAAGTTTCATGCTGGTATGAACGTCTACCTTGAAATGATAATTTGATTTTAAAATAGCATAGTTTAAACTTTTGATGAGAAAAACAGAATGAATGACTCCTTGACCAGCAGGCATCTTTCAGCGTAACGCAACAATTCTGACAACTTGGAACTCCAGCTAGTTAAAGAAGAGCAAACACATCTGGCACACCAGTAATCTTCCACTGTGTCAAGATTTGAGTTATTTCCACGTGTTGAACCCACGACTGACTTGTGACAGGAGGGCGGGGAAGGGGAGGTTGTTTGATTTTCAAATTACCGTCAATTACCCAGGGCTAGTGGCCGCAGAAACGTCACTTGACGCCTTGACGTTAGGTCGGCGTTTCAGAGATAGCTAGGGATTGACATGGGAGTGATAGAGTCCTCGGCCTCATGCAAACACGGTTGTGGGCTTTTGAAAAAGTCAGGGAGGTTATTCTACCCAGTGACATTTCAAACTCTAGCCTCGTGGCCTGAAAAGGTTGTATTGTGCACATTCTAAAGACCCGTACAGAGTCAAACAGGGACCGACTAGGCACATGAAAGTGAGCCGACCATGCCAGTGTGTGACTGCACCTGAAGGAAGTATGTTCACAGGGACCCTATTTCCTAGTTTCGTGGTAGATGTGCAGATAAGGTCAAGTCGGTTCACACAGTGTATTGACAAATGGCGGGGGGTCAGAGAAGAAGCCAGAGCGTCTTTAACTATATTCTCTGTACTACTTCCTTACTTAAAGACCCAACGGAGAAAGTCCTTGCAAGCAAACATACACCGTACACATTTGGTAGTGTTAATACTATAATTAATTTGTGAAACTGTCTTCCTCTAAATTGTATCTTAGAAATTGAAATTTGGCGTTATCAATGTTACGTGAATCCTGAATATGGCCTTATGAATACTTCCCTACTAGATTAAGCTAAACGGTCTACAAATTCGAATTTGCAAGGATAATATACTCTAACACAGTGTTTTCATTAGAATTTGTTCAGAAACACTGAACAAAACAAACACATTGCTGAAATCATAACGGATCGTAATTCAATCAAGGTTGTTTTCAAGAATGAACAATTGACTTAATTTACAATTACACAATGATGACAAGTCGTTATACAAAGACATGACAATCGTAACTTAGACCTCTGGTAAAGATGTAGAATCGTGTGTGGGTAACTTATGCAACAGTCGAGTCATACCTCCCACAATGGGCACGTTACCCCCGATCTTTGCCCCCGGCTTCCCTACCCTCGTGTACGTGACCACAAGAAGGGTTGTGGTCCTTCTATTACATGTTGTCAACCAACTCGTGTACAGATTCGTGGCGATGGGCGGGGCACTAAGGCTTTAAGTACATCATTTGAGCCAGGTTGAAATAGCTGAGGGTGAAGTTACTTGAACTTACGTGGACTGTTAGCCTGTATAAGCTGATGACCTGCATTTCAACATCCTTACAATATTTCTTTCATTCATTCAGACGTTTGTGTTTCGTATTAAATGTAAACTTACTCAACAGGATTTTGTCAGTTGCGTGATTGAATATGGTAGGGTTGTTTAATTGATAGGGGTTTCAAAGGTTCATGTTATCTAATTATCTGAGAGAAACAGGGCATATGGAATTAAAGACCTTTGTTGTTGTCAACTATGGTGTGTATATTTATGACCTACTTAAGTGATAATCAAGGAAGCTTTCTTATTAGAAAATATATACGCCGGTTTGTTGCTATCAAATAATGACTGCTCCCAAGAACATTTGAAGCAGAACTTGTACAGTTTGCATGTTAAGACCATTAAGGCGCAAGCTATTTATCATGTTACGAACGTATTTCGAAAATAAAACACCATCCAAGTAAAACATGATGTGTATAAAACGAACGCTCGAGATCGAGAGCAAAAACCAAAGTAAGCAAGCTTTCTAAATAGACCGAATTAGTAAGCTTACTCAATAGACCGAATCAGTAAGCTTACTAAATTAATAAGTATGCTTACATGCATAACATATTCATTTAGTAAGCTGACTAAATCGGCCAGAATTATAGTAAGCTTACTTAATGCTTAGTAAGCTTACTAATTCAGGCAGCTATTTGGTAAGCTTACTTACTCGATTTAGTAAGCTTATTAATTTAATTTAGTAAGCTCATTAAATGTATTAGATTAGAAAGCTTACTAAATCGAATTAAAATTAGTAAGCTTAATAAATCGATTTATATAAGAAGGCTTACCAATTCATTTAGTAAGCTTACTATTTCAAATCGATGTGATAAGCTTTATAACTTGATTTAGTAAGCTTACTAAATCAAATTAATAAGCTAACTAAATCGAATAAGTAAGCTTACAAATTAGATTTAGTTAGCTTATTTATTTGATTTAGTAAGCTTATTTGTTTTATTTAGTAAGCTTAATAAATCGATTTTTAAACCTTACTATATCGATTTAGTAAGCTTATTAATTTGAATTAGTAAGCTTACAATAGCGATTAAAGTCTCACTTGGCACCCCATAAGAGGAGCAACTGAAACACTTACAATGTACCGTTGAGTATGACGTAGACATGCGCCTTAACCATTGACCCACTGCACATCGTGTGTGGGATTCGAACACATGTAGGGGGTAAAAACTCAAAACAACAAAACTGCAAGTGAGAGAAGCAGAGCATAGTCGCTGACACGTGGATGAACAACATGGGATGAAGGGATGAAACCTGCGTCTCGTTTTACTCACTTTAACACGCTGTAGTGAAACAAACATGCAGTTATCTACATGCACGTGCCATTATGTCAGGAGGCCGTCATGGCTGTCAGAGCGCGGCCTGGCGGCATCTTAAGTAGCTTTATTAAACTAAGGGCAGATAACCCTTGGATAAATGGCCTAAGAACTCGCTAAATACCGATATTCTCTTTCGTTTTGTTGAGAGCTTTTGACTGACGGGGGAATCTTATTCCCTGTTGACGGTTCATTGGGGAAACCTTACGTACCCTTTATCATTCAGGTGTGGGTGGTAGCGCTTATTGCTTCCGTTCGTTGCATATGAGTTTGATATGTTTTAATCTGTCCCACACTGCTTGTGAAAAGCAGGTGGAGCCTGAAATGTTAGAAATGGAAAACTTATGACTCTGTACACAGTTTTCAGATGGCTGTCAACAATGCGTAAACATTTATAACACTGTTATAAAATATATATAGTACTAATAATCGAATTTGAATATCTGCCATACTAAAGATAATATCGAGTTGCAACGAAAGCAGTTAAACGTACACATTTTAGAAAAAATTGAATCACAATTTAGCGATGTGTAATGAAAAGCATCGACAAAGCATCAATTTGCGCAACGACAGAAACGTAACACTTGATGCGTAACACTGTTATTGCGAAGGTTAAAATGGTTTATTTACAGTTTCATTCATCATTTCATACAAATTAATATTGCAAGATGCAAATAATATCTCTTTTGATCAACTCTCAAAATGAAAATAGTCGAAACAAGTAGTTTTATCATATCTTCAAAAATGATCCATTTGTTTTGAAAACTTTCATAGCAAAGTAGTTTTATCTAAAATTCTTTTTGTTAACTCTTTCTTGAAGACAACATGCATCCGAGGGCGTATATTAGTAAAGTCCTTGATGCATCACTCACATGTAAAATGCATCGTATTTCTCTTTTTTTCCCATTGTTACTTTAAAAAAACATTTTGTCTAGTAAACATCTGTTAATAGTGGCCTCTTTAGCTCTGCTGGATCAAGTTCAAGGTAGAAAACATGTCAGACAAATGATATAGGGCCCATCGTGGTCCTAAGGTAGTTGATTTTCTGTCTTCTTAGATATCAAAGGTAAATAATAGATGCACTCTTTAAAGAAAAGAGTCCTTCATATATCAGAAGGTGAATTTATTAAACTCTTCTGTTACAATAAAAACAGTTAATCATTTATTTCCGAAGCATCTATTGACTGTAGCGAGTGTACAGCTTCTGCTTATCAGACCTCACAGCTTCCTATACAGGTAATCCTATTCCTTTTCTCTTATATTACCTGTCTGGGTGATGTTTAGATAACCCAATACAACTTCAACAGTATTACCTTCGTCGTGGATTTTTGAAATTCCTAATTCCATCCGGTTTGATATCTCACAGCTAGCATGATTTCACACCACCAAATGATCTTCTGCCATGAAGCTAACTTAAGTGTGATTTTAAAGATAAAGAGAAATGTAGGGTGCTAAATTTTTAAATGAAATTCGAGTGAGGTATTCCTGTTTATACAAATAACATGTTTTAATACATTAGTATTTCACATTTCGTTTGAAGCAAATTACTAAATATTATATGTGTGTTGCAAGTTTTAAAACTTGAACAAGGACAGCTCCGATATACTCAAAGAGATAAACATTTATATATATATAAATTAGGTTATACAACGTTGCTGATTTGTCTTCTCACTTATTATTTGTTAATCTGTTGAAATTCTATCATTAGATACATGAAAGCTGTACAGGTTTGTAAAGGTAGTAAAAGTGCAGTTTTCATGGAATGCCAAAAAACATGGCGGACTGATAACCGCTATTAGTCTCTTTTTAAAAAGAGGAGTTAACCTACCTTTGGTTACACTAACCAATCAACATCCTCCAATACATCTTCGCCGACCAAGCTTATGAACAGTGAAACGCAATGATAAACCAATCTGTAAACTGATAATATTGGGGAGTAACTGTCAATAATGAAGTTTGAATACCTTGACATACCTCTGTTTTTATTTACTTTGTATTCAATGTGAAGTTATAGACCACCAGAGTTTTGTGCAATAAAAGACTATAACAAACTCCTGTTTGAACCTTTGTCAGTTTATTTAGATAACACCTCTAGTAGAGTTTTATTTATTGTGAAACACCATAAAGATTCTTCATCTGTCATATACAACATTGCGTGTATTATCAAACAAGGGAGAATGCTCTGTGTTTATTAGGCTATCTCAATAGGACAGTAGAGGGATTTTGTTACTGGATTGCTCTGTTTAGGGCTGATAAAACACGGATCCGTTCGCCTGTTACAGCTATACTGACAACTGTACAAAAACAGTTTCCGTTTAGTAACAGTAATATTCAAAGTTCGAGAGAAGACAAAGCGTCATGGAGTAACAGAGCTCAGCGTAGAGTCGTGATACACAAATGCGGGAATATTGTCGTTTAGATAAACATATTGGATAATCCGGAATATGAGAAACATTGATTTTAACACGTCTTGGCGATTGAGCAACCGACATTTTAGCATGCACCATGCAATTGTAAAGGATTACTTAAACGTCTCATTTCTTTTAAACACAAAAACAAAGGGCTGTATTAGTGTACGCACAGGCCCCTGCCAACTGCTTGATTTCACCTCCCAACCTCCCGTCTGTCTTCACGTGTAGTGGCTGCTTTATTACCCTCACAAAGACTGCAGTAATTTGCTTCTCGAGTTCCAGACCGACCATGGCTGAGTTTTATCTCGTGTTACTTGTAACCTTTACCTGCGCGTTCTGGTCGAGATGTAATAAGGCAGCACAGGTGTGCTTTCACTGTCGGGCTGATGAAAGCATGTTGGCCACCTAACAATGAACATGCCGTCAAATACCAGTCAAATTCCATGTCATCGGCAAGATCTTTTTGCTTCAGTAACAAGCCGGGAGGATTTATTGTTGTTGAAGATTGGAGGGTGTCTGTTTTCTAGCCTTTACGCAGAGAATGGGAAAATACACCCACTTGCTAAAACTTTTACAGCCAATAAAATTGGCATTGTATTCCTTTAGAAGTTCTGTGGAATATGCTCGTTTAAATGGTACTGTATTGTTTCAGGTTTTATTGTACAATCAAACAAATAGGCGAAATCTTTATTTTCCGTTTTCAGAGTATCTGTTTCAATATTTTATTGATCAGTGCCAGTTTGCAACATAAAACCTTAAACCTGAATCCTCTCACTCGAGTGCGAACTAACCAGAAAAAGTATTTTCCATTGTATTCAGAAAAAGAAAGGAGCTAAACAACGCCTCTGTCTGCCACCTCTCCTGACTCGGAAACCAGGTACACTTGTGGGTTATTGCAGGTGTGAGAGAGGTGCTCTCTACCTTGAAAGTGATCCACCCAATAAATAGGTAAGGGGGATGTCAGGGAATACAGGAAGCATTGCAGACCACCGGAAAAAGCGCCACCACATGCATGTGATAGGTGTTAATAGCGAGTGTTTCTTGCTGAAAGAACAACTGTAGGTAGAGTACAATGTGGCAGAGCAACAATAAACCTACACCTTGTTTGTGTACTTGCACGCCGGCATCCCTGAAATCGATATAGAAAACTGTTCTTATTTAGATCTTCGTGTTGAGCACATGTTTGCCAAGATTATCCAAGGTGTAACAATAGTGTTTCCTTATGTAACATTACATTTAGAGATGAATTTTTGTGAAAGGTGAACCTTTTTTGTGCAGTAGAATTAGAAAATGTTAACATAATGTCGGATTAACAATAATGACAAGTCTTATGGATAGAAAACTTTTTTTTTGTGCAAGAAACGTTTTGACATAGATTCTAATTTCAACAATAATAATTATAATGTCCTACTTTTATAAACTAAGGTCTTAAACGTAAATCAGCTCATTTTAAACAAATATAAATTGATGTTGAATTAATGATATAGCATGTGATGAAGCTGATTACAGACAAAGATACAAACACATCAATTCTAGAAGTCACCCACAACATTTCCAGCATAATAACAACAAGAACATTATTGTCTTTTTAAACAACATTAGGCCGATGTAAACAACATTCTTTCATGAAATCGTTTTTAATGGTGTGAAAAATCATCCTCTGAATCTAACTTTTGAAAGATAAACGCAATGTTTGTAGTCATATAATGATGATATTTTGTTTCACCATCGATAACCTCTAACCTTCGAGAACATTTTAGCATCTTTGATCTTTAGAAAGTTGACAGACTGAATTAAACAGACTAGGAATAATTAACAACAACTGCTACAATATTTTTCTCGGCATGATAAATCATTACAAAATATATAGTGATCTTTTTAAGGAGTAGCACTGCTGTTTTCTCCGACAGCGCTTTCATTACACAAAATATATAGCTTTCGTTAAGTTGAGGTGAGGGGATGTGATTTCGGGCTTAATACCGCTTGTAAGAGAATTTCACTTATCTCAGGGCTGCTGGAATTATTGCGCTTTAAATTGGGGACTTTGAGATGAAACTCCAATCTGCAAAATACCATTCTCATTTAAATCCGATGAAAATACCGTTCTTACTTCACTCCATTTCTCATCTTAGTACAGTTCCATAGGGGTTGTGTAAGGCGACCTTTGCACTCCAACCAATCAATGACAAGATAGAAAGCCATCGGCACGATTTGAAATTTAAGCGGGTCTCTGTTTGAATTTGTTGAAAGTGAGAGGTACAAAAAAATTTACCTGACACGAGCCTTATGGAAGCAGTCATATTTGAAATGCGGCAAGGAACGGACGATAGGTTTACTTGATTCAAATCAGAATGAAAACTGTTAATAATATCGACTTAGGATAGAAATCAGACAATGTCTTTAATGCCTGAAAGTTTTACACAATGTTTTTCATTGCTTCATATTTTATCAAAACAATTTTACTGGTGGCAGCTATTAACGGATTTACACTAATTCCCGACAATCGCAAGCTCACCTGCCAAATCGTGAAAAAGTTATGAAATGCAAAATATTATATACAATAATATAATACAATATGAAAGTAAATTCATATGTTCAAATAAAAATTTCAATTTTGTGTATTTTGAAATGGCCTGAAATTTCAAGTCAATTTGAAAAGCTCAGTGAAGGAGTCAATTTGCTAATTGAATTAAAGCATCGGGTAACTTTCAATTTACTGATTTTACAGATTGACCTTCTTTGAGTTGCATTTGAATGCTATGAATAAAAACCTCTTTATTCATTGAAGGCAACGTTATTTCTTGAAAAACGACACAAGGATAAGTGTCGGAACGTCGTATATGTAGAATAAATGAGTTGTCATCCACAAAATATGTTCTTATATATGACACTTTAGGTTAAAAGATGATCATCTTAAGAACAAGCAAACGAATTCCAAACTGAAATCTACAACAGAAAACAGGAAATGCAACCGATTGTTTTTTATCAGACAGATTAGTGATGTCAAAAGGGTTTGTCAGGGTGAAGGGCACATCAAGGGGTAGAGTTATCTCAGTTAGGGGTGTATGCAGCGACGCGATAATGACCGCTGGAAAGGACTCAGAAGATGATCATATACGTCTCATCTTAGGCCAATCTTAGTCGTTTAAAGGCCGGGATCCAAACCTCCAAAAAACCCATGGGTTTCTTATCTTTGTCATCTTTACTGTGATTGGTTGATTCCATAAACAGAAGATATAATCAGTGTTTGAGTGACAGGGCAGTAACGGTTTTTTTGGTGCCTGGGAGAGCTCTGCAGGGTCAAAGGTCATAAAACTTTACTACAACTTGTGGCTGGTAGTAGTCTATTCAGTTTCAGTGCATAATAATCAGGAAAAAAACCCTTAAGTTATAACACATGAAGTTTGATTATGTGTGATAAGCTGATGTCATCATCAGTATATTAAGTTTTATATATTTAATGAGATGACCAACACTAATTCAATGAGATCTTTAATTAAAGAATTAACTATAGGCCCAACAAGGAACTGTACTTCTGATATTTTGTTAAATATTGTTCAAAACAATCATAGTCTTTTAACAATGTTTGGATGTATTTGAAGTGAATATTTCACTATTGTTGACAAAAATTATCTAAATTCATTTCCTGTCACAATAATCTTTTCATAACCATAAGGCTGGGAAGGCAGTGAAATCTGACACTGTGAATGGATCTTTTCCTCCACTAGCAGACTTGTTTGGTATGGTATTGATAAGAATCTAGTCACGTGACAGTTACTGAGTTAATTCAAATTTGGAAATAATGATGAAGTAAATGCAGTCAAAGTACTCTTTTAGTTTTTAGTTTGGATCAAACATGTTTAGGAATTCCCCTTCTTTGAAGTATCAAGGATATATTGTGTAAATATGATAACTTTCCGGTAATACGATTTTGATTTATTCCACTTTGAACATAGGTACCCTAAATTTTTCCCTTCAAGGTGTAGTTTTTTCAGGTCAACTTGGCCACGCCAACACCGTGTATAGTGGCGGATGCCGGCCTTTAACATCTTACTTCAAAGACATTGGCAGAGTAATTTTTAAATAAACAAGAGACTTGTCTTGATATTCCTAAAAATGAATGTTGGACTATTTAGATGATATGTTGGAGCTGATTTAGGCCAATGAGATATTACTTTTTTCTTATGTTTCAACGTTTTTTGGTAATGTTAATTTCGTGTTGATGAAATATATATAATAGCTCCCAAGGTATTTATTCTCACGAGGCAGAACTAAGGAAAGAGTTGTAAGCCATATCGTGAATACATGTACACATGAGTAGCTGAATTAATATCTGCCATCACATTCATCATCTACTATGTAATGCCAATAACTTTCTATAAATGGTTATAAGATCTTAACAACCTACAAAGAATGCTCAAACAGAGTCAGAGGACTAAACAAGGTCCTCATCACGATAGACTTGTCCTCAAGGGGAGTCCTCTTCACAAAATAGACATAATAATCACCTGGTGATAACACACTCCCATATCCACTCCTGACAGGGAGACTATAGCCCAGTATCAAACCGATAGATAACCTCTCGCCTAGAGGTCGGGTTCGAACCCTTCTGTCTCCAGCCAGGGCCGCTATCTCTAGAGTATGTCGTCTTCTACACAGATTGTTACGGCGGGAAGTATCCCGGGTCTAAAACCTGCAACACTGTTACGACTTCTTGTCCTAATAATGTACGCTGATAACATGTGTGATGTCGTCTCAATGGATATATTTATATATTAGAGAGGGGGTGAGGGCTGACATGACACTTCTCTGTCTCATCGTTGACTCATTTTAATCTCTCAAAACCTTGTTTAAAACATTTGGATTCTAAGAATTTATACAAATAATGTACACGGGGTGACATGATAGCTGGAAGGATGATGTTGATTTAACCGGTAAATAATAATCGTGAGTATAACGAAATGATTCTTCATGTTTGTTTCAACCCAAAACACTTGAAACGAAAGTAATTTAGATACTGAAATTGTTAACATTATGGCAAGTTGACTGTGCAGGATGATAATCGTATTTGAACCGTTTTTGTTGAAGAAATGTGCTTAACGGTAGGGTTTTTGTTCTGCTGTGGAACATTTTCATTATTAGATATAGTGACGCTTAGAATTTATCAATATCCCAGTTCATCCGAAACATACCTTCATCAACAACGTGTTGTTTTTATTGATGATGTCGTTTAAAGACAATAATTCAATCATTTAATATTTTTTCTTTCGAGAGTAAAAGAAAAATGAAAATTCATAAACATGTACAGATGTAATTCTGTATTTCACAGGACCCAGATGAAAGTGCCAGAGTGAGAGACCCCAATTCTTTGTAACGAGGTGAGTACTCTATGTTACCCCCCCCCCTCCCCCTTCCCCCCCTGCCCTTCTTGATTCCGAATGCAGTGGAACGAATCTATTTGTATCCAGAGACTAAACAATCGGCCGAGTGTCAGGAATGTAGAGTTCTACCCATCGACACTTCTATCGTTATCTACAAACATGTTGTAGAAGTGTCGTGTCTGTTTACGTGCACACCACATGCACCGACCAGTGTTGTATAAATAAGCAGTCGTATCATCATTCACTTAACGAGAAAACATTGTGGTGACGAGACAATTATTGCATATATAAACAAAGTGTAACTATGTTCAGTCGGGCTATCTCATGATCATTTTAATATCTTTGTTATCCATTGTAACAATTAAAAAACATTGAGTATGTATATCCATATTTATGCTATCCTCTTAATAGTATTTTTTCAAAACTTGGAATATTTAAAAAACAACAGCGATCGAATTGTTCTTGAATAGTTAATTATTCAATTGTTCGTTGAATATGGATTATTAAGATGATAACATTACATTAACATAATTAATACATCAAATATAAATATTATTCACGAACGTGCACATAAATATTGCAACCTAGTTATATAAATACAGATGTGAACAGTCTAAAGAGACTGTGAAAAACTTGTAAAAATCAATTGCATTGAAATATACACATCATGGTGATGGGCTTTACCCTTTTTTCAATGACATCGTTTGAGCAATTTTTACTTAGTTGGTCTCAATGCTTGATTCAGAACGCCGAGCAATACACATGTGTTTCAGAATAACTTCCTTTCAGCTTAAAGATTTGTTTTGAAGGAGTTATTTAGTGTCCACCCCAAGTATATCGCGAAAGACTTCTATAAGAATATACAGCACGTGCAACGTTATTTTTCTGTTTGCCACTTTTCATTGGTTCACTTGTCGTCTACAGCTAAACTCTATGCCTATTTAAATGTCAAGCAATTTATTAATTGTTTGCATATCTACCAAATACTACGGAAAATATCAATAATCTTGGAAAATATGTTATAATGTTACCAGTCTCATAGTTTATTTTCGTTTGCTTTCAATCATGATTTTCATTAAATGATCTTTGAATTTCCACAGATCAAGTATATATGGAATATTACATAGGTACTTAATCATTTATAAAGCTAAACCATTATCTAACATATACGTCCTTTGTTAATGGAACAGATCAATTTAATGTGTCCACTTGATGTGAATCAGAAGAGAAGTGTACAAGAAATAAGTTCCACCTGTGTCAGAGATTTCCATTTTACAATGTTTACATACAACTTGTAGTATTCCTTCTTCAAAAGTCATCAGCAATGTGTCTCTCATCCTGGGTGTATTCGAGGAGAGACAGACGAGAGAAAGTGGTGTTCTATCTAATCTGAGCCAGTGAACACAGTGACATCACGTTCAAATCACTCTAACATTACGTACAACACATTATGCAGGCCACGTGGTGACGACTTCAAGATGGCGGGTGGGCGGGGCTGGGTGGGAGGTAATTCAAATACTAACACGTGTTATAGTTTTACATTACCACTTAGGAACATCAGAATCACTGCATGAAATCTAGCGACACGATGCTGAATTTCCAAATAACTTTAATACAGAAAATCTACTGCGGAAAGAGAATTATTTCTTATATTTAAGGTAGAGTTGGTAGATAAAATAGACAATCGTGATTTTTATGACCTTTTTGTTCACACATCCTATATTTTACTTATACCGCTGTAATTTTCATGTAATCCTCTCAACAGTACCGCCCTCCTACATACACATCTATGCAACACGTGCCATATGCACTGCTGGTAACTGGTAGGCAGGGAACTATATACAATTATTTCGTGTTAAAGACAATATTTCAAAGTGATACAAATAAGTTATTTCGCATCGCTATTTCGCCCTAGGTTGGCATATTACTAAGTAGCGAAGACGCGAATGGCAGAAATCAGCCACCATAAATAAGAGAAAAATCATTTCAACTTTATTACAAAAAGAGAGTGATGTAAACATGTATATGTAGGGTGGCGAGTAATCATGTAAAATGTAAATAAAAGAACAAACTGAATTGGAGTTTCTGTTTTTTGAAGCGGCAGTAAAATCTTTCTTTACTCGTTAGAAGCGCAACAGGTAAACGAACCGCAGTTTTCCCGTGTTTGAGCATTTTCTCTCCCCTGATTGATAAGTAACCTATCTTCTCATAATTATCATATCTTTTTTCATCAGAAATGAAAAATAATGCATTTAAAAACTTTGAAAGAAATAATTCTATCTGACTACGTAAGTATGCCCTTCTCAATCCTTTAAATTAAACAGAATCTCTTCTTAATTATGTAAATTTGCAATTCTTACTTTTTCTTTGGAGAAACGTAGCGTTTGCCAACACATGAATTACTTGTACTTAAAGAAATTCTTCAAAGACCGTTGTCTATCTTATGAAAATAGCGCAAGAAAAACTCTAATCCTTTCGTCTTTCAAGAAAGTGCCTACATCTGGCGCCCCGCCTACAGTGACCTAAGCGCTTGGTGAGATCGGTACAGAATATGTGTGTCGTTTAATTAGTCCTGGGGAGAATAGCATCTTTCTAATGATAGCTTCAAAGGATTCTCAATTTTAATTGCCACAGTGTTGATTATGTCAGGTTGTTAGTCTGAAGTTCATTCAGTTCCTTGTTTTATATAACTTTCTAGACTTTAGAATGGACTAGTATTATATTATTCATCTATATAATTATTTGCACTCACTTGTAACATCAACAATACAACTATTTATAAATAAATTTAAAGAGCAAAAATTTTCGAAAAAGTATTTGCAGTCAATCCAGAACATGTTTCTCGAAATTTAAGATGTAGTGCACAAAGAACGAATCAAATTAGTTTGAGACGTGCACGCTTGCTTCCGTATTTTCCAAACTTACGAACATACTGTTCAAACTAATGTCCTATATATAAAAGGAATGTAGTATTATGTTTTTAACACATACGTAATTCTTAAACTTAATCTGTTAAATTCCGATGTTACATTATTTTCTTACAATTTTATCATCTGTATCAATAAAACATAAATGCGCCAATGGTGGTCGACAAGGTGTTGTTTTTCTCTCTGTATTAACTTATCTCGTTTTTGGCTGGTAATAAATGGTCATATTGTGCATTTTAAATTCAGCTTTAAAAACAGCCAACTTTTGTTTTTATGCCACATATCAGAGGAGACCTCATAAAAAACTACAACTTAACACAAAAAAATAGATTTATCTTTCTATAATTATAACTAAACGTATTGGTCTATTGGTATAAAGATTTGTTGACCTCTACAATTAGACTGTTTTTGTACGTGTTTTCTTCTTTTGTTGTATTCTTAAATGGTAGAATAAAAATAACTTCTTCTTTCAAAACGGCTATAACAAGATTAACCATAACAATGACTCCCTTTAATTTTATAATCAAAAGGAGACATACAGTCCAAAAATCAAAAGCAAATGTTTGTTCCCTTGATAAAGTGTTAAACCTCCAAGTGTTATACAAATCATATTTTTTTCAATTCGCCCTATATTATTTTTCTGTAATACTAATTTTGTATCCATTTACAGCATTGTTGGTCAGATTTGTCAGGTTCAGATTCCAATTTCTTTTAGGAACTATCAAAGACGTTCTATCAGATTATCTATCGATGCAAATATAAAATCTCCGACAAGTAGCCACTGGAATAAAAGCATTTCGATACCATATAAGACTGACTGATGCTGCCGATACACGTTTAAATCATCTCAATATATTTTATCAGATTGTTAACCCTAAATCAAAACATGACGTAAAGCAAGTTTTTTAATTCCCTATTTACTTGGGTTCGTTTCCTTCACTCAAATTCATGTCATTTTATTGAGGAGGAATGTGGAGGAGTGCGGATCTTGCATTGCACGTGCTTTGATCGTGCTACCAGTGTCCTTATTGTACTATCCATGCTTTGTTCTTCTAATGTTGGGTGGCCCTGTGACGCTAAGTTGTAAAAGCAGGGTTTAAAAAAACTAAGGGTTGTGTGTTCGAATCCTGGCCTGCATGCTATACATATTCAAATATCATGATTGGGATGTTTTGAAATCCTTTTCAAATGTACCAAAACATATGTTTTTAGTGTCGTCGTAATGTTAATTAGATGAAATCAATTCACACAGGAGAGGTTGTCTTCAGTTTGGAGATGTTGTAAGTGTCAGATTCCACCTGTTGCATGTTGACTTCTTAGAAGTAAGGATTATTTAGGTAGATTCAACATATTTCATAATATTCTGATCACTACAGACCAACCCAAGACTCATTGCCAATTGCGGGTCAGAAAAGAGCTTGTCCGTCTGCTTCACTTGACCCATCAATGATAGCCGCTAGTCCGCCCAGTCAAAGATCTAATTAATGTCTCAACTTGATACGTTCTGCTAAGTCAGACAGTCCGAGATTTGCCAGTGCTTTTCTGGCACATTGTGAGCCTGCTTGACATTTCCCGTTTAATTTGAGATAAAAACCATGTTGTTCATTTAGAGTTTTACCGTTCATTGTAATCTGGGAACTCATTTTAAGTGATTTTTCTTGTCAGAGGGCCCAACATCAAGGTAAACTCAAGTAGAACAGTTCTTTAACATTTCACTTAAAAACAAAACTATCAAGAAAAAAATGTAGATTAATGCATTTGTTCTCATAGACGTTGCCTTTATGCTGTTTATAGCAAGGGAATTTATTCAGCTCTCTAGTTATACGACAGAGCATTAATAATCACACGAAAACGGCTTTGATATAAACTTTTTTCTCATTTAGCGATAAGAATCCAGTTAAGAATTAATTCATTAATTACTGAAAACATTCAAATTAAATTTAAAGCAGCGGTGGTCAGACATTAGCCATACTCGATACACAAATACCCGGATACCCGAGTACCCGGCGGATCCCACTTCCTGCTGAAAACTGACTCCCCGGTGATTAGCTTCGCCACATTATCTTCCAACATTTTCATTCACAGTTTCTGTCCCAGATAGTATTCCCCGAGCTCCCCAATATGTTTGGTAAATGGGGGTCATTAAAGGGGATTTGAGGTCTGAAGCAGTTTTGGGAGGGTTCGTCCCAGCGTTCTGTCTTTGGATGCGAGTGATACCGTATACCCGTTCATCATTGTATGGGTGTCCGCACCATCACACTCTGTGGTCTCTTCGTATTATTTAGGTCACACTCGTCTTGCTTCATGACAAAGACATTGTTTTATTAACAAACCATCTCCGCCTCTCGGTGAAACAAGATGTTAAGGACCCGGCTCTGATTCAAGAGAAAACATGTATGTGAACTTTTGGCAGGTTAGGTACAAGCTGGTGGTTGTCACAAGGAGGGGGACACCTCTCTAGACTCGACCCCCTGGACGCTAGCTAACGCTGTGGAGGGATAGGGGACGATTCATCTGTGTAGAACTATAGAACAATGTACACGTGTGCAGCATGACGACGTTGTTGGTGACAGCATCAATGGATTACGTCATGGTCGAGTTTAACTCGTTGTTACTTCATTTTGGATAGTCGCTAAGTCAAGTTAAAGAATTCAGGTAAGAATTCGATTTTTAAAATATATAATTTTATATATGTGGTATGTATTTATATATATGATTTGTCAGATAACAATAGATTAGCGTTTGGTACTCCTCTTCGAATACAACAAATAAACACTTTCACGGTGTAATAACTAAAAAATATCGAAAGGGCAGGAGCATGAATAAAGTATCAGCTGAATCTAAAGTCTAACGGAAACTGTGTTGACGAACAACACAGACAGGACAGCAGGATACTATGGAGACGTTTCTAGATAAAGGCAAACTTGAAACTTTACATTTATATTTGGAATTTCAAGTTACGAAATAGTCTTTTTTGCAATAGAATGTTTTGTTTTGAGTGAGCCGCTCTTTACGAGTTTGAGTTAGAATCGCTGAGTGCACGCCATACACGCCTCCCGTTCACTACACACAAACACGGGACGTGACAGTGGGAAAGGTCGGTCGCTATTTAACGTCAAAGGTGAAGGGCTATTTTGTAACAGTGTCATTTAAATCACAGGTTTAAGCGCACTTACATCCATATTATCCTCACCAGTTACAAATGATGAATACTTATTTTCACCAGAACCGATTCATCAGCGCGGGTAGCGCCTGGAAATATGTGATCTGTAGTTGGGACAGGCTCGTTCACACGTGCACATCATTCACAAGTGCATGTCGCAAATGTCTATTGCAGAATCAAGTCACATCCGTGTATAACTGACAACGCTTCATACTGATTTAAGCGATAGAAAGGTGTTTATGTGAATACAATTGGTGTTCACTACAGAAATGGGTCTCCCATATCTAGACTTGCCTTTTTTTATTAGAAAATTCACTGCCATAATTAGATATGATCTTGTTTACAGCCGAATTGTATATTTCCTTTACGAGTCTCAAGCCGAAGGAGTAAACTGATTCACAATGGCACTTTATTCATATATTAGATTGTGATTGATGAAGCTTTTGTTGGCAAAGATGTACATTTCAAAACAGTTTTTAATGATTAAGGCGAGGCTGAACTAAATCATAATCAAGTGTCTTTGGTTGAGACTACTGATGATGGTGTTGATATACACATACATTGTATACCCATGCATACGGTTATTGTTATGCAGACGTCTCATACCTACTGGGCCCAGACAAGGTTCTGCTGTTTCTCCAGCTTCATTTAGCAGAATGTCAAATACATATTTCTTTGAAGGACCCTCAAAATTTGAGCAATGAAGGTTATAACTGCTGTCAACAATAGCAAATTCTTATTCCAAAGTTATTTTCTGAAAATATTGAAAATGCATATCCTTAAAATGATATCATTCAAATCTCTACTGAAAGACTTTTTACAATGATTTTTTGATATTTCATAAAAAAATATATATTTCATATGTAGTGGTACATTGTAGAAAGATAGCAGATCACATTATCTGAAAAACAACGTCTCGTATGTTATTTTAACTTTTTTATGAATTAAGTATATAAAAGTTACTTCCCGAGACTCAAAGACTTATGGTCCATGAATCCTTTCGCACGAGCAATTTTATCACTATTTAGCGTCATCATGGTCAGCTGGATTTGTTAAGTATTTGATGTTACTCCTTTAAGCTAGCCTTTAAATGTTTCATCGCAATGCATACCTGCATTGGTGTGGCAGGCCTTCCCCCTGAAATGATAAACACTTTCCTGAAATAAATGCTCTTGAATTTATTGTTGAAAGCCTCACTTTTGTGTAGGATTATCTGGAACTTGCCTTTATGTCACCTGTTGAGATATGATTAATATTCAAATCTTGCAGTTACTATGGCTGCACTATTAAAGAGTGTTTCAAACGGTTGTTTCAACCTTGTGCACCTAAAACTACGTTTTTTTAATAAACGAACGCTCTATACACAAACGGTGTTGAATTTGCCTGAACAAATGTGACTCAGTCGTTCAGTACTATACCGCCGACACAAGATTATTTTTCACCGACATAAGATTATCTTGTAGATGATCTTAATGCATTTTCTTAACTCGCATGATGCTCTTACCGTGACACTAATTGATACCTTCATTGTGTTCGAGACAGCTCCTGTACCCAGTTGGGCTCTCTCACTTTCCACATTGTTTTGTATTCAAACGTAACAACTCTAAATAACTTTCCTACAGTATTTAGTCATCTGAATACAATTTTTGTCTTAAAGTGCGCCGGGTCAAATTCACCCCAAACTTTGTTAACTAAGTGTTTCATATCTCCAGCATCAAAACTAGAGGCCTATATAAAAAGGTGTCATTCATTCAATAATGTGTCTGTAATGTAATTTGCTAAGGACAGTTTATAGAGGTATAATATTGCGGAGACGTATACCAAGATGACAGGTATGTAATTACCTGCAAGTCAGCGTTCTATAGGCCTGGACGTGTTTCCTAATTGCCCTCTGACTGTTATGACGTGAGAACAATACCCATCACAATGTACAAGCAGGTGTTTATTATCACGGCCTTTCTGCTACGTAGGGGAAGACGGGACGTGTTTAGTGGTGTGCGACATCTCACTAAAGTCATATCTAACCACATTCCTCTTGTCACCAGCGTATTATGTGTGGCGTAGTGAGAGATGCATTACTTCAATAGCTACGTAATATGGAATCAGTGTTACCTTGTGGTGAGCATATTACGTAGGGTTTTATCAATCCTGTTTTTATCTTTTTTGGTGAGTCGGACATTACAAGACGTGTACAATGCAACACCTTTAAGACTGAACCTACATGCATTCCTTATACTGAAATACACCACTGTAATCTGTGCATTCAATATAACGACTTACGCAGTGAAACTTTGTGCAAGGTCCCTACAATCTGATACACAGATGTAGAGCAATAAGCTAGTTGCATTTTGCAAATACTGAATCAAAACTGCGCCAACATCTCCTGTGGTGTTCAATGGTTACATCGCTTTTCGGATGTACTTTCGGTACCAATTTAATTTTATATCTATCCGGAAGCAATACTGGAAATTTTAAAATTATGCATTTTTTGTTAATCACTTATGAAATTCCCATACATGAGGTTTCTCTCAATGGACGAAGATTTACAATCAGACAAGAGTTTCCGGCAATATTTCTTCAAGTTGATGTGTTGCACTGACAATAAGAATTTAAATAGTTATAATCGTTTGATCTGAAGACATAACTGTTGGCTCCTCATTTCACCGTAGGAAGGAGGATCAATGATTATCTGCCACCCGATACCCGTGCATTTGACCATGTTTATCTTTTATCTGACCCAATCCAGCCCACCCAATCCATCCTCCACATTCGTCACTTGATATCAGGTCCTGTGTCATTACACCTGAGTGTCACAATATTTTCACAACGTATGTTTGCACTAGACAATGTGAAACGCTCGGTAAGGGTTTTAGTCCGGAGGCCCTCAGTATAAAGCTTGTACATACGAATTAACTTTTTGTTTGCGTTGCAACCGTGAGGCGAGTATATTACAGTATGTTATATTCATCGTCAAGTATATTTACTAATATGTGTGCAGTATTTGAAAGCTATAACTTGATGAAATAAGTTGTGAAGCCTAATGGTTGAAAATTGTGTATCACAAAGCACAGATATATATTATCAATAGGATTTTTCTTCATAAAAATAAGGGCAATAGGTCTCCACATCAGAGGACTGATACATGCTACATGTATACTTCTAAAACGATTACCTAAAACCTCTTGAACACTTGGTAGCCGATGGCCCTAGAAAAATGTTTTATTTTGCAGGCATGATAAAAACGTTTATAGGATCCATATGTCAGGAAATTCTAATTCTTATGTTACCTGCTCTCGCCAGGTATGGAATCCCAATTTTTGAAGTTCGTCTCCTATCAGAGGAATGGGATCATTCTCCCCATTCCCTCCCCACGTGTAGGCCCTCTAACGCTACCTACCCAACCCTCGGCGGGCCTCTGACGCCCCCTCCCCCTTCGCCCAATGCCCCCGCCCCCGTCTTCCCAAAAGCAATGTTTTGAGATTATAAGCCCAGTTTGTTATCTTTATCGCTCATCTGTTTTGGAAGCATGCTTCGGGAACTATTGACATGCTTTCATCCAAAATAATCAAAGCTCAGATTATCTTCCCAACGTGGCGATCTACACGTGCGTTCCACGTGGTTGTGTGTGATTCCCAATTCATTTCCCCCTAGACGGGGTGAAATGTCAGATTCCGCGTATGGGTTCTTCACTGTATACAGGTATACCCATAGCGACTAGAGTTCATCGGGTGTTTACACAAGCACGGGAACAAAATGAGGAAATATTAAACCCGGTTATCTCTGTCAATATACTTTTTACTGAACCCCCGCCTCTCTTAGTGATAAACATTTTTTTTATTTGGAAGACGTTGTTAAACGCTTTTGCTTAAATTCTTGGAACATATAAATATGCGGTCTCGAGTGTACTTTTCGGTGCAATTTGAGAACTTATATTTTTTATGGCATTTAAAACTAATTCAATGTGCTGATGATTCTTTGCGTGTCCTTCGCGTATTAAAAAATATCTGCTTATGGTAAATTTATTTCCTCCAACAGATCCTTTCCATTTAGTAACTGTTTAGTTTGATACGACAGGAAATGTGAAAAAATAGACCAATCCCATCTGTAGTTCATCAGGATTGGTATCATTTTATAACGAAGACTAAAAATCTGTCGCGCTAAACCCCTGGTTATGAAATGGTCACAAATTCTTCATTTCAGTGCATATAGCTGGTACGAAATCGATAAAATGTCAAAATGTACTAAGAATATCACTTTTCATGAAACGATATTGAAACAGTGAACAACCTAATTCAACTGGACTGGCGTAGAAACATACCTGCATTTTGATACAAAATAGGGGGAACTCCATCTTTTATATTCATGTTATAAAACGTGATTGACCTCCGAGGCGGAAGGCACTTCGTCAGAAATGTTTTGCTTTCGGGTGCAGCAGTTCTGGGGAAGAAGTCGAAAACTTCGTTTACAGACGACGGCCGAAGTGGATGAATTGTACAGACGACGGGCCATGCCTTAAGCACAATTGGCCCAACTAAGAGTTGATGTGACTACGGTGTTATCGTGACCTTGAAATCAAGTCAAGGTCACCATAAATTTACTGGTGTCTGTGCACTTTCCCAATCGAAGATTAAGAATGCAGTGGTTTATGATAAAATGGTAAAAGTGTCGCGGTGACCTTTAGAGAAGCTCATGGTTACAATAATTGTGAGTGCCTTGGTGACTTTGAAAATATATCAAGGTAATTGAAATCGACTATCATCTTGCAATCCTCTAAAATTATGCTGTCACCAAACTTAGAGCCATTGTATGCAACGGTTCATGACCTATCGCGTAAACAAATGTTTGAAAGTGGTCACAAATCCGCGGTGGTCATCAAGATCAATTGGTGACTGCGTATTCTTCCAACGAAGACCAAATCTGGATCCCTTAATGAGATGGACATATCGGCAACGGTTGAATATCCACCGTATGTATATAGAATATTCACACATTTACAAATGAGTATTATGATAAGACTATTCAACAATGCCTTGTAATGCCGTACCAAGGCTTTTCATGCTCTAAGCGCCGATGAATGTCTTCACTTCTCATTCTTGTTTTATTTCTTGTGAACTTCGTTTCCACAAAAATATGACTGTCCTTCTAACAAATGAGGATTGGTTTTAATTTTTAAACATAAGAGGGTCAAGTTGATCTTTTTAGGTACCATGCTTTGAAATGTCAACTAGGACAAATTGTGACTTTGAAATGAAGATCAAGGTAGCCACAATAAGAGATCCGCGTGGTGAACATTTTTTTAATTATTATTAATATACGATTTATAATGAAAGGCTTCCTAATTTTTCAAACTTATAGCAGGACGATGGACTTTCAGATTCAAAAAGCAATTGTCGAACCGTGTGTGATTTTACAATACGCCGTGAATTCACAGAATGTTTTTTATTCCTCGTTTGCTGTGGGAGAAATTATTTATGGCTAGTTCTAGAAACGTACGAGTGTCTTTCGAAATAGTCATTTAAGCGACAATCTAACTGATCCTACCGTATGTAATAGTAACAATGTGTATAAGACACGTGTTGTTTATGAGCCGTGATATCTTGTGTAACAGTCATGACGTGTTGTGAAAGAGCCATAATGCGTTTTGCAAGAGTCGCGCTGTGGTGTGTAAGAGCCATGATTTGATGTGTAAGAGCCATGATGTAGTGTGTAAGAGCCATGATTTGATGTGTAAGAGCCATGATGATGAGTATAATGATGTTGTGTGAAATAATTATCATGTGCAATAGAGAAGCCATAATTTGTTGTAAAACAGTGATATGATGTTAAATGGCAATGGTGTTTTGTTAAAGACATTGATGTGTTGTGTAAGAGTAATGTGTGTAGGAAGAGCAATGATGTGTTTTGAAAAGCCATGTTGTGATGTGTAAGTTCGATGTGTTGTGCAAGAGCAATGATGTGTTTGTAGAAGTTATAATATGTTGTGTAAAAGTTATGACATATTGTGCTAGAACCATGACGTGTTTGTAGAAGTAATTATATGTTGTGAAAGAGTTATGATGTGTTGTGAAAGAGTTATGATGTGTTTCTGTAAGAACCATGATGTAGTGTGTAAGAGCCACGACGAAGTGTGTTAGAGCCATTATGTAGTGTGTAACACCCATGATATAGTGTGTAAGACCCATGATGTAGTGTAAGAGCCATGATGTAGTGTGTAAGAGCCATGATGTAGTGTGAAGGAGCCATGATGTAGTGTGAAGGAGCCATGTTTTATTGTTTAAGAGTTATGATATTTTGTGTAAGAGCCATGATGTGATGTTTAAGAGCCATGATGTAGTGTGTAAGAGTCATGATCAAGTGTGTAACACCAATGATGTAGTGTGAAGGAGCCATTATGTAGTGTGAAGGAGCCATGTTTTATTGTTTAAGAGTTATGATATTTTGTGTAAGAGCCATGATGTGATGTTTAAGAGCCATGATGTAGTGTGTAAGACCCATGATGTGATGTTTAAGAGCCATTATGTAGTGTGTAAGAGCCATGATGTAGTGTGCAAGACCCATGATGTAGTGTGAAGGAGCCATTATGTAGTGTGAAGGAGCCATGTTTTATTGTTTAAGAGTTATGATGTAGTGTGTAAGAGCCATGATGTAGTGTGTAACACCCATGATGTAGTGTGTAAAAGCCATGATGTAGTGTGTAAGAACCATGATGTAGTGGGTAGGAGCCATGATGTAGTGTGTAATACCCATGATGTAGTGTGTAAGAGCCATGATGTGATGTTTAAGAGCCATGATGTAGTGTGTAAGAGCCATGATCTAGTGTGTAAGAGCCATGATATAGTGTGTAAGACCCATGATGTAGTGTGTAAGACCCATGATGTAGTGTGAAGGAGCCATTATGTAGTGTGAGGGAGCCGTGTTTTATTGTTTAAGAGTTATGATGTTTTGTGTAAGAGCCATGATCTAGTATGTAACACCAATGATGTAGTGTGTAGGAGCCATGATGTAGTGTGTAAGAACCATGATGTAGTAAGAACCATGATGTAGTGTGTAACACCCATGATGTAGTGTGTAAAAGCCATGATGTAGTGTGTAGGAGCCATGATGTAGTGTGTAAGAACCATGATGTAGTGTGTAAGAACCATGATGTAGTGTGTAAGAGCCATGATGTAGTAAGAGCCATGATGTAGTGTGTAAGAACCATGATGTAGTGTGTAACACCCATGATGTAGTGTGTAAAAGCCATGATGTAGTGTGTAAGAGCCATGATGTAGTGTGAAGGAGCCATTATGTAGTGTGTAAGAGCCATGATGTAGTGTGTAAGACCCATGATGTAGTGTGTAAGACCCATGATGTAGTGTGTAGGAGCCATGATGTAGTGTGTAACACCCATGATGTAGTGTGAAGGAGCCATTATGTAGTGTGAAGGAGCCATGTTTTATTGTTTAAGAGTTATGATGTTTTGTGTAAGAGCCATGATGTGATGTTTAAGAGCCATTATGTAGTGTGTAAGAGCCATGATGTAGTGTGCAAGACCCATGATGTAGTAAGACCCATGATGTAGTGTGTAGGAGCCATGATGTAGTGTGCAAGACCCATGATGTAGTGTGAAGGAGCCATGTTTTATTGTTTAAGAGTTATGATGTAGTGTGTAAGAGCCATGATGTAGTGTGTAACACCCATGATGTAGTGTGTAAAAGCCATGATGTAGTGTGTAAGAACCATGATGTAGTGTGTAGGAGCCATGATGTAGTGTGTAATACCCATGATGTAGTGTGTAAGAGCCATGATGTGATGTTTAAGAGCCATGATGTAGTGTGTAAGAGCCATGATGTAGTGTGTAAGAGCCATGACGCATTTCAGAAGAGCAATGTTCAGTGCAAAATTTATGTGTTTCAATTGAGCCATGATGTGTTTTGAAAGAGGCATAATGATGTGATCATGATGTGTTACATTAGATCTCTAATATGCTATGAAAGTCCATGATATGTTATGAAGGAAACATGAGTTGTGTAACAGACATGATATATTGTGAAGACTATGATATATGAAGAATAGAGGCAGGAAATGTTTCCCTCAATTCAAAGAATTATTGTGCAGTACAGTTCACACTTGCAACTGCCTTAAAGTGTTTAATGTTAACTAATAAAAAGCTTGAACTCCTTTCTCAGGACGCCAAGAACCTTTGAATCATCATTACCATTCCAATATTGCCATTATTTTTTTCTTAAAAAGGTTTTTATACCTGCCTTTATAGTGTGTAGTGTTATAAAAAAAATATAAAAAATTGCTTACAGTAAACTTATCTTATCTAACATAACATTGTTATCAGAGAGATAAAATGTTAATATGTCATGCATGGTTATCAGGATCTGTTTTAGTAGTAGTATGTGCTGTAATTAGACATTAAACTTTCCTTTTAATACTGTTTAGAATATACTCAAGAAGATCTTGCCATAAAGAAGAAAATAAATCTAACGTAACAGTTGGGACATTTTTATAAAGACATTTCAAAGGTAGTGCATAAACTCCATGAACAGCAAATCAAAACTAAATAGTGATGGCTTACCAAGTGTTTGATACAGTCCATTGTTGATATGACAAAACAAATAATCGGCTTAGATGAGTGTTCCAATAACCTCCTAATTAATCAATTAGATTAATTATGTGTCAGATAACAGAAGCATAAGTCATTAATCACATTGGTGGTGTTTATCATTTCTAACTATTTGCTTTGTGGACATATATCTCATTTAGAATGGTTGTCATCAGTGGCACTCCCGGCTATCCTGTGAATAGGGACTCCTTTCATAAGCTTTTGCAACTTCAGCTAAAAAATCTCACAATTTTAAATAACATTTTCTAAAAACAATGCCTATCATATTCATAAATTACTAATCTGTAGGAAGGGACCTAACACTGCCATGTGCTCATTGAAAAGCAACAGCAATGATGTTGGGGTGAGGGATGGGGGTTGAAGTCACTTCTTATTTGATAGGCATCCCCGTCACCCACCCCCCCCCCCCCCCTCTGAATTAAAGAGTCCTCAATCCATAACTGCATGATCTAAGAAATGGGTCTCACTTTCAACAAAATAAAGTTTGATGTGGGCTATGCCAGGCCTTCTTAATATTTATGTAGTCAGCCTTGATAAGTGCTACATTTTACTATGTTCCATACACACCTTCATTAAAGCTTTTAGTCCACTATTTCCTTCTTAACATTTAAAATAAGTCTATACCAGCATTTAAGAGACTACATATTGATCAGATTTTCTCAAGTCACTGTAAACATGGTCAATTAAAGTCCTATTTATTCAATAAAGAGACATTTTTCTCATAGGTGCAAAGTTGACATGATAAAATTTGTCTCAATATTCAACTTCATTTTTACATAAATAAAACTTCAATTCATTGCCCAAGATGAACAATACAACTTAACCTTTTAAAACTTATCAAAAAAGTATAGGCATTCCCTCATTAGCTAATCAGGGACTTTTCAATCATCTTTCAGGTTGAAGACGAATCATAATGTACATTGCCAATGTATGCTCTATTACAATCTGGACAGTCAGTCAACAAATCACCAGCTAAAAAATGCCACCCCAGCCAGCTTGAGCTCACCCCCAACCATAAGGAACACAAAAAAAGAAGGATTTGTTGCCATGCTAATGTCCTAAAGACTGGTTTACAACAAAATTAAAGCTAAAATTTCCAAGTATTTTCCTACACCTACAATAAATATATATTGAAATTCCCATTACTCTAAAACTTGTTTGGCTAAACACAGGGTGTTTTTTTTACAATATTTCACTTGCAAACCTCAACTTTAACAATCAGACCAAGGGGAAAGTCCAAGCATTATTGTTGATATTCACTGCAGTAGAACCTACAAGCTAGCAAAAGCCATGAATGATACTAGTCTGTATATCACTAATTTCACCCAAACCAAGTATATCAGTTCTACACAGCATACAATGTCTTCTGAGCCTCTAGGGGATTAAAAACTCATCCACAACTGCCTACTGTCTACAAATCATCATCTTAATGTAGTTATGTTGCATCAAAACCTACAAATGTACACAAATATTTCATATTTCAGCTCTATTAACACTTATACATACTATTTTATGATAGACATATGGTTTATCAACAACAGTTTTACATAGTCACTGTTTTCTGTTTTACTTCTGACCACAATTAATCATCTCAGAGGATAATAGCCGTCATAATTATAAAAGAATTTGTTGACAATACAGTCATTTCAGAAACCTTTTTAACATGTTCTACTTTGTGTAGCCATGTAATTATTTGGCTTCCATTGGAAATAGAATTTACATTTCAAAAACAGAAAACTTACTAACACAACCAATTACCTCTATAATTGACACTTGACATATAAATGGTGTCCTCAAATGTGATGAATTTGCCATGCACAAACCTAGGGGGAAATATTTTAGTGTACAAAGGTATTTTTTTCTTATTCTAATAAATGAAGAGTATTTCTTGCCTTTTATTTTCTTAATTAGCTGAAGTTACTGATGAGGAAGGTTACAAAAACCTCTTTAAGCAAACAGTCACAATCCTGGCACTGCAACTGACAAAACATTTTTAATTGTAAATGACTGACCATGATGGGACACTTGCAATATTGAAAGACTGTTGTGACAAGCAATTTATATATTCAGTAATTTAATATTTCCAAACTGACATAAGTGATCTATCATTAGTTTGATGTAATGTTAGAGACCTTCTATATACACAATGGCTTGAATTTAACTTGGTGAAACTTTTTTTCAGAATTATTCAAGGTATTTTAGTGTGAAAGTAACTATCACTAGTGCATGGGCATCAGTAGTTAAAAGCGTCAGAGTGCTAACAATTGGAAAATCTTGGCAGATAACCAAGAAGTATACATTTCTGTTTTTATAAGAGTGCATCAATGTTTCTTTATCAATTTATCAATATTCATCAGAACTACAATCTCTTTAAACAGATGTTTTTATTTTATGTTCAAAAATCTTTATCAAAATGAGTAGGAATGAATTAGAAGATTCTTTGGACCAGATTTTCTTATTCAAGTTAGTCGAAATAAAAAAACTAGTCATCAATGTTACTATGGGTTAATTCCTGTCAGTAATTTTACAACAATTCTACATTGCTGATACAATTACATGTATTTCTCTTTAATTCAACAGTGGAGGTCTGATTTGGAGTAAAAACCATTATAAACAGAGTACCTAAATGAGATCGTGTCCAATGGATAAGTTGTGTTTCCAGATTTCCAGAAATTCTAATAACAGGCTTATGTACATGTCTATGTGAGAATAAGGAAGTTATCAGACTATAGGCAAAATTAGGGGGTGGGGAGTGGGGAGGAAACCATTCAACGAAATAAGGACTACCCCCATCTACTATAGGCAATATTAGTTGATAAATGCATCATTTCAAAATAACTATTAAATTGCAATAACAAAATAATTTTAAAAAGAATTACTAATGATTTGTTCATAGCTGCCAACTTACTATAACAACATTGTCAAAAGAGGTTTATTGCGTTGGTACTTCTGTATCCAAAACAATTTTACAATACCTTATGGGATATATTCAATATCCAATTTAAAAATTGCTAAAATCTACATTCAACACATTTACAAAGCTAACCAATATCTGGTTTTAATGAAAAATAATTTTCCCAAGAACACAAATCAGTAATTACCAGCCAGGGGCAAATAGAAATTGCTTGGCACGTAAATCTAAATAAAGCAATCCAATAGAGCTGTTATGATATATCATAGTATTAAGAATTGTAATACTTATATCGTCAGATCAGGTATCATAATTATTAATACATTTTATGTTTTCTGATAAATATAGTTGAATTTTTAATTTTGCCTAAAATCAAGGTAAATATTTCAAATTATGTATTTCATTATGTCACATGTACCTTCTCAAATCTTACCAGTATGAGATAATGTGATATGTATGTATCATCACAACTTTGAGACTGCCTTTACTCATATATACATATATTTGACTAGATAACTAATAGACTAAAAGATTGGTATAATCCTCTCTAAATAATCACAGCTTCGACAAAGTTAATTTCATCACAAGACCTATTTCATTTTCAATTTGAGAATCACACATATACCTCAAATAAAATGGTGTTATTTTAAAAATAGAATCTGTGTTATCCATGAAAAAAATGTTGTCAGTTATTAAAGAGCCACTCCGTGATTTTCATAACATGTTATTTACCTATTATACGAACCTAAATGTCATATGTGGTGACATAAAATCAAAACATCTTAACTTTTCATGTCCAAAAGACATATAAATGACAAATACTGGTTTTCCATGAAAATCTAAAAACAGCCTTATAAATGCACAGTGGTGTAGATATCACTTCCAATATACATGGATACTAGTTATAAAACCTAATAAACACTATCAATTCCTAACTTCCCTCCTGGCTGTTTTAGATAAGTCTCCAAAATTAAGTTTGACTATTTGACGCTCGCCACTGTCCAGTTTTCGATCATAATTGCGACGTTCTACCTTCATATTGTCACTGTACAAAACAAATTAGCTTTAAAATGCTTCTTTTTGGTAACAGTCGATACTTCGCCATCAAATGACACCATTGACTAAGTTTGGCATATATGACCCCAACAACTCACGGAGTGGCTCTTTAAGAAAATGGTATCAATAAGGCCCTTTAAAACTCTCTATTGGAGATCTGTTATAGGACTCCTTTGAGCCTTTGAAAGTCAAATGAGGACAACGCTTATGGATGATCATATCTTTACCTGAAAGGTGCAATATTTCAAGTTTCTTATATAGATATCATACATGACTGATAACGATAGAAGAATTTGTATCAAAACACAGCACCCTTTAGAGTAAAGAAGTTATCATGCATAAAATGTCAACCTCTTAATACTGACATACTCAATACTTATGGTGATATCGCCCGATTTTAAAAAAAGATGTCATAACATGTAATTTAGCTTTATGAAATTTATATGATTAATACATCAGCACTTTTAGAGATTAATGTTCACGCTTAAATATATTTCAAAACAAAACACAAAAACAGTCATGATTTTAACTCATTTCATTACAAATCATATAACTTTTGAAGTATTACATCTTTGGAAGTGTGCCAACCCATCTTAGGCTTGGCACAAACATTATACATGGAAATATCTTTTAGAAATTATGAGCAAATTGTTCCAGGAACAGTTTTTAGCACTTTCTGAGATCTCACTTATTCTTTAGTCTCTAGCACCAGAAGGTGTCAATGTATTACCAAGTTATCTCCCTTTGCAACTGTCACTTCACTCACATTGACATATACCTTTGAGTGGCATCAATGTCTTATGCATTTGATTATGAAATATCTTGTATATCTGTCAACAGCATATAATCATTATATATCTCATTTGGTCATATAAAACATACATTCATCTCATTTGTTCAACACACATCTATACATTCATAACAGTTTTAAGTACCCTGTCCAATATTCATGTCATGGAAATCCCTGCAACTTAGACGTAAAGTTGTGACGATATCCCATGTGAGAGATATCATCTCTTATGCCACAGGCCAAGATTGAGAGTGTCTAAACTGGGGAGTTGCATAATTTTTTCAAGTCCAACTGTGGTAATTCTAGTGCATCCATACAAGTCTATAGATCTCAGATTTCTCAGCTTTCCGCCAATGAGACTAAGTCCTCGGTCTGTTATTCTCACACACTGACCAATATTAAGTGTTTGTAACTCTTGCAGAGTATTCACTAGACGATTTATTCCATCGTCGCTGATGTTGCACGCACTTAAACTTAAATTCCGCAAGCTTAACAATCCCTGTGAGAGAAAATATAGTCCCTGATCTCCAACCTTGTCACAAAAACTCACATCCAAGGATATGATTCTCGACCCTCCTTCTGACAAGTATCCTAATCCGTGGTCACTGATGTTGTCACAACTGCGCAGGTTGAGTTCTCGTAAACTGAGCATTTTGGACAAGTACTTTATTCCTGTATCCGTGACACTACCACAGAATGACAGGTTGATTGTCTTCAGACTTGTCAGGCCTAGACTCACATGTTTTAAAGCCTGATCTGTCAGCTTCTGACAGTCCTGTAACCCTAGATGTTCCAGTTCAGGGTTACCGCATGGGGTTTTGTGACACAAACCTGCTAGGTAACCTATGCCCTGGTCCGATATGTGACGACAGCTCCTCAGATTTAAACTCCGCAGTTTTCTCAAGCTGACTGCCACGAGCAGGAGTCCGGTGTTAGTAACATTACAACACCCACCAAGTTCCAACACTTCTAAGTTTTTCAAAAACTGTGTTATTCTGCCTAGACTAGAATCAGTCACTTGTTTGCAAAGACTCAGGTTTAACACTGTGAGCGAGGCGAGCTCTTGAGCGAATGCATGGCTGAGTCCGATGTCCGTTATATTATAACAACCACTGAGGTTCAAGCTCTCCAGTCCTGGGACACCGACAACGACGTCCCGGAGACTTCGTCTTAAACTGAGCACCTGAACACGACGGATACCACGCCTGACGAGACTGGGAAACAAAGAAGGATTTGCACGACGGAGATGGAGCTTTGCTTCCACATTTCTCCACACAATTCGGTTATAAGCGGCATCACGCCACGCACAACATACCTGGGCAGCTCGTCCTTTATCTCTTGTGTCCAGATAACTGAATATCATAGCCAATATTTCTGGAAATAACGAAGAAATTTGAGTTCGAGACCGATCCGCACGGTCCTCCATATTAGTTGAAGCCAGTCCTGACTGGTCACGTGGTATCACCAAAGAGCCGTTCGTCGTTGAGAGAGCGATGCTGATTGGTCTATTTCTTTCTCGCTGAAAGTAGACCGCGGAAACACAAAACCTGAATGAGTCTATTTTTAGAAGGTTGTCTAGTTACTTCGCTGTTGACATTACAAAGGGAAATAACTGGTGAAGACCTAAATTTACCCCTTGCTGTGGATTTACTAGGTCACGGTGAACCGAAATATTTCGGAAATAGTGTTACGCCTGATACTAGACCGGCAGCTGTCAAGCGAGCCGAGATAACCGTTAAAATACAGTAAGCTTTGGACACAGTGTTTACGCTTAGGTTTTGAAAATATTTTAATGAGGTAGCAAGAAAAAATAAATATATTTCTTTCCTCATGTTCAAATAACAATATCAACAAAGCCGTGTTGCGAATGACGCGAATGACGAAAACATTGAACTTAAAAAATGTATACTACATAATATATTTATTTGATTGTGCCAGCATCAGTAATATTCAACATAAATCATAAAGTAATGTTTTTGTCATGTGCTACATGGAGATGATATATTGATCGAAGGACGACAACAGAAATCAACTGCACTCGTCACTCGTAGCCTCGTAGGCCTGCTACGGTTCTTCGATGTTATTTTTTGTGGAATGGAAATTCAAGAGGACATTCCATTTTATATAAATATTGTGTTGTCAATTCGAGATTTTAAACATGTTTAATTGGTAATATTATAAATGCTTTAGATTTTAAATGTCCATAGACAAAATTACATTTAACATTTAATGAAATGGAACACAGCTAATTTAATTTATCTATTTTTTTATTTTTTCATTTATCTATTCTCTATCTATCTATCTATTCTCTATCTATGTATCTATCTATCTATTCTCTACCTATCTATCTATCTAACTCTCATCTATTTACATTCATTCATTTATTCATTCATTCATATATCCATTCATTTATTGAATTACCTATATCTACATTTATGTATAATTTATCATAGAGAATGCTATAATATTCCTTATCGTCCATCAGTTATCTTGTAACAAACTTCTTTGTATACGTCACGTGACTATAAACCCCAAATAGATCATTACTTTCTACCCTCTTAGAGACATAGGAAAACAGTTTAGTCTCTGAATTATTTATTTCCAACAATATGGCAATTATTCAAGAGATTTCAATTAAAAGGTGCTTTACAAACGCTTCCTCTATCCTTTACTGAAGAATGTAGATCGACTTGCTAAAAGTTGAGGAAAGTTTTTAGTGTAGGAGGCTTGACATCTAATCTAAACGTTATAAACCTATAACAACCTTATTACGATAGCTAATACATTCACAAATCGAAAGTAAAGGGTTAGAAAGTAATATGGTATTGAGGGCGTTTTGATCAGACTTATGATTGTTGTGAAATTGATGTAAAAACTCGCTCGAAATTCGAAATGGCCTTTGATGTTTCCTTGCCTGTTTCTATGTTTAATTCGATATTTACACAATGTCATACATATTTACATCCCTGAATACAATTATGTAGTAATATCAAAGGAGAGTTTTATCCTTACTATGCATTCTGCCGGGGGGTATGACTGTATATAAGATCTGAAGTTTCTTGCTACTTTGCTGTCTCCTGGATACTAGACACATTTTATAAGATTACCCTTTATTGAATATATTGTAATTATACCCCAACTGTATTCTAATGAATGCGAACCTGTTAATTCAAAAAAATAGTTTATATGGATATTGGCAATGTAAATAGCGCCTATTCAACTTGTGATAAATACATTTTCTAGCATTTGGGAAAAGGCAAAAGGTGAGAATAAAATGACCTTGCTAGTGATAAAAGTCACGCGACACAAAGGTCCAACAACTACTCATAATCGATTATGGTTATCATCATTATGGTTATCATCATTATGGTTATCATCATTATGATTATCATCATCATGGTTATCATCATCATGGTTATCATCATCATGGTTATCATCATTATGGTTATCATCATTATGGTTATCATCATCATGGTTATCATCATCATGGTTATCATCATCATGGTTATCATCGTCATGGTTATCATCATCATGGTTATCATCAATATGGTTATCATCATCATGGTTATCATCATCATGGTTATCATCAATATGGTTATCATCATTATGGTTATCATCATTATGGTTATCATCATCATGGTTATCATCATTATGGTTATCATCATCATGGTTATCATCATTATGATTATCATCATCATGGTTATCATCATTATGGTTATCATCATCATGGTTATCATCATCATGGTTATCATCATTATGGTTATCATCATCATGGTTATCATCATCATGGTTATCATCATTATGGTTATCATCATCATGGTTATCATCATCATGGTTATCATCATTATGGTTATCATCATCATGGTTATCATCATTATGATTATCATCATCATGGTTATCATCATTATGATTATCATCATCATGGTTATCATCATCATGGTTATCATCATTATGATTATCATCGTCATGGTTATCGTCATGGTTATAAATGAATATATTTTTGTAACTTTTAATCTTTGACCGACTGTATGAGACTTCAATCACCGATTCCAGCGCCGAGTGGTTCGGTCCATCTTCTCCCGCGTGGCGTAGCTCGCACCAATCTCGAGCAACGACTATACAATGCTGTTAGCGCCACAAGTCGTGGTTTAGGGCAGCGCCCTTTTCGGCGATAAGTTTCAACATTAGACTAAAAAAAAACAGGACAACAATAATAATCCGACAGCAAATGACAGTATTGTTGCTGCCTTTGAGAAGAAGACTTTAAAGATGACCACGTCTAAAAGGCAATGCTTCACTTAAATGTAAAATTTCAATAACAGGTTTGAAATCTATCACTCACTTACCGTTCGCGTGTATGCAAAGAGATTTCGCCTATCCGAGAATAGCTATGACACATTAGATAGATAACAAAATAATATTATTGCAAGATGATGTTTTATGCAATATTTTAATAAAACATGCTTCTGTCCCAATCAACTGAGTTCTATGAGACGGTAAGTTTCGTTTGGTACGGAATGTTATCATTTTTGAATTCTCGGAATTCCTCTGTTTGTCGTATCTCTTTACAACAAACTCATCCGCGACCTACGTTATCACGTTACACTCCGCACTCAGACATGTTAACCGAGTGCCTACCCACTTGCTTCATAGACCAGAAATCTCATTGAACGCTCGACAACACGGTTTAATTTTCATCCCCGTTCCATTGTTCTTTGTTCGTTAAACGTCACCTCCATGGTTGACAATTTAAGTTTGAAACTTCTCAGTGTTTTTGTTTGCCCTTTTGTCTAATTCGCTCAGTCAAGCGAAGGCATCAACATTACGTTTTGTGTAAAATGGCAACAAATAGGTCCTTATTGTGATAGAGTGGGGGTGGGGGGATGTGTTGTGAGGGATCAAACTTCCCCCATTAAGAACCGGAAACTATCAGATTGAGCAAAACAATTATGGTTTTTTTTGCAGAGAGAGAGAGAGAGAGAGAGAGAGAGAGAGAGAGAGAGAGAGAGAGAGAGAGAGAGAGAGAGAGAGAGAGAGAGAGAGAGAGAGAGAGAGAGAGAGAGAGAGAGAGAGAGAGATTGTAATTGGCACATATGATTATGATGATAATAAATGTGATATGGGCCCGAGTCCAAAGTTCGTACAAAAATTTCTCTAAGCTCAATCTCTTTGTTTCTTTAAAATCTCATATCCGTATCTTTGTTGTAAATTATTGTCCATTTACGATTTTACTAGTGGTTATCACAGGAAAATTGTTACTTTCAGTGCTTGTATCTCTACCCATGCACTATGCTTAGTCCCACTAAAGTTGATATGTCCAATTTGGCTTTAGAGAACTCAAACTAACACATTTAAAAAGAGGTCTGGGTTCGTCTCGAAAACGAAACTATATTTTTAAGATGTAGACCCAGTAACCGGCGAGGCCTGCTTGACGTGACAGTGCGGTGACGTTAACGCCGGTTGAACGTGAAGCTTGTATTGATATCTGTCACCCGACTTGACATTTACCTGTGTTTTATACGGGGTCTCGGGACACTTACAGACACACACAGTCTAGACCGGGGCCAGGAGCTATAGGGTGCCTCAGACCAGGCCTATAGCGACAGACTGTCACTGCCGTAGTCCTCGAGATACCACCAGATCACCAGCCCACGCTCGATGGCTCTTGGTTAGATCACCCAGAATCCAGGTAGGCGTCAACCTCGTCTTATCATCTCGTCTTATGGAAGGTTATTAATCCAGGTTTGATACTTAATGTGTATACTTCGTGACAGGGGAATAAGTAATGATGTTCATGTATCGTGACAGATAATGTGATTGATGGGTATCGTGTACATTGCATTTTTAAAAAGAAAACAAGACAAGAATCATGTTAATATCGTGAGACAAGGTTGTGTTGACAGAACATGCACTTCATATGGTGCATGAATAATAACATTACAAACATGAACCTCCATGACTCATCTGATTATATTAATTTCATTGCAAAATATTACAATTTCCAGAGTTAACGGAAACGTTGTATTCGTTGTGGGTTTTTTTCGCAAAGATATCTTTAACTTTTAGAAAATTTAAACTTTTTGTTTAAGCATAATGTTGGGGACAAAGCCTTCCATTCAACTACTTTGGGTGATAATTCTGTTCTCGTACGAATGGCATGGTAATTAAAAAGCAATAAAACTCACTTCCTATCCGCTAAATGCAAATTATAGCATAATGAAATGAGGCAGACATAATCATAAAGAAAGTTGTGACACCATTCGCGGTATAAGACTACTATTTTAGAGCAACGTGCCTTGTGCTGTAGAACATGTGTGTTCTGTGTGGAATATAGAAGTTATCATGTATAGTACCATTGTTTAAACAATTATCATTTAAAGGGGCAATTATGACGAAATTACCACATTTTTTTCATGTTTTTAAGTCTCGTAAAGGCAACATACGCGCTTGGTAGATACTTATCCAAAAAACAATTAAACCTGAAACGTAACTTTTTTAAAACCTAAAACTCTGAATTAGTTATCTAAACTGTATTTTATAATCGGATACAAAATGGGTCATTTATAATTAGAAAAGAACAGTAACCAATTTTTAAAAGAATTACATATTCAACCTGTTCCCAATGACCATTAGTTTATGCCGAATGTATTATATTCAGAGGGTAAAACAATCTCATTACTGAACCCCATCATTTTCAGCCGTAGTGGTAATAATCAAATATCAAGCAGAAACTAATCTCGAACAGTTTTTTGTGAACACATTTTCATCAATTGAGGACGGGAATTGATTCGCATAGCCTAACCGATCATTGTATGTTCGTTCCAAAACTGCTTCTTTTGATTAAAAACATTTTCTTGCAATTGGAACCATTATTTTCGTTTTCTAGAGACCACTTGATTTATCAAGGAATTAACCGTGTTACTGCACCTTTAAGGTTATTGATTCATACCATTTTGGCCAACTGTGGGAAATTGTAAATATCAACCTAAAGTGATAAAAAGTGCCCCCCCCCCCCCCCCCCCCCCCCCCTTCCCCTCATCCCCTGGCACCGCCACGCCCATCAACTTCCCACAGCATCATGCTTATATTCATCAGAAAGCCAAAATGCATATACACAGAGAAATCGAAATTAACTTTAATAATAGTCCTACGACACTTTATTCATTATTTCAGTTTCTAATTGAAAGTCTTTCAATATAGACCAGAGGACTAGAAATTCATTCTATGATTGTTTTAGGTCCTTGAAAAATGATACCTTTTCCGAGCGTAGACAGTTGTCTGTCAAAGGAAGTTATGGGACATTTGTTATGGTTTACCGGTTATTGTCTTACTGAAACGTTTAAGTTTGGGTTGATAAATCAAATACAAAAGTGAACAATACAGTTCTTTTCATTTCTTGACATTATTTAACCATCAACATAAGTTATATATAAAATATTATCTCTAGGTCTTATGAATAATACGACTTTACCACTGAATAATACATACATGTATATATGGTCAGCATTTATTATCTTACACAATAGGTTTTGTTTAATATGGCTTCGAAATATAGAAGTCTGGGAGCATAACGTGTTGGCATGTGCAACATTCTATGCATTTAAAAGTTGCAAATCCATAGAATAGTAAATGCCCCCTTTCCTGTATTTTCTCGATCTATCTTATGAATGAATTATATGTGTAGTACATTGTACTCCAAGCAACAGTTTCTTGTGCAAGGGGGTTAGGTGAGGTTGGGTTCAAGGGGTTTGAAAATCAAGACGCTTTGGAGTATATGTTTACTCTTTAATCGGGTGGGATGTGAGAAAGCATATACTCCGAAACGTCGTTATTGTCACAAAAAACAAGTTGTTCTCCAGAAATCATTGCTATTCTTATTTAAGCCATTTGCGACGTTTAAGAAATACAATATTTTATGGCTATTCAACTGCTTTATTAATATATTTGCGACGGTATAAGGAGCTATACCTAAGCGTCGCAAATGCGTTAATAAGATATTGTACTTCATTACTACAACAACTTCTAAAACGTCACTAAAAGAGTTTTTAAAATTTGACCTTTTGACTAAACTATAGCGTACACTCCTAAAACAAAGAAGTAAGGTAAGGATCTTGGTTCAGGAGGTTTGAATCGTGGTATTTTCTCTGAAATCAAGGTATTGAAAGAGTTTTAACCAATACCCAAGTATATCAGACCGACATCGAATCCCAGCAATGTAAACAGTTAAAGTGGCGGCAAGTGTTAGCGTATGATTCACGTTCAATTGCCGTTTACAATGTCCCGTTTGACATGTTAAACTTTAGATACATAAATCTCGCTACGATTACCGACTATTTCACTCCCTTACATTCACCCCCTCACTCCAGGGCACTGCCAGCGTTGACCCCCTTCCCCCTACCCCTCAGTGGAAGTTGGCAAAGTCGGTTATCAATCAACCAGCGACATTTAAAGAGAAATGGTGAAGTCTCGTCACCTGTCAACTGTACGAGATTCTCACATTAGGATTGATACACTGTGCAGACGGTGTCTGGAGTTTGTTGTCGCTCATATTACGTTATCAGATATTCCACTTAATTAGATATGTAGAATGACAAGAATTTTACATATGACATCATTCTAAAATGTTCAGTCGGAGAAATGATGTGGATATTTCAAATGATAATGTTGAACATGACGTGATATTCTTATTATGGAACTTTAAAGTTTGAAATGAAGATACATTTATTAAAAAATGTTACAGTGTGGCAGGATGTCGGTTTCTCTCTTGATATTAGCAAGTTTATAAGTATCGTCAAGATGTCATATCTTTATGTTTTGATATCATTTTATGAATTAGTTATCTGTAAGTAAATCAATCTATATTTCATGCTGAGGGAATCAGGCTTTAATAACACATACTGTAATATGATGCTGGTATAAAACTTTAACTGGTGCAGATTTTCTGATATTTTGTTATTTTTGATTGAAATTTGGTAAATGTGACATTACACATTATTCCATTCAAATGCAACAATAATGTCTAATATTTATTCTAGTAAAGAAAAACAAACCCATTTTCGGTTATATCATAGCTGATATGGCCTATGTGATATATAGAGAATACTAAAGGATACCTCAGGATACATCAGGATACCTCAGTAATGAAGTATAAATGTCGAAAGTGTGCTGATGGAAACATTTCTGTGACTTGGCTGCCATCGTGACGGCAGTGATAACATTGTGACGTCATAACCACACACTATTGTGACGTCATACTTGAAGCGGTATTACATATTAATACTGCTATATAAATATTACCCTGCGGTGTCTTACACGGGCGAGTAATAAATTTAGGTTTGCTGATAATCACCACTTAGGACTTAGGATTTCACTGGCCCTTTGGGGCGCAGGGCATTGGAGTTGGGTATATTGTATGTTTGAAAAGGGCAGTAGCACGTTTTAAGTAAACAAAGTGATCTCAGGAAAACGGCAATAACTGTTACTTTTTGTAAGGCAATCTATTTTAATCAATTCTCAAACCAACATAACGTGCTCGGTTAAGCTACGCGAATCCATTTACCTGCCTTGAATGATTAAAGGCGTTTACACTAAAATGGCCGCCAGTAGTTCCTCTTTATACTTGATACCTTCTTCGACGACTATGTATTATCTGGTTGAGTAATACCTGTTTATCTTTTGAAGATAATGCATTTTGCAAAAACGCTAAACCTTTTTGAGCGAAATTTGATAAAATTAAATCTTAAAAAATGGAGCTGAAATGCTATTTTGAGTTTCAATGCTTTTAGAAAGGTAATGCTTATGGTAAATTGTGCAACATCGTTGCAGAGGTTTAAGAGGTCAAACTCTTAGAAGATGTTCCTTACCTCTCCCTTTAAATCGTGTATAGATAGACCTTAAACATTATATATTTAGTGATTGTGTGACCTAAGCACTAGCCAAATACATGGATCATTCTTAATAATCTTAAATGTCAGTCTTCAAAATTGTGAGACAATTGGTATGGAATACTTGATGAGCTACAGAGCCAATGGCTCTCCTTTTGTTTTCAAACATGACAGTTATCTCATTTGCGACATCTCATGGACCAGATATCAGTTTCAGAATGATACTGATTTTGTTTCATATATGTAATAGATTTCTTCAAAGTTAATGAACAAATCTATTTGGATCAGTCTTGTTGATTGAAAAACATGACGCTTCGAACGGTGCCTTCCTTTACTTGTATTGATCGGTGCTGACGGTCCGCCTTAATCAGAGTTACCTCCCTTTACATGTAGCGAAGACGTCGTTTAATTGAACTAATTAATGATTTGAACAAAACGCTTGTAAAGATTTCAATGGACTGGAAATGTGTGCAATATTAACCAACATTAAAAGGATACTTTTACCAACTGTGTAAACGTTTTATTTCCAACTAATTTTTTCTTGATACTGGTTTATGCTTATTCATGAGACTAACGTTTTGATATTTATTACAAACAAAATGTTGCCAAGTATAATATGAAAATAGCAGACTGACGCCACGAAGCAAGACTGTGAAAATAGAAGTATTCCCAAGCTGAATGTAGAAAGGTACACGTTTGCAGGCTAGCGCAACAAATTGAAAGTACATGAGCGATCTTCAATGTATATTGAATTGGGCATTTACATATTACGTACTAGGAAGTACCGGGCCCCAAATAGGTTGTTCTGATGGTTGTTGATATGTTGTTCTAATGGTTAACAACCAACCCCCTCCCCCCCCCCCCCCACTACCCCGCCCTTCCAAAAACACTTTTTTTTAATAAATTGTACGTAGAGAGATTGAATCCGAACTGTGAAGTCCTTTTCAAATCGGTGATCTCCTCCACCTTACAATATCTTGATACGATAATGTAGGTATGTGAAATGCTTTTTATGTTTTATGTGTTCACTTTTCAATGTGATGTTGTAATAGCACGATGTTTTGGTAATTGGATTAGAAATGGTTTATAGTGTGAATATAACATTTGTAATTATTTACGGTTTTGTGCTGTATAAGAAACAGCTGCCTCTATATCTAAAACTAACCACTAAATATGAATCCACTATATAACACCGTTACCGTAGAAGTTGGGTTGTCTGACGACATAAACTAAGATTAGTATTTACCAGGTTTCCCGTCTAGACCCTCAGTTGAAAGGGTATTCACCATATATTGCAATATGATGAAGTTGTGAAAGAGGTTCTGAACCACTGCTTTTCACCTGTCAAGATTTGACGGGTATTTGATTGTGTGGTATGCAGATACCCCGGCGAGAATACCCCGTTCGCTCTACCCTGAATCAACCTTCTGCTAGTACTCAATCTAGGCTTTAGGAACAAACGCTTGGTTAGGAGTGCTGTGAAATGTCTTCTCCCCCTGGATGCCCTGTACCCTGTTTCACCTGTCCTTTGGTCCTCAGGTACGCTTCACTGACTTCCTCAGATTGGCAAGCGTATTGTCCGCATTTGGTTTCTCGGTGTGAACCCGTCACAAATGCTTCCCCAATAAAAATTCCGCCAAGGCGCGAATTATTACTTATGCGAAACATCTTAATGGGGTATTTGCAAGACGTTGTTAAAAGAACAATAATATGATATATTAATAGCTAAGGAGCGAGGCATGCAGCACGGTGCACTACTATGTGGGGTCCTCTTTTAATCAGGTGCGCACTCGCTCTGAGTGACATGGCCACGCCGAACAGCGAGGGCCGGAGCAGTTGGGGGCTCACTAATTGCAGAAAATTGTGAAGTGAAAAGCACTTAGCGTTTTTAGTGACGGATTTCAAAGATTCTATGAAATATTTTTCAAGCAATAATTGCCTCTGAATTTTTGGAGCGATGCCCGTATGCGAGAGATTCGAATATGACTGAAAACCGACTCTATTATTATTGGTGTATTAACGTGTTTTGCTGGTTAGATTTCATTCAAGATCATTTAGTTGTCTTTATAATCAACGCAAGTAAACGCAAGTATTATACTTCTATCAACGAAAAACGTTTCAATTTCATTGATATTCATTCTTAATGTCATATTTGCAATAACAGCAGATTGATTTTATTAATCTATTTATGTCGAACACCAGAGAAAACAAGTTCCAAAGGACTAAATGTGAATGACTTTGACGAATACTTTTTTATCACGATGGATTCGTCAATTGACATGTCATGATGTGACATTCACTGTGACCGATCTTGTCGTTTGTAACAGAATGTACAGTTTCTCGTTGTTTCTTAATGACACTATCGCCGTAGTAAATCAGCCCTTGTCTCTCGCCACCAGGTACTATAGACTAGTTATCAGCTACAGGGGCACAATCAGGTAATCAATTTCAATATTTTTCATGAATTGTCACATTTCCTATTCATTTAGCGATTTTATGTGAGTTGTAAATCACGATGGTCTACGTGTTTGAAGATTTGTGATAGAATTCATACCTTGATGTGATAAATATGCTAAAAGAAAGCCCTGCTGTAAGCACCGAACCTTATTTGAAGTCATGTCTTACTGGCCCATGTTCAAATAAATTTAATGATGGTCCGAATTTTGACAGGGAATCGATTTTTGACCTCTTCGAAAAACCTAATCAAACAAACCAAAATAGAAATCTCAAAATTGACCTCACTGTCATCCAGGTTGTATCCCATAGTTCATTTGATAAGTAACATTTTTTGTCTATAAAAGAAGTTAAGCATTATATTGATTGAGCTTTTAAAATCACATGTTTATTGCTTGATTAAAATCTCAAACGTTGATTTCGTCAGGCCAATTGTGTATTCACTGGAAAGACTATTTTAGAAGTTTAGACGCTCAGGTATAAAACTTTATGTATCACACTGTATCCTTATGTTGATTGAGGACTTGTAGAAAGTTGTATCCATTCATTTGAGTGACAAATAGAATCACGCTGCTTGTACCATATGGAGCGCGACTTGCACTAACTTCACCCGCACTGTAGCGCGACTCAACGAGTCAATAACTATCAATCTCGATACCTATATTAACATAGATCGAGACGACTAATACTCCATTTTATGACTTGATGGATTAGTTTAAAGTCACATATAGAATTTTGTTGGTGTTTATCGGGAAGAACTTGCTGTTGCTGAAATTACCATTTAAATACTGACCGATTTCGTACAATGACAATATAAGGTGGAAATCCTGTTTTAGATCGATAACCGGACAATGTATCACCGCAAGAGCAAAATGCATTCAAAATATTATCTAAAGCACAACCAAAATATTGATTTGGGTAGGTTGTGTTTCAAAAGCTCATACGGCTCTTTACAAAAAAATACCCTTAATGTTTGCTTTTGCTTGATTCCTTGAAAACTCGTCATCGTCACAATTTTAGCATATGTATGAAAGGAATATCGAATTATATACCTTGCCTAAAATTGGCCGTGTGGTATTTTTACATGTAACAATATAAATAAACCCGTTACATTTACTCTGACACTTTGATGCCATAGTAGAAATTACGCCAGTCATGTGTGGGGGTATCCCTCGGACTATTTATTATGTTTTAGAAATATTACGAGCTTTTAATTTGTAACCTTTATTTATACTTACTGGACTAGACTATTTGAGACTATTAGTGCTTTTATTGTGTAAGTGAGTGAATAATGGGTTGGCCTTCAGCAATATTTTATATGATATACGGAACCGCTAGTGTTAAACAGACAAAGACAACCGCCAGTTAATAAAGCCTCTGGTACATGCATGCGATGCCATTTTTATTCTTGAGGAAAGAGGGTTATGTGTGGTGTTGTAGACACAGAGAAACTCACTTTATTTTAGAACGTTTTTCAAAGATGTATCCTAGTAGACAGAAGACGAAAGGGTCCTTGCTGGGAGTGTTCATGAACTTTTAACACTAATGAATAACATATAATACATTGGATGTAGGTAGCCTTGCTGGGAGAGTGTTCATGAACCTGTAACACCACTGAGTAACAGAAGACATGGGAGGAAAGAGTCCTTGATGGGAGAGTATTTATGAACCTTTAACACTTATGAGTAACACAGAAGACATTGGATGAAAGGGTTCTTGGTGGGAGAGTGTTCGTGAAACTTAAACACTACTGAGTAACACAGAAGACATGGGATGAAAGGGTCCTTGGTGGGAGAGTGTTCATGAAACTTTAACACGACTGAGTAACAGAAGACATGGGAGGAAAGAGTCCTTGCTTGGAGAGTATTTATGAACCTTTAACACTTATGAGTAACATAGAAGACATTGGATGAAAGGGTCCTTGGTGGGATAGTGTTCGTGAATCTTTAACACTACTGAGTAACACAGAAGACATTGAATGAAAGGGTCCTTGGTGGGATAGTATTTGTGAAACTTAAACACTACTGAGTAACATATAATACATTGGATGTAGGTAGCCTTGCTGGGAGAGTGTTCATGAACCTGTAACACCACTGAGTAACAGAAGACTTGAGATGAAAGGGTCCTTGCTGGGAGAGTATTTATGAACCTTTAACACTACTGAGTAACACAGAAGACATGAGATAAAGGGTCCTTGGTGGGATAGTGTTCGTGAATCTATAACACTTATGAGTAACACAGAAGACATTGGATGAAAGGGTCCTTGTTGGGATAGTGTTCATGAAACTTTAACACGACTGAGTAACACAGAAGACATGGGAGGAAAGAGTCCTTGCTTGGAGAGTATTTATGAACCTTTAACACTTATGAGTAACATAGAAGACATTGGATGAAAGGGTCCTTGGTGGGATAGTGTTCGTGAATCTTTAACACTACTGAGTAACACAGAAGACATTGAATGAAAGGGTCCTTGGTGGGATAGTATTTGTGAAACTTAAACACTACTGAGTAACATATAATACATTGGATGTAGGTAGCCTTGCTGGGAGAGTGTTCATGAACCTGTAACACCACTGAGTAACAGAAGACTTGAGATGAAAGGGTCCTTGCTGGGAGAGTATTTATGAACCTTTAACACTACTGAGTAACACAGAAGACATGAGATAAAGGGTCCTTGGTGGGATAGTGTTCGTGAATCTATAACACTTATGAGTAACACAGAAGACATTGGATGAAAGGGTCCTTGTTGGGAGAGTGTTCATGAAACTTTAACACGACTGAGTAACAGAAGACATGGGAGGAAAGAGTCCTTGCTTGGAGAGTATTTATGAACCTTTAACACTTATGAGTAACATAGAAGACATTGGATGAAAGGGTCCTTGGTGGGATAGTGTTCGTGAATCTTTAACACTACTGAGTAACACAGAAGACATTGAATGAAAGGGTCCTTGGTGGGATAGTATTTGTGAAACTTAAACACTACTGAGTAACATATAATACATTGGATGTAGGTAGCCTTGCTGGGAGAGTGTTCATGAACCTGTAACACCACTGAGTAACAGAAGACTTGAGATGAAAGGGTCCTTGCTGGGAGAGTATTTATGAACCTTTAACACTACTGAGTAACACAGAAGACATGAGATAAAGGGTCCTTGGTGGGATAGTGTTCGTGAATCTATAACACTTATGAGTAACACAGAAGACATTGGATGAAAGGGTCCTTGTTGGGATAGTGTTCATGAAACTTTAACACGACTGAGTAACACAGAAGACATGGGAGGAAAGAGTCCTTGCTTGGAGAGTATTTATGAACCTTTAACACTTATGAGTAACATAGAAGACATTGGATGAAAGGGTCCTTGGTGGGATAGTGTTCGTGAATCTTTAACACTACTGAGTAACACAGAAGACATTGAATGAAAGGGTCCTTGGTGGGATAGTATTTGTGAAACTTAAACACTACTGAGTAACATATAATACATTGGGTGTAGGTAGCCTTGCTGGGAGAGTGTTCATGAACCTGTAACACCACTGAGTAACAGAAGACTTGAGATGAAAGGGTCCTTGCTGGGAGAGTATTTATGAACCTTTAACACTACTGAGTAACACAGAAGACATGAGATAAAGGGTCCTTGGTGGGATAGTGTTCGTGAATCTATAACACTTATGAGTAACACAGAAGACATTGGATGAAAGGGTCCTTGTTGGGATAGTGTTCATGAAACTTTAACACGACTGAGTAACACAGAAGACATGGGAGGAAAGAGTCCTTGCTTGGAGAGTATTTATGAATCTTTAACACTACTGAGTAACACAGAAGACATGAGATGAAAGGGTCCTTGGTGGGATAGTGTTCATGAATCTTTAACATGACTGAGTAAGACAGAAGCCATGGGATGAAAGGGTCTTTGGTGGGATAGTGTTCATGAAACTTTAACACTTATGAGTAACACAGAAGACATGAGATGAAAGGGTCCTTGTTGGGATAGTGTTCGTGAAACTTTAACACTACTGAGTAACACAGAAGACATGGGATGAAAGGGTCCTTGGTGGGAGAGTGTTCATGAAACTTTAACACTTATGAGTAACACAGAAGCCATGGAATGAAAGGGTCCTTGGTGGGATAGTGTTCATGAAACTTTAACACTTATGAGTAACACAGAAGACATTGGATGAAAGGGTTCTTGGTGGGATAGTGTTCGTGAATCTTTAACACTACTGAGTAACACAGAAGACACTGGATGAAAGGGTCCTTGGTGGGATAGTGTTCATGAAACTTCAACACTACTGAGTAACACAGAAGATATGGGATGAAATGGTTCTTGGTGGGAGAGTGTTCGTGAATCTTTAAAACTACTGAGTAACACAGAAGATATGGGATGAAAGGGTCCTCGGTGGGAGGGTGTTTATGAGTAACACAGAAGATATTGGATATTGGATGATATTGCTTGGAAAGATTCTTGGAACCTTTTACACCGCTGAGTTACATAGAAGACATGGGATGTAAGTGCCATTGCTTGGAGAGTGTTCATTAACCTTTAACACTACTGAGTAAAACAGAGGACATGGGATGTAAGTGTCATTGCTTGGAGAGTGTTCGTGAACCTTTAACACTAATGAGTAACACATAAGACATGGGATGTCAAGGGCCCTTGCTGGGAAAGATTCAATGAAACTTTAACAGTACTGAGTAACAGAAGACATGGGATGTAAGGGTCATTGCTAGGGGAGTGTTCATTAAACTTTAACACTACTGAGTAACGGAGGATGTAAAGATCATTACTTGGAAAAATTCTTAGAAGCTATAACACTGCTGACTTACATAGAAGACATAGGATGTCAAGGGCCCTTGTTGGAAGAGTGTCCATGCTGAGTAACACTTTTCCGCGAATAGATACGGCATATAAAGGAATTACAATTGTAGATAGGTGAGATCATTATACGCTGACTAAATACTACTGGTGTCATGGCGTATTCACTGACATCACAATTATTGTGTCAAAATCAGACTAGAGAGAGTATTCGCTTCCCAGCTCGATTTCTATCGGATATACAGGCTTTCATACTCTCACGTGTGACGTTTATCTTGTCCAAATGGATTCACAGAATCATAAGAGACTTTCTTCATTTTACGACTCATCATTGAAAACATTTTTTTGTACTTTTTGCTTGAGGTAAACCATTAATTTTATCTTAGTATTTTCAAAGACGTAAATAAGAATTTACGTCTTTGGTACCTCAAATGATGTTTGATGACATGTTTAGGCGTTATAAAGGCATATGTATATAGAGGATATATTGCTTCAAAGACAAAGCTTAAAAGACTGCCCTTGCTGTATTATTTTTTTTACATGTCTGTTGGCTCGAAGACTCGGTGCAGCGTCGGGATGGGTGCCACGTGCTGCAACATAAAGATACTACTTCTTTATTCCCAAACATGCCGGAAAATGAACTTCCTGCGCAGTCAACTTTGTAACGGTTCGGTGAAATTAGCGATGAAATTGATACGCTTGAATAACCTTACAACATTTAATGACATTAAAACAAGCCCTGAAGCGAACATTGATAAACGGCACTATGAAAGATGTGGTCCTTAAGCAATACTTACTTCGCACTTACTCACTGGAAACCAAGGGAGTTAACTCGTATTTTTATGCTTTCAACTGACAGGAGATGTTGGTGAAAACCACATGTTTATGATGTAACATGGCTATTGCGTTATACATCGCTGCTTCAGATTTGGGGATCGTCTTGAAGAGCGGACTCAGGTTCAAGAGAATATAAAAAGAGCTATTATTTGTACTAGGTGGCGCTGAAAGATATGCGCAGTGGATCTGCGCACGCCAGATTAATCCATTAACAGTTGTTACAGAAGAGCAGGTGGGATCAAAGTCATTTGGAGCCTCATTGCGCATGCGCGCTCTGTGAGAACCAGTTTTGCACATGAGTGAAGATAATTTATGATGCCATATATCTTCCACTGAAATAGACTCGGAAGTTGTCTGGCGATAGTTTGTATATTTCGCTTTTTAAGCAGATAGGATTGCGAGATATGTGCTGGAACACCAGCTAGAGTTACATATAAACTTATCTAAAAATTCAAAAAGCAAGATTTAAATTTGTCTCTGAGTTTTTATACAAGTTCTTGGATTTTGGAGTGCGTTTTTGGTATCTGATTAAAATTTTGTACAACTTTCAAAAGTCTAAAATGGAAATATTATTATAGTTAAAAGTCGTCTTTAGAATGTACAACTATACAACTTTTTTCTAACTATAAAGTGGGAAGTAATCAAGTTAATGGCTGATGAGCCAAAAAGTTATTCGAATAAAGAATGCAGGAAGGTCAAAGCGACCAAACTAGACAATTACGTGAATGTATGGACATTGTATAAAATAGATTATCACTGTATAAAAAATGTTTGGCTAAAAATTTTTTTGCAATAATATAACGGACAGACGATAGCGTTTACTCGATTCGTTAGGCGACCCGAAAACCAGCGTTACATCAACCATACTCAAATCCTTGTTTTCGCTCGATGAGAGATTGTCAGCGTTAAGCGTTAATGAGCATCATTTAAAAAACAATAGTTTGTTTTGATATGCATCTAAATATTAGTTTAAGGTGATATAGATTAAAAAATCGCTTGTTTTGAACAATGCATCGATAGATGTATACTAGTTACATTTCCCATCAAAGAGTATCGACTCCTCTTTAATTAGCTTCAAAGTTACGTAACGTACTCACCAGCCGATGTTTGTCCGGTTTTCGATCAAATCGCGAATTTCTACCTTTACTTTGCTGAACTGATTAAAATCAAAATGATACTTATAACCAAAGTCAGTACTTCTCGATAAAATGAGACCATCGGTAACGTCTGGCATTTAAATGAGACAAAAGACGGATTGTTTCTTTAGTTTTTGTGAATTTTCGTTTACCCAATAAGTTTGTAGTTATTTCTCAGTTCGTGGGAATGTGTATACGTGAGGTAACGTTGAATACAATGCATTCTTACACTATAAAAAGTAATAAAATAAAAAAGTAAGACAAGTGGCCTTAAGCGTCAAGTCCTGTGAACATCAATGAGACTGTCACATGGTGAATAATGTCACATCATACCATCAAGCAATGGCTGTCCTCGCCTGACGCCAAGGGCAACATGTAGACGTGTTTATCTAAAAATGCATAAGACATTCGTCCGTCGAACTTAATGTGTAATACAAGTCATCACTGAGTTCAATGATATTGTCATACTTTTCCTTCGAAGATTTTAATAGTATTTTTTAGACTGGAAAATACTTTTTACAAGATTAGATATTCCCAATCATATTCTCTTATCCAGGGTTCATGTTTTTAAAGACCTTTAACCATAGTGCTGATAGAACCTTGTGGAACCTTTGAGGCATGTAGTATTTCTAATATCGATACTTTTGTAAACATTTTTAACTGATATTAATCGCTAGAAAAATATTCCTCCTAAGCCTAACATGTCAGGAACAAATTCACATTAAAAGACAAGTTACTTAGATTCAAGGAAAGCAAGCCTCTCGATTGGAGCGTCGTAAGATGGATTCACTTTTTCTTGAATACCACGTAATTTATTACGCAGGACATATTATACAACAAAAGGTACTCGAGGCAATGTAAATGACAGCCTCAGAAAAAACCCATAAGAAAATCGACCATGTTGCCTAACTAAGGAAATATTGTGAGTTCATTCGATTGATATTGGTGAACCCGGCTTTTTACTCTTTTGTCGCCATCATTGCGTCAATGTGCGAAACGGCCACCAAGTGATTGGCGGGAAGATGATAGATGCGATCCATAACTATACTGGAATCTCTCTTACGAAAAGTTAATGCTTCTTGGTTTGAAGAAAATTCGAAAATTATCTTGCATTGATGTTTCTGGTATCTTCTATATTTTTATGAACACTCTAAATTGCTCTTTTAGTATGCAGTGCAATCCTGAAATGCATTGATTAGAACTGTATGTCATGCACCGTCATACTGAAAATGTAGCTCTACAATCCAGTTTATATATAGAAAATAGTTGGGCAACATTTGGAGTCTTAGATTTCATAACAATCTCATTAAAACGGTTCAAACCTATCGCTCGCACCTGGCTATGTTTTTGATCTGGAGAACTGCTCCATAGGGGCCGTGTCTCTTGTCTCTGCCCTTTCACCTTCAAGAAACTAAAAAAAATCAGAGGTCCGCTTAAAGAGCTTAGTCTATCGGCATCCAGTCCGCCATTTTGTTTTCCCGGAAATTACATGAAAAAAGGCGTTGTACTTTAACTTATTTTACATAATTATAAAAATAACTATATGTATGGTTAGAATACCCACTCATTTACGAATGATAAATGCTAAGACTAATCAATAATGCTTTGTTATACTGTAGCAAGGCGTTTAACACTCGTAGCGCCGATGATTGGTTTCACTTCTCATTTTTATCTAGTTTGCGCTCTCATTTATCTAATTGTAAAATCTTAATCAAATGTTACCCTCAGTAACATGGCTCAGATGGGTTACTGTGCTAATAACAATAATAATATGAAAGGTTTGATCTGGTTTCAATTAGATTTGTTTGGATCTATGAACTGCCTGGTACCCACAGGAAGCGCGTAATTGCTTCCCATGTTCATCTCCTGTTATTCCCTTGTATTGTTTTGCTTCTAGCTCAATCATTGATAAAACTCTTCCTCAATATACATTAAGAATTTTACTACACTCCTTGCTTGTCTGTCTTTGTCGCTTCTGGCATAATTTGATCGCTTTAAGTTCATTTTTGACGTCATTTTGGGGATGAATTAAGTAACTCGCCATGCCCTCTAGACTTACAGACGCATAAATACATGCCCGCTTAAAAGGTTCATTAGTGAACAATGTAAGCAAGAAAATGTAACCGCTTTCAAAACTTTTTGTGAATGGTTTCCTCAGAGCTATGGACCAAGAGTTACCTGACTGAAGCGCTTATAGAATACATCCAACTGTATGAATTTCTCTCTGCAACCGGGGTGCCGAGAATGAATCGTCTTATATTTGTGTCTACAACAAATTAAGCCAGTCAGTATATAACTACATGCATCTTATATGCTTATATCGTAACACTTGTATCATTGATGTATCAACAGAAATGGAGAGTCGTCCCGGTATAGACATTTTTCCAAAATCATACCACTCTTAATAGGGCGGGTAGATAGATGGAAACCGAACATTTATGAGTTTACGGTTAAGAGGGAGAGTCTACCCTGCCCCCACACCCGTTTAAATGAATGGAAACCCAACGTGGATATATAGAGACATAAAGAGACTTAACCCGGCCTAGGCACCAGGGTAAATGATTGGAAATCCGATGTGAAGTCATTGGCATTGCTGCGGCACAACAAGACATTTATTTTAGAATTTGTAGATATTCTATCAATGATTTCAATTAATCATTGATAAGTTGCAATATAACTAAAAAAAAGTATTTAGAATTTCACGAAATGGAAAATGGCGAACCCTTCAAAGTAGAGAGAACAGTCTACCCGACCTAGACACCCGAGTAGAAAGCTCGCACTGATGTGTTAAGACAGAGAGAGACGGTGACTTTACTCCCCCGGGCTCATTCCGTATCTCGCTATGTTTATGACCCAAATTGTGAATGAATGCTATGTAAAACATCACCCGCGGACAGACTATGACAGATGACGAGATAGACTAGAATTGCCTTGTATCCTTGTCAACAAGTCTCACATTGAAGATTCTATTAGATATTAGAACATTTTGACTCCATAAAATGTAGAAGTGTCATGTTTATTTCAAAATGGTTGTTAATTTCTTGGTTGAGATAGATGCGCGGTACTAAAACGTGCGAGTTGAATATCGAAAGTACAAGTTATATGACGAATCGGTATAAACATCAAGGTTTTGATGACTCAAAAAATGATGATAAATTTTCAAAAAATACTTAAGCAAGCTTGCACATTTTCAACAACTGAACAACTGTAATGTTAAATTGTAAAGTGGACTAATAAAAGTGGCAGTAGCACGTTTTAGAAAAAATAAAGTGATGTCACGAAATCGAAAAACCATTTTACCAATTGCAGTACAATGTTCTTCAATCAAAAGAAACAGTTCTCTAACGAGTATACCATGTTCAGTTGAGCTATGGGGCTCCATTTCCCTACCTCAAATGATTAAAAGATGTTCACACAAATAGTGAAATAGTTCGCCAGTTGTTTTTGCCTGACACTTGATCCCATGTAATTTATTCTACGACTACGATTGATCGAGAGAGGAGGGAGATGTTTGTCAATCTGCAGATAATATATTTGGCATAATCTTATGTTTATTTGGAAAATTCTAAAGAAATGAAAATTGTCAAAACCGTGCTTCTGTAATATTAAAGGAAGCGTGTGTTACAGGTAGATTTGGGTTTGGTGACGACTCGGAATGCAGGTTTCTCCTGCTTCAGAATCGGTAAGTGTAGATGTTGCTGTCTACATTTTAGATTCGTTGTTTATGCATTTTAAAAATGTCTTGGCAGGACCTACCTAAAATATTTTACAAATCTTTTACAAATCTTTTTATCCAAAAACAACTGGCAAAGGAGGATGACATTTTAAGAGTAACATCTTTCTGACTTGAACACTCAAATTTATAACTTTGGTTTAACCCCCGATGAAATGTGGACAGGGTATCCACACATCTTTGGGGTGATTAACAAAAAGGATGCTTAAATTTTCAGAAAAAAAGACTAAAGGTTTGTAGATTTGGTCTCGACCCCTTCAAATATGGCCGTGTCAGGGTGCCCATCCTCAGATCTCTTTTGTCAGTACTCTAGAAACCATTTATGCTAGAAATGTCAAATTTTGTGGAAATCATCTCTGTAATATGAAGACTGAGATGTGTAAGTTTCATTGTCCTACCCCCACACATGAGGGCGTGACAAGGGTTCATGAATACTTAGTACATGAAGATAGTGAGTAGTAGGGGAGGGGTCAGTGGAAGAAGGTTGGTAGTTTGTATTGCAAATGTTTTAGTTATTCTTACAGACAGTTAACTAACAGATATGTTTATTGGCTATATATGAGTCATTATGCGCAACTCAAGCAAATCAATTGAATGCTGACATCATGAGTAGACAATATCTTCATCATCATACGTTTATTACTAAAAAATGAGAAACCTTCGGTTGTACATGAGTAAAGAAATGTAACATTTTAACATGTACAAAAAAATAACTGCATGATACAAATTAACAATCAAAGTGGTTACAAACAGTCCTGAACTTGGAAAGTTTTTTTAGAGTTGAAATTTTACTTATGAAAAGTTTACGAAACCACATGCCACATTCGAGCTAATGCAATTACAAAGACTGTGATATGATAAATGAACTGAATGAAAGGAAATACAATAACATGTTTTATGACGATTAAGATATCCCATAAGGAGGTCATTTTTGGCCGGAAAGTTTGAAAAGTGACCCGTAAATATTAATCTTCATCCGTATGAAAACTCATCGAGCAAGTTAAATTTATTGAATTTCAAACCCCGTAAAAAAAATAAATAGATAAATAAATATGATTTAATATTCAATAGAATTGAACAAATTTCCACATGCATGTTGCAAAGTACACATTCATTATATTTAGGGTCAATGGAATATCACACACGTGATGCAGAGTCTGCATTTCCTGTTTCCGGTAACTCCAAATTCGTCATCAATTACGTAACTTTTTTACCAAAATCATAAATCAATCAAGTTTATGAATTATCAATATCTATTTAAATTTTCGATTTTTCATTCTTAGCTTCATATTTAACGCATATGAAAATGCGAAAATTAAATCTCAAACTCATAAAATGCGTTATCTTATTTTACAGTCACATTGCTTTCGTTACGAAATTGCTTTAAACAAATTTGTTAACACTGCCACCAGTTAAACCCTGATTTGCAGTTAATCGCAATCTGGGCTGTATTCTGTCACTTCAGACACGTGTAACCTTGTTGATTTAGATAAAACTATTTTTGCAGACGCTGAAATCATTAATCACTGCCTGCTGTATCAAACATCAGTCTAGAAGTTATACGTGTAAAACATTTCTACACCGAATATCAGTTTTTCTGGCATATATATGTGAATCATTTCATCATTGAATATCAGTCCTTAAGGTAACCCGTGGGAAAACTGCCTCATGAAATACCTGTCGATGTAAGGTATAGCAAAAGTTCGAAACTTTTCGTTATCGAATATCATATATTTTAGTTAGACAAGCGTTTGATAGATTTAATTGTTGTATATCAGTACAAATATACGAATATACTTTACAAACAATTCCATGGCGAACATAAATCTAAGTACATTTACTTAGCAGGTCTGTCTTTATTTAGTGATGGAACTGGAATACGTTTTATGATCTTTTTGAAAGAAGACTCTGCACATTGTGCACTGTTCATCTGTCTATGAAATATAGACCTATTTCATACGATAGACGTACTTTTACATTTTTACGGCAGAATGAATGAAGTTCAAAGCATGTTTTCAACAATTTGATAATGTCTCCAATGTTTTCCGAAACAACATGAATCTATATTTTATGCCAATTTTTAAGCCAGTGTATTTAAAGAATTGAATTAAACTTTTAATGGAAAAACGCAATTTGTGAACTTCGATGTGATATGTGATACCATAAACATGTTTTTACAAGTAACACAGTAAATACTTAATATTGAGCATCTTTAAAGTGTATACAATCGAGATATGGTTTCAATTACAAGTTTCTCTCGATCTACTGACCCGTAGCGACAGGGATTTTTTTCAGGATGAGATCTGTCATCTCTTTGAGTGTATCCTTTCATCTGGATGCAGACTGCACTTGTATAGGGTGTTTAATTGCATGCTACCATGCGTGTGTTTCGCTTCAACATGCACAACTGCATACACTGCGAGACTGTATAATTGTTGTATTTCTTTATCTGTGCTGTATGCTCGGTGACTGGTTTATGTGAGCTATTAGTGTCAACTAGATCTATTCATATCTATATCCTCGCGGAATGTAGTTATTGGTATCATGTCTGGGATACACTTAAAGAGGACTTAACTTTAAGTGTATCATTTGTAAACTAACGACGAGGCGTTGTATGATAGTAGTGAGTATCACATCCCAACACCGCCTACCTGTGTTTACCTGGACGCACCTGTATATTATATTCAATACACTCATATCTGTAATATGACTTCTCTCAATGTACGTCTTTCCCACAGTGAAGTTTTGCACTTCAAACTATGTCTTCCACCTGTAAACCGATTCGGACGTTAACGAGATGATTATGTTGTCTATCCGTCTCCTTTTTACCTGTTTTGAATATTTGTCAAATTACGTCACTAAATGCAGGTGTAAGGGGCGTTCAGGGGGTATCGGCGCGTGATGAACGCCATTGAGGGACGGGAGGTGAGGGGGAATTAATGCCCCCCGCTTTCTCCCACTGTCAATCTATAGACTCTGGTTCATTATAAAACTCCTAAATATACGGTGCACATTTCGGCCACCCATAATGACAGGGTTTAGAAGCAAGCTTCACACCATTGTGTTCCTGAAATGCAATTTTACATAATTCCTTGCATCATCTTTCGCTTGGATGGTGAAGATCGTGGTTCTAGTCCGGATGTCTGACGTAGATTCCGTTCCGTCCCACATCCCTCTACCTGCATACTGTAATCCTTTATGAAATTACCTTTCCGATTTTCAAACAATCCGAGCATTTGAGACCAGATGCGTGAAGATTTATATTCCCATTAAAATGAATAGGAGCTTTTTTTGTAAACATATTTTGCGAATATGTGTACAGTGCATGATCTGGTCCCGTGTAGCCCAGATTGACTACCTACATGATACCCATCCTTACCTCGACTGTATGAATGAAATCACCTGGCCAACAGGTAATATCCTTCAATGTAAGAAATGACTTATGTCAAAAGTACGCTCTTTCTTTAGAAACTTTCTTTCTGTCAATTGGTTTATAATTTCCATAACGTCGGTTGCCCATATTGTGTTCACTTCAAGCAATGGTTTTGACGTTCCCTTCCTAATTTCCAACTTATAAAACGTTGTTTATGGTGGCTGTTACATCTTGTAGATCGTCATACATGGGTGATCAGCAATTTTACTTTTATTGCTTGCTGAATTGAAAAGAAATGGATTCGAAACAGATGAATGTTTGGTCCAACTCACTGCGGGTAGACGTAGAGTCTTTAGAGGTCCACTTGTTGTTGTACTGAGCCTTTAACTCACCCCAGAGAGAACTTTCACGCGCTTGGGCTCCACTCACACATGTATTAACTTCCTAACGTTATATTAACACACTGTACTCCTCGTATATTGAACAATATAATCGTTATAACGTCTCCGCCGGTATCCTCATATATTAAATGGAAAGGGTCCTTTCTCTATTAATAGATACTACATCATAACGTATTATAACAATGTAGTATTTATGTTAATATTAATGGTTGTATTTTCCATAATGCTTCTCCTTTACACGATGATATTAACGGGGTGTTATAATGGCGAGTTGGAGCCCATTATTGCTGAGATTTGCTTCCATGCTACGTGTTGTTGAATACGTATATTATGATGGAGAGAGTTGATAAGAAGGAACACAGGTGTTATTTCGTGAGTTAAAGATCTTATGGAAAAGAGTAACTTTTAAGACGTGTTTACATTACTGTGATAGTGTTAAAGGTAGATACTTACCATTACACAGCTCAATCTAACACTTTTTGTGTTATCTTTGATAGATATCAAAGACGACGAAGAGCAGTGTAATATTTATTGTCAGTTAGAGATCATCTTGTTGGATTTATGCAATCTGGTACCTGCTATGAGTGATTTTGCTCCAATTTCTTCATATAATCATGATTTCCCTTGTAGAGTAAAACATGCAGCTGTTTCCAGTTGAATGGAACGAAGTACGGTATGCAGTATGTACAAACAATATAGAAAATTATAAACTTAACAATGCTTATTCTGACATGGTTACTGTCCACCAAGAGGCCAGAAGGGGACGTTCTGACGATGCTTTGACCATTTGGAATCACAGAACACAAGCCTCATGTTTCCAATCAAGCATGTTGATATCAAAAGATTCAAAAAGGAACCACGTTTTACAATTTTTACAAAATAAAATTACCTCTAAATCTCTTCTTCAAGTTAAGATAGAGCGGCCTTTGATAGACTAAACTTTGTTTTTCACGAATTGGGTCTAAAGACAGGCATTATTGTTCACATTTAACTATACACAGTCACTTGCTCTTAAAGAGACTCTCACTGAGACACTGAGTTGTTGGAATAACATTTGACATACGTTATCAGAAGTATTGATTCTGGCTTAAAAGTATCATTCCGATTCTCATCCGTTCAGTATAGTCAAAATATAAATGTAAAGTCGCGATTTTGACCGAAAAATGGACAATGTACACAGGCTGGCGCTGGTCAATCCGTCAAACATAATATTGGAAACTTTTCTAAAGAAGATTCAAGATCAATTTAGAGTCGATTGTATTGATAGGCAATATTATAATGTTTATGATAGGCAATATAACTCGATTTATGTTAATGGGACGTGTTATTTGAGCCTCTTAACACATATAACGTTGTTCTCAATATACATTGAAAACTATCAATTGTCTCCTTTATTTTACATCTGGAGATGAATATCAGAGATGTTTTGAATTCATTTCAACATATATGATATTTGAGGCACGTAACAAAGTGAAATGATATTTCACGAAAATCACGAATTCTCTTAAACGCACTAGTGCACACCAATATTTCTTTAACACAACGAATGCACAGATACTGCATATCTCTCGATATTATTTAAGATCCTCACTCAAGTAATCTACCTCGTAAGTTATTTAACGAATATTTACGTATTCAGGTAGTAAAGTTGATTTTTAAAGACCGGAAGTATTTAATGTTACGTTACAATAAATCCGCATGAACTACGATATCGGAAATATTAAGATTTTGCTTATAATAAAAAAAAGCGGAAACGGCAGCCGCTTTGGTCAATCTAATAGCAATGCTAATGCTGTGTTATTAAATCGGTTTATTTAAAACATTGCTTTCATAAAACATAATTCATTATTTGTTCTCAGTTCAGAGTTTAGGTAAATTCAACAGCTGCACATAATAATAGTTCAGCTGCTTTCAACTGTCTATAATTTATCCGTTTTGTGCACAGCTAACCTTAGATTTGTTATATGTCCAAGCCGACAGCGGCTGTCTAAATTTTTTCATTGTTGATTGCAGGTCAATTGTAAAGAATTTTAAGTATTTCATTGCAGCGATAGAAAGCTTAAGTGATTGCATAAGTCCTCTTAAACCTTAAAATAGCCAATTTAAACCGTAAAAGCGTGCACTAGTGTCTTTAAGGTTCTTAGGACAAACGAACTTCTTACTGGTACTACAACTTGGTCACGGATAGTTTGGTTGGTTGTATGTTTTCGAAATGTCCGTGATATGATGAATTAAAACTCCTGTTAATTTACTCACATGTATATCCAGTGTATAAATATCATCCTGTCCAGATATGCATGTTTAAGGTGTTAAAAGTTGATGTGATGAGGAAAATGATATACAAGTATATATATTCCCCGTTTGGGTGTTCTCTTTATGTATACTTTCCGTTGATCAAAATAGTTAACAATTACAACCAAAATTGAGGTATGCCTTACTCGTTGTAATATTCATCATATTAAGAATATGTGTATTCCATTACGTGACATCGAATGAACTCTTTTATCTATAAACAAATGAGTTCCAGTCTCTTGTGGTGGTAAAACGTATAGCATATTTTTTTAGATTGGTTCTAAGATAAAGATATATTTTGTTATGTTTTCTTATCTAAGACAACGCGCCACCTTTACATTGATATCGCCATGATAAAGTTTGTAACATAAGGGGTCACTCCTCTGAAGTGAGTGACAGTTATTTCTCTTGTGTCGCTACAAGAAAGACTTCAGACATAACTTGACAACATCTGACAGATCTGATATTGACATCTACTGAGGATCTCCCTGACAAGACAACCATCACATTCCCGTTAGTAAAACAGTATTTAGTCGAGTTTATTTACGTAATGAGTATACGTCTATTGGAGAGGAAACGCTCCAATTAGAATCCAGACCTAACACGACCTGGCAATTATTGGGCTTATTACCAGATTAACACCCGGCCACCAGTTAACAATTAGACCGCTGGGACGAAAAATCTTCACAAATAACGCGCCACTTGAATTTTTGATCTTTGTCCCCCGAGTTAAAGGTCCGCTGTATTGACTGACCTAAGGGTAGGGGTCCTTCGACTCACCAGCACCCCGCATCAAAGGATTGTGCTTATATCAATTGGTTTTCTCACTCTGTTTCGCCAAATTCTCCACCCCACAGGCGAGGCGTTATCACCCACGGGCACATCGTTGACACTAGTTCGCCGTTTTTCCTTTCCACTTTGGCTTATTTAGTTGTCAATAACGCGTTATTATCATAGGTGTAGATTTCGCTTCATTCTCTCGGCACGCCGTTAGACACTGCCATTGACAATAACATTTCGGCAGGGTCTGTTTATCGACCAATCAGAGGCCAGGAAGCGACCTGTCAATCAAAGCAGGCCGTCAATCAAAGCGGGCCGCGAGGCAGCACCGGGCCTGGCGGTGACGAGAGGTAGCCTGCTATGAACGAAGTCAGTTTGCACAGGGTTCCCCGGGTACTATGTAGGGATATTTATGCTGTTGGATCCTGCTTTATCAAATCATTGTCGCCTATATCAGGATTATGTGTTTTATATTAATCTCACATCGGAAAGAGTAGCAGTTCGCCGAAAGAAACAAGGTAAGAGAATACTCCTGCTTTTTAATTGTTCTTTCACCAACCGTTCAGATTTCTCTTTCTTTCTATTTATGCTCAGATTACGTTTTGTGATTTTAGCTACAGTATTTAACCATGGTGAAAGAAAGGTTGCAAATAGCGAAGACTTTTTATGCTTAAAAACTGAGGTTATTTTGAAGGTAACACAAGCCAAAAGGTTTCCTGCAAACAAACTGTAAAACTAAAATACGGAAACAAGGCTGTTGTGTTAAAAAACAAAGTGATTTTATTTTCAAATACATATACAATGTATAAATCAAGATCTACATACATATATATTTTTTATATTACAACTATTGTGACGACGAATATTTTTCAAAGATTGATAATGTTTTTATTAAAATTCCATACAACTGTTTCATATATTGTCCTAATTATTCGAGTTTCTCAGCGTTCTATAAAGTTTTTTTAATAAGATGTTTTACTGTCTTAAATTTCATAAAATGTTTTCACGGTTCGCATGACCGGCACGCCATGTTGCAAAAAGCGTCGACATTTTTATGTAAGTTATATTATAGAGTGTATGGTTAAAAACGTCAGCAGTGTTACCATAAGTCGAGGCAGAGGGGACTGGGCAGCTCAGAGAGTATAGCATTTAATTGATATCTGAGCACACACTTAGGAAAGATAGATCAACAGGGGTATGGAGAGATCCTCGAATGCATGTTGTGTGTTTACTGTATGATATCTATGATTGTGGAGATGACTCTATCAACACACGAGTGCAGTTTACCTCTTGTAAAGAAACTGTAATAGTACTCTGCAAAGCTTAATGCAGAGCGTAATGCTTGTCGTGAGTACGGTGTCACTTTCAATCTCTGATACGCTATCGGAAGTACCGATCGAGGGATTTAGGCTTGATCATTATTTGTTTTATTAGTCAAGATTTGAAATCTGGTATTATTCTTTGAAAAGCTTTGATTGTGGTTGTAGTATTATTTTTCCAAATCGTTTTGTCTGAGTTTGTGGGTATACGAATGTTAACGTAACGTTTTTGTAGTAGGATTATCGTTGGTTTGACGCAGGGTGTCTAGGATGGACACACTTTTAGGATTTTTAGGATTAAATAGTTGATATTCTCAAATGAATTTCAATACTAAATTTTCATCGTGATCACGTTTTTATTTTTCAATGGTAACTTTTTAATCAAAAAATTTCAAGCTTCTGATACATGTTTACATCGACTTATATTTTCTTACACATTTTGAATCTCTTATATAGGTTGCATATATCATATGTCTAAGGCGACATAGGCAAATTCAGTTTAATGAAAGTTTGGTTCCTTTTCTTCTAATATATGTGATCGCCAGTTAAAAATATTGGGAATAACAGATACTTTTAGCTGTTTAAAGGGATTAAGATTTTGAACTTGCGATGTTCCTTTTTTTCTATGTTGCAAAAACATTTTGTCTCAAATTCACAAGATATTATCTCAGTTTTGCGGTTGACGTGATCTTTCAAAGCATGAATTTAACATCTTGATGTTAGTGGTAAGCGCCTGCATAATAACAGTCCTTACCTTTAACAGGTGTGTTCGTATGTAATCAAAGTAGCAATGATGATATAGATAATATAGAGCCGTTCTGTTTAAAGTTGTTTCAGAGGTTTCGAAGTGCACTTAAATCTGCAATGATTATGTTATAATAATGACCAGCTATCAGAGGTCACCAAGTACATTTTACACAGACAATGCGCCAGGTGGCGTTGCTGTGATATCTCTCACGGCCGTCAAATACGAGACAAACAGTTGGTCATCGGGACATTTCTTCTGAAATTTAAAATTCACTAAATTAATTATAATCAGAAAATGGTCTAATGAACATTTGTGAAGAAATAAAACTTTTCAATTATCCAAAAGAATTCGATCCAAAAAGGCAGGTATTTTGAAAGTACGTCGATCTTAATATTAAACTTCTTGTTGTGTAAAACAATGTAATTAGATTCCACTAGGAAAGCCTAGGGCGTTTTGTAAGACAGATAGTGTGATAGAGGGATGGTCAGATGTCAGCAGAAATACATATATCTCTCTTTTCCTGTTTGATCTTGTACTCTGTTCTAGATAGATATCTTCTAAATTGTCCACGAGATATGTATCTAACAGAGTTGCGCCTTCAAACAATCCCATCTTTGTAAAGTAAATAAATTCCTAATCATATTCCTTTTGGGTAATGGCATCGTTTTTATGTTAAAATTGAATGTTAATGTTTCATATTTTCATTGATCTTTGTCCTAACAGTTTGTAACCGTGGGTAACCGAAACTTATATGTAATTTTCATACCACAAAGGTTTAAAGGATGACCCAAATTAAAGGAGCAGTAGCAAGTTTTGTTAAAAGAAATTTTCTCCGATAGATATTAATTTATGCCAAATGTATTATCTTCAGAGGGTCAAACATCTTATTACGCAATCCGACCATCCGCAGTCGTAAAGGAAATGATTAAGTAATTTACATAGAAGAAAACACTGTCGGCCATTTAAGTGTCAACACATTTTAATCATTTGAGGTAGGAAAATTGATTTGCGTAGCGTAACAAATCATAGTGCGTTCGTTTAAAAGGTGTTTCTTTTTATCAAAATCATTGTATCGCAATTGAACACATTTATTCTCGTATATACGTGAGATCCCTTTATTTATGCAAAAACGTGCCAATGCCCATGAAACTCATTAAACTAAGAGTAGCCCTAATGTGTGTCTGTGAAGAGAGGTGCTCGACTAAGATTGCGGTTGGTGGGTTCACATATGTTGACAATAACACTCAACCTGCACGTCATCATTGAATTAAAACCACAACTTAGGTAATGTAGCCATAAAGCTGATCTTGCTAGCAGGGGGCGGGCAGGGGTAGAGACAGGAGATGTCGGGAGGGTCGGGCAGTGTTTGTACAAGCAAAGATGAAGCGTATCGGACTCCAGAAGCAGACAGTTCGCTAGTCATGTCCAGATTTTATTGCATCGCCAATAGCCCGCATGTGTAGATGGTTGTTCGAAACATGGCTGACCGTCGGATGATGTTTGCTGTTCTTTGTTACCACGATTCGAGGTTTAAAGTTTAGACATTACGATGTCAATGGTATCAAACGACATTCAGAAAACATCGTGGTCTTTGGGATCATCGCTACGAGCCTAGGTTCTCTTATGTTACATCTCAGACGACCAATGCTGATGATCTTTTTAAACTTGGGTGCAATGTCGTGTCAAATTTTCCCTTTCTTCTGTTGGAACTGAGGTATTGAACGTTGATGTCATAAATAAAACTGATGTCGGATGAACTATTCAAAGAGAAAATGATCAGTGTAGTTTATATAACAGGCAATTTCTGTTTCATCAATTTCTGTTTTTGAGATTTGATCATAGTTTTGTACTTGTTTCATTAAATGTAATCTATGTTTGACTTTATGACGATATTTAAAGCTTTAAAATCTACTTGTGATCCAGTTTTATAAATTTCATGCAATAGATTTTCTTATATACTTATTTACTGAATTCATAATGGACAATAAGGAAGGACACTATCTTTTCTCGACTATCTAGCTGAATAAATATCAGTATGTTTATATATCTTAATTAAATTTTAATTTTCAAAGGAATAAAAAAGTAGGGTCTGCATTTAATCAAACTGTAGAAAAAATAGTGTATAAACCAAACAGAACTCTTGAAATACATCCGTAATGAAAATAGATTTAGAAAGACTCTGTCGTCATTCATTCAATAGATAAACATATTGAATAAATTGTAGTTAAGAAAATGTCCGTACTAAAAAAAGTAAGAAAAATTCTAATTACAAATATGAAAAGATCTCACATGTTTTCGTTGTCCCTAGAACTCAATTCGCAAAGCAACCTTTACTAAGGTTGATCGTAACCCCCATTATTAAGTTTACCTTAGTGACTTACGATCACATAAGAGCTTTGTGAAAGACTTATTTCCATGGGTCCTTTGTTTGCCCTCAGAAAACCAAGAAATGCCAAAAATATAAGATTATGAAAAGGGGTGCATCGTTATAAAAAGCTGTAGACGAACATAAGGGAAGAGGCACTGGGTACGACCTGCCTGTATGTTAAATACATCACGAGGAACAGTGTCAGGAGAAGCCTGCAGGATGGTATGGCCATCAGAACGACGAGCTGATGATCCATGGCGGACTGACAGCGCGTTGGAGCGGACTAGCAGATGACTCTTCATGTAGACATCCTCCTACACGGAGCCGGGCAGTAAATCAGCCTAACCAGGGCCATACTCAGTCTTTTTATGTGTAGAAAGGTTGTAGATAACTGCATAGTAGAAATCTATCTGTTGCAATAATGGTCATCGTTTGATTATTTCCTTTTAAACCATTCCTTAACATTCTGGATAACACCTTTTCTTGTCAATTGATGAAGAAGTAGGTATATACTGTTAAATGTCGTGTATGATCACAAAAAAGATGTTATAGAACTTTTTTCTACTGTATTCAATTTCTTAAAGCCCTTCAAAGAAGTGTTTTTGTACAAAACCAACATAGGCATATAGTTAACTCGTTGAAATAGTTTTTTCCATATGATTCATCACAAGGATGTATTTTCCTCCCTTTCCTTCCTCTTTTTAATTCTTTGGTATTGTTCCTTCATATATTTCGTTCTTCGTTCAAGAGTATTTTAATTGTCCTGGCCTCTGAATATTAATAAACGCCATGAAACAGTTTTGTGAAATAACAGTTTGACCAGCACATCACTTTCAAGAGCCGTGTATGCATTTAATAACAATATGTTTTGATTAAACTTATCATGTAGGTACATTTCCTATTTGTCTGTTCAACGAGCTAATGCTTAGGTTCATTATCATTATTGTTGACCTTTTGAAAAGGTTTTTTTTTAATCATTGCTTACTCCGAGGACTTTTTCGTTTCAAAAATTCTAAACAACTGCGTCGACGTGTATTATGAAGTATTTAGAGAACTCTTCATTTTTCAATTCAGCTTTTTTTCCCACATAAATTAAATTTTGATTTAAATCTGCATTTACATTCTATCATATTAGCACGTTATGATATTCATTATTTCTGAAGCAATATGGGGTAGTTTACTTATCCAACTATTACCAAGAGGATTTACCTACCTATTGGTACTTAATATGCCAAGGATGTGTCTAGACATCAATAATTGAGAAAATTCCTGCCTTGATGACACCTAGCGTTTACTGCGAATGTTTCTGCACCCGAACACTGTCATAAAACTAATCACAAGCGTGTAGATGAATCGCGAAGTAGGTTTTAATCACTTTTATGAGTACCCGTTAATTTTTCATTATCTGCTCTGCATGTTGGCAATATAGAGTTTCCTATTTGTGTATATTTTGAACTTTACTCATATCATGGGATCGATCCTTGGTGTAGGATGTAAGTTTCATAGGGTGCAGCGTCAGGGATTGGGTTCCCAGCCTTCATGAACAACAAATATGTAATCCTTCTTTGTAATGTAGATATGTTTATAATATCGTTTGGTCTCCTTGACATAATCCACTTTTTTATTACTGTTTATCAACTAAGAGTCTTTAGTACAGTCATGGTCCTCATTCAGCAAGTCTAGATTTTACTGATACAGATGAAACAGATAGACAAGATTTAGTCTAGCTATCTTATTGTCAGTTCAATAGTTTCCTGTCGTGAGTTTTTAGTTGTAACCTGTATTTCAAAATTTCATATCTAAAACATCTTGGATGGATGAATATATCAATCGGCGATTCTGACAAGGCAAACTAGTTACGTGTTATTTCACTGAGGATGTACGACACTCAGTGACAGCACTTGTCGACACGTGTGTTGTTCCCATAAGAAGACACAGAGATGTTGACAGTAGTCTCATCTTCCATACATGCTGTCAACACTCTATCTTCTCCAGAGTTATATTTCACATGCTCATCCCATCCACACCCCTAACGATCCCTCTCCCTTGGGTAACGGGCTTAAATCAAACAAACATGAATCTCAAACTGCCCAAAGGTCAGAATACTGACCAGAAGGCCATGCATTTACCAGATACTTTACAGCACTATCATTGTCCGGTGTAGTTGCCGGACAGTGGTCTGGACCTTGCACATGTTGTTATTTACCCTGATGAGTGGGTGAGTGTTTTCACACCTGGTTATGGATATGAAATCTATATCCGCCATAGACTGACCGGCGATACTGACCACTTTCAAGGGGGTGGTCATCTGGTTAGCCATAGGCAAATTCCTACATGTTCAATGCAGACGGACTGACATTAAGCCTACAATTACTTTTGATTTACACCTATATTCTTTTTTTTTCCTTTTTAAAAAGGCGGGGTGGGTTCAGTTCCATGTGCATTTAAAGAAAAAAAGACAGAAAATAGATATTAAAGCCTCTTAATCAAACTATACTTTCAGCCCCAAATATTCATAATAGAATAATTATGCTTGTGATACGATTCTTTTAATTGTGAAAAAAAGCTTCTGACATTCCTATTCTAATTTTAATTATTGTTTATTTTCTCTTTTCAATTATTCAACGTTCCTTCGTATTCAAATAGCATGTTGTTAATGAACATGTCATGAACGATAACACTTGATACCAGAAACATTCTAATAGAAAAGTGGGATTAATGTTTATACACTGCTAAAGAAACAGTGTTGGTTCCCCTTTTTACCACTCGACAGCTATGTCTATACACTACCATCACCAAGCAAGGCCCGTGTCTGTTTCCATGTAGGGCTTGTTGCGTCCACCTTCTTTCTGCACTGCATGCTAATAACTCACTGATAATTAGACGCTTCACGCCTTTCTGCCTCTAAATATCTTAAACCCTGACTAATCCGCGACGCTTTCAAGATAAAGTTTCAACGACAGCCTTAGATGTCCGACCCCCTGAGTTCTGATACAAAAGGGGTACGTGAATGGCAGTGAGAAGGGGGTATACGGGGTGGCATCACCCGGGTGTATGTAAGTGTTGATAGGTGTATGCTTTACATTGGATTGTTAACGTATCTGGCAATATATCGTGAGTAACTAGCAGAAGACGGATTGATTTCAGTCAAATTGTTCTGACTCCTGACACCCATGTTTGATTCTCGGTTTGTTATTACTTGTAATGTGGCATTCTCCATATGTTTTATGATTAAAAAATGACGTTTCGTTTGATGCATGCAGCAGGGATCTATTGTTACGTCAGGGGTTCTGAGGTGTGTATTTGATGTGACGAATGAATGTAATGCACGGAATCTTTTGTTAAAATCCTACTTCAATGAATGAGGCGAAATTAATACTAAACCTGTATATTCACAGTATGGCATTGAATGAGTTACAATCTTGTAAACTTGTCATGTGGGTTAAATTTCATTGAAAGTATCACAGGACCCATAACCCGAGTCCACCGTTGGTTTAAAGTACTGCAACTTAGACGCTGATCCCACTGGGCTCTCTGTATCAAGTGATAGCATTTTATTAGCATAATATTACCGATGGGTACTCTTATTAGATCGAATTGGAGACCTTCTATAAAGCAACGGCGTTATTGTTCTTTGGTGATTACGTATGATGGTTCTCACCTGAGTAAACTCTGAGAGTTATTGAGAGTTTGCTTACGATATTCTTCGAATAGGTTTCTCAACTGGGTTCAGTCCTTTGAGGACAATTGTATACGACGTTTTGATTGATTGAAATAATGCTTACAATTTAATTTTGCAAGCTATTGTCTCAGATTCGTCTACCTGCTAACAAAGTTTCATGTATTTTCGATATATGCATTTTCGTTTCAAACAAGATAAACCAGATAAAAGAACATCATTCACCCAGGTTTCAAAATTCAGTATAAGAAAATAACACATTTTTATTTACATATATACAGCATATTACTTACACATCAATGTATAGGTATTAACAACGCTAGAGTAATCAATCAATGTTACGAATGAGGAAATTGAAAGAGTTACATGTTGTTTCGTTTCCAAAATCCTCAAATTTCCCTTCATGACGTTTCTCATCTTAACTCCAGAACAATGTTCTTATGTAACAATCATGTACAATAGCATCAAAGTTTTTTTTCAATGCTTTGCCAATAATCTGTTGTAGTGGTGTTGACATGTATGCAATACCTGCTGTAGGCCCAGTTACTAGGTGTAGGAGATATGTGCAGAGGATATTAGCACGGACTGATAACACATCCCTGCCCCACACCAACACACAGAACTTAATGTATTGTGAGTGCTGGAATGTCTCATAAAGTAGCAGTCTAATGTTGGATTAAATTTTGTCTGCATGTCTGACCTGGTTTGAACGTGTTGTAATCACACTACACGATTATGTCCCATTGCAAAACACGTTAGGTGATTCTACCATATACAAAGTTATTGTGAAGATATCATAATGTTCCAACCACACCACCATTAAACACAACCGACCTCATTTCAATGTATACCCCCTGTTTGTTGCCCTCTAACTTAAAACAGTAGACTGTAAGAAGTCGTAAGAGCGATAGATTTGTGATAATGACATTACTTTACCATCTCAGGTCATTTCCTGAATGGTTTTGTCACTGAAGTTACCTTGCTCATGAAAGATCAACAATGGTTATCCTAAAAATACATGATGAACTCGTTAGGTGATGAATGTATGTCCAAGTTTGAATTACGAAAGATGATAGAAAATAACATAGGAACACTCTACAGAAAACCAATATACGCAACTGCTTGTATCCACAACATATATTTTGACATTTATTTTTCTTGTTTCATGTGTCAAATGCTGAATTAACGCTCATTTGAGAATTGTGATTGACGTCTGACAAGACACTTCACAAAAATGATTTTTATATGAATATTAAGAATTTTCTCCTGTTTTATTATTCATATATTCTCATTCTTATGGAACACAAAGGCTTTTTATTGAAAAATAAACGTTAAGAACTAAGCCAAGCAAAGGACACGACATGTGCAAATGCGGAAGTCAGGCACAGACGTTTTCAACTCGGTAGAAGCTGTTTTATTGCGTTTTTTGTAAATGGACATTTTATTTTTAGCTTTTGGAATCTGGATGTGATTCACAACATTAAATATGACTTGATTTGATATTTAAAAGATGTGACATGCCTCAAATCTCACCAGCGTGTACCGTACCGTTACCGAAATCACTAACGTCACCACTGTCATCATCAAAAGCATTACAATCAGCAATCTCTATCGTCTCGAAATCCCCGTCGCTACCATCAGCACAGCCACTGCTGCCACCATGATTATCGTTATCGTCATCATCATCGTTTTAGGCGACGTCGTGGCGTCGTCGTTGCCATCGCCGTGACCATCCTTGTTATCACCGCACTCATCATTAAGATTAGCTAGCGTTTACGACATTGTCTACGTCTCCTCTTCTGGATTAGTTGACTCACTTTTCCATTCTTTTCTATTTCTTGAGTGTTTTAACGAACACTCGAAGAAATTCAGTTTCATCATCGTCATCGTCAACAAAGTCAATTCCATCATCGTTGTCATCATCAGCGCTTTCATCCTCAACAATCAAAAACCTTTCTTTGCACAACATCTACAATGTATAACTTAGAGCCGTTGCTGGCATTTTCAGTTTGAACATCAGAGTAATGACACAGCAAGGAATCGGAAGGACTCCGTGTTAACCATAATCACTGGAAAAACATACCTAGTGCAAAACATCACGATAGCATTAGAGTAAGATGCTTCATAGTTCATTACATTCACTTTCATCTTACTTTTTATCATAGCATCTTTATCTATAATAAAATGTATAGTATTTAGTTTCAGTTCCTGTTTTCAAAATGTGAATTCCAAATAATTACAAAATATGTATTCTGTGGAAAATGTTGACTAATCATTTATTCAGTCGGATGTGCAACTGCAACTTACTTCAGTGCTTGACTACTTCTCAGACATGTTCATAGAGCTGTTGGGCAAACATTGGCTTACATCTCCTTTGTCGAAATACGTTTAAGAAAGAGCCCATCTGAGTTTGCAAAGGCTTGCTGACCTTAAGGGATCTTTTTTAAACTGTACAATCCCAAAGTTAACTAAATTGAGTGTCTGATTGTCTGAGCAAACATATAGCTTCTCTGTCTTTGAACATGTAAACGTTGCATTAATGTAGCAGGTCACGTGACCATGTAATATACCCGACTGGGAACCTGCCCATCTTGTTATCGAGAGTTATTCCACAGCGGTAAACTGGGCTCACGTCACGAAGACGAAAAAGCCTTTTCACCATGTCGACCCTTCATTCATACAAGGTAACCTGAAAACGGGATATTTGCTGAAAACAGTTGAAAGCTTGTTGAATTCCACCTCTGGTAATCTGCAGGGTGTGGCTGGGCTTGGTTTCAGGGTACAGCACGTTTAACCTGGCTGATGACTGACTTACTCCCCGTTTGACATCGGTGTGGGGTTTACACTGACAATGTGTTCCTTTATTGTTCATTTCATGTAAATAGCAGTTCAATATGTGTCAAGGATGGAGTGTTGACTCAGTGTGTTGTTAGCTTTGCATGTATGTTTCAGTGTATTTATGCATGTTGCAAGTGGTTTCCTTTCAAAGACTTGACTCAGTGTAAAGGGACGGAGTACAATCTTGTTATCTGTTGTGCAGGAGACGTCTCGTTTACTGTAAATATGGCAACTACTCGAGGTTAACTTTGATACAAACTGAGTTTTTAACCCATTTCTTAACCCAATGACATTATATACTTTGGTATTTCTTCAAACGGATATTCAAACATTATGCATGTAGTCAAATAAAATCTTAAGACCCACAATTGGTTATGGTCATGTTTAATACATTGGGGGAACATACAGTGATAAAGATAACAAGCCTTAAAAAAGGTTTATGAAAAGCAACACATATTTTTTTCATTAAAACATGTAAAATCAACACCTCAAAGTCGATAAATCATAGACCATTTCTTGTTACAATTTGCTGCTGCTCTTGTTACATTTTATGGGGTGTCAGCTTCTTTTGTTTAAACTATTTATGGATGATTAACTTCTTTATTTCTCAAATATGCGTCAGTACCATCATTGATTCAGACGAGCAAGTTGTTATGGATAGTCAACTTTTTTACAGCGTAAAATGCAACCTTTCAGTGTAAATGGTAGTACTGTTATCAAGCAAGTGATACAAATATGATGAAGATGAATTTATACATAAATGAGTGGATGGTCTTAGACCTCCTTGATACCTGTTTTAGGATTATAAAATGTCATTTACAAAAATCTATAATTTACTTTGATAAGTCCCCTATTTTGACAATCGTACATTACAAGTGAGTTTCCCATACTTGTATTTAAGAGTACACAACAACTGACGTACAACCCTGGCTTATAAAAAGACTTCGTGATCATGATTGTGATGTTGCATTTCTTACCAAGGAAATTACGAGATGAACGTCCTGAATAAGCTCTTTTCACTCCCTTTAAGCGTACTTTTATATACCTTTAATTCTACGCAAATCCAAAGCAATGATATTCATTTCTGCTTCATAATAGCAGCGTAATAGCTGACCTGAGACTTCATTAAAATATGAGCGCATTTTGTATCATCTAGAAATTGCGATTTGATGTGTACACGCATGAAGGCCCACCATCGTACCCTAGGTCTCCATACGGAGCCTTATATGCCCCCCCGCCCCCTTCCATCCTTCCCACCCCATATCCTCTCTCAACACGACTTCGCATTTATCAGCTATACTACAATGCATCGGAGTTGAGGGAAGCCGGTTTGGTGGTTACCTATTGAAACTTATTTCAAGATGTTTTCCTTTAATCCCTTTAATTGCAGTATCAGATATCACTGACATTTTATTTGGCTGTCTCTTTCCACATAGCGGACTCGTACAATGTAAGTTATCGGTTCATGCAATGACTAAACACGTGTTGGTAATAAATGCCGATTCTTGATAAAGACATTCCTTTACTGCGTATATTTCACATGAAACGATTATATAAATATGACATTCATAACGTAGCTGATATGATGCATGAGAAGCTGTGTTAGGATATATATATATATATATATATATATATATATATATATATATATATATATATATATTTGTGTATGTGTTTGTGTGTTTATTAACATTATAGACATATATGTCGAGTCATCGCCGTCGATAGCATTAAAGGTGACGATATTTCAAAACTAATTTGAATCGACTTTGACTTTTATAAACGATTCGTTCGAAGCAAGGACATGCCTAATACAGGTCATTATCCAAAGTATTGCTTCAAAATGAAGTGTAATATATTTTTTAAACATTGAAGTACGTGTAACCATCCATTAAAATTACAAGTTGGTTGCAAATGAGGCTTTGAATTGGTTATGTCAACTGTGCAGTCTATATTCGAATGATTTCTGTCCTTGAAAGAAAATTTTAAGCTTGTTGAAATAACATTTAAACTAGTCTATTTTCTCACACAGGTAAATCCGATTGCGATGGTCCGTAAAACGTACACTTAAATTAATTTGCTTCTTTTTATTTCGCTATGATAAATCTTTTCACTGAAAACCCACATCTGATAATAAAAAGCTACTTTCCACACGAGTTGTCAAATACTTGACAGAGAAGTGAGTATTAAGGAGGCGTCTGGAAGAGCTAATTAAACGTAGCTTTCAACCGCTAGCTCCTGGAATTGATTCCACGACTACGCTCTGACTCGGAACATCTTCCGTCCCTCCCCCAGTTCCCCAACGTTACACGCCTCCCTCCTACCGCCCTGCTGTCTGTCACTGGTTGATTTTGTAGCCCTCCCGGAATCTTACTCTGACTAAACCAGTGACATCCCATGTCTGTTGAGTCATATTTCCAATCTTTGATGGACATTACGAATATCACTTAATCCCAGACTACACGCCTGTCGATGGTTGTATTGATCGCTTGTCAATCATAACTGCACCCGTCCTTTTAATCACTTTTATCGTGTAACACTTTCATTGGTAATTTTGCGTCTGTTGTGAAAGCTATTCGCAAGTCCTACTATGGTCTGATGAGTAGTTTTAGGACATTTAACCTTGTTGGAACTGAATGCAAAGACATATATATAGAGGATATTTGACATTCCTCGTCCACAGACGACGTCATATGATTGTTGCATCATTTCACTGAGTAGAATACTATTTTCATTTCACTCAGTGAAAATACGGGTTTTATTTTCACCGATAAATGGCATATTTCACCATTGGTAATATAATAAACACTGATATAAACATCCTTGATCATTGCAAGATTCGAACCAAAGACCTAACGTTCAAAGGATAACTTTTGATTTATAGAATCCATTCAAAGCTCTTAAATATGTTGATTATGTGAAGGCGACATCAATGCCTACTTTGAAGAACACGATTTCGATTTAAATGAAATTTTTGAGCCGAATTATTTATGGAGACAGTTTGGTTGTTACAGAACACCTGGACTGTATCGTGATATAAACCACTACAATCAAATATCCATATCACTCGGTACAGGCGGCCAGGGAGAAGTCTATTGATTTCTGTCACGTGTATCACCTATCATTTCAATTAAATCCCTTTGGAATTCGACATTTGATAAGTTAAGAAATCTGGATATTGAAGTCCCAGAAGGCCGATCCCGGAGTACAAGACTCAGGGTGACAGCTTGGTCCACATTGGACAATGGTCAAGGGGTGGTCACATGTGTTCGTGTTAGAAACAGTTTTAACTCTCACTAACTTCTTGAACGTTTTGTGGTCCTTAGATTTCGTCTATTTTCCTAGACCTGTCACGTTCATATCAATTTTCATAGAGTAACGATTATGTTAGACTAACCTGGAATTTTCGCATTGAAAGTCACCGGTCTTTTGATATTCCGATCGTCTTACACGTGGTATACATTGTATATTTTCCTCAACAAGGCAAAATGAACAATTTATGATAGATAGAAACATTAACTTTGGAATGGTCATGGGTATTGTTATATGAACTATTTTTCGCAAGTGTTTGTAGTAATACTTCAAAGATGAAACTATCGACCTCCAAACTTTTCTTTTTCAACTGTTAACGACATTGTACTTGATACCGTATTGTTGCTCTTGGAGCTATCCAGTAAATGACCACTTATCTCTTTCTGTGGCTGTTAATGTATGAATACATCTTGGTTAAAGAATAATGAAAGATGTACTTCTGTACTCGTCGTGTATAATCAAGCATGATGAAGATTCCATATCATCTGATCGTGTATATTTACCCAGCGCATTTACATCCGCATAGGTCATTCAGTGCCCTGGTACCAGATCATTACCTCGTATGACGACGAGTCATTCATGGCTATGTTCAGCATCTATTTTTCCGGCCAATAAAATGTCCTTATGCAAGGAGCTTGAATCTCGAACTCAACAGTCCGGTTTGTGCCGCCATTGCTAGAAGCAAGTCAAATCATTGGGTAATTATGTACATAGCTATACGAGGAATTTGGCATCAAGGGTCTTGTTAAGGTTAATACGGATGAATAGAGTTGCACGAGTTACGGGCGTAACCTAAGTCTATGTTCATTGCTATTATAAGGAAAACAGTTTTGACGACTTTAACAAATGAGTGCTTTTACAGGGGGTTCTTTTCGTCTTACTATATAAGTTGCTACCTGCTATCTATAAACTGGTTGTTTAATCGCAATAAGCAACTGGCTTCGTCTTTAGGTAATCTAAAATGAAATCACTTTATCATATTGGAGGAAGCAAGGTTCTTCAAGAACAGCGTCAGATCTGTCAGCGCGGGAGTGTCAGCTAGATCGTTATTATTCAGGTTCATTAGCCATCATGATCTCGAATAAAGTTAGAATTAATCTTCATCTTATATCATGGTTCTTATCGATATGCTCTGTTTCTCTCATCATTCTCTAATGAATGTTACACATTTGCCTCGAGTCTGGAGTCACTCTATGAACATCGCATAATACGTGTGATTCATCTCAGATTGCGTGATTAGAAACTTATCTTATGAGTTGTCCTAGTTTTGTGCAAACCATGGTTTGACATTACTGTTGTATTTACTTCGGTTTTACTTGAGTGTGAGAGAATTTTGATTATGTCAAAAAAAAATTCGTTACACGTGTTGGTTTCATTACAAACGAATTCTTTGAGGTTTATCCTATTGTTCCTACTCCTTTAGATTCTCGTGACGGTAAGATTTGTCTCTACCCACCTCTACTCGGGAGTCAGGTCTGTGCACCCTCACACCCAGTACCCGTCTTCTTACACACACGAGACTGGTTGACTCTCATTCTTTACAGGCAGGTTGCATCCAGGCGGAAAATAAGCAGTAGATTACGATTCCAACATTATTCATGCTGTTTCATCATCCAGGGTGACAAGCCGGGACGCTGGGAGGAACAAGGGTGTGCACCGGGAACCCTGGGGGCTGTGTGAGGGGTGGAGATTGGGGCCACGGGGTGGACAGAGATGACGGGTCTGGGAGGTCGGCTCGGCAGGGGGGACTCAAATAACTTGACGTTGAAAAACACTTAGATGGTCTTAAGATTGATTAAGAGTGCTCGGGTACATGTTTTTATTCATGCAATGGCAGTCTCAACGATAAAGATTTGAAGATGCAGCCCGGAGCTTGGTGTCAGCACGTCGGCTCTCGCTGGAGCTCGTGTCAGGCGGATACAAACAAGTGCTTCCACTATTGTCACATCCAGACACTGAATACCTTCTTCGGTGTCAGCCCGAGATGGTTTTGTGTTCAGCACGTTCACTAGAGTTTCATTCAAATACGTGGTGTCATTTTTGACATAACCACCCCCGAGACTTAAAAAAAAATTAAAATGACATATGTTTTGTATGGTCTGTTTGTTTTGAACCCTTGGTGGTTAGTAATTCAAGAATTCAGGCAGAATTTTCAGGCCGACATTATATCATTAAAGTCTATTAGTGTGTCCTCTCGTGCAGTTGGCAAAATCATTTCATTTTAATGGATCAGCTCTAAAACTTTAAGGTGCATTCCCTTGAAACTTCAGTGGAGCTGATAAGAGAGCGAGTCGCATAATGACCTCTGTAACGTCTCATTACCAACATCAAACAAGTGTTGACAACCATAGTGAACTCGTCATAAACCCACAAGCTTCAATAAACACTAGACTACCAGAACCTTTGACTGACCATCATGTGCCAGTATCAATTACATAGGTGGTCTATTTCTCTCGCCAATAAATACATCATAGTGACCGATTACAAGCGTCCATTGTCCCTCCTCGTTGATTCTTGACCACATGATGTCCAGTTTACGGTCCTGGTCATGATACACCTGCAACTTTAATTGAAATGACCCATAGACCATGATCGGTCAAGCATCTAAGCTAGTTTGGAAGCCGAGGGTGGCACCAATGGCAGTTGTTGGAGATGTAGTGGCTTCGGGTGAATCTTCTTTGTGCTCTTGAAGCCTTTTAAAGATTCACCGGCCTGTAAATAATCACCTATCAACTGTCGGCAGGTCTCTATGAAGGCGTAATGAAGAAACATAAAGGGAGATAATTGTGTGCTTCAGGAGAAGCATTGAGATTCGAACCAGGAAATGAAGATTAATGTAACACATGTTGAATCCCTTCTTTAACACGGTCCTCCACGTACAATAAGGCCATAAATTGGGAGACGTCCGATGACGAGATAATCAAAAACGAAAAGGGGTGTTTCGAATGCTTTTACAAAGAAGCCGATTTGAGGAGCAGTGTGGTGGTGACTTAACATAAGACAGGCATGTATTTTATGGTTTCCTCTTTGTCCCTATCTCGTGTTTCCTTGAAAAAGATCAACTTGGGGTAGACGACCTCTAGATCCATGCAGATACCCTTCTGGGTGGAAAGATTTATGATTTCGTTAATATAATACTAATGAGTTTCTGTTTTATTCATTACATAAAATCTCAACACCAATTCTAATATCAAGAATATTGTGTAAAATGATGAAAATCATTTTTCCAATTCAGATAACTCTCACGTGACACACTTATGAGTGCAAAGGAGTTACATTTCATCAACATTGCTCAACATATAGAGACTTCTGCTTCAGGTGTGTTAAGGCTTCTTTTCTCGCACAATCCTTTACTGATATCCGGAAAGTCTTTGTATGACATTACCTAGCTTCTTGTGGGTTAGTAGAGGTCATGAACTCCCTTGTGTGTTCGAAACCAAATTAGTCATATATTGATAATGTATATTATAAATTGAAGATCATTTAATCTAATACTTTAATTACCGTACCATATATCAAGACCGCAATCCTTACTGTAAAGCATATAAATGCGTCAAATGCCGTTACTGTGGCAGTGTATTTACGACTACCATGGGGCTACAGGGAGAGGCACATGTTATTTATATACACATAGTAAACTCTTAAAATTGCCAAACTGACCACGGCAAATTCTAAATGGGGCATATTTCCAGTGAGTGATCTAAGCGAGGCGATTATAACACCCTCTAATTGAGTGTAATTAGCGCAATTGCCGGCGGACACCCTGAGCTAGGCATTATGCAAGGAGATCCCACTAGCCCCGTACTCTTCATTTCAAGGTGATGTGGATTAGCGGCTGGACGTTGAAGAAGCTGTTCGCGAGCCTGTGAGATAATAAGACCGGTTATCTTGACCAGTGGTCAGCGTTTTGGGGATAGTTGAGATGGACATGATAACGACGATGTAGAAGTACTGGCATCTGCCGTGAAGGTAATTACTCGTCTGTGTATTTTATCGCTATATCGGTTTGCTTGAAATTAGCACCTTTTCGTGTGTCACGAAATATTTATCTTGTTCTCTAACTGCCCGGTGTCGATGCATGTCTAAACAAATTTGCCGATGTCGATGCTTATCTATATAAATTTGTTCTTATCTGTTATTGAAACGTGTGAGATTGATATACGCCGGTCATTCTTTTAAATGTTTGCAAGTAGATTAACACTTTGTCGTTCTCTTACCACTTAATAAGAACCACTTCACACCTCAATTTGCTTAAAACATTCATCTTTATGTTTTTTATAAATCAGATCGTTTTATCATTATGAGTCCTTTTTGTCTTTATTTCAATGCAAAATTGCAAGGTTTGCATAAAATACGTCTTTAAATAGTATTTGTAATGAAAGGTAACATTAATATATCTGTAATGAATAATAAATTCACTATATCAAGGAATAACCACCAAATCAGAGGACACAAACAGTTTTCTGACATATTTTATTTTACAAGCATGAATCACCTTCGGGTTTATGACTTTCCGCCGATGGGTAAGTCATTTGCTAAGAAGCTATGACATACAGATTGCCCGATAAACATCAACATATAGGTCAAAGCAAAATGTTGTCGTAGTCTACCAAAAGTCCCTTGGGCGAAACCATTTGACCTTAGTAAAATCGAATCGACCGTCACAGTGGTGTGAAAATTAGTTGCCAATTCACGTGTTAATGTCATCGTACCGCGTATTCTTTTATTCAGTTCACACTAAAATGAATGGTACATAAGGTATTTCCACTGATGATTCATCTAAAGACAAAAAATAGTACATTTATTTAGATTTTCCTTTAAGTACAGACTTTATGTTTATAATTTCCTTTACATTTATATATCATACGGTCCTCGCCAATGGTTTCTTCCAAACAGATTGTGTTTCATTTTTTTTGCAGAAAAAATATCGTTTTATCGTATAATGTTCTTGTTTGCATTTTACTTTCATAATTCCAACGACTATTGTAGTATTCTCAGTTTTGTAGTTTACTCTCATAAATATAAAGTATATAAAATATATGTGGTATGCGTTTCCAGTCTTTGAATCAATTTACAATGATATAAATAGTCATGTAATTCACAAAAATATCACATAAAATACATATTAAAGTAGAAATTAAGCTATGGAAAAACTATCAGCAAACAGGCTACAACAGCCTATATCTTAACCATAAAAGACATACGATTTTAAGATTGATACATTAATGGAGATAATTTCTGTTGACAATTCAGTTGATATGTTTTGCAATAGTCTTAGAGAGAGAGCTAATATTCAACGTTATTGTTTTCAATAAGACAAAAGATTGGAGGATCATACTTACTATGCACAAGAGAAATTGCGTTAAGTATAATTTGTGGATATGGTATTCATTGAATATGCCTCTTTGTGCATATTCATACTGAAGTACTGTCCATTTTGAAGGCAATTATTTCCAAAAAATTACCCCCCCCCCCCCCCGGAACCAGTCGAGAAACCCGCTTAGTAAAAACTATACTGACACTGCAAAGGTTTCTGGGAATGTAGTGTTATGACCATTTAACTGTCAGGCAAACCCAAAAGGTTACTGACAAGATTCGTTCAGTTGTAAGTCGTTTTCTGTACCAGTATCGACTCAGCGTCCACTTTGGGTTAACGGTGCGATCACTTCAGTAATTCGACAGCCTTAGGCCATGGTCTCCCCCTGAGCAGAAATACCTGAGGTTTTTCTTTTAACAATAGAATTTTGACAAACTAATTTTTGACGACTGGAACATCTGTTTTATGAGGATGTGTCGGATGGTTGTGAAGGTGTCGAGGTCTAAGTCAGGTATTAAAAACAATGGCTGTCAACCAGGAAGTAGTTAAAGAGCTCGCACCTAACTTCCGGTCGGGCGTGTTAGAAGCGAGCCTTCATATATCAAGGATATGTATATTAGTGAAATGCAGTTCAACAGACAGTTTCATAATTGTTTTCTCTCTGAATGAATTAATAAGTAGATATTCATTCATATTGTCAGTATGGTTTAACCGGTAGTCATTTTTAAATATATTTATTACAAATGAAATACCACAAGGTTTGTTATTTACATATATACTCTGTAACATGTCAACTTTTATATCACAATTAAATGCATAAACAACAGTGCGAGACGCACAGCTGTATTGCCATATGACATATTTATGGTGTATTTAATGTGTGAATTATTATGACATGGACCTTCTAATGCATTCTTCCACACACTCTCAGTTGCTACAGGTGATATGTTTCAGCGTATTCCTAACCTTCAAGTCTTATACCTTCATTGAAGAATAAGTCACCCATAACTGAATGCAAATTTTGGAGACATTATTGAAAACAAGTGAAATGGAAAATATAAAATTTCAATCGAACGGCTTTGCTATTGTACAACATTGCAACTTCGTTGACTTTCTCCTTTCCGGATGATTTGATGCACATAGATGTTGCATTTATAATATCACAACATATAACAAAATGATTATCGTTTATGTGCATTGGCTTTATTAGCTTACAATAGTGGTTCTCCATTTTGAAACTATCAAATTTACACATATATAATTCGAAGGTTTTACGTTTGAATATTGGTACAAGACCACTTCAATATAATTACTGATCAACAAGCTGTATAATTTATCCATTTGGTCAATGATCGTCTTATATAACAAAGGATATAGATTACGATAATCCGATTAGTGAGGCTAATCCCGAAGGAACAAGCAAGATGGAGTCAAGTACCGTGATCCAATGCTTATATCCGGTTACGAGTGGGACCCGTGTAAGGGAAAGTATTTATTGAGAACCAGGTAGCTGGATATAATATACCTGCTGTGAGGTCACGGGCATTTTTATAAGGTCAGGTATATTTTTACTTGGAAACATGTTTTTTTCATATTGGCAGGTTATTTTTATAGTAGCGTATCCCTGCTTGTTCATGCCATATCATGCGTTGTCGTTTGTGTATAATTTGGATAACGTATTTGAAGTTTCTGGATAGTAGCGTACCCCTGCCTATTTGCCCATTATTACGCGTCGTGGTTTGTGTAAATCTTGGATAACATTTCGAAAACTTTTTATATTCATTGAATAATAGTAGAGGGCATGTAACATTTGTTCGCTTTACTGTATAATATTTTTTCCGGCTTTGTTCATCTATATTGCAAAGATAACTATCATACCCATAGCCTGATTTATTTGCTGATAAAGCTGATCTGTTAGTTTAAGAAATTATTTGAGTCTGGTTTAGTCCGTTATCAGAGCCCAATATCCCCGAATGACTGCAGTGTGTTGATACTGGGTGGAGATAGTGATATAGGTGATAAGACCAAAGCCTCGCCCCTCTATGAAGTAAGGACAGAGGCATCAACACATGCAAACCCCTTCTCTCACACACAGTGTATGGGCAGACAGACTGGGCTCGGCAACGCTCTAGAAGTTATGAAAGAGAGCTATTGCCTCTCTAGCGACAGGCAGGGTAGAGTCGCGAACGTTTGGTAAAGAAGTTTCGCTAACAAAAGCATTGTGGCTGATCGGGAGAAATCGCCATTCATTTCTTAGCTGTGCCAAGATTGAAATTTTAATCCTGTTAGGTGTCAAGACGGGCCAATGGTGAGTGCGCAGAGCCTGATTGACAGTAGGTCGACTGTTGCCTTCAATCATAAGTCTAGAAGGCAGAGAGCGAGTGGTGTTGTGAAGAGTAAAATAGGCCTGCCACTCTGTGTAGTATAGCGGCTCCCTGCGAGGAGGACCACGTCAGACATGCAAGGTTTCGGGATGCAGGATTACCATGGACGAAATTTAAGTGTTACCCTAGTGTTAACTTTCTCTTCTCCTCTTGTCTACAGAGAACTGGATTTTACCGTACTGCTATGAATCATGGCACGATGCAGATGGTGGGGGCTCGTGCTGATGCTCTGTCTTCACAGTGGAGTTGTCTCGGCCCTGGACATGTGGTGGTAAGTCTTTCCCTCTCAATCTCCCGATAGATCCCTCCCTTGTCACTCACTAACCCCCACAAGGGTCTATCAACACCCCATCCTCATATCAATTATCCTTACCCCAAACAACAGGTCAATGCCCTGAATAAATCTAAGATCTATGTACCCCAACTCGTTGTGTCTGCACCCATACCTTCGATATGAAATGGTAAGTTGTAATACACCAGCCCCAAACCCCTAAAGTATTCATCTTTGTGCTTCCTGAATCCGTCCAGTTCAACACCCTGTACATAGAGTTTTAGATCCCTATACATTCCCCATTCCTAGATTGTGCAGCCATAACGACTAATACCCTGTACAATAGTGGTAAGGTTTTCACTCTCCCAATATCATTTGCACCATCTCCAAACCTCTTTTGTCCTCCCATCCTTCCTTCCACTCAATTCCCTAAGAAGTCTATACATTTTCACGATTTATTGTTAATGTACCCTGCTCTGTTCGTCCTACCCGTTCTTTTAAGATAATTAGTCTTCAAAGTTCTCCCGGGCTTTAAGGTTCTCTAACGACATAAAGCAACTGTTTCGTTGCAGCCCATATCCTAACATTATCATTTAAGTAATATGATCATATATCCTTACTTTCTTCCTCAGTCCAACCCATCCACCTCATCTCTCAGATATCTTACATTGATGGGAACCTCTTTACCATTGTTTCCTTTCTACACGTGCTCACACATATTGTCTCGCATTACCAACTTTTCTCGTCTCCCACTACATAAACATCATGTCTCACAGTGCCTTCCTCACATCGCTTCACACATCCCATCTCGACTGCCTAACACATAATGCCACAATACACCTCGAAAACCTTGCCTCTTAGTAACCTTTAGATTTTGCCCTGACTATCTCACAATTCTTGCCTCATACTTTAATACAGAACTTCTCAAAATACTTTCGAGGTAACCTACTCATCTCGTTTCAAACAATCTTATATATATAATGCCTCTTAAAGGTTGTCTAGAAAGAACCCCATACATCAAGCCTCGAACTATCTCACACATCATGCCTAAAACTACCTTGAACACGTTATCTAAACCTGATCTACACATTTCGTCTCATAGTACCTCACACATCATGTCCCACATCGCCTCACCCACTTTTTCTCATACCTTCTCACACATCATGTGTCGAAATAGTTCAACAGCATGTCTGAGATAACTTCAGACACATTGCATCACATTGCCTACCCATCTCGCCAACACTATCTCTCACATATGGTCTCATACTTCCTCACACATCATGGCTCAGATCGCCTCACCCACTTTGTCTCAACACTTTTTGCATCACATCTCATACTTCCTCACACTGTCTTGAGTAACCTCACACACATTGTCTCACAGTATTCTTCATCAAGTGTTTCCCTACCTAACAACAAGTCTTGAGTAACCTCACACACATTGTCTCACAGTATTCTTCATCAAGTGTTTCCCTACCTAACAACAAGTCTTGAGTAACCTCACACACATTGTCTCACAGTATTCTTCATCAAGTGTTTCACTACCTAACAACATGTCTTGAATAACCTCACACACATTGTCTCACAGTATTCTTCATCAAGTGTTTCACTACCTAACAACATGTCTTGAAATAACCTCACACACATTGTCTCACAGTATTCTTCATCAAGTGTTTCACTACCTAACAACAGGTCTTGAATAACCTCACAAACATTGTCTCACAGTATTCTTCACCAAGTGTTTCACTACCTAACAACAAGTCTTGAATAACCTCACACACATTGTCTCACAGTATTCTTCATCAAGTGTTTCACTACCTAACAACATGTCTTGAATAACCTCACACACATTGTCTCACAGTATTCTTCATCAAGTGTTTCACTACCTAACAACATGTCTTGAAATAACCTCACACACATTGTCTCACAGTATTCTTCATCAAGTGTTTCACTACCTAACAACAGGTCTTGAATAACCTCACACACATTGTCTCACAGTATTCTTCATCAAGTGTTTCACTACCTAACAACATGTCTTGAATAACCTCACACACATTGTCTCACAGTATTCTTCATCAAGTGTTTCACTACCTAACAACAGGTCTTGAATAACCTCACAAACATTGTCTCACAGTATTCTTCACCAAGTGTTTCACTACCTAACAACAAGTCTTGAATAACCTCACACACATTATCTCACAGTATTCTTCATCAAGTGTTTCACTACCTAACAACATGTCTTGAATAACCTCACACACATTGTCTCACAGTATTCTTCATCAAGTGTTTCACTACCTAACAACATGTCTTGAATAACCTCACACACATTGTCTCACAGTATTCTTCATCAAGTGTTTCACTACATAACAACAAGTCTTGAAATAACCTCACACACATTGTCTCACAGTATTCTTCATCAAGTGTTTCACTACCTAACAACATGTCTTGAATAACCTCACACACATTGTCTCACAGTATTCTTCATCAAGTGTTTCACTACCTAACAACATGTCTTGAATAACCTCACACACATTGTCTCACAGTATTCTTCATCAAGTGTTTCACTACATAACAACAAGTCTTGAAATAACCTCACACACATTGTTTCACAGTATTCTTCATCAAGTGTTTCACTACCTAACAATAGGTCTTGAATAACCTCACAAACATTGTCTCACAGTATTCTTCATCAAGTGTTTCACTACCTAACAACAGGTCTTGAAATAACCTCACACACATTGTCTCACAGTATTCTTCATCAAGTGTTTCACTACATAACAACAAGTCTTGAATAACCTCACACACATTGTCTCACAGTATTCTTCATCAAGTGTTTCACTACCTCACACAAGTTCTTGAATAACCTCACACACATTGTCTCACAGTATTCTTCATCAAGTGTTTCACTTCCTAACATCAGGTCTTGAAATAACCTCACACACATTGTCTCGCAGTATTCTTCATCAAGTGTTTCACTACCTAACAACATGTCTTGAAAAACCTCACACACATTGTCTCACAGTATTCTTCATCAAGTGTTTCACTACCTCACACAAGTTCTTGAATAACCTCACACACATTGTCTCACAGTATTCTTCATCAAGTGTTTCACTACCTAACAACAGGTCTTGAATAACCTCACACACATTGTCTCACAGTATTCTTCATCAAGTGTTTCCCTACCTAACAACAAGTCTTGAATAACCTCACACACATTGTCTCACAGTATTCTTCATCAAGTGTTTCACTACCTCACACAAGTTCTTGAATAACCTCACACACATTGTCTCACAGTATTCTTCATCAAGTGTTTCACTACCTAACAACAAGTCTTGAATAACCTCACACACATTATCTCGAAATCACACACACATCTCGTTTTATAATTCTCCCCCCAAAAATATACAACCTTACACATGTCTGGGGCTGCTTTTCCCAGTCCCTCAGAACTTAACACACATCACACTACCATACAATATCAGTACTGCACTAACATTCTGTAACATACTACCATACAATATCAGTACTGCACTAACATTCTGTAACATACTACCATACAATGTCAGTACTGCACTAACATTATGTAACATACTACCATACAATATCAGTACTGCACTAACATTCTGTAACATACTACCATACAATGTCAGTACTGCACTAACATTCTGTAACATACTACCATACAATATCAGTACTGCACTAACATTCTGTAACATACTACCATACAATATCAGTACTGCACTAACATTCTGTAACATACTACCATACAATATCAGTACTGCACTAACATTCTGTAACATACTACCATACAATGTCAGTACTGCACTAACATTCTGTAACATACTACCATACAATATCAGTACTGCACTAACATTCTGTAACATACTACCATACAATATCAGTACTGCACTAACATTCTGTAACATACTACCATACAATATCAGTACTGCACTAACATTCTGTAACATACTACCATACAATATCAGTACTGCACTAACATTCTGTAACATACTACCATACAATATCAGTACTGCACTAACATTCTGTAATAATGCATCCATACATTATTAGTTCTGCATTAACATTCTGTTACATTTTCAATCGTGAATTCCTGGTAGACATTTCAAAGGGAGTATTAAACAAACTAGATTGTATGATGAATGATCATGTTTTCGAGCAATATTCACCTTATATTCGCCAGGAGAACTTTATTTAGTCTAGAAACCACCTTGATCAAATCTAAAACTATCTGAATATCAAACATGAATTACATTATCATACTTTTCATAGGCTAAATTTCACTCAACTCTGCAGTTGTTATGGATAGTTTTTAACGATATTGAAAGTAACACAATAATGATAATAATAGTATACCCTTGTCAAGCCTGATTATTGTCATATTATAGTTTCTATATTGGCCTGAGCTGTTGAGCCGTCTTCCAGAATGAGAATTCATTCATCATGTTTTGCTAATATGTCCACACGGTTACTCACATCGACAGAGAGCAAAGTCGAATTTGTTTACACTTCTCATTTTAAAACATATGATCCATCATATATATCCAGAGGGACATAGTTTTTGAGGGTTCGACCCCCCTCGAATTATTGTTTGTGAATTGCACGTTAACAGGGGCGAATACCCCCTCTCTTGAGGATTGCATCATGTAGAGCCATCACCCATAAGTACATATCATTTAACCTTGTGTTAGAACTAGCTTTTACCCTTACTCGTAATACTTTTATTATTATATTTTCATCAAGTAGTGCATCTCTGATTTTATCAGCCACAGGACATCAGTAGAGTTGTAACAAAACCATATAGCAAGAAATTCCAACATTTTACTGAGCATTTCATATAAAATGTAACTGTGAAGTTATTTACTTCTAACATAGGTAACCCCACGCCACCTGAACACAAACCCTCTTCCCCATTTTAACCTTTAATTTCCGCTCCCCATCCTCCCACCCGCATAGATTTCCCTAGCTGTGAGGTGGTTTATCGACTTAAATTAACCCTTAGAATATGCATTGAATCTGATAGCCGTGTGTTGTGGAGCGTGTGCTGCTGTATAACTTAGAGGGATCAGGCATGTTTCTGAAATGAAACGTCCTAAAGTTCACTGACATTGAACCGCGATACCCTTCATATGCCTTTAAACGGGTATATTTGGAATGTTCACCTTTTTATATAGCCAAAAGGGTACTTTCAAACTTGTACACTTTCATAGTGCCCTAGAGTTGGTGTGAGTAAGTTGATACCTCCAAACGCCTGTGTTGCATAACTCCTCTCTACCCCCACTGATTTTCTTATGTGTAGACACGTCCCAACTGCCTTTCTATTCCCCCCTTCACGATACAACAACTAGTTAATTACCTGTGAACATTGTTGGAATGCATCTTGCCAGGTGTTAGGGTCAGACAAAAAAATCGAAAATGCTTTATTTATGTGAATGTACATTTATGATGATTATTCATAATCATTTAAAATACCAATAAACATTATTATCAATTACCATTCGTAGGGTATCCCTACCACAAAAAATTAATTTTGCTGTTTTCCTTTTCTGGAAAATCAGCAACACTAGGTCAATTTAGCAAATGTTACATATCATCATGAAATCATGAAAATTTCCCAATTCAATATACGTTATGTACTTGATATGTTGTCGACTTTTCTCTGAAACAAGTAATCTAATTATATGCAGATATAAATTAAATGCAATAGAACAACCTTTTTATTTCTCTTTTTATATATGTCAGTAATGTATGTAAGAGCAAGTTTTCATATCCATTCATATTCTAAGAAAAAAACAACGCTTCAGCTATTCTGATCATTTGTTCGCTATAGAACACTTAACTCGTATCAAACCAGCTCCACAATAATGTCGTAAAAGACTAAATGTGAATGTCTCCATTCAAATATTTGTAAAAACATATTTATAGTGACAAGAAGAGCAAAGTCTTTATCATGCTTTGACAAAAAGTGTTACAGTAAGTCACCAGCAGCGTATGTCCCGTCCCAATTAACCTGCTGATTGTAGTCAAAACAAAGAACAATGATTACTACAATTTCTTTGATAAAAACAAATTAACGATATGCATTTCCTTTAATTTTTATCATAAATTGAATTGAAATATTACATTCTTTCAAAACAGCATAATGAACTTCTACAAACCATGTTATTTTTCACACATGGTACCTTTCTGTTATTCAAATATCTATCTCTTCTTATGTTTTCATCTCTTTGATTGAAGATTTCGTTTACTTTCAGGAATCTCGGTGTCCGAACTTTCGATTCGTGGCGGAACCCACAACTTTATATTCTGGGTTCGACTCCAATGTGCACACAGCTAAAAGGACTCTCAGGAGGTCAGATCAAATTTTGTCAGTTATACCACGACCACATGCCGAGTATAGGACGTGGAGCCAAGATGGGTATAGGCGAGTGTCAGTTCCAGTTCAGGTTTAGAAGATGGAATTGTAGCACAGTCGATGATACCTCTGTCTTCGGACCAGTTGTTGCTATTGGTGAGTACATAGTCTTTTCTGGTATTTCTTGACAACCCTTATATTGAACCCTGTGGTAAATGTGTCTGTATTATCAAATCTTGATCTTAATGTCAAATGGTATATATTATCTCAAATCCTCATTTTATATATACAATACTATTTAAGTAATTGTAAAACATAAAAAATTCATCTAAGAATTAAGAACAGGCAGTTCCACTTGATGATTTAGATGCATTGGTTATCATCATATGGTAATTCACCCTTAGGAGAACAGTCTTATTGTTAACAATTTCCCTCTGTACTCAAGAAATAAACTTAGTTAAAAGAATGGAATCGTGTTTACAAAAACAACATATTATTCCCGTACTTGTTATTACAAATGTTTCCTTGTATTACATTAAGAAGCCTTGTATAATGTGATACAACTGTGAAGAAATTATTCCGTGCACCACCTCGACCAATAGTTGTTGATTCTCTGCTGTGCACATTTACGACACGCTATCTTTAACCAACCTTCAAAGCACTCTATTTATTTTCATTCTCTTTCATTTAATCGCGTATTTACTGCAAATGGAAGTTGTATGCCTGTCATAAAAAAATTATATTCGACTCTAGCATCATGCCGTATTGTCCATAAACCAGACTAGGGCAGCTTGCTTCTCATAAGAAACTTTATATCGCTACAACAGGGATCATGTCTTATTGTCTTTATACAGGAATGCTAGGCTATGAATGTATAAGCACCGCGTTTATTCGCTTGTCCACAAGCCGCCAAGTACGCTGAGTCAACATAAACAATACCTACATTACTGTATGTATGAAGGGACATGGGGATTTGTTAACACGGGTTTTTACTTATGTAACGATGTCTAATGACTAGGAGTGAACTACACAGATGGGTACTCACCGTCACAGTGTGTATATTAACGATCTGCATTCAGCTGTATTTCATATATAAAACAAGGCAACATCATATGTACGTAATGTTTTCACCTAATTAGAAATTTGAAATCAAAATTCATAATTTGGGAAAACAACGCATTAAACAAATAAAAAAGCTCGATTGAAGAGTTAACAGTGATAATGTATCAGGTTCAAAACAAAAAGAAACTACTATATAAAACAACTGTCTGGACACGAAATGTTCTTAAAACATTGGTTGGCTCTGATGGAAATATATATTTACCAATTTACTTCATAAACCATATATATATATATAATATGATAACAAAAATGTTTCTGGATTAATTTGTAGTTTTTAGTTATCATTTTTAAAATGAGATATTTTCCCTTTCTGTACAAGTGCTGAAAATTCAGTAACCTATTTTGTGTAAATTGAGTGAATAGAGTAATAATCACAAATTAGCTTAAATTGCTAATGGTTTATGAGCTGTAAGGATAGGCTTGATATAAGGTCCTCGGGATTGGTATAATCGCCAGAGCAAAGAACGGGTAAGATTGATCACCCGAACATCCCTTCTGATTAATGAGACTTATGGTCAGAATCAAAGAGTGATTTATGTAATTTGGGTTAATTGCCATATACGTCAGAACACACCTTACAGAGAAACCTCTTTTTATTAAGGCCTAAAACAATCTGGACAGGTTCGTAAGAAAAACTGCATTATATTATGCAAACAGACTAGAAGATTCATATATAGATAAACAAACCAACAGCAGTATCCTCGCATCTTAGCAGAAAGCGGTGTGTACATTTCAAGACAGCGGGCGTAATGATCTAGAAACCATCTGTCAAATATCAAGTCAATTTCGACCCATTTTGTATAGACTACATGTGCTTCATCCCAGCAGCTGATAATGGTATTCCCCACTCATCATATGTAGACAGTTGTAGGCAAGTAGCTTCAGTGCTCGCTTCAACCAGCCGGGCTATGCAATGGTAAATATTATTTCAATATTGAACGCGTGTTACAAATGTAAGTATTTGTGTATCATGTTTGTTCCATCGACACCAAAATCTTTGCAAAACAGATTGCCAGTATCTCAAAACATACTTTAGGCTGCTTTACGAGCTTGGGGAGATATTTAGGCCATTACCCCCGGCAAAGTTTAGTGCTTGTACATACCTATAGCTCAGTTCATTTTGCAGGTATATATCTATGTAAATGTTGAAGGTTTCTCGCCTCATTACACGTCGTTACTGTAAATAACACTTAAGGGGCTTTCTCAAATGGAGAACAAAACCCCAAAATGGTGGGTAAATGTAAGAAATGGATCATTTATTAGCACATTTCGTATGAGAAGGTTGTTTCAAAATGTAAACGTAATTTCAAAGGTAACTGGTATTATGTTGATGATTAATATTTTTAAATGCTTCAAAGTAATTTATGCCAAAAAATGTTTTGTAAACTTTTTTGCTTCTAAAAAGAGTATCTGTGTAAATCTTCATGGTTTTGACGAATTTATGACAACATGTTTCAGAAAAAATTTACCAAGAGCGTTTTATACTTAACTCAAAAGTGTACTCTTTATTTCTGAAAATCAAGTTACTGAAAATTTCAATTTACTTAAATCAAAATTTTACTTTTAACATGGTATCATATCTTCTCATGTTTAATAGATGGGAAAAAAATACGTACTCCCCCTTTAATTGTTCAGCATTTATTGTAAATATATTTTCAATGAGATTCTGTGTCTAATTGCTTTATTCTCTGAAAAGTTGAAGTCAGCCTTTGTATCTAACTCGTCATTTAAAGCACATTTCCAGTCGTTTAATAGCCTCTAAGATGTTAAACATTTCATTTCTCCACTACGTATTTTGCGTGCTTGAGATGTATTTGATAGTGTTGTTACTGCTATCGTTGTAGTTTCTGTGCCACACACGATTAGAGTAGGACTTGAGACAAACCTCTACATCAAAATATCACAGTAACGAATCTTCTACCTGACCCTGTACAGTGCTGACACGTATAAATTTGATTATTTTACTCTTTTAACAAACGCAGTGACGGAACAGGTAAACCGACCACTTAATAAAAACTTTTTAAAAAGAGCTGATAAGCTACAACGTATTTAAGAAGTTTAGAAAACTTGGCAATATCGTTAAGCTCCAAGTGTATACATCGCCCTATTTTTTCACAGGAATATGATTTAATGGCTAAACTTGGTCTGAACTACGGGATTGACATTACCCTTACTGCCCTAACTAACTTTACTACAGACTAATGGTAACAAAATGGTACCTAGGTTGTTTTAAATTGTCCTCAGTCTGATGTGACAGTTCGGTTAAGATTATTTGTCGTAAAATATATTTGTGTAATGGAATTGTTGTCTTCATATACATTTTTATGTTCACTACATTTTGTCCTTTCTTAATTGTTGTTTCTGATAATAATGAATTACAAAACAAAAAGGTATAATGGGAATATTTATTTGAGGAATATTTCTTTATTACAGTTTAGTTAGAATAAGGTCTTAATTATGTTATCGAAGTTTACTCTTTTACTGCTAAGAAATCAAAAGACAACATTTAAAGTTGTTGTTACCATGTACAACTGGAAACCTGGTCGTGTTGACACTACGCCCTAGTTGAGAAACCCATTGAACACATCACCTTATGAGGTAACTGTAAACTAGGGGCGGACAGATCAAAGATCATTATGGAAACATAAACCAGCATTTGCCAATGTGTTGGGATAAAACAAGTCAAGGACGGTGTTTATGGGTTACGATAATCCATTGACAAACACTGCAGGGAAAAGTACAGTCCTTTCCAGGGAGATTCGTCAGGCATAGAAACAGAGACCCTGAAAAAATCATTCTGAAATGTTATTTTTTAATAATTTGTTTGTAATTAGAATTATATGAAAGAAGTCCAGGGTAACAATTTTAGCCTGGAGATGAGTAATTTATAGCAGAGTTTTACAAATATTCTAAATAATCTAAAAGCTTCTTTTGGATTTGTTTCTGGGAATCGTGGCTAGGCCAAGCTAGATGCTCCCTGTATACTCCAACACGCAGGTCCCACTCCCCCCCCCCCCCCCCCCCCCACCCCTTTCACAAAGTAACTTTAGGTTATTTTAGTGACTTAGGATACGTTAATGTGTATTCAGATGAATAAAGAATTCAATATAAAGTCATATATGCATGCATTATCAGGGATTTGTTTTAAAGAAAACTAGAAACATAGCTATTTCGTTGATAATTTTAATCAGCCGCAGAGACTAACGTTTTATGTTGCTCTGAGGTCTCTCTTGGACTTTGTTCGCTAAAAACTTTCAGTTGAATAGTAATAGTATCATGGATAGTAATTGTTCAAAAGAAGAAAGTCCTTTTTATGATTACATTTCATTGATTGTGTAAAATATAATAAAGAAAAGTCAGTTGTACATAGCCATTTCATGCACACGTTTCATTTACAACATTTTGAGATTTTTATTTGAGATTATATTTAGGAAAATCTATAAGGAAATGTTTGGAGGTTTCGTAGAGAATATGTAACAACTTGGTTTATTTGATGTGTGATGTAGTATATATAAAGCAAAATATTTCAGTAGTTTGGGTTTCTTCAACATGTGCTCAGGATAGATATGTCTCTCCATATTACAATGTTGATGATATATAACATGTCAATTCATTGAAAAGATAATAAACAATATCCAAAAATATCTTATGACTAAGATATAGGTCAGATCTCAATGTAAACGCCTTTACCCGTTGTCTTAACAGTTAGTTGTTTCAGCCAAGTTTCAACACACTGGTGCTGGCATAGACATGAGGAAGTTTATTCCAGTAGCTAGCGCGTCTGTCGGTACATGTTTATGCTGCCACATCAACCACAGTGTACCTTCTGACGGGCCAACTCTCTTCCCTTCCCCCTTCCCCTTTTTTCTCTCTTCCCTTTCATCCTTCCCCTTCTCTCTATTCCCTTCACTCTTCCCTTCCCTCTTTTACCTTCCCTGCTTCCCCTTCTATCTCTCTTCCCTTTCATGCTTTCCTTTCTCTCTCTTCCCTCCTCTCTTCCCTTCTGTTCCCTTCCCTGCTTCCCCGTCTATCTTTCCTCCCTTTCATGCTTTCCATTCTCTCTCTCCCCTTCCCTCCTTCCCCTTCTATCTCTCTTCCCTTTCATGCTTTCTCTTCTCTCTTTTCCCTTCTCTTCCCATCCCTCCATCCCCTTATTTCTCTCAGCATCTCTTATTACCCTTCCTCCTTTTCCCTTTCTTCTGTTAACCTCTCTCGTTTGCCTTTCCTCTCTTCCCTTGCCTTTCTTCCCTTCCCTCTTTTCCCGTTTCTCTGGAAACCTCTCTCTTTTAACTTTCCTATCTCCCCTTCTCTCTCTTACATTTTCTGTTTTCTGTCGTTCTTGCTCTTGTTACTTCATTCTCTTGCTGGGAGATCGAAATTCAATGTCTTTAGAAACGTACGAATTAATATAAATTCATATATACATAAGTTTCCCTATGCCTGTCTTTGTTAAGTATACCAATACATATATCTTATTGTGTCATTAGTTTGGTTCTAGTCAAGCTGTCCTCACCATTACCTACAAAATGAGTGACAAAGGCATATTTCATGGTCAAATTGTGGATTAAGCACAATTTAGGTTTTAAAAGAATCTTTTGTCTTTGATTTTCTACAATGATGGGTTCCTTGATAACTGTTGCTGAATCTATATAGCCGTAATGAATGGTTATCCACTCCAACTAAGATGATGATAAAGATATGATAATGATAAAGTCAAATGATGAAACAAATTTGAACTTTTTCTTATTTGAAGAGCATAACAAAAGGTTTTAAGATCAACATCCTTTAAAATTGATTTATCAATTGCATTGGAGAAGATGCCAACTTAAATAATTGATGTCCGATAACGTTTATTAAAAAGACAGTTTATCAAGCGTTTAAATACAGTTATAATTGGAATAAAACAATAAATTTCGTTATCACAAATGTTATCCCTACAATATACAATATAAGTCATCAGAATTTGTTGCTTTGTGATAAATTATACATGCTGTTAGTTACTTCTGTTTTAGATGCTTTATTCAGTTTGAATAATTTTTCAATCTTCATGAACCTCCATTAAAGCTTCCTCATTCAACTTTCCTCCGCAAAAGTGCAGTCTCTGCATTCATCAAAGGTCACTCCAGCCTCTTATCTCAACTCATTTTCCTAAATATTCAATTTCATACCTGACAAGAAGAGAGGATAAAGCACCCCGCCACTGTACCAACAATCTCAGGTTCCGGTCTGTTATACCTCCAAGCAATGCTCAATGGGATATTCATCCAGTTAGGACCTCTATATTTAATTATTGTTTCGCAGTGTCGGATGAAGAATGCTATCCAAATATTTATTGTCAATCAAATGGATTGCAAACATTGACATAAATAAACACGTTAAAATTAACAATCTAATGCCCAGTGACAATAAATTAATGCAAAATCCTCTCGGGTCAAGCAAGGTCCCTACTGATTGGACACAATGTCGTCACACCACTGAAGTTGAAGATATAACAATAGCGGCCGGTATGTCTCGGGCCTCGAAGTAGATAGCACGCTGGGTTCATGCTACCAGCCATTCGCATTCTCAAACACAATCACCACCCTTCAAAGTTTGACAGGCGCGTACGATGGTTTCAACAGTAGGGAGGAAATCAACTTCGGAGCCGCGCTTCTAGCTCAAGGCGGGTTAGGGATTGCTTTTGAGGCTGCAATGGGGTTAAGCTCTTAATTCTGTTTGCATTCTGCCTGTTGGGGTTTTCTGGTTTGTATGAGACAATTCGGGGCCTCTTGCTTCTCTTTACTCAAGGAATTTGAAGAAATTAACAGGGTGACTTTTCTCTCTTTCAGTTAAATGAATTTTATAGCAATTATTATTTCCGTCTGAAGAGCGTTTTATCTAATTAACAGATAATGAGAGATCAAATAGCATTAACATTAAAATCAACGACTATAGCGAATAATTCGATTTGATGAAAAGATATTAACATTCAGAGATACGGTTCATTAGGTGGGCGCGTTAATAGAAGTTCATTCTCATTCAAGGCTGAGTGATCACACAGTCGGCCAAAATTTGGAGAATTTAATAGATATTTGAAAACTGTCCTTGGTAGAGAGTTCCCGCACTGACAACAGAGGGTCACTGCAGCATATATTTTATAATATACAAGTTTTATTCCTCTTTTGAAAAAGAGTACTCGTTTTGATGTTAGACTCACTTTCAGCACATCTCTATAAAAAGCAATACAAGGCTAATGGGATATCCAATAGAATCATTTTAAACCAGGGTGCCTTTAGGGAAAAGATATTTTGAGTTCTGTTCGCCTCGATGTGTAACTGAGTACATCACATATGACTGACAAATACAAACAGAAGTGTTGTGATTGGCTGTGTTTCATTCAATCATGTTTATCGAACTGCAGGAAATGACTCTAGCCATGAATACAAAGCTATAAAAGAACCGTTGTTTCCTTCCTCAGGGGACAGGTTGCTTTATAGCATGTCGTTTCAATAAATGTCACCAGAAAACACGGACTTATCAATTTGAGAGAAGGAGGGGGAGGGGGAAGGGGAGGGCAGTTTGTCTCTGTCTAATTCTTTATCAGTTCCATAACATCAAAGTAGACAACAGATTTTAGGTATGTGGTTTGATGAACATTCTATAACAGAACTTATCGGTTTTGTAATTTTCTAGATTTTACAACCTTAAATACATATGATGTCACTGAAGATTTCTCGATGCTGTTTCAACTTAATAATCAACCAAAGAGTCTACTGCCATCTTAATCTGAAAAATGATTTCATTTTTCAAAAAAGAATTGTTATCGGGTAAAACTGATGTTTAATTATTTGCAGTTCAACTTCAAAGCCAATGTTACTTTCACCATGACTATTCAAGGGCAGAAAGTGAAAACATCAATCTGTACATTTATATTTTTTAATTTCAATTTTAAACCAAATTCTGTTTTCATTTGCTTTTGTCAGGTTACATTACGTTTATTGCACATTCGCTTCTGGGTCGTTCTGCTGCATCATTCTCTTCTCACCATTTTGCACCCATGGCACTTTACTCTGTCTGGAATCGGTTAATCCTCTCTTTCTCTTAATGTCATGTTTCTCTATCCTTACCCACAGCCGTTAGTGATTCACATTACCAGTAAATTCAGCCATCTTATTTTAAGAGACGCGCTGCATGGAGTTTTCACCTCAAGTTGTCATCACGTTGATGTTAGAACAATGCGAACTCCTCACACTGCCTAACAGATGAATCAAAACGGTTTTTTATGTTTCCCAAACTTAAGTTAGAAAGTAGACCAAAAGTGAGTTTTGACATATTGTTTCCTTCTATGATCATTTTCGGCAATAAATTATTTTGGTGAATGGAAATGTTATGAACACGTAATTTTGTATCAATCATATGTTCTTTCTTTCTCTTATAAGTAAAACATATGAAAAAAAGAAACGTTACGTCATGCGAAAGGAAAAAAGAACAGTCGATAAACTCTTTACAAACTTTCGCACATTGGCCGTTTACAGTAGTTCACATTCATTGGGTATTACAGAGGATGTTGGTCATAATATGACGTCATAGCGGTGACCTTCACCTTCACCCAGGCGTTATATGATTCTTCCTTTACGAGTTATTCATTATTGAATTAACGTCGTTACGCCGTCTACAAGGCTACTCTGCACATTCATAAAAACTCGAACAGCATGACCTTGACATTTTTCTTAATCATAGCCATCTGTTTGCGATATATATTTTTTAAATCTCCGGAAGTTCATCCTGACACTTGCCTTTTTATCAAGGATCAGTCGAGGATCTAGTAGATCTGGAGAAAGGCTTCTTCAAAGTGCGTTTTGTTCCAAGTTCGAGACACAAAACCGCTCCCCGACTTTCCCTAATTGACCATATCAGGTTTGCGTCATTTTATTGAAATTACAGTGACGTATTAGTGTCTTTCAACGGTCCTTCCAACCACAACTGCACTCTGGTTTTATTTTATAAAGAACGGTACACAACAGTCTTGTTGGTCGGTAAGCTTTCTTTATCTGTTCGACGTTCAATATGATCTCTTTATGTTCTCGTATCTGACAGGACTTTGCTTCACGGATAATCAAAGCATATATTTTTCTATTCTAACCTACTTCTTTATACTGCACGATGAAAACAACACAGCGGAAAGGAACACTCTTTCCTGAGCGGGCACTGTATCCAAATGGAGCGATTGTTAACAGTTCCACACAGTAATCTAACTTTACATGGGAAAATAATTTTCTTTCTCTACTATACGTGCTACCTGAATGAAATGTCGGCATTTGGCTGCTTATTGAACGCTGACCCTGATTTGACCTTTGGAGGTCAAGGTCGTTAATGGTATTGAAAGATTTGGATCATGTTGTGATCTCTTTGTCAATATCCACCTTTCGATGAATAACATATATCGAGTGAATATTTATTATATAAGTGAACTTTTTTTCGGACATATTAAAACTTGCAGTAAAACATATGAGCCACAAATGAAATATGGATATGATTGAGTATGTTCGTCTTCAGAATAGCACCATTTTGTTCAGATTTTTGACGCGTGTATTTGTCACTCTTGCAAAGAGATATGTATCCATTGATCGTGCATGGTTTACGACATAATTTTTTTTTGCAATCATGTAAGGTTTAGAGACAGATGAATTTACCTGAATGCAACAACATACTATCACTCTATGCAAATGATTTGTAACAAATGACTTAAATCCAGTATGATCCGATATGCGTCGCTCCAATACTAATCCCATACAAACAAATCTAACAATCGGCCCATTGATAATACCTACATCCCATGATATCGCTCCGCTAAGCACGAATATAAACAATTTAATTATATGTCTCCACACGGAAAGGAAACGCATTATTTAACTGCGATATAATGGGGACCAAAACATAATTACGGGTTACATTTCATTTTATCCGCATAGGAATGAAAGTGATGTGAAGGGACTGGAAGTCTACAACAAATAGCAATGTTCACAGACGCCTGGGTCGTTATCTATGTTCAATGTAATATATCATAGAAATTATCGGTCTATGTTCTCTTTGACGTGTTTTATGATGCATGCCGACCCTGAGAAGATGTGTGTGTGTCTGAGATGGTTTGTTCTTGTTTTATCATCCACTGACATATCTGGGGATTAGATTAGTTCTGTTGGTGTATTCGCCTAGCCATGTATATATGTCTTCATTGACATTAGAGAAGGTTAATGGGTGGACTACTTTTATAAACGTTAATATAAATTGAGACATTGTCATGACGACATACGTTTATGTTGCTATTCACATGGAGAACTTGTTTTGAGGATGAGATATGATTAGTCTTGCTGATTTCCGAAGGTCTCTGACAGTCCCTATTTGACAATTATCTTACTTATCATGATGTAAATAGGTAGTTTATTGAAATTTCGTACCAATAACTGAAAATAATGTTCTGCCCTTTTTATTGCAGCAAGTCGAGAGGCGGCGTTCACCCACGCGATCTCAGCGGCAGGGGTGGTTCACGCCGTGAGTCGGTCGTGCAGGGAGGGGGAGCTAGCGAGCTGTGGGTGCAGCAGGGCACGGAGACCCAAGGACCTTGACAGGGACTGGATATGGGGAGGGTGTGGCGATAATATCGAGTATGGATACAGGTTCGCTAAAGCCTTCGTGGACGTGAGAGAGAAGGAGAAGAATCATCCTCGACACTCGAGGGATCTTGCCCGAATGATGATGAACCTCCACAATAACGAGGCTGGCCGTAAGGTAAGGGTTTCATGCCTTGCTGACTTTAATCGCAATTCACTCCAGGAACTGTTAGCGTCGCCTGCCTTGCAGAGTTCTTCGTAAGGACAATCAAATAACAGGTAGAACTCTAAATAGCAACAGCTACGTTTAAGGTTTTTAAGGTGAAAAATGGAACCGTGATTCAGATCTGACAATGCTGTCACAAACCCTGAGGAGCATGTCTCAGATGTATTGTGGCGAAAGAGGAATTTGTATGTAGTTTCTAACTATGTGATGCATGGGAAATGTTTCAATCGACTATAATAGCTATGATATTGACAGAAATTAATTGTCGACAAACTAACATTAAGGCTTTTAAATTAATTGAACTACTTTTAAATCCGGATTAACTATCCAAAATTATTCAATGTGAAAGGTCGACATTCGACAACCAATCAGTTGCAACTCCATGACACAATAGACACGGGCTGTATCGGTGGTCGGGCGCTACTCAGACTTTCCTTGCTTCCTGGCTGTCACCTGCAGTCGGTTAAAGAAGCGAGGTACGAGGCGATAAACGCACTCTAAGCACTGAAATTGCCTCTAGATGAGCTGAAACCCATTGAAAATTGGTACGCTGAAGTGAAATGTTCTTCTTTAAGGAGATGTTGTATAGGAGCTCATACAATGTACATCATACGGCAAGTCGGAATTACCGACAAAATGATAGCAATCACATTTCTCGCCGTTTTATGTAGAAAACATTCCGACTTTTGCCCCCCGAGAAAAACTAATTTCTTTTCCAGCTCTCACAGGGAACTGAGAGTTGAAATCTTAGATTGCACACGAGGTGAATGTTGGCAAGTTTGCGTTTTTAAATATGTCTGTACCGTATATTGGATCCTCGCGTTCTAAACACTTCATGCGTGGTCTATGTAGCTTTCGCAATATATACAGTTTTATTACAAGACGAGAAAAATAGTGAACCTTCAAGTTGGAGGTGCTTTTTCAACGGCTGGCGCATATCCATCCGCGGCGGAGGAGCCCGAAGTCTGATGGGCTGTACGTCTCCGAGTCAATGAAGCGCAGGGCCAAGCTAAAACTAGTTTTAGAGGCCTGTCATTGAATTCCTTGATGGAGAAAGTGTCCCTTCCATTAAGAAACAATCGCTTTCCACGTCTAATTGATTCTTGATTTATTGCCAATGTAGTAGACCAAAGCCAAATTCCTCTCTAGTTCATGACTGTTGATCCGTCTTATACAAGTCTGTATACAACACTTCAAAGATCCCGGACTATTAACAAAGGGTATCATTATTTGAATAGGTTTTATGTGTAGGAAAGATATGGGAATATATTTGTTATTTTCGATATGCTCTTGTTTGTTGCTAGGCTTGGTTATTGACACTATGCTTAAAGTACAGTGGGCTTTACTTGTGGCTGGAACCGCAACACCTTTATCGTTACTTGAAAAAGTGGGTAGGAATTCGTTACAGATAAATCAGACAGATGAGAGGAGGTTGGAGACTATCTCAGGTATTAAATCTAGACGAGACTTTTGATGAAGACCTAATTCGTTCTTTGAAACAAGATGTGTAGTACACGTTCTCAGTGTTGACACCTGCGAGATTTTCTAGCTCTGGCGATTTTGCAACTGGTCAGTCGTCATGGGATTTCTTCGTTCTTTGAAACAAAATGTGTAGTAAACGTTCTCAGTAGCTGATCCATGTAGAAACATGCGAGATTTTCTAGCTCTGGCGATTTTGCAACTGGTCAGTCGTCAAAGGATTTCTTCGTTCTTTGAAACAAAATGTGTAGTAAACGTTCTCAGTAGCATACTTCATGTGGACACATACGAGATTTCTACCTCTGGCGATTTTGCAACTGGCCAGTCGTCAAGGGATTTCTATCATAACATATGCATACGATATGGATTGTCTTTAATCAGAACATTATCAGTTACAATGAACCTACAAAAATGATAATTATCAATCGATTAATTTGTAAATAATTGCCGAAACCAGGTGGATGTTTTATGGATAATTTCTTCATAATGATCCAAAATTGAAGTATCGTGCATTTCATTGATTATGTTCTCCTTTCCCATTTAAACATATTTCAAACAAGTTCGTCGAATATTTAGAACAGCTGATTTTTTTAGCATATACCTATGTGTGAGTTACTTAAAGTGTTTGTAGAAGTAAGTAAAGAGGAGTTGTTTCTTCCCACCTGTCCCCTAATTCTCACATCCTTCAGCCTCCCTACTCTTCCTCATTTCCCCCTTATCCCCATTCCCCCCTAATTGTTTCTTGTTGCTTGGCGTTCACGCGTAAGACAGTCAGTGCGTATAAAACGTGCTGTGTGTGTGCGCATGTCTCGTGGGCTCACTGGCCCGGAACCTTCCGATTTGAAACTTATGTCTCGGGTTTGAAGTCATCGACTTGATTATACTCGTAACCTTTTGAAGTTTTCATCTTTCGTTTTGTCAGAATGGAGAAAGGGCAGACTGTGAATGTCTATGCTTACCGACGAAATGAGTTTTCAACAATTTTATCAGACGATTTCATTAAAGATGTTTCTTAATCGTTCTTTTAAGTATTATAATTTTGCTTATAATTTCATCTTAAATATTATCTATTCAGATCAACATTTTTTTTTCAAATTGCTACTGTTAAAAATTTTAAATTTTTTCACGAATTCGTATCAAAATATAGGAACTGCGTTTATACTGTAAAGAAAATGCCTTATCTAAGTAATCAGTGATATAGCAGATCACAGGGACTGGTGGAGTGACTGAGGTCCTCGTGTAGCTGCTAGGGGGAACATTAATATAACATAGACATGTTGGCAAATGCATCATATTTTGGCAACAGCGGGGTATCGTTATATTTTATGAGTTTTACAGAGCATGTGTCTCGTTTAATCATCTGTCTAATGACTTTTAGAAATCAACACTCGCTGCAACGCGTATCCTTACCCATGACTCACATCGTGTCAATTTCTCCAGAAATTCTACATCACAAATACACATTTAGATGATGCAAAAATGTTTATGTGGCTGGCTATATGATAAAATAATGTTTCGATCTTTTTTGGTGAAACGTAATTTTAAACATTTTCTTTAAAAGTTAGATATATTTTTTACTGGTCGCTGTACTGCAAATCATTCATAGTGTCAACCATACTGAATTGTTCATAGATAAATGATAACTGTAGATTTAAATATTTTGTAAATATTTATGCCCAGTTCTACTTTGAAAGTCTGAACATATTGGTCTTTACGTAAACGTGCTTGTTCGATGTATACATCACCTCCTCTTTCTTGACATATTGCGCATGCGTAGAGAGAATGACATAAGCCAGAGCTGAAAATTTCGACAAGTTTTTCCTACAGTTTCTGAATCCATCAGTGGAAGACATGTTGGCTTCAACTCTGAGTCGTCACCCTGCCTACTTCCAGGATCTATCTGTCAGATTCTTTGAATTCTTCCTCATTCAAGTAGCGCAGAACCGTGTTTCCTTGACTGATTACGATCTGTTTAGTTTCTATAGATATTAAAATATCAATATCGTTCCCATCTCAAGCTGTAATTGAACATCACTTGAAATTATACTTATCTTTTTTGAATATCAATTCTTATTTTCATCGTGAAAATCCTGAAACATATAATTTCTGTTTTACCAATTTCGTTTTGAGTAAATTTACAAATGAAGTACTACATGAATAGTCAATTTAATAACAAAGAAGTCGACTATCAACAGAACTTGTTCTCCTTCGTCAAAATGTTTATTTAAAAAATGCTTAAAAACATGACATACCTATGCACTATCTTATAAATTGACATGCACCGCGTTTACTTGAACCCTTTTGTTGATTCTAACTGAAGTCCAGCGCCACGTTATTATTGAGACAATATGCATGAAGATCAGTTTCTCTCTCTCTAAGACAACCTGCAGCGTTTCGGAGCAGCCTGCTTCAAACATCTGCCATACATTACGTTTAAAATAGGAGATTGGCATACATTGCCTTTGCATTCATAGTTAAACGTAAAAACATCCTCAGTTTTGTATTGGATAGAGTCGTGTTTCCTTCATCAAATGTTGCATATCAGTTGTTCTGCTGGGGGTTGTCTCAGGAGAATTCTTCCGCTGAAATCAAACCAGGAATAATCAACTCTCTGATCCCGAGATGACAAGTAATTCGGGTATTATTTCATAGAGAACTCCTGGAAGGCCTTCTGACTGACAGCTGTAAGATAGGAGGAATCTATAACACCGGATTCGGATAATATTATAATAAAAAAACGTCTTCTATGTCACTTTCCAGTGCATCCTTCTCCGAAACTCAGCAGCGTATTCCTTCTGTTATTAACATGCAGTACGGCGCTATCTCAAACAAAGACTGCTTCTTGTTTCACAAACAGATGTTCTTCTAAACAGCGAGAGACGTTTATGAGTTTAGATATGTAATTTGCTTGCTCCTGATTGGCGCTTTATATATGTAATTGTAGGTTTAATGTTATACGTGAAACTGGGTCCTGTCTACATAGCTGTTATTACGAAGTAAGTACTGGTTACATGTTACCGCTGCGCCTGCCTTCTTTGCATTTGCCATCAGCTGACTTGTCAATCCTTGTTAAGTTCTTTTAACGCAAAAACGGTTTTATCAATTACTGGCTGAGGCTTCGAAATACTCACAAATGTCGTCTAAAAAGCCGAATATTTCACGAACACATGCTCGCGTGTTTTCAAAGAATGCAGATTTTAGTTTCTCACTTCATCGACGTAAACGTTTCGATGTGATTGTATAATTTCTAACAAACTCAATTGTTCTAATTAACCATTAAGCTTTGATGATAGGACATCCTCACATTTCTGAATGCGTCTCGTCCATTCAGTAAAACTCGTTAATAAAACGAGACGTTCCGAATGTTGGTTTTCTCACGGAATGTGGCGAGGTATGTCATTCGCTGGGGTTTCGGAGAAGATGCGAGGAATTCCTCCAACTCGTTACCACGTCATTAACCGAGCACGCTTTGTTAAGTTCCATTAGGCATCGGGGAGGGTATAGAAGAATATCACTTAGTGTAATCAATTAAGAATACGAATTGACAAAAAGAAATACATTTATACATAGGATTTATATGAGCGTATGTTCTACATTTAAGAAACATTGAAATAAACCGGATTTAAAATGATTTTTTTGTTGTTGAAAATATTATCACTTTTACCTGATTACTTTATTGACTTTCTTAGTCAATATGGAACAGATTGGAATATTTTTTGATTATGTAATTTGTAGAATGTACAAAACTTTTTAAGCTTCAATATCACAAAACAGAACAATGTCTATTGTAAACAAAATGAAAGTACCACGTCATGCGGGTAACAACTTTGTTTTTATTGAAAAATTGACTATTATATGAAAAATGATTATGTTTGAAAATCTGCATTTCTATCTTTTGAGGGACTTTTCATTAAATGTTCATAAAGACAAATAAATAAAATCTCGTCAAATCATAAAAAATATAATATTTTTGGAATAAGTTTATCAGTTTTTTAATCTGATGCTAATTCAAAGCATTCTGCATGTATAGAAATTCCAAAGATGAAAACGTAATAAGCCTTCCTTTTTTTACACATAATTATTTTTTCGAACAACATGTATATACATAAGCGTAAACTTACACCCTCCATAAAAGAATGTGATCGGTTGACGGTTATGTTTATGTGATGCACATAATGAATCATTAAAGTGTAATGTCTACAAATAATAAAACGTTAATGCTTTTCCTTCCTGAAGACACCCGCAGAGATGCAGGATATGACGTAATGTACTTTTATTACCTATATGGCTAACAAAAGAAATGACAGATTTTACATTTAATTTTGCCTAGCAACCATTGTTTCAGCGCGAGGTCCCATATCTCGTCGGCTTTGACGTCATTAATTTTTTGCAATTATTGATGACGTCACATTACTTTTATATCACCCGTTCTTGGTGTGTTGATACGATTCAACTGGAATGGATCGGTTAGAAAGTAATTATTACACTCAAAATTGTGTCTTTATATTTTACAAAATAAACTTCCAAACTGACTACAAAACTCGCTCTCGCTCGGCAATTACACAAATGGTTCTCCTTTGCGAAAGTCATGTGACACACTTCCTTTTGGTAAATATGTCTACATCGCCTCCGCCATGTACAGGTGCGTGAGGTATTGTGCATTTTGTCATTCATCTGGTTAAGCCGATGCACTCTCGAGCAGCAGGAGGTGCATTACATGCACACTTGCATCATAATGTCCGTGTGTGCTTCAATGTGCATTACTGTGCTTTACTATCAGCAGTAAACATTTTCTTTAATCTGGTGCATAAAGGTGTTTCATGGCTTTCCTTAATGTGTGCTTTATATTTAACGGCGTTAGGTTTTGCAAGCATCTTAATGAAAAAATAAACGGATAAGTTTATGAAACGCACTATATCATGCCAGTATTCCGTTTGATGTTTATGGAAAAAATCAGGTTTAGTTGAAAAGAATGAATATAAAAGTATACGAATTACTCGTTTATGACTCAGTAGCGACAACGCTGGAAACTCCTATCTAATTGGTTTGACAGTTGTAGTTTGTTCTAACGTTCTTTCAATGACATTTTATGATATTCTGGATAAAAAGTAAAAATGAAATACATGTTTTTTCAAACAATGATAGCGACATAAAAGTATAAGGTGTATAGTTGCTGCATTTTCGTGGGCTCGTTGTCTTGTGAGCATACCTATCTTGTCTAAACTATTTCGATTTCTAAGGTCAAGCCAATAGGGGACTCTAAAATGAATTACATCTATTCATTGAAATACAGGCTATTTCGATATCGGTTATCGTCTACAGAAGATCAACAACGATTTTAGGCTTAAACTGTCGTTTAAATCGTTAAAGATGAACATTGTTAGATTCTTTTCTATTGCGTTTTTTGGACATTCTGAAATCGTATTTTCAAATATAAGATATATCTTGCACTTAAACGTTCTTCGTCTAAAATAAGATCTTCAGGTCAACAAGTTCTCTTTTGTCTAGTGGTCATTTCCAACGTGTCCAGTGGTCAGACATCCGCGGAATTGAACTGGTCAGTGAGAAATTTGTCAGTGAAGCGCTACCCGCTATCCCGGGTTAGTTCACTTTATAGTGCCGGGCTGGTGGCGAGGTGCTAAGCTTCCGCCTTATCTGCATGCCTATCGCTTTATCAGCTTGGGTTCGTCTTGCTAAGGAACTGCTGGAGTGAACAGAGAAAGAGAATTAACTTTCCTAGCCTTTCCCTTTCACAAGATCGCACTGCTTCCTTAGTCTTGTCGATGGAACCTCCCCAAAAGTTTAAAGGCGAATTAAAAAGGCTTAGATGAATGGCGCCAATTAAACACAATTTACGCACGGATATGAAAGAATGGCAGGGTCTTCTGGAAGTGGAGATGGTGTCAGGACGCACGACAACAGCTAACAAAGCCCGTCATTAGATTAGAAGGCAGTCGCTTTTCTAACCCTTCTTAAACGTAGATCCCAAACTACTTAAACAAGAATGACAAATCGGAGCTATTCACATGGAAGAGATAATCGGGAAATCGTAACACGCAAATTCGCGCGTTTTTCTATGGGTGGCAGTCGGTTAATGAGTCGGATTATGACTGTTGCTGTCGGCACGTTCTGTGAAGCTGCACTCGGCCACCCTCGCTGCTGAAATCAACACATGCAATTAGATAGCTAAGAAATTACTCTTTGATTGATTGAAATTGACTTTTGAGAATTTCACGCCCTCGGAAACACTTAGGAGAACGTTTGTTGTTGTTTTCTCTAATTGTGGGTTTCTAAAACTACTGTAAAGAATGGCTAAAATTAGAACTATCTTTTCCGCTTCATTATGTCACTTAGCATCTAGGTTTGTTTTGTAAACAAACTACCTGGTGGCACGCCGGCGGGAGCGATGGGAATTATTGCTCAAAAATGAAATATAGTTTCAGATAGAGGTAGAGTCCGAAAGAAAGTGTTTATAAAACCTATACACGTAGTTCCAACATGTATTGATGTTTGTCAGTATAAAAGCAAGAATTTTTGAATATTTGTTATTTACTGTTGATGAATAATTTTGGAATCAGAAAAAAAGTTGTCTGATGATATTCCAAAAGGAAATTCTAATGGTTTTAATTCAATGAGTTTGCCCATGTGTGGTGCATAACACACTCATGGTATCAACCTTTTTAAATCAAAACGTTTTCTTATTCAATGTCACGTGATGATTTAGGCAATTTTTAATCGCCGATTACGAGACATGTTTGAACCCCCTTATATCACCACGCACCCTAAAACGAACATCTCTATCAGTGCTATCAACATCAAACGCTTACCACATGCACGCGCATGTCCAACCTGGGTAAATGTTTCAGATAAGAGGCGTGTTCAACAGTTTCACACCGAATATACATGGATACATGAGTTAGATTTTTTAAAACATAATAAAACATCAAATGAAAATATAATTACGCATAGATGAACAACGCTCTACAGATCTATGTCCGGTTTTGTCTATAATGTAAATACCGTGGGATCTGCTATTTATTACATATTCCCTTTTAGATCAGCTGTTTTCATCATTTTGAAAGTCAAGGTGCTCTTCCCGCTTATCAGATTTTACATTTAAATTTAGAATAGAAAAACAAAAAGAAAACAGCGTTCATATTTTGGTAGGACGACTTTGATACAAGATTTAACATGCTATGGGATTCTTTATAGTAATCCATAGTTAAAGAGAGGTTTTAAATCACTATATCGTGCGAGGGGAGTGAGTGGTTTTAACATTGCAACTGTAACGCTGGTGTATTTTAAACTTGTGCTTTTATAGCAAAGGGGTGTGTTCTTTTGTTAACGTAAGTTGACGAAAATACCTTTTACTATACAAGCTAAGTATTTTAGATAAACGTTTACATTTACAAGTTTAAATTTTTAGAAACGCCACTGGTGAGGCGTGCGTTCGTTTGACTATGTCGCAGTTGTAACCGTTTGCAATCTTATTTCGTTTTTGAGGTATAATCTACATAATTCTTTTTGACATTTCATATGAATACAATTTCTTTTTCTCAAAATGTCTTCATTTAATAATGGCCTTAATCTAACTGTGATGGAATACATTTATGTAGAAATTATCATTGTGGTCTGTTGTGTTTCCGTTATTAATTCAAAATCACATATTTCTCTCTGGAAAACGTTTTCTGCTAAGAAATAACTTCATGTTCTGTTTTCGTACACTTTCATTTTGATATAGTTCGTTGAGTTCAAAATTCAAAATTAGAATGAAACGGAGAATGACATCAGCTGTATTTTAGATATTTATCTTGAAGGCGTAATTTTGGTACGGGTGTTGAATTTCTTGAATGGACCACAGCACATTAAACTAAGAGATAATGCATCATACCCATTAATTCAAACATAATGACACATTGATGGCTTATGAAAATGAAAATTAATAAAGCGTTTTATATCTCAATATCGTTTCAGTATTGGCTAAATATTAGTGTATGTCACAGGTTAATGACTATGAGGCTCCCATGAACAATATAAATATAACATAAGTGTATATCTCCCAGAAGTCATACGTGTGGTCACCCAAGCTCAAAGTCTTCACCAAAGGTTCCCATGTACATAATTGCACCTATCACTAGCATGGCAATAAATGCTCTTTCAACATTTCCTTAAATATTGCAAGTAATTGCCATGGGGTTATAAGATATAAAAGCGGAACGAAGTCGACAATATTATTAGCGAGACCATGTGAAATGACAAGGCCTAATCCTCATGCACAATAAAAACAGTCCACTGGCACCGCTGTTTAATCTGGCAGACCACAATGGGAGTCCTCTCAATGAGCGTTCATGTATTAACCGCCAAATTCCATTGCTTTGCTCTTTTTCGGCCGTGTGATTGATTTTCATAAAGCCTTGTTTCAAATTATAGGCTCGAGCTTTTGATGTTTGTTATATATGTTATTAGTTGTTTGAATATGTATCGGTCGCCAAGTGCAGAAGAGATGTAGTAATGGAGTGTATTATCCACAAAGTCACATTAAAGCAAGTCGGCCATGATCGCCTCTGTATACCTGTACGCCGAAGTCAATTGACTGTGCAAAATCAGTTACCGTGATCACTGTATTTTCTTCAATTACATCCTTAATAACAACTTTAAAGTCCAGGATGTGAGAATGGAAACGAGGCTGTATGATGACATGACACGTTACGTAAAAGAAGAGATAGATTTTTATTTGGAATATAAAGTGTCCTGCTTGAACTGTCAATACCCGTATTTCAGTTCATATCCAATGCAGCATTAACGTGCAATCTGTTTTTAAGCTTCAAGCACTGAAGCGATAAACATATGAAATTGTATCTCATTAAAGAATAGTTTAAAATCCATTTACACATTCTTAGACGCAGGTGCGAGAAATATATCTTTTTGAGTTATTCTGTTCTGGACTCTTTAATTGCTAGAACTGTCTTCCTGCTAATGGCGGGGTGAACCTCTGCATGTCTATGCTGACACAACCAGTTAATTGCAGACTGTACTTGCAAACAAAGCCACACACGAATCTTCTGTCGTGTTTGTCATAGCATTGTCTGACAGCAACACAAATACCGCTTTTATTTATCGTGTGACTTTAAAAGACTTTAAATAAGATAATAATTCAAGAGACAATATATTTCAAACAGAAATGTTTTGAAGTTTAACTGACAAGTAAAAAGCCACTTTCTGTTTCTACCGTCTGTTTTACCATGTAAAATGGATGTCCCTCGTTTGTGTGATGAAGTTTAAATTATTCTGACTAAGAAGACTGTAATTTGTTTCTAGAGGATTTAAAACTTCAGCATAGCTTTTGAACGTGATAATAAAAATATCGATGACATAAAAATCACTTGTTGATTACAATACCAAAAATCAATTTAAGCAGGAATGAACATATCAGGTAAATCGCTTACGTTGCAGAAAATTCTTACATTAAAAAGAGACACATTTATCTTAGATTCCCATGGGTTATTTCATTCAGTACCACATAAACACGGCCGTCTTCTTAGCGTGTGTACCCCACACTATCAGAGCGACTTTTACATAGCACGTCCTTCACAACCAATCTAATGTCTATTTCAAACCGTCATTCTTGACTTCCTAATGTTGTAATGTCTGCGAAAACGATAAACTAGCCTCACTTGTCAGATGCGCTATCGCCACGCCGAAGCTTGCGCCTAGTCGGAACACGACTTGTAGACACCGAGTTAGATAAAGTCAAATTTATGATCAAGTTAACCTCTCCATCACGGCCTATAGGAGAATACTAACTGTCGGCGCTCAGATTCTCCCCTTGAAGTGTAATTGTCGTGTATAAATCAATGTACTTACATAATACTTCATTCTCGATGGTTGATTGATTTAATGGTTGTCAATCGTAAAAGATGACATAAAACTATTTGTTTACGATATGATAATTGATCATAACGCGTGAATAGCGCACCGACCAGATGTTGTGTATATAGAGAGTAGTTAATGAGCAATAACGGAGAGTAGCGATGAAGAAAACAGAGACAGCATTAAGAAATGCAATAAACAAATAGCTACCGTGTCCAATATTCGATAAACATCTGTACCTAGATGTAGCTCGTGGAGATGTTCTGTTTCCGAGCTAGTAGTTTATCTACGCCATATATGCCGTATGATACCAGTATTCGTGGTTATCGAGCATATTTACTTATAATTATTATTTCTAAAATTGGAAATGACTCTGAATCGTGGGTTCGAATTCCGAAAGGATGTTCCCCTCAGAATTACCAGATATTGTACTATTGTAGATAGTACTAAAATTTAGCAATGTTATATTTCGGTTTATAAATTTTTTGTGTTTAAGAACATAAGCGACCGTCAGAATGTAAACACTTCATGAAGTCAACACATTCGAAAATGTCAAAAAGTTAATAACTAACACAATACTTCTGTACAAATCGGTTTAGAAGTTGGAGAAAGACAGGTGATTGGTTATAAACTCCACTGTAGCACTGAAAGCGACGTTTTGATGTACGCACTAATATCGTTATCTAGCAAAAGGTACACATGATACAGAATTATTGTTTTCTTCTTTGTTGTTAAAGCCTTTATTGCTCTCTACATACGATCAATATTGTACAAGGCTTGTGTTTCCTTCTCTGTATGACAATAAGCTTGTGAAACAAGCGTTTTACTGTTGTTCTTACGTATCTGTCGGGATATAAGTCAAGACGTAGACAGCTCATCAAACACAAGAATTTAGGTTACAATCGTGCTTTGAAGAAAGAATTATTTTTGAATGACAACGTCAGTTCTGTGCTTAAAAAGGAACGTAATTTTGTGGTTTGTCCCATAACTTGAGAATTACTTGCTTTTAAGTTAATGACAAGTATTTTTGTTATTACAAGGAAAAGCATTTTCAGTGCAATACAGCCATTTATCAAATGTTGGAGTTATTGTTGAAAGCATTATATATCCTTGAAACTCGTTAAAATTGCTTGAATCTTTGAAATATGATGTTTTTATGGTAAAGTATTGAGGATGTCTCAAGCCTTGTCAAACTTGCTTACGCTTCGTTGGTGGCCGCGTCTGCAGATATTAAGGGCAGGTTTAGTTTGGATTTCATCAAATCTGTTCCTTATCTTTGGTATTACTTCACTAATTTGCAGGAATTCTCGCTCGTGGTATTCAAAGTGGTAATAATTGGTACTGGATGTTATGAATTGCAAGGAATAGAAGTGTTGAGTTCATAAACCTGGTTGCCATGGAACGAGTAACGTTTTTCTTATCGTCACAGAGGAATAACATCATTGCCTCCTCTTATCTAGTTACTCGCAACAGGTGTTGACAATATGTATCAGTTCGAGATATTTGAGACAACAAATTGCTTTGATTTAGTAAAAAAATTGAAAATTAAACCTCCTTACAAAATTTTTCACTTTAGGAGATTATGGTAATATTTTTGTAAATCAGTTTTTCATTTTGATACATATGTGATGTTTGTGTATTGTTAAAGTGTTCCTTGCATTTATGTTAAGAGAATATGAAGTACTCTTATTTGTAGCACATAGAAGGACTCCTGGCATCGGCCAACGTAGGTCGTAGGTAAACTTTTCGTTTGTCGGCCTCTCATCAATTCTCTTAACCTCAAAATCTGTAAAACGGTGAGCCACTTTGTCTTAATGGTTTTAAAGTATTCATTTATGTTTGGTTCATCAGGCCTATAAGTATTTAGTTTTTTTTCAACCATTATGTGACCCTTAACTGCAAGATCCTCCTGAAAAGTCTTGAAAAAAATCATTCAGAAAAATACATAGTTTTTACTCTCCTTCAAACTTCAAAATTTGACGAAAGAAATACTGTACCACAAGTAGTAGTTTTTTAAAAACTACATGTACGTCAAACAGTTTGAGCTGATCATGGTATTTCTTAAAATGGGAAATGCAGGATTAAGAACTTCAGTGAATGGACTCTTCAATGAAACTGCTACTCATACATTGTAGACACACGATTCTATTTAATAGCAGAAATCCGAAATCAGGATCTTCGAGGCGAGAAATTTGATTTAAAACGAATAACCGTTTACCCTCAATTTACCTTTAACATCCGAGCTCTCGTTTAAAAAACATCGTACAAATTAGCTAGGAAATAATGTTCGTTTTATACAGTGTAGACTGTCCCCATCCTATTGTCCCCTGTCCCCACCCCGCCATCATAGTCCCCTCATTAGGAGCCCGGGGGCCAACAGAAGCCTATTGTGGCGGGCCTGTGATTGTCGTGTTCGGTGAGAAGTGAAGATAGATTGCCCCAAAGTTATCGTCATTTAAAGCACTCTCTGAAACCCACAGTATCTAGATGAGAATTTTTATAGGCTTTATCACAGCAGGAGGAACTTAGTATTGAAATATGACGTGGGAGGGTCTGTCTTTCGAAACATAACGTTGGTCGATTAGAAAATATCACATTATGAGAAGGTTATGGTTTAGAAAGATATTCTTGGATGGTCACGATATTAAACACTACGTATTAAACATGGGGCCAAGATATGGTAGGACCTTTGGGGTCCACGATGATTTGATATCACAGGGTAGCTTGAGTCTGTATTGAATCAAAACGTTGGTTATCAGAATCCACGCAACATGAACATCGTAATGCTGAAGGTACTGATACAAAGCATCAACCTACAATCAACGTCCAATCAACATTAAGATTAGGATCAGGGTATTGAACAATAACGTTATTTATTTCACTTTTTCACAAAAACAATACTTAAGACATCACTTTGCTATGGGTAATTCCAGCTATAGTGTGCTTGTCTTTATTTAGTGAATGTCTCCATTAAATGACATACTTTACACCTGACTGATAGCTGATCTTGTATACACGAAACAATTGATATTACTGATACAGACTTGAAAATCAATTTTTGAAATTTGTGATTACCTGTAGTCAAATTTACAAAATGTGTGTCAGTTTTAGCAGAATGTAATTAACGGTAGCGAATGGTCCTCTAAAGCTGTTTTACAAACTTTGTTCTTTTCTGAGATCTACTTCTCATTTCTTGTGTGAAGTATCATCTTACATCCCGTGTGTTCCTTGTCGCCGACCAATTAAAGATCTCCGATATGAACGCTTTGATACTAATCGCTCTCAGATAAGTAGATAACTATGATGATATTGTCGTTACAGGAATTTTATCTCCACTTTATGAAGGCATGTTGTTCCTGACGGAACCATGTGAAACAATATCGTTAATGCCGTGGCACTTAATAGCGGTCCTATCGACAGCTTTTACTGCTGGTTTTAAGTGTTCAGTCAGTCTTTTATCGTTCGATGTCCGAGGTTACCTCCAAATGTATCATAAACCTGTCGTTATATATACCGACATGCCCTAAATAACGAACCTGATGCAGTACGCAAACACGTATGTAATGTGACCATTTATGGACATTTGACACAGCTATCCTTGTTGACTGAAACGAAGATTTAAAGAAGAGATCATTTGCATCTATACACCAGGAAACGTATTGATTTAAGTAAAACAATAATGTTTTGAACACAGTTTGATAATTTCATCACCAATACCATATATCCATATAAAATGGTCTCATCAATAATACTAAGCAATTTCAGCAACAGTCGAGAAAAAGGCAAACGGCGATGTAAGTTTGAACGTAGGTTTGATCCAATTTGATTGAAACACATCGTTAAGATTTTTTATTCCAAGGTGTATTTTATGAAAATGTTCTCTGATACAATACTTTAAATGTGTTTCAAAAGGACTTAAGGACGTTATCTGGCTAAAGAGAGTATGTAAATGCGTTCGAAATTTAAAACTTCCTAACACAACAAAAGAAGGTTTTGAACAATGTCATGTTTTAAGTGTAGCTCAGACCACCAAAGTGTGTTTACAAGTCTGGTTATGCGTGTAAGTAACCATTTTAAACGCTTAATTAACTTCTTTGTGCAAGACAGACATTTTACCTGTAACTTTAGCTCTGGATCTGTCCAAGCGGAGTGACATCAGTTTGTTAACAGAGTGACGAGGCGGATGTAATGTATTCTTACGCTTGAATGACAGGAAACAACAATACCAGAAGCAGAACGTTTCGTCCGACTAGAGTTTTCTTGCTTTTTGAGACGTTCTGCTTCTCAACAACGTAGCATGTGTATTGTCTTACTCGCATTGATGGCATTTCTGAAGAAGTCCATTTCAACTGACATGGAGTGAGGTCACTACTAGAAGCTGTGTACATTCCGGCAGTGATACACGAGAGGTGACCTGGCAACTTGATGCTTGTGTACTCGAAGGTCTCCTTGCAGGGTCCTTCTGCTTCTTCCTTAGAGGATGAGATGATTTTATAGAGCCAGACTCCTTCCCCATCCATTTTCAATCTGAATTCTAGACTTATTCGCCATAGTTCTTTGTAATCAACTTTGTTTTATTCAACTGTATACCTTTAATTGCTGTGGCTTCTCTGAGGTTGGAGTTTTATGCCTTGACCAAACCATAACTTCTAGTTCTGTCACATTTCCCCATTGCAAGGAAGAAACCTCTTCCATTTACCCGTTTATTCACTTGCAATTCAAGACAATATCTGCTCGTTTGTATACCAACATAATCATAACCTTCACATTTTCATTTTCTGAACAAATTCTCAATCTACACAATTTTCATCTCTGTTACGTTTCTGACTTTGTTACAATACTGATCTATTCAGGGCTATTAAAGGGAAGAATAATTTTAGTGCCTGGAAACCGCAATTCCATTTTCGTGTAAAGAGCACTCTCAATTACTATAAAACACGACCTTGACGCATGGAAATTGAATTGAGTCTCTTCTTAAGTGTCTTTCTTCATACTTTCAAACCTTGAAAGTCGTTATACATCATAAATTAGAAAAAGTTGACAATAAGGTGTCAAATTTAATTCAAATGTTCTAATTAACAACAGCAAGACGAATTTCTTTTCAAAGTCGTCAGTCCATGAACTAGAAATTATCTTGTATCAGTAATACCCTCTTGATAGAGAGGTTGGTTTTACGAGGTGAGAACAACTGGCGTAGATGAAGAGTTGATCGTAGATACGTGAACGGCCTCTAGACACAACCCTGATGTTATCAAGCCTTGGGAAGGTCTCACAATAAGTTGTGGACACTGTCAATCATATCCACCCTTCCACGGCCTTATGCCACATATTTACACCCTGGCTAGCAAATTGGCGTCCATCAGCGTTTCCCTGTGTCCCGTGATTTATACCTTAACGTCTCTTTGTACTGCAGCACTGGAGTATTAATGAGTTCTTATCGGAATATCAGAGACTTTCCCTTTATAGATTCAGAATTGGTCAAACATTTATTAAACATTAAGGTTAAAAGGTTAGAGATAGAAGTGAACAATTACCTGCGTTTATGGCGATAGAGATCTTTATTATTGATTGTGTATTAGTGGACCTTCATATGCAAACCTGTTAGCTCCGACGATAAGACTTTGTATTGAGCTGACATATTAGCTTTGTCTTCAATTACAAGTCAGGAATGAAATATGGGAGAGTGATTTAGTTAGAGTCACTATTGACAATAATACAATTTGTAGTGTCGCTATAGTACATAGCCTTGTCGTGATGCCAAATTGATCTTTTATTAATAAGCTTTCTTTTTATAAGGATTTATTGAATCAATCACATGTTCATCTAATGGAATAACAATGTAAGATCTTAAGAGGGGTTGGTTAAACTCTAAAATAGTGTTAATGATGACAAAATGACAGAATTTACAAACTAAATAATAGCAACAAAAGTATACTGAGATCAGAAACTTTATTAAAAACACGTAAAGCCCTTCAATAAAAGAAGCTAAGGGAAGAAGCCCTCCTCGACTAGTCTGTTCCCCCCTTGTATTCAAGCGTCGCCTGGTCGCTCAGTGAGCGTAATTCCCACTACCCCGTCCCTCACCCATACAAAGAGTCTAAAGTCAGATCCCTATCCCCTGGCAATGAGACTTCTTGAGCCGACGAGGACAAGAGTCGGGTATTTTCAATTCTCTCCGAATGAATTGCCCGCTTCAGTTAGTTTCCAGTATTGAAGCAACGATCAATGAGTCGTCTTTCCAAGCGCCACTGACTGTAGAAAACCGAGATGGCTGACTGACGATTGGTTCAGGGTCTTTATTCGAGCCACAAAGCCCCCGCGGCTTAATATAGTGTAGAGGGCAGACTTCAGCTTGGGATTTTCTCTGCTGTTCACATTGTAACGGGCACTTGTCGAGGTGGTCTAAAGCCTCGCACAGGAAGGGATTTAAAATTCATTTCACGTGAGAATAGAAGGTAGAAATGCACTGGCTCAGTGTAAATTACGATTGAAGAACGTTGAATGAAACCTCGGGTAAAAAAATGATCACAGTTGATCGCGCTTACCGTAGACAGTCTGTGTAGTATGAACACATTTGTGAATAGGTGGGGTGCACATTTCACAAAAGGCTTAAACTATCAACTAGAATATTGTCCAAAATGACTGTGTACCAAACTACAGATGGTTCACAGTTCTTATATGCCGACAATCTCGTAATATTGGTAAGGAGTGAATTGTCAGAGGTAAAATTATATTTTGGGTTCTCGTGCACTCCGATATCGTGAAATCTTTCTAAAATATATCATGTAATGTCTTGTATATTGTAGGTAGATTATGGCAAGAAGATGTTGTGTAAGACGTTACTCCTATCCTAGTACATGTAGTCATAATCCCTGAGCGGAAGCATTGACAAGACATTGACCTATACTGACTAGAAACACGATCTGTGAAAAATCCTTCAAAATGTAACTTTCGACATTTCGGTTTGTAGATAATGACGCTTGAAATCTGTCGAAATCATCCTTACTGCGGATGGAAAGACAATGTATAGGAAAGCTCTTGGAGCATTTTTAAACTCAGGACATGTGACGAATTAGTGAAATAAGCAATATGAAAACAGCCATATATTTTTGATATTTTATTTCACTGCAAGATTAACACTTGCTTGTCTGAATGTATCCTTATGAGGATGAGCAAACATGTAATTCAGGGAACAATGTAGCTGACTGCTAACATGGCTGGAAAAGGGTTAATATTTCATTTATGACAACAAAACATATTTTAACAATAATGTCATTCATACGCTTTCTTGCAAAAAGGTCCAAGTTCTAATCCAGAGCTATATAAAATACATCCATTACGAGTTGTGAATTGCTGAAGAGAAGGAGTATTATCGGGGGATTATCGGGAGATGCGCAGTTTGAAAGCCGCCTCGTTCCGCCGATACCATCATAAAGAGATGCTGTAATCTTGACGTATCTATACGGAAGATAAACGCCAGGGTTGTAAATTGTTTGAATTACACAAGTAGTGCGATGTCAGGGTGTGAGAGATTGTAATCTTCGTCTCATCTCACTCTCACCATACGTAAGTAGGAACGTGAAGGAAATGAAAGAGTTATCGCCCTTATGTCACGGATTGATGCGCAGTAGATAAGAGTTCTGAGAATGAGGTCACCTGTTAGTTGCGCTGCGACCATAGAAGCAGTCTTGATTCCTCACATCGTTATCCAGGCTTAGTATGGAAGCCTTATCGGGTCATCTTTCATCGCCTGATCAACATTTGATAATGTTATGTATCACTTTATCAACGCGACTGAGGATGAAACTATCACAGATTTTATTGAAGATATCGTGACTGAGATAGAGGATGGAGAATGTATAAAGCAAGACATATATCTACTAATATTTATTCTCTGAAACAAATTCTCAGAAAACAATTATTTTATCAAATATAAGAAATGAGCCCCAGAGGAGTTGATTTCAAATCTAGACTTGCTTTTCAAGAGGTTGCGTTGAAGTCAAAATAGCAATAACTACAGTCTTAAACGAGTTGAATCTATGAATCTGTACCACACCAAACTATAATTATGAAGTATTTAGATAATAGAAAAGAGCATTTGATTTCGATAATTTCCACCTGAAACATTTTGCCGGTAACCACGTTTGAATACGAAAGTAGTGTAACGCTTTCCTATTGAATTAAGTAAGGATGTTCTGCAGTTGATAACATGCAGATATTTCATTTAAACCATTAAAGTCTGTTATGAAAAGGTTTGAAATATTACTTGGTTCCTATGCAAGTTAGTGCAACAAGCAAATGATAAATTGCTCATTCCAAAGACCACAAATATGTCAGTGATACGGTGAACTCAATGTTATTAAAGGGACGGTGTGATTGTAAGGAATTCATTCTGAGGCTGTATAAATATTTCAACAGCATATCATATCTATTCAAAACCTGTTAATCGTCATTTCCATAAGAAAGAGTAGGATTAAAGGCAAGTCGTTAGGGACAGAGGTAGAATGCAGTTGTGTGACACGCTGTGTACGCATCTACCTCCGCTATTGAGAACTGGAATACTCAGAACCCGATGTGCCTCCCTGACCTTTATATGGAGGATAGGTGCAATGCCATTCATCGTATTCCAGAAGAAAACATGGGTGTCAGTCGACGTTTTGTTTAGATCAAGGGTTTTGATAACGTCATAATGCATGGATGAGAAACCACGTGCGAAAACAGTCAGGAGTTAAGTATGATTCTTGGTTCGGAACAATCATGCCTGGTTATTACCTATATGACACTTGATTAGAAATACCTGTTTAACTGATTTCCCCCTTTGACCTTATGTCACTCCGGCAGTTCTTTGATAAGATTGACGCCCAAATTGGCTCCAATGCGGTCTGGTAGAAAGTGAGGCGTGAAGGTATTGGCGTGAAGTAGAGAAATTGAGGAGTGAATGTATTGACGTGAGATAGAGAAAGTGTTATGTAAGGTAATGACGTGGGATAGAGAAAGTGTCATGATAAGGTATTGACGTGGGGTAGAGAAAGTGTCATGTAAGGTATTGACGTTTAATAGAAAAAAGTGTTATGTAAGGTATTGACGATTGACAAAGTGTTATGTAAGGTATTGACGTGACATAGAGAAAGTGTCATGTGAAGGTATTGACGTGAGATAGAGAAAGTGTCATCTGAAGGTATTGACTTGAGATAGAGACAGTATTATGTAAGGCATTGACGTGGGATGGAGAAAGTGTCATGTTGAGGTTTTGACGTGGGATAGAGAAAGTGTCATGTTAAGGTGTTGACGTGGGATAGAGAAAGTGCCATGTGAAGGTATTGACGTTAGATAGACAAAGTGTCATGTGAAGGTATTCACGTGAGATACAGAAATCATGTGACGGTATTGACGTGGGATAGAGAAAGTGTCATTTTACGGTATTGACGTGGAATGGACAAAGTGTCATGTGAAGGTATTGACATGGGATAGAGAAATCATGTGAAGCTATTGACGTGGGATACACCTTGTGTCATGTTGAGGTATTGACGTGAGATAGAGAAATCATGTGATGGTATTGACGTGAGATAGACAAAGTGTCATGTTAAGGTATTGACGTGAGATAGAGAAATCATGTGAAGGTATTGACGTGGGATAGACACAGTGTCATGTGAAGGTATTGACGTGAGATAGACAAAGTGTCATGTTAAGGTATTGATGTAAGAAAGAGAAATCATGTGACGGTATTGACGTGGGATAGAGAAAGTGTTATGTGAAGGTATTGACGTGGGATAGAGAAAGTGTGGTATGAAGTTATTGACGTGAGGTATGAGAAATTTAGGTGAGAGAGAGAGAAAGTGTCACTTCACGCCAGTAAGCGCTGACAATCGTTAAGACGCTCTCATTCACTGCAGTGTGATTAATTCTCTATGACAGTACACTCGAGTCTCGAGTTCAAACTTTCAATCATTTTTACATCAAATTGTTCATACTAGTCTATTAATAACACCCGAAATGCCCATATACATTCAAACTCATTCTTAATAATCCCCTGCCTTTATAGCACGAGTTCTCACCAAGCCATTGTCCCCGTACAGCTAGAGCTATTCATTTCTGTCGAGTGATCTGCCAAATACGTCTCCCCCTCGTTTTCAGACACTTGCATTCAAGTCCCTGCTAAAGACGCTACCTGTGTGACCCTAGTTTATGAAAAGAGATTTATGGCTACACAATTTCATATTCCTTAAGTAACTGCAGATTAACGCCAGTTAAATTTGATATGATATTCACCGATACACAAAAGTCAGTCACTAGGATATGTTAGCTGTATGCATATTGTCAATCAATACTTCATTCCAATCAGCTTTGCTGGTCTTGATGTAAATCTGATCCCTTTGATAAGAAAACCAAATGCTGTATAAACCTGTTTTAATCTCATTATGTTAAGATAGAAGTTCTCATCCAAATTTAGGGCTTGAAGAGGACGATTGTTGATGTATATTTGGTTTCAGAAAACACGAGGGTGAGATTCTATATATCATTTAAAAAATTAATTTTCATCATGAAAACTGTCTACAACAGGACATAGCGTTGTGAATACAAGGTTATGACATCACAATATCATGATGTCATAACCTTTGACGTCATAGCATTGTGAGTCAAATACAAGCAGACGTCGAACATATTGATGATTGACATTGATATTGACATAGCGTTGAGAATACAAGGTTATGACATCACAATATCATGATGTCATAACCTTTGACGTCATAGCATTGTAAGTTAAATACAAGGAGACGTCGAACATATTGATGGCTCTAGGACATTGTTCAAATCAACCATGAACGCGATGTCGTTAAGGATATAACGTTTGATCTCACAAAGCAACGTCCCTTGTGGGTCAATTTTTGTTTTATTAATTTCATACCCTATTTTCATATTCATAAAATCATACCCTAGACTTTGTTTCCTAATATTCATCATCGATTATAATAGAATATACCCTTAACCCTTAATGGTTTTTTCCATCTCAGGGTGGACATTTGCAACAGTTTATTATAAACTGTTTATTGTAAAATTCCAAATCAAGTACGAAAAGCTGAACAATCCATCCAAGATGGCTACGTTAAATGAGAATAAATCATTTTTCGTTTGAGTACAACCGGAAGAAACTGTAAATCATTCTTTTACATTCACCTTTCAGGATATCATGTCATCACACTCATTTCACAACGGTGTTGATGGACAGGTTGTCTGTTTCTTGACACTTGAGCAAGTCTATTGCAGGGAAGATAATAGCTATCCCGTCTATTATATACAACCCTCATGGGGGTTCAAAACAACAACGCCCAAAATTATGAAAAAAATTTATTGAAGTATTACAATATTTATTGACACCCGTTGTTTTTTGTCTCATTTTGAATAATGCGTTTCTTAATGTTGTGGGTCGCGGTATTTGTAACCGTTGCCCTTACAGCCATTGTCAGTGGTTGCTGAAGTCCTCGAATCCTACAATGTCTATATGAACATGAAGGCTACTATTGAAGAATGAGTTATCCATTATCTTAAGTTATGAAGACTTTATTTTCAGTTATAATGTAGTCCTGTCTTGTGTCTTTTAACAGAACAGAATCAATCCGTGTCTATTACAAATTCACATTTTTCACATACAAAAATGGACTCAAAAATAGAATATCAGCAAAGAATTTCGGGTCAGATCTAACAGGGGAGAGGAAAGCCTGTTTCCGACACCATTGTTTTGTAAAGAATTTGCTAGGTGTCAGTCAGTAACTCCCCCCCCCCCCCCCCCCCCCCTGCGCCACCAGCCCCCTCCACACACCCCCTCCCTTTTTTACATTGGCACACACATCGTACCCCTCTGGCTGTTGAACCTAACCATGGCAGACGGAGAGATACACTCGAAATTCCATTTTAAATTCTTCTTCAAACATCAGCCCAGGATGCTTCTCGTGTGAATCTGTCTTGGGTCTTTGCCAGAGCCACACGTTTATAGTCTTTACCTTAATATGTTGTCAGCATTCATCATAGAAAGCTCGGATCAATCACAGGCTTTAAACACTGGGTATGAATCCTTGAGGAAATATAATTCAGAAAATTTCCATAAGATGTTGAAGTTGTCATAAACGATTTGGAAAACTGAATTAGTCTTATGAATGTATGCTAATTTCCATAATCATCTGATATATATCAGATCATATATACTATAATATAGTTTGAATTTAAAATTGTAATTCATAAATATATATAGTAACTAATAATCAAAGGAAACTTCTCACTCATATTCCAACTCACTCTTTCAAAAACTCATGTATCCTATGTTCCCTTCTGATTATTAATCTGTTCGACTTGAGACGTAAAATATCAAATTTATTCACTCTTCAACGTATCTAAGTTACATAAAGATTGAAAATGATTTTTCAAATGGACTACTTTTTCTGTTGCAGTCGGTGTATAACTACGCAAAGGTGGCGTGCAAGTGTCACGGCGTGTCGGGGTCGTGCAGCCTCAAGACGTGCTGGCAGCAGCTTCCCACCTTCAGGGAGGTCGGCAACAGACTCAAGGACCGCTATGATGCTGCAACCGAGGTCAAGTTTAACAAGAGGGGAACAAAATTAGTGCGCAAAAATAAACGTTACAATCGACCTACGCGAGAGGATGTGATATACTTGGACGAGTCCCCGGACTACTGTAACACTGACCCCGCCACAGGGTCATTTGGGACTCTTGGTCGAGAGTGCAACCGAAACTCTAAAGGAATGGACGGGTGTAACTTGCTGTGCTGTGGTAGGGGCTACAACACCTTTAAGCGGAAACTCCGTGAACGCTGCCACTGTAAGTTCTACTGGTGTTGTTATGTGCGCTGCAAAACATGTGAGCGGATAGTTGACGTCCACACATGTAAATAGTGACGTCATAATGACGTCATGAATGACGTTTCTCTCTCCAACAGCACTGACCTTGAACTTGTCTAAGCAACGAGCTTCTCAGTGTGAAGTAATTGGTGGTCACGTGACAAAACAGACTCATTTGAGCATATGTGGAATCCAACCGATAGAATCCACGGTCTCAAGAACCACTGATTGAAAACAAGGATTACGTACCCGGATATTAGTCTGGTCCACGACAGACAGACAGACATTCGCGCATGTGCAGAGCATGCTTGTGTTCGTCGTACCATATTCAATGGAGCAAGACAGGGTGGCTATCTGTCATATCACACCATGATGTACATACCTTCGTCTCACAGCGGGGAGGAGAGCTAGAAAGGGGAGACAATCATCGTATTACTGTGTCTTGAAGGTGAAGGTCGAACTCCTCAAAGCGAGAACACTGACCACGTTTTAGGGCAAAATAATTCTCCTTCTCGAATCCATGACAGAATGTTTTTAGGTTTGGACAGAGTTGTGGGTTCCTCGTCTAGAAACCACAGTAGATTACTAATGGACAAGTCTTGGGCTCAGATGTTTCGGATAATTTATTGAACAAATACCACGTTTTAGTGCTTATTTATTATCTTTGGTTTCGAGAACGGTGAATCAAATAGTCTCAAACAAACAAAAGAAATAGTACATACATGTTTCAATGCATTCAGCATTACCATAAATACGGGAACAAAATTTGAGAAACGTGTTCTGGAGAATGTATAAAGCATTTGTATATAAGAATCAGTAACCCGCAGTTACGAGCTATTTATTCAAACTGTAGGCTTGCGGAGAAGAGTGGTACGATGTATTATGGTTGTGTACAAATCCAAACTGAGACCAAGCACTATGAGTCGCGAGTCGTGCACGGTGTACCCCTGTGCGTATTGTACGCCTCACTCTACCACTGCATTTAGATACGTATGTCTCAGGTAGAAACCTTACAACTTAAGTCACGGGTCACAAACATCTATCATCTTTTACTTAAATCAGTTTAATGCAAAACTAATGAACAAAATTATTTTGAATGTTAAATGATCAAGATAACTAACTCTGCATAATAAGGGAGATTACTCTGACCTGTGACTTTAGTTCGTAGATCATGTCATGTGAGATGTAATGAACTGTTTTGTTGTTAAATGGAATTTGTATTTGTACATATTTTGGTTGTATTTAAAATTTCATGTATCATCGAGACAGCACCTCACTGCACTAGAATGAAATCTATTATCCAATTTCTCCATCTTTATCCTTTTGATTAAGCTAGAAGGTTTACTGTTTCTCGACATTAACAACTTTTTAAAATCATTTTGTGTTCAATAATATATTTCTTACAGAACTATACAAGCCACACAAGACAAGCAAACAGCTTAAGGCAGAACATTTCGTGAAACTTTATAATAATAATGATAATAATAGTAATCAACGCCCCTGGTTATCTAGCTCACAAGAGACAGTGGTTATTGTCCTACTGTCCCCTTTAAAACAGGTATAAGAAATTGATTTTGAAATATTTGACATCCAGTTCTTATTCAAAGCAATAATATTTGTCATTTTATGGGTATATACTGTCGAAACGTTGTTTACTTTTTGTTATGAATTCACATGGTTGTTATATATACATGTTTCCTTTATGTCTTATTGTATAGAAAGAATGTACAAAACTCCTATTTAGTTTTAATCAATTTAATGTTTTACATTCATATGTCCACTTTCTAGAAGTAAAACATACGTCGAAGTTAAAAAACACTGAATTATATGTCTAGTAAGTAAATGTCATCAAATATTATTGGTATCGAATCAAACTTTTGAAAATGTCCTATGAAAATGAAATATCAAAGTTAAAACGGTTTATCAATACGAATACACTTTTAGTCATTGTTCCTTGAGCATATATATGCATTCTTCTACAAAAACTACGTTGCAACTGCAAGAATTGTAAGTAAGTGATAACAGGTATTGAGGTAAGGTTACATTTCCTGTTCGAAGGATACTACATATCTCTATGACAGTTGCGGTAATTTATCAGGGTATTTAATTCAACAGCTGTAAATAAATAATAGAACATTTGCCATTGTTCAGTTGTATTTGTGCTTTGCTTTCCTTGCAGTTGGTTCTACACGAGACAATTCTGAATGTTATCAAAGACGATTTCTACGAAGTCGAAACGAAACATTTCTTCTTGAAGCCTAACATGAAACATTGGCATGGTGATGCAATGACGGAAATAAAATTTAAAAAATTTCAAAACACATCATTAACAACGGTTATGTACAACCACTTCAACCATTTTACTAAAATATAAATAATTTTCAACATGCTTCTTTAGCGAATATTTAGAGAAATAAAATACTTATAAACTTAATCTATTTTATATATTTTTCTAAACAATTAAACGCCATTCCGTGATGTCTCTGTCATGCAGTTTCATAATATAATAGTAACCATGGTGGGAACGTTTGTCTATTGTACCAGATGTCTGGATACGCTACTGACATCAAACAAGTAGCCATGCCAAGTGCTTTCAAAATGAATTTAAAAAGTCACCTAGAATTATTCGAGAAAATGACATATAAAAAGAGCATCCGAACGTTTTGAACGGTGACAGTTCTTGATGAACGAAGTAAATTTCAAGACAATATCTTTATTGTAATGACTTTGAAATGAAGGCACCAAATTCAGGATTGACGTCATAACTGCAAGAATTAACATTTGGAGTTGACAAAGTGACACAAACCTATAAGTATTGTCACGAAATAAGATAAAAACCTTGGAATATTTGACAATTTCAATTGTAGTACATATAGTTCTGAAAGTACATGAAAAGACAGCCTGTCATACACCTGTATGTATGTTTCATCGGTATGACATGTCGTATTAGACAGGTGCGCATTGTCATCATCTGCTAGACGGAACTCAGGGTTTTTTTTATCTAAAAAATCAATTTGTAGATGAAAGGAAAAGAACATTATCTACCAACTTTATCTTTATTGTCTACCACTTTGAACTTTGATTTACAAAGCAAGAAACAAGACGAGTAAATATTACGCAGTTGCATAACACCATTCTGTCATAACTGTGAGATTCATATCTTGATCCCTTTTTGCTTTATGAAGTAGATGTTCTCAGCATTCGACATGCCTGATTAAATCTGAATTTTACAACACTTACATATTTGTATCTGCAAAATTCTTTACCATTGAAGAATCATTTCAATTCGTACCCTTTTGTGTCAACCCTGCAACTTCTATAGGAATGTTATTTACGCTCAAAGTCGTTCTATTCGCCCAAATAGCTCAGTAGTAGACGTCCTACTTCACAATTTCAGCCGACGGGGCAAAACTTTTGCAAACTCTGACAAATCTAGGCTAATGTGACCACATTAAAGGCGAAAGAAAGATATTTGTGACTAAATGATTTACCCGAAATTGGTTTTAAAAGCTTCACAGTAAACGGGCATATACAGTACCCCGGTCTCGGTTAACCATGTAGCAAATTGGGAAATGGGGTCAGTCCTAATGGGGGAACACTGAAGGGGTTTTGTGTTACGCAAGGTTAGTGAAGGGGGGAGGAAGGAGATGTGGTGAGACCAAAGTGTTTACTTGTAAGTGTCTGGGGGACCCAAACTACTTTACTCCTGACATTCTGATGTCTATCTCTATGATCTCGTTCTTGTCTCGAACTCTTCATTGAACTTGCCAAGCCTGTCTAAAGTGATTGCCCATAAACCGTTGGCTGACCTTCAATAAAAGAAATATAAGTAATTTGTGTACACGATGAATTGAATCCCTTAACGAAAGGTACTTTACACAGAAGATAACTGACTGATGAGAAGTGAGAGACTAAAAGTCAATATAGTTGTTGTGTGCTCCCGTTTCAATTGACTTGACAATGAAATGTTTACATTTTAACACCAATTTAATGACGTGTTAAGGAAAAGGAAAACACAAACCTTTTTCTCCCGGTGAGGATAATTACTTCTTTTCAAGACGTGTGTGTATTAAAGGCACATGGTCATGTTTTTACATGTATTATGATAAATTTTCACATTTGTTTTTCATTATATATTTATTGAGGAAAAACATTAACTCCATTCTAGTACCCGTAGTCGTAAAATAAGAGGTTTCATATCAAACACAGACTGTATTTGGTCACTTACATATGAACAAACTTCTATCATTTGAGCTAGGAGATTTCGTGAGATAATGTACTATGTTACAGTGACATTTATCGAAACGTCTGTATTTGTCGCGGAAAACTAGCTCAACAGTTTCTTAGAAGTCGATCTAATTTAGAAGGTAAATTTCCATTTGGCATACTCGTTGAATATAAACAGTCAACATGTTTACGCTTCAAATTTGAACGAAAATTCTTTTTCAGAATGCTCTTCTAAACTTAGTTGTGAACTCTCAATCTAATGTGTGATAAAATGGAAATATGATCCAAAACAATCTTGATAAATATAGTTCAATCGTATATGAAAATTGTATGAATATACGTGTTTTAGTGGGACGATTTAATGTGATAAATAATGGGTCCTGACATCTGGAGAAGTGTCACTATTTTGTCCTTTTTTGCTTCAAAGAGCTTGTGCCAATTAAAATGTTGTCAAATAGATTGACTGGATTTTGTAACCACTTGACATTTTGATATAAAAAATATACACTGAAAAAATACACACTTAAAAATCATATTTGAAAAAAAGAATATGTGAGTCAAAAGATTTTCTTATATTTGTCAAAAATTTAAAACGATGAAAGCTGTATACGCTTTCTAATATTTATCGATCTAACGAAGTAGATACCAGAAGGACATTGCACTAACAGATGTCAATAGTAAAGTTGTCAAATGGTTAAAACTTACAATGTCAATGAACGTGATGTAAAATGTCTTGGAACTGGAACAATTTAGGAAATGATATTAATCGTTATAATGCAATAATTTTCAAATCACAATGAAATATATCCAGTGAAGGAAATAATTACAAAAACAGAAACATACGAGCATGAGATTATTAATCTCATGAAAAAGAGAATACCTATCGTTGAATATTTCTAAGATTACCAATGAACTGTTAAAGTAACATGACCACTCTTCAAGCATATAATAAGTGTTGATAAGAAAAACAATAGCACACAACATGTTGTGCTGTTATATGGACAAAATAGTTCTGGATATATGTCCTTTTATAATTCAAAAGTTAACTAATTATTTGTAAATTGACACACAGATCAAATATGAATCATGAAAACAATTCGATACCCCTAACCTATTTTATCCGTAGTGTAGACGAACAATGTACGCACAGACCGATGCGCGTGCACCCAAGCCTCCCCTCCGCGTGTGAGATGGGGAGTATTTGTCTATCAGCAGAACAACATTCTTTCCAAGCCCCGCCACATCGCATTCATGTAATTTAGCCAGTCAACAGTGAAATGAACGTGTAAAAATCATATGTTATCTCACAGATAAACTAATTAGACCCCCTCCTCTGCTCTTGACTCGACCCCCACGTCGCTCACCTTGCCGATGTTGTTTGAAGTCCAATACTGGAGCACACGGTTGATAAAATCATCTCACAGGCCGGGGTGAAGTGTTACACTGAAATGGTACGTTGCAGGGAAACTCACGCGCTTGCTCCGTTCTTACAATTTAACGCAATGCCCCGTTGTTTTTTTAACTCGTTTTCTTATCATGCAGGAACTGTACTATAGAAGATTGGAATAGTTTTATAAAGAGACTGTTGCACCTTTTGAAGGTGATAAGCTGTATCTGAGAGGTGCGATGTGACGTAGACAGTCGGGACACCCTGCTCACATACTGAACGTGTCAATGGAGGCCCACCGCCATCAATTAGCTTCTTAATGGGGTGTGTCCCTGGGAGGAATGGTCTTGATATCCACGTGGTAGAATGCAGAGGTTTACACTATACTACAGACCACCCCTCCCACACTAATATACCATCTTACAATTCATCAATGAATTTTATATCAATGTTATACTTCTTAATAATACACAAACGCAGTATTTTTCCAAATGAACACGAGTGCCATTGCTATGCCAAACATAACCCATCCGTTGAGTGGAACATTTAAACATTAAAAAACATTTAAAATAGTAACATAACAAATCAGTTCATAAACGCGTATGTTCCGATGCACTCTGATCCTTCCTATTATATAATCATATTGGTTTTATTGTAAAGATATCTGTTAGAAAAATTACTTTTAATTTCTTCAAGATGCATGAGTTGATTATTTCGTCGCAGAGAGATAAACTATTTGAAAATCAATTAAAAATAGCGTAAGGACACACTTTGTAAATGTATTTGCAGGGAATAATGATAAGTCGATGTCGATTATGAGAATGATGTTCTTGAAGAAACTAATTACATAGCAGACCAAGTAATCCACTCCAAAATATGTACCAAACTAAGAACTATGACATGTACAAAGAAATGACACATTAAAATTTACGTGCTCCATCTTAAATATCAAAAACACAGGCGTCTTTAAGGATTATTTTATTGCCAGTTTCTTAAATTTTTAATAAATCTAATAGTTGATTTTTTGCCTTTCCTATTTTGATGTTATTAAGATTACAGAACTAGAGGTTATCACGGTTGTTAGTCAGTTCCTCTGATGATGCTTCTGTGAACCTCTGCTATTCACAGACAGGAAACGTCCCAGAGATAACCTTACTTTTTGCGCAATTCCAAAGGAATTATAATGTAAGTGTGGAACATAACATCCTAGTGCTGACCAAAATAGCAACATTTCAACATTATTTTCTTATTAAGATATTCGAAATCGCTTGCCGGAGCTATGTTTTAATGATTTCACAGCGGTGTTCCTCGTAGCGGCAAACAATCGACTCGCTGTTGTTCCAATCACTCAACCCTTTGGCGGGAGATATCGGCAGATGCGGAAATACCGCTCTATTGATAACATGTTTATCAGTTATACCGGCCTTACATAATCCTAATGACCTTAGCAGGAGCAGCGAGATTATATTAGTTCCGGAGTGGTTATATTGGAGGAGAGGATCAGCTGGGGCTCAGTGGCGGCCCCGGGGGACCGGTAATACAACCCCTTGTTTGGGAGGGGGACCCAGTGCAAGCCATACCTTCCTTCTATTCTACCTTTACGGTGGGCGGCCAAACCCTTTCTGGTAGGGGTTGTGGGAGTGCACTCTTCATCTACCTTCTACCAAACCTTCTGGAAGAGACCAACGACAATACAACCACTGCTTTAGTGTAGGATACTGTGTCGTCTTTAACAGGTTGTCGATCTCTGTCGTGGAGACGATCCACAGTTTACCTACCCACTACCCTACATTTCTGTGCACTGGGGATTGTTTATCTCAACCTTTTTCTTGAATGTGGCACGAGAACTACATTAGCCTTCTACCTTGTGGATTAGGAAGAAAATACAACCTTTCTTTTTGAAAGGGCAGGAGAACTATCGATCTGAGGTTGGGGAGGAGGGACGTTAACACAAAGTTTTTTCTAGGAGAAGGACATGATGGGAAAAATACTATCCATCTAGGACATGGTGCAGTCTGCATCTTCTCGTACAAGTCAATCTCGTACTGGTCCAAATCTAAAGTCATGCTGCGCTGGTCACTTTTTCTGCGCCAGCTCCTCGCTGTACTAATTGTTAACGTGATTGTCAAAGCAGAAATATTTTTATATCCTCGAGTTTACTGCTAATCTCTCAACAGTCGTTGAACAAAGCATGAATTTTGGTGCTGTACAGCAAAGTCCTAAACGACCAATAATGAAAACGCGTTTTTTTTCTCTTTGGGAAGAGTACCATCTTAGAGAGGGATACAAGATATTGTTACCTGTCTTGGTAGTATTTGCAGAGTAGTGTGTGGAATCTGTTCATTTCGCAAGTGACCAACACAGTCTTTTTAACCAACGACGAGGGACAATTGTGATGATATTCATTCGGACGATATCCTTTTTAATCATTTCCCTATCTGAGATAGTTCCAAGATATTTACACTAAAACGGTCACATGAAGATTTTGCTTAACGTGGCACCATATTTTTGATTATATATAGATAAGATGAACAGTAAACTGTGATATCCTATGAAAATATTATCGATTGCATAAACTATTAATTAATGGGGAAATGTATTACAAATTAAATTTTTTTAAATATTTTTAAAATCTCCACATCGAACCTATACATGTGAATACACTAAGTATGTTTATACAGTGGATGTATGAATGCAAAGTATGAATGAGTTGCCAGCAAATGCTTTTGAATTTCTAGAAAGTTCTAATTAACCACACGTGTTTAGCAAGTGACACACCTACCAAAGTTCTTAAAATTCGTTAATTTTTAAATAAGATAAATAACACATAATTCATTTGACAAATATTTTCAAATCATGAACATGACATCTATAACCAAAAGGCGTGCACCTTACACAATGATCATGGAATTCTCTTATTAACACGCATGGAAGCGCTAATCTTCGCATTCGGTTTCGTATCAAAAGATAACACTTTTTTCAAATCTAATGATAACAAACATCTTTCGGGTAAATATTTTTCTTACAAAGTGACGAGAAAACAGCCAGGTATGCCACCTGAACGCTTTCCAGGTGGATATCTCACCTGACGTGACCGCGTCAAAAGCGGCTAGAAATGAACATCTCTATTCTCTTGTTTTTCCGCTTGTCGTAAGAAATAAGCCGAGTGAGGGTTATAGGGTGATCGCCCTCCAACCTCGCCGGTAATAGGGCCGGGTAGTTAGCTACAAGCTTGGTGGCATAACACTCACTGACGGCCTCAAATACGATTATAGAATCATGTCAAATTTTTACCATGCACTCGAGTGGAAACAGAAGCAAGGGAGAGACATCAAGAATACACGAGTTCTCTCCCTTATATCGATTAGGACATAACTTAAAGGAAGCGCTAGTAAAATATTAATTTGGACGTTATATATATCTTGGGTCCTGGTTACTTATAATGGGACAGTAAGCCCAAGAGACTTTGAAGATGTTGACAAGACTAAAGGAGGATTATGCATTGTATCTTCAAAAATATCTATTAGGGTTCTAATTTCTTAATTGTTTTTAGAAATATCGATTTAGTACATGCGATATTCACAAATTTGATATAAAAATCGAGAAGTCGATAAGAACCTGAGTAAGATATGTAAGAACTTATGACCGAATATAATCTCATCCCACACATTTATCAAAGAATAATAAAGTTCCTGTTACTTAGCATTATCATTTATGTTTAAATTTACACTTCCTAAATCAAATGTTTATCAATTATACAGACCACAGTAAGATTAGTTTCTCTGTGTAGTGATTATGAATATGAAGATGAATAAAGAACCTATGCCACAGACCATGTAGTCTTGCTAAACTAATCCCGTAACTATTACAAAGTGTTTTATCCAACTAAACCATAATTTGAAAGCCTATAAACCCCAATTTGATATTGCGTCCACGTATGTGATTAACATTTTGACACCCCAAATCCCTGCCACACAAATTTGAAGCACCTATAGACCTGTCCACAGATGTAACAACAATAGCCACAATAAAGAAAGTTAGAATCAAGGAATAGTTGGTATATTCATGGTGTAACAACGGTAATCTTCCAAAATATAATCACCGTGGAATTATGTCATTTGAAACACATTTATTGCTTGAGAACAACCACGTTAACAAAAAGGACAATCAAACAGCATATGTAATATAAGAATAGATTTTAATTTTGAACCAAAATTGGCTTTTAATTTTTTTTAGAAAAGCGGACATAAAATATTACCTTCTGGGGTTAAGGGTTTTATCATTTGTTTAGTTGTTCGATTATCGGTACCACTACCTGGTTGACACAATATCAGAATTAGACCTTGTCAACTTACCCGTGATCTACGTCTCGCCGTAACTTAAACAAAATAACATCGACATTTTATAAATGAAACGTTTTTATACTTTTTCGGTAAGTATTCGATGTATGAATCAATTACTGATTTACGTTTACTTTTGTGATGACAAAAATGATGAATGATTAAGCCAATTCACATCAAATGTACAAAGTTGATCATTTATCCCGCTTTATTACTTTATTTACATCGGTTTGAGGAATATGTTTTAAATACATTTCATACGTCTTCAGTATTCACTACATAAATTAAGGGCGCAGTAGCACGTTTTTTCAAATGTTTTGTTTATTGAAATTGAACTGCTTCTTTTGATTAAAACACTGTCTTACGAATGGAAGCATTTATTTTCATATTCGTGAGATCACTATATTTCATATTTTTGTCACTTCCCCTTAAAATCACAATAAAACAAGCTAGTGATGTTTCCTATGATAGTAACTTTATGAATATACTTATTATTGACATTCAGTTGTTACAGACCTGTTAGTTGAGGTCATTTTACTGTTCAAGATTATAAATCTTGCACTGGACTCTTTTTGCAAAATTATAGGGCAGTATTTTATGCAGTGAAGAAAGTTAGAAAGTACTATACACCTTAATTTTACAGATTTAAAGATCGATAAAAGTGAAACTCGGTCATGCAATTCCAAGTTCTATGAAAACGTTGAGCCCAAAATACTGGCCTTTATTAGAAGGTTATTTATGATGTTATATTATACTGTATGTAATTGTCATAATTATTATATACCCAATATTTGTTTGTTTTGTTCTGCTGTTGATTTTCTGTATCGTGTATTGTCGATTGTGGTGTTTACGGTTACTTTTCCCTTGTATTCCAAGCATCATATACTTTTTGCCCAATGTATCTAAATACGATACATGTAGTCTCATTTCTATAAAGTTAAGTTTGCTCACAAGGGTGGATGTAAATAAACATCATTTTCATTTTTTCAGAGATGTATTTTCCAATAATTCTTAATAATCGTTGGAAAAAGAAGACATATTTTCAGTGACACAATCTTTCTCTACAAAATTTTGGTTAGCTCATGAAATTAATTGAATTGTGTATCACCTGACGTGTCTCCAGTGTATTACAGACAGTTGTCCTATCAGGTTCTTTTAGATTATTATCTCATTGAATAATCCTTTGTAAAGTGTTTTGTGCAATTAAACTAACCTTATATTTACCTAGATGTTCTTCGTACGTTCGTTGATCAGACAGCCATCGAGCACCCTTTGATTTTAGAGGCTCCACAAAGGCATCAATCATATGTTTATTTCAAAAGCATTTTATATACCATGTTAAATGTTGCCATTGAAACATACTTTTTATATATATAATATCATACACAGGAGAAAATTTAATAAAGAAAATTTCAAAACAAGTCGACCAATGATATTAGCGTCTCATATTCCACTATTTGCTTTTATCCAGTACCGGGTATTTTTCTAACCTTCATTACAGCTCCTCACTATTCATAGCACTACTGGAAGACTCGTGTACCCTTGTCCAACTCTATCCAGACAACGGGAAAGTGTCTGAAAGCATGGCACAACACTTCTCCACTTGACACTATTGACGGAAGGGCTTAATGTACTGAAACATACATCGCCACTGCTTCAGCCTGACACACCAAGTGTCTGTGGAACTCGGGTGTAATTAGCTCTACCAAATATTGCTGTCACTTATTCTGTTTTTTAATAAATCTTGTTTTAGCCTTGAGAAAGATGGTTTGTATTTTTGCACGAAACCCCTATGGGACCCCAGATCATTAGTCTATCATTGCGTTACGATAACCCAAGGCGAAGGGATCTCTTTTCGCGTGCCCCAACCCCACTCCCTCTCCTCCGGGGTAGGCTTCTTCTAACGGTGCCGAGAAATGCCGTCATAAATTAAAGCCTCCAAGGTAATTATTCTAACCTATCTTGGTATCATCAAATAGACTATTATTATTTATCATTCACAAACATTGAGCGATTTGGTATGTTGGCTTCGGATCAAGAGGTCCGTGGTTCGAATCCCGCTAGGGGCTCGGAAACTTTGTCTGCAGTAGAGAACTGTTTTACAGGCAGCCAGGTTTAACGGGTGCAATGCTACACTGAACTTCAGCGCAGAACCTACGCTAGTTCCAGCCGATGCTCGCAGGTTTCAAAGCAATGCATAGCTTTAATGGTGTTGCGGACTTAAAAGATAAGTATACCCATAATGGTGTTGCGGGCTTTCTCCCTGCAATAATACTAGTGAAAGTCTTGAAAGCGGCGATAAACCCAAACTCACCTCACCTCACTTGTCGTTATAGACATCATTGAACAAAGAAGTGAGGAAATAAAAATATTCTGAAAAAATAGGAAAAACACTTGAAACTTTTATTGTTAAGAAGGACATCGTTCCCTATTCTATTTTGTTGTTGACAACTGTTGATAACTGCTTTTAACTGCTAATAACTGTTGATGGCTGTTGATAGCTTATTTACTTGTGTCCCTGGTGATGTGAGAATATTTCTTTAAATAAAAATGTATCCTCTTAATTGGTTCTATTCTTTTCGTAATGTTGAACTTTAACCTAGCATGACAAATCATACGTGACGTGAACAGCTGTTAAGAAAACCTTTTGACTTGTTCTGATGTGTTCTGGAAACCCAGGAGACACATAATGCTATACACCTTTACGTATCTCATTTCACATATAGATGCTTGTACCTGTAAATCATTCATGAGTTTGATAATACTCAGGCAATATATGATGTAACGAAAATAAAACATATGTGTCATTAACGTCATTTCAAACTCAGTTTTGTATATAAATATGTTTGTAAGTTTGGACCATAGCCGTCGTGGTTGTCGACTATCAACCAACGAGTAAGCAGACACTATAAAACTTCTTATCTGTTCACAATAAAGATGTTGTTATCAATAAATCTTTCGTATGCACACGATGGCCTTTGGACATATAAGATAGTCTCTGTCGGAACTCACAAACCAACAAACCAGTATGTGTAGAGGGCCTCTTCTCCACCTATGCACGGATCACTCTAATATTTTATCAATATTTCAAATCAAGAAACTCAAAAGGTCATCAGAGAAGTATAATTCGTTTTCAGAAAGTAAATATACCTTCCCTGTTCGCACCGAAATACGTGTTCCTGTGCTGTACTCGAGACTCTATTGAGACAGGGTGCACAAACGTTCGTTAGCCTGGAGACCTGTACCGCTCTACAGACGTGTTGTAGTGAGGAGCCGGGACTATGCAAGTCCCGGGTTCACTTGCAATGCGAAGATATTCCTACTGTTTGAGTGACAGACTATATGCACACGGCAGCTGTAGGGGGTAGCTGCATATACTTTATATACAGTCTTGTTGGAGACCTTCAGTTCACTGTCTCTTGACGTGGGTCGTGGACTACCTGATTCCACTACTTGCATACCGTTCACAGAGTGGTGTACCTGTCTCTTAACAGCAATGAACAATTACTCCTTGGATATAAGTAAGGAAGATGTAAGATATAAGGTGCGAGGAAACCCCATCGAGTCATGACACATGGCATGACTCATGACATGACATATGGCATGACTCATGACATGACATATGGCATGACTCATGACTATTATGAGACAGGTACCCGTGGACAGTCCTATGAAATATACACTATACAATATTTAGGACATCAAAGAAACTGGAATCTTCCCTTAAGAACAAAGAGAATATTAACGGTGTTTATTTTTGTTACAATGTTTTAGAGGTTTAACTTTAACGATAATTGAGAAGAACGTCATGCATATTTATATGTATTAATGGTAAATGGATCTACAAGACAAAACACCAGCGTTTGTTGTGTTGGTCTGTTTTATAAACTTCACTGTTGTGATAATTACTGCTTATTTTCTGCAATATAATGTATATCGGAAGTTCGTTATATTCATTTTGCACCATGCATTCACGATGCAGCGCAAATTAGTGAGTTTTTCTGTCCTTATAATGCTGATTGTCAAGCAAAGAATAAACAACTCCCACCTTTTATCGGCGTTTGGTATGGTGTGACCGGGAATCGAACACCGATCTTTCGGGCGATAAGCGGACACTCAACCAACTATGCTACAATTGTAATGTTTATAGCTTCTTTTGGAAAGACTGTAATTTTCTTTTTTTTAATATTTTGAATAATGACGATCTTCTCTACATCCATGATGTCGTATCTTGTCGAGATACTTCTAACATATTGAAGATGATTTTGGACTAAGAATAAACTCATATAATATGTATCAAATCCTGGCAACAATAAATTTTGTAATTAAAAGATACAATTGATAAACTTAAAACTTTAGTATGCCTATGTTCAGAGTCTTTATCTAAACAGCAACTCTTCAATTCATCTGTCCATGATTAATCAATCGTGTAGTTAGAGCCAGGTTGATGTAGAGTTGAATTTTATACGCTGACTCTTTACACGGCGTATTAAGACTGCACGTCAGCCCACCACGCGCCTCCCATGGCTTGACACCAGTCCTCCGGGTTACTGGGAAACCAACCGCTATTTACGACCTACTTCAAACATTATCTATTTCTATCTGGAATTCCAAAGTACATAAAATAATGATTTTCATAAAAAAGAACATTAATTTAGATGATACTCCCTATGCATATCGCACCTATAATCCCTTAGCTGGGCATGCTGGAGTGAAGTCAGTTATGACGTCATAAATCACAAGCGTTAATTTCACGTGTATTTACTTTTGGGCATGAAATCCCGGTAACGCTTTAGTCCTTATGCATGTCAGTCCTATTCAGTCCGGGTGATTTTTATCCAAGAGGGTAGCTTTGTCCTAATCTGTTTTAAGTCCCTTTCAACCTGATTGGAAGTTGTAATGAGGATTTTTGACGACTTATTTGTTCTGTAAGTAGAATTTCTGTCCCCTCGTAGTCTCTTGAACTCAACAAGGCTGTAAATCGTATCTGCGTTATGGGATTGATCAGTGTACACAAAACTAGTACCTCGCCACATGCTGAGAATCACGAGTTGTGAATGAAGTATTCAGGGTCATGTTCTCTTACACGTGCAATTTTCCTTTGCCTATCTATGATTGTCATCGGATTTTCACTGACCTATCATTGTTGTTGTTATCCCATTCACCTGATTGCCACCAATAGTTGTGAGGAAAGTACTCGTAATGTACTCTTAAACCTCGGAAATCAGGAGCTATGAATGAAGTATTCGGGTTGCCTGCTCTTACACGTGTTTGGCATCAGGAGTTATGAATGAAGTATTCGGATTGTCAATTTTGCACGTGTTGGACATCAGGAATTATGAATGTAGTATTCGGGTTGTCAATTCTTGCACGTAATGGACATCAGGAATTATGAATGATGTATTCGGGTTGTCAATTCTTGCACGTGTTGGACATCAGGAATTATGAATGATGCATTCGGGTTGTCAATTCTTACACTTGTTGGACATGAGGAGTAATGAATGATGTATTCTGGTTGTCTGCTCGTACACTTGTTGGACATGAGGAGTTATGAATGATGTATTCTGGTTGTCAACTCTTACACGTTTTGGACATCAGAATTTATGTAAGAAGTATTTGGGTTATCGACGGTTCACATAGCACCAAAGAGTTGTGAATGAAATAAACCTTAAATGTAACGTGCATAATGGATGGATCATCAGGAACAAATGATACAATTTATAAATAGGATTTTTGGTGATTTGTGCAATATGTTTTTGTGCTGTGTGAGGATATTATGATTTGGGTCCTGGATCACATGACTAATACACATATCCTAGGTGTGTGCCCTTAAAAACGTAGTAGTCATTTTGGAGATTTTTCAAGCAATTTCTCAACAAGTTCGTAAAATAAAACAGAAGATCTTATAAGTTACATTAAACGTTGTACATCTTTACGCAAAACGCATTTATTACAACGAGAAATGCTGACAAAGGAAGCCGGTAAGAAATCAAAGTCCTAATGATAGTCCGGTTCAGTCCATATATCAGCTGACAGAAATAGTGTATGTGCAGTGAAGGAGTGGGGCCTACGTGGGGTGTTAGCAAGCGTATATCGCTACACCGTAATCCGTATCCTCAACTTTCGTTTAACGAAATTACGAAACCCATTGATAACCCGAAAAAAATTTAAACTTGTCTACAAATACCGCACGTAGAAACATGTTGTGTCAAATACTTAAGCATGGAATATTTTGGTGATTTTTTTACTGAGTTAATCCTACCCCAGCAGCATTTTGACATCGTGTAACTGCTCTCGACCTTGCGGGGAACAACTGTGTACTTCTTCCTGGAATTCCAGGAGTTGTGTTGTACATAACGCTTAGAAGCTAATGGAGTATTCTTTGTTTTCAATGAGTTGCTGAAACCAAATACCTTTCCCTGGAAGTCCTGGAGTGTTTGTTTCTCAGGGAGCAACTGGCACTTTGAAGCTCCGCTGGATCTTCTGGAGTACCTCTATGTTTCTGCAGGAGCACCTTGCGCTGTGTATCATTTTCATTTCCAGGAGCTGTTTGATACTCCAGGAACAACTGTTTACGTTTACTCCCCTCCCCATCCAAATCAACTTATGTAATTTCCTGTTTCTCCAGAAGAAACTTAAAATGTATTCCATTCCCTGGAACTCATAGATCATCTCTAGCTGGACACCGTGTACATCTTCGGGGACTTTTGTGTCTCTCTCTTTACACTGTAAAGCCAACCTGAATGTCTTGGAGTACTTTTTGTTTCCAGAGTATCATCTGACACCGTTTATCACCCATATCATAGTGAAAATTTTGAATGACTTCTTTGTTTCCCCAGGATCATCTGACACCGTATACCACCCATATCATAGTGAAGCTTTTGAATGACTTCTTTGTTTCCCCAGGATCATCTGACACCGTTTACCACCCATATCATAGTGAAGGTATTGACGGACTTCTTTGTTTCCCCAGGATCATCTGACACCGTATACCACCCATATCATAGTGAAGCTTTTGAATGACTTCTTTGTTTCCCCAGGATCATCTGACACCGTTTACCACCCATATCATAGTGAAGGTATTGACGGACTTCTTTGTTTCCCCAGGATCATCTGACACCGTATACCACCCATATCATAGTGAAGCTTTTGAATGACTTCTTTGTTTCCCCAGGATCATCTGACACCTCAATACAAGAAGCATCTGAGACAGTGAAGGACCCTTGGAGTTATTGGAGTACTTTTTTTGTTTCTCCCTGAGCACTCAACACCGTATAACTCTGGAATAACTGGAACCCGTTCGTGTTTCTCCAGCTGCAACTAACATAATGACGCTCCCAGTCAACTCCTTAATGACGTCATTGTTTCTCAAGGAGCACCTGGCAGTATGTAGCTCTTTCTGGAACATTTGGAGGCTTTTTATGTTTCTCTAGGAGCCCTTAACAAAGTGAAGCTTCCCCGAAACACCCTAAGAACGTCTGTGTTTCTCCAGGAGCAGCTGACGCCATCTAGAGCCCCTAGAACTCCCCTGGAGTATTTTTTTTGTTTCGCCTGTGTCAGTCTGGAGGTGCCTGTCAAACACGGGATTAACAATCCATCCGAGAAACTCGTTTATCTCATGAATCCAAACAGAGATTACCTGTGCATTTACGTCTCACAAATAGACAGGTTTTAAAGGCATATTTAACAAGCCCTAGGAAGAAAAACAACAGGCTAAATCCTGGTATTAAAGTTCATGAAAACATGTCGAGAATACATTTGTAACTAGAAACACAGGGCTACGTTTTTTGAACGAATTCTAGTTATTTTAAGATTTATTCAGTAAATCTCGTATGCAATGGCCAAAAAATTAAAACATCTTGTTTCTAGTTCTTTTTAAACAGCGTGTGAAAGTTCCTAGACGGGAGGAAATTTGCGGATGACATGTTCGGGTATATTATACTGTATCCTTCCAGCATAGGGCGTAAATCTCCTACACTGCTAGATTACAGGGGAGAACATGGAGTCTACAGGCAGGTAGAAGAAGCATAGTGTCTAACTACCACTGCAGGGAACTTTAAATCTTGAATCATTACTTAGGTGATGATTTGAGTCCAACCGCGTTTCCTAATTTTCATTAGTTGAAAGGCATGTGTTGATGAATTATGCCACCTAATACTAGTATTCGAGTGTCCACTTGTTGATTCTATTTCACACAGGTGTATAGCTTACCTGTAATCAACGTTTCTCTGATCTGACGAACCACACGCTGCACGAGACGTGTAAAGAACAGGAGAGTTGACGCTGAACTAATAATTCCTTAATATAAATGTGTTTATTGTATGTGTGCGCACCTGTGTTTTTCTTTTCTTACCTGTAATCACTGATGAAAGGAATTACCTTGCTTCAAAGGACTGCTGGTGGTGATTTGTTCTATACAGAAAAGGTGTGATTTCCGACAAGAGGAGGAATATTGAAGTTCTTAAGACGACAGGTATCTGCATATGGGTTCTGTGTGCAAGGTGTGTCCAACATCAACACAGCACATGGATAATATCGCCCAGGTAGACATCCCTTAGCTCGCCACAGGTAAGATGAGGGGCATATTTGTCGCCTTCACCTGATAACACTTTAAAACAAGGACACAAGTGGAGGAACACGGCTGTATAAGACGCCACTTGAAGATCACAGGTAGCAACAGTTCACAAAAGAGTCGTTATAGATTACGGATACCTATACCCATGTATACCCATCATAACGGTTCATAACGGATGACCCTAATAATGGGTAGATGTACTATTACACCACAGAGAAAACATTTTCTAGATGGAAATTGGTGAGAAATGGAAGATGTGTTTCAAACAACCAGTGAGATTTAACCTGCAGCTCGGATTGTGTTTAGGCCACCGGTTATTGTTATGGTCAAAGGGACAGTAAGACCATGAAGATTCACACCACATCGCCTTGTCTCTGGATTCTGCTAATGCTAAGTTTTGGATCAGGGAAACTAAGCGCCCCGGGGTGAGTACTCACCTTAGCATTTTAGCATGTATTTCGTATGAAAATGGTACACATCATCACATATACAACCAGGCATTTTGTATTTATAATTTTAGATTTTTAATTTAATTAAACTAGAGTGTGTGCAGAGGTGTGATATGGAGACTTGGTGTCTGCTGATAGATGTTTTTTTGTTTATTCTTATAAGAACTTTGGAATCGTCACAGTGTGTATGTAAGTGTATGTGCTTGATATCCCGATAATGATATTATTATCATTTCTTACCGAGAATTACCAGTAAAAGTGACTGTAGATTTTAAACATAACCCATGACAATTGATTTATTATTTACACACTTCTATTTATGTAGGTTCACGGTTTGATTTTATATAAGTATATTCTAATGAAGGGTATAAATGTTTTAACGTGTGTCTCTTTATAAATCAAGTTTAATTTGCGATGTTTTTATACGAAAGATATTTGAGAAATGTAGAAAGTAATGACATTTTTCGAATCCTAACCTTACCATCGCCTTATGAAACGTTATTTGAGTTCAAATATTTTCTTAAGACTATAAATCAACCATAAATATACTCCGTAAAAAGTTAAGAGCCATCCCGATATTCAATATTTATGCATAATGTTGACCGCTATATGAAATTGAGAATTATCTCAATAATGAAAATCAGGGCGGTCTTTAATCTTGCTTAGTATTTGCAAGTTGCAAGTATCTAGCAGTTATTTCTTGATAATTTTAATTACAGTTCATTGTGAAAACCTATACTTCCCATTTACTCTCTTGAGGTGCAAGTAAGTTTATTTCGAGGGAAAATACTGGATTTTTGAGTCAGTTGATAAAACAGACAAACTGAAAACATAAAAACCTAGTAATGTTGTATTTTGTAAACTTTATTTGATATAGACAGACGGGTATAATGTTTTTAAGTATAACGACCTCATGAAATAGATTGGTTTTCTCATTAATACGTAGTTTGCTAATAATTACGACTGGCTGACACTAAGCCGTGATATTTAAATGACCCTAACGTTCTGTCTCAATGATCTAGTTCCTTACTTCTTTTAAACTATTTCATTTGATTTATAAGTTGGTAATAAAAACCTTGTGGGCTTTACCTATCTGTTTGAAAATATCATTTGAAAAACTTGTACCGAATTAGTTGAAATATCATAAAGTTAACGTACATCTGTTAAAATTATTAAGAGCCTTAACAAGCACTAATTTATTACTGTCTGGAAGTAGGTAGAATAATCTTTGTTAGATATATTCTGTAAGTTATGACATGGGAGCAAATGTAGGTAGTTTCCTGTTATCACTTAAACCTCCACAGTTCACATTGGTGAAGAAACCATGTTATCAGTAACAAAATGTATGTATTGAAATTTACCGGGTGTGGATAATACCAATAATTACTGACATTTTATGGTTTTGAATTATGCTTGAGTACGAAATGTCTGCAATGGTACGTTTAATATGAATCAATATTAATAGATAAAATACAATAACAAGTCCATTGTTATTAGATTTCCAAAAAATAGAATTGTAGGTTGGTAACAAAATAATGAGCTGCGTGAAAAAGCCCCTGTTGGCTCACGATCATTCGTTTCCGACTGATTTACTGAGAGGTATCAAATTTAAATTAAATCCCGATAAGCCAAAGTGAAGTTTCTGCACCGCCAGACACAGTCGCGTTTCATAGCGTAATTACAACCTCGAGTCCTAATTACTCTTTGATGTTGAAATGTTCAGACATATTTCTTTAAATGTGTATTAAGCGGAAAATGATTTTCTATTTTCCGAGTTGCAGAGGCCTAAATTAATGTAATATGAGTCCCGACACGGACAACACAGTGATCAGGACTCTGCATTTAATTACGTGAGCTTTAGCACTCGTCTTGCACTCGCAGGAATCTTTTTATGATGTTATTTGTCTAAACAGGATAATGTAATTACTGCTCTTAAAATAATGTTTCATTTCGAGTAATCTATTGTTGTTGAATTAATTTCAATATCGACAGATATTAAAACGAAGAAAAAGACGCCGTAAATTACGTAAATTTTTAAAAAGACTTTTTCTTTGATATTTTGTTCAAAAGTGTTATAGATGTTTTTGCAATTAATTTTTTTAACAGATATTTTGCTGTGTACTAAATTCGTTTTACATTTATGCATAAAACAAATGCTTTAATCTTTGTTCAATGCCATTTTGATTATCATTCTACACATTTACTTCCAATATCCTAATATCAAACTGATGCCTATCTTTAGAAAACAATGATAAAAACGAAGTTATTGTATATTAACGTGAATATGATTGTATGAGCTTTTAGGGTATACGCCTTATATCTGTATCTCTAAATATTTCCTTCATTCGATGACACTTTACAAGGCGTATTGCCCAATTATACATAAACACCAAGATAAAACTGCAAACTTTATAACAAAATTATACATCTACTGACTCACCGCCGTATGAGTAATATCACGGGATGTTTTTAACGTGTGATGTACGTCCCACTCAGACGGTGATGATTGAAATATGCAAAGGGTTAACAAGAAGATGGTTAATGTTAATCCTACTTAATCCTAAAGGGAGCGAGAGCACGGACCCAGTTGCTGCTGTAAACCAGAGCTTATACTAACGCCTAATGCCAGGGGTGATGGGTGGCTCGGATTAAAGTCTACATGTAAATGCTTTACGAAACTTCTTCCCCCGGCTATTTACCTCAAGAACAATGATGTTTGCTTGTTAACATCAGTTCTACTAATTGAAACAATAGAATTCTAGTACATTTTAATTCATTTTAAGTGTTTTTGTGACATCGTTTTTTTTAAATGAATATATTTTTGGTCTTTATTTTAAAATCTGTTTATTTAAGTTTTATGTAGTATCCTTACATGTTTCCTATTTGGGAGAGTGATAAATGACTTTTTCTCGAAGGTATGAATATCTGTGGGTATAATTAATGGTAGCCAGTGAAAAAAAACGTGATCTGGTATTTTGACATTGCTATGGAACATAACTATCCTGAGACTTATAGTTAAAATGAGTCAATTCGTTTATCTTGACAAAACCATTTTAATTAATGATATTTTTTTGTTATCATTAATTTTGAAAGAAAGCAAAATAGTATTTTAACAAACAAGTTTAGGCTTAAGATTAATAAATTTATTTTTCGCCTGTAGTTTCATACTGAACAGTGTCTATAATTTATTCAGTGGAACACGTACGTCAACAGAGCGTGTTTTATCGTGGTGACAGTATTTCACACATTGTATCTTTGTACATCTTACTACCAGGAATGCTGTTGTACAACAGTTGCTTTATTCACTCCATATACGTGGGTTATGATCCTTAAACATTGAAAACATCTTTTTCAATCGTTAAAACCATTTCATTGTTTCAAACATTACAAAAACTTTATTGTTGCAATCAAAAAAACTTTGATGCCAAGGGTACGCATATTAATCTGTGTTCACATTCTCCACATTTCTAGTGTACGATGGAATGAAAATATAAATGTCAAAATAAAAAAGTGTATAAAACAATTTTTAAATACCCATATCGCTAGCTTAAGTGAAATCCTCTTTTTTGAAGCTCCACTAAATCCGAGTTTACATTTCCAATCTACAAACAATTCATTAGTAATTTTTAGTATAGAGTATCTGAAAAGGACTAAAGAAAGTTCTTTAAATGGTGGGGAAAACGTGCTTAAGATAGTTTTTGCTCTTTATGCAAGAGTTTGGTGATGACACTCACAACTCTATTGAGCAGATATTCTGAAAGTTGTAAGCATAACACCAATATTCAGAGAACTTGGTTAGATACCTAGACAAGTTTGATACCAAAATATTAAATATTGCGTCTTTATCTATGGAATAATATTGTTGTTGTAGCTGTTGGTCGAATCATTTATTCTTACATCAGACATCATATAAGGACATAAGTTCATAAGGTTCCTGTTGAATATTTTATGCACAATATTGCTTCAAACTTTAATATTTCTACCCTGTTCTTCTGTCTTCTTCCTCAAACGCTACTGCTTTCTTGTTTCTTATTGCAAACACCTTTAGCTTTTATTCAAGATCATTATTAGTAATTTTCTTTTATTGATATCAAGTTAACCCTGAATTGTAATCGTGAATTATCAAATTAGACTATGTGCCATATATTTTTAACTGAAGTGGTAATATGTTTGTATTCGTTGAAGGAAACAGTAAGTTCATGGCTGGTGACATTTCATAAGCTAAAAGCCTAATGGATAGGTAAGAAAATAAAAATTTATCATCGAATAAAGTTCACATTCTGCTCCCAGGTATTAGATATTAAATAATATGAAGTTAGAAGTAAAACAATCCATTTTAATGGCTAGCGCTTTCAGCTCAAGGGCCTGAAGAGGCTCGTTGAGCTGAAAGCGCTAGCCATTATATTTTTTTGATCTTGCTTCATTCCCTTTGTTCTCTTTTGCTACGTAAATGAGGGTTCAGATCCTACACTAATAACGCATTAGAAGGTATGCACTAAATATGCACAGGTTATCGAGAACTATTCAAATGATATATTTACATTCGAATTGTCAAACTGTGACACATGATGGGGCAAGGCTCAATTATATATTCTTCCCTTTAAGCTATTTATACACAAGCACTGCAGAATCAGGTCGCAAGTTAGGACACTAGGTCGATTTAAAGTGAAATATGATTTGTAAACACTTAATATTACACCTTCTGATATTCACCTCGAATCTTAGTACAATAATATTGATTCGAATCGTAACAATTCTTCCATTGTCATGAAGCATATTTTTCAGTTTAACTTGCGTTAATTCACATGTACTCATTTCATGTGTATTTCGTATTACGAAGACTGATGAAAATCGGGATAAATCAATAAAACAAATGTAATCCCTTCACAGACAATCATGAAAATTATATTGGAAGTTATTACGAGTATCAATAATGCCCTAACATTATTAAATAATGCTCTAAAGAAATCTTAGCTATGGGGCCTTCGTATAACCTGGCATGTCATGTGGCGTATGTTCTCCGGTTCATATTCGCTAGGGTACTCTCCTAACCGAATATACCAGTATATTCTCAGATACATGTGTACAATGTATTTTCTAAACCGTATATACCAAGGCCTTATTTAGTTCGTGTATACCAGAATGTCCCCATGGTTCGTGTATACCAGTGTCCCCATGGTTCGTGTATACCAGAGTGTCCCCATTGTTCGTGTATACCAGAGTGTCCCCATGGTTCGTGTATTCCAGAGTGTCCCCATGGTTCGTCTATACCAGAATGTCCCCATGGTTCGTGTATACCAGAATGTCCCCATGGTTCGTGTATACCAGAATGTCCCCATGGTTTGTGTATACCAGAATGTCCCCATGGTTCGTGTATACCAGAATGTCCCCATGGTTCGTGTATACCAGAATGTCCCCATGGTTCGTGTATACCAGAATGTCCCCATGGTTCGTATATACCAGTGTCACCATGGTTCGTGTATACCAGAATGTCCCCATGGTTCGTGTATTCCAGAGTGTCCCCATGGTTCGTGTATACCAGAATGTCCCCATGGTTCGTGTGTACCAGAGTGTCCCCATGGTTCGTGTATACCAGACTGTCCCCATGGTTCGTGTATACCAGTGTCACCATGGTTCGTGTATACCAGAATGTCCCCATGGTTCGTGTATGCCAGAGTGTCCCTATGGTTCGTGTATACCAGAATGTCCCCATGGTTCGTGTATACCAGTGTCACCATGGTTCGTGTATACCAGTGTCACCATGGTTCGTGTATACCAGAGTGTTCCCGTGGTTCGTGTATACCAGAATGTCCCCATGGTTCGTGTATACCAGAATGTCCCCATGGTTCGTGTGTACCAGTGTCCCCATGGTTCGTGTCTACCAGAGTGTCCCCATGGTTCGTGTATACCAGAGTGTCCCCATGGTTCGTGTATACCAGAGTGTCACCATGGTTCGTGTATACCAGAGTGTCCCCATGGTTTGTGTATACCAGAATGTCCCCATGGTTCGTGTATAACAGAGTGTCCCCATGGTTCGTGCATACCAGAATGTCCCCATGGTTCGTGTATATCAGAATGTCCCCACGATTCGTGTGTACCAGTGTCACCATGGTTCGTGTATACCAGGGTATATAAAACATAAAACAGGTATTTTCTTTGGTTCTTGTCTTGTCTTTCTACACCGATTTTATCAGGGTAATTTCTGGCCCGCACATGTGTATTCCAGGCTGCACGTTGGTCCCTGTATAAACGACCCGTACATTCAAGGTTTTTCTACGTAACCTGTGTATTACAGCATATTTCAAGCTCATAAATACTGGGATACCATCTGGACCGTATAAGCCTATATTACTGTATTACTCGTCTGTGTAAGATCTTGAAGTGTAATGTTTATCAGGAAATGATATGATATGAATTGAATGTACATGCATGACGTCACTATTGTGTATACTTAAGACGTCACAAAAGAATATAATTTTGACGTCAAAATAGTGTCACGATGACAGCCTAGTCGCGGAAATATTCGTTTCAGCACACTATCGACATTTACGCTTGTGGGCAAGTGCTAAACAGAGAACTGAACTGCCTATAATTCTATACTCTCTTTTTAAAACTCGTTGATGATTTGGTGTGATTGGTTTCACTTTAGCTCGTTTCATACTAAATCCTTATATTCTATGATCAGTGTTTACAAGTTTATCAAAGATTTGTTGGCCTGTATGTGACCAGCGTATTTTCTTGCCCCAGTATACCAGAGATTCTCTATATGTAAAAATTCTCAGGTCTGTATATACCTATTTGACTAGTGTATTCTCTGATCATTGTATTCCAGACTGAGCTTATTCTTACAACGGTTGTATCAGTGTATTCTCTGGTCATTGTATACCAAACTAAGTGTATTCTTACAAATGTTGTATCAAGTGTATTCTCTGGTCATTGTATACCAAACTAAGTGTATTCTTACAACTGTTGTATCAAGTGTATTCTCTGGTCATTGTATACCAAACTAAGTGTATTCTTACAACTGTTGTATCAAGTGTATTCTCTGGTCATTGTATACCAAACTAAGTGTATTATTACAACTGTTGTATCAAGTGTATTCTCTGGTCATTGTATACCAAACTAAGTGTATTATTACAACTGTTGTATCAAGTGTATTCTCTTATAATTGTAAACAAGACTAAGAGTATCTTTACAACTGTTGTATCTAGTGTATTTTCTGATCATTGTATACCAGGCTAAGAGTATTCTCTCATCAGTGTATACCAGACTAAGATTATTGTTACAACTGTTGTACCCAGTGTATTCTCTCATCAGTGTTTACCAGAAGTTTTAACTTCTCCGTGTATGCTAGGGTATTTTCTACCCGTAAAATCCAGGGTATTCCCTTGGCTGTGTTTACCAAGGCATTGCCTATACCAGTGTACCAAGTCAATCAGCTGTTTACTCCTCTACAGTGTAACCAGCTCATGCTATCCCTGTGAAGAGCTTCACAAATAAGTCCATGTCAGATACAAGAAGATAAACACAGCGAGAATACAATATTTCACCTTCTAAATTGCGGATCCAAACGCAGAGACATTTTGGAAATCAAAGACAACAGGTTTTGTTAAACCTGTCACTTATGATATACAACAAGCATCTGGGGCTGTTAGACATTGGACCCGTGGGTGCTATGTACATGAAATATACAAGTGATTTATAGTTTTATGTTCGACAAGGATAACCTTCATCGTAAAGGTCTAATTATAAAGTATCTATATAAGGAAAAACTGTAGATTCACTAGGTACATTATAGTGTAGATGTACTAGGTTTGAATTTTCACTCATGTCGATATTTTTCTGCCATTTTACAAAGTATAAATTGACATGAATACCATTTGCGATTCATTTTCGTCTTAAAGACGTCTCAAGAATGACAGAAATCATTTTGCGGAACTTATTACTTACTGTGTTTTTCTTGATACTGAGATGGTTTATGGTTTGTGGAAACTTATTCAAATAGAAATCAAAGATAACATAATATTGGATCCTATTCTGAAAATATATATATATATATATATATATATATATATATATATATATATATATATATATATATATATATATATATATGTGTGTGTGTGTGTGTAATATGTACACATTTTCAAAGAGAACTAAAATATTTTACTTTATATGACCTTCTTATATGTTTTGATTTTGTGTTCGGACTTTCACTTCTACAACAGTATCTGGCAGCTGCTTAACTAAAGTCTATTTCATTACGTATAAGTTTACTGAAAATTATCATGTAAAATGATGTTTACTTAAGATCGATTTATTCAAGCATCATTCATCCAAAAGTACTGAATTTTTAGGAGAAAAATCATATTTCCATCACAAACTTAGGATGATACTTATAGTATTACAGAAGGTAACCCTACAGAAACACACTTGGAAGGGTGTTATGCAACATTATAGTCCAAAATGCAAAAACTTAAAATTTCTTGATTATCTTATGAAATTGTCATTTCAAAATATTATTAGTGAAATACTCAGATATATCATGACGTTAACCCATGTTATCTACTTTGACCATACAATTTTGTCCAAATTAACGATTTTAAGGATAAAAATACCAGAATCTGAATTTCTAATTTTTTACCCTATGCCTATTTTGGGGTATGCCAAAAATTTTCCTGACACGACACATATCTGTCCCTTGTGTGTGTAGTATCAACATGATCCCTGCACAGAAGGATTTAAAAGTTTTGGCAATGAAGTATTTTGCCAAGAAATATTGACTTATTAAAATTTTCGAAAAATGATTTTACATATGAATTCAATGGAACAAACTCTTGTTAGACAGTTGTATATGAAAATATTGAAAATATTATAGTTCTACTCTACTTAGTTATACAATGGTAAAATGGTCTGATTTTTGCCGATGCACCAAACCCATGTCAGCTTGTAATAATGATTGTCAACTCCAAACATAGCATGTGTCACAATGTACCAAATGATAAGGATATCAACTTTAATCATGATCTTGTTTATCAAGGATATGTCCAATCTCTCTCCAGAATGATAGAGACGAGTTTAGTCACATGTGTCATGCATATTCGTATCATTCCATGGTTCTACACGACCATATATCTATGTGAGATAATTCTAGATACAGCTGTCAATGTGGGGGAAGTTTTGTGTACACAGACGAAAGGTGAAGTGATCACAACCTTGTGGGTCCGGAATCAATATCAATGAAATAGCCTTAGTGTAATGTCAAAGGGCTGTCTTAAGGTAGTTGTCACACAGAATACATTCAGAAATTATATTTCGGGATTTTCATGACAAGATTTGCATTAATGATACCATTAGAAAATTATTATTGACAAGGGGATGTTATCATTTTTGCGTAGTACAATGGTTGATTATAGTTTCCGGACCATATCTAGAAAACGTTTGAAGTTTCATGTTGACGTCTGGTACACAAATGAAGAAAGTTATGAACGGGTGTATTTTCGTAATGAAAGAAATTCAGCGATGTATATTCTTGGAAGTGTATACCTTTTTTTGGAATCATGGAATAACAAATAGATTTTATGAAACAATGTTTTCAAAAATGTAAAAGTCATGTTTCAAAGACAGATTTTCTATACTATATGATTGGACACGATGCGATAACTGCAATAATCTTATGAAAACGGATAACAAAACATAAGTTGTTGCATTAAAATGCCGTAAACAAGAGCGTAGAAAGTAATAAACATCGCTTGTATTGTAGTTTATCTCTGTCCAGACACCTTCATCAGCCGGGTCGTCGATCTGGACGTTCTTTACGAGTTGGTCGTCAGAGTTGTAACGTGTATCTCAAACCGTTTATTAACGACATAAAGCAAGTCTATGTACATACCTGTCATATATATCTATCATAGTGTACGTTAGTCTAACTCCTATTGGTGATTAATCTTGGTGAGCACTCAAGGATAATTTGGCAATAGCTTACACTTGTCAATTTACTATCGATATAAGCTGATTTGTTGCAGTTCTAAATAGTCTACATATAATCAGAGCATATTTCCCAGCAATCACAAGTCGATTATCTCTTAACCATTTGTGTTCAGAGTCTAATCCTTTAAAATCATAGTTCTGTTAGTCCAAAGGTACACACCGTGTTTCTTTCATGTCTATATATTGAAGCTTTACCTATGTGTGTCTTACTAAATTGTGTTCTTCACGTGCTTTCAACATGCTTAGAACCTTCAATGATTGTAAATTATTCAGGTATGCATATTAGATGGGTTCACCGAGTGCAATTAAGATAGCTTACCAATATGTTTAACCAATGTCCTCTCGAAGAATAATAGTTATTTGTTTACGTCTTTGATCCTTCAAGACACATATTAAGATTAGAATCCGATTGTGATAACTAGTAAACATGTTGATATCATGTGTAATTCCAACTTTAGTACATACATATTGATATCTACATATCTTTTGAGGTGATTCGAACTCGCGTACCTGTCTTTCATGATACAACTTTTACCCCGATGAATGAATGATGGTTTATTTCACGTAAAGGGGCAACCGGCCCATCATACATTTGCACAATACATGTATAAAGGATATATGTGAGCACCACATGTAGCAATATAATTTGTTTGCATTATGATATAGCCTCAAAGGTTAAAGAATTTGTGTCTCTTTTTTCAGCTAAGAAAATAAATGCGAGCACCAATAAACCTCTTAATCAATTCCTGAATATCTAATCGCAATTCTGTGATAGCCAATGCAAAAGAAGTTTTTGCAATTGTCACCCAATGAACGTCAACAGTAGCATGAAGGAAAGCATGCTCATTTTTATATTATGCTTGTTATCTTGACGATGATAATGGCACAAGGAATGTCCTACCTACAGGGCCCTCCGCTTCTTTTCATCTTAACGACATCAGTATTCAGCAATTCTTACCTATTATTCAACAGTATATCGCATATCTCTTAGAATCTGTTTACAAGATATACATTTTACTTATCTATTTACCTTTTTTCTATTTTCCCGAAATTACTAAGGGGCATACAAAACTAGTGTGTCGTTGATAAAGTGATAGACTACCGCACATTCGATTTATGTCATTCTGTAATGAAATATGGTGTATTTGGCTAATTTTCGCTCCACTCCAAAGTAATTTTCAAATGGTGCTACTCTTGTCAAGACAGAGTGAGTGAGTTCAGCGGACAAATTTACCCCATGATTGCGGGATGATCATAGTATGTTACGTGTATAACATGACAAATCTAATCCATATGCAGACGGTCATTATTCATGTAAAGTATTTACCAAGGTAAAGGTATTTGTACCAACACCTCTATATGTTCTTAATTTGAGGAGTGTGGACGGGATGCCTAAAGCTCTTTTACCGGAGTTACATTAGGCAGAAGGATTCTAATGTACATTAGGTGGTAGTCGATCATATTACATCCTATAATCCTACCAATATATACATGGTGGCACCAAAATCGGTACCTTTGACCTTCCATAGTTTTAACAATGAAGGGATCTCAAAGTTTATCTCAAGTGTGCCGGTATACGATATTTAGTGTTGTTGTACCCTCTACTTACGATATACTTTGTTCAGATGAGTCGTGGAGATAGGAGAATTTCTGTGTGGCCGCGAACAAATTGTCTCCTCATTGCGTCTCGCTATGCTTGAAGCACTGTATACGCGACAATGACCACTTCAACCTGAGAAGACGAGAAAACAACTGGGTAAAAAGTACCTTGTTTTGCCAAGCACTTGTCGAAGGTGTCCCTGGCTCAGGTAGCTGGAGAGCAGTCTTATAGCTGAAATATTTCACCACTGTTGTCACTGTGGGATGTTTTTATAAGGTCTTGACGGAGACATAGACTATTGGCAATATAGATCGGTTGTGCTGTCAGTTTCTTGCTTAGATGCTAGGAACGAGTCTCAAAAAAATATATATAAATATATTTATATTGACTGGAGACATATATTTATATTGATTGGAGACATATATTTATATTGATTGGAGACATTTATGTATATATATATATATATATAAAGCAATATTTTAATGGATAGCGCTTTCAGCTCAACGAACCTCTTCAGACCATACATGCAACGAGGTAATGCGTTGCCAGGCATGAATTATCATGAATTATCTTGCCAGGACATACATAAATGTCTCCAATCAATATAAATATATATCTCCTGTTTCACACTGTTCAGTGATCATCATGGGGTCTTTAATAATATATGATAAATAAAAATGCAGGCAATATATACAAGAGATATTGCGTTAAACTAAACATGTCCTGGGAAGATAGTTCATGATAATTCATGCCTGGTAACGCATTACCTCGTTGTATGTATGGTCTGAAGAGGCTCGTTGAGCTGAAAGTGCTAGCCATTAAAATATTGTTTTTTTCCATATTTTTCAATATCCAGATTGTCGTTCAGATCCAAGGTATTACATATATCGACTTACATAGAGAAATGAGTTATGCTTTTTTGTTGTTTTGTAGAAGTCATTATCTTTCAAGAACATCTGTAGTATAAATCATAAATTGAGATATTTTATAATAACATAGTTTGGACATATCTCTTTCCAACTCACTGCGATATTGTGATTACTTTGATATTAGTATTGATAGATTAAGTCAGACATACAGAGTATGTTTCATTTTTTTCGGTGGCTTGAATAGGATCCAAAAACTTCAAAGATCCTCCCTAATCTTGCATCTTCATCTCTAAATTGCAAAATACAGGATATTTTCATGTTTTTAATGATCGAACAAAAACAGCTATATAGATGTTAATAAGTCGAAATTCTGCGTCCACTTTACATGAATATCAGTTAAATGACCTACTTAACACTACCAAACAATATTTGTCTTGGTGCCTGCTGTAGAAATGTTTCCAAAATTACGTTTGAGTCATTGGCGCGCGCCACTGTCCGGTTTTCGATCACAAATTACAACTTAAACCTGTATATTGCCTTTAATCTGAACTGATACGATGCTTCTCGATTAATCAACATCATTTATTAAACTCTATTTGACTCTAATAACATACTCTATGTCCCTTTAACCATGTTGTGACGTTGTGAAGTACACAAGTTACACGTATGAGCATAAGATTAAATGGTACTTTGTCATTTGCTAAAACAACAATATTATACTTTTATCTTGCCAATCAAATTGTTAGAATAACAAATATAATAAATAGCTTTTGTTTAGCTAAGATCCAAAATAATAATGATCTTACGAAGACATGTAAACACTAAACTGATGAACACTTTGGGAAATACACTACAAGATAAGACATTATCAATACCTCTAGAAACCCTATAGGACACAATTAACCCTATCCAGGCCATTGACAGAGCGTGATAGGAGACTCTCATCTGTTTAATTGAGTATTACAATTGATCCCTTAATCCGCCCGAATACAGTCGAGGTACACTCGAGTGGGCCAGAGATTCATACAAGTCTCATGACGTCCCTTTAACAGTCCTGTAGATTCCCCTATCTTATCTAGACAGGCTATATCTCCACTCTTTCTATACCTTCCCTCTATGATAATCCCTTTGACAAACATTGCCGTGGTCCCTCCCTGGCGTTTCAGCCATGTTCGCCCAGAACTCTAGGAGCAGGCGTGTTCGCTTGGCTATGTCAGTCTCTCCGATATGGCGATGTCAGCCGGCATATTTCTATTACTGTGTGTCGCTCTTCTTGCAGGGACCATAAATTAAGTTAGGGGAATTGGGGATAAATTTATACCCTGCGTTCTTGTGACTGGGTATAAGGGTAGATATGCTGCTCCCCTTTTCTCCCACCAACTCTGACCCCATTGAACTCTGATGCGTCCGCCTGATACATATGGTTAGCTTTATAACATTCTGGATGTGTTTGCTGTTCATCTAGCAAAGCACTTTTGCAAATGAAATATTTAAATATTTATCCATATTACAGTTTTTGGATTATAGAAATTTTATTGCTAACATATTTGTCGATGGTAAGTAAGGGATTATGATCACCACTTCAGGTTTGAAATGAGATGTAACGTAAAAAATGGAATAATGACATTACCAAACACCCTAGCCTTGTTGGCAACAGTAGATATTGATCAACCAAGGAGCCAACAGCACTTGGTTACTGTTTATCAACTCTCGATCTCCCATTCGTCAGGTTTATGACTAGGTTGTTATTAATTATCAAACTTAGATTTTATGAAATCATATTTCTTCAATCTTTATTTTAGAACACATAAATATGCACATATTTTCAACAACAACAACAAAACGGATAATATGGTAGCAGTGCTATGAGTCTTTGAAGGAATTGTTGTAAGTATTAAAACAGAATTTCAAAATGAGAGATACGAACGTGTTAGATAATGGCGAATGAAATGCAAGGTCGAATGACTGGTGAGTAACTTAATGAAAAGGTAAAATAGGTTTACTGTGGTTTATGTACCTAACAGAGAAGATTGATAAAACATTTTTGTTTGAATAAATCTAATCCATTCAGTTATTTCTTTCTAGAACAGGTGCGTGTCTTGTCGTTAGAATATTGATTACCAAAAAATATGTGTTTACTTATTCTTAACATTCCTTATTTAATCCCTTGTTGTTTAAAATGCTGTCACAAATTAAAATTCAGAAGCTGAAAGGATTTAAAATTCAACCACTTGAAAGTCTGAAATATGCACTACAATTCCGTGTAAGATTAATCAAATTCAAAGTACTTAAACATGAAAGCAGAGCAAAATTGTAGATGACATTTACACTAAAAGCTGCAGTTTATGCAGTCCTGCCTTCACGTTGTAATCTTTTACACCTGGTATTTTCCATATGTAAATGTTATCCCCAACAGGTAGTTAGCCAGGTAAACCATTCATTAACTCAATGGGGCAGTTCTTTAAAATATTCTGTGCTGTAACTTTATGATAAGCTGGTAGATGGTTTTGAAATTAGTATACGGTGTAGCTGGGAAGATTTTTAACGCCTTGTAATCAAGACTGCAGTGCACATTGTCTACAGATGTTGGATAAACACCAACAGTGTAAATTGATCTATTATTGAAGTCGAAATTGATGTATACTTCAAAAGTAGGTTCATCTTTAGCCAGTTATTTCTAAAATGTCTCGTCGTGTATAGAGGTAATTACTTAACTTGGCAAACATAAGAAAAAACATTATTTGTGATATAAAGAACAAGAATCGGAATATAATATGGAATAGCAAAGGTTTTAGATATGAAAATACATTACCATAAAATATAACGGTGAAAAAATGGTATATTTTGAATTTGTAATTAGAAAACGTTTCAATCACAACTATGTTTATTTGAGATATGTTAAGTAACAGTTGGACATCACATTCAAAATCTTACCACTTAATTAAAACCGTTGTATGTATATGCTATTCTTTAGGCACTGTGGTCTGTTTTCTTTATGTGTTTTGTTTAATTTTTCCATTCGAATAATAACTCATACAAAACATATTGCCTTCAGAGGATAAATATCTCAGTAACCCGATTATCGTTTATACACGTTGTTGTAAAATAAGGCACTACGTATTAAGCGAAAAATTTATGCTACCATTTTAGTGTGAACTTCTTTAAATCATTTGAGTTGAGTAATGAATTCGCACAGCTTATACAAACTTAGTATGTTTCTTTTGATAAAAAGGGCTGACTCGCAAATGGTCAAATTTTTCTTCCCTGTTCTTGAGAACCCTTTATTTTCCCATTGAAAACGTGGTATACTGCCTTTCACAAAACTGTATTGCATAACTTTGGTTTGAAATGGCAAAATGATATTGCTTGATGAAGTTACCTTCACGAAATAACACAAAACTGCTTCTACATCAGTTCTATATGAAGTTGTAGATAGACATTTAGATGTTTTTCATACTAAGACATTGATATTTTGGTAGCACCTTGTTGCGTTTCATGCCATTCGTCAGAAATGATATTTTTTATTTGTGCAATGACAATTTCTTTGAGAAAAATTTAAACCAAGACTATGACTTTTTAATGTAATGATTTTAATTAAAACTATACCAATAACAAGCGGCAAAAAGATTGCCCTGTGCTTTTGATACTCATTAAATGATTTATGAAAGCCAATGATAAGTAAAATCTAAATGCAACATAATTTTGTTTTAACAATTTTCTATCAACAAAGATGCATAACTAAGGAGGGGCAGCAGAAGGGTTAACTGAGGTGTGAGACGGCACCTCCTTGTGACAACACGGAATATGCTACATGCCACCCAGCTACTCCAGACACTGTAATAATGAACTCCCTCCCTCTATCAGATCATCAAATCTCTGCCAAGAGAGTTGTTCAGAGCTCAAATCCTCATCACTCAGTGCACACATAACTTCAAACAGTATTAATCTAACCGCGGCCAGCCTTACATAGCCCGCTGACGTTCTAAATTGTCAAACTAAGTTGTCACTCGTTCCCTTGTGTACCCGTGTCTGTCCTGACTAGAGACAATTTATAACCCATGAAATTCGTGGGTCTCTAGCGAGGCTGAGATCCGCCTCAGATTAGACCCTTCTGGCATTCGTCGCGCCCATTCTTACTGGAAGATCCTACCCGACGTCGGACCGTCGACGTTATGACGTTACTTTCACGTTGTGGCAACTGTCTTGTCAGCCTCGTTGTGGGAGGAAAAAGAACCTGACACTTCCTTCCGTTGGATTAGACGTGCAGATAACACTTGCAGGTGAATAGGACACCTGAAAACTGTGCAGATTGACAGGGATAAACATTACGAATCGTCATTGATATAAGACAAATTTACTTTTCATACACCTTGCTTTTTTGCCGCATACCTGTTCAAAATGGCGTGTAAATGTGTATTTGAACACAAAACATAAAATATCATATTTAATATGAAGTGATTAAAAATTTTGTTTTCATAAGAAATATGATGAGTTCATACATTTCTTCTTTTCTGAATATGATAAGGCATATTTGAGAAATGTATATAATTTTATGGAAAAATGTGTTTTCCCAATACAAAAATAAATATCACAATCTTATATACTCCTTTATCTGAAATTCTGTTTAAATCTTTAGGAAATCAGAAATTAAAATAATCTTTGTGAAATGTAGATGCAAATGACAATAATGTAGGTATAACCTTTGTTGAGAATAATAATCAAAAAAATAAAATACCGACACATTGGTTCATGTATGTGTTATAAAACTTAAGATGCCTTCTTACCTGTAGATCGTGCAGTTGAAATTTGATAAAGTTATCGTCATGTTATCATTATATATCATCATCAGACGTGTTACATAGACCTTAACTTGTTCATCAATCTTTTGATAGGAATAGTAAATGAGCATTCAATTAAACAGGAAAACAACAAAAATGTCCTTCAAATTTGTGAAAAATGTGCAGTTAATAGAATTTTTACAAAATATGAATGTATTAGTTCCTTGAAGATATTTCTCCTATCACCTAACATATCAGGACTATTGATTCTAATAAGACAAATAAATTTTTCAAACATTCAAAGAGTCCATCACTTACTTCCTCAAACTATCCTTACCTTCCCTGTCAAAAGCATTCTGTATCGGACGATTTATATACTTCGCGGCTACGAGGTTAACGACGGCAGAAAGGAAACGTCGGGAAATTGATCATGATGCATTGGAAGTGCAACGTTTGCCATCAACGTTCTCTCACCTTAGATCGACTTTTTGACCAAGGTTTGTAGAAATTTGTTCATGTTTTCAAAATTGCCTTTTCAAAAGTAAAGCGCGAATGTTTGATGAATTTATCAAATGGAACTAGAGACTTTTCAGCATCCAATACTATTTCGTACAACCACACTTTACATTTCTATATTTTCTATACTGTTTTAATTGGTATTGTTCATTTTTCTGCATATTTCTGAAACCAATTATCATCAAGTTTGGTATACAGCCTCTTAATATCACGAAGATGTGCCTTTTTGGGTAAAAATCCTTTTTCAATTCGTGGCAACAATTTTGGGATTTTATTTACTGTATTTTTGCCCATGAGCATAATTCAAAAACAATATGACATATCTTCAACAGATTTCGTATACGTCCTCTCAATATCAAGAAGATGTTCCTCTTTAGGGATTGAGCTCTTTTACAATTTTAATTTTCTGTTTTCCTCGCAACAAAACAGAGATTTTTTGTTGGACTTGTAACTATGGGTTTTGTTTTGGGAGCTTCATTTTAAAACAACTTTGAGAATTCGTGAAAGGGAAGACACCTTTTTCATGAGTAAAACATTATTATCTTGTTTTTATTTAACCAACATGTGTTATCGATTTAAAGTTTGAATCATAGTATTTTCCCATAATGTTGGGAAATACATAATTTCTAAAAAGAATCACAAATATTTACAAACTTTTTTTAAAATCTAAAATTTCTGAATAAATATTCACTTTGTAGTTGAACTCATGCTGTCAATTCTACACGTACACTGTAATAAAATTTATGTTTAAAGATTGATATCATTTAAAAATTATGTGTGTTTGGGAACGCCCAGACCAAAAGGTAAATTTGATATGCATAGTGAACCATGATAAGAAGCCAAATATGATAAAGCAATATGAAATAGGTTACAATCTCAATTCTAATTCTTATAACCTATGATAAAATGTTAGTAGCAACACTAATTGAATGTTCACCAGATTTCCCAAATCGCAAATACAATGTTATAAACATATAAAGAGACAGTTTTTGTCAACTTCAGTTTCTCATTTAGAACGTTATGAATATATACCTTTATTGAACGAAATGAAACGCAATGAACATGAAAGGGAATGGTGAAAGATTCCTTTCAATATCATTTTAAAGTTTTTTAAACAACAAAAACATAAGACGTTTGTCAAACAATCGAGGTTTCGTGATAATGAAGTAGTAGAAGATTTGTCTGCTTAAAGTATAATGCATTTTGCTTTATTCATGATGAGTAGTTTGCTTAAAAAAGAAATAAAGTGAAGAATCCGAGTAAATGAAGCGGTGTATGGAATCTCCATGTTCACACTCGAAGAGAAAGACTAAACTAGTATAGGTCCTTGAAATCCCGTCATTATTAGGTACCATAAACTCGTACCACAAAAGAAAAAATAAGTTGGATAATTAAAAAATTATGAAATACATGCGAAATGGTAGAATTGGCAACAGGTGAAATAATTAAAAGTTTTGTATTCACCAAGAATCAATCTTTACTACTCCATTTGATTATTTTTTCATTTCTTATCACATGGAATAAACAAAATTCAAAAGCCTTAAACGACCGTGGGCATCAGAATTATGGCACATAATAATTTACTCTGAATTCAAAATTACACAAAGTTAATACACAAAGAACCGTTAACAGCTACACACAAACATGTGAAACACATACTCTGTCTGTTATAACACCCAATACTAATATATTATGGAAAGATTTTTTATATTGAAATCATGGGGTTAATTTGTGTCAGAGAAATCAAAGAATCAAGAAAACGCAAATGATACCTTTCAAATTACATGGCTAAATGATAACTAAATAAGTGGAACAAATCAACTACAAACATTCCCAAAAAAGGTATAACTTATATAAACGACACGCATGGATATGTTTAACAATCATGGTATCTTTTATACTATTGAACAACTCTAACACTTCTCTGGATGCTAAACGATTTTTTTAGAACTCCAAGAATACTTAAATGTTACTTTAAAAAAACACGAGGGTTCATGTCGAAAATATAAATTAAAACACCAATTCTGCCTTGCTTATTGCAAATTTATTGTTGGAGATCCAAAAAGGTGACCTTTATGACATGCTTGTATTTTTAAAAACCCTCTCATTTTAAACCTTTTAAATAAAGGAAAATAAGTAAAATGAACAAACAATCCATTGAGAAAGAAAGATGGAACAAAACACTCGTGGTTCAAATACAACATACGAATATTTCATAGATTTGTTTCAAACAAAAGACTTGCTAACAAAAATGAAATAAAGAGATTCCAATCGTTGCTCTTTCTGTGGTTCTTACAGTAGTATCTATACATTTTTACAAAATAATCGTTAGAGAAATCTAGAAACAAATAAAACAATTCATACATGGAAACACAGGAGTAACAAAAACTCACTCAAATTAAGACATTATTTCAGGATATTGTGAAAAGAGAAACCATGATCTAACTTGATCATAGCAATTGTAAAGTATTGAATATATATATATATCAAATTTTAAGACGATATGTTATGAAGATATGAAATAAGTATATCATACTGACCACAATGTTGAGTGCAGGTATGATTGCTTCGTAAAGTCCATAAGCCGTAATCTTTTCTCAATATAACTTATCCGCAAACTGGTATTTAATGTTCCGTTTTATGTTTATTTTTGTTAACCATGTTTATGTAACATTGTTATGAACTTAACTGTTTCAAATTACTTGTATTGATGGAGATTCAAAAATTTAGGAAAATCTTTTTCAAAAGCAGTTTGGCTCATGACATTTCAGAAGCTGAATTTTATCTTTGAAAGCAAATGTAGATTTTAACTGTAAAGGGTCCTTCTTCCAAAATCCTTTCCAACAATTCACTGCAATAAACAAAAACAAATCAGGAATCAAAGTGTCAGTCAAAATCAATGACGGATTTTTAATATCCCCAAACACCTCATATTTCTGTAGTTTGTCAGTAGTGTTCTCTGCATAGAAGGTATGTATTGGGGAAAAGGTAATTGAGCTGATTATAAAGAACTTGGCTGAAGAAGACATGATCGTTTAGGATTAAATTTCCCGGAAGACTACTTCTTCATTGTATAGCATTATCTAAATGCTGACCATAGAAGGTATACAACGTATATATAAGAAATATGTTTGCTGCCATCCTGACAGTATATCGCACAAGTATCCCTGCTAATATTTCGTTATCAATGAAGTTCACCAAATGTATTGGAAAAATAAGACCAAGATACAAATTTCAAGTACAATGAACCATCCACCCCATCGACGAACGTTAGTAAAAAATAACATACGCATGAAAGGATCGTTTAACATTTTATCTAAATGAATCTTGAAAATGGCAAATAATTACGAAACTCGATCGACTTGTCTTCAATCGGTAACCATTATCTCCCAATGAACATGGTAGACATAAACGAAATCGAAGATTTATCCATGAAACGGCCTAACAAACACATTTATTGGAATAAACAAACACTTGACTGTAGTGCGTAGTAGGTTTATCATCAACAGACAGTATTAGAATACCCATCAAAAGCCGCCAGTATCACGTGCAATGGGCACCAAACCTCTTTCTGGACTCCAGCAGGTACAGACCAACGTCATTGGTTTGTGTGAGTGGTATGGCCAATGTTGCCACACAAATTTAAGTAGAATTCGTTTTAAAAAGACCGGAGAAAGGTGAGACGATATGGCTTGGGACGAATCTTTACCGAGACACAAGCTCCAAGCAGCGCCTCGTCTATGTTTCTACCGTATGCCTACACGTGCCGCTTCCTGCCAGTGGAGATACGGAGTTTATACCTACACGTCTGCTCCGAACCTTTGATCGTCATGTAGGCTGGGGGATCCCGTCGCAGACGCTCGCCCCACAAAGCGAAATTTCTCCAATAAATTCGGTGTTTAGTTTTAAAGAGAAAAGATATGGCGAGGTGGATCATGCAAAAAGACTTTGCGAGAAACACATGGAGTAGATGAAGACATTCCTGGCAAGATGTCGACTAGTGCGCTTCTACTTTTAGATATTGCGTCTTTTTGATCTCCATAATTTCTTTTATATATTTTAGTTTTGATCACCCTTCAGATAACCATATGTAGAAGTTTAAATGAAAACGTTCATACTGTTGCATTTTCCTGCATAGACCTAAATTAACTAATGAACTGTTTAAAGTGACACAGAGTATGTTTGAAAATCGTTGATGTGACTTACATAAGAGCTTAATACCATATAATTTCAAATCACCTTCATCTCTAAAATGCAAATTTTTTTTATTTATTTTCAAAGATAACCAAAAGGGAGCCATATAAAACATAAGATGTCGAACTTTTTACATTTACACGTGCAATGACCAAATTGATAGTATTAACGCTATCTGCCTGTGTGTCAGCTGCAAGTTACTTTCTAAAATTTCGTTTGAGTCATTGGTGCGCGTGTCCGGTTTTCCATCATAAATCAAGATTTACATCTGTATATAGTCATTGTACTAAACTTAGGAGCATTACTATGGTAATTAAGCATTAAAAATTTCAAATATTATATTCAACAACATACTCTGTGTCCCTTTAATGGGGTTTTTATTATATCATTATGTTTATGGAAAAGTTTTAAGCTGATGCATGTCTTTAAATATTTTGCTCACATGGGACATTTGTGTTTGGTTTTAAAAAACTTATATCATCATTATCAATTTATTTTTCTCATTCTTTAGAAATATATGTTATATATTAAATCATTTTATCACTAAATCATTATGTTTATCCGGAACTATACACTATATAGTATCTACCTAGATAAATCGAAACTATATGACTTTGTATTATTTTCATGACGATTGTAGTTTTTACACCTGTCAATCAATTCTTTCCAAACTTAACAACAGAAAAGAATTTCTACAAATCATGGAATTTTGATTTTTTAAATAATAACAGGTAATCAAAGTATCGATAAAATATACAAAAAGTACATACTATTTCGAAAATGAATAATTGTAACACTGTTATACCGTGGATTAAAATATATGCAATCGTACTTTCTAATCTTGTAATGATTCGGCTCGAGCTAAACAACAACTTCATTATTGCAACATGTGTCTTTCAAGGTATGACAATGCACTGAACGATGAAAACCATGTTAAGTATTGTGTATTGAAGATAAAAATTGTAGAAGTGCACACGATGAATGTCTTCGAGCAGAAATATGCAATAATATTTACGTCTTCAGAATGTGTGTTCCAAAACATATCAACATGCAGAGTTTTGTAGCGGGATTGTACAGAAGTTAAAACGATGAGAAATAATTATCAGAAGTTTACACGATGAGAAATGATTATCAGAAGTTTACACGATGAGAAATAATTATCACAAGTTTACACGATGAGAAATAATTATCACAAGTTTACACGATGAGAAATGTTTATCACAAGTTTACACGATGAGAAATGAGTATCAGATGTTTACACGATGAGAAATGATTATCAGAAGTTTACACGATGAGAAATAATTATCAGAAGTTTACACGATGAGAAATGATTATCAGAAGTTTACACGATGAGAAATGAGTATCAGATGTTTACACGATGAGAAATGATGATCAGACTCCCAGTTGACACACGGTACATGTCCGACTCATTCACTTAATTTGGTTCTCAACAATTAGCTAAACTGTTATGTCACTTATGGCAGCTAGCACTATAACCACATTTTCAACTCAACTGTAATCCTCCATGTCAAATATTCTTGACAGCAGGTTTTATTTTGTAAATACATATCATGAATATGACTTCATTCCCATTTTTCTACGTATAAAAAATACCTGTAATTCATCTTAATGGTGACCTATATATATATATGTTTACATTTTCATGTTTAATGTACGCAACATGGTATTTTATAAGAATCGTTTTATCTATTTGTTAGGTTCTTTTTCGAAATTAGAGACTCCGTTGAGTCCGCAAGAAATGTTACAATCGTTATATAAGTCTTAAGGAGTTATCTCCCTTTTGCTGTATTTCCGCCTTATTTTTCTTTATGCATGGCGATAGTTCGCGACTGCGATCTTTTGTTAGACGCGTAATCGAAACAGAAGACAGGTTAAAATTATGAAATAATTTGTGGCTATTACCTTGCCTTTTTTCAACTTTCTCGGCAAGTATCATTGGGACCTTGCTCTTTTTTTATGTGCACAAATAACAATAACATTTGGTACATTTTATCTTTTATCCAAATACAAAACGGATCCATCATGACAAAGCTTAAGAACAATTTCAGATAGCATCAGGAACACCATATCTTCACATATACTTGATGTTTTGACACTTATTTTATGTAAATATAATTCACATGAAAATATATTGCTACTTTCATTGTCATTCTTGTGTTTAAAGGCTTACAATACATGGCTTCTAAAACATTAGTTTATCAAAATGATGGCAGTATAATTTTACCTTTTTGATCAATACTTAAAAGCTATACACCTAATGCGAAAGAGGTAAAGATAGATGGCTTTGAAATCTACTTTACATATATAATTGCAAAGATAGCATTAAGGTACTAATGTTAGTAATATGGTAGTACGTTACATATATAATTGCAAAGGTAGCAGTAAGGTAGTAATGGTAGCAGTATGGTAGTAATGGTACCAGTATGGTAGGAGCAATGTACTCATAGTAGAGGTAGTAGTCGTAATGTAGAAATGATGGCGATTGTAGCAGTATTGTAGAATGAATATGGTAATAGTACTAGTGGTGGTAGTGCAGGGTCGTTCAAGGTGTATCATCTGTAGCAGTAATATTATTTGTTGTAGCTCTAGTGCTGTAGTATTGATTCATATTGTAGCAGTGGTAGTAGTGGTTGTAGTAGTAGTATTAGTAGTAGGTTTAGTAAAAGTAGTAGTAGTAGTTATTGTTGTAGCTCTACTGTTGTAGTATAAATTCATAGTGTAGTAGTTGTAGTGGAGGTTGTAGAAGTAGTAGTAGCAGTAATTATAGTTGTTGTAGCGCTAGTGCTGTAGTATTAATTCATAGTGTAGCAGTGGTAGTAGTGGTTGTAGTAGTAGTAGCAGAATTAGCGATAGCTGTAGTAGTAGTAGTAGGAGTAGTAGTAGTAGTGGTAGAAATAACAGTAGCAATAGCGGCAGCTGTAGTAGTAGTAGTAGTAGAAGTAATAGGAGGAGTAGTTGTTGTTGTTGCAGTTGTAGTTCTAGCTGTACGTAGTGGTAACATTAATAGTAGTGATATACATTTGTGTACAAGGATATTATAATTGTTTTACACCTCATTGCCTTGCTCTTGTATCACTTCCCCTGTTTCACGCAGTTAATTACAACCATAGCTAATTATGCATTTAAAAACACAATCTGCACAAATTGAAATACAATTGAGGAAAACTGTTGTTCCTCTTTTATGCCTTCGGCGCTGAGAAAACTATTACATCCATATTTACAGATTTACACATTCAGTCTGCTTCAGTTAATCAACTTGCCAATATTTCTACTGTAATCCTAATTGATATGACGTAACGCCAAGAAAGATTCCCCGCAAGGAGAGAGATAAAGCGCCGCGAGGTGAGGGGTGTTGACAGAGCGAGGGGTTTGAGAAGGCTGGCGGCGCTACCAGTGAAGTGAAGTCTGTGGGAGGGTCTATCTAATCGATCGAGTGGCCTTCTGGCTTTAGATGTACAACTTATAACATTTTATATATGATTCATCATAACATATGGGAGTTTTTTTTAATTAAATTAATTGTTATGGATATATGTGCGATAAAACCAAACAATATGACATGTTGACTGATTATTATATGCTGGGCATTATTGAAACGCCTCTTTAGATGCATTTATTAGCTGGTGTTTAACGTAATCAACACGATGTCAGTTTTATCTGTTTTAAGAAAAACGTCGTTGATATACGGTCTCCTGCGACATTTGATAAATTCAGTTATTTTAAAATTTCTGGATATGGTCCTAGTTATTCATCAATGACAAGGAATTAAGAGGTAAATGTTTATATGATAAATGAGTTCCAATCATTATAAAAGTATTAAAATTTTATGGTTTGTCAACTTCGCGTTTCCCTGTAGAGGCCGTTTAGTGCAACACTTCGTGAAGTGGCTGGAAATATGAAAAGTTGGCCGGTCATTCATTCTTGAAATGATCTTTTCATTTTTATATGAAGCCACAAGACCAATTCTTTGGGGTGTTTTGAATATTTTCTTTTATACTTTATGACATACATGTTCTTGGATTATCACTGCAATGTTAGAAGTTTTTGTACAAATAACAGTCAAGAATTCTGACTCTCGGTTAGAAGCAAGAAATTAACTTTAATGAAATTAAGGGGTTTTATGCTTTTTGTTTTATTGAATCCATAAATGAACATTTCCTGTTTACGAGTTGCAATTCAATGGAAAAAGTCGTCATTTAAATTATATCATTACTACAAGTGATGCTAGAGATATTTTATTTTTCGTATAATTGTATAAACTTTAGAATATTTTATAAAAAGGATGGTCCCACAATATCCAAGCAGTTGGTAGGAAAGAGATATTAAGAGGGAATTCAAGTCACGTTTATTCGGGCAATTTAACAATTTCACTTACGGGTATAAGACATTTGATAAGTTGTTCAAATATCCGTGTGTATCTGATCATCAGATGACATGTACCTACATAATATAGAAAGAATACTTTAGTAAGAAGGATAGTCACACGATATTATCATATTGAACTTTATTGGCTACAACACATCATCATCATAGAAAACTATCATAATAATCACTCATGGATGAGGGGATGGGCTAGATAGGTGGGGGTGGGGGGAGTGGGGGGTCATCAACAAAGCATTGTTAAGATACTTAGAGACGTTTAGCGTTATTCGATGAAAGCTGAATGTGTGAGAAGTAGAAGTTATTCACGAGTTATGATACGTTCTTGTTGCCTTTTAACAGGGTTAGGCAATCCCTATTCTTGTGTGTTGTGGTGCGCACAAGCCGTATAGAAGAGACTTTTCCAGCACCATAGTCGTCGCCTCTCAGTTTATCTAATCATCCTTCCAGGTATTTAAGCGAGGAAAGATTTATGAGAAGGAATTAAATTGAGATGGTATTGTATGCGGAGAGGGAGCATGCTTCAAGCTTGGTGACTTTTCACTCAACATGTGTCAGTCTTTCATATTTCAGTGTTCCTGTAGCAAGTTTTAAATATTTTTCAGAGTACAATCGCTATGAGGATAATGGACATATGTGTGTCGGGTATTCAGCTAAAATGTCATATCTTAGCAGATGAAAGGAGGACGCACTTAAACTGCGGCCTAAATGTCACCCGGGTTTATTGAAAACGCGGTAAAACATTCTGTTTTCATGGTTAATTACGAACAAAACAACAAGCTTTTTAAAATGAGGCTTTATCTAAATGTCACTTTGGGTTGTATTGTCACTTTTATAAATTGCAACAATGTATGTTTCATGTAAGATTTCCTTATAAAACAAGAAACTTTAAGAAAAGCAAAAATGTTTTAAGGCAAGAAGGACTTAAATAGTTTTTATTCATGTCCAAAAGATTAAGTATGAAAATCAAAATTAATTAATTAAAAATACTTTCTCAAATAAAGTTACTTTTTCAGAAACATATTTTCTTTTTTTTTATAAATGTTGAACAACATTAGAATTATCAAAAATACAGAATTCTTTACCTGTGGTCTTCGTTTCGCAGAAGTGAATTCTGGTGAAGTCTCAGATGCAATTTCACAACATGCTTTAATTTTATAGTCTAGCATTGTACAACACAAACATTCACATGTGAATATCTAAATCACGTATTATTTTGAAATTTATACGGCCACGTTTACGAAATAATATGCTAACTGCAAATAAAAAACATTTACTATTTTTTCCCAGTGGTTTATCCTATATAGTGATCTCAGCGGTTAGATATCTGACAGAAGCCAGAGAGATAGGCATCTTGTCAGGATGGTCATTATAACAAATCTAATGAGATGTAAACGGATTTGCAAATATTAATAACACACATACGACCATTATCAATGACACTGCTACGATGAAGAAAGTAAGTAACACAAAAGTCTTTAGAAAAATATTATTTCTAATATCACTTACCATACAAACTTCACCAAAATGAAAATATTATCCCTTTTATGTGCAAGGTGTGTGTATTTATCGAAATAGACATCAAACGTGGTGTATTTCAATGAAAACAAGTGCGAAATCAACTGGGTAATTGAGTTGATAGGGCGATACTGGGACTCGTTGTTCTATTGTAAGAATACATTTCTCGCCCTTACTTGTACTGTATGAGTGTCAAGGAGCGAAAGCCTATTAATGAGAGGGTCAATAGCAACTGAGTGTCTCCCTTGAATACACTTAGGTATATTAACAATATTCAAAGAGCTTGTGTGGCTAAAAGGTGGCTGCTTCAATGAAGTGATCGGCTGATACTTCAGTGTTAAATACTTGGAAGTAAATAGTAGACTTTAGTGGCGCCCTCTCTTGTGTAGCAAAGAATCCGTTGAAGGTAAACACCCAGAATACTTATATGAATATGAAAAAAATGTTCAAAGTTGATTTTAGTACTGCTCAACCTTAAGGATTGTCCTTTGATGATGGTGCTTATATGTATTTATTAAAATATATTTTGATAACCTGGAAATATTAAAATATATTTTGCTAACCTGAACACAGCTTATATTTAGTATAACAGCAATTTAAGTATATTATGAAATATATCTAACAATGATGTTAAGTTTTTATTTACTGACAAATAGTTTACATGTTTCTTATTCATAACTTATGTTACCTAATAAAATGAACATGTTATGTAGGTTTTCCAATTCATACTTTTACTTCAAAAGGAGTTTGATAATTTGAAAGGGAAACGCGTCGGTGTAAGGAATGATCTAAGTTTGTGAATGACGTTTCTCTATTCGTGTTAGCAACATATTACTTTAACTGTATTCAATTTGACTTCAAAACCAAAGCGAGACTGACGTTGAAAGCGTGTACATTCACTTTGCGGCATGAATCAAAAATTGCAAACAAAAGAAATCAGTTTCATCTACAGTAATTTCCGCCTCTGTAAAGCTAGGAATTCCGGGCAAGCACTCGCTCACTCCAGAGGCAGTGTCTTTTCTTTCAGTCACGCCATGTCTGTAGTTAAAACGTACAACAATTAAGAATACAACTGCTTACTACAAATGAGCAACGGTAACAAAGTTCAATCTTGCTGTGGACGAGTCAAGTCGGTTCGTTTGACGAATGGCGTCTTCAAGAATAAAGCATTGTTGACTGCTCGTTGATGCGTCATTGAGAAGACGTCGCTAAACTTTCCTTTAACGTGTTAATGATCCTAGTAGAACAGGGAAGAATTTACAGTAAAACCATTTTCATTCACATGTTACGATTAAACTCCGATTCACACCTGATTCGCCATGATAGCGAACAGAGGCGTCGTAAAACTGATCTGCTGTCATGTTGAGACTCCGCTCGTCCAATGGATAGGAGGGAAGACACGCGAGTCGGCCCATCTCTCCTCATCAGATACAACACAATCAACATCTAGCATATTTCTCAAAACTGTCAATTTCTAATACCGAACAACAAGAGACACACGCTTTCTCGCCAAGCAGAGAAAGGGGCGTGGTTAAATCAGTCTCGTCCAATCGGATTTGAGACCGTCTAGAAAAAACAGTGTAGTGACTAAATGCTAAAAGCAATGGCCCAATAGTATCAGTAGCTTGCGATGCAACCGGTTGAATTGTGGTGATCTCTCGAACGGATATTGTTGAGGGCTTCACATGGAAGTATGGATACTCCTTCAGCACGGTAGACTGTGTAATGTGTTAACTTTAACGGAGGATGACCGCGTTTAAGGATGGGCTTTAGTCGACACACTAAGTTTATGCTCGGACTCGTCTACTTATCATACTGTGTGTATGGAAACTTCTTGTAAGTATACTACACGACACCTACATGCATCTTACCTGTCTCCCAATCAGCCATTGTCTTCAGGTAACATATCGCAACACCTTCACCATATAACAAAACTGGAGCATCAGATTTTCCTGAGAGATAAAAAGAGCACTTGAGGCGATGAGAGAGAATGGAGAGAGACCCCGGGTGTCTCTCTTAGATGATAGATCATCTCTCACCTGAACCAAGTAATTGATCATCCAGCAATCCGCAGTCCGTCTCCTCTATTTACCTGAGATGTCGCGGGTCACCTGCAATTTATACATACGACAAAATACTTGTATCCTTTACAAATAAACTGTCTAGTATTACTATTAAGAATTCGCACCTTTTGATGATACCCGTCTCTATCTCAATAGAGAGTAGATGCTTCAGAGATTTACCTGTCATAATAATTGTTTAAAATTGTATTGAGAGTTGAATGAGGTGACCTAATATAGAATCACTTACCTTAATCATTATAAACAAAGGTTATTTCATACCAAATAAGATATTTTATTTCACTGTAAGCCTGTTGGAAATTAAAGTAAAGCTCAATTTGTACTTAAATACCTCGAGTTCTTCACAAATTTGTTTTGCTATTAAAAATGTGATAAGTAGCATGTTAGTGTATGATTTATTAAATATGTCGTTCCGACTGTGACTTCAAGCAAAGGCATAGTGGGAGGCCGCGAGAAGTAAATCACGAATTTGCACTTGGCTTTATGAAATATCACTATCTCTTACCTGCTGTTTTGCCTTATTTATATCCTGATTGTAAGCAAAGAATTTAAATTCGTTATTCAAGCATATTTTTCTTTGACATTTTTGGAAGAATTACCATTTTTCAAGACAAATATTTCTCACTATGTTTCATCACATTATTTAAAAAATTCATATTATTTTTTTCGTGAAATTAATGTTAATTGCAGCCATTCCTTTAAATGAAAAAACCTTCATAATTATCTTTAACCATTTTAACACTAAGTGTTGCTGTAGTGCTGTTTGGTAAAACTTCTCTGAATCTAAAATCAAATGGATTTTTTAAACATGAATTGCGTTAAGCGCTCATGTGATAATTCTACAACCGGAGACTGACTATAATGATTTGGATGTTTTAGCTTTGTTATATTTAAAGCTTTATTTTAAGTCGCCAAAATATATCTCCAATTTCGGTCGGTTTTAACACCGTTGTCATAGAAACAAAATGCCCTAAGCTCTTACAAATGACTCGCTTCGAAAACAAATGATTGTCACAGCAATATTTCCAATTAATCATATGGCCTCTCAATCAAAATCAATCAATTTCAGATACTTGAAATAGATAAATAGTGTTCTCTATTCAAACAGACGTCGGTTTTCATTTTACGATATAAAAAATTCAAATTATGTGTTTTTAGTCTAAAAAGAATATTAGTATATTGTATTTACTAACGGGGTACATATTGACGAATGATAAATCTGATCACTATTACGACAAAACCATTGATAATACGATATACCATAACTCAATAATGAACACCTTGAAGTTTCAATTCCTCTTATTCAAAATATGCTCATTACTCTTATTTTGAAAACTAAAATATATATTTGCAAATGAGATTACTTAATTTGTAGATATTTTTCAAAAATTAATTTTCCTTTATTCCAGAGCCTTGTCGTCTGTGGTTGCGCTTGGAGCGAACATAATCTGTAATAAGATTCCTGGTTTGGCTCCAAAACAGCGAGCAATCTGTAGAAGTAGACCTGACGCTATCGTAGCTATTGGAGAAGGTGCCAAAATCGGTCTCAAGGAGTGCCAGTACCAATTCAGAAACATGCGATGGAACTGCTCGCACCTGGGTAGTAGCAACTCAATGTTCGTCTATGAGCTTCTTGGAGGTAGGTGCGCGTTGATGTACATGTTACATTCTGTAGTTTATTATTCTTTTTCTACTTGTTTCCATATGAAATGATGTTTATTGGTCGTTGCGTGTCAATTTATATGTCATTGTTTATGGTTATTTTAATACTAGTTTCGAAAAGAAATTATTATTCTTGTATGTACGCGTTTTTTGTATATTTCGTATTTTGGGCCTGTGGTCAATCCAGTTTTAGTTACTGCCAAATGAAATCAAACATCTTGAAGATAGGAGTGCGCTAATGATCGTTCCAGTAAATTATTTTCAAAAGGTGTTATTTCAGTTGATTCAAGGACATAACATACAAGAAATTGAATTATATTGGCAATGTCAATTCAGAAATCTATCACCAGAAAAATAAATTTTGATTAATTCGAAAATATATCATAAGCTACAGTTTGGTAGATTTGGTAATTTATTTTTGGTAGTTTGGGTATTGATATAATCGATTAGATTTTAGCCCAATATATTTTATGGTTTATGTAAAATGAACCGTATGTTTAAGACTGAGTAATCATATCTCCAAAATTGATACTTTATTTTGCTATGATATATATGTTGGTTATTGGACATAGATATATATTTAGGGGATAACAATGAAAGCTTTGAATCACAATCGCGTGTAAGGGAAATCATAAATATATAAAGCTAAATGTAATTTACATAAATTAATGTTAAGGCTTGAAATATAACAAATAAAATTCATTAAGCTTAAAATGAATTAAATAGGTCGTGATTGAGTAATATTACCATGATTATATCTTAAAATAATGTATACTGGAATTAGGTTTCATACCCCTTATGTGAATTGTAGTTACGTTTGGTTTAAATCTATACATCATTGCTTGAAATGTGATGATAAACATCGGTAGGGTGAAGATTGTGCCAAAAGAAAAACAGTCAAAATTCAAACTCATCCACAAGATTTTTTTTCAAAATTGAGCATATCATTTTAATATGTAGGTTACTTAAGAAATTAGCCACGATTTTGCAAAACTAAAACCCGTTTAATGTACAAATGTAAGGAAAGAAGGGAACTGCCAGAGACTAAACGTGTGTAAAAACGACTTCTTTTAAAATTTAATACAATTCTATTAAATTATTTATCCTACGATATAGCATTAAAGTTCATTGCCAAAAGGTAGTAGTTGATATGTACTGTGCATCTTAGTTGTTCCAAGACAGAGTATAATAGATACAGTGGATCTAAGCTGCCCTGAGACGTTTGTTAATATATACAGTAGATCTAAGCGTTCTTGCCCGCAATACTGATTGCGTGGAGTTCAAGACATTGTACTCGAGTTAAGGTCAAACACAAAATCCTTGCTTTTGTTACAAAAAGCAGCCTGAAGAGTTCTTACCCTGGGCACGTGGAGAGCAGACAGAACTGAATTCACACACCGGTCACTTACACGGAAGATGTGCTAGCGCTTACTTGCAATTCAAACCCGGGTCCCTGGTACGAAGGTTTCAAACAACAGTCATAATCCTAGAAAAATCCACCGTCTAATGCACTTAAAATTCTCACACAGCTTTGGGTAAAGTTTGGCCGTGGGTTAAGACCAGAGAGAGCAGTAAGCCTCGGAGTGATTCTGAGGTGAGCTCTCAACCACTACGTGTCTTCATCTTACTTCCATTCTGTCCTCCTGACGTTGAGACTACATGTACACAGCATCTAGGACCAACAACCCGGAATGCAGTCAACATTTTCATGTTCCAATTCGTTATGTGAGATAGCGTGGACAGGACTGCAACGTAAAAAAGCATGAAGCATCTCAGTATCACTGATAAGATCAGCTGTTTCGGATTTTACCCCTATATTAGCCCCCTGCGCGACAAACAAGCCGATGTTAGATGGGGAGACAGCGAGACAGGTAGCTCAACGCCGCGATTATGTCGCTTACAAATCGTTTTATGTTATACTAGTCCAGCCCTGACTCTCCTGGTTTCAAATTCTCGATATTTCAAGGCATAGCTTAGAAAGCTTCAATCCATGCAATGGTGTCATAAAGTCCTCTTTAGGCTTTACTCGCAGGGAGGCCAGTCCCAACTTATCTACCTGAACGAGCTCTCTCTTTGATCCCACATCAAACGGATCTTTTCACCTGTACAGGTAGGTAGGTGTAGACGCTGCTCACCTGCCTGCTAAATAAGAAGTGTCGCTGTTCCTAGTTCTTTCCATTGATCAGGTGTGGTAGAAGTGTGCAATACAGGGGGAGCTCTGTAGTATGGAGTCAGACAAGGTTCCCCCTCACCCTCTCTCCCCATGTTTATTGCTTATTCACATGAAACAGATCTCTCTACACCCGCATAAAAGACAAACATAACCCGCGTTATTCTACTATACCACGCAATAGTTTATACTTTGAATGCATGTTGAAATAACACAATCTCACATCGATAATATTACATGTGTACTATTTGACGAATCTCTTGATGATGCAGTTCAATTTGTGATCGGGTCAAGTGCATGAAAACCTATTTATGAAAATCTATCACAATAAAAAATTAAAAGATTTATCGATATTTATATTGCCAACGGTTCTATATTCAAAACCTTGATTATTTTTGCTTGAAGAGAGATAAAATGAATTTATGATATAAGGTTTTTCCTTGTTTTATATTTCAAAGAAAAATATATTTACTTAAAAGGGTTTTTTTCCCTGATGAGAGCAAGCAAAAAGTCTAGTATTTTTGTGTCCGTTGGTTCACGTCGAGGTTGTTATAAAGGTGTCATTTAAAAACAACAAACCTCCATTAGAAATAGTACATTTTCATATGTAACACATACAGGTAATTAAGTACTTCATAATACTTTAAAGAACATCAATATCTTTAAAGTATTTTACCGGAAACAAACATTAAAAAGTACATAAGAATTTTCAATATCAAATCGAAAACCATGATTAGCAGATGAATCTTTAATTATAACGTTTCTAACACAAAGTTTTATTGTATTTATTGATGATATTATATTAACTAGAAATGAGAGATTTTTCGCAAAATTCTCGAACTTATCAGCATAAATTATATATAACAAAAGCATACATGGTGATAACCTCTTCTTTGTACTTTAGTATATTTTTCCCAAGATTATTGGAAGACATGTCACTAGGTACTTTCTATTTTTCATAAACGATAAAGATTTTTTAAAAGCTTGAACGTTTTGCTAAACGTCTAGCACCTCCAGGCAGTGGGGAAGTATGACACGTCCGGTATACATAAAGTCTCTGGTACAAATCCCCGATGATGAATTCGTTATACCTTGGGGTGCTTTCACCTCGAACCAGTCATATTTTACTGAAAATCATATTTTATCAGCTAAACAGACTGACAATACGAGACCTCTCTACTCACCATACAAACAGTTTTTCGAAAAAAGAATCCATTTATTACCAAAATGACTGAAGGATTTAACAAGCTCAACCGTTCATTCATATATAGATTGTATTCTGTAAAGATTGTGATGTTATTCGCTTTCTATTTTATGTCATTTTCGTTTCTACCACTAGACTGTATAATTACACCATTTGTAATTCAATATTTTACGGGAAAGTATTCCGCTGTATATTTCTCATTATCAGGGTAAATTAATAAACATGTTGTTAACCATTTGTTAATTGTTAACTCAAATATCACTATTTTACGGAATATGGTTCCACTGTATGTTTTTTATGATCATGGAAATTTCATAAACGTAGATAGGAGATATAAAAACGTCAACTTAGCAAAACGTCAATTATTAACAAGTTTAATTGAACGCAGTGCAACTGTTCTGTCTTAATTTAATGGAATTTGAATATCAACCTTAAAAATCAATGTAAGATTCCTCATTTCAATTGAAATATATGTCTCTCCACACAATGGTGTATGTCGTGTCAAGACGTCGTCAAGTGTGAGATAAGCTGGAGAAACCTCCACAAGGTTGAACATCCCCAGGTATGTGGGCTAGACGGAGCTGCCAGTTAAGACCGATAGGTTTCATGTAGTCTAAAATTTCAGCCACCACGGAGCGATCACTTTTATATAGAAGGCTGCAAGCACTTGATTATAACCTCAGTACAAAGGCTGGGTCGCTCGCCTAGGCTGGCTGTCAAGGGAAGAAGATCAAGTCTACAATCGGTGCTGAAACACATCAAGACCACCAGACAGACGTGGGAACAGAGGAGACCCAACTACTACTGGATTGAGTTTCACGTTTATATTCGACACTTTTTTTCGTAACAGTTTTCGTTTTTATTTCGTCGCCCAATTTAAATATTTCGTACTTGAAAGTGTCTCGCTAATTGGGTGGTAATTTGTTTGTGAAATAAGTTATAGAGTATCTGTTGTAGATTGGATAATGACAGAACAGGACGCAGGTTGATGACAAACCGTGTTGTAATCAGGATATAAACCGTCCCACATGGTGGGAGGGTACAAAGAGATACTTTATGAGTGTTCACCTGTTTGTGCTGCATCAGTTCTAGACTGCACTGTATTCAAGTTTGTGATGTCCTTAATGGTACAACAAATTCAGCAATGAATTCTAAATAGTGGTTCGTGCTGAATAAAGCTTTAATGGAATATAAAAAGAAAATGTGAGTTGTGATTAAAACTACACTGGTGTTGGTTTTTGTCATGAAATCAGAAATATTATAAATTTTACAGATTCCTTAATATGTTCTTATGAGATAGAACAACTTTTGTTTATCAATGCCTTTGATGCAATGGCTGTGACGAATTAGTGTGGATACTTAATGGCTACAAAAAAGATGATTAAAACATCTAGATATAAAGCTCCTTAATCAAACCGTTCCTCGGAAGACATTCCAGATTTTGATGTGTTACAGGGTACTAACTATTCTAGTATATTGCAAGAAGTTCCAGAAGTACCACCTGACAAAATAAACTAACATTTTACAATTATCCATAAGATATCGAGACATCCAACTTCAAGTAATAATGTATGACTCAGACACGACCATCAGACCAGTCATCACGTAAAGTATCCTAACATCATAACCAGCTCATAATATGCTAGCATCATAACTGTCGGATAGATATTTCACCAGAGATGTGATCTCTGTTAATGATCGGCACGACAGCTCAACCATGCCAAATTGAATGATTGCTTGCAATAGCCATCGGTCTGCTAGACACTTTATACAGCGGGTAATAAGCTGCCCCTTCAGTCGGTACTTGTACCAAAGAGTCCAAGCATACGAGGCCAGTCCAACCCCCTGTCCCTCACCCTCCCTCAACTCACCCCCCTAACAGTTCGCCTCGATTGAAGATAAGCCAACCATGACATAGGGGAATATGACAGACAAGCGACGAGATCTTCCGTCTGAATGAACGTTGTGAAAATATTGATTTAATAATTCAGTTCTTTTTTGCCAGCTTTGTCCCAGATCGTTAATACAGGACGATACGTGATATTAGATCCATGTCCCCGGGTACGGCTCTAGGTCACTACTCTGAGAGTCAGCCGAGTGTGGCTGATACTTCTGGTAGAGTTGATGCCAAGAGGCTGATGATGGCTGGAACTGGTGTTTGAGTAGTTGAGGAGAGTTTTTTGACAGTAGACGTAACCCATTTTAGAATAGTGAAAACTGAATTTATTTCCTGCCAACCAAGTCATTTGAATACGTTCGTATTATGTGAGGGGCAGTAGTAGCATATATCTGTGTACACATATTTTTTAGAAAGAAAGTCGTTGAATACCAATTGGTGAATGAAAGAATCAACTGTTTAAAGATTAATATTTAATCTAATAGGTGTATTCAGGACACCAAACTATGGCACATTATCCATACTTTTATAAATATCTCATATATGTTTATTTGAAAGTCTAGAAGAATAGTGTATTGTATGACACCATGTTTTTATATGTGTTTACCAAACAATGACTAATCCTTAATCAAATGTGTGAAAGCACCTATTTCATTAAATTTTATTCTCAACTAAGCGAAAATTGCCGTTATTGTTTTCAGGAGTAACGGGTGCTAACGATAGCAGGAAATTTATGCGTTCGCAAGTTCATATTTTCATTTAGTTGATTTATAGCCCAATCGAACCTGTAATACACCTCAGACTTCGGCTCATGTACGAAGTTATCATCAATTTTGGTAAACAATGTTATATTTGGGAAGACAGTGTCTGCAATAGGACAATATCTAGGACTCTTTCGTGTCGCGTCCCGAGCGGAATTCTAACCCACTCCATCGGGCCAGAACTGACTAATTATCCGGAAAACGGAACCATTTGTTCACTAACTAAATGGAATGCATTTCTTAATTTTGCAAGAGTACAATAAGTACTTGCATACTGGCAGTAGTACGCAAACGTTATATTTTTCATAGAAGACCCTTGGTAAGATAATCCCATACATCCAAAGAGAGGAATCAAATTCCATGAGAGGCGTAATGACGAAGGGTTACATGTGTAATCTTTTTTCACTTCATAGACTATGGAATCGGCAGAATTTCTACACATTGCAGGATATTATTTAGGTAAAGATGACGTTAATGGTTTATTCACAAATAAATCAAGTGAATGATGATGCTATTTATGAGGAAATACATATCTTTATGTATGATAAGAATAATGTAAGTAGTTTCATATAAAGTAAAATGTTTAGGAAAGATATATACAGATAGATTACAAATTTCCAGATGCAAAATAAGAGTTGAGATTTACTATATTTATGGAAATGTCATAACTGCATTATTGATTTGGTTACCATTTGTATATTTGAAATCGTCATTTGTTCAAAAACAACATATTAGCTAAAAGATGCATCAAAATGTGAATAAATATTTATCATAAGATAGTTTGGAAAGTCTTGCTTGAAATTTTACATGGAGCATTGTATAATATCCAATGATATTGAACATCATATTTTAACATTAATCTCTGTGACTTTCATCTAAGAAATGTACGTTAGCCTTGCAGGGTTGTTCAGATTTCATATATATGAAAAGACACAGTAATCTAATGCAAAATGATGAGTGCTAACCCAAATTGTCAACCTCAGTTTAGTAATATGTGCCAAAGTAGAATTAATTTCAGTCAGCAATGAGTCATTTTAGTCGTTGTATTGTACCACATGCTGTTTATAGTAACTTGCATAATATATGTGTTTTAATGTTTTATAGTGTCTCATATATAGAGTACTGCAGGGTAGTTTTACTAAATGTACTTTGTAATTTGTTGTTTCATTGTAAACAGCATGACATTTGAACAAACTATCTATCTATCTATCTATCCATCTATCCATCTATCTATCTATCTGTCTGAGATAAATTCCTATGGATGAGACAACAAAATCATTCAAAAATGGCACATATAACTGTCCAACAAACAGTTCAAATAAGTAACGTTTCTCATCTGATGCGATCTCAAAAATCAGCCATTTTCAATTCAACTGTAATCAAATATTTTGACACCAGAAAGCTTTTATGTTTTACTCCAACGAGTAAGAAGGGAGGTGTGTGAACAGCTCCTGATTAACAGAAAAAGTCATTCCATATATCCTATAGTGCTGGGACTGGTCTCTGTGTTGAGACCTGGCTCAATTATCTGTCAAAATGTTTGATTCTAAAAAATGTTTTAAGCATCTCTCTGAGAAAGGATCTGTAAAACTTTCTGTCATGGGTTGGTCAGTTCTTGATTTAAATCTTATCATTTTATACATATATTTGTGTTTTTTTCAATCTTACCATTGATTTTAAATTAGTAGTAAGAACATAAGTTGAGAGAAACATTTCAAAATTATTCTAATCAAACATCTCGGTAGCTATCCCAAAGGGGATCTGAAAACGTTCGCTCATTGCTATGGGTGGTCAGTCATTACTTCCTATTTCGCCAGACGCTGACTGGCCGGGCATCTGACAACAATACACCCGGCATTCTCCATTATTCTCAATATTTTCTCTAAACATTTGTCCTGGACTTTAGGTTTCCTTGAACGGACCCAAACAAGCAAAAGAATGGGATATATAAAGTGAGGGAAATTGATCGGAATAACTGCTGTTTACAATAAGGGGCTGACTCATCGGTATGGTTGAAACACGAAACAATAAGCAACCGATGAGGAATCCTTGTCGACTCCAACTGCCTGGGAACAGTGAGATGGACAACATATCAAAACTCTAATCTGTTGTATTGATTTCAAGTCATTAAATTTTATTAAAATTCAATAAATGTGACATTTTATATTGTTTTTAAGAAGTGTTAATGTAACGGTATTGTTTAGATTGTGATTCTCCAATGTCTGCCATAAAATCAGTTTGATTTGCCTTTCTTTAGTAGCACAGTTACCGAACCTAACGTTTTTGTCTACTGCACCGACTTTTCAAGTTCAATATCACTATAGAAATTAATCTCCCAGCGGGCAAACTACGTCTTCTTGACTACATTTGACTTTCTCGGATGAAATTAAACAGTCATGTAGATAATACAATAAATATTTTTAAAATGTCATTTTTTCAACAAATAATTATTGCCCTTCTTCAAGAACTCTACGTCGATAAAAGCTCTTCAATAGGCAAATCAAATAGGATTAAAAGTGTCTAAATGAAGACGACAAGTATGGATGTATAACTACCTAACAATGATGACAGCAGGTGCTCGCCAGATTAGCACGCATTTTCATTTCTCTCTATGTCCCGGAACCTCCCCCACAAGATGTAACACGCGCCAGGTCCCATCACTGGCAAGCCTTGCGGAATTTCGGCCAACCATGATATTCCAATGAGAAATCTTATGGAAATTTCAACTTATCGCTAAAGAGGGCACTGCACTTAAACTATGAATTTGCGCAAAGCGGCAAGGTTTGAATTAGCCAGTGATTGATGCTTGTGCGACTTATACCTTGCGGGTGATGCCAATATCCTCAATTCATAGCAAAACTTTTTCTGAAAGTAAATTTAATGTGTTATATGGTTGAATCTCAACCAAGATGTCATTAAATGAGATTTGATTGATAATAAATATTTAATAAAGTGGTTGTTTGTTCCAGGTAACAGAGAAGCAGCCTTCAGTTACGCAATAAGTTCTGCTGGAGTGACGTATGCAATAACTCAATCATGTAGTCTGGGCAATCTGACAAACTGTAGCTGTGATAAAGAGAAAATGGACGGTAAACTGGCCCCTGAAGGGTGGAAGTGGGGTGGCTGTAGCGCAGACATTCGATATGGATTGAAATTAGCTCGTAAATTTATGGACGCTCGTGAAATAGCAGAAAGGTCGAGATCATTGATGAATCTACATAATAACAGAGCGGGGAGGAAGGTGAGTTCACTTACTTCAGTATCAAAATTAAAATGTTTTGTTATATTTCCCATGATCGACAAAGTGATAAATCAAATTCATAAACCATGTGGATTTGGTTCTACAGCAGACTTCATTCATTAAACTCGGAAACATTACAAAAACACCATCCGCAAATTAACACATCACATGTACATATGAGCAAACACGACTTATTTCTAAAATCGAATTTGACACTCAGATATTTGTTTCATTCAAACGTAACACCTAAACTTGTAAATCAAACTTCTCCTTTAAATAGATAGACCTATACATCATATTCAATCATCATCATTTATGTATCACAATTGGTGTTCTATAGATTAAGTTTTAAATGCTCTATTATTTCGGGATTTTATTTGCAAATTTATCCATCCTAAGTACCTATGTTCTATCAAATACTTGGTAAATGCGAGTACATGTTTAAATGTCTTGAAATGGATAATGATAGAGTTTCGTCTGGATATTCTATTATTGCAACCATAAAAAGCACGGGGATCAGAGAGCAACCTTGCCACCCACACGCTAAGTTACTTTTGCACTGTTATAAAATACGTACGCCTGTGATTAAAGTGTAATTTGCGGGGTTGTAGTTTTTACCGATACTACTTTGACACAATAATTGCTGATATGTTTTCTTCGTCCTTTTAATCCCTGTGTTTAAATGAAACTTAAGATTATGTAGTTTCCAAAGATTTCATTTTTCAATATCAGTTTCCTATTTATCGGTTTTTTAACGTTTGTTCTCAAAATATCTTATTTGAAACATTTTGGTTCCATAGTGTTGTCAAGTCATTATTTTAGATTCAACATTTCATTATTCAGTGATTGACAGGAAACTAAATTTTGTAATGTACATGTAAAGTTTGCATTTCATAGTATGTCTCACATTTAAAGGTGGTATTCCATTGTTACATCTGTTCTCAAACACAGGAACACTATTCAGTGGGGGTTTTCACATTTAAAGGTAGTATACTATTGTCACGTCAAGTTGAACATTGGACTGTTACAGGGTTGTCTTTTACTTCCTTCGTTTTTCTGTATTCCACAACTCGTCGAGTTAACATCGAACGTGACGAAAAACTGTTTTCCTAAGTTTCATACGAAGCTTTGACTCTTGCCCCAGTTCTTATGGTTTTCTGTCAGGCAAAACAAGGATGGGGTTTTGTGGCGGGTCTAGAGGCACGTTGATCTACAGTTCTTTTGTCTGTGGACAGTATCTAGCTCGAGTATCTGAGAAGAAAGGAGAAACCGAGGTTCACGCCAAGGATATTCAGTTCATGTCAGCACGTACATTAATAGTTTACAAATAAACAGTACCCCGGGGATATTGTACGTTTCTCTGATTAGGGCCAACTAAAATTTAAAAAACTCAAATGTCATACAGTGTTAGACCAAATACCCCATATACAGTATGTGGTATTGTACATTGTTTAGATATCAAGAACGTTTATGTATCAAGACATAAATATTGTAAACTGATAATTAACAGCAAACGGTTTCTTATAAACTTTTTTGTTTTAATTTTTAAGATCTAAGATCATATAAAATCTAAAAATTGCCATTAACCTAAACTGATAACATTTTCATAACATCTTCATTTACTACAGCTGCAAAATCATAAGATTACAATTTGACATTCAAATATGAGGCATGATTTCGAGACATCCTTCCTGGTGACACGAGTGTGTTGACCAATTTCTACCTTGCGAGTAATCAAGCTGGCTGAGATATCGAGATGATGTTATTACGGGAGGTCGTATCTCCCTTTTCTGTTGACTTGACCGCCTATTGTTTGTCAGTAATATTAATGTGAAACATACTGGCTTAATAACGGCGATGTGTCGAAATATAATCTGATTGACAGGTCACCTGTCATCTCGCCCTGTGTGTCAATCAATCATGTAGATAGATCAGGTGTAGCGACGTGAAGGTAGCCAGCAGGTAGGTAGAACAGGTGAAACGATGTACAGGTATCCAACATGTCGACTGTAGGTGAGGTGATGTTGATTTTACTGCTGATTTCACTTGGAATGTTCTTCTCTCTGACGAGATCTTGAAGTTAGAAAGACCACAACACCGTTGCTGTTAGATATATTTTATTAAAATATATTTATATTGATAGAATCAAAATATATATTAAATCGATAATATTGTAACGTTATACCTGATTAAAGTTCTACTGTGTAAGAGTTTGACTCGGCATTATAGGGTTTAGATTCCTGGTAAATCTTAATCCGATGCCGAACCCATCATCGAATCGACAAGACAGGCTGACAATATAAATAACAAAGACAATGATATCCAGCTGTTTCTTAAAACAAAGACGACAAGCAAAAAGCAACAATCTTTAAGAAACTTGTAAATGTTTAGAAAACACCAATAAAAAGAAACTTATCCCATTAAGCATATCCCATTCTGTCGTTGACATTTTGTCATGATGTCAATATTTCTGAACTCAATATTTTATTTCATAAGGTTTGTTTCCATATGTGTTTGATAGACGGAAAATACTTTTTAGACAAGAGCTGTCTTTGTAATGATCTTAGATATGCTTAGTCACCAGATACCCATTCTTTCCCCACCGATATAGATCATATCATAAAATTCTAGTATTTACCTCTGTTCACTTAGCGTGGAAGTTAGTGTAGGGTTTTATGTCTTCAGCTTTGCGGCAAAATGCCAGAAGCCAATTTCTTTAAAACCTACCCCCAATCAAATCAAATATAATTTTAAACTAATGGTTATCGAAATGATTATTGGAAACGATCGCTGGTTAAAGATCTTTGTTTTCAACCACAAACCATAACTCTAATCATTTTGGAAAAAATGTACATAAGATAGAAATCAAAGCATGTAAATTCATATTTCTCTAAATTATTAGTCCAGATGTGACTCGTTATGTCAGCGTTATCCAGCAATCTTCGGTCCCAGGTCACCACATGAAGGCCCCTAATCTAGGGACGGATGAGCTTGTTGAAATTCCACATGACGTGAAGCTGTACGGCAAATGATTTCAGTTTGGAGATGAAAGACGTGTGTGTCTAGAGACGCTCAAGGTGTGTTGCAATGTTATGATCTCCGTATCACACATATGATAAGCCAAGTATGTTCTCAAAGCGACCAAAACACCAGGGCGATCTCACATACCCCAGTTTGGATCTATTGCCCCGAGAGCTATAACCAATTGACCTTTTGACCTTACATATCCTCAAAGAACAAGGCCATAACAAATCGAGATGTTTGGAGAAAACTAGCATGTATATATATGTTTGTGTTTCCTAACGTGGCACAACACAAATACATGAGTAAGAGAGCGAGGGTGTTCGCGTGGGTGGCGTGCTGGGAGGTTCTGTCTTTCTGGTTTATTGATGACCATTCGTGTCTCTTGGAGATATTTATAAATTTAAATGGTGACAACTCCTCATTTCGAACCTACTCCGCCCGGGGACATACTTAATTTCAAATTCATGAGGCATCGTTAGTTTTAAGAAATGTGTGTAAAAAATATCTTCACTTCACAATCTCATAATGATTGACGTATGGATGTTATCATTCTTGTATTAATCATCGACACCTTTATTTTAACCTTCGAGTTCGCTATTTCCAAGTACACGGACGCCCTAGCTTATTAATCATTTTGATATAACTTACATGTACTTGATTTTTAGATTTGCAATCTATTCAGGTGATATGTTTTACTCAAAACAACTTGTCACAAAATATAAAGTGAATGCAAGAAACGATTTATGCTATCTGTTAACATTGCGAACTCGAACGGGTCATATCATCGGTACAATGTATATCACAACAATCACCTACAAACAAGTTTGAAAGACAGAGATCAGGTTAAAGCAGTACACCTCAATTGAACGTGACACAAAAGTGTGTTTTATGTTTGTCCGTTATTGTAGAATCGTATTTTGGAAAATCAAAACAATTTCGAAGTTTAGTTCCCGTGATTCAGCTTCGTCCCTAGACGTCGTATTGTGCACACACTTGGTGTATTATTCTAGGTTCTAAATATCTCTCGTGATATAACATACAAGAATGTCTCATGTCAGCTGTAATAAATCAAATCGTCTATGCTCCAGTTTCAATTATATTCACCATGAACTAGAATTGTAAGCAAACCCATTTACCCGGGTGAGCTACCTCAGACACAATTCTGTCAGAAAAATTTAATGATTCAATAAGCTTGTCATAATATTTTCACAAGTACATTCAATTTGTTTTGCAACACAACCCGTACACTGCAGTCACCAAAAAAGGCCAAGCAGTATGTTTGTGTAGTTACTTCTACTGTACACTGTGCACTTCTACAGCTTTTACATTTTACACCACTCGGCTCCAGACAGGTTCGTCCCTCCGTCCGTCTGTCTGTCTATATGTCCTCCTGACTTTAATGTCTTAATCATCTTATGGAAAGGTGACAGTCATTGTAGACGATGAGGCAAACCTTCAATGTGTCTGTTTACATGGGGTGTCAATCAAACAACCTTTCCATTATTAAATCAGCGAAGAGGTTGTTACTTCCAAGGGTTGCCGAGAAGATCCCATAAACGAAGGACAATTCCCCACCAAGTTGGCTGTGTCAAGAGAGTCTCTAATTGACTGCTATAAAGAGTTAGTGTACGGTTTTCTCAGACCTGTGGCCCGGGGAGTGTGAACTAAATGCAGTTGCTACATGTACCTGCTTTTGGTCTTTTGCCTTTGTGGATTTTTCTTGTAGAAATATCTACTGATTTACTATAGGGGAAGAGTATTGGTTATATTTAAATATATTCTCTGATGATAAGTAACCGTATATATGATTATACATATTCACCCCGTTCAGGCTATTGAACAAATGAACTCAAGTGAAAAAGCGAGCAATTCTATAGGGTAAATGGACCTTAGCACTTGAGGTGAATTGTTCGCTTCTCATCAACACTACATTTGTATACTTTAAACAACTTTCTCTCGAGAAGAAAGATTTAGGATAAATTTAGAATTCTCTATAAACTGCACCGTAGCTATTACTTTTTTATGCTATTATATTTCATATATATTTTTTCACATTACTCAGATGATAAATAATATATTTGAATGCAATGATCTTATTAAAGTCCCCATATGACTTTAACATTCAATACATTATTCTACAATGTCCTCTTTTAGACCGGGATGTTTATATGTTTATTTAGTGCACTATAACTGCGCGGTATTTTAAAATTAACAGTGTATGAAACATTAAACTAAGCTAATCAAAACAAAATTATTTTCATTTATCACAATTCATTATCAACTTGTCCTAATTTCGAGCAGCAGGGGGCATTTATATGTTTTTGCTATGAAAGCAGGTATGTTTACGACAGTATAGATACGCTTGAATGAATAATTACATTTATTCGCAGTTCATGTACATTATCGTCTAGATCTGGTAAGTGACTTTATTAAGTGCGATTTTCACTCCCCTTAAGTGCGTTTACTTCTCGCCATACAATACATGATTCGTAAAGGGGCATGTGTTTGTATGCCTCAATATGACTAACTGGAACAAGAGTGTTGGACATCAGTATTACCGCTGTAGTTAACAGTGTATGAAGTGTTCTAGTTGAATAAAAAGGTATTTATCAGCGTATGAATGTGTTAAACTAAATCAGCAATATCTTATTTCCATTCTTCAGGTATAATGGGTTGAGGTTATTGGACTCTCTCATAGATGAGTTGTCATTATAGTCTACTTTATAACAACCATCGTACAGTCACGATATAAAGTAAATTTCTGAACATAATACATTTCTAATATTTTTCATACCTCATAAGCCAAAGAGATGGTTGAGCGTCTGACCATCACCTTGGAGGTCGGGGTTCGATTCCCGACTGCGTCATACAAGACGTTAAAATATTGGAGTCGTTGATTTCTTTTATTGCACTCAACATAGATCTGAGCAAATCTGTAACAGGCGCCTGACAGTGAATGGCGGGTACCGAGTGCCAATGTCATAAAAATAACACTTTTGAGTAGTTAGTAAGAAGAGTTTTCATTCTTATTATAGAATTATTTAAAGGCAAGTTTATCCATTGACTTATTTCAACCTTTTGGCCAACTTATACATAGTTATCGATCAAATTACTCCATTCAGAAGACGTAATATACAACTAATGTGTAGAGGCTATTTATAATTGTATCCTAGGCGTACATATCATGGTGTGAAGATGTCCTATTGTTACACGGGTAATTTTATGTTACGAACCACCCGACCTACCGCAATGTATAGAGGAGTCACTCGACAAATTGCCAGCTCGTTTTTCACGGCCTGTGTCATCTAACTACCATGGGAGTTCATTCTCCACATCTATCAGAGTATCAGAAGTATTAACTCTGATCTCTGGCTCCATAAATGTACCAGATATAATATTTTTCACTTGATAAAATATCTTATGAATATTGATGTCGTTTTTGTCAATGCCTACAGTTTGACTTTGTATAGTTGACGATTGTTCGCTGGTTTAGATGTCCTCGGTGCCCTGTATTTGATAAAACGTTTCTACTTTGTTTTGAAATTGATCTGGCACTTTTCATTCGAAGCAGTTAGTCAAAATAATACTTTATATGGTAAATGGTTATATCTTTATTAATAGACAGTTCAAGATTAAATCTTAGAAGAAACACTGTAAAATTGTTTCATTGAAACACGGTTGGTGCCAGTGACTCCTTTCAACCTCATGGTGGCTACGTTTACTCAAGGTTTTTTCATCGGGACCCTAGTTGATGAGACTGTGATCCCTATCACTGTTATTGTCTCACTATTGATTTACGTTTACCGTAAGCCTTGAATGAATAAAAAATTTAAAAAATGTTTTTTGATAGAATCAAACTTCTTGATGTTAACGTTTTCATTCTGATTTAAAACTGCATTAAAACTGTTCCATTGAATTAAATTCACGCCGTCAGGTTATTAAAGCAGAGACAAATGGTGTATTGAAACTTCCCAGACTGTTGACAACTGCCTCATCAGACCTAAAGAACTGGCTGAAGGCAATGGATCCATGGATAAGTAGATTACATGAGCCCAGCCTCCAGCCAGTGAACTCCAGTCCTGAGCATGTTCTAACACATGTCCGACCAAGTGAGATCCGCGTCTCGACTCACTGCGGAAATTAAATGTTATTGTCCCTAAAAGATTCAAGCCTACAAATCGATGGTGAAGTCAGTGTTGTGAAATAATTGTAATTGAGAAACAATTGTTTGCTTTAATGGTTTACTCGAGACCATTTCGGATATGTTTATTTTATTGGCATGTTTGCTGATACCAATCCCTTCAACTCTACAGCACAGACGCTTGAGCGTGAAAAGGGCGAGAGTTATCAAATAAGTACGGCTGGGAGATTATGATAGCAATATTTTAATGCTCTCTTCACATTGAACTGATTGCTGAGGTCGAGCTGTTCTGTATTTCAAGATTGATAGTCTTCTGGTTTGATTGGTGCGGTAGGAATCATTCTGGTTTTACGATAAATGAAACACAAAGGAGCTGCTTGTTTATGTGAAGTTAACCGGTGCATACAAACACGTAATAACACTAACTTAGTGTTTTGCGTGTTTCGTAATGCCGGGATGGACAAAAACCTCATAAAATGTAAGAAAAGCGTGAATTGTCAGTCATTTTATTACTCTTATAGGAATTAAACAATATCAAGAACATGGGTGCAGTGTTTGTATCAAATGGATGCTGAACAGTGAATCACTCATTAATGTTTGAAGTAATTACACGATTTTAATTGTGTTCAGATGTTTCTTTCTGTCTTCTCTGATGATACGTTTAGGCATTAGTCATGTGTTCCAACTCAAAATAATCGGGTACAAAGCAATAGACAATCTCATTACCTAATCAGTCATATTAAGGATCCTATTTTTCATATATTTGACTCCATAGGACATTGTCATGGTAACATGACGTCATGAATAACCTTATGCCGTCATGTTCCGTCTATGACGATTCGTTCTGAATGAAGAGATGGTAGCTAGCAAGCCTACTCTTTAAAGTCGATTGAAACTTTATCCAATTTTTCTTTTAAATAAAAGGAACTTTTACCTATTTCCTTTATGTTTTTTATATCATACACTGGAAAGAGTATCTAATTCTATCGTTTCCTTTTATTTTTTAATTGATATACATTAAAGCATTGAAGAACATAGCCAATGGTTCATCATATTTTCGTTTAAAAGCGGGCAGTACTTGGAAATATTTGGAATGATCGTTGTGTAATAAAGTCGAGCAGTAGCATACAGGAAGTGAATAAGATAGCCGCCTGCCTATAAATCTCAATAGTAATTGATATCATATGGACGATTTCCAACAACAAAAAGTATTTCAAAATTTGAAAATTTCAAATTCCGCCAGAAATGATGAGAAGCAGGGAAATGATGTTCAAACCGTTTATAACAAATGATAAAGATATATTCCTCATCAACGGAAGTGATTTAAGGCTCACCGTCCTTCTCTTGGCGTCGTCTTTGTTTACCCCGCTGTTGTCTCCCTGTCAGGCTAATGAATATCGTGTATGACATCCATGCAATGGAAATTCAAATTGCACGCGTTTAGAGTTACAGCATAACGTTACACTAATAATGGGTATTACGAGCAATGATTAAGTAGTATTATCACGTTTTAAAAACCGTACAAAACCATAAAACTTAATCGTGGTTTTTGTACTCTATTTATTCTTCTACGACAAAACCATTCTGAATGCTATGCCTAATTTCCAGATGATGCTTGGCAACAGACAAAGCTCCTATGTTCACGTTTTTATCCGACGAGCTCCTAAATTCTGAAATGATAGAGTGCTGGGTAGTTAAGGCTGTCGTGCCCAGGTGCTTCAAGTCGTCAGTCTTCTTGCTTATTGTGCTTTAATGATCAGCCCACATGTAAGGAGAACTATATCAATGCGTTTACCTCACATCAACATCTTACAGGGTCCCCATTTCCGTCTGTGTACCTTTAAACATAAACATTCATATACCCGTTGTGCCTTCAAAATACCACCGATGCAAACCAAAATATACTTTAACAATGTTTAAGGTAACTGAATAGGGCTATTTCTCTCTTTTCTATTATAATGTGGACACGATTGTTTGCCAAAGGGTGGCCTTAAGACTATCACGCTTACCTGTGTTGACAGTGCCTGTTCTCGACCTGTTGTACTGCTGATAGAATGTTTTATTGTTCAATTTGCCTCTACAACCAGGAGAAAATACCTTTCATGTAAACCTGCAGGCTACAACAGAATACACGGGGTACGGTTTTATTTCAAATAAGCAAATCAGATATATGTACGTATGAGTGTGTGTCTATATATATAAAGATTGATTAGAAACTAAGTATCTCCTGAAGATTCATTCACATTGTTTTGTCTTCTGATAAATGATCAACACCAAAAGAAACACGAATTCTTCAACTTCTAATTTACTATGGGTAATCATAGTTAAACTGATAGGTTCAATTGTAGATGGCTTTCACCGTTTCAGAATGAACCGAAGCAGAATTATGCAGGAACTGTTGTTTTAACAAAATACATCATGTTTTCTTTACCTTCTTGATTTGCATATCTGTCGGTTTTCAGTATATATAATTTTCTACTTCAATTTCAAAGCATAACACTTGACAGCCTCAACGTTTTAACAACATTTTATTACATTGATGTTTTATTCCTTTCTTAACAAGGACAATGCGCTCTAATACAGAGTAAAGAAGATGCTTATCCATACAAATCGTCCCTATTTATAACGTTTCAAATTTATAGTATACAAAATATTCCCTGTTAACGGAAAGCAAGAATTTTTGCTTTCAATTGTTGAGATAAGTTATGTTGTCTTAAATGCAAGGATTTTACTATCATAAAATAATATCAGAATATCTAGAAAACCCTTTCTTTATGTTGCTAGATCTTATTTGTCCTATGAAATGATTCTACTGAATCAAGCATGTCTACTTGATACTTATGCTCTAATCTGTCGTTAGTTTTGTTCTGTGATTTATTATCCGAAACTGCAATAACAACGTTTCTATGAGGTTTGTGGGTATTTATAAATAGTTTATAATCAATTAACAATAACTGGTGTTTCATCGTTCATCTTAGTCTTGAAACAACGACGTCATTAACCAAATAACTGTTTCAGATCAAATTATTAAAGCAATATAATGTTTAGGTTCAGTAACAACGTTATAAAGTTCAAATAAGAATTGGTAACAAAATTGTAGACATGTGAATGCAAGATGACAGCTAACTCGAAATGATAATTTAACAGACCACATTTTTGGATTACATTTGTTTTCATTTTACACAAAGCTGTTTATGGTAAAATAAAATAATTCCGTTGATGATAAAACTTTGTGGAATAAAAAGAGAATATAGAAATGACTTAACAATATATTTATATCAAGATGTTGATGATTACACAGATCAGCAAAAGCGTCCTTTCAAATATTACGTCAGTAAATATAATCGATGTTTTGGCGAAATTGAAGCAGTAATTTCCTTTATACACGCCTACCAGTGAGTTTGATAAGATTTCACACATTTACGAATCGCCATTTACGAGTCAACCATAAAAGCAAATGAATCTATATTCAAAACATTTTCTTCTTTCTATAGTAAACGTATTGCTCCTGTTCCTCATCGGAAATGTCAAGTAAAGTAGTAACAGCTATAATTTCAAATTCATGAAACAATAGGTAATTTTTTGACAGCAACTTCAATTCTGATACCCGCTTAAAGTAAACCATATAGTTCATTGTTGATACTCATGCTTTCTGGATGCCCTTTATAACAACATTAAGCTTAGGTTTCTTGTACATGTATAACAAACTCAAAACTTTATTCATCAAAATAATAACCACTGTATTCCAAAAACCTTACCTTGACTAAGAAAACTTTGCCAGTATTGATACCGAATATGGACATCATTTGGATTACCAATTTAAGAAATAACTAATTTATCTCAACACAATCTACTGATTTAATGAAATGAAAATGCAATATATATGTTACACTACTGAACTACTGGTGCCCAATAACTTTGCCTCCGGTAGGAACAAACATCCAGTTTTCCTCATCCACACAACCTTAAACCCACCCAAACCAACCCCAACCCCAACCCACCACATACACTCACCACAGCCCAAACCCCCAAAATACTGCACAACTTTATTCTGAAATACCAAAAGGAGGGATATTTCTTTGATCATCACATACAAAATTAAGTAATTACCTTAATATTATAACTACTGCCATCAAACTACTTCTAACTAATACATTTCCCCAAGTGACTGTCATCCACCCAATCCAACCTAACCCATTCCCAGCGATCCATAACTCTACCCAGCTGTACCTAAGATGCATGCCCCTCCGACATTGCTGTGAAGTGAGGTGACTGTTCCATGTCTCACATCAGAGTTATGTTTGGAGGACGAGTCACAGACACTCGAGCCAGTCAGCCGGCAGTGACTACACAGTGTAAATGAGATGATCAAATTTGTTTAAGGGTCGAGAGTCCCCCACACCACCAGCCGAGCATATCTCACATCCGACTCGCACTTACTTAGCGTACTCCCGTCATCTTCCCCCGGGTACCGTCGTCTTGCAATACGCTTGCCTCCATCAGCTAACTTGAATGGCATTTTTAAATGTGTATTTTGGTTACGTCACCTTTACATTTAATACAGAGATATATCTTTACATTGGGTTTCATTTCTTCCATATTGTCTGATTTCAATAACGCTTCTTGATAAAGGTTTCAATGTGAATTTAGTTCAGTTGCTTTGTTTACTTCATTTACCATTATATGTCGTTGTACTTGGGCGTACTTAGGAAAATTATAGTGAAAGGACTTACCTCTATGATGAAAACTACCGTTTCGGTTAGGACACCCTTGTGCACGTTCAGAAGGTATAAAAAGATTGAAATCTTTATGAACTCATTTATGTTTCCATATTAAAATGTATAGATGCATAGATAACGTGTTGTAACTGTACAACAGAAACTTGGGGTTTCTTATAATCTCCTTACTAATAAAAATCCTATTCGAAAGAATTTACTATAGACAATTCCATGTGAAAAACTGTGATTTAAAACGAAATCGGTGAAAAAGCCAGGTCAATATCTGTACTCGTTCTTACTGTGTTGTTAGGATTTGGCCTAAGAGACGCCCGGTGGTTCTTGCTTGTCTACTGTACCTCTTCTTATCCTGCTAGATATGCAGAAACTATGCCGGTTAACTTTTAGTGAAAGGTTGCGTGCCAACAGGACATACTTCTCGGTTTAACACAGCGGTGACAGGGCAGATTATGCCCAGAGAACTACAGTGAGTGCACTTGCAATTATCCTGAGCTTCACAGAAGGATAAGTGGTCGGAGAAGAACTTGTAGAGCATTCGTGTATTCATAAAACATATTATTTCCATTGTTGTGTTTCAATTAAGAACAGGTGGCTCCTATGGGCAACATGAATACACATTTTGTTTTTGCACTTCTTAATAATGAATATGGCTTTTGAATTATTCTTATAGTGCTGTAAGGGAGACAATAATTGCACGTAACTAATTATTAATTTAGATTCTACAAACCTTTCAAACTAATATACATGAAATAGGATGTTTTCTGTTTAACAAGATTTGAAAGTTTTGAGTTGAAAACAAAATGTTTGTATGTACAAAAAAATACGCACAATTGATTATCTAACTGAAGAACACTTATAAAAAATAGTCTTGAGTAAAAATGTTTTTAAAGTGATACAGTCATTCATAAATCTGTGGTAAGAAATAAGACGTATTTGGTGTGAAAGAGAAATAGCTTAGTGTATGGCTACTGTACGAGAAATAGGTTCCTAGAGTTTACCTGAAGATGTCTGAAGGCGCAACTCAAACCTACATGTATCGTGCTCGAGCGCTAGGCAAGGTTTATCGATATACATCTTTTTTTTAGACAATCCGGGGAAGGTAATTTGTGATTACAAATCAGTGAAACTTTGTCTGAGATAAGATACACGCACACACAACGCACGGACCTTTTAACACGCGTCTTTATTTCGGGATTATTCTGTGAAAGGTTTATCAGTGACTATGACAGGATAATTAGTGGAATGTAGCCGGATACTGCAGTCACGTGACCAGGTATGGTACAGAGGACAGAGTGTGGAACTGATACGTGTTAAATACCGGGCCGTGTGATTGTATACCAGGGTAATTACCGTCCAAATGATTGGTCAATTGTTTGGAAAGTTGTTTTCGATGAAATGTATTTAACGACAGTAACAATAGTTGTTGGAAGATAGTATCTTGAAGTCAGTCAGTAGGAAAGTAGTGGATTTTTGGGACACGTTATATATTTAAGTAAGAAGATAATATCGCTTAGATACATTCTATATCCGTGAGATTTTCTGCCAATTATAGCAAGGTATTCTGTTTTGACAACATAATTAAGACATTAACATGATTGAGACATTTCATTACCTTTCTAAAAGATAAGTGGCCAAATTGTTATTTGTGCCTACGATTTCAAGTAAATCGTGTTTGGCTAAAACAAGTTCTGTAGACATTTCAGTCTATCATGTTTAACCATTACTTAAAACTGTTAGCAAGCGGTTATTGCTTGGAATCACAATATCATGTGGTATCGATTCTCTTACAATTTTGAAGTAATTTAAACGGGAATCTAACCAATACCCTTCGACTGAGTATAAACGTTACGGCCACTTTGGTTTCGAGAATATGTTAGTTCAATAACTTGAAAAAGAGACAATATCCTCTCGATCATTAATAAACAGGGTGAAATAAGGAGTTGAAATACAAGTTATCGCATATTCAAAACACGACTATCGTCCTAAACGGTGTCCGACGACGGAACGTTGAACCAGTGATAAAACCCATTACCATAAAACCTCTTTACACAAATCCCAATTAGGGAAGGTGATTATTGCAACAGTTGTCAATGTCTGTGGTTGTTTATCCGACTGGTGGCGACATTGACAGTGATGAAGAGAACACAATTGCACAGTCATCTATCGTGTAACTTTCTTTCATCTCGCCGCTAATAAAAATTGTTGGAGTGTTTCTTCAACTCTCCAGCGTGTTGGTCGATCAGATGAGGAGAAGTCTTCACACGGATCAACCAATCTTTGTTTGTTGATTGTCTGTGTTAATATTTTCCGTTGCCTAAAAATAAACACACGGCCTTCTGCAATAATCTAACACTTTAATAGAAAACTAACAAAAGCTAACGTATGCCAACTGCATTGCAAATGGTGGTCCTGTGTTTGTGGTTCCGTAGCTTGCCACATTCACACTGTGTTGCAAGTGGCCCGAGTTATTGTTGATCATAAACCTCGCCTCACTAGCACTGCCCAGAGAAGGGTTATCCTGCGACCGTATTGTCAGCTTGGACGACTTCAAAGGACAACATTGGCTATTCATAGTTAGCTTTGCGTGCAGTGGACTTAAAGATAGGGAGGCAGTCTTTTCCACAATATTGACTAAAGATTATGTGATTTCAAAGCCTTCAGTGTCGGTTCAATTAGATTGGGATGTAGGGAAGAGGGATTTGGAGGCAAATATGGCGGGGCCGTGGCAACTACTAGCAGATCGTCCAGAATTCTTTTGCAGAATGGAACTGAAGGAGGTTTTCTTCAAACCAATGTCGTGACAAGACGCAAATGAGCGTTAACGACATTCAATATCGTTTGTTGGCAAACTGTGTATACCTAATCAGAGGAATTTATGCTGTACTGATCTAGAAATTGGCAAGATGGAGAATGCCACCTTCAAAATCAAATTTCACATTGATATTTGTTGTGGATTATAGATATAATATAAGGAAGAAATTAATTTGTTTCTCCCATTTTTAAATCTATACATTTATTTTCATATCAACAAGAGCATCATTTCGATAAATCTTTGTCTACGCTTGTAGCCATATGAGAATCTGGACTGTAACAACTATTCTATGATACGGAAGTAGAATGTTCCTGTTTTATACAAACCTCTTGACTGAACATTGTATAAGATATGGGTATTTTTAAAATGATAGATGATAATATTCTTGCATTGCATCTGACATAAAAAAAAGGATTTTCAAATTTGATATAATTATTTGCATTGCATATATGATCTTTACAGTAGATAATTTTTTTCAAAAGCACTTAATGACCTCTTAGTTTACACGCCGACGTTAAGGATACCAACAGCCCCATAGCTTCATGTAAATCCTCCATGTTTGTTTACTTGTTTGGAATTCCAGTAATGGGTTTCACACTGTTAGGCTGACATTATAATGCTTACTGCTTATATTATAGATATGAAGCAAATTCACTTCAAGCGAGCCATGACGAATCGAAGCATATTCAGACAGACTTTCGTGACATACGCTTATATCGAGACATTCAATTTGCCGTTATGTATAGATTGAAAATACTGTCCTTTATCAAATCTTGATGTTACGTCTAATAGGTTAAATAAACATGGGCCGAAATGAAAGAAAACGAAAACGGCGCGTTTAGGAAAGAAAAGAAGGGCAAAATGTAGACTGGGTGACAATAGACTAACATATATGACTTGTTACGTTCATCATTAATGGATGTGATTTAGTTTCAAATTCTTCTCTTAAATTTGACTTTCAGATTTTAAATGTGACTTATCGAATTAAGAAATAATTGTATTGACACTTCGATAGGGGTTTTGTACATTAATTATCATAGTAATTTTATTCTTGATGACCTTCGAGGAAACCGTCTTGAGGAAACTTCGAGCATCTAAATCAAATTTAAATTAATTGAAGACCTTATTTTATATTTTGTATCAGAATACAACACTATTGAAAACTGACAAAGGTTTAGGTTTTACGTGCACAGTAAATGATTTAACAGCTTATAATAATTACACTTATTAAAGAAGCCTTCATACCTGTCAATAATAAACCAGTAAGAATGAAATTAATTGATACTAAAACAAACACCATATATAATGAGAACAATCCCGATAATTAGAGTATTTATATGGTGTATTGATCAAAATCTAGTATAAAGTAAGGTTAACGTTAACGTTATGTCTTTTATTACAATTGTGAATGATCAAACATCGTTCGATTTTTCATTTTTAACACTCATATAAAATGGACACAGAATTTCGACTTCCATAACTTTTATAAAGGCCGTTTAAAAAGAAAATGTCTTAATTTGGGCATTTTAGAGATAAAATGAAAGTTAAAACGCAGCTCAGGACATATGAAATTTAAGCTTTTATCTAAGCCCTATAAAGTTTGTAAAAAAAATATTTTCACTTAAGGTAATTTCTAATAGGTAATAAATAGTTACGAAAGGCATTTAAACATGATGCATAAGGCAAACTCAACTGGTTTGTCTTTCATAACATTAATGCTCTAAATGTGTTCCCACGTAGGTTAAGACATTTCACTCAAAAGAAGAATCCGACACGTGATAACATCATTGAAAGTGTCATATCATTTACCCATGTTTTTAGAATTAAAACATTTATGCCCAGGTTATATTTCATAAATTCCATACCTGATCAGATATAGGTCATAAAGTAAGTAATACCTGGATAACTCTAGGTCCTAATGGCTTGTCGTAATGGTATAAATGATACTCCTCTGAAGAGAAGGTGGGAAAGTCAAACTGTGATAATGGGGCTGACATGTTCATAGCATGCCAGGAAATCTATCTTTACCTCCATTAAACCAAATAGTTCCTCCATTTACAGCTTGTTGTAAGTTGTTCGAGTGTGTTAGCTATACACGTACAAGAATATAACGTGTTAAATACCAAGTCAAGCACTTACTCTTTTAAGAGACACTCCGTGATTTCCGTTTTTTATTCGTGCCAAAATATTATATAAGCTGATATAATTTTGAAAAATGTCACATTATTATTCTGAAATGTTAAAAATTAGTTTTAAAAGAAAAATGAACAGTTTTGTATATTCAGAAGGCGAAAATATTATCTCATTTACATGAAAATTAGTTATATGACCGATCAAATATTATCAATCTTAATTTATTCTTCTGTGTGCTTTGGATAAGTTTACCTGAGATACAGTACACTATCCAATTTTACGACTTCACATTAGTTTTGTCATTATACTGAACCGATGAGTAAAAATTACTTGTCGGCAACAGTCAGTAAATGTTGATGAAAGGACTTTTGGAATATGTGACCCCGATAATTCAGGAAAACTCTCGTTATAGTGAAAAACTCTCGTTATAGTAAAAAAAACTCTCGTTATGGTGAAAAACTCTCGTTATGTGAAAAACTCTCGTTATAGTGAAAAACTCTCGTTATGTGAAAACCTCTCGTTATAGTGAAAACCTCTCAAAAAGATGAAAACCTCTCGTTATAGTGAAAAACTCTCGTCATAGTGAAAACCTCTCGTTATAGTGAAAAACTCTCGTTATGTGAAAACCTCTCGTTATAGTGAAAAACTCTCGTTATAGTGAAAACCTCTCGTTATAGTGAAAAAACTCTCGTTATAGTGACAGCCAGGGTATGGTTGGAGTCATTTCTGCCAAGCGTTATCAGTTGCGTTATTTCATTGAAAAGTATTGACTGTTGTTGAAAATTATCTTGATCATGGTAAATGGATCGATATAGGGAATATTTTAAGATAAGATGTAATTTTTTATTACGGGGTGCGCGCATCAATTCCTGATTCAAATTTGAAAGCTTACTGGAGCACACAGAGGAAAAGAAGTTGGGATTATAAATCAGATTTTCCAGTATGTATGCAAATCGGTGTGTGCCTACGGTTGCTGTACATGAGCATATGGACTGGGGTTTTTTAATTTCCATTGGTAGAGTTTAATTTCCATGAATTGTTCTCTCGGGATGAACATCCGAGTGAGATGTTTTTATTAAAATCTAAACGTATGTTTGTGTATATATCAATTCCCAAATTAAAAGCGCGAAAATATGTCCCGTTTATTGACAGAATATGACAATGTATATGAAGGATTTCATACAAATGTAACAAAAAAATAGCTACTTGTTCTACTCTGCACAACATTAACCACGAATATAGTTTTATAAGGCGTACAGGGTACAGAACTTTGTTTGTAGTGCAGTAAGAAATACCTCGCTGCGTCGGTAAGGGTTTTACTTTAAAATATACTCTAAATACATTATGACATGTTATAGGTAGAAGACAATATCGTGGCTTTAAAGCGTAGTTTTTAATGTCTTGAGACTTGGCATTGGTATCCTTTGCCTATAACAGCAGTAAAACTAAAATATGTGTCCAAACTTATTGTCGCAAAATTCATGTAAAAACATGATATTTTCACTTTTTGACCGTCCAAATGGAATAGATTACCATAATGTCTAAATACATGGAGATATATCGTTAAAGCGAAAGTACAAGTTTATAATTAAGACATGTCAGTTTTACATGTTCAGATAATTGAAAATAACGACCAGCCGTAAGGCAGTTAAGGCATACATGTAGATAGTAATCCAATGAAAAGTTCATAATATTTAAACCTCACTTGGAGAAAAGTAACAATTGCTCTGCAATGACAATATACACATATTTGTTTTGTGCATATTTTGTGATTTAATAGAAATTCCTTTGTATGCGAGTTTTTCGAGTCATTAACTTTACGATATTTGCTCAGAAGGACTCAAAGAGAAGAATATACTATTCGCCCTTTGAACATACCTCCCAAGATTGTCTGTAGCTTTGATTTTAGTATTGCCTTCCTTTTATGATGAATTGATGGTTGTTTAATGTTGTTACAAATATGTGTTGTTTATTAACACTTGGGGAGGCATTGTGGAGTGAAAAAGGAAGAACAATGTAACAATGTATATAATGTACAACCACATGCAAAGCAAAATCATTTTTAATTTGTCAAATACTAAAAACAACTTTCTAGCATCACATATACATGTTGGTATAAAGTGAAGTAAATTGAGAATTTTTTTAGATTGAGATATTTGATATTGATGACGAATGAGGTAACTTTATAGAAATTGTGTTAATTTCAAATACTCTAACACTCTTTGGCATGCATCATTGACAGTGTGAATGGACTTGATGATGAAATGTGATGTCTTTTTAGGGGTGTTGGCGTGACAACATCCTGACGGGTATTTTTGAAGTAGAAACACTTGCACAGATTTTAACTTTTATCGCAATGAGAGGTTCTCAAAAGCAGCCCAATTATTGAATCAATGTCGAAGATATAAATATACAAGACCAGTATATTTCTGTCGAAGCCATAGATCAAGTGTCTGGCTGTATCTCGGGGAGTCCATCGCATATACTTACCTCGGGGGTTGAGAGCTGGGGACTTATTTCTTCTCGCAGTAAGTTCCTTGCAAAACAATGGCAGTAGATATGAACCCCATCGAGTCACAAGCCTATACAGAACATTAAATTTTGCACCGCCAGTGAACAAATTTGAAGTTAAGCGGTGTCCTACTGCGTCAGTTGACGTTCAACCTACGTGCAACAATGGCGGCCATTGTGTGCGGGACTATTACCAATATGGCGACCAGGCACACATGGGAAAGCAGCCCGCTGGAAAGTGCTAACACACACACAACATTCGTTTCACGTTTTTATATTTGTGCTTGGAAGATTGGTTATGTTAATAACTGGTGTTAGCATATTTAAAAGAAAGGAATATTTTCGGCATTTCTTGTTTTGCATGAGAGAACTTGTGGGGCATAAATCATCCGGTCGAGAAGAGGCAAGTCGGCGAGCCTTCTTATGATTTGTTCACTTCTTGAAAATTTCTAGCAAATCATTCTCTCAGGATGTATTATGTAATTCAGATTGAACACGAAGTAATATCATTGTAAATAGTAGTTCTATATTTAGGCAGTGTGTTAAAATGACTATGGGAGTACAGAAATGATGGATACGTTACACTACATGAATGACTGAATTCACGCAATCCTCCCAATGGGAATGCAATAACCACTTGACTTCACAATAGTAAAAGAAGTCATGCATCACACAAACTGCAAGTGGATTAAACAGTTCAAATTGCCGGTGTTCGCTTCATTACAAGTTATTACAACCTAAAACGTGTATGATTTAAAGCCGTCGTAAATCTGTATAGATTTTATTTCTTCATTTGAAGATTATTGTTTCCGTAAACACAGTTTCCATTTGGTCACTAATTGTATCTCTAATATATATAAGACATATATATATATATATATATATATATATATATATATATATATATATATATATATATACTCTAGCATATGATTATGTTTCTCCGTCACAATATTGAAGCATATCCTTTTCCTGTGTTTTTAAACTACTGATTTGCATTAGTGACATTGAACCTAAGCTTACGATGTTCCCTCAGTTGAATGAAAACTGTGTTAGATTTCCTTTATATTTTAGACCACAAATACATTACTCGGGTTTTTATTTTGAAAAGCAACTATATGCACGGTCCTAATTTTCTTTGATTTCAAAATTCCATTGATTGCATGTTCGATGCCATTCTTGATTCCCTTTTTGTCTGTTACAGGCTGTGAAAGACAACATGGGTACGGACTGTAAATGCCATGGCGTGTCAGGGTCGTGTACTACAAAAACGTGTTGGACTACTTTACCGCCATTTAGAAAAATTGGAGACTCTTTGAAGAAGCGCTACAAAAGGTCCAAAATTGTGATACCCTATTTAGGAAGGCGGGCTCGAACACCGATATCCCTCATTCTTAAACGTTCAAAAAGACCGCACCGGAAACCAAGAAGAAGCCATCTTGTTTATCTGGAAAAGTCTCCGAATTATTGTGATTATGATAATAAAACAGGTTCTCTTGGAACAATAGGGAGACGTTGTAACAGGACATCACAACACACCGACGGGTGTGACCTCATGTGCTGTGGGCGTGGTTATAATACACACCAGTACACCAAGACGTGGCAATGTAACTGTAAGTTCCACTGGTGTTGCTATGTCAACTGCAACCGCTGTAGTGAGCGAACGGAGGAATACACGTGCAAATAACCTACATGTACAGACAGTCATTGTGTGATATAGTACAGAGAAGTACACATGCAAAAAAAGCCTGGACATACAGACAGTCAGTGTACGCTTAAATACAGAGGAATACACGTGCAGGTAGCTTTTGCATACAGACAGTGTATGATAAAATTAGGAGGAGTACATTTGAAAATAGTCTGAGCGTACAGACAAATTGTGTGATATAGATTGATATACCCTGTTCCTATGTATGGAGGCGTATATTCACCATTCTTCCGGACATACAAACAGGGTGTCATTGAGACTAGTTTCCCTGATCGTACGTTCACTGGTATACACTTGAATACCCTCACAGTCTGGGCATACAGAACGACAGCGAATAGAGAGTGTGTGATACATACTGTATGTCCCGTCCTAGTGTGACAGACTAGATCTACTTAATTAGTGCTGTATGTGTAATATATCAAAGGGATATCTTCGTCGGGGAGACCATATGTTGCGAACGTGTTCAAATCCCTGGTCGTTGTTTTGGTGTGAGGAGTAGACATGAATTCACTTGTAACAACCGTCTTTTCTAAAGTCATATACATATATCTTCATTCGGAAGCGACTTTTCGAACTGAAGATATCTACAATGGAAGATACAGATCTACACGTACAGTTATTACTGTTTGTCAACCAAACAGACCAAGACGACGCTATCAATCAAAGGCTAAAAAGCGGAATTTCATTGACGCGCCAGTGACTGGAGGCTAAAATAACTTGGTTTTAAAATAGATCTCTTTTATTGGTTGTCAACATATTTTGAAATTCTCATAGATGTTAAGCGATAAAGAAAGTCATTTGAAGGACTTGTATAAGTGCATATGTGCAGCTTCTAACACCAGTGACGATGTTTTATATCGAGACTCCTCCGTGGGGTCATGTGATAACTTGGATGCGCGCGCAGCTTCAAGCTGAGAGGCCCGTGAGGAGATTGTGGATCGTTTCTAATATTAATCAACATGTGTTCGTGAACAGTTCATGGAAACTGACTGGTGATGTTGAGGATCGCCAGCTGTGGTCTGCATCACTTGGCTTAGTACAGAGACGATTGTATCATCACTTGGCTTAAAACAGAGACGACTGTATCATCACTTGACTTAAAACAGAGACGATTGTATCATCACTTGGCTTAAAACAGAGACGACTGTATCATCACTTGGCTTACAACAGAGACGATTGTATCATCACTTGACTTAAAACAGAGACAATTGTATCATCACTTGGCTTAAAACAGAGACAATTGTATCATCACTTGGCTTAGAACAGAGACGACTGTATCATCACTTGACTTAAAACAGAGACGATTCTATCATCACTTGGCTTACAACAGAGACGATTGTATCATCACTTGGCTTAAAACAGAGACGATTGTATCACCTTGCACTTCAGCCGTAGACTGTTGATGTGTTATATGTTGTCAACTGCGCATATCTGCATCCGGGGAACTAGCCTAATGGTGTATGCAAAGTGCTTATACCTTATACAATATATTTCAATGCATTTTAATACTTGCAAGGCAATGAGAGCATGCGCTGTTGCATGACTTACGATGTAGGTGTTGCTCTTGCGATATCCGTGTGTTAGACGAGATATCTTCACATTTGATGTTCATAATTTATTTATTTTATTTTACTGAAGTGTACATACCTGATACAAAGTGAAGGAGGTGAGCTTAAATGATTTTGTGGTGTTAATTGTCAAGTAAACAATGGACGCAATTCCCGATTTAATAGAGAATTCCTTTTTTCGGCCTAGGAACAATTAGAAAGCTGAATAATTTGTGCTATATTTAAAGGCACTGCAGTACGTAATTAAAAACGTTACTCAATGGCAATTTTTTCTACTGAATATCACTCTTTGCAAAAAGTAGTATCTTCATAAGGTCAAATTATATTACGGAACCATCTTATCCGTCGTCGTAAAAGAAATTTTCATATATTAAGTGAAAACTGCAAATGGCCATTTTTGTGTAAACTCTTTTGAATCAATTCAATTAGGAACATGGATTTGTGTAGCTTAACCGGACTTCGTTCGGGCCTTTAAGAACTCATTCTATGGGTTAAAAAAGATTGGTTGAAGTTTGAAACAGTTATTTTCCTTTTTGTTAGGTCACCTTATTCTCTGAAAAACGTTCTGCGGTGCCTTTGAAAAGAAAGCAACGTTTGTAGAATAATTCGAATGTCGTTATCATGTTTATTGTGTTCTATTTACAGCCCTTTATATACATAAGGATAAGTTTTAAGAATATCAAAAAATGTATTTTCGTAAAATGATGTATAATGTTTCAAATTTTTAATCAACGGAAAATGGTTTATTCTTAATGATTTACTGCAAAATGTGACTAGTTTTTCATTTATTCATTACCTATTCAAAAGTCTTTTGCCTCTCAGTTCTTTTTACTTTAAAGAAAAGTTAAAATGTTGGGTTTATCTGACACCATGGCCCGACCTTCTGCTAAATGAGATCATCCTGTAATGCCAGTCAGGCTATTTCTGGTTTAGCAATTCAACTCGACTGTCGCCCATGCATACCGATTTTAAGATATGACTGAAAGTATAACCCGCGGCGAAGCTGAGGGTTGATATCAGATATAAGCCTTGATAAACAAGCCATCTCCGGATTGTAAACTTTAATGAAGAAAAGACAAGTAAAATACAACTTCTCATTATATATTATTTTATGTATTTATTGTTTCAATTCTTTCGAAAATTTTAATTATATTGTTTTTGTTATTGTCTTCAATAACTTATTATAATCGATAATCGAATTGTACAGATGGAACAATATTGATAATTTATATGTTATTTAATTAGCAAAATGTGTTCAAACAGTTTTAAAATGTTGTTCATAATTTAATAGTGTATGAATACTTAAGTACTAATACTTAAGTTTACCAATTAAGGCATCGGAAGAAAAGAAATATGAAATTAATGTAATTGTATTTGAAAAGAACCGAAATATGTCATGTTAAAAATAATGAAATAAAAAGCTATCATCAACATCATCAATTAAGAAAGCTTCTTGTTTTACCAATGCCAGTTTCTGAACAAGATGGAACTATCAGAAAGAATGATTATTAAATGGAAATTAAAGTATTCTTATCATTGTTGGCTTTTATATAGTGGTAAAACTCCATTTTGTGAACCCAAAGCGTTTCTATCTACATTACCCTGGCCTTCGCAAAACTGACATATTTCTAGTTAGAGGGTCACCATAAACACACTGCTTTACTACGTACCGATGTTCTGCTTGATGAACAGTGGCACATTTTAAGTTAAGTCTCTTGCCCATGTAGACACCACAATTTTCTAAACTCGTATCTCAGCCTTGGGCAGAGAATCACCCTTCAAACTCTCAGTTTGTCCAGCAGCAACGCGGTTAGCCCAGCTATTCGGCGAGCCGAGCCCGATGTTGCTGAACTTCACAGATAGCTCTGCATGGCAGCACCTTGCACCATATTTAGGAATATAAGTAAACAGACAACAGTGTATGTTTGTGCATCCTCCTCACTGCACGGAGCCATGTCATATGAACATTACTTATATAAAATCATTAACACTGTCTTATAGGAGAGGTATGATACTAAACACCATGTGAAGTTGGAATCACATATGCCAACTTTATTAATGGTGTCATTTATACGAGAGCTACTGATGGTTGCTGAAAATGATAATTTTAATGCTAATCAGTAAAGCCGAGTGTTAATATATAGGTATAAGATCACGGTCGAAAACCGGACAATTACGCCTGTCAGATAGTCAAGGGTAAAACTTCTCCATAGCAGATAGAATTATCCGATTTAAGTTTATAGTTTTTGTAAAGTCAGATACCTAATATTGATGTGAATGGTACGTATGATTTCGGCTTTAATACACAAAATGGGAGCATAACCTCTTCAAAAGTTTAAAGAACTTGTTTAATCACTTCGAGTTATTGAATTGTTAGATATCTTGGTTTTCGAGTTGCTGAAGTTTTACTGTATGCACATACAAAAAGTTTGAATACTTGATCTTAGAAGCTACCTATTTCTCGTAAAAATTGTCTTTATGATATACGACAATATCCGTATACAGTATTGATCTAGAAAGTACACAATTCTTAAACATCTTTTGTAAAACACGAAGAAATTTATTTGTAGTAAAGGTATGTTCCCCAATACCTTGTATTCCAAGGCTATTCCCTTTACAGTTTCAAAAGAACAGAGACTATTTTTTAAGGATATACAACTTCTTAATTGTGAAAGGCGACGCCTTGACATCGATTAGAAAACGTGCTAATAAAATAAATAATAATCATTGTATTTACATAGCGCACATATTATCCATATACCCAATTGGGTGCTAATAGCGCTACCTGCGTTGTTACCTTAGTCTAACCCAAGCTGCTAACTGCAGAGCTTAAACTTTCACCCAGTTGTACTGCTTGGTGAACAGAGACACATTTTGAATACAATATTTTGTCTAAGGTGAAACTCAAATCTCTCAACTCGTGTATCATTGTAGGGCAGGTAATCACCCTTCAAACTCTCAGTTCTCTGAGCAATGAATCAGGTAACCGATCCATCCCACGAGCCACGCCGAATCTTGCTGAACTACAAAGATAGCGGCCTGATGTACAGGACTTTTTTTGCTAATACAGAAATGTAAAAAATATTTCTACCATACAGTGTCACCAATTTTCATTGGAAAGGGATGGTAAAGAGAGGGATTGATGAAGGGAGTGATGCTTGATTCAGCGTGATTCACAGTGCCGTCTTGCTCACACCATCAGACAGATAAGAGCAGTAAACTGGTCATCACAGAGTCAGGACGCAGTGCTATCTCTCCAATATGTAAATGATGATTAATGTCTTGTAGCCATTCCCTGTAACTATCCCTAGGGTCAGAGACGATGATTCTTGCAGAAAGGATATAACATTTTTATTAGCTTGTTGTTCACGTTTATACGCAGATACATTTCAATTCATTGTCATTTTACAAGCCATTAAAAGTAATGGAGATACGTGTTTCCATTCCGTTTGAACCAAAGGCGCGTTAGTGAAGAAATGGGGAATTTGGCGATTTCCATTGATGGCAAATCTAAGATTGAAAGAAAGGATGAAAGGTCAATCGAAAACACTTTAATATCGGGTTCTTGTGCCTTTAAGATTTTCAGATCAAGGGCTAAACAAACACAACTATATAAATTTGATGTTAGATGTTAGATGTTTGTATGCAACACAATCACATATCACATCACGTATGAGAAACATTCATCGATATGAAGAAACTTACTTGTCAGTTAGTTTTCATTGTTCTGTAGATGTTTACAGATGTAGATAGACAGTTATTTTAACATATCTTTGGCTATAGGTAATTAGTTCTGAGGGTGCGGGTTTGAAGTATGCTTTCAACCTGGCTCGACAAAGTATCTGTAAAATTGGATATAGCCACATCCCCAATTCAGCAATGGTACAATTGTTCAAATTCCAATGATATTTAACTTTACATTCACTTGTATCATTTACATAGACTGAATCCTAGATGGGTGGTACCTTACAATATTTTAAAAGAAGAATATGACAAGAATAGTAAAGTTCAGACTCCTTCTTTGCATCGAAAAGGAAAAGAATATCACTTGTGTTGTAGATTAACACCGACGAGAAGAGACTTTCCAATGGATTAGCAGTGACCAGTATAACAGACGGAATGGATTGATAATAACTATTTTACATAGGTTTCCTTGAATTGCAATGGTTTTAATAAATCAGTTCCATTGGTTAACAATTGGTTCACCATGATAATTATAGAAGAAGAAGAAGATGTTTATTGTATTCAAGGCGTCCGGCCCATATACAGTCTATATCGTAATATAAGAATTGACAGTGTAAAATTGTTATTCTAACAATTCATCTTTTATTTTGATGGCATGTTTTATAAACAATGACAATTCCTTAATGATTTTAAGTAGGATAACAATACGAAAACAGGTTTATGGTTTGTAAATGGTTGATATAGGCATGCTGGAATGATGATGATCCGTACGGACATTTTCTATAGATTTGGTATAGACAGGTTCTACGGATTGACTATGTTTATCATAGACAAGTTCTATGCATTTACCATGGTTATCATAAACGGGTTATTCGAATTGGCAATGATTAGCATAGATGGGTTCTATGGATTGACAGTGATAAGCATACACAGGTTCTATGGATTGATAAGCATAGACAGGTTCTATGGATTGATAAACATAGACAGGTTCTATGGATTGATAAACGTATACAGGTTCTATGGATTGATAAAAATAGACAGGTTCTATGGATTGATATACATAGACAGGTTCTATGGATTGACAGTGATAAGCATAGACAGGTTCTATGGATTGATAAACATAGACAGGTTCTATGGATTGATAAGCATAGACAGGTTCTATGGATTGATAAACATAGATAGGTTCTATGGATTGATAAACATAGATATGTTCTATGGATTGATAAACATAGATAGGTTCTATGGATTGATAAACATAGACAGGTTTTATGGATTGATAAACATAGACGGGTTCTATGGATTGATAAACATATACAGGTTCTATGGATTAATAAAAATAGACAGGTTCTATGGATTGATATACATAGACAGGTTCTATGGATTGACAGTGATAAGCATACACAGGTTCCATGGATTGATAAGCATAGACAGGTTCTATGGATTGATAAGCATAGACAGGTTCTATGGATTGATAAACATATACAGGTTCTATGGATTGATAAAAATAGACAGGTTCTATGGATTGATAAACATAGACAGGTTCTATGGATTGACAGTGATAAGTATACACAGGTTCTATGGATTGATAAACATAGACAGGTTTTATGGATTGATAAGCATAGACAGGTTCTATGGATTGATAAACATAGACAGGTTCTATGGATTGATAAACATAGACAGGTTATTTGGATTGATAAGCATAGACAGGTTCTATGGATTGATAAACATAGACAGGTTCTTTGGATTGATAAACATAGACAGGTTCTATGGATTGATAAACATTGACAGCTTCTATGGTTTGATAAACATAGATATGTTTCATGGATTGATAAACATAGACAGGTTTTATGGATTGATAAACATAGACAGGTTCTATGAATTGACAATGATAAGCACAGACAGGCTCTAATGATTGATATTGCAAAAAATGAACTGGTTCTATGGATTTGTAATGATAAACATAGACTGGTTCTATTGATTGACAAATATTTCGCTGTAAGACTGTGTCGTCTTTATCTTATCCTTTTTGTTAACTTTGGTTTGTGGTCATACTATGAAATATCTGATACCAGTCAAAGATAGATGGCAACTAAATAAATGCATTTTTTAAATCTTGACTGCGCCCTGCGCAATTTTAAAATCGTAATTTATACACGCAGCGTTCGTTATTCAGTTTTGCCTCATGTCGACATTTCCAACGGGAGGCGGCCTCATGGTTTGTAATGTAAGCAATTCCTCGTCCTTAATGTCTGACTATTACACCTGTATATAATGTCACTCTCATACCTCGTGACTAATTCTGATGTTTATCTCATGTTAATTTCACAGAGTTAAGCACACACTTGACAAGTGATAACGTCAGGTAACACGTGTAAATATATACCCGCCGTCTTTTGTCACCTGTCACCCATCTGCAAAGGAGCATGTGTTAAGTGAATGGAGCTTTAAAAAAGGTTTTTCAAATATTTTTTCGTTGAAATGACATCTGCTCTTGGACCCTTTCGCGCAGAGGTTCTACATGTCTACCCTTTCTATATACAGGTTTATCTACATATCTACCATTTCTACATACCAGTGTTTTTACATATCTACCCTTTCTATATACAGGTGTATCTACATGTCTGCCTTTCAACATTCAAGTGTTTCTACATGTCTACCCTTTCAACATACAAATGTTTCTATTTGTCTACCCTTTCTACATTCAAGTGTATCTACATGTCTACCCTTTCAACATGCAAGTGTTTCTATATGTCTACCCTTTCTACATGACTACCCTTTCTACATTCAAGTGTCTCTACATGTCTACCCTTTCAACATACAAGTGTTTCTACATATCTACCCTTTGTACATGCAAGTGTTTCTATATGTCTACCTTTTCTACATGTTTACCCTTTCTACATACAAGTGTATCTACATATCTACCCTTCCTACATTCAAATATATTTACATGTCGAACCCTTCTACCTTTCTACTTATGTCCTTCCTTTCTACATATGTTAATGTCCACCCTTTCTAAGTATCTACATATCTACCTTATTTAATCATCTTCACATCTATACTTTCTGGATATCTCCATGGCTACACTTTCTTCATATATTAATATCTATCCTTTCTACTTATCTGTACATATACCCTTTATGCGGAGTGAGGATTGGTGTTTGGCGTTTGATTATTGTCGAAACAATGCAGGAACCATTTGTAAATTTGTTTAACCAATTTATAACTGAAATAATGAACCAATATCAAGCATTTCGTTTCATCCAAAAATACTGCGACTTCTATACAAAAACGCTGAAGTTATTGCAGTAATTCTGCAGTTGATAGACATAGTATGTAAGGAAAAGACTGAAACCGACATACCCATGACATAAACTGCACATTTAGATTACCTTATGCAAAAACTCTTGAATGTAAATAGTTCAACTATTCTTTTTAAATATCTATGATAAGAGTATAGTAATACTATAATCTGCGTAACGTAGTGCAGCCTATTGAGATCGTATTTTAATGAGATTGGTGGTTCAAATAGTGTGCTTTTCCGTTGTTGTACAAGAAGAACTATTGTTGCGATAAAAGAATGTCAAAAACTCGAGTTAATCAACAAATATAACTCATGTTGTTTAGTATTCCTTTGACTTCACTTTTCCGGTTATCTGCAAATGAATCTGCAACTTGCTATTCAACTTGATACTATTTTCCTACCCCATCCTCTGCACCCTCAGTTCATGATTACAAGAAACTATTCTCCTACCACTACTTACAGTACCCTCGCCGTCAGATGATCGTGTGACTAATCCCTAGGTTTTGTGTGTTCCTTCAACTAATAGCCCGGTAACATGCAAGTATGTATACACAACTACAGCATTAAAACCTACCAACAATGGCGATGATACCATAGACAATATATCACATTCACTTATAGCGACTCGACCCTACCACTCTCCCCCTGTAACTTCCAGCACACATGTGTGGAGTGTCAGCACACACAAGTGACAGCCATATGAGCCCTGCAGTCTTGTAGAGGAAATATCGGGTTTGATGAGGTATTTTTCAAGTCTGCACTTTGTACACGTACGATTGTGTTTTAATGAAATAAGAACTGTTTTCACATGATGCAGCATGTCAACAATTTATTTTATTTTTGGGATTGATTAAAGGTTATATACTGAAACGATGGGTCTGTCCTAATATGTGTTACAGTATTATGGACATAGCTATAATTAATAGAGCTGTTAGGTTAATGTTATGTTAAAATAAATATTAAGACTTGAGAATATGAAAAAAACATTGAAAACCAAAATGACATCCAGTGGTCCCTATGTTGCTGTTTATGACAAGCATATTTAAAACCAAGGATGAAGTACAGTTTTTCCGGCAAATAATGCTATACATTGATGTTAATGGTAAGGCTTCTGTATAAAATTAGGAACATAATTAATGCATTGCTTTATATCAATATCATTTACAAGATGTATATCAACTTTCCCTGAGAACATGTTAACGAAGTTTTCGTGTATATACGTATTAATGTTTGATTGATTCAAATTATATACTTAAAGGAAGACATTCAGCTCCAGATATCAGAGTTTAAGTTCTTCAACTCATGCTTAATTAAAATAAACATATAAATTGCCAGAAGAATTAACAAAGCTACTGACAGTACTAGTTACAGAAACAGTGATACTGTCTTTGATCGCCGTAGGAGTTCTTAATATTTTATATAGTGTGGTAATACTAACCAGACCATTAACGTATATATTTGTGTGATAGTTTCTCCATAAATCCTAAACAGCGTGTCAAACAAATGAGAAATGGGCAGATCACTTAAGTCTTGACGTGAACCTATTCAAATAACAGGACACTAAAGTCAAATAGAAAAACCTAACTTGTTTTAATGGCTTTTCAACATATACTTCAACTGTAAGTCTAAGAGTTTTTCCCTTTAAAAAGTCACAAACCCTCAAACTGTCACTTATAATGCCAAACTGAGCCTAAGTACGTTAATACGCATCTCTTGAAACTGCTGATGTCATCAGGTCTTGCTTCGTTGAATTTCACTTATTTTATGAAATAGCATGTGCAATTGTTAAGAGAATTTAATGGCATTTACCTTAAAAGCTTTCTCACTCGAAACAGCGTCTGGATAGCATGAGCTATAAACCCTCTGGCGTGTACAATTATCATTACTGCAGATTACACAACTTGTATTTCGTAAGGCAAGTGTAAGTTTATCTCCTCATTAACAAATGCTAACAATGCACTCTCAAATTTAAATAATCAAATTGATTTCACATAATCATAAGAAATACATCTCATTGAAAGGTGATCAGATGTAATTATATTTCGGATAACACTCTCTGCGATACTAAATTTTTTTTTACACTTTTTCAGACCGGTTGATTCGAACCAACACCAACAGAATCTCTCAGCACCGTCCGCACTGACCTTACCAGCAGCGTAACAACTCGACCACCAGGTCTTGCAAGTTTTAAAAACCCACACGTCACCATCGGCCAACATAGTTAAGAATTATTTTGAATTATCGAATTATCATCCGAAACCCGTTTTTACAGTAGAAAGCGTTTGTGTAATATCAAATGATATCAACAATCTATATTTGCATTATAGATATCCCAACATCATCAGTTAATGACCTTTTTATGCTTTGATTTCACCGAGAACACTGCTATAACGTCACAATGTTGATGAAGTTAAAATGCTTTGACATCATACTCATACTCCTGATGACGTCACAATGCCATTAACTCACTATTAAGATGCCTAATTGGAGTTATATAGTCATAGATTAATTATATTACTGAAAACTATTAAAGAATAACTCTGGATGATAACAAAATCTAACCGTCTTGTCTTCTGTTATCAAATATATCAACACTCGTTGTTTAATGTAAAAATATCCTCGGCAAAGCGTCGAATATTTTTAATTTCAATCAACTCGTGTTGATATATTTGATATCAGGAGTCATTTAAGTGAGATTCTCAAGATATCAGGTCTTCGATAGAAAAATAGCCATTGCCGTGTTTCTGTAAAATAGTCAGAAGAGTTAATGAACATTAATGAAAGAACACTCCACATATCACAGCGATGTTTCAATGTTAAGAGAGCTCTCATTAAGAGTTTATATGGGTATATATGATTTTCATGACAAAGCCTGTTTCCGACAGACTTGAAGGAGATGACAAGAGCGTTCCATCATTACTTCGTTACTGTCCCGAGATAATCGATCACTCTCACACAGAGTTGTTCGTAGCATTTACATACGATTTTGATGTCGAGTATCATATCGTTGTCCCTGTAAATTTTGGAACCAAGATCATTTCCCCTTGTGAGTCATACGATGGTGGCGATCGGTTCCTCACGTTCAGTTTATGAGGTTCGTCGAGAAAATAATAAATCATAAAGTTTTGTGCTGTTGTCGATAGTTTTACCCAAATAAAACAATCATGTTACATCTGTTTACTAAACGGCACGTAATTGTAACAGATATGAAATCATCCATGGAAATGAAACTTTTGAAATGTCATAGCCGAGTCTCGATTTACACATATATTTATCCGGAGATTAGATCGGTCAAACAATTGTTACTTGAAAAATCACGAAATTGGTGGAAATAATGACGTACAATTTGTTAATAGAAAATTGTGTTACCCCATTTCAATCAATCCCGGCGAACTTATCAGTCACGTTATTGATGCATGCTTTATTCACTTTATAATGTTTATCTGAGATGTATGGCAATTTGATGATTGATAATTTTGATTTGCAATCTTGTTTAGAGTTGTGTTTCCTGTGTTTAAATCTCCCAAATGAGACGTTATAATCGCATGTCAAACTGACGTCACAGACCTAATGACGTTTCTTTCATGTCATGCCATCCTGTTACACCGCCATTTATTTGCTATGTAAATCGTAGTCATAGATAAAACAAACGACGCAAATTGACTTACCTTTGAGTATCGACATGCATAACAAGTGTTTCGTAAATGATTGGTCAGAGGAACATGCCATTAAGATGGTCAACATATGTAACTGTGCTATATATGGTATCACACTATATTTCGATAGTACAAGTTCTTGTACTAATTGAGTCGAGTCACTTGCGGGTCTAAGAGTCAGATAAACCCGCCAGCATTGACCCAACCAGAAGCTAACCAACTCGCATATTTCGCCTTGACGGACTCGACCGGAAACAGTACAAGAATTTGTTCTATTGCAGATAGTGTGGTCCCAAATATAACACAGATATAACACATATATTACACAGATGTATCACAGATATGACACAAATATAACACAGATTAAACACAGATATAACACAGATATAAAGGATTGGTTCATCACAACGGGATCACAACCAATATTTACTAAAAATATTTACCTAAAATACATACATGCAGATATTCTGCAATATTCTGTCGTACCTTCGTGAAAAGGTTTCATTCTCAAATGCATACACATGATTCTTTAGCATGATAATAGGATCTGTGTGAAATGCTAGCATATATCCATCAATACAGACAAAGAAGAATGGAACTCTGTGTTACAAAAATCAAATTGGCATCAATTATTTAAATTCAAATTTAAATTCAAAATTAAAAGAACGGTTAAGAATTGGAAGAAACTGAATAAATTGTTGTATGATTGAACTGCATATTGAAATGAGATGATTTTGTATCATTTTGTAAATAAATTTATTTTTTTTATTCTCTTCAGTTGGATACAATAAGTTGAAAGTTTTGTACATAACAGGTGCTTAAGATTTGGAAGAACACGTACATGAGGTTTGACATGTATTGCAATCAACATAAGGAAATCAAACAATATGTATAATAGTTATATCCATTTTTAGGTAATCTTTCTATAATTATTTCATTCAGAAACAGCTGTTTTTTTAAATAGTGAATTAATAATGTGTTGATCTGAAAGCAAAATAAGTATACAAGCTTCATGTCTTTCTTAAAATCATAAAAATCATATAAGATAAAATATTACTTTAATTGTCATTTTAATATACTGACACTCGTTTCTCGAGGCAAACACGAATACCGTAAATCAGTTTTCAAGTATTATCACAGAGGGAAACAAACACCATTCATAATTCTCTCAAGGCTAAAAGCCAGTGATGCTATCATTTCAATATAATACTATATTCATTAAACAAAAAGACAGCGCGTTTCATTATCGATTTATTTTTTATAACTTGATTACTCAAATACCAGGAATTCAGTTGCGATGAACTTGAATATCCTCTTCACAATAAAACAGAGAAACAGTACGAGTACAAAGGAAATGAAACACTAATTAAACCTCACAGAGTCAACATGCGGGCAACCGCATAAAACACAGATAAAACCATCAACAGCCTCAATAAGGAATTTCTTGTTGAACCGATAACGTCCGCTTGAAATCTTCGCCGATATGATGCCCCTCGCCATGGCTTTCTCGTGGACGGCGTGACAATTGTTGATAGGCTTTGATACCATCTGCCTTGCTTCCTTTGAAAATATTGTTGGACTGAGACGGGTAATGGAGGCAATGATATCCATATGAAGCAATGAATGCTTCATTTCCGAGAATTGATACCGGCTGACGGCCCTTGACAAGGGTTGGATATTTCGGGATATGACTGGGTGTAATCATTAATGTCTTGTGTTGGGCATCTCTTCATTGTAAAAAGGGCAAGGAACAATGTTATTGTATTGATTTAATACCATCCCGTAATCATATTTTTCAATTACAATTTAATTAATTTATGTAGTAATTGAAGTTATTGTCAAAGACGTCCGTTGAATGCATGTTGGATAGTGTTGACGAAATAAAGGAAAACTTTAATTCCTTATATAACACTGAAACTTGAGTTCGCGGTTTGAAATATTGTACATTGTGTACGTAATTGTTTATTAAAAAATACCTTGGAATGAAAATCAAAATACTGAAAAAGTCATGAAAATATTTGCCACCGCGTTTGTAAAGAAAATACATGCTTAAAACATATTTCAAAATTGTATAGATAAATCCAGACATTCTTTTTCAATATCTTATACATAAACTATTCAAACGTTTTAACTTAAGAAATAAAATTTTTAAAATTCATAATTGTCATTACATAAGATATATCTTACGAAAACCAAATGTCAGAAGTAAGCTTTATACACGATCTGACAAGTTCTGGTTTAAAAGTGATTCGTTTGTTTCTTCGTGCTCGAGTTCATAGAACAGTGTGTTGAAACACAACATGACTAGACGTTTCATCATTTGTGTTATTCGGAGATGAAAGACTGATTGTGTTGACTTTCATCCGCCCCCTCTCTTGTTCATTAGTTGGATATGCAGCTAAACATGTCAAAATCACCGTCATGATTGGAATTTATCATCGTGACTTTCCCAAACAGATAGCAATCTTATTTCCCCACCTTCCACGTTCACTACATTCCAGTAAATACCCGACGGCGTACAGTTAGACTGCAGATAACCCCAGCCCATTGCAATACGGCCCTATAATGCTATTAGGGGAGTAACGGCGAGGAGTGCGCATCTCTCCCATAGTGGCCAGCTTCACTATGGATGGTAGAAGCAAGTCAATTAGAGTTAGTTCTCGGAGGGATGAGAGACCCACGAGCAAACACCCCTTTCACTAGCTCAAGGTACATCTGGCGACCAGCAGCCAGTTATGGTCTCGCGGTATTGCTACATGAAAGGCTGGAAGAAGGTGATTGAAACCTACCCACAACAATTTGGGAAACGCTTATACAAATCCGTGAATCCCTGGGATTAACAGATAAATCCCAGCTCGTGACGCCGTGAACGCCTCTAACTTCTTCAGTCGTCCGTGTTCCCCTTGTTTAGATCTCGGTAATCGACAAGCAAACTAGTAAGCAGTTAAGAATATATCCCATTCTCCAGGAACAAAGATTGAAAGGGATTTGTTTGGTCCTCTAGGAGTCGGATGATAGCCGCGTCTCTCAGCCCGGAGCCCGACTGTGCCTGTATCGTCTTTCTATTGTTGGAACACCAGCACCTAGATCTGGAGTCGGCCACTTAACACTGCATCCATAATCTAATTCTTCTCGTGTAAATATTGGGATTTGCATTCCTTCATGGTATTCAGTAATAAACGAGTCGGTCGTCTAGCTCGGTGCAAGATATGAAGACGGTTTCTTCACAAGCTTCTGAAGTACCCCATCCCTGTAAGCACGACCTCTGGTGACGTATCTGTAAATCCTTTATCAATGTCAACTGAAAGGTGAATAACCTTTTAAAGTTTATATATACGAATTGTATATATGAAGGTGAAAACAGCCGTCGGTATATCACCCTGTCTCCTTTGTTTTCTTCGGGTGTTCAATTTCCATGTCATCTTACAGTGTCTATAGAAATCCAGGTGCAAATGTGTTCATCAGGCATAAAGAATACCCAGTAGGATGATATTTTCGTTTCCTAAATAAACGTTTGTTAGAATTATTACTTTAAGGGAAGTCACTTCACAAAGTGTAATTATTTATTAATATTCAAAACAATACATTGACTAATGTTGTTATCGTAAAATGGGATCGAACCCGTTATCTTCTGGTTTCTGACCAAGCAAACATAAGACATTCTCCATAGTCCTGAGTGGCCTTATATGCATGCCTTCGTTCAGCGTCTCTTTGATACATCACACGTTATTCTACGTTCTCACATACCGCACATTGAAGCCTTTTGGATTATTTATAAAATAACTCTCACATTGGGATTCAATTTCAAACATCTTCACCCAAACACGATGTCATGACACTACAACCAAATCGTATTTATTGACAAGATTTATTTACCATATGATCCAACAAAACATGTCATAATTTCCATCGTACAAATTCAGCCATGTCCAGATCTCGGTTGGACAAATATTGAGTGAGTGTCACGTTTTAGCGGGCACCTGTTCTCAAATACACGAGACAGCATAATGATGCGTGAATAGTCTCCAGCCATTGTACTACACATGGCTCACGACTTCAGTGTCAATTCTCAAGTCGCACGTCTCCCCCTACAGTCCCTGCTGGATTCTTTCATTTCTGTTTACATGGGTTAACTTGCCTCACTGTCCTCAAGCATGCAGGACAGAACCCTGGCCCGTTTCAAGTACAGCTTATAAGGACATTTCTTAAAGATACGTACAGCAGAGACGTGATTACATATGCTGTTCAAATGGTTTTATTCGTCAAAAGGTTTACTTGTGTAATCGTATACTGTCATTAGATAAACTATTATTCACGCCATCTATTGAAGGAAGGCTGTGTGTCATTAGGACATAAATCAGACCTAATAAATTTAAAATTGAAACTGAAAGTTAAAAAGCTGATGTGTATAAAAATACGAAGGACATTACCAGGAGACTCACAACTCTTTTCTGTTCTGAACGATTCACATCTAAATTTATTGAACTTTTTTGTACCTAAACGTTCATGTGTAGTTTGAATATAACGTGATGGTTCATAGATCATTGAATATGCACCTAGCAACGTCTTTGATGTTCTTCAGACCAATGTCCAACCGTTAATGAATTGTGGAACTCTCTTATTCTAACTGAAGAAAACTCAAAGAAATTATTTATTCTAAGATCAATCTGTATTTTCTGCCTTTCTGAAAACCTTATTGTCTTCCCTATAGTGTAACCGTTACACTTAAGATTTCTGGTGGACATTAGACTTATTGAATGATTAGGACTCATCGTGACTTTATGATATCCGTCATATGACTCTGATTATGAAGAGAGTCCACATAAATTTCTCGTCGTTGGATTAAAGCTTACATTCACCGTTCTCCAGGGAATGTACGTGCCTAGGGGATACCCTGCTACTTAAACATTAAAAGATTAAATACTTCAAGGGCACTTGACTCCAATCTTACGGACAATAGCACCCAAAAGAAACAGTTTCCACCCCGGGTGTGATAGTACCTGTTACCCACCCAGCTTCACCTTTCCTTGGGCAAGTGTTATCGTTGTCTTTGGTTTGTTTACTCCCTGCAATGAATTTGTTGACTTTCTCATGTCAGTTTATGTTACTTTCCCTCAAAGAACAGGCAAAAATATTGACTCTGCGATTTTGCGGCACAATGGAATCCAGACTCTCTCCGGAAGGCTGGGCAAGCATTGCTCGTATCAGCCTGATGAACCAGACACCAAATGGTAAGCAGGGTTATAGAGCGCTTTGTGTTTTGAGTAACGCCACAATACGGAAAGGATAATACCGATTGATTTCTTTATTATAGTGTGCATGTCAGAACGGATTTGTGCAATCGCTTTATCCCATCCTAATTAGTTTTGATTGATTAGCGAGTGACATAATTAAACAAGTAGGTGTATGTTGTCGGAAGCGATTGTTAACGGTGTAATGTTGATGCTAGTTGCTTTCAGGCAATGGTACCGGATATGATATCAGTAGATAAAGCCCTCAATGAGGCTAATGAGAATCTGTACTCCACGTTCTTAATTACTTATGTAGGATCGGGGCGATTTTATGTCATCACTGTCACTCACGTGCAGCTCACCTTTGTGATTTATCCAGTTCTTTCTGTTTGGTATATCAATCAGAATCTGTTACTCTAAATCTAATAGACGCTTTTTTCTAATTGTGAATTTGCGAATCTACATTTGTCTATCAGCACCTGGGTTTCTATACCTGAGCTTCTAGATCTGTTTATATGAAACTGAAAATCTAAATAATGAGATTCTGAATGTGAGAAAAATTGAAGGTCCTACCCTAAGCGTCTGCCTTTCTGAATCCAAGTTTCTGAATCTTAGCATCTAAGCTTTAGAATCTGAATCTTTAAATACAACTCAGAGAAAGCTGAATAAACGATTATGAATCTGAATCTGAGTATCTTAATCTTAAAATCTGAAGCAAAGAATCGGTATCTTACAATCTGAATCTTACCACCTTAATTTAAATCTGACATTGCGAAAAGAACCTGAAAATATCTGAATATGAAAACCTGAACCCGAGACTCTAAATCCGAGTTTATATAAAACGGGAAGTAAATCTACAAAGTGAAAAGGGCATGGGAAAATTAAAATGCATCCAGAAATCATCCATTTTAATGTAACATTTGGCATGCAAAAATACCCAAAGAATAATAAATCAATACAACTTGATGTTTGCGGTAAAATCATGAGCAATTTTTTTTAGATAAGTAGATGAGTATAAGACTCACTTTTGATTTTTGTGGCCATCCATGAGTTGCTTTTGGGTGTTTACGGCAATAACCGATGCGGTCAACTGAACGTTATCGACATTTCAATGAACTGCAACTGAAAACTGGTTTTAAACATTCAAGCAATCTCGCCAATAATCATTGAAAACAAAGATCAACTGCAGTTCTACAATTCATGGTATAATCCTTTTTCTTCCCACAGAGGTAGCTCCATCATAGAAGTTTATGACGGAACTACCTTTGAGGGGAGAGAGTGGCACTGGCTTGGTATTTCGAATTTCGACCCCTATCCTAAATGAACGATATCATATACAAATGTATATATCTTGATGGCTTGAAAGAATATGTAATAACATTATTCACTTTCAATAATTTAAAGGCAGCAGAAAATATATCAACCAGAGAGAGAGCGCAGGAGAACGAGAGAGAGGACGCACACAGACATACAAACAGGAACAGAGAGAGAAGAGAGTAACTAGTTATAGAGGTCCAGGTACAAGATCCGGATCTGTTAGTCAGATTGTAGTAGCAGTAAACACATGGTGTGTCATACCCGAGATGGTGCAAAGAAAGAAAAGAAAAATAAGCCAACACATATGTGAGAAACCTGCTCGCTGTCACGCTCTAGGGGTCGAGTAACCATTAAAAACATTTTAAGACGCTCGGCAATAAATCTGTAAAAGAAGCAGTTAAATTCCAACAGACGATACAACAGTCGGCGGACATTAAAATGTCATCCGAGGCTCAATTTCGCTCGATTCTTGCCAAAATCTTGCTTTATATGTGCCGTAAAACTTGTCAGATTGGATCCCCTCTCACATGAGTTGCCCAGAACAAGGCTGGCCCACAGCTCAGTCCTACACCCCTTCTACACGTGCTATTTATTTAGCTTGCTCAATTTGCCCCCGTCCGTTTCCTCTGTTTACAAGCAGTTGTTGTGTTTTGGCTAGAATAACAATAGGTCGGCTACCCGCCTGTACGGAGGGTGTAGATACGGGTGGATGACAGGCGACAGGGTGGCGTGTTGACACTCTCACCCTTCATGTGTCTCCAGAGCCGAGATAATCCTTCTACCACCCGGAACCATCCATAGGAGAGGACTGGCTCCCGTCCGCCCATTCCCCATCAACACGAAGGGAAAGTTAGGAGTATGTTTCACTGGACACGTAGTCCGTGATACCTGGGCTGGGAGTGGGATAGAGACCGGGATAGCACCTATCGGTAAAGCGCTATACCGGGGCCCACACAACTTCTAGCAATATACATTTTATGTTGTATTTTTAACCCAAATGATATATTGAAACATTTCCAGATATTATATTCCATTTGTCCAAATGGTCTGACAAAAATCTCTTAGTCATAAGGGTCAGTATATCGACTGTAAAAGACGAAACCTGTCTGCGTGCTATGATTAGGTTTTGACTCCGGTGGTCTTCATGCGGAAGTGCATGAACGTGTTGTCAAGGTGTTAGGGATGATAAACCTCATATTCCCCTGTTTTAAAGTCTGACAGAGAGACTTGGATGCTGCCCCTTAAACGTCGTTTTTTATTACGTATAGGCTGTTGTTGAAGGATGTGCTCTTGCAGAACCAGGTAAGAGTTGGTCGTCAAAGAGTCAATTCATACTGACATTAATTACGGTTTATACAAATCTGCGCAATGACTTTCAAGTCTCTAAATGCCGATATGATAAAGAAATCCGTTATTAATATGGTTAATATAGAGTTCATTGAATATGACTAGATGTTTAGAAAGTATTTAATTGACGAGAATGATTCACCAGTTAATCATTAGAATACGGAATCAAAACACCAATTACTGAACTGGCATCACTTGACTTTTGCTTCATCTAAACGTTCAAGCTTTTAAGGCAATAGGTAAAAACATAACTACTTAACTATTCAAAAACACTCTTAATATGTAAAAGATTCAAACCCACTATCAATATTCAACTGAGCATCCATGATCCATCTTCTTTGGTGTTTGCAATTGTCTTTCCTTCACTACAATTTGTAATTCTTCTTCCAGAGCCGTGAAGTTGGTCATCATCAGTTGTCCTAAGAACAAGTAAAAAAGCCTACTTTTCGGTTAAGGTGATATATACTCATATCAGTCAGACATAGATCTTTCATCACCAAATTTATTATTGGATGACGTTTTATAGCGGGATAAATTATGCTAACTCATATGTTGACTGTAAAGTTGATGTAGAAATCCTTCAATTTGCAAGGGTACAGTTATGACTTTAGGATTATTAAATGATTCAGTCATTCTATCGAACCTGGCGGTAGGGATGTTGAAAAGCATCAACACAACTTTCATCGATATAGGTACGTCTATATCAGTATTCCACACTTTATCACTTTTATCAACTGCTATCGTACGATAATGGTTTCTGTTGGTCCAGAACCCCCAATCACACCTACTAAGGCAAATGAAGACGGTTAAGACACGGACTAGATTGCGAAGGTCATCAAATATGCCGACTATCTTCAGAACCAGAAGACTACCAATGGTGCAGTTGTTCCGCCGACTGAGGGCCTCTGTCAAGTAGATGATAATCACAGGAGTCATGATTTCAGATTTTACCTAATCTCACTTCTCCAAAATGGCAACAACTGCTCTTTATGAGGTTGCTTCCAAGAAGTCCAAGCTGAAAGAAGATATCGGTCGAAAAGGCTATGTCATATAAGTTTTACACACGTGAAAATATCAATAGAAGACATGCATTCAATCACTTACGGACACTGTTATGTCAGTACAGCAAATATTGCACAGAGACAGGTCAGAGTTGGAAAAGTCGTTATTGATGTAGAGGTAACTACAGGGCGATGTTGATTGTACGGAGCTGTGCAAGCTCCATTTGTCCCGGATTCTGTTTCAGCAATACCCTCACTTAAAAACAAACCTTCAACTGGAAACGTTAAACGTTAAGTAAACTTCGTTTAGATTGTACACCAAAATACGTGTTTTAAAAAGTTTAGTACAAAGCTCATTTGCAAGTTTCAAATTTCGACAACCGCTGAATATTGATGTCATATAATGTATTCGGGATGTATGATGTACTACATTAACTTTACTGTAACGTATATGTTTATTGCTTCTTTGTTCTGTTCACTTGTCAGTGTTTTCTGTATTTATGGAACATTCCCTTTACTTGTGGGGTAAGTCATTTCAATAAAGGAAAAACTTATGGGCGTTTCTGAAGGCTGCATTTCAAGTGTTTGTTCTCTGCTAAAATTAACACTCTGTGGGTTCAATGAAATAAAGTTAACACAATATCAGCTAGCATCATCGCATCAAGATTCATTATGCCTGAAAACGGTATACGGATCTAGACGCGGAAGTCGATAATTTGAAAATGGGCAAATTGACCAGCCACAAGTTTCTGTCTTCATGCTATGCTGAACACCCTCATGCTTTTTCGCACTACGAAATATTGAGTGAGTGAGTTTGGTTTTAACGTGCTTTCAACAATATTTCATTTATTAAACACGTGGATGACAAGAATCCAAAAGAGAGTGGACAGATCAGGGAGAAAAGGATTGAAAGGATAAGGGAAAAGATGGAAAGAAAGGCATATTGGGAGATAGAAAGCAGGTTTTAGAATGACTCAAATTTGGTCTGGCTTCTACCCGTCGACCTGTCCAGCATGGGTGCCCCTACAGGAGCATGTTAGCTCCAGCTGGCATAGCTCCAGGGTCTCTGAAGGACGAAAATATTGAAATGTTTATTTGGTAGAGATAGAGGCATCAATATAAGCCATTTGGCTTGTTACCATTCCATTTCATGCAAAATAAATATTTTAAACGAAATAATATAACTTTCGAACCTTGTCTTTGTCAGTTCATTTCAAACTAACTATATCCACATCGAAAACTACAATGTCCCACTGATGCAAATGTTGTTTTATTTTGTAATTACTAGAGAAATTAGCTATTGTTCAATATCCGGCCCCAGTCCTTATATTCTGACAGTATTTACACATAAACCCATTGAGGTCCTGTCCAACATCCCCTATTCCGCATTTTTCGCTGTCAAGAAATTTGTAAAACCCGGGTTAGCTTTCTCTCTATTACTGTATAATGATGAAGCCTTTCAGACAGTTTAAAGAAAAACCGTCTGTTAAATGCCCTGTCGCTCTTATTCAATTAATTCAGAAATCCGATCGCCAACCACTAACTATAAGATACTAGACAAAGAAGGTAGCCACGTTGAAACGCGCGCCTCAAAAGGCGAGTAAATAACATGCTATACGCTAGATTGGAGCCGCTGCCGCCGGCAAAGGTGGCTTTTTCTAGGTAATGGAGGGCATTTTTTGTGGCAAAAATCGAAATTAATCGCGCCTTGGTGGTTTTACGGTGTCGCCCATCCCGGGTATCCTTCAGTACTTTGTTTGTCTACTCCACGTTACTTAACCCGAGCCGGTCACAAAAACCGCTGACAAACAAGCGAGATAAGTATCTTTAGACAGATGAGGATGGCAGGTCAAGCTGATGTCTATAGGCGACCATGGTCAGTTTCCCTTCATGACCTGTCGCCTGATGAGTGTTCCTTTGAACAAAGGTTTAGTGCATAGTATATAGATTGGATATAATCATGTTTTTTTTTAAATGTGACAGGCATGGGCATACAGCAGAGAATTTAATAAGAAAACCCTTTAAAAAAACATCACTGAAAATCATTGATGACACCATTCGTTCTAATAATTTTAAGTATGTATTGCCCTGATGAGGGGCCAAAGATAATGACGTCTTATTTTGTTACTCCCCCAAGAAGGAATACGGAGGTTTTCATGTTACAAGAATGACAGATGACATTCTGTACTGACTTTCACAGCGAGCATAATGGCGAAGGAACAACATCTGATGCAGTTCTAGAAATGGAGAAAATATGCAAATGATATAAATAAAATTATTATGTAAGCTTATTTTTCTGGCAATCCGATTGGTCGAGAAGCAGTCACGTGTCAGTCGACAGAAAAGCATATTGACTTCACTCCGAGTCCGACCAAAAGTGATATTGACTTGAAACAAACATAATGACGTCAAACCGTTGTTACATGACGTAATGCCATTGTTATCGTGACGTCATTTGACCGTCATGTTGAACAATTGATCCAAAATGCTGTTCATGACTTTAGTTTTTTTTTCCTTTTCGTATATATATCGCAACATAATAAAACAATTATGGACTGGTGAATTCGGTCAATACCTGTTTTTATAGACCCGAGGAAAGCAATATTGACCTCGTCCTCTGTCAATATTGCTTTCCTCGGGTCTATAAAAACAGGTATTGACCTCATCACCAGTCTATAATTGTATGATATTTCATGTTTGCTGAAACTGTACTGATAAATTGTGGATCAATGCATACTTTATTGATCACATTAGTGTTTGTGATAGAAAGGCGTTGAATAATACAATATTTGGTTGACAAAATTCCTAAAAACCGTGATGGTGAACAGCTATATTATTATTAAACAACTCGCATACGAATTACTAAGAAATGCCATGTTAACACGGAACACTTCGAAACAAACAAACAAGTGAAGTTTCATTGACAAACTGCTGAATGGGAGAGTGTTTAAAGTCTCAAGTTTTAAGGAATTCCTAGTGGATACTGGCTGGTTAGTGAATAAGGAGTTGAATGAAGGCTGCTGTACGCTGGAGAGATGCACCCATCAACACCTCCATACATCAACGTACCCGCGGCGGGCCCCCGCTCAGCCCCAATTTTCCACCCCAAAAATCTGATTTAGAAAGATCTAATGTATACTGACAGTTTAAAGTGAAACCTACCAGCCGTGTCGACCTTCCACCCGGTATCCCCCCTCCCCCTCCCCCTTCCATCACCTACTCAAATGTACCGGGTAGCGTTAACTTTGTATGTACGTCTACGACGAACACTAACATCCATTCACCTTTAAAACTTACTGATAGTCAGATGCGTGTGCTGATGGCACGATCAGTGTTCCTTCTGGCAATGCCAAAGACCAAGGAGCTTTGCAGTCCAACGTCCTCCACAACTTTACACAGGCCACGTCCACTCTGATGGTAACGCGGCGTGATAGCTCATTTTGGGGCATCTAACAGAGAAGCTATTTAGGATTTTGGGTAAGATTACGCCATTGTGATGGTAAGATCAAAAGAGGTTTGCATTGTGGGAAGTGTCGAAAACACTTGTTGCCCTTTACCTGTTTCAGAAGACACATTCTCGCGGGATTATCTTTGCTATATTACAAAATTACAGACCTCTGTGACACACAATTAACGACAATTCGTTGCTTAGCGACAAATAATTGAGCCGGGAGGATATTTTCTCAAGTGGTGCTTATTTCATTGAAATACATCTCTTAATTTTTTTCTTTACCTTGCTTTTAAAGCTAAAGACGGTGTTTAGAGTACAATGTACAATACTTCCCTGACGCTATAACAAAGAGAGATTCAGGAAGACTTGAGACACGACAGCCAAGTGGACATGTTAGCAGACTCAATGGACGAAGCTCTTATCTGTTCTTCTGTCTGTCTGTTTGTCTGTCATACTTCCTCTCTGAGAATGGTGCTAAGGTATGACGTGTTAAGCAGCTCAATATTACCTTGAAACTCCCTTCACCTATTGTAACACTCGCCAGGGGGCTCGGCAACTGTGTCTGCAGTAGAGAAGTGCTCTCTTCTCGCAGTAAGGTTAGGGTACAATGCAACAATAAATTTCAGTGCAGTACCACCCATGGTTCGTAAGTTCCATTTTAAGCTTGCAGTTTTCACCGCAATGCATAGTGTTGTGGGTTCTCCTTGCAATAAAAATACTAGAAGCCGTGATGTTATTGTAATGTTCTTGAAAACGACGCTAAAACCCAACTGACCATACCTAGTGGAACAGATTTAAAATAAACAATAGGTTATCGATGGTGCTTCACTTTAAGGTTGATGACAACACTCGGTATGTTGCCGGCGATGTAGCTCAGTCTGTAGATCTTACGCTCATCACCCAGGAGGCCAGAGTTCGATTCTCGGTTGCAACATACAAAAAGACGTTAAAAGAAGGAAGGTGTTTCTTTTGAAGATGTTGCTCCCTTGCTTGACTCTCAGCATTACAAAGCCCTAAGGAGATCGTAAAACACTTAGGTACCAAGTGCAATTTAAAGAATGAGTTAAGTTAACCTTAATTTAGGTTGCTTTGTGAAAGCAGGCCCTGAATTGGCCTTGCACCGTGGCTACTGGGTGTATGAGCAAACCATGAATTTCCAAATTTACTATGTCGATTAAATTACCTTTGAATTTCCAAATTTACTAAGTAAGGAAGACAATTAAGAATTATTAGTTTCATTATAGTAATTCCGCAGTTAAGTTATCAAACGCTTAACAAGGGATCTAAGAGTAACAGTGTAACTAGCCGTGTTGAAAATGGAGTCATGTAATTAATTTGAATGAATTTAGAATTGAGGTAGTAGTATCAGAGCATTTTGAAACGAACAGATCACCTAAGGGTGACAGGACATGGTTCTTATAACCTCACAAGTTGTAAAATCTCGTCTTTGCACATACACTAAAAACTTACATCTTTTTTTACATTAACAAAACGAATGGTTCTGATTGCTTTACGATCCTCTTGTATGAAAATCCGATATTTTATATACAACGAAATTCAATGATAATTAAATGTTATTGGATTAACATTATTTGTAGTAGTATTGGTTGTGGTAGTAGTAGTAGTAGTAGTAGTAGTAGTAGTGGTTGTAGTAAGAGAAGTAGTAGAAGCGGAGTAGTAATAGTAGCAGTAGTAGTAGTAGTAGAAGCAGCAGCGACAGAGGCAGAAGTAGCAATAGTAGTAGAGACAGCAGCTGATTAATACTTCTCTATAGTTCTTCCATATATCTCTACATTCTCTATAGTGTCTGTGTGTGTCTGTCTGTGTCTGTCTGTCTGTTTGTCTGTCTATGTTTATCTTTCTGTCTGTGGGTGTCTGTCTGCGTGATTTATAGTATGTCTGTCTGTCGTTCCGTGTGTCCCTCTATGTCAGTGCTAGCACTACATATCAGCTGACAGGAGAAGATTACACGATTGTCTGGACGAACCATGGAAGGGCGTCGCTCCCTCCCTCTCTCATCTGTCCGACACGACCTGTCACGACAACCCATAATCAAATAACCTTCTTAATTAGCACGGTCAACCTACCGGCCGTAACACTACATTGCGCATGCTCAAACACTTTGATATCACGTCACGTGACGTCTCGAGATAAACGACATGTCCCTGCTTGTTCGATCAGTAATAAGAAATCAGAGTATCTTTATTTTGCTATAGAAATCAATAAATGATACATTCAACCTTCCGGACGGTTTTGTTTGATGATTTCTCGCTCTCTATTTCTTACAATATACCGGCTCACTATTCGTTTGGTTTGGTCCGAAACTATATTTTCATTGTTTTAAGTTGCTAACATAGATCCCAAATCCCAGTCTAATATTTCCAAGCCATAGTCAAATCAAAATGAAACTTACTGTTCCGCGAACTTTATGATACATGATTTATGATATGTAATACAAGGGATTCGTTGTAGTTTAAAGACTACGACAGAAGTTTACAACTTTCTTGATACTGCTGAAAATATTTCCAATGCCTATGCTTAAAATTGGGTGTCTTGTTTTTGTGTTCTGATATGTTAAATTACTTTTCAGTTGCCTTCTGTTAAAAATTACTTGCTTCGACAGTCATTTATTTTAACCTTGTCGATAAGATAATCTTAGAAACGCATTTCAGTACCCATATTAGTTAACAATTAAAAGAATGTGCAAACGAAATTCATTCTGTAAAAATTAAGTGTTTCAACTGTCATTGTAGTTATTTAGGGGGGGGAGTCTTTAAACATACTCATTTCAACACTTAAAACAGTTAACTATTACAAGAATTTCTGTCTTAGATAAATCATATCACGGTATACTTATTTACGGTGAATATACAAAGGTCTACGAAACACGGCATGGCAGAATTTCAGTCAACGATAAATTAGCCTATTCAGGTGGAAGGTATTTGAAAGACTGGAATCTTCAAAAGGAGGGATATTATGTCCCTGTGTGTACGCGATCTACGTATGGGTATTAAACATGCATGGGAAACATTCTCCGTCAAGCCTTTAATCTTTTAATGTTGTGTTTCTTTCACATTAAATCACTATAAGATAAACATAAATTCATCCACAACTATTCCAACCTTGGAATTTGAAAGCTTCACAACAAGAAATGATCACATGATCAATCACGTGACGTGATAATAACATATTTCTGGAGTTCTAGTATTTTCCTTTGTGTAAGCTAAAAACCATTCCGCTGAGATTCACAAACTTCTATATTTGGCTAGACAGTCCCGGGCTTTGGTTGGCTGGTTCCTCAGAGTGTATTCCAGTGTGCCAGGATAAATACACCCCAAGCACCTTGAGGAGGAATAGCAAAGGGCTCTGGCAGGGCGTAAATAATATGCGATGAGTCCACGGTTCGTTCTCTGTGCTCAGATAAAACATTGAAACATTAAGATGATGGCGTGAAAGACAGGATGAATTCTCTCCCATTTAGAGGAGACACCAATTGTCTCTTCTGCCGTGCACAGTCGCGTCGGAGGATCGTCCGCTAATTTGGAGTGAAACTCCATTGAAAAGCGCAACACGATAATATGTTTTTTAAATCAATTATGAAAGTTGATGTTGGTTTTATGCACTCTCTGCACCCTTTACAGTCCGTCTCCTGAAGGGCTAAAATTGAATCTATTCAGTTCGCAAGTTTAAAAAGATATTTTGCGCATGTTTCGTATTCAATTACAAACACATTTCTTGCATTTATAAGATTATAGTATGACATGGCTTAATAACGATTCGCAACACCATGGTCATACTTGTATTTGCACAATCTTCGAAATGAATTTTGTTGATGCAAAGATGATACTTTGATCGTTTCTATTTGAGTTAAGAAATATGATAAACTTATATGGCATTAACAGATATTCGTTTTGAATAAATTAGCATGTTACATGTTGACATCAATCAAAATAATAAACATATTGAGTAAATCTTAAACACTTAAACATTTATGATTTTCATGTAGTTTGCTTGTTAAATCTTTGTGACAGGCAGTGGCTCGTCTGTACGATAAACACGGTCTTTTGTGACCAATTTTAAACAGTCATTACGGAGTTCTATTAACACTAGCTCCAACGGTTTCCCCTTAATATATTACAAGCAAGTACCTGCCGTTGTATACTAACTTTATCTTCATCGCTTATTACTTACTTTAATTCAGAATAACGAACGTAAATTACCAGCTGAATAGGATCGATGGAGTTTTACACCAAAAGACACTAGAACTTGTATTTTATTTATTTCAACAGCAGTTACAGATGAAATACATAATGAAATTTCATGTAGATTTTAGATTCCTAAATAAATAGCCCTACCATTAACGTCTCTTTTGGTATCTTATATACTAATGAAAATGATTGAAATATTGAGTTAGAATAAATATTATCCTAAGAGATGTATCATAAATATTGGTTTGTTATAATTCCAAATCTTGTTCACTATTGCATGTATAGTAAAACTGTTTATTACTCTGATGCCAGCTTTGGTCTTCTTATACAGTATATAAGGAAAGAAAGAATCAACATTGGTTCCTGATTAGATAAATCAGGGTTAATACAATGTATAAACTATAAAGAAAGAATCAACATTGGTTCCTGATTAGATAAATCAGGGTTAATACAATGTATAAACTATAAAGAAAGAATCATCATTGGTTCCTGAATAGA